>OU343060.1:51389795-52793336 GCA_910593695.2 Ocypus olens
TGTTTACCTTAACTGTTTTTTGTTTTTTGCCAATATTTTCTTAAATATAAAAAATATCACAAAAACATTTAAACAAACATTGAAGACAACAAAGAAATGAACATCTTTTGCTTGAAAATATTTTTTATAAAATCATTTTTATTCGAGAAAATTTTTTTTTTTTTTTTAATTTTCGGTTTATAATTATAAAACGATAATAGTTATAGCAAATTTATGTTAATAATAATTGCAGAGAATGCTAAAATAAACAATTTATGAAGAATAAGTTTTTTTCGAAATCCCTTTAGTTTTTGAGTAAACTGAGTTTTTGAATTTGAAGCATAATTTTTCCATCTTTCATAATTTTGACGTTTTAAACGTCAGTTTCATCCGAGTTTGCACAACGCTCGATGTACATTTAAAATATGATTTCAATTGAAAATAAACCATGAATGCGTAAATATAAATGATACCATCAAGTCACATGGCCACATCACCATTTTTTCATCCGTTTCTGCAATTGTAACAAATCCGAAACATTACGCGTGTTGACATAAATCCCAACTTATAATCTTGAAGTTAGTGTTATTACTAGCACGCAACTATTTCCTCAATCTGCTTTAATCGATTCGTACTTCACCTCAGGCAACCACACACAAAAAAAAAACATGTATCATTTTCTTTTTCCACACCATTAGTGCAGATGGGAGCGTGCAATTGTTCACCGGACAACTGAAAAAAGGTATTAATGTTTCGCCCTTCTGCGCGCAATTTGTTTATTTCGCATTTAATTACGGATTAAAAAGGTGTGTTGGTTTTTTCGTCCTCCGACGAGAGAAAACACTTTTCAGATGAGCCTCTATTTCTCTTTATTTTTTATATTTTTAGACGTTAATGTGTAATTCTCGTGGATGTGCTGGTTTTTTAAAATATTCACGAAGAGTATTTGTGGAGTTTGTTGAAAAGGAAAATCGGCACAGATGTAGGGGAGATTTCCTATCCGGTTTAAGAAATGTATGAATTTATTATTTATGTTTTGCAAGTCCAAGGTGTGTTTTTTGCGTTAAAAATTTCAGCTATCTGCAATAGCAAAAAAATTAGCGTGTCACCATGAACTTGTAAGAAAATTTTCAAAAAAGTCGATTTTTCAGAAATTTAAACGGCCGTAGCGGCTAAACGAAAACTCCAAATTGAACGCGGTTTTTTAAACTGTGTTCCTCATGTGTAAATTAGTCGGATTCAATTAAAATTGGGGATTTAAAATTTTTGACGAAAACCTGAAAAACTACCCAAGGGTCACCCCTTCTTACTTTTGTTCAAAAATTGGCTTTGAAATAATTTCCTAAAGAAACCACCGGTTTGATTCGGGGTTTCTATACATCACTGGAAAGATCCCTTCAAGACGCCTCGGAAAATGTACTGTTGCAAGAATAAATGTCAATTTGAAGCGAGTGACGCGTCAGCAAAGAAAATAAAAAAATGGAAAAAATCGAAAAAATCAAGTCTTTTATTGATCATCGTAGACCATTGAAGTATACATTCTTTTTTATCAGAGAGAAAGTCATTGACGTTAAAAAAATTCAGCCATCTTCAATAGCAAGAAAATTAGTCAGTCACCATTAACAAATAGTTGTATTAATATTCTCCATCTCAATATGCAATCATTAAGAAACAAACTAAATTAATTTGAATCATTTATTATGGAGAATCTTAATAAGTACTCGATAAATTGTTTGTCCGAGTACTGGCTCATGAAACATGAAACAGGCAATATAAAAATTTCTGACTTAGTGGTAGCCTCACAATTCTCCAGATCACAGTACATACATGGCGGAGTGATGATACTAGTTAAGGAACATATAAAGTACAATGAATTAAATATTACACATATAATAATAATAATAATTATTATTATTATTATAATAATAATAATTATAATAATAATGAACTTTATTCTTCCTTTATGGTACAAATAAGAAAATTAATGAACATAAATACGAATGTAAAATCACAAAAGGAGAACCCTAAATCGGGATTCAGCATTGGATGATAACTCATCCTGTTGGTCTTCCATCCAAACCTTGAACTTATAATAAATTATATATAAGAAGATATAATAATTTTATATAAGAACATACAAAATATATATTTAGATATATAGAATACTAGAACTAGAAAAATCAAATAAAATAATAATTAAATGAAATAATTACAATAATAAAACATTAAACTTCCTGGATCATATACAGGGTCTTCATTTCAAAAGGAGCCACCTTGAATAACTTCGGATCTGAAGTAGTTACGGTTTTAAGAAAAAATACGTCATTTTTTTTTTCGAGGGGGAACTTAAAAAACACTGTTTTTAAAATTTCATCTTTCACCCTCTCACCCCCAGCCACCCCATCTTTATAATTTCAAATGGCACCCCCTATTGTGCGATACCTTATTTTTAAGGGCTTAAAAAATGCTATCCAGAAATGCAAAAATAGTTGGAATCAGTTCATTTGTTTTACAAGGGGAGGATCAGATGTGTGACTCACCGATTTGATCCATCTTTGGCACACGTGTAGGTCATGACTACGAGTGTAACATGTGCAAGTAATAGGGCGCACGATTTAGCCGTTTTCGAGGAAAAAATGATGTTTTTTATTAGCTGTGTGTTTATGTACCATTTACGTTAATGAAACAATACCGACCCGGTGGTGTATTAGTAAAATCCACGGTTCGTAATCGCATGGTTCGAATCCTTTTGGCCAAGTTCTCAATAGTTTTCTTTTTTTTTTAGTTTTTTATAAATCCGAGAGTATTTAAAAATATTAATTTTAGAATAAATTATATTAAATTCATTTTTAAGAGGATTGTTAAACAAATTAAACAGGAGATTGAGAAATCAATATTTTTATTTCCAGTATTTTGTTCTAAATTAATTTTCCTAGTTCGTGCAGTCCTTCATCGCACGAAAAGCACAATATCATATGGAAAATAATATCGAACAAGGATTTATAAAAAAATTGTCTGGAAATACAATTATTGATTTTTCAATCTCCTGTTTAATTTGTTTAAGAATCATTTTACCCCTAAAAATGAAATGAATATAATTGATTCTAAAATTAAGATATTTAAATACACATCGATTTATAAAAACTATAAAAAAGAAAATGAATGATCCTAACTTCAATAATAGGGTTCCATCCTTCGACCTTCCGAGTACGAATCGGAGGTTTTATCGATGCGCCAAAAGCTTGGTGAATTGTCTTTAACGCAAAAGGTATATAAACATGCGAATAAATAACAAATTAAAAAAATATTTTTTCTCGAAAACGGCTGAATAGTGCGCCCTATTACTTGCACCTGTTACACTCGTAGTCATGACCTACACGTGTGCCAAAGATGGATCAAATCGGTGAGTCACACATCTGATCCTCCCCTTGTTAGAGAGAGAGGGTATTCATTTCAAAATACGCCACCCTGAATAACTCTGGTTCTGAAGTAGTCACGGTTACAGGAAAAAATATGTCAATCTTGTTTTTGAGGGTGGACTTGAAAACAGTGTTTTTAGGATTTTATCTTTCAATCCCTTACCCCCTCACCTCCAGCCACCCCATCTTTATAATTTGCATTGCTGGATAGTATTTTTTATACCCTTTAAAATGAGGTATCGCACAATAGGGGGTGCCATTTGAAATTATAAAGATGGGGTGGCTGGGGGTGAGGGGGTGAAAGATAAAATTCTAAAAACGGTGTTTTTTAAGTTCTCCCTCGAAAACAAAATTTACGTATTTTTTCTTAAAACCTTAACTACTGCAGATCCAAAGTTATTCAGGGCGGCTCCTTTTGAAATGAAGACCCTGTATACATACATTTCAGACGTAAGAGAAGAACAGCACCGGCATTAACTGCTGCTTTGAACCTGCATAAACCCAAACCAATAAGAGTCGTAGGTAGCGAGTTGTATGTTTTGTATATTTGGTAGGAAAATGATCGCTCGTACAATGTGGTTGCATGTTTTGGAGGAGAAATTCTACCTCTAAATCTCGTGTTAATATTATGGACATCATTCCTAAACGTAATTTTCTTGTACAGATGGTGTATACAATTTTATAGTATAAGCACTTGGCCTGAATATTCCTTCTACGTTTCATATTGTTCCAAACAGCATCCGTAAGTTTATGCGAGATTTGATCAATTTTTTTTATTCCGTAAATAAATCGAAGGCATGAATTTTGTACCCTTTGTATGCGCCGGTTAGTGTTTTCGTCGATAGCTGGATGGTACAACGTGGAACAGTAGGTAAAATGTGAGAGCACCAATTTATCACATAAGGTAATCTTGGTTGATGTTTCTAGGTATGCTCGGTGTGGGTACAGATTTTTTAAGTTGAGATATGCCGCTGACATGCATTTATTAATAAGTTGGTTATGTAATGTAGGTGTTGTCCATAACAACACCTGGATTACTAGCTCTCTATATAGAATACTTATCCCGTTTAGATGTAGCTTAAGCTGACTGCCTATACTCTCACAGAGATTACTTTTACCAAAAACTAAGAAAGCCGACTTTGAGGGGTTAATACTTAAATCTAACATGTTAAAGAAGTTAAAAATGTTTTGTAGATCAGAATTAATGCATTCCTCGCTGCTGGTGATAGAGTCCGATAGAAATGAGTAATACAGCTGAGTATCATCAGCATACATGTGCCCATATGCCAATTAAAAAGGTTGCTTCGGTCGAAATCTGTGATTGTAATTTAATTATTTTAACTGTTTACCGTTCACCTTCAGGTGATTTTAAAATGTTTTGTCAAATGTTTTCAGTAAATTATCTTTTATCAAATCAGACATTATCTTAACGGGTGATTTTAATGTCAATTTTAATTCGAATGACCCTAACAAAGATAGGATAGAAGATTTTTTAAAAAGCCATGGTTTAGGAAGTAATTTCAGGTTGCCAACTAGAATGCAAAACTGCATTGATAATGTATTTACGAACATCCATCAGGAGTATATTCAAACTACTACAATTAATACTGGCTTATCTGACCACCTGGCAATTGACTGCAATATTAAAACTATCATAGATTAAATAAGTAATTGTGGAGGCTTTCTCTTCGTGATACATTTTGAATAATTCAAATAAAACGAATAACTTTGTTAGTATCACTTTATTAACTTGGAGTAGTTACTATAGTTTCGACAATTTCAGCTTGTTATTTTCAAACATAGTTTGATTTCAGCTTGTCATTTTCAAACATAGTTTGAAAATGACAAGCTGAAATTGTCGAAACTATAGCAACTACTCCAAGTTAATAAAGTGATACTAACAAAGTTATTCGTTTTATTTGAACTATCATAGATTCTCCAACATCTGAGGCGATAACACATCGTCCAATATCCGTAGTGGGAAAGATCAATTTTTATAACTTTACTGAAACAATTAATTGGGATTTCATAGAAGCATCCGATGACGTAAACACTATAACTAATACATTCTTACAGCTTGTGATGGATAACGTGGTACTTGCATTTCCTTTACGTACTAATAAAAACACGAATACTCCAACAGTAAATTGGTTCAATGAAAAGCTGCGAAATATGAGAGTCACACTTAATTTCATGTTTGAAGCTTGTAATAATTCCCAGGAATTAATTAACATTAGAAATTCTTGTAAAATAAAATACAAAAATGAGATTAGGAATGCTAAAATTCAAGCAAATAGTACCTTCATAAATACTCATAACAATCCGCAGACAGCTATGTGGAAAATAATTAACAACTACAAACCAAAGAAAATTTATGATTCAAACGATATAAATCCAGATGTTTTTAACAATTTTTTCCTAAATGTGGCAAATGACATCTTAAAATCATTACCAACGTTGATATTGATCCTATTTTTTTGATGCGTGGTAGTATTAGTAAGGGAAAGGTCTATTTTAGGTTTCGTGAGGTAACTGTAACTGAAGTAAGAGATGCAATTGATGATTTAAAAAATAAAAAAGGTCGTGATAACTTTGAACTAAATGCAGAACTTCTGAAATGTATAAAAAATCTTATAATTTCTCCACTAACTAAACTTATTAATATGTGTACAAGAAAATCAATTTTCCCGGATGCGCTGAAAATTGCAACGGTGATACCTATATTCAAGCAGGGTGATCCAAATGATCCATCAAATTATCGACCGATTAGTATACTATCGATCTTTAGTAAAATACTGGAGAAACTCCTAAAAAATCAATTACTTGAATATCTGGAATGTCATAATTTTTTCCATAAAAACCAATTTGGATTCAGAAATAAACTGTCAACGACAGATGCTTTGTTGGAGATAATCGACTGTACCATCAATTGTTTTTGGCCTTTACTCAATATCAACGTTTCTTGATTTGAGTAAAGCGTTTGACTGTGTATCTCACGAAATCCTAATTAGAAAATTATATGTTTATAATTTTCATCCGGAGAGTTGTAGAATGATTAGTAGTTATCTCGCTAATAGACAGCAAGTCGTAAAAAAAGGAAATAGCATATCACACGCAGGAATTATTTAGAATGGTATACCACAGGGTTCTGTTTTAGGGCCAATATTATTCTTTCTTTATATAAATGATCTCCTTTATAATCTGACAAAATTACAGAATGAGAACTCTATAGCAGCTGCAAAAGAGTGGTTTTTCTGTAATCAGTTAAACCTCAATGAAACCAAATCTCAAACAAAGGTGTTATCTATGCGTAAAAATCCCTCGTTAGCAGTAAATAAAACAAAATTTCTTGGTCTACATATTGACAGTAAATTACAATGGAATATAAATGGAGACGAATTATCAAATAAACTTGCCTCTAATATTTATCTCCTTCGCAATCTTGCAGATTCTGTCTCTAATGAAGTATTAAAAACTGCTTACTTTTCAACATGCCACTCGCTTGTAACCTATGGCATTCTAGTTTAGGGTCATTGTGCCATAAGCATTTGACTCTTTTCAGTACCGAGAAGAGCGGTAAGAGTTCTAGCAGGATTAAATTATCGAGACAATTGTAGACCATATTTCATAAAGCTTCAAGTTCTCACTGTACCGTGTATTTATATATGGAAGTGCTTTAAGTACATTAATAAAAATGCAGAGCCTTTTACCAACCATAGTTCACGTCATGATTACCATACAAGAAGTAGTAACCTTGTACTACTTTCCTACGCCTATCGAAGTCACAAACTGGAGTAAATCATTATGCTGTAATTTTCTATAATTTATTACCAAACTGGGTAAAACAACTACCAACAAAACAATATTTAACGAAAATTAAAAATTATTTAAAAAAGAAAGCATTTTATAGCATAGAAAAATTTATTAAAAACAATTTTAATGATTTCTGTGTATAACTACAAATTAAAGTGTGAAGTCCTATAAAGTTTGGGCAAATTATTATTTTGTATTACTTATATTTTTTTGACTTGTGTAAACATCCTGTAATTAGCACCAATAAATCTTATCTTATCTATCTATCTCTCCTATCTTATCTATCTTAACATGTTAGAATATTTTCAAAAATGTCGATTTTTCTGACTTTGAACGACCGTAGCGGCTAAACGAAAACTCCAAATTGGACGCGGTTTTCAAAACTGTGTTCCTCGTGTGTCAGTCAGATTGAATTAAAATTGGTGATTTTTAATTTTTGATGAAAACTTGAAATAGTACACAAGACAAATATTAAAGCCAATAAAAAATTAACATCTTTTGTTTGAATTTTTTTTTCACATAATAACTTTATTCGAGAATTTTCATTTTTGGTTTTTAATTATGAAACCATAACAGTTACAATTAATTTATATTAATAATAATTGTAGAGAATGCCAAAATGAACAACTTATAAAGAATATTTTTTGAGTAAATTGAGTTTTTGAATTAGAAGTATAATTTTTCCATCTTCTATAATTTTGACGTTTTAAACGTCAGTTTCATCCGCTCGATGTCCATATAAAATATGATTTGAATTGAAAATAAACCATGAAAGCGAAAATATAAATGAAACCATCAAGTCGGAGAAAGAACATGATATTTTATATTTTTAGATGTTGATGTGTAATTTTCGTGTGCTGGTTTTAAGTATTCGCGAAGAGTATTTGCGTAGTTTGTTGAAAAGGGAAATCGGCACAGATGTAGGGCAAATTTCCTATCCGGTTTAAGAAATATATGAGTTTATTATTTATGTTTTGCATGTTCGCATTTGCCACACAAACAAGAAATCTTGAATTATGTAGAATTGTACGCCCTGAGCTGGATCGGTTTTCATACTTTTTCCGAACCCTTGCCACAAAGGACGACGTGACTCACATGAAATTAAGTGAATTAGGTCTGTTCTTATATGTATAGTCAGCGAGGCAGTTTCAGGGTGGTTGTATATCGCTCTTGGAGGGCCTCACGCCGAACTATTTAAAATTTTCATAATAGTAATAATTATAATTTTAGGGCGGCCCGTTGGTGTAGTGGGTAGAGGCGAGCCCTTGTGCCGGCTGCACCACAGCCGTGTGGGTTCGAATCCAGCCCGGGCGGAAGATATTTCGGGGATCGAGAAATATTCGCTCGGGTCCGTGGTTGTATATGTCTGACATTATTCATTTCTTCATTTATTCCATTATTCATAAAAAATATATAATACAAAAATTACAGCCGTGTGTAACTGAATGGCTCAGCCTCAGTAAAAAAAAAAACAATTATAATTGCAATATTGTAAACAATATAATCACAACAAAAATAAGTTTGGAGCGTAGAACTATGACTCACAGCGCTATACGAGCATGGAAGGTTTTAATGCGTTAAGTCAAACTTTACCTTTCATGGGTAAAAAAAAACTTTTTGAGAAAGATTTTTTCTTTATTGCACATTTTCAATCCTTCAAATGTGTAGAATGTTTTTTTAAAGCGATTTAGCTGAATGTCAACTCTGCATCCACTTATTTCGCGGTTGAGCATAATCTTGCAGCGGATAAAAAACAGCATTTTGTGCGCGCCTGTACGTTCGGGTTTTCTTTGTCTGCGCCGGGAGCAGATACCTTTTCCGCCTAACTGTTTTGAAAATTAATATTTCAGCCCTAATATGTGGGAAGAAAACGAAGTTTAGAGGCCTTAGAGACTAAAATGTTGCAGCTGAGAGAGTAAATAAAAATGTCATAAAACTCATGATATTTAGCAACAGATAGAAACCACTGTAGCAAATGCCAACCTGGTTATATACAGATACCATGGAACGATAAATCTTATGCGTCTATCAGGCTGTGCACGTGTTCGCAAATGTTTATATTAGATTTTTCTTGGGAGATATTGTTTCAGAATATTCATAATAAATTGCGTGCGCCTAAACATAAGAAAAAGCTTGGTAGAGCCGCGTGAAGCACACGTGATTCGCATTTGAAAACGTAATTAATAATAAAATAGTACATTATCAAATAAGTTTAATAAGAGGGTATATTGTGGCACGAGTGGGATTGGAGCACGACTCGCGCAGCGAGGAGTGCTCTAATGTAACGAGGTGCCCCACAATGCCTCTTATTAAACAAGTATAATATACTATTTTTTCTACTTTGGTTTTAGTTAAGGATTTATTTCTAAAATAAAATATATACTTAAACCTAGTGAGTTTTATCTTTTAACATTTGGCAGCACTAAAAACATTTGATACTTTCGAACGAATTTAATATTTGACATACGTATTTCTACGGCGATTTTAATAGTTAATTTTAAAACATATTAAATCAAGAATATTACTTACACACCTCCAGAAATAAGGGAGGTTGCCAAGGGTGCGATAAACAAACTATTTCCACGTAAGTTGTAACCAATTTGAGCTTATAAAATATTGCAACGGCTAAATGATAATCGAAATTTAAGGTTATGTTTACATTTGTTTCTCGTTCCTCGTGTCAGGCATCGATCGACGCTAATTAAAAATCCACACCGAATTAACACACCGACTCAAGCGGCTCTTTTTCGCCGCGAATGAAACATGCATTATACTCTCGCTGTTTCTTCCGTGATATTCGTTTTGCAAACAAAGTGATAATACATGTAATAAATTACAAGCTTTCCTCTGTGTATGTTGTGTTGCCTAAAAGTCGTCACCGAGAGCCAAGTGGATTCATGCGTCCGGCCATTGTCACCGAGTTCCTACATTTTCCACGCGGATAAAAAGTGAACAATATGACGCCTCCGTTTTCTTTAACTTTTGTGGTAGTGGTGGCGAACTCCCCAATATGCATTCGAACATATTCAGTGTGTAACGCATTGGACGGTTCCAATTATTCTATGAATTAACGGCAATTTTACATTTTGATGTCGACATATGTCACGTTTAAGTACTGCCAATCGCAACAACTAAAATGTTACCACAAATAGTTTAATAATGAGCAAAACTGTAAAATAAAAAATCTCAATATTAAACTATTTTTGATATAACAAAAGGTCGATTGTTAAACCAAAGTAGAAAAACGATTTTTATGTATCATTGAAAATAACTGTATTTTATTTTAGAAAAATTAAAAAAATAATTGTGGCGTTAAATCTAGTTCTACTTTCACTTTAAAGTATGGCTTATGATTTTTGTGTTTACAAATGTATAATTAAAAAGTAATTATTGAAGAATGAAAGACATTGTTCTTAAAATTAATTAAATTATTTAAATTAGTGGAGATCGTGGCGGAATAACTAAATTAAATCCATATTGCGTTAAAGGTTTAAATTGTCACAATATAAATACCCATCATTTTACATAGCTTAACATGCTTGCATGTATCAACGCCAGAAACAGTCATGTACGTTAATGCGCATAATTTAATTTACCTCGCTTCTAGCACCTAATGTATAAATATAATACCCATACGAGGGTACAGAAAATCACCCTATAAATCCACAAAACAAACATTTTCCATGGAAATTGAGTACGTGAAGCTGACAGTAACATTTACTATTGACGTATTTTAACGTTAACGTAAATGTAATAATTTTAATTGAATTTATTTATTACTGTAATGTAATTTTTGCTGTAGATTTTACACGCGTGAAAAATTCTAAGCCGGCTTTAATGCTTTACGCGGTAATCCCAGGTTAGGCCACGTAAATAACACTTAACTTTATTAAATATTAAATACACCCCAGCAATTACCATATTTATGAAATAAGCTTGGAATTAGTGTAGGAAAATTAGTTAATACTGTACCTTATGAGTTGAAATGTAAAATTTATTGATTTCAGTAAACTTAAATTGATGGATATTTTACAGCGATAGCAGAACTTTAATATGCCGAGTGTCTGGGATATGGGGCGAACATAGGGATTTAACATGTAAAATTAAATATGTGTAATTATTAGCTCCCCTGTTAATTTTAGAGAAAAATCGTAAGGGAATATTTTTTAGAGAATTAAAAATTGTAAATGTGTCATCTATTTAATTTACGTTTGTACTAGAATACACCTTAGAAATAATAAAAATAAGTTTAACCATTTACCATTTAATAAAAACCCTTGCCATGACTTTGACAAATGTCATGTTATGGTGAGAATAATTTTGCTAGTCAAATATCAATTCACGCATTGTAGTTACTATTAACAATAATGTTGGGCTCGTTGTTAAGTGTGAAACTAGCATTCATCTGCAAAAAGTTTCAATCTGTATTTGATCGATTCTGCATTATTTTACAGAATGCACGACTAGTTTCATCAACCACTAGCAGTATCTCCTCATGGCATTGATGCTTGTAGGAATGATAACCGTGCTTCTTCGCAATTTTCTGTACAGAGGATTTAGACACGTTGCACTCACGAGCAATGCATCGTATGCTAGTTGTTGGTTTAGCATTTATCAAATCCAAAACTCTTTCTTCCAATTCATCGTTGCTTCTTCTGTTCCGTTTGCATGTGATGTTACTGTTTTTGAAATCATATTTGTTAAAAGTGGACTATTAAAATCAGGGGCGGCTCGTTACGTAGAGCCAAGGAGCCATGGCACTACCTACCAAACAAAAGATTCTTGCGCATAGTGAGCGCCCACCCACCGCACTTTGTAGCAACTTCATTTATTCGGCAAAACTCTGTAAAATTGCAGTCATTTCTTTGGACATTAATTGAAGAAGTTGAATAATTGGAAATAAAACGAAACGTAATTTTGTAGTTTAGATAAAAGTGGTGGGTGGGCCCTACTAGTGGTGGGTGTGCCCTATTCTACTTTCCAATTCATGGATGATAAATAGAATTTTCACAAAGAAATAATAATACATAGGTTTAAGAAAGAAAATAAATATGTTATGTTTATTTGATCCCCATATTTATTAGTGAAAACCTTCGTTTGAGGGCAACAGGTCGGATTGTAGGATAGGGCCCACCCACCACCCTTTGCATCAACTTTAACTTATTTTACAATATTCTATAGAATTTCAGAGATTTCTTTGGCAGTTATTTGAACTTAAAAGATTATAAATAATATGAAACGTGATTTTGTAGTTTAAAGAAAAGTGGAATCGTGGGAAGTGGGTGGGCCCTATCCTAATAATTTTAAAATGGATTAAAATAAATTGTCGTTAAATTAACACAAAATTCAAAAATTCTACTTTTTCAAAGTTTAAAGATTTTAAAATCGCGACTTTTATTTTTGAAATTGCAAAACTGCCGAACGCGTTGTCTGGTTTTGATGATTCTAATATCAAAATGTGGCAAATTTAAAAGTGCAATTTAAAATCCGGTTAATAAACTCCGCAAAAAAAAATTATCGCATCACCTACGTTCTTCCTGTTAGGACAATTGTTTATTGTGATAACATATCTGTTTCTATGAATAATAAATTTTCTTGAATTTGTGGTAAATTGTTATTTATATGAATTTTTTAGTTTAGTATAGTTTACTGCTCGCAATTCTAGAAATTTAACAAGAGACGAAATCGTTCGTGTTGTGTCCTTAGTTGACGATGGTCGAGATCAAAGATATGTTGCTGCAGCATTGGAAATTCAGCAGTCCACGGTTTCAAGGATAATAAGAAAATTCAGAGAAAACACACGAAGAGCAGGACAAGGTCGTAAAAGGGCAACAACAGCAAGAGATGACTGATTGAGTGTAAATCAACGCAAAACGTCAACATTTTTCGTTTTCAAGTTCGAAGATTTTAAACAAAATTTTATATTTTAAATTCCGGAACAGGCAGAAGCGTTCTATGATTTTAATTATTTAAATCCTGAAATATGCCAAATTCAGTGTGATTTTAAAAAAAGTTACGAAATTTTCTCGTTAAATTACTACAAAATATATATATTTTTTTCTTGAATAACTAATCACTTGGTGAAACATTTTGTAAATAATAAAAGATAAATAAAAAATTAACACTTGGTTTGTTTCACAAATTCGTAAGTTATTTACTCGAGTAGTTTCGCTTGTGGGAAAACATCTCGTCAATGACAACGAGAAGATTTGGTCTCAATATTAAAATTCCTTATTACCTGATTATAAATAAATACATTTGTCGGTTTCTTTTATAATTCACTCTTGAAAATGCTTTAACAAACGAAACTAGTCGAGTAAATAAACAACGCATTTGTGAAACAAACCAAGTATTAATCTTTTATTATTTACAAAATATAAATATTTTAAAATTCGCGACTTTGATTTTTGAAATTGCAAAACCGTCCGATTTTGATGATTCCAATGTGAAAATGTGAAAAATTTACTACAATTTGGTGGTTGACAATTACTTTCGTTACATCAACGCAAACCGTCAAAATCCGAAGATTTAAAATTACAATGTTGTTTTTTGGCCAAACGCGATTTTCGATTTTGATGATTCAGACGTCAAGGTATGGCGGCTTTAGTGTAATTTTAAAACGGATTACGAAATTCCTCTTAAAATTAATGCAAAACGCAAAATTGCATTTTCTTTTAAGTTCGCAAATCTTAAAATAGCGATTTTGATTTTTGAAATTGCATAACTGCCGAACGTGTTTTCCGATTTTGATGATTCAAACGTCAAAGTATGGCGGATTTATTGTGATTTTCAAATGGATTTAGAATTTATTTCTAAAATTAATACAAAACGCAAAAATTGCACTTTTTTCAGTTTGCAAATTTTAAATTGCGTTTTTTTTTTTAAATTACACAACTGTCAAATGCGTTTTCCGATTTTGATGATTCAAACGTATGGCTGATTTAGTGTATTTTTAAAACGGATAACAAAATTTCCTCGTAAAATTAATGCAAAATGCAAAAATTGCATTTTTTTAAAGTGCGCAAATCTTAAAATCGCGATTTTGATTTTTTTAAATTGCACAACTACCGAACGTATTTTCCGATTTTGACGTTTCAAACGTCAACGTATCGCGGGTTTAGTGTAATTTTAAAACGCATTACGAAAGTTTCACGTAAAATTAATACGAAACGCAAAAATTGCACTTTTTTTAAAGTTGGCAAATCTTAAAATCGCGATTTTGATTTTTTTAAATTGCACAACTGCCGAACGCATTTTCCGATTTTGACGTTTCAAACGTCAAAGTATGGCGGGTTTAGTGTAATTTTAAAATGCATTACGAAAGTTTCACGTAAAATTAATACGAAACGCAAAAATTGCACTTTTTTTTAAAGTTCGCAAATCTTAAAATCACGATTTTGGTTTTTTAAATTGCACAACTTCCGAACGCATTTTCCGATTTTGACGTTTCAAACGTCAACGGATCGTGGGTTTAGTGTAATTATAAAACGGATTACGAAATTTTCACGTAAAATTAATACGAAACGTAAAAATTGCATTTTTTTAAAGTTCGCAAATCATAAAATTGCGATTTTGATTTTTTTAAATTGCACAATTGTCAAACGCATTTTCTGATTTTGACGTTTCAAACGTCAACGGATCGCGAGTTTTGTGTAATTTTGAAATGGATTACGAAATTTTTACCTGAAATTAATACGAAACGCAAAAATTGCACTTTTTTAAAGTTCGCAAATCTTAAAATTGCAATTTTGATTTTTTGAAATTGCACAACTGCCGAACGCATTGTCCGATTTTGATGTTTCAAACGTCAAAGTATAGCGGGTTTAGTGTAATTTTAAAACGGATTACGAAATTTCACGTAAAATTAATGCGAAAATCTTAAAATCGCGATTTTGATATTTGAGATTGTATAACTGCCAAACGCGTTTTCCGATTTTGATTAATTCAATTTATGGATAATAAAGGAGAATTTTTATGTAGAACTTAATACATAGGTGTAAGACAGGGGTGTCAAACTCAATTAGAACACGGGCCATTTGATGCACAGGCCAGATGTACGCGGGCCACACCACATTTTCAAATTTTGTGAAATTTGTATTCTGAATTGAGTATTCATGAATATGAATATCGATAGGATGATTAAAATATAATATAATTGCTTTTAGATTAATAGTTTAATTAAATATTTTACAGGTACAAAAATGTGCACGTGTTTACTCATCTATCGCGCTATCTTCTTCATAACAATATTTTCTATTTTCATTTATTCTCAGAGCATCGAGGGCCACAAAAATTATCTCGAGGGCCGCCTGTTTGACAACCCTGGTGTAAGAAGTCGAGGTAAAAAAATGAATTAGACCTTCAATTGTTTTCCAGATGTTTCACGATAGCGCGTATAGATGGATTTTGAAAATTCTTCCATTAATGGAAAAAATATCGAACATAATTAGATGTGATAAAAATCTAAATTTGGTTCTTCAATTGTTTTTTCAGTTTTTCGTCGATAATACTTGTTTGAATGATCAGATTCGAAAAATTCTAATGTGTAGTACTCTTCAAATATATGTAGATGAAATGAAAAACAGCAAAATACGGCATTCGGCTGTTTTTCAGATTTTTAAGGGTCGGATGACCAGATTTTGAAGATTCTTGGATTTGTGTTACACAACGGAGATTTAAATAAACGATCTTAGACGTTTGTTATGTCAATCGTGCTACTATTAATAACATGCAATTATTTCTTAAATCATTCAATAATAATAATAATAATAGCTTTATTTCTCCACTATCACATAATACCACAAGAGGTTAGAATATGGCCGAATAAATTTTTTTGCGCGAATTATTAATCGACACTTTCGAGAATCAATTGAGATGGAAATATCCAGAACTGTTTTCAATTATATCTCACAGCAGAGAACTGACATTAACTGTCACTGTTCAACTGAATTTAGCTTGTTAATATAGATATCGTTGTCATGGCGAAGGTGAATAAATTTTTATCCGCCTGTAATTTTTGTTGCCCGCCGTTTTAAATATTTAAATACACCTTTTTATACATGAGTTGAATTATGTTTGCAAGACTTAATTTTGCAGAATTACGAAGAACTTGCATATTTATATATGCAGGCTATTTGTCGTCCTTATTTAATTTATTGAATGGTTTTGCTACAAGTAAATGTTGCAATGCCAATGATCGTTTTTTTGAGGGAAGAGAAAACGATAATTAATAATAATTATATACTATTTTTTTAATACCTGCATGCTTTAGGATTTGTCGGGTCAACATCTAACATTTTGAACGTTCCAGAGTAATATTTTTTTATATACGAAAATTTTTGATCTTGTAATGGTAAAAAAAATGATGACTCTTTTCTGAAGACAGATTTATGGTTGTATTTTTAACTGCCAATGAAAAGAATGTTGAATGTAATACTGTGATTAAACGAGAGTAAATATAGAAGAAGGATACATTAATCTTTGTTCTTTGGATGGATTATATTATCTATACAAGGATAATTAAAATGCATTACATTTTGTCAATATAATTCTCCTGATATAGTCTTGTAGTTAGTACTTCAGATGAACAAGAAAATAATATTGAAATAATTGGCTTAAGTTTACTAGTAGGAATGTAATTTATGTTACGGCACACTGTACAATTTTAACTACCAGATATATTTGAGCAAGTCCAGCATTAAATTCTTAAAATTAATAAAACCCACTTGTTCCTGAAAATGTAATTGAATCCAGGTCGCCACATGGCCAGAACTATCTTGAGCGTATGTAGTTTATAGTTTAAAGTAATTTATCGATCCCATTAAGATAATAGATGTGACAATAAATTTGCTTTTCGGCAATTGTTGTTGAAAACATTATTTATGGTGCAACGATGAGTGCAAAATGGCTATAAGTCATATTGTTTTCAAGCTTACGAAATCTAAAGAATATGAAGCTGTGGTTTAAACATATGTCGATAATAGTATTTTATATATCAAGAGATTATGGATTAGGGAATTTTAAATTCCTTAAGGGCCATAATCTTATGCCAGTGGTACATATAACATTTTATTTTATGTTGGTAGTAAAATCATTGAAATTCTACATCGATGATGAGAATTATTCAACATCTATCATCGTTGTATGTCGTGTAGTTAGTTGTTGTGGTTTATATTAAATACACTGTGATATATTATTTACTTGGCGGAATCGATAAGAAAGGTACCGTGGCTAAAAAAAATAAATAGCCAAAGCACTAGCTAAGCATATACATTTACAGCCTGAGCCGCACTTGTCCATTTCCCATACGCACCGCACTGCATTGTGAAGCACATGTGATTCACGAGACTCAAAGTGAATATATTTATGTGAATCATATGTGATTCACGCGGCCTTAAATTGCAGAATGAATCACCTGTAATTCAAATGGCAGATAACGTGTTTATTTAATATCTAATAATAAGCGCCAGGCGCATTCACCATAAATCACGATTCTTCCACAGAGCAGTGTTTAAAAGTTCATATAAAAGTATAAAGTTCGTATAAAGCAACTAAACCATTCGACATATATGTACTGAAATGTAATTTTTCTAGGCCACGGGGTCGTGGGTTCGAATCCCATTCGGGCGGTCATTTTTTCTGAATGATAAATGGCCGTGCAGAGTTTTTGTTTAGAAAAACATATCGTAACCTCTAACAACCGTATTCATAGGCTACTTCGTAAATTTTATACAATAATAAAATCACGTTGGTGCCAGCTTGAAATGTCAAAATGACAGATATAAGCTTTCCGTGATTAAATAGAAAGACTAGCAGACATAAAAGTTTGTATGCGTTTGGCATTACTAGATGTTTATACCCCTCGAGTGCCTTACATACCCTTCAGCCAGAGACCATTGGGAAGCTTGTCGCCCTCATAAACAAAACAACGATTAAGGTAAACATCCGGTGTACGGAATTTCTTCAAAATCTATCTAGTTCTTTGCATTGTCAAATAAGAATTAACATATGTTCAAAGTTTCATGTTAATTCCATACACAGAGAGATGCACACAGCTACAAACACGACACAAACACATTTTTTTTTCAGAAATCGTTTTTAGGCATATTTCCCAAATACTTTTTTTTCACGATCACGATACTTTCCCGTAAGTAAAAATTGATTTACTTCTCATTATTCCTGCCGTAAATTAAAACTTTCTGGCGCTGTATACCTGCGCCCTACTGATAAGACAACATTATTGGACGGTCTTCATAAACACGAACATTTAACGTTTAACGTCAATATTACTACCGGCTTACTTTACCCAAACACTATTACCATAAACCGAACAACTTTAACACCCCTGTGAAATCATAATGCTTTAGGAAATTAAATTCAGTTTATAAACCACTTCATCAATATTTCTTTCCTGACCCAATTACACGTCACGTGCGTAGTAATATTTAATAATAATTACATTTATTAAAATCGTGTCGGTCTTGCGGGCGCGATTATTATTATCGCGTTCCCGGCGCCTCCGCCAGATAAAATAAATTTCCCGGGCTGGCCGCAGATAATTCTGTGTTTTTTTTTTGTTATTGCGAAATTGCCTTTTAGAGACTAACAGTTGTATATTTCGGCGTGGGTCAATAAAACGTGGTAATTATGTGCAATAAAACTCCATTTTTTGGAATATATCCAAAACTTGAATGGCCAAATGGCGAATTTATCGCATCGGAAAATGTGGGCAATAACTCGTGGCCGCAGGAAATTGCCGACAGGCTTAATAAAAAGTGCAAGCGTGTTTATTTTATTGTTAATGCTGCATTACTTGACCTGACAAGTAATAAATTCGCAATGTTGCTTTGGAAATAATGGAGTTGGATATTATTTATTTGGGGATCGTAATATATTATTATTTATATGCATTATCGTAGTAATTTGTTCATAATGTATTCCTAATTTTGCTGATGGCAGTTGGGGCTGATAAGGAATTGTTTGTGTTCTGAAAAGGAAGATTGAATTAAATCGTACTTTTATTCAGTGTAGTAAAAAAAAAAACACCTGAAATATTTTGTTGTGCCAAAAATTCGAACTTGAACTTAACTAGCAAACAAGTTGGCATGTCACTTATATAATTTATTATTATAAATAACTCCTTGAATAATAATTACCTTATTTAAATAGCATTTATATATATTTTTTTCAACTTTTAATGCTGTCGCCTTAGAGATATAATTGCTCCCTATGGAGGATCACGATTTTCTTAATTAATCATTCTTATATTTCCCTGGGGCTCGTTAAGAATGTACATGATCGTATAAATCGTAAGTAACATTATTACTAAATTATACATTTTTGATATTTAAATAAAAGAAAAAGTGTAAATTTAAATACATGAAAGGCGTAATTAAAATCTATTAAAAATAAAATAATAGCAAGAGTTAAAACTGTTCATAAATATATAATTATTATATAAAAATGGCATAACGTATTTATTACTGCATAAAATATCTATACAGCGTGTCCACTTATGGAATACCAATTTAAAAACAAATCGGTCTAAGTTTTGCTCTTGGAATTCAATCGTTTCCGACTCGAAACATATTAAGACGATGTGTTGTCAAGCAAAAAATAAAAGTGAATACAAAAAATGCTAGTTGTTAGTAATTAAATTCAAGGGCAACTTATTATACACGGAATGCATTTCGCTAAAATATGCCCTTAATGCCAACTTAATGTGGGCACTTTGTGTTCGCAGTGTGAAAGCCTTCACAAAATTACAAAAGATGATGCATGTAACACTTGTGTTCCTTCAGCCCTAAGTGTAAAAGCAACACATTTAAACCGCATTTACAACTTCTTGTACATAATGCATTATACCTGCGTAACTTTTTAAAGAATTTTTTTTTAATGCCATGACTACAAGTTTTCGATATTTATTTCAGACGATTCTTACAATGAGATAGAAACAAAATAAAAGCATAGAGTATTCTCAAATATTTATATTTTCGATGTAAATCGTACTGTTAGCACCGAACGCAAAAATGACAATGAAACGTATTGTTAAGGGAGTTCGATTAAGGGTGACAATTTAACATTGTTTATTTCAAATTAATGGGCCCACCGGGACAGCTGAGTGATGAATGAAAGGAAATCATTTTATTTATTAATGGTATTTAAATGTTAACAAAAGGCTTGACGGATGTACACGGCGCAATTAAACTTTCTCATTTGTACGGCTCATTTCGTTGCATGAATAATTTATCGTAAATGATGTTTTTCATTTAACTTGTATTTACGTGTACATTACTCTTATTCGTAAATAAATGGGTTGAGGATATCAAAAAAATAATATAATGCAAAAATATGAAATACACGCATTTTATTGTAGCTATAAAATACAATGATTTATTTGTACATTTTATTAGGTTAATAATAATAATAATAATAATAATCATTTATTTCCCAACAGATTAGAAACCTACAGGGAAAGTACAAAATAAAGCTAAAGTATAACATAAATAACTAAAATTAAAATTAATCTAAAGATAACTACAATAACTAACTAAACCGTGACAATATTAATAATCTTTTTTTTTTATAAAGAAGAGAAAACAAAGAAGTTAAGTTGAATTGAAGTGACGTTTGCTGTCGCATTATGATTTATAATCGGCCGTGTATTTTACATAAGGAAAAGTATTTATGAACATTCTAAAATTTCGAAACTTCGAAATTTTTGAAAAAACTTAAGAATCAAGCTTTTTTGGTATAAAAGGACCATAAAAAAATATTAACTAACAGAACTGTATTGCAAATATAAATAGATATTTTTGAAGGACGATCATGTCGCCGCCGCCCCTAAATTTGGCCGCTACAGGTGGCTGCCTGCCTTGCCTGTACGTTCCGCCGTCACTGCTTATGTTAAAAGTTGAATTTAATTTAATTATGTTTTAAAATTGTCAAAATCGCAAAGGGGATATTTTTGTTAAAAAAAATTCAGAAATTATTTTGTTTTTATATTTCACAAAAATTCACGCACTTAATTACATACCTTTATAAATAATCACCAACAAACCAAAGATTGGGCGTTTTCAGCGCTTAAATTTTAACAAAACCTTGATTTTTCAAGATCTTAAGCTAGTGTGGACTTTTAGGTTTCACAAAATCTTCCAGAAATTATTTCACAAAAATTCAAGCACTTTAATTGCATAGTTTGAAAATAAATACCATCAAACTAAAAATTGGGCAATTTTAGCACTTCAATTCAAATGAAGCGTAGTTTTTTTCAAGATATTAAGCTTGTGGGGACTTCTATATTTCACAAAATCTTCCAGAAATGATTGCACTTTCAAATTTAAGAAAAATTTAATCACTTTATTTACTTAATTTGAGAATAAATACAAAAATAGGACAATTTTGGTGCTTCAATTAAAGAAAGAGCTGTTTTTTCGAGAAATTAAGTTTGTGAGGACTTCTATATTTCACAAAATGTTACAGAAATAATTGCACCTTCGAATTTAAAAAAAATCAAGCACTTTAATTACATAGTTTCGGAATAAATACCACCAATCCAAAAATTGAACGTTTTTAGTGCTTAAATTTCAGTAAAACTTCTAATTTTTCAAGATCTTAAGCCAGTGAGTACTTCTATGTTTCACTAAATATTCCCAGAAATGATTGCACTTTCAAATTTCGGAAAAATTCAAGCACTCTAATTACATAGTTTGAAAATAAATACGACCAAACCAAAAATTGGACAATTTTAGTGCTTGAATTAAAAAAAGCGTTATTTCTGCAAGATATTAAGCTTTTAAGAACTTCTGTTTTACAAAATGTTCCAGAAATGATTGCACCTTCAAATTTCAGAAAAATTCAAGCACTTTAATTACACAGTTTGTGGATAAATACTATCAAACCAAAAATTGAGCAATATTATCGCTTTAATTTAGAAAAAAGCGTTGTTTTTTTCAAGATATTAAGCTTGCGAGGACTTCTATGTTTCACAAAATGTTCCAAAAATGATTGCACTTTCAAATTTCAGAAAAAAAGCACTTTAGTTACATAGTTTTAAAATAAATACGATCAAACCTAACATAGGGCGATTTTAGCACTTCAGTTTCAAAAAAGAGTTGTCTTTTAAGCTTGTGAGGACTTTATGTTTCACAAAATCTTCCAGAAATTACTGCACTCACAAATTTCAGAAAAATTCAATTAAAAAATTGGGCGTTTTTAGCGCTTCAATTAAAAAAAAGCGTTGTTTTTCAAGGTATTAAACTTTCTATGTTTCATAAAATGTTCCAGAAATGATTGCACTTTTAAATTTCAGAAAAAATCAAGCACTATGTAATTAAACATAGTTTGAAAATAAATTCCATCAAACCAAAAATTGGACAATTTTAGCGCTTCAATTTAAAATAAAAAGCGTTGTTTTTCAAGATATGAAGTTTGTGAGGACTTCTATGTTTCACAAAATGTTCCAGAAATGATTGCACTTGCCAATTTCAAAAAACTTAAAGCACTTTAATTACATAGTTTGAGAATAAATAATATCAAACCAAAAATGGAGCAATTTTAACGCTTCAATTAAAAAAAGCATTTTTTTCTCAAGATATAGAGCTAGCGAGGACTTCTATGTTTCACAAAATCTTTTAGAAATTATTATACTTTAATATTTCAAAAAAAATTCAAGCACCTTAATTACATGGTTTTCCTCTAACTATAAAATAAATTATAAATAATAATAATAATAATCTTTATTAACGGGTGTACCCTTTTTTACAATAGATACATAAATGTCTTTATACATAAATAATGACTTAATATCAATGCATAAACTTTCGTACAACTGAAAAACAATTACATAAATCTTTCAATAATCACAATAAATCCTAATTATGACCATTTTCAGGCTTAAATATAGAAAAAAAACATTGATTTGTTAGTATTTTGAGATTTAAAGCGACTTCTAACATTTACAAATCTTTCCGAAATTATTGAGCTCCTATATTTTTAAAAAATATTACAAGCTCTTTAATGATATTATTTTTTAAATGATCACTATCAAACCCAATAATAGCCATTGTCAGTGATCAAAAAGATTTGATTTGTTTAAATATGATACAAATGAAAACTTCAATTTTTAAAGACTAACACCACTCTAACGGCCAGAAAAAGCCTAACTTTGGCGAGAGTATCGAAAAAGAAATGTGATTTCGTTTTAGAGGGTTTATTTAACACTTATTGTGATGGGAAACAAACAAATTGTATTATCATTTTAATGCAAAATGGCGGCGACAGAGCCAATCTTTGAAATCGCCATGTTTTTAAACTTCTAAACGGGAAGACGGATTATAAGACCTGTGATAAAAAACTATTTTTTTTGTTATAATTCATATACTATTGGCTATGGAAGTACGTAGGTTTTTTTTTTATAAAGAAAACTTTGTAGAAATGGTGCACATTTGAAAATTGAAAAAAATTATAAATTATTGGCCAAAAAGTTCGCAATAAATTGTTTATAAAAAAAGTTCACATTCAATTTAAAAAAAGGCGGCTAAGTATTTCCATAGAGAATGTAATTGTGGAGGTACTGTCAAAATTTGATATCGATCCATGCAACGGTGTTTAAGTAATCTACCCTCCCAATTTAAATATCATTTATATTTACGCTTTCATGGTTTATTTTCAATTTAAATCATATTTTAAATGTACATCGAACGTTTTGTAAACTCGGATGAAACTGACGTTTAAAACGTCAAAATTATGAAAGATGTAAAAATTACACTTAAAACTCAAAAACTCAGTTTACTCAAAAAAAAAGAGATTTTGAAAAAACTTATTCTTTATAGGTTGTTCATTTTGGCATTTTCTACAATTATTATTAATATAAATTTGCTGTAACTATTATCGTTTCATAATTATTAACCAGAAATGAAAAAAAAATAATATTTTTTTTTCTCGAATAACAATGATT
Organism: Ocypus olens; assembly: GCA_910593695.2. Taxonomy (NCBI): domain Eukaryota; kingdom Metazoa; phylum Arthropoda; class Insecta; order Coleoptera; family Staphylinidae; genus Ocypus; species Ocypus olens. The sequence goes on from OU343060.1 coordinate 51,413,964, forward strand.
TTATAAAAAATATTTTCAAACAAAAGATGTTCATTTATTTGTTTTCTTCAATATTTGTTTAAATATTTTTGTGATATTTTTCATATTTAAGCAGATATTGAAAAAAAACAAAAAACGTTTAAGGTAAACACCCACTTCCGGTGTACAAAATTTTACCAAAAGCTTATCATTTCTTTGAATTGTTAAATAAGACTTATGTTCAAAGTTTTATATCAATCGCTCTATTAGTTTTTGAGATGCAGCACACATACAAGCACACACACACAGACACACACACAGATACAACATTTTTTTCCAGAAATTGTTGAAATGGCGTCTAGGGACACCAAAACGGATATTTCCGAAAAAGAAAATTTTGAAAAAAAAATCACGTTCACAATACTTTCTCGTACTTCGTAACAGAGAAAGTAAAAAAAATGGTTTCGAGAAAAACGCGTTTAAAGTTTTACGAGCACATAAATCCGCACAGAATTCACGCACTCTGGTGGACTTCTGAGCAACCCAAAGGATTTTTCCCCATAGAATAGATATTGTTGTTTGTAAGACCCTAAAATATTGCTTAAGCAAAAAAAAGACGAGTTTTCCAAAATCCTAGAGTGGTGTTACCCCTTAAAACATATTTATAAATGATTGGTCTACAATATTTCAGAAAAATCCGAGTACTTTAATGATATAATAGATTTCTAAATAATCACTAGAACGGCTATTTTTGACGATCATTAATCAAAAAAAGCGTTGAAGTTTTAAAAATCTGAAACAAGTACAGACTTATAATGTTTACAAAATCTTTTAGGAATAATTAAGCTCTTAAATTACAAAAAAATACCAGCACAATTTATAATTACTATCAAAATTAATAATAACGAATTTCATCGCTCAAACATAAAAAGTTTTCATTTTTCTTAAATTTGAAAAAAGTGCACACTTCTAACTTAAAAAAAATATTTACAGATGATTAAGCTGTCATAATTCAGAAAAATCTAAGTACTTTAATAATACAGTTTTTCTTTTAAATAATCACTAGCAACCTCAAACACACGCACTTTCAGCATTCATTTATTAAAAAAGCGTTGAGTTTTTTAAAATCCGAAATAAGTACAGTATTTACAAGATCTTTTAGAACTTATTAAACTCTTAAACTACAGAAAAATTCCAGCACATTATTCATATAATTTTTTTTCAAATTATTACCATCAAAACCAGAAAGCCGTTTTCAGCGCTCAAACATCGAAAAAGCGTGTTTTTTTTTCAATTTAAATCCAGTGTCTTAAAAAAATATATATATTTGCAGATTATTAAGGTGTTATAATTCACAAAAAAATCTAAGAACTTTAATAATACAGTTTTTTTTTTAAATAATCACTAGCAAACTCACGAACATGAATTTTTAGCGCTCATATCAAAAATCGTTGATTTTCTAAAAATCTGAAATAAGTACAGACTCTTATATTTACAGAATATTTTAGCAATGATTAATCTCTTAAATTACACAAAAATTCCACCATATTATTCATATAATTTTTCCAAATCATCACTATTAAAACCAATAATTTGCCATTTTCAGCGCTCAAACATCGAAAAAGCTTTAATTTCTTTAAATTTGAAACAAGTGCGTACTTCTAACTTTAAGAAATTTTACAGATAAATAAGCTGTTATAATTCAGAAAAATCTCAGTACTTTAATAATACAGTTTTTTTATTAATTATCACCAGCAAACTCAAGAACACGCAGTTTTAGCACTCATTTATCCAAAAAGCTAAGTTTTGTTTTTTAAGTGTAAAACAAGTACAGATTTCTAATATTTACAAAATCTTTTAGAAATGATTAGGCTCTTAAATTGAAGAAGTTCCCGCAAGAAAGGGTTAACTCTGTTTTTGTAAGTTGTGAGAAATAAAGACGTTTACACCAGCAATGGGAACTTTTTGACTAGATCTTTTCTAAACTTGATTTTTACATCAATGCGTTTGGAAAACATTGCTGTTTCACCTGTTACATTTAAGAATTAATATTTGGTTTTAGAAATATATTAATCATAACGTCATAAAATGATTTTTGAAAAAAATCGAGTTAACCCCTTCTTGCATCAAGATCTTCAATTATAGAAAAAAATCCACCAAATGTTTTAAATAATCACTAGCAAACCCAATAACAGCCATTTTTAGCACTCAAATATCGAAAATCTTTGATTTGAATTTGAAACGAGTGAAAAACTAGAAAAAAAAATGTGATGTGGCCATCATGTTACTTTCTCCGACTTCATCTTTATAAGTTGTTCATTTTGGTATTCTCTACAAATATTATTAACAAAAATTTGCCATAACTATTATCGTTACATAATTATAAACTAAAAATATAAAAAACTAAATAATTTTTTTTCTCGAATAAAAATGATTTTATGAAAAATAATTTCTTACAAAAGATGTTCATTTATTTATTGTCTTTAATATTTGTTTAAATGTTTTTGTGATATTTTTCATATTTAAGAAAATATTGGCAAAAACCAAAAAAACAGTTAAGGTAAACACCCACTTCCGGTGTTTGAAATTTTACCAAAAGCTTTTCAGTTCTTCTGATTATCAGGTAAGACGTATGTTCAAAGTTTCATATCAATTGCTCTGTTAGTTTTTGAGATACAGCGCGCACAGACACACACACACACACACACACACACACACACACACACACACACACGGACACACAGACACACAGACACTTTTTTTTTCCAGAGATTGTTGAAATGGCATCTTGGGATCCCAAAACGGATATTTCCGTAAAAAAAAATTGAAAAAAAAATCACGATCACAATACTTTCTCGTACTTCGTAACGGAGAAAGTAAAAACATTTTTATGTCATAATTCAGAAAAATCTAAAAATTTTAACAATATAGTTTTTTTTTAATAATCACAGTCAAAGCTATTTTCGGCTCTCATTTATCAAAAAAAGCGTTGATTTTTTTAAATCTGAAACAAGTATAAACTTCTTAAGTTGACAAAATCTTTAAGAAATAATTAAACGCTCAAATTACACTCTTCATGCAATTTCTTAAATAATCACGATAAAACGCAACAGCAGCCATTTTCAGCGCACAAAAATCGAAAAAGCTTTGAATTTTCTAAATTCGAAACAAGTGATGACTTTATTATTATTATTTATAAACTAGATATTTTTAGAAAGGATATTAAATGTCTATTCAAATATACTGGGTGTTTCATAAAAAAAAATCTCTACATTTAGCGAAAGTCTTCTTACTTCATAAAAATAACAAACCTAACCATCTAAAAATGTAACATATCTATTGTTAGAAAACGCTTCGATAATTTTAAAATATCAACAAAGTTCATATATAGCGTTTTTGTCCTAAAAACTAGAATAACTCAAATACGGTTAAATTTAGCCCAATCGAAGTTATTGACAGATTAATTTATTAAAAACTTCTCATAAAAATTCAAAAATATACCTAGTGTAAAAACATGAGTTTGTGTTGGCTCTCCGTTGTGGGGCACCCTGTACACATAAAAATGTTTTCCGATTATAGAGTCGATAATTATCTTCAACTTTTATAGAAATCTTAAATTAAAAGGCTAAAAAGTTACTTGACGCCTTGTATAGGATCAAACCAAATAGAGGACTGTTTCATAAAAGAATAATAGTAAATAAATGGTTGAAACAACAAAAACGATGTGGTTTTCTGAATTATTTCTCGCCCAGTCTATTCTACCGGAATTGATTCCGTAAAGTAGGCAATCACTCTCGCCATAAAAGCTCAATATTTTTGTGGGCGCCACATTCAAGCGGAGAACTGCACGATATGGGGTAATTTAAAAATGTTTCCAGGTGAAATATGGGGCGTGTTATAAGAGTACATATATCCTGTATTACACGGCGTTACTTATAAATTTTCCGGGTTATAAGTAAAATGCTGCGTGATTTCAGCTACACATAAAGAGGAATACCGGGAACGAACACCTCGGGTATATATTTCAGCATCTGACTTTTTCCGGGCATTTCCCAAAATTAAAATTCCCCCGGGACTAACCGGGAAAAGGGATTTATAAAGTCTCCATGTAACGCCGAGGGACAAACACTATTCGTGTTTTTCTTCCGTTTAATTAATAAATTCTGTCGGAAATTTCAATAGAATTCAAATACCCTACAGGGTTTTGTATGGGCTCTAATTACTCATTTAAGACAGTAATTGGTAATTTATGGCTAATACATTGACTTTATGAACATTGAATACAACAGCGTGCTCACAATACAAATTAAATATATGCGTTTCATTATTATCCAGGTAATCCTTCAGGAACAATATTCATTTTTGTTTACTCAATTTCGATGAAAATTGCAAAAACTACAGGTATTTTCTTGGGCGCTCGGAAGCGTGCACACACCACAGTCCCGCGCGGGTCTCGAGAATGGTCACTTTCGGACGTTTACCATGGCCCAGGGATTTAATATAAACATCTGTCATGCTGATTTCAAAGCTCTGACGCCATCTATTGGAAAATATATGAAGCCTTACCTCGTACGATAACTTGCGATTTTGGGGGTTTTGGCCAAGGATTCGGCATTTGGACCATTATGAATTTCTAAATATTTATATCATAATTAGAGTCCGGATTTATATTTTTTTACATGTTTTATTTGCTATTTCGTGTGGCCCTGGCGAATTGTATATGTACGTTTCTGTCAGAGATAAATCAAAGTACCAAGTTTTATTTCGCATATAACTTAATATTTCGAGGTTTTGTCACATTAAACTTATTTGAGCATATATCCGCATATAATTACATATAAAGTCAATATTTCCATTAATTGTAATTGATTTTGTTGTAATTGATTGATAAAATTTGCGAGCGTACAAATATTTTTTTATAAAATCGTATAAGATACATTTACGGGATTCCCCTAACTAGCGAACGTAACCTTGTGTTATGTAGATATAAGGGAATTTCCCCATAAGCAGAAGATACTCGGTGCCAGTGTTGTAAGATTGGGGTTTTTCCCCCAAAATGGGGGCCAATTATTGTTTTTGGGGTGTATATTGGGGAACTTCAATCCACGGAGTATTTTTTGGGGTGGGTATTTTTATATTATATTACGAAGGGTATTTTTGGGGAAAATAATGAACATGTTATTTCATTTGCTAGAAATCATCATTATCAATAGTGCACAACCATAAACAAGTCAGTAATTTTCCTCAGCCTGTGACATCATTTATGAAAATTGTCCTAGGGATTCTTTTATTGTCGTTTTCGTAATTTTGTGACCCCTATGAGATGCTGCACTCTCATTTAAAAAATATGTTTAATACATTTTATATTTATACTACTTTAATTTTGTATATATGTATATGTAAGTTTCCAATAAATCCACTGTATTAATTTTCAAATTTTATTATTTTAGAGGGACAGCGGCGTAATGTTGGAGGTTTTTAATTAAATATTTGGGGAAAATTAAAAATTACTACTGTCAACACTCGTTGCCCGTAAATAAATTATGATTATTATTATATTAAATATTCAATCTTTTTTTTCGCATTTTTTATCGTTGGGCCTCGATTTTGATTTTTTTACCTATATTTTAGATTTTTGACCTGCAGTTTCGTTTTCTTTTTTTGGTATAAATTTCTGATCTTTTGAACTGACTTTTCTTCATTTTGGTCTAAATTTTCGATTTGTTTGTTAAAATTTTCGAATTTTTTTGTCGGCATTTTTTATTTTTAGGCCAGAATTTTTGATTCTTTGACTTTTAGTCCTTTATCTTTTTTTAAACATTTTCGCGTTTCTGGTCAGCAATTTATTTTGAGCTAGACTGAAAAAAATATTTTTCTTTTGCTTGATTTTTCAATTATTTGGTCTGCATATTTTTATTTTTTAAACCAGGGATTTTACTTCTTTTTGCTTATATTTTAGATGTTTGGTCTATATTTTTGATTTATTTGTTCTAACTGTTAGAGTTTTTGGCCCAAATATTTTTATTTTGGTCAAATTGTTTTTAATAGTATGTTGAAATTTTCGATTTTTTAATCTACATTTGATTATTAATTTCAACGAGCGAATTTTTTTATTGATCTACACTCTAAACTGTTGATTTTTATGGACGATTTTTTTTGTTTTCAGAGTATTTTCGAGTTTTTTGTGCTGTTTTTGATTGTTTGATTTTAGATTTTTTCAATCTGAATTATGGTTTTTATGGGCGAATTTTTTAAAATTTGTTTCGAGTTTAGAGTTTCGGCAATTTATTTTAGGATAAAGTTATTTTTGGGGCTGAAAATGGCAAATTATTTTTCTTTTGCTTGAATTTTCAAATTTTTAGTTTGCATTGTTTATTTTTTACATCAGGATATTTGTTTGCCTATATTTTAGATGTTAGGTCTGTATTTTTCATTCCTTTAGTCCAAATTTTAGAGTTTTTGGCCTATAAACCAAAATTTTCGTTTTTTTCTGGTCTGCATTTTTTATTTGTGATTTTTGGTCTAAATTTACGATTTTTTGCCTATATTCTTAGTTTTTTTTACCTTGATTATTAATTTTAATGAGAGAATTTTTGATTGGTCTATACTTTATATTTTTAACTTGAATTGTTGATTTTTGTGTGCGAACTTTTGGCTGGTATTTTCGAGTTTTTTTGGCCAAATTTTTAATTCTTTGCCCTTCATTTTAGATGGTTTAACCTGAATTATTGTTTTTATGGGCGAATTTTTAAAATTATTTTTGAGTTTAGAGATTTTAAATTTAATTTGCAATTTACTTTGTGGTAAAGAATTATTTTTAGGGCTGAAAATGGCAAATTATTTTTATTTTGCTTGAATTTTCAATTTTTAGTCTGCATTTTTATTTTTTAGACCGGGGTTTTTGATTTTTTTGGCCTATATTTTAGATGTTTTTGGCATCTAAACCAAAATTTTCGACTATTTAGTTCAAATTTTCTGTTTTTTTACTGCTTTTTTATTTTTGCCAAGGGTTTTCGTTTTTTTGTCAATGTTTTTAGTTCTGTTACCTTCATTATTAATTGTTGATGAGCGAATTTTTGGCCGATATTTTCGAGTTTTTTGGTCCAAGTTTTTGATTTTTTTGCCCTATTATTTAGATTTTGTAGACTGAATTTTTGATATTTTTGTACTTGGTTTTTGTATTAATTTTAGGTTATTTGTTTAATTTGAAATCTTTTGTTTTAGTGTTTTTAATTTAATTATAGTGGTTGTTTTAACCTCTTCAGGGACAAATTAATTTTGAAGTTTCAAATCCTTTAAGAAACAACTGATATCTCGCCAGTAGAACCGGACAGGAGGCATCTGCATGGAAATGTGCAACTGTAGCAGCTTTCCGAGCTTGACGTGAGATGGCAGTATTGAGTTAAATCAAATTTCTTTGAAATGTGTTCGTCATTTTTTAAAACGTACACAAATGTGTTTCTGTCCCTGAACAGGTTAAGATAAAACTAATGTATTTTAATATTTAGCTAAAAAATACAGCCTGCGCGATTTGTGTTGAATTGCTTAATTTTCAAATATTTCGACTCGATTTTTGATTTTTTTTTTCGAAAATTCGTAATTTTTATATCAAAAGAATAATTTTTGCAGTAAATTTATTTTTTTTAGTAATTGTTAAATATAATACTTTTGCCCGGAATTAAACTGATCACCCGATCTAACTGGAATTGTATGGAAATTATGAATAAAAATGCGAACAATTTTAAGTAGTTAATTAGCGAAGCCTTCCGAAAAATTAAAGAATTATTTTATTTAATTGGAGGATACCACAGCAGTAATAAATATCTTTCTAATTTTTTAAATGGCCTTTTTGTACTACCTACATTATATTTTCGGAAAAACGGAGTTATAAAACTGATGTGTCAGATTCGTGATGCGGCGAAAGCAACTTTTTTGTGTGCAAATTTCGAAATCTCATCAGTGCGCCTTCTCTAATCCCAGTGTTGCCAGATTGGGGGTAAATTCCTCAAAATGGGGGTAAATTAAGGTTTTGGCGTAATTTTTTATGAAATATTTGGGGAAAATTAAAAATTACCCCTGGCAACACTGCTCGATGCAACCATACCCGGCTTTATTCTACGCCAATAATTTTGAAAAATCAGAAAATATTCTTCTTAATTTTATTGATAAAGAATCGGCAGCACTTAAAAAATGTAAAGATTGTGTTGCATGTAGAAATATTTTGCAACAATTAGCTTTTATTGCACATTTTTGCATCTTAATAACTGCAATCATGAATTTATAAACAGCTCAAATGACTTTAATTGAGGCTTTTCAAATTATGGAAGAACTGTACGAAAATTTAAAATTAGTTTTGCGAAAATTTGATGCGTATTATATCGAAATCCGGGATACGAAAAAATTAAAATGATTTGTGGCATTTTGAAAAGGCGAGACTGAGGAGGACATAATAAATTTTAACATGAACCCCATGTCATTTAACTAACCTAAAATGAAAATGAAAATCAAATTTTGGTTCTACATTGTAATTCCAATAAATAAATTATCATCAGTTGCTATTCGTATTTTTTTATTATTTATATTTATTTTTATTTAAACTGCAGATAAAATCCATATTTGAATAATTTTGTCGAATATATTGGCTAATTTTAAGCGCATATGAAAATTATAATGCCTTTTTTAGCGCATGTAAACAAATTATAATGCCTTTTTTAGCGCATATAAATCCGGACTCTAATCATAATCAACGACCTCAAAAATACTCCTAGATAAAATTTTGCGCAAATTTGATGAATTTTGACATTCTTAGTCCGCCATATTGGATCCGCCATTTGAAATTTCAAAATTTTGACATCGAATTTATCAGCCACCTCAAAAATCTAAATTAACAAAACATTTTGCGGTTATTTATACATTTTCATGCGATGGCCAGGTTTTTATGGGCTGTTGCCCACTGTGCGCCGTTTAAATTTCTAGCGTAGGATTAAAAATGGCCGCTCTAGAATTTTTTTATTGAAATAGGGGTGGTTTTCTTTGAATAACTCCTCGAGGGTTGGAGATATCAAAAATGGGTAAGAAACATAAAAGATAGAGAGCAACTCGTTCTACAAAACTCTATAAAAATTAAAGTCGCGACTGTAAAGGGGACGCGCCCCCGCTCGCCGAAGCACGAAAAAGTGACCCCCGCAGAGAAAGGGTTGCAGTTCGCGAACGTAGAAGAGCACTTGAAATACAGAAGTAACATTTGTGTACCAAAGCATTTGGGATTTTTTGAGCCATATTTGAATTCTCCAACTGAGAGGAGATGGGTTTGGCGCTAACCTATGCATCGCGAAAAATCGATTTTCAAAAATTCACCCCGGAGTCTAGAAACCCTAGGGGTGAGTTAGAAAATCGTGGATTTCATGGGCCCCTGGAGGACGTTTTCGGCTTTCGGGAAAAAAAAATTTCAAGCATTTTCCGACAAAATTGTGGAATTTAAAGCGCGATTTCTGGAAAAAGTGCAATTTTTGTCTTCAAAATTTGTCTTCCAGATTTGTTAGAGCAAAATTCGAATAATTTTCTTTGAACAGTCTTAAACATATGTTATTTAGGATGTATCTGTCAAAATTTCAAACATCTGTCAACAAAAATCTGGAATTTACAGGACGATTTCTGGAAAAAAATGCATTTTCGGTCTTCAAAATTTGTCTTCTAGTGCAGCCATTTTTGTTAGAAGAAAGTTCGGATGATTTTTTTAAAACATATCTAAATATATATTATTTAAGATGTATCTGTCACTATTTCAAGTGTCTGTCAACAAAAACCTGGAATTTACAGGACGATTTCTGAAAAAAGTGTATTTTCGGTCTGCAAAATTTGTCTTCAAGCGCTGCCATTTTTGTCACCGCAAACTTTGGATAATTTTATTTTGATAATTGTAAAGATGTTTTATTTGGAATGTATCTGTCAAAATTTCAAGCATTGTCCGACTTATATATACGTTTTCATGGTTTATTTTCAATTGAAATCATATTTTAAATGTACATCGAGCGTTGTGTAAACTCGGATGAAACTGACGTTTAAAATGTCAAAATTATGAAAGATGGAAAAATTATACTTCAAATTTAAAACTCAATTTACTCAAAAACTAAAGGGATTTAGAAAAAAACTTATTCTTTATAAGTTGTTCACTTTAACATTATCTACAATTATTATTAAGATAAATTTACTGTAATTATTATCGTTTTATAATTATAAACCAAAAATTAAAAAAAATAATAAATATTTTTCTCGAATAAAAATGATTTGATGAAAAATGTTTTTAAGCAAAAGATGTGCATTTCTTTGTTGTCTTCAATGTTTGTTTAAATGTTTTTGTGATATTTTTCATATTTAGGAAAATATTGGCAAAAAACAAAAAACAGTTAAGGTAAACGCCCACTTCCGGTGTACGAAATTTTACCAAAAGCTTTTCAGTTCTTCAGATTATCAAATAAGGCGGATGTTCAAAGTTTCATATCAATTGCTCTACTAGTTTTTGAGATACAGCGCACACAGACAGACACACACACACACACAGACAGACACACACACACACACACACACACAGACACAAATTTTTTTTTTCCAGAAATTGTTGAAATGGCATCTAGGGACCCCAAAACGGATATTTCCGTAAAAAAAAATTTTGAAAAAAAAATCACGATCACAATACTTTCTCATACTTCGTAACGGAGAAAGTAAAAATGTCATCCAGATTATGGAAGTAAATTACTGACAGCACTCCGAGAATATAACAGTGTTCATTTATAACTTGTGGCTCAATAGGAGATTTGTTTAAAAAGCCAAGAATTTCATTTTATGTATTCCTGTTCTTTACTTCAGACATTAATTCACAATCATCAAACTATTCATTCTTGTACAATAATTGTTTAAACTTTATTTTTCATTAAAATTATCAGTTTAGTGATCAAAATTTCAATTTTTCATCATTCCTTTTCCCGTCAGAAACTAGCGTACAGAGTTTTTATTTTGGTGTGGATCCAGGAAAAGGTTTGTCTTTATTTGATCTTCCATTATGGAGTTTTCGGATATCACATTTTTACCATATTGAGTGTGTTCCAAGTCCAAGAGGAGTCCTCCTAGAGGTGACGCGTGGAAAATGCCTATTTTTCTATCTTTGCATTATCCATAGAAAAAAGTCGATTTTTTTCAAAATCGGAAGGCTAACGGTGAATTTTTTTTTCTAGCCTTGTTATGACTCCAGGAATCGAATGCCGAAAGAAAATCGGCGGTGCTAAAACTTCGCATTTAAATCATGTTCAAGCCCACCGTGCATAGCTACCAATTTAGTAACATACCGAAACCATTTAAGGTCCCGCCGCGCCACCGTTGCTTGGAGACACATTTGAAGTGGCGCTAGCAGTCCATAAGTATATAGTCAAAGGTTCAGTATACTTTTCCACAGGAAAAACGTTCACTTCAAAATAAAATTACCCTTTACCAGCTTAAATTTCCTGAAAATAGTAACTTTTTGCGATCGAATACTTAAAACGATGCGGAATTTCAAAGGATCACGTAAGTCAATTTATACGACCCGCGCGTACTTGATAACAAAACCGGCGCTCGCAACAAACCCACCACAACACGTGCATATTTGAAACATGTAAACTCATTATGAACGTATAAAGTTGGACATGTAATGGAAGGTCGTTACACGGCTAACAAGATAACTAATAAAGAATTTCACTTACGCTCGAACTAGACCCAAAGGAGGGGCGCGTGCACCCCGAGGGGGCGGATAATTACGGATATGCCGTACTAATAACTCGCGAAACTTCCGAGGGTATAATATATTACTTATATTATTAGCCCCATATCAATATAAATTTAAGGCTCGTCCAACTTCCCACTTGACAAATTGGGTAATACTTCGAGCTTTGAGTCAGCGGGCGCGGGGGGTGGGGGGGTGAACAAGTGAAACAACCGGGGGATGGTAGCTTAGGATCGCGAAACGCGTTTTGCATAAAGCCAGCGGAATCCGCCGGATTATATTAGCTGTTAGCTGACTAACTACGAAACCAATGCAGGACGTAGATCCATTAGTTTGAGGGCGAGGGCGCGGGGGCGAAATCGCCGATTGATCCCCCCTCGGCCGCCACTCTGGAGGGACAGCAGTACTAACCGGCTTTTAAATCGAGTTATGCATTAATTGGACAAAAGGTTAGTTCGAATTTCACGTTTCATTTCAAGTAACTACGTTACCTCCTCGTACTGATAAAATATTCCGTCTCATTATATTTGCAAATTTGATGCATGAAGCGTTCATGTAATTTGATACTTCGTGCTAATTGTAATGGAACTGTAATAAATTGTTTTAAACAAATTTCATGAAAATACAAGTTGCATGATATAATCCTAGTATTCTCTTACGGGTGTGAAGTTAGCAATAGATCCAGCAATAGATTTTAAAAATTCATATCTCGGAGAAAAGCAATTCGAATAAAAAGTGAACCATACCATTAGGGAAGGTCTAAATTAATAACACGAAAAGAATCAACCCTTAATTTTAACCCTTTATATTTTTGCACCCCTTTTCTTTAAAGTTTGCAATTTGCCATAAATAAATAAAAATGCTTATTTTTATCACCAATACAAATACGTTAATAATCAAGAGTCAAAAAAACGATACGGGCACTCCTTCAACAAAAAAAAAAAATTCTCCGTAAGTCGCAGAAATCGACACCTCCCGATATAAATCTGGATTTTTGACAAAGTTTGCAATCAGCCATAACTAAATAAAAATTCTTATTCTTATCACTGATAAAGGTACTTTCATAATCAAAAGTCAAAAAAACGTTACAGGCACTCCTTCAACCCAGAAAAAAATAATTTCTCCGTGAATCGCAGATATCCACATTTCGCGTTATTAATCTACATTATTATTTTTTTTTCTGGGTTGAAGGAGTGCCCGTAACGATTTTTCGACTTTTGATTATGAAAGTACCTTTATCAGTGATAAGAATAAGAATTTTTGTTTAGTTATGGCTGATTGCAAACTTTGTCAAAAATGGAGATTTATATCGCGAGGTGTGGATTTCTGCGACTTACGGAGAAATTATTTTTTTCTGGGTTGAAGGAGTGCCCGTAACGTTTTTTTGACTTTTGATTATGAAAGTACCTTTATCAGTGATAAGAGTAAGAATTTTTGTTTACTTATGGCTGATTGCAAACTTTGTCAAAAATGGAGATTTATATCGCGAGGTGTGGATTTCTGCGACTTACGGAGAAATTATTTTTTTCTGGGTTGAAGGAGTGCCCGTAACGTTTTTTTGACTTTTGATGATGAAAATACCTTTATTAGTGATAAGAATGGGAATTTTTGTTTAGTTATGGCTAATTGCAAACTTTGTCAAAAATGAAGATTTATATCGCGAGGTGTGGATTTCTGCGACTTACGCAGAAATTATTTTTTTCTTGGTTGAAGGAGTGCCCGTAACCTTTTTTTGACTTTTAATTATGAAAGTACCTTTATCAGTGATAAGAATAAGAATTTTTGTTTAGTCATGGCTGATTGCAAACTTTGTCAAAAATGGAGATTTATATCGCGAGGTGTGGATTTCTGCGACTTACGCAGAAATTATTTTTTTCTTGGTTGAAGGAGTGCCCGTAACCTTTTTTTGACTTTTAATTATGAAAGTACCTTTATCAGTGATAAGAATAAGAATTTTTGTTTAGTTATGGCTGATTGCAAACTTTGTCAAAAATGGAGATTTATATCGCGAGGTGTGGATTTCTGCGACTTACGGAGAAATTATGTTTTTCTGGGTTGAAGGAGTGCCCGTCACCTTTTTTTTGACTTTTAATTATGAAAGTACCTTTATCAGTGATAAGAATAAGAATTTTTGTTTAGTTATGGCTGATTGCAAACTTTGTCAAAAATGGAGATTTATATCGCGAGGTGTGGATTTCTGCGACTTACGCAGAAATTATTTTTTTCTTGGTTGAAGGAGTGCCCGTAACGTTTTCTTGACTTTTGATTATGAAAGTACCTTTATTAGTGATAAGAATAAGAATTTTTATTTAGTTATGGCTGATTGCAAACTTGGTCAAAAATGGAGATTTATATCGCGAGGTGTGGATTTCTGCGACTTATGGAGAAATTATTTTTTTCTGGGTTGAAGGAGTGCCCGTAACGTTTTTTTTACTTTTGATGATGAAAATACCTTTATTAGTGATAAGAATAAGAATTTTTATTTAGTTATGACTGATTGCAAACTTTGTCAAACATGGTGATTTATATCGCGAGGTGTGGATTTCTGCGACTTACAGAGAAATTATTTTTTTCTGGGTTGAAAGAGTGCCCGTAACGTTTTTTTGACTTTTGATGATGAAAGTACCTTTATTAGTGATAAGAATAAGAATTTTTATTTAGTTATGGCTGATTGCAAACTTTTTAAAAAACGGAGATTTATATCGCGAGGTGTGGATTTCTGCGACTTACGGAGAAATTATTTTTTTCTGGGTTGAAGGAGTGCCCGTCACCTTTTTTTTGACTTTTGATTATGAAAGTACCTTTATCAGTGATAAGAATAAGAATTTTTGTTTAGTTATGGCTGATTGCAAACTTTGTCAAAAATGGAGATTTATATCGCGAGGTGTGGATTTCTGCGACTTACGGAGAAATTATTTTTTTCTGGGTTGAAGGAGTGCCCGTAACGTTTTTTTGACTTTTGATTATGAAAGTACCTTTATCAGGGATAAGAATAAGAATTTTTGTTTAGTTATGGCTAATTGTAAACTTTGTCAAACATCGAGTTTTATATCGCGAGGTGAGGATTTTTGCAACTTACGGAGAAATTATTTTTTTCTGGGTTGAAGGGGTGCCCCTAACATTTTTTCAACTTTTGATTATGAAAGTACCTTTATTAGTGATAAGAGTAAGAATTTTTGTTTACTTATGGCTGATTGCAAACTCTGTCAAAAATGGAGATTTATATCGCGAGGTGTGGATTTCTGCGACTTACGGAGAAATAATTTTTTTCTGGGTTGAAGGAGTGCCCGTAACGTTTTTTTGACTCTTGATTATTAAAGTACTTGTATTAGAGATAAGAATAAGCATTTTTATTTATTTATGGCAGATTGCAAACTTAAAAAAAAAAAACTTTTTTGAAAGGGGTGGAAAAATATAAAGGGTTAAAATTAAGGGTTGATTCTTTTTGTGTTATTAATCGTATGGTTCACTTTTTATTCGAATTGCTTTTCTTTTCTCTGAGATATAGATTTTTAAAATCTATTGCTGGATCTATTGCTAACTTCACACCCGTTATTCTCTTCTCAAAGCAGAATAAGAGAGTGGATGGTGTAAAGGGCTCTTGTACCCTTCGTCGTAGGCGGACAGTGTGTTTATGGGCGAAATAATAGTGGCCGCGTTCGTATATTCTAGTTTAATTCGTAATATAATTCTTAATACAATAGTAGCGCTAATAATAACTCGTAAACAACTTCACTTCTGTTCATCGAACATAATTTTCTGCGCGCGCAATCAACACCACCAAGTTATAGGCGCTAAATTTAAATTATTATAAATTCCTACACCTTACATATATTTAAAAAATCATATCACATTTCATATTACTTCTTATAATTAACATAAAGCTAACGCAATAATAAAACTATTTATAATTCCTTAAATTGAAAATACACCCAAAAATACTTTACGCAAAGTTGGTTTAAAATTGAATTAAAACATATTTTAAAATGTGAATCTAATAGAAATCATGCGTCATGGAAAATTCCATATCATTCACAAAAGTATAATACACAAGTGAAATCTACTCGACCGAATTAATCAATCCGACAAAGCAATGAGAATGATGTATAACTAAATGTTGGGGAAAGAGAAATATTAATACTTAATCACGTCTATTTTACGAATCCCGTTTTGATTTATTACGGCGATTTCCTCGTAAGAACGTTATAATTTTCTAGCTGTAGCGATAATGCCGCGGTTATATAACTACGAAATTATCGGGCGAAATATCGGTATTTCTTTCGTCGCTGAAATAAATCCACCCTTTGAAATAATCATTGCCTGACCTATTTACCATTTACATTAATAATACCCTAATTAGGTGCTTTGTTTTATGGATTCGTCGGATTAAGACATTTGTGTTAATCTCGTTTGCCTGTTTAATAGGTATTAAAATACCTGACTGTATCATTCAATATATTTATTCAGATATTTATGTTCGACTGTTCATTTACACTTCAATATATGGACCAAAATATGGTTGTTTATTGGACAGTTATCTCAAAAAAATAAAGTAAAGTTAAAATATAACTATCGTTATAGTTATTTACGTATTAAGGACTGTTAGGACTGCCGTAACAACTAAGGGAGCCTAAAGCGACCGCGATTGTTACGGCCCTAACTGCACGTGGTACGTACAACGTTTTTCGTCGTACCGCTAATTTTATAAGAAATGAAACTTGAATGTGTCTAATTGACAATACTAAAATCGCCGATGACGTCGATTTAATTTTGGTTACCGTCAATATAAAAATTGCACATGTCGTTGTTTCCTTAACAACCAATAACAAATAGCATTTTATTTGTCAAAGTGCAGAAAATGGAGAAAGAGGCTTTACTTCCAGCGAAAACATTAGTCCGAGCTAAGCAAGCGAATGGTAAATTAGTACCAGAAAAATCGAAGGATAGGTACCAAAATGAAGAAAATTTATTTAAAAGATGTGCAGCAAGAAAATCATATTGAAAGTGTGTGCGAAAACGTAATAAACGTAATAATGGTCTATATTGATGAACTGGTATGTTCATTTTCATCCCGTGTAGCAAATTGTAACAATTTTTGATTTGATTGCAGAGCGAAAAGTGTGCTCCCAATTCTGATCTAAATGAAAATGTTTCAACAAATGTACGCGTTGAAAATAGAAATTTGTCTCGAAAAGCCACACCAACTTCTACCCGAGGAAATGTGAGCTATCACAATTGCACAATAACAATTTTTTATAACTTTAAGTAGACTTTTTATAATTTGTATTGTTATTTCGTTCAATTTCCTGCAGTTAACAAAATTTATTTAATTTCATAAGAGTCCAACACTGTTTTCAAATTGATAATATTGTTTTAATAATTTGTTGATTGAGAGCTGGCTGTTAACAAGAAGCGGGCTGTTAAAAGCTCTTAACAGCCCGCGTTTTCGTTGCCAGGGAAATATGAATAGCTTAACGTTTGTCAAAAGTGACATGTTATAAACTACATAACAATATAGTGCGACGAAAAAAATAAAATCGTATTCATGAACAAAACAGAAGATATTTAACGGATGATTTCGTAACATGAGATGTAGGGAATTTCATTAAAATTTTCTGGTGATTAACAAACGTCAGGTGACATTTTCTTCGTAATCGCAAGTGATATTCTTAAAAATGGAGCAAAATAAACGGACCAAAGGGAAGAATTTCGTCGAAAGAGAAATGGGTCTACTAGTAGACACAGTAGAAAGTTATTTAACAATATCAGAAAACAAAAAAAAAATGATGCCATGAATAGTAAGGAGAAGGCACCCACCAAAAGCGTACAATCTTAAAGAATTTATTATTGTTGACTGTAATCGCTTTATTTTTTCTGGTAGGTATATCTAACTGCCGACCAATCATTTCTATTATTTCGTGTACAGTCGCCTTATCAGAACGATATCGGATTTTAAAATCGACATAATCTAAAAATTCAAATGAATTTCGAAGCCTTGGCCTCGACATAGCGTCCAATATTTCCTCCACAAACTCTATATCCTCTTCACTGGATAACATGTCACTATAGTATCAAATATGCACATTACACACCACCTAAATAATTAGGGAATGTTCTAAATAAATTTTAATGAGAACATTTTTCGCCGCCATTGTGCAAAGGAGGACTCACGTGGTGCGCTATGTTGTCAATTCTCTTTTGCCCCCTTCTCGATGTTCCCTAAAGTACATCCTTACCACTTATCGGCTTGCTTTACCGCGAAAAATAACCTGTAGAAATGACTATTTGACGTCTCGTTAAATTTTAATCACTCGAAAACGGCCCGCTAAATTTACGGACGATTTAACCAGTGATTTAACATTACAATCGTTTGTGAATACCAAATTGATTCTTTTAATGGTCCGTTACGTGTAATCAATCGTTAAATAGTTTGACGGACGTTTATGAATACGGGCCTTAGTCAAACCGAGTTACAACAGCCTTTAGCCCCAAAAACGTGACCTGGTACCACTAGGAGCATACTTCGTATATTTTGTTATTAAGTGATAAATTTTGCTTTTTCTTGGTATATTTTTGAGTAAAGTAGAAATATAATTAAAAAAATAAGTAATACTGATAAGTCTAATGACATTTTTTTATTTTAAAATATAAAAATCAGGTATATAATACATACAAAACAGACACAGAAAAGATATAGACGTAGTACCTACATGAGTTGATAATTTTACATAGTTATCTAATCTATTCTAGAGCTTTTGTTAAGTAGTTTTTGAAACGTCAGGATATAATGCTCGGCATTTGGTTACAACTTCCACGTATTGCTTTTGGTCTTCATCTTTTGTCAGAAGGTCGTTAAAGTCGGTTATAAATTTAACACCACGCTCAGCCATATCATTAACTGCTTTTAATGTTTTGACAATTTTCAATCCTTCTTAGAAGTCATTATTTTGAGGCCAGGTGTTTGGATGTTATCTTAGGAAATCTGTTTTTATATTAAATCGGTCAAAGAATGTAAACGTTTCTTTGGTAAGTGAAACCAATCCTCCATCAACTACCTCTTTTAATTTTTCTTTCCTAACTTTTCGATTTACAACCCTAGCGTGCTCTGATGGTTCATCTGTGCTACTGAGCAATTTATTAGCCATTAACAACTTTTCATCGTCTGTAATGGTGGAATCAAAAAACTATAATCCCACCAACTCTGCATTCAAATACCACAAATGATTCGAAAATTTGGTCAGGGCTATTTCTGCTATTTCGTTGTCACATTCTTTATAATCTAACAGACTATGAAAAATACCTAAATCTTGCTTTGGTGCAAGATGAGCTTTTGGAGCATTGAACCAAGCTTTACAATAAATTTTAACTAGGAAAACAGAAATGGCACGCACAGAACTTTCTTCTTCTTTAGACATCTTAAATTGACGACGAAAAATGAACATTTTTAAGCAGTAAATAGCCTTTGCCATCCACCTAGCGCGATGAATTGCTCCTGGAGTTCTAAAATCCACAACATTGCCATCTAGTGATCCAACAAATACGAGAACCAACTGCAACAGCTTCTTGTAGTCATCTCTGGGGTGGCTCTCAGTTAATTTGGTCTCGAATTTAGCAGTAACATTTGCAATTACTTCTGGAGTTAGCTGCTTTTGTATTAGATTGTCACTGATACCTGTGTCGTATTTTCCTTTGCTTATGTTGGGCCACGCAGTGAGGAATCTCTTGAAAATGTCTGGATGAGGTCCAGTGGTTGATCCCATTTTTGTGTCGAATACGCCTCTTAACAGAATTTCCAAGATATGGTGACGGCAAGCTAGGTGTACTAATTTTCTTCCTAATATTTGCTCCAATATGACGCATGCTCTTTTGAGTCTTCCCGTGTTGGATGCTGTAGTGTCGAAGCACATCGCCTTGCCGGTGTTGGGAAGACTCCACTTTTGTAGGCATTTATATACGGCTACGGCTTGCTCCTCTCCAGAGTTGTTTGCTGTTACAGGAACTCCCAGCAGCTGTTCCTTTTCGCCATATGAAATAGCAATAGCTATTCGCTCAAATTGTTCATTTTTTAAAACACCCGGTAAAAGCTTACCGTCCCAATGGACAACCACGGGCTCTTTTTCAGGAATGTTTACTTTATATAAAAAAAATTTAGTATATTATTCTCTGAACATTTGCCTTCTAAAAAGTAATAAAGTTTTTGAGATTTTGTACTCAAGAGGGTCAAGGTTGAGTACTTCCAGAGTAGCTATTAAAATTCTCATGGCATTTCTGTCGGATACGTTACATCGATCTAACAAAATGGACAATTTCATGTTTAAAATCTCTTTGACGCCCCTTGCAAATGAAAATTTCATCCTCTCACTCTTAGATGATCCTGGATCTTCTGCAGCTTCTTCAGGGATGTCCATTTCCTCCAAGCTCTCAAGTTCCTGGTAGATGCTGTCCTCTTCAGTGTCTTCTTCTTCGAACTTGTCTTTATCATCCGTCTCTAAGAAGCAACAAAAGAAAGAGAAAAAAAAGACTATAAAAACTTGTCGTTTTAGCAGAATAGTAATAATACATAGGTACTAAATTACCTACTTCTAATTATCAATAGGTATTATTTAAAAAAAAATATAAACTCACTCATAAAGATGCTCTGTTGTACAATTTTCTTACAATTATAATGAAACTATTTACTTATTTGTTTATCTATTTTTTAGAATAATAGTAATAAAAAAAACTCACTAATATCAAAAGTTTCTTTTAGGATTTATCGGTTCATTTTTGCAATTTCCTTTTGCGCCTTGATTTCTTTAGCTCGAGACAACTTGAGATCCACTCCAGTCATGGAACCTGGGCGGCCCTTCTGCATCTGTTTCACGAGAAACGTCTTATCTTCTTCCGATTTCATCAGAACCAAGGCATCTTGTTGAGCAATATCAAAAAGATCATCCAACTTTTCAACAAACTGTTTAAATTTGTTCTTGGCCGTTTCCGATGTTTTCTTCCGGTCTTTTTGAAGAGTTCTCCACTCGGCGTGAAGCTTTTCCAGCTTAGTAATTGCATCTTGCTCATGTTTAGTCGGGATTCGAGCTTTCTCCCAAAAAATGAACACTTCTCGTATGGTAAGTTTTTCTGATTCTCTTACAGTTAATTTCAGAGACCGTAAATTATAAAATAAAGCACACAAAATTTGACGATTTGAGGGTGGTTTACAACCGGTGATCTGGTGAATGGGATAGCCCACAAGAAATATTTTATCCTTGGTCCGGCTTTGTATACCTGATGTGGATGCCATTTCAGAGTCCAATAGGTAAATAACAGTTAACTTGAGAAATGAAACAAAATATATTACAAACTTTAATTTCGATAAAATGTTTTCAAATGTCTTTTAAAATAATACCATAATACTTATAAAAAACAACACTTGGAAAATTAAAACAAAAAAAACGTTAAAATATCTTCACTAAATAATTGTTTGATCTAACCAGCTCAAAGGCACTTTAGAAACTAAACTGAATAAATAAAAGGTCGGTTGTACGCTGAAGTAAAATCACCATCCCTAAAATAGAAATTAGATGCACCCTCCTTTTTACCTGTCAAACGGGCCTTTCTTTGGTAAACTAGTCAGGTAATCCCCATATAATAAAATATTGAATTTGAACAAAAGGCTCTTTATGTTTGAAAATAAAGTTCCAAAATAATTTTTAACAAAAAAAAATGTTAATTCCGAGACACATTATATAAAAACCCCTAAAATTCTTAGAATACTCTCAAACTGGCTCCTACTGGTAACAGGTCACGTTTTTCGGGTCAAAGGCTGTTGTAACTCTGGCTTAAAATAACAATTATGTATAGAATATAAATTTTGAAGAATAGCTTTCTTTTGAGATATTAAGCGTGTTTCTATTATTTACCGTTCTGGAGTTATGGCTCCATATGTCAGCTTATTGTCCAAAAATTTAAATTTTTTTAAACTTTGAGCGACGCGGGTTTACGTCGTTTAATCGAGCTCAAATTAAAAAAATCATGTTTGTGAAAAGCGGGAATTTCCGTGTTTAATAAGCATATTAAACACGCAAATGCGTCTTTAATGAAATCTAGTGTTAAATGTACCCCATTATTGCTGCCCATGCAATTAAATAATGCGCACATTATAAAATTTTCGTGAACAAAATGTTTTAAATTACTACTCGCGATAATTTATGTCGTTTCTCACACCAAACAAAAATACGGACACGCCTTCCAGAAACACCTGATCGACCCCGAGTGCAAAAAAAATGGTACACGTATACGTCCATAGCTAATAAATTTAACAGAATGGCAAAAAGTCGCATGCCTCGGGAGTCCGCGCAATCTTTAAAGCAATAAATATAACATTGCATGTTTAATAATTCATATTGTGTATACGACAGGCCTGTCGAGAATTGAAAGCTTTTCGGAGGTTCACTAAATTATCAGACGTAATTGATATGTTGAATTAAACGTAAATAAAGTGAAATGGTTGTTCCAGAAAAGCGGAACTAAGTCTTCGGTCAGAAGGCTGCCCAACCGTCCGGAATAACGGGCGGGCCGATTTTCTGGTTGCCAATTTAAATCAAGCAGTTTATGAAAATTGCTGATTTCGTTTATATTGCTTCGATGCTGATGTAAAATGTAAATGTGATAATATAGAATTGTATATGGATATTATAATTATCCAACCATCCATACTATACCTAGAGTATGTAAAATCTCAAGTGAGTTAGAAATAAAGTATGAAAGGGTATAGCCGAATAAGATGGTCAAAAGTGCCCCCAAAACAAATCAATAATCGCGATGACTAGATGAAAGATAATTGAAAATGCCGTTGATTGCTCGAAATTTCAGCCTCCTGAAGCAATTTGTTGTCGAGATATGAGCGAAAACGTGAATTTTACGTTTTATTTTTTTTTCTCCTTTTCTATAGCACGAATCAAGCTGAAAACACGTCTACCCAAAACAAAAGAAAAATACTTCTCGCAGTATTTTTTTTCAATTTTTTTGGCGCCAAATTCAAATAGAAAAATGAAGTTAAAGTTTTCAAAATTCATTTTTGCAGTGAAGGTATTCGAGGACTGTCTCAGTTTTTTTTCTGTAAATGCGTTTTACCAAATTCTATAACACACATTTTTTTTCAGAATTTCAAACAGTGTGGAAGATAGTTAGAATAATTAAAAGCCACTTTTAAAAATTTGAATTTCGCGCCAAAAACGTGATAAAAAGTTATTGTGTATCTCTCTAATTTAAAAAAAAGATAATTATTTCACAAAAATAACTTTTCTATAACAATTTTGGCGCGAAATTCAAATTTTTAAGGTGGTAAAAGTGGTTTTTAATTATTTTCATTTCATTTCATTTCATTTCTTTATTAATGCATTAACATATATATGTTTTACATACGTCATAATATATAGTGATGGGTAATCTTAAATTTAGAGTAAAACTAAAATAAAACATTTTGTGTTTAAACACGTACAAGAGGCCTCAGTACCTAACGCATAATTACAGACATCTTAAAAGGTTAAAACATATTAAAATAAATAAATACATGAATACGAGCTAAAATCGAAGACAAGATACAGACATGTTAAAAGATCAAAAATTATTAAAATAAGTCAATAAATAAATTGAAGACAAGATACAGACATGTTAAAATATTAAAAATTATTAAAATAAGTCAATAAATAAAAAGACAAGATACAGACATGTTAAAAGATTAAAAATTATTAAAATAAGTCAATAAATAAACAGAGGGCGGATAAATAATTACTCTAGAACATATATGAGCTAAAATCGAAGATAAGATACTCCTCCCAACTATAAAAAGCTTGTGCGCTAAGGAAGTCTTTAATGCGTTTAGCAAATATGCCATTGCTTTGCGTTTTTATTGTGTCTGGGAGCACATTATAAAATTTAATTGCATGGTATCT
Source organism: Ocypus olens (assembly GCA_910593695.2). Lineage (NCBI taxonomy): Eukaryota > Metazoa > Arthropoda > Insecta > Coleoptera > Staphylinidae > Ocypus > Ocypus olens. The sequence goes on from OU343060.1 coordinate 51,437,610, forward strand.
GACTCCCGTCTGAGATTTTGTTAATCTGGTGCATTTTGAATAAATATCCGATTTATGCCTCGTATTGTAACTGTGAATATCAGAGGTATTTTGATAAAGGGATAAATGGTTTTTAATATATATTAGGCAGTCTAGGATGTACAGGCAGGGCAAGGTTAATACTCGCATATCTCTGAAAGCCTGACGACAATCCTTTAACTAGCTTTCACACTGTTTAAAATTCTAAAAAAAAAAATGTATGTTATAGAATTTGGTAAAACATTAAAAAAAAATGTTGATGTGGTCATCATGTTACTTTCTCCGATTTGATAATATAATAGTTATTTATATTTATACTTGCTGTCGACTTAAACTTTCCAAAATTATGATAAAATAGTTATTTATATTGATACTTATGATTATTACTCAAAATTTGTTGATTGCGATGTTTTAAAAACATATCACATGATTTTGTGATAATGTCATCTGAGTTGTGAAAATTGTAATAATTTTGATGATTCTAAAAGAATATAATAATAATAATGATAAAAATAGATTTATTTCCCAATAGACACTACATCTAATTACAGAAAATATAAGCAAGTACATATAAATAAAAGTACAAATAAAATGAAAAATTTAAAATAATTACATTAGAAAATAATCATAATATAACTGAAATTAATATGATTAACAAAACGTAGCAAAAATAACAAAATTGCAAAAGAATAAACAAAAAAAAGAAAAAAAAATATTTGCCACCGACTTAAAACTTTCCAAAACGACTGAAAATTTATTAAATATTCCGATTTCGCACAAATCTGCATAAATGCCATGACTCGGGATAACTTCATGTGACCAGCGTAATGTGAAAAATTGTAATAATTATAGCGATTCAAAAAAAAAATATGGAAAAACTAACAGCAAGAGTATTGAGAAATTTCTCAAATTATTCATAACTCATTTGAAATTATGATTTCTTGATAATCTACATATACTCGAGCACCAGTTTCTGGGATAGTCTTAAGCAATCAGAGCGTAAAGTTATGAAAAATTGTAATAATTTTGAGGATTCGCAAGGAATGTTAAAACAAGTGCCATCGATGTGCTACTTTTCAAAATAACTCAAAATTCATTTTAGACACTGGTTCCGTAAAACCTTTAAATACTCCCTTGCTGGATTTTGGAATTATTTCATGCGATCAGATTTAAAATTCGCAAAATAGAAAAAGTTAATATCAGCTAAAACTTTATTATATTATATTAAATACATTCTAGATTATTCCTTTGTAGAAACCTTGATAGACGCCGAACTCGGGATTTGACATAATGCCGTATGATCAGAGAGTAAAGCTGTGAAAAATTGTAGGAATTTTGAAGTTTTAAATAAAATAGAAAAAAAAAACAATGCCATTTCCACGAAATTGTCCAAAGTTACTAAAAATGCAAATGAGATTATGATTTCGTGAAATCATATATGGATTTTAGGATAATTTAATTTAGAGAGTAAAGTTTTAAGAAATTGTAATAATTTTGGCGATTAAAAAAAAAATAGAAAAAAGATTGCCTATACTCGAAATTATCCAAAATTATTATAAGAACATTTGTGGTGTAATTTCGCAAAAATCTACATAGATTCCCATTCTGAATTTTTCGATAATGTCATTTAATTAGAACGCAAAGCTTTGGAAAATTGTGATAAATTTGGCGAGTTGCAAAAAATTGCGATCGCCTTAAAATTGAGGAAAGTTATCAAAAGCGCATTCAAAATTACGATTTCGTGAAAAAATACATATATTTTGGGTTAATTTCAAAAAGTAAAGTTTTTGGCGATAAAAAAAATATTGCCTTAGACTCGAAACTATCCAAAATTTAGACATGATTTGGAAAAAATCTACATAAACCGCCCCGGATTTTGCGATAATGTCATTTAATTATAACGCAACGCTTTGAATAATTGTGATAAATTTGACGAGTTGCAGAAAATATAAGAAAACATTGCAAAAACATAAAAACTGAGCAAAATTACTTAAAATGCATTCGAAATTATGATTTCGTGAAAAAATATATAGATTTTGGGATACTTTCGGAGAATCAAAAAAAATGCAATCATCTTAAAACTAAAAAATGCATTAAAAATTACAATTTCGTGTAAAAATACGTAGATCCCACCAACAGATTTTGGGATACTTTCAGGGAATAAAGTTTCGAAAAGTTGTAATAATAATCGAAATTGCAATCAAAACTGCCGAAAACATTAAAACCCAGTAGACTCGAGCCATTGGATTATGCTGTAATTTCATATAATCAGAGCGTAGAGTTGTGAAAAATTGTAATAATTAAAAGAAAAAAATGGTGATGTGGTCATCATGATACTTTTTTCAAAACTGGTAATTTTTAACATTACTAGAATTAGAGACCAATGAGACAAACATTTTCAATTAATTGTTTTTATTGAAAAACAATAATTTTATGAAAAATGGTGATGTGGCCATCATGTTACTTTCTCCGACTTGATGGTATCATAGCCATTTATATTTACGTTTTCATGGTTTATTGAAATCATATTTTAAATGTATATCGAGCGTTACGTAAACTCGGATGAAACTGACGTTTAAAACGTCAAAATTATGAAACATGGAAAAATTATACTTCAAATTAAAATAATTTTTTTCTCGAATAGCAATGATTTTATGAAAAATATTTTCAAGCAAAAGATGTTCATTTCTTTGTTGTCTTCAATGTTTGTTTAAATATTTTTGTGATATTTTTTATATTTAAGAAAATATTGGCAAAAAACAAAAAAACAGTTAAGGTAAACACCCACTTCTGGTATACGAAATTTTACCAAAAGCTTTTCAGTTCTTCAGATTATCAAATAAGACGTATGTTGAAAGTTTCATATCAATTGCTCTATTAGTTTTTGAGATACAGCGCACACAGACAGACACACACACACACACACAGACAGACAGACAGACACACACACACACACACACACAGACACAAATTTTTTTTTTCCAGAAATTGTTGAAATGGCATCTAGGGACCCCAAAACGGATATTTCCGTAAAAAAAAATTTTGAAAAAAAAATCACGATCACAATACTTTCTCATACTTCGTAACGGAGAAAGTAAAAATCTGAGACAGTCCTCGAATGCTTTCACTGCAAAAATGAATTTTGAAAACTTTAACTTCATTTTTCTATTTGCGCCAAAAAAATTGAAAAAAATACTGCGAGAAGTATTTTTTTTTTGTTTTGGGTAGATGTGGTTTCAGCTTGATTGGTGCCATAGAAAACGAGAAAAAAAATAAAACGTAAAATTCACGTTTTCGGTCATATCTCGACAACAAATTTCTTCATAGGCTGAAATTTCGAGCAATCAGCGGCATTTTTAATTATCTTTCATCCGGTCATCGCAATTATTGATTTGCTTTGGAGACACTTTTGACCATCTTATTCGGCTATACCCTTTGGAGTGTTCTATTAAAAAAAACATAACTGTATCTGTTATTAATACTTGAACATTCTGTATAAAAACGTAAATATATAGAAAAAAAAACGTGTAGTTACAGTTTATAAGTCGATATCTCAAATACTAAAATTTTGATAAATAAATTAGAAACAACCTTATTTGTTGCAGATTGAATTTACTAAAATTTTGCCTGTAAAAAATAAATAATTCAATCGTATTTCCGAGTCCTAGCCCATATCATTTAAGACGCAAATTGTAGATTATCCTCATGCAAAACAAGCAAAAGAAATTATTTACCCTATTTAACTAAGCATTGTTCTTTCCGAATATGCGGGTCGCATCCCTCCTTGCGAGTTCCAACAAACGAACCGGTGCGGATCCATCACGTTATCTCGTAACGTAATGCCAGTAATTTTCTGTAGATTAGTTTCCCAGATTTTCGCATTTCACGGCCGTTTTGCCGCCATTCCATTATATTCCCCGCTGGCCGGCGGTGGTCAGTTTGAACACGCCAGCCTTTTTGAGGCCATCCCCGCCATATATCAACTTTATGATATCATGTGTGACTAATTATAACGAAATTTATAACCGCGCCATTAACCGGCCATACCGAGCAAATGTATTATTTTTAATTATATGTAATTCGCACGTTTCGCTTTTTAGGGTCGTTTTTTATTAGCAACTAACATTTGAGCTCCGTGTAGTATTTGAAAATATACATGATACGGGATGACCCAATTTTCCAGTTTTGATGTAGGGTAAAAGATAACCAAATATATTGATGTGACATCATGTAACTTTTTCTGATCTGATACGATCTTCGTACGGGGGCGTTCAAACATAATAATAATCACATCTATAGTTATTCTGGCAGATACATAATCATTATTAATAGAAGTTAAATGTATGATTTCATTTCTATGCAGAGATAAATATACTTATGTGTAAGATATGCCGAATGCCTCAATACTTTTGTTATTTTATCAGCATATAAAAAGGAACACAACTCTAATGCAAGTGGATATTGTGCTTGTTGATGACAATAAAGGTCGTCATAAGGTCGCACTGGTGCATAAACCAAACAAAACAGTCCTCTTGGGCGTTTTCATGATAATACCATTTAACTTGATGCTATAAAAGTTAGAATTCATTTTAATAGAACTATTTGACAAAAGAATAGTTATTTGTTTAACAAGGCAATAAAGTGACAGATTTACGGGCGCGGCTGGAGTTTCACGGCCGAGCGAGTTCGCGAGCGAGGCTGTGAACCCAGCCAAGTCAGGAAATCTGCTTTATTGCCGAGTTAAACACATATTTTTTTCGCGGATTGTTTGGAAGAAATTAATAATAACTTGCAATGCGATAATTTTCAATATATTTAATTCTATCAACATATCGCAGGTGGCTTTGTAAAAATTTCGTATCCAAGTAAACCAAAAATTGACATTTATAATAGACATTGTGGTGTTCGCATTTTGAGGGTGTGTGTGGTGTAATCATTTATAATCATAATGATCATGATTTCGTAAGTGACATGCAATGAATATTTAAATCGGATGGACCGAATAATTATTTCGAGTAAAACTCTTCAATACATTTCTCTACTGATATGGTTGATGGTGGTATCACATTGTGATACATTTTCATTCAGGAATTCAGGAACTTTTCAAGAAAGTGCAACTTTCTTGCTAACACACACATTTCTTTACGATTAAAAATGTTAAAGTCATTATGTTTATATTATTATTGTTCAATGATTAAATTGAAATAAAACTTACATAATACGTAACCTCCAAATCCTTTTCGATCATTTTTCCGATTGCTGCTCGGGTTCAATTACGTGGGAAAGTTAGTCAAACACACGGTGCTCGGGAAAACTTACGCGGGGTTGTTAATACTTGCAGAAGCCGTTATTGAGCTTCTTTCGCAGGCAATATATGAAGGAAAGTCTCTCGTTTTACTGTGGCGAGAAGTAAGTGCGCCGACCGACGACGTTTAAACGTCAAATGCCGGGCCACTCGGCGACTCGATTTTTGTGCGTGGATAAGTTAGGAACTCGCATGGAGGTCAGGGAAAACACACGCGGTGTTATTAAAACTTCGGGGAACCTGTTTTTAGCCCTTTTGGCACGAGAAATTCGAAGGCAACTCTCAATTAAGCAAAAAATACATGGTAATGTCAAACAAATTTTCGGGCGGCTTCTATTGGTCGACGCGGTGTCTCATCTGATTGGCGAAATAACATGACGTAGTCTCACCTGATTGGCTCATTACTTTTACAGCCTAGGCATAAATAAGTATTTTTAAAGCCTAGTCCGCAAAAGTGATATTTCACGGCCTAAAAGCAGTCCGAAAAATCTTACATTTCATATCAATCCGCGAAAAATTGTTTTTTTTATCTTCGGGATTTAATATTTTTACAATAATATAATATGGGTACAACTGGTTTTAATGTTTTTTTCACAGAATTTTATGTATAATTTAAATTTGCAATAAAAAATATAGCATTCCATTTAAAATAATGAAGTTGGTGTTGACTTCCGGTATAACCGGAAGTCGTATAATCTTGAAAATATTTTTAACCGATTACATAAATGCTAAAAATCTCATTACAATACACTTACTAGAAATCCATATAATTTTAATGTGCGGTCTCGGTATAGGAAACATTTTCGAAAATAACGATGTGCAGAAAACTAATAACTTATTCACAACAGTATACTGGGTTATTTTTTCACAGAATTTTATAAAGAATTCAAGTTTACAATAAAAAATATTGTATACTATTTAAAATAAGGAAGTTGATGGTGACCTCCGGTATAACCGGAGGTGGTATAATCTGGAAAATATTTTCATTAGAAAGAGCACACCTGATTATATAAATACTGAAGATCTCATTATAATACATCTATTAGAAGTCCAAACTTTTAATGTTCGATTTCGGTGGGACACCCTGTAGAGTATCAAATGAGACGATGAAAACAGGGGCGGCCATATATTTTTTGTGCATAACGCAGTGCGTTGTTTTAGTCATAAGTCACCGTTTGCTGTGATTGGACGTATAAATATATACAGTGAGTATAAAAAGTATTCCTACACGGAAAATTTCTTTGAAAAAGTTATTTTTAGAAAATGAACTTCAATTAATAGTGAATGCAGTACATAATATATTTCTCGTCAATATTGTAACAAAAAGAATATAAAAATTGAAATAATCGTCTTTATATTCAACAATAATGAAAACTTATTCACCGCCCAGAAAATATTCGTACAGTTGAGAAATTATTAACATAAGTGTTTATGTGGAGCTCCTTTGTTTATAATGGGAATATGTGTTCCCCTTCTCAGTGTAGTCCTTGAAATACATTCAATACAATCAGTCTTATTGCGTTATTTAAACAAAATGGGTCGTAAAAGAAAAAAATACAAGCGAAGAAGAGCGAAAAATTAATTTTAAATTACGTAATCAGTATAAATCTCTCCGTGAAGTTCATGCTTAGTTCATTGGTAGACCTCGACAAACAGTACAATCAATAATTAACCGTTTTTGTATAAGAAAAACAGTCAAAAATTATTCAAGGAACGACTGACCACAAGCCTTCATCGAAACCAATAAATGTTTTATTATTCATCAAATAAAGCTGGATCCAAAAATTAGTGCTATGAAGATTTGTTATCGGCGCTTAGTTTAGCTACGCGTCTTAACAAATGCGTAATTATCTTAATTTACATTTTATAAGCTAACCATTGCTCCTTTTCAAAATTAGCATAAATCCGCATTATTGAAATTTACAAACGAGATAATTTTCGAAGAAGTACAGCTGCCAGTAACATGAGCCTCTACCCGCTGTGCGCCGATTTAGCGAGGGCATCGTTAAGACCGTTTTCGCAGAACCTTTAGTGGAAATGTGTAGCTGCCAGGTCAATGCAATGGGCTGTCTATCCGCCTCCCGATGCTTACGTGACAAAATCGGTTCGAACCTAAATTGTTCTTGGAAGAACAATTTGCCGGTTCGAACACGTCGAAAAAAAAATAAAAAAATATTTTGGAGACATTATAAAGCAGACGTAAAATAACCATTGATGTTTTCCAAAATTATGCTAGGTAGACCGAAAAATTGGTATCCTACGTCACGCACTATTTACAAAGTGCTACGACATGGATCGGAGATCATTTACAGTGCACTTCTACAAATCAGGCAGCTATTTGACGCAGTCGCAGAAGCTAGGAATAAACACGTAACATAAGCTCGTAGAGATTAAATTATTCCCGAAAATGTTCAAAAGAATCTTGTAATTTGGACGTCTTAAATCGCCTTTTAATAAAGTCCGATCCACTGCTCAGCGGCTTGAGGAAGACTCCAAAGAAGAAGCTGAGACATAAAATTTAATACTGCCTACTAATACTAGCAACACTGCCTCACCCAAGACCAATGATGAAAACAGCGAAGAAGCGGAAGAATTTTGAATAAATATAAATAATATCGGTCACTGTTTTTTGACAGTTTGTAATTTTTAAATATACTTGCAGAAAGGAAATATATTTTTTTAATTTACGATTTTTTTTTAAACCAACCCACGGATTAATGAGCTACTCGATAAAAAATGTATCCGTTTTGACCGCTTATTGATAGTTTATATTTCCTAAATATACCTGCAGAAAGTTACTACATAAATATAATTTAAAAATCGCACCCCTCTTTTGGTGGATGTGCCTGGAAATTTATGGTTAACTTCTCGTCAGTATTAACAATTCTGTCCGACTGTCTTTCCGTATTGATACAAAAGGAATCGAGAAAATAACATTAACAAAGAAACAAAATCTATAAAGCAAAAGCTTTATTTAGTTTGAAACTAGTGTGAAATTGCAAATTTTTGACAGTACTGAATAGTTATTTTCAGCAATTTGAAAATTTCCTTTATACTGCTTGCGTCCCATTTGTGATAGTAGTGCCATTTTGGACAGTTAGAAATTAACATATTTAGCAGTTGAAATTTTCTTTTTTTTTATATCAAAAATGCAGTCTTTGATAGTAAAAAACAATAATTTCTGGCAGCTGCAAATTTCATTATTTACTTTTGAATCGTACTGTTTGTGGTGGCAAAAATATTTTTGATAATTCGAAATTGTTCTATTCAATACAAAAATGGCAATTTTCTTTTTTAATACCAAAAAAATGCCGTTTTTGATTGTAAAAAATCCACAATTTTTGGCAACTGCTAATTTCTTTATTTACTGTTGAATCGTGCCGTTTATGGTAGCAGCAATGCAGTTTTTGATAATTCGAAATTGTTATTTCTTTTAATTGAAATTATTTTAATTAAAAGAAGCCGTTTTTGATAGTAAAAATCCACAATTTTTGACAGCTGCAAATTTCTTTATGTGCCGTTTGCGGTGGTAAAAATGCAGAATTTTTGACAATTCGAAATTGTCATTTTTGGCGGTTATTTATTCGAAATTTCTGTATGAGTGTTTTGCCCCCTCTGAAGAAATTTCTGCGGACGCTCATGGTTCCCAGACTTTGCAGTGTTACAGAAAATCGTCACAGAAAGCAAAATAGAATGGGCAATAAAATTATTCTCCCCTTTCAAATCGCCAGGACCGGACGGTGTGTATCCTGCCCTACTACAGTGGGGCCTGGAGCACATACTGCCGCTACTGTGCAGACTGTTTCGGGCATCTATTGCAATGCAGTATGTAGCGAGACCATGGAGGGAAGCCAGAGTGATTTTTATTCCCAAATCAGGCAAAACTGACTACACGGCAGTCAAATCGTTCAGACCAATCAGCCTCACTTCTTTTCTACTAAAGACCTTAGAGAGGCTGTGCGATAATTATATCAGGGAGCAGTGTTGCTTGAACAGCAAACTGCACCCAAGCCAACACGCCTACTGGTCAGGGAAATCGACCAAGTCGGCCCTTTATCATGTGGTATGCAGGATTGAAGGATGGCTGGCAAACAAATAGTCAGCCCTAGGAGCCTTTATAGTCATCGAGGGTGCTTTTGATAAAGTCTCCTACGCGAATATAGAACAGGATCTAAAAAAACACGCGGTCCCCACAACCTTCATTGGATGGGTCGGGGACATGCTAAGGAATAGAGCTGTAACTGCCTTAATAGGTAAAGAAAGCCAAACAGTAGTTGCCACAAAAGGATGTCCACAGGGCGGGGTGCTATCTCCGCTTCTGTGGAATGTCGTTGCGGACGGCTTACTACGGCAACTAAACAACGTAGGATACCATGCTGTTGGTTACGCAAATGACGTGGTAATCCTACTCATTGGAAAACACGAGAGTGTTCTGTCTAGCCTAATGCAGAACACTCCCAAACTCATAGAGGAATGGTGCGAAAAAACGTCTCTCTCGGTTAAACCCAAGAAGACAGAATTAGTACTGTTCACAAGAAAAAGGAAGATCAACACAGGTAGACTTCCCAAACTCTTTAATAACCAGTTATGCTTGGCAGACGAGGCGAAATACCTCGGACTCCAAGCTTAACTGGAAGAACCATCTAGAACACAAGCTGAAAAAAGCCTGTGTCATCTTCTGGAAGTGCAGGGGCGCGCTAGGACCAACCTGGGATTTTAAACCAAAGCTCTACACTGCAATTGTCAAACCAGCTCTGACATACGGAGCGATAACCTGGTGGCCGAGAACAAACCAATCGGTAACCAGGAAGAAGCTAAACCACCTACAACGATTGGCGTGTCTGGCCATGACGGGCGCAATGCGCACAACACCCACGGCTGCAATCGAAACTTTACTGAACCTGACGCCCCTTCACATACATGTAAAGGAGGTGGTAGTAAGCACAGCCTTAAGACTAAAGGCAAATGGCACATGGAGCCCGACAGCAAACGGTGTGAGACACGGAAAAATACTGAGAGAGGCGGGATTAACCATGCCTGAACTCAAAGAATCACTCGACAGTGTCCCACCGAGACACCTGTTTAAGTGGCAATACGAAATAAAAGATCAGATTGATGATAAACTAGAAATCACCATTTACTGCCAAGAACTTGACCTCAGACTCAGCATCCCTCTAGGTAGGAATGTGATGATTATTCAAACGGAACTTTTCAGGATACTTGAAGGTGCTCGGAAACTATCGGAACTGGCAGTCTCGAACAAATCCATTTTGTTCCTCACTGACAGCAAATCAAGCATAGCTGCGCCATCGAGACCAAGGGTGACCGGCAGCATAATACTGGAGTGCAAGCAAGCTCTAGACAAACTTGCCGCAACCAACAGAGTCACAATATCCTGGATTAAGGGACATTCAAATAATGAAGGGAACGACTGGGCCGATAGGCTAGACAAAAGAGCTGCCCCGAAAAGGGAAGGCTCCAAGGCTTTGCCACTGGCACCACTCACTATCTCCCAAATACTTAAAGGAAACTCCCTTGAAGAACACAAAAAGGAATGGCTACAAAGTGACAAGGATGTGGTCGCCAAAAAATTCATCCACTCACCAACACCAAAGCTGAGCAGGAAATACATTGAATTACCAAGAAGTAGTTTGCGGCTGCTAATCGGTACCCTTACTGGGCACTGCAAACTAAACAAGCACCTCCATAACATGGGAGTGGTAAAAGATCCCCTATGTCGGAAATGCGAGCGAGAAGAGGAGACCCTAAGACACGCCATGTGTGAATGTGAGCCACTCAAACAACTCAGGTGGTCCGTATTCGGAGAGGAGTGGCCAGATTGGTCATAACTGAGCAACACTCCACACGGCCAACTACTTGACTTCACAAGAAGTTTGGGTCGGCCTGAGGAGTAGGGCTCAGGAGGTGGCACAAAGGACCAACGAATGGTCTAAGTGATGCGACCATTTGGTCGCCCTCCACAAACCATCATCATCATCATCATGTTTTACTTGTGTTGCGATTTAATTTAATTTTGTAAATATTACTTGTTAAAATTTTTACTTATTTTGTATATTTCTTACATGTAATTTTGTTGTGAAATAAATTATTATTAAAAAGGTATCACACAAAATTATTTGATATTGTATTTTGTGTCAATTAGTTTTAATCCAAAATATCTGTTCTGTTCTAATTATTATTCTTCGACCTCTCTAAAAAACTAAATCTATTTTATCACAATGTAGGTGGCTTAAAATCTAAATTACTCGATATAAGAATTAATATTAGTTGTGACAATTATGATATTATTGTGTTTGTGGAGACCTGCTTTAATGAATCCATTACCGATAATGAGATTAGATGGGATAAATATTCTATCTTTAGAACCGATAGATCACCGGCCAATAGTGACAAATTATTGGGCGGAGGAGTATTAATAGCTGTCAAAAAAACATTTGAATGCTCGGAACTGACTTTACTGCATGACTCCGTTGAACAAGTCTTTATTAAAATTAAGTCATTGGATTTAATTATTGGAGCTGTATATTTGCCACCACAATCTCATTTATCCAAATACATTACTCACTGCGAAACTGTTGAAAAATTGTGGACAGATAATGCTGATACGAAATTGATAATCTTGGGAGATTATAACTTACCACATGCCTCATGGGGCAATGATGACTTAGGCGTCTTATGTACTTGTAACCCAACACCCTGCCAAGAAACAATCTGCGATTACTTCAGTATACAACATATGTTCCAAGTAAATTCGTTACCTAACTCTAGATCAGCATTCCTTGACTTGTGCTTTAGTCATATTCAAGACATTAAGTTCAGCTACGCAGAAGATGGATTAACTGTAAATAGCACTCATCATTCAGCCTATGACATCGCTGTTCCAATTAACAGGAGTATTAATCATCTACAATCTGGAGAATGGATCTTCGACTTTAAAGGTGCCAATTATTCGCTATTAAATGAGTTTTTTGTGAGTATTGACTGGAATAATGTTTTATGTGCAAATGATATAGATGCTTCTAGTGAGTTGTTCTATAGTTTAATATACGATGCTATTGCTATGTATGTACCGTTAAAATTTGTCAAATCTAATAATTACCCAGTATGGTTTAACAGCGAACTAATAAACGAACTTATAAAAAATAAAAGAACTGCGCATTATGAATATAAAACAAGTGGTTTACCAGCTGATTATCGGAATTTTCAGCAGCTGCGCATGCAATGTAAAACTTTGAGTAAACTGTTATATTCGGAGTATATTAAAAAGGTTGACTTTGATCTTGGAATTAATCCAAAAAAAGTTCTGGAAGTTTATAAATAACAAACTAGATCGGAATAAATACCCTTCTGAAATGACTTTGAATGGCAAGTCATGCTCAATTGGTAATGGATGTGTAAATCTTTTCGATGACTTTTTTTCTTCTGTATACAGTAATGTCAATGCTCCTGCAAAGTCATTTAATTTTGTTAGCCAAGTTGATTGTACGTCATTTTTATTTAGTTTGGAAGATATTTTGGAAGGTATTTCTTCATTGAAAGCGTCTTATAACTATGGACCTGACGGCATTCCCCATTATTTCCTACAGAAATGTCAATTTACTTTAGCAATTCCCTTACATATTTTATTTTCTAAATCTATCTCTACCGGTAATATTCCCACTGTTTGGAAATCTAGTTATATAACACCACTATTTAAATCTGGTGCGCGTGACGATGTGGGTAATTATAGGGGAATAGCTGTCCAGTCTGCAATTCCTAAACTTCTTGATTACTTAGTAAGTAAACAATTGCAATGGGTTTGTAAAGAAATTATAATTGATCAGCAACATGGATTTACTCTTGGCAAATCAACAGTAACCAATCTCTTATGTTTTAAATCATTTTTAATAGATTCTTTAGAATCAGGAGCCCAGGTTGACACAATTTACACTGATTATGCAAAGGCATTCGACCGAATAAACCATTCATTGTTAATATCTAAACTCGCAGCACTTGGCTTTGGTAATCAAGTTGTAAATTGGTTATCAAGCTTTCTCATAGGGCGTACACAAACTGTTAAGATCAATGAATATGTTTCTAAACCTATATCTGTTACATCTGGTGTACCGCAAGGTTCGCATTGCGGTCCCATCTTATTTTTGTTATTTATAAATGACATCTGTGAAGTAATTAAATACTCAAACTTTTTACTTTTTGCAGACGATCTAAAATTATTCCACTCTGTTAATAATATCACTCATTGTGAACAATTAAATTATGATTTGCAGCAAGTGCAAAAATGGTGCCAAGATAATTACTTATATTTAAATTTTAAAAAAATGTGTTTCGATTACATTTACCAAGAGTAATAATCCTCTAAAGTTTTCTTATGCCATTGATGATGTTCAATTAGCCAACATTGACTCTGTAAAAGATTTAGGTGTCTTATTTGACTCTAAAATTACATTTAATTTACATATAGAGAAAATTTGTAATATTGCGCTCAAAAGACTTGGCTTCGTAAGTAGATTTGCTCGGGAATTTTCTCCATTTTGTCAAAAGATATTGTACTTTTCTTTAGTTAGGTCTATTTTAGAATATGCATCACCGGTATGGTCTCCTTACAATGAGAACGCAAAAATTAGACTTGACATGGTTCAAAACAAATTCAAAAATATATTAAAATATCGAATGGATGAGCATGCTTATCTACTTATTGATATCAAGTCTCTACGCCATCGTAGAAATGTAATGGATTTATGTTTTTTTTTATAATTTAATGTCCGGCAATATTAGATGCTGTGAACTCCTAAGTCGTATACATTTTAATTATACCACCCGTCAAATTAATAGAAGCACACGATTGTTTCGAGTGGAGTTTCACCGCACCCAATACGGCTTAAACAGTACCATTGACAGAATGATGCGTTTCTGTAATCTTTTAAGTAATAATATTAATTTTGATTTATTTTGTAACAATTTTTACAGATTTAAAGTTAATTTAAATTATATGGATTTAGGTTATTTAAAATAATTTTAATCTCTGCATATCGTATTACGTATTTTACTTATTTGTATATATATATTTTGTAAAATTGGAGATTTCCGTAATAAATTAAATTAAATTAAATTAAAAAAAAAATTAAAATTATTAAAATTTCATGTTTTACCTACGTACCTAAATTTACAATATACATATATCCGTTATAATGTATTATACATGTATAAAGTTTCGGGTAGTGTTAAAATAAAATAGGTTGAAACAAACCAAAATTATTCACGCGTATCGATTCCCCTTGAGCGCGAACATGGAAACTATTAAAATGATATTAGGACTGACGCTAATAACAGTTTATTGTTACTACAAGTTCCAAAACAATACTTTCACGTGCAAGTGTATCTTTAGCGGGACTAATTAGCTTAATTACGTGTAGACAAGGAGCAATTAATGTTAATATAACGTTAGCGCAATTCTAATTAACTCGAACGCACATTCATTCCTCTGTGAAAGGAGTGATAGTTTTATAGTTTCCTGCTCTCCGGATAATTGGGGGAAACACAAGTACCATATCGGGGCATCTTTTCGACCTAAATCACTTTTAGTTACTTTTCATCTATCAAGCCGGCAAATAAATTACTCTTATCTATCTTAAAAGGAATTTATTAGTTTCCTTCTTAATACTCCCGCCACCGAATCGATATCCGGCGAAATAAAATATTTCCAACTTGGTTCATTTGTACTCGGACTACCACAAACAAAATACATTAAAAAAAAAAACGTGGTATTCATTAATGTTTTAACAGCGCTGTCTTACCTACGTCAGATATACATGAAAATATAACGGGTGCGCCATCTTTTGCGATAGCATTTGAAACTTGAATAGTTTCGCCATTTTTTGACGTATTGACATATATAGTGGCTTGTTCGACGCGTCATTTCAGTCTATTTTGTGCCATGAATTAACTAACACCGATACAACGAGCAGAAATCGTCAAATTACATTTTGAAAATGGGTCCTCCATTGTCAAAACGCAACGTGCCTACAAACGTTTATATCCGCGTGAAACACGGCTTTCACACACAACAATTCGCAATTTGGTGCAAAAATTTATGGCCACCGGCAGTTGTGCGACCAATTGGCAACCCAGAAGACCGAGACCAAGGCGCTCAAGTGAAAATATCGCTGCCCTAAAAGCCGATGTTCGTGAAAACCCAAACACATCGTATCGACTCCGTGCATTGCAGTTGGGCTTGTCTGCAACGACATTGCGGCGCATTTTGAAGGACGACTTACATCTTTCCCTTACAAAGTGCAAATTACACAACGTTTGTTGCCGCAAGACAAGCCGCGATGTCTTGCGTACGCTCATTTCGTCGAAAACATGCTCCATGGTGATGGTGACTTTTGGTTCAAAATCATCATGAGCGATGAAGCTCATTTCACATTGAATGGCGCGGTTAATAGGCAAAACTGCCGCTTTAGGGCCGACGGAAATCCTTGTGAGATATTCGAGGAGCCTCTCTATGATCAATACGGTGCGGCGTATCGGCCAAAAAGATCATCGGGCCGTAATTTTTCTAGAACGAGGCTGGCAACGCCGTTACGATCAATGGCGCGCGCTACATAGCGATGCTGCGTGACTTTGTGTTTCCGGAAATGAGTGAAAATGGCATGGCCCACTTCTGGTTCCAACAGGACGGAGCCACAGCGCACACTAGCCGCGATTCAATGACGCTACTCCGCACGATGTTCAACCGACGCGTCGCACAGTGGTTCAAAATTGGAAAAAGCTGGCCAAAAGTCTAAATCTTGATAAATTTTGACATAAATAGGTACTAATCGCAGATTATGAATTTGATGTCAAAATTGAAAAATTAAAAATGGCGGATTCAATATGGCGGACATAAGCGATAAAATTATTATTGTCCGCACTGGAGAAATCCAATATTTTAGAATAACAATGATCCCAGCTCTCTGGTGATTATGTTAGTCAGGGTGTGTAGAAGATCTTTCTTTTACCAAATAAATTTTGAGTAAATTTTGAAAATTTTAAGTTGGTAACAATTGTTTTAATATTTTTTTGGCAGCACTGAAGTAATGCGCAATCTCAATATTACAATTAACTCGGGTTCTCGGGTGATTATTTTGAAATTTAGTAAAGATGATATTATTTTTTAACCATAAAAAAGAATCAATTTTTAGTAAATTTTGAAAATTTCAAGTTTCTATCATTTGTTTTTACATTTATTTTGCTACACTGGAGAAATTCACAACTTCAGTATAACAATTTACTCGGGTAATCACATGATTATTTCAAAAGTTACTTAGATTTTTCTTAAACCATAAAGCAGAATCAATTTTGAGCACATTTTAAAAATTTTAAGTTGGTCACAATTGTTTTTACATTTATTTGGCCACACTGAAGAAATTCGCAACTTTAAGAACAATTTAATGATTATTTTGAAAATTAGTGAAAAACTTCCGTTCTTATTTAAAAAAATGTATGTCTGCTTTTGTGTCTATCTATCTGTCATATTGATTTTTTACTTTCTCCGTAAAACTACGGGAAAGTGTTCTGGTTGTAAAAAAAATTCCAAACATTCTTTTTTTGCGGAAATATCCATTTCGTTGATTTCGATAATTTTTCTTAAAAAAAATGTGTGTCTGTCTGTCATATTTATTTTTACTTTCTCCGTACAAACTACGGAAAAGTGTTGATTGTAAAAAAATTCCTAATATGTTTTTTGCGGAAATATTTTTTTTTTCAATTGTAACAGTTTTTGTAAAAGATATATGTGTATGCCTTTGTGTCTGTCGGTCTGCCATATTTAGTTTCTAGTTTCTCCGTACAAATTACGGGAAAATATAGTGTTTGTAAAAAATTTCCAACTTTTTTGCGGAACAGCCGTTTCGTTGATTCTGACAATTTTTGTAAAAACGAAAGTGTCTGTGTGTCCGCCTTTGTGTCTGTCTATCTGTCTGTCATACTTATTTTTTATTTTCTTCTTACAAACCAAGGGAAAATATTGTGATCGTAACAAATTTCCAAATATTTTTTTTGCGGAAATATCTATTTCGTTGATTCCGACAATTTTTGTGAAAAAAATGTGTCTGTGTGCCTGCCTTTGTGTCTGCCTGTCACATTGATTTTTACTTTCTCCGTACAAACTACGGGAAAGTGTGTGATTGTAAAAAAATTCCTAATATGTTTTTTGCGGAAATATTTTTTTTTTCGATTGTAACAGTTTTTGTAAAAGATATATGTGTCTGCCTTTGCCTCTGTCGGTCTGTCATATTTAGTTTCTAGTTTCTCCGTACAAATTACGGGAAAATATAGTGTTTGTAAAAAATTTCCAATTTTTTTGCGGAACCGCCGTTTCGTTGATTCTGACAATTTTTGTAAAAACGAAAGTGTCTGTGTGTCCACCTTTGTGTCTGTCTGTCTGTCATATTTATTTTTTATTTTCTTCTTACAAACTAAGGGAAAATATTGTGATCGTAATAAATTTCCAAATATTTTTTTTTGCGGAAATATCTATTTCGTCGATTCAGACAATTTTTGTAGAAAATATGTGTGTCTGCCTTTATGTGTGTCTGTCTGTCATATTTATTTTCTACTTTCTCCGTACAAACACGGGAAAGTATTGTGATCGTAAATAATTTCTAAATATTTTTTTAGCGGAAATATCTATTTTGTTGATTCCGACAATTTTTGTGAAAAAAAGTCTGTATGAGTGTCTATCTATCTGTCATTTTATGTTTTACTTTCTCCGTGCAAACTTCTTTCAAATTGCTTATTTGTTCTTTTTTTATTAATTTGACTTGGATATCTTTCTTCTAAAATGATCAGGGATGATAATATTCCGATAATAACAAATTAACATTGGAAATCCTATGTTCCGTTTTGTTCATCTACACCCTGTATATATATGCACATCATAAATACAAGATATTCAATAAAATATAAAGTCGAATTTTTCAACGATATTGCACATCAGCAATAAAAATCATCCTACACTGAGGAATGCAAGCGAATGCAGCTAATTGTTGTTTATCACGTTAAAGGACACTATAATAAGTATTTATATTGCTATAGGAATACAGGCATACACAGGCAAAAAAATATTTCCACAAATGTTTAAAATCTATCCACCTATTTTTAACGCAAATTGCTGTAATTGCTAACAAAAATTTTGTATGCATATTAAATGTAATAACCATTAATTTACCTTCGAGAAGATCCATAATAACAAGGAAAAAAATCCCAGCACATAAAGATTAGTATTTATATTGAAAAATCGACGCCAAATTTCACCTCGTCCGAACGTCTCCCATGTGTCTAACAAAGTAACAAGTTTGAACGCGGATTACGAGGCATTTTGCGGTAGATACAATAATATTTTTCCATTGTGGCATCCAGTGGAGCCTTCTGAACACGACTATGTTGTACTAAACTCAAAATATTGACTTTAATTTTTCGACTTTTGGCCAGCTTTTTCGGCGATTTCGACTGGCCGCCGCGCTCACCCGATATGACGCCGCTGGACTTCTTTTTGTGGGGGTATTTGAAGAGCAAAGTTTACATCGGCAAGCCGCAGACCATAGCTCAACTCAAAGCCAATATTTGCCGGGAAATATCGCTTATTGCCACCGAGAGGCTGGAAAATGTAATGTAAAATGCACGAAAAAGGGCATCCTTTTGCATCAAAAATAATGGCGGTCATTTGTTGGATATTATATTCAAAACATGATGGAAAAATAAAAGAAAGCAGCAAATAAAGTTTGGGGAAAAAAAGAAATAAAAAAAGTTGTCCACATCAAAAGTTATTCAAGTTTCAAATACTATCGCAACAGATGACGCAGCCGTTATTATGATGGTACATTAATAAATTGACAGTGGAGCCGTCGGCGAATAAGATTGTGTTTGCAATAGATTGCTGGAGAAGGTCATTTATAAATGTTAAAAATAATAATAAAGGCCCTAAAATAGAACCTTGTGGAACCACATAGCTAATCTTTTCCGGGTTCGAAAGAATGCCGGGTGAAACATTATTTATTTTCTAAGTCAAAATAAAAGTGTAGTAGGATTATAGAAGTCTTCAGAGATTATATTATTCCGAGAGTGTCGAACTGCAATAACTATGTTGCTATAAGAGTCAATTCTGAAATGTAGATTTTTATCTGTCTTAATATTTTTTAAGCTAAAACATTAGTTTTATTATACATACAATAAATGTATGAACCATGGGGACATACATACATGTGTCAAATAAATTATTATTATTATTATAGACCTAAATAGCTCGCCTCCCCTCCTAAATATTTATCTTAAAAATCTGAATGTTGAGAGGGGAAAGATAAGAATAATATGTTCCACTTGGGAGAAGTGTGATGAGATACGATCTGACACAATTCCACTCTTACATTTCCACAGTTTCCTCGAATATTGAACACGGGACTTTACTTAAATATTATAGTTAGTATCGTCGGTGAGCTTATCTTAGTCTTCAATTGGAAGGCACGTATGAATTCTGTCTTTTTTTCCAACCTTATTTTCGTTCGCGTGTGAATTTTGCTCCTTTCGTTATATAAACTTTCGGAGGTCGAGTGCTCGGAAACGCCCGCCGTCTGAAATACTTAATTTCCTTAGAGCAAATTGAACTTCGAGTACAGTTTAAAACTCCGTGCGATATTCAGTATTTTTAAATTGAGTCGTAAAATTCAATTCGGTTCCGACAATCGATTCGGTTTTAATTTTAAAGCGCCGATTGGAAATTTATGCAGTAATTGTTGTGTGCTAAAGTATAATTTATATGTCGATCATTGTCGTACACAAACGTCGTTTTTCCGCTTGGGTTTTACAGCGGGCTTAATTCTAGCGAGTAATAGATCATAAAAAAAAACAATAAGACTCGCTTACACAGTGTAATATTTCTCTGCAACAATACTAAATTTGATGACTTTAGCTGGAAGTTTAGGTGCGATGGTGATGAAAATGGAGCTAACTTTAATCTAAAAGTCCCTTCTGGGCTCTATTATATTGCTTTGTTTATTCATAAAATAAAATTGTTTTGAGTAATTTTGGAAAGTTTCAAGTTGGTAGCATATGTTTTTATATTTTTTTAATATCTAAAGAAAAGCGCAATCATCGGTATTGGGGGATGATTATAGCCACATTTAGTGAGATTATTTTTTACTCACCCGTAAAGCAGAATTGATTTTAACGAATTCGTCTTGTTTATTTAGATTTAAAAAAATGCCTTTGCTAGCGTCAACCATAAGTATAAATGCCACATCAACCATAATCTATTTGTATTATTAAATATTTAATGAGGTAAATTGATTACTTTTTTAATTTGATAACAAATCACCATTGTTGCGAATACCAGTGTATACCGCATTTTATTTACTGTAATAAAATCTAAATACAATAGCGGCAATAAAAACACGATAAAGTTGCACAATCCTCCAAAACAGTGCAGTTATAAAATTGCGAAAGCGGTCATTTTATTAAGATAAAGCATAAAGTTGAAAGAAGTTTAATCTGAGCAGTGAGTGTCACCATATCTGTTCCCGGATTTATTTTCGCAAGAAACACATCGCCGGGAAGACAAAGGACCTGCACAGCATAAAATTGCGCTCAGTCAACATTCAATTTACGAAACAGCACGTTCAAATAATTAATGCGTCTTTTAAACTTTTCACTTGATCTCTGATGTGGACTGATGTCGCGAATTCTTCACGCGTATTTATAATGGCGAAATGGTGGCGGTAAAGCGAAAATAATGAGCTTTCCTCTTATGTACATCCCCGTAATATATATGTCGGGGAAACGGCGCCCGGATTGATGGTATCAAATGAATCACCGCAATTTCACCCCTTGTACGTTTGTCCATACACATGGAAACCGTGCACTCCATCAGCTAATTTATTCATTTTCCTCGCTTGTAAATCTTTTACACTGCTTCTTTGTAATGTAAACTTTGTCGGATTTGACTGGTGTGCAATTTTACAAAATATATCAAGATCGCATTTCTTGTGTGTGGATAAGTGGAATTGCATGAAAATGTTTTAATTATGAGTGCGGGGCTGGAGTTGTTTGCGTGCAATTGTGTGTCGTGCAACTGAAATGTCATCGAATCAATTAATGTATCGTTGGGCTGGCTTTTGGATTTTTGTACTGCAGATTAAATAATAAACAGTATGGTAATTATATATTCTAAAATAATAAATTTAAATGTTTATTCAAACTTTAAATATGTTAACTATTCCCAAAATTTAATTTGCAAATACAAATACTTTTATTTTAGTTTTGCACCATTGATTTAAAAAAAAATAAAAAATAAAAATAGTGTCTCGTTATTAAAATTATATAGGGTACTTATTAATTACCGCCTAATAGTCCCGTTAACCAAATTTGATTGATATAAATTATTCAGTGTCAAACTTTTTCAAACTTTAAAGTACTTTATTTTTCTTATTTTTAATTGGAGCACCTGTATATTTTTATGTCATACCATGCGCAATTATTTTATCTAATTACAACCCTATCGCAATTCCTAACACATTAAAAGTTATTTGCAGAAAACTCGTTTCATCAATTATTCCAATAGCCATTTTAATGTATAAAAATCAAAAATGGCTTTGAAAAACAGTTTGTTGACGTAACATATTTTATAATACTAATTGTTATTATTATTTATCATTATAACTCTGAACAGTTATTAAAATAACCATGTATTCCCCGGCGCATTCGCCATAATTGATTTACTCTGTCCCATCTTCTACAGCTCAGTTACTAATTAAGTTAGGATTTTGATATTTTGCAGACTTTACTTGTATCCTAGGACGTATTTTAGAAAACTATTTATTATTCTACAGGGTGTCCCAAGAAAGTGTGATGTCATGATGATATATCTTTCTAAATTACATGCTGTACATTTTGTTGTTTATTTGGGTGCTTTTGATGGTTACCTACATACACCTAAAATTTTAATGAAGTCAGTTCAGTGATATGAGCAAAAAAATAAAAACTAGGAAAAATCAATTTTGCACCATTGCATTTCCCGAAAAACGTGGATAAAAATCGAATATGGTTTGGATTAAAACAAAAAGGTTTTCAAGGTCTTTGATTATTAATTTGATAAACAAAATCAAAATTAAAAATGGCAGATCCAAAATGGCGAACAAAAATATAAAAAAAACACAGTTTCCAAGGTTAATTATTAACTTAATATTATTTCTTCTAAAATCTAAAACGGCGAACTTTGGAATGAAAAGAAACCATTCATTAAAAAATGGTGATGTGGCCATCATGTTACTTTCTCCGACTTTGATGGTATCAAAAATTATACTTCAAATTCAAAAACTCAGTTTACTCAAAAACTAAAGGGATTTCGAAAAAAACTTATTCTTTATAAGTTGTTCATTTTAGAATTCTCTACAATTAGTATTAACATAAATTTGCTGTAACTATTATCGTTTTATAATTATAAACCAAAAATTAAAAAAATAATAATACATTTTTTTCTCGAATAAAAATAATTTTATAAAAAATGTTTTCAAGCAAAAGATGTTCATTTCTTTGTTGTCTTCAAAGTTTGTTTAAATGTTTTTGTGATATTTTTCATATTTAAGAAAATATTGGCAAAAAACAAAAAACAGTTAAGGTAAACGCCCACTTCCGGTGTACGAAATTTCACCAAAAGCTTTTCAGTTCTTCAGATTATCAAATAAGACGGATGTTCAAAATTTCATATCAATTGCTCTATTAGTTTTTAAGGTACAGCGCGCACAGACACACACACACAGACACACACACTCACAGACACAAACATTTTTTTTCCAGAAATTGTTGCAATGGCATCTAGGGACCCCAAAACGGATATTTCCGTAAAAAAAAAATTTGAAAGAAAAATCACGATCACAATACTTACTCGTACTTCGTAACGGAGAAAGTAAAAATGCAACGATACACGCTTCAACAACGTATTGAACTTATTAAAATTAATTACAGAAATGGTGAAAATTTTGCAGTCACAATTCGCCAAACTTAAGCACTTTTGGATCGTCGTGAAGCACTTTCTCAGCCAGCAATAGTAAAACTGGTTAAAAAAAATGAGCTGTTGGGACAACTTAGTAATGTGAAGAATCGAAACCGTGTGCGTCGCTCAAGAACAATGTGTAGTTTTTTTTCTCGGGTCCACCCGAACTATACATAT
The DNA here is from genome assembly GCA_910593695.2 of Ocypus olens. Classification (NCBI taxonomy): domain Eukaryota; kingdom Metazoa; phylum Arthropoda; class Insecta; order Coleoptera; family Staphylinidae; genus Ocypus; species Ocypus olens. Next base: position 51,461,156 of record OU343060.1, read on the forward strand.
AATATAGCAAACTTTTAACCAAAATTTAATGCTTTAAATCGTTTAAGTAGACTCTTATCTACACATTGTTGTTAAAAAATTAAATTTGAAACGCGTCAAACAGTGCCATATTGGACTTTGAATTTTTGTCATTTTAAAAAGAGAGTTCCCGTGGAGTCGAGAAAAAATAATTGAAATTGTGGGTTGACTGTATGTCTATAGGCTAATGTCAATTATATTCTCAGCGTTTGATTTATTATAAATGATTAAAATTGAAGAAATTTTTATTTGGTGGTAGAGGTGCCGGGAAATCCGTGGCTGAAAAATCCGAGGCTATCTTCACATCGATAAGCACCCTGTATACATAAAAATATTTTCCGATTACAGAGCCGATAACTATCTACAACTTTTAAATAAATCATATTTTTCTATCTTAAATATTTAAGGCCGAAAAGTAACTTTGACGCTTCAGTAAGACACCCGGTATAAACCAGTTTGATGGAACTAAATTGAATTAGTTACCGACATATATGGACGCAGCATCAAAATTAATGCCGTGTCGCACATATCTGAAACTATTGTTTCAGTTCGTGTAACAATAAGACATTAAAATGTGTAACGACTGTAATAATGAGTTAGTGGTAAAGTGCCTAAATGGCTTCCAGTAAAGTTTTAGCACATGTGTGCTAGTTTAATATATGATGTAAATTATTAGGGCCGGTCATATATTAAGTTATGTGGGCAACTAGCGTTACCGGCGAGGGCATCTCAAGCATTAATTAGTCACTACTCGTGTCCTTATCCAGCACACGCCAAGGAATTTTGTCTTTGACTTTTTGGCCAACCTGAGGCTCCAGTCACGCACCCTCAGCGGTATAACTGTAATGCCACCAAATCCCACAACGAGAGGGTGTGGAGTAGCTCTAACACGTAGCTATGTGAAATATTTAAAGATAATTGTTTGCGTGAGGATGGCCGTGTACTGCATGATAATATGTAATTAAACCGAAATGAATATTTATATTTTCAATTTAAATATACATCGAGCAATGAAAATCACATTTACTCTAATGAGACATCGAAAAAAACGTATTTTGTATAAATTCTCCATAATTATTATGAATCTAAATTTGATGTAATTATTGTCACTGGTATGAATAATGAACCAATGTTGAGATAAGAAGCTTGCCACTTACTACTATATAGTTTATTTATGTTTTAATGCAGATTTAATTATACACTATAGTAAATTCTAGTGGCGCTCATGTAAATTCTAAAAGTTGGCAACATTGCAGCGTTAAATACCCGGTGGTAATTAATTTAATTAGGTTTCGCGCCTCCGCATTTACCTAAGAGTAGAAAAGCAGAAGAGCAGACAGGTCTCGCGCAATATATTTAACGCTTTTGTGGTCTTGTATCGCTGACGTAATTGAAAATGGGGACAAACCCCGAAATCGCTACATTTAAATGTCACATCTAATTGGAACGGAACGAGTACGAAGTTGTTAAGTTATTACTTTAAAAGCACTCCGATTTAATAACCGACCGAATTTAGATTATTTCTTACACATTATGTAAATACCCTTCCAATTTAATTTCGTTGTGATGGAAATAACAAATTCAATGTTTATTTTATAGTCCCGAAAATCATTAATAACACAAAGGTGGGACGGAGTTGAATATATAAATACGTGTATTGTTACGAAATTTATGCATCTACCGTAAATTTGGTTATTTTATGACTTGTTGGTAATAATTGTTAATATATAAAACCATATTTTTTCTACTTTGTTTTAATAATCGACCATTTGTTATATCAAAAATAGTTTAATAATGAGATTTTTTATTTTACAATTTTTGCTCATTATTAAACTGTTTATGGTAACATTTTTGTTGCCACGATTGGCAGTACTTAAACGTGACATGTGTCGACTTCAAAATGTAAAATTGCCGCAATTAAAAAATGCACGTTTAACCAAGAACAGTAAAAACTCATAAAAAAATTATTGGAATTTAAGAAGTTGATTATATTCCCAAAACATAAGAATCTGGGAGTTGTATAGAATTATTTCAGAATTTTTAAGCAATTCATACTATTTTTTATTTATTTTAGAAAATTCTCAGTTTTGAACGCAATTAAAAAATGCACGTTTAACCAAGAACAGTTATAACTCATTAAAAAATCATTGGAATTTAAGAAATTAATTATATCCCTAAAAGATAATAATTTGGGAGTTGTATGGAATTATGCCAGAATTTTTAAACAGTTTCTACTATTTTTTATTTATTTTAGAAAATGCTCAATTTTGCACGCAATTAAAAAATGCATGTCTAACCAAGCACAGTTTAAACTCATTAAAAAAATATTGAGATTTAAGAAGTTGATTATATTCTTAAAACATAATAACTTGAGAGTTGTATGGAATTATTTCAGAATTTTTAAACAATTCCTACTATTTTTTAATTATTTTAGAAAATGCTCAATTTTGAACGCAATTAAAAATGCATGTTTAACAACAAACAGTTATAACACATTAAAAATTTATTGTAATTTAAGAAGTTGATTATATTCTTAAAACATAATAATTTGGGAGTTGTATGGAATTATTTCAGAATTTTTAAACAATTTCTACTATTTTTTATTTATTTTAGAAAATGATCAATTTTGAACGCAATTAAAAATGCATGTTTAACAACGAACAGTTAAAACACATTAAAAAAATATTGGAATTTAGAAAGTTGATTATATTCTTAAAAAATATTAACTTGGGAGTTGTATGGAATTATTTAAGAATTTTTAAACAATTCCTACTATTTTTTATTTATTTTAGAAAATTCTCAATTTTGAACACAATTAAAAAATGCACGTTTAACCAAGAAGAGTTATACCTCATTACAAAATTATTGGAATTTAAGAAGTTGATTATATTCTTAAAACATAATAACCTGGAAGTTGTATGGAATTATTTTATAATTTTTTAAACAATTCCTACTATTTTTTGTTTATTTTAGAAAATGATCAATTTTGAACGCAATTAAAAATGCATGTTTAACAATGGACAATTATAACACAATAAAAAATTATTGGAATGTAAGAAGTTGATTATATTTTTAAAACATAATAACTTGGGAGTTGTATGAAATTATTTCAGAATTTTTAAACAATTCCTTCTATTTTTTATTAATTTTGGAAAATTCTCAATTTTGAACGCAATTAAAAATGCATGTTTCATAATAAACAGCTATAACACATAAAAAAATTATTAGAATTTAGGAAGTTGATTATATTCTCAAAACATAATAATTTGTGTTGTATGGAATTATTTCAAAATTTTTAAACAATTCTTACTATTTTTTATTTATTTTAGAAAATGATCAATTTTGAACGCAATTAAAAAATGCATGTTTAAACAAGAACATTTAGAACTCATTAAAAAATTATTGAAATTTTGGAAGTTGATTATATTCTTAAAATATACAAATCTGGGAGTTGTATGGAATTATTTAAGAATTTTTAAGCAATTCCTACTTATTTTTATTTATTTTGAAAAATTCTCAATTTTGAACGCAATTAAACAATGCACGTTTAACCAAGAACAGTTATAACTCATTAAAAAAATTATTGAAATTTAAGAAGTTGATTAGTCTCAAAACATAATAACTTGGGAGTTGTATGGAATTATTTCAGAATTTTTAAACAATTTCTACTATTTTTTATTTATTTTAGAAAATGCTCAGTTTTGAACGCAATTAAAAAATGCACGTTTAACAACGAACAGTTACAACTCATTAAAAAATTGTTGGAATTTAAGAAGTTGATTATATTTTCAAAATATAATAACTTGGGAGTTGTATGGAATCAGTTTAGAATTTTTAAACAATTGCTACTATTTTTTATTTATTTTAGAAAATGCTCAATTTTAAACGCAATTAAAAATGCACGTTTAACCAAGAACAGGTACAACTCATTAAAAACTTATTGGAATTTAAGAAGTTGATTATATTCTCAGAACATAACAACTTGGGAGTTGTATGGAATTATTTCAGAATTTTTATATAATTCCTGCTATTTTTTATATATTTTAGAAAATGCTCAATTTTAAACGCAATTAAAAAATTCACGTTTAACCAAGAACAATTATAACTCTTTAAAAATATATTGGAATTTAAGAAGTTGATTTGATTCTTAAAACATAATAATTTAGGAGTTTTATAGAATTATTTCAGAATTTTTCAACAATTCCTACTATTTTTTGTTTATTTTAGAAAATGCTCAATTTTGAACGCAATTAAAAAATGCACGTTTAACCAAGAACAGTTATTACTCATTAAAAAATTATTGGAATTAAAAAAGTTGATTATATTCTCAAAACATAATAATTTGGGAGTTGTTTGGAATTATTTTAGAATTTTTAAACAATTCCTGCTATTTTTTGTTAATTTTAGAAAATGCTTAATTTTGAAGGGAATTAAAAATGCATGTTTAATAACAAACAGTTACAACTCATTAAAAAATTATTGGAATTTTGGAAGTTGATTATATTCTTAAAACATAACTTGGAAGTTTTATAGAATTATTTCAGAATTTTCTATGTTCTATGGAATTATTTGAGAATTTTTAAACAATTCCTACTATTTTTAATTTGTTTTAGAAAATGATCAATTTTGAACGCAATTAAAAAATACACGTTTAACCACGAACAGTTATAACTCATTAAAAAATAATTGGAATTTAAGAAGTTGATTACATTCTCAAAACATAATAACTTGTGAGTTGTATGGAATTATTTCAGAATTTTTAAACAATTTTTACTATTTTTTATTTATTTTAGAAAATGCTCAATTTTGAACGCACTACTACAGGTAGTGCCAGGCTTATTGGCTCTATATAACGAGCCGCCCCTGTCAACTTTCTTAATTATTGTATATTAAAGCATGAAATTGTCAAAAAAAAATTCATTCCAAATAAATATTACCTAACAATCGATGCAATCATCACGTGCTGTTTGCATAATGACGCAATAAAAACGCACCATACATTTTGAAAATAGTTATTGTTATATGAAAAATAACGGGCGCCGGGGAATTTATGTCACAGTAAATCGTGTCCGAAACGTACCCCCTTCCGATAAGCAAACCCCCGCGATATAATAACCTAAAATATCGACCATTTAGACAATCTTGATGCGAATATGTGTGTTCGGTGTGGAACGAAAATTTATATGCTAATTTTTATTACGTGAACGTATACATTTTTCTTATATCGATAACATTGTTTTTTACACTACATGTGTTCGGTAATGAATATTAAAATCAACGTTATAATAACCGGCTCCTATCGTTCAGCTAGCCAGACATAGTTTATATAAAAAAAAATAAGTTTGTATTATATCTCGAAAACTAATATCGATAGAAAAATTCTGACATGTTATTATTTAGTGTAGAATTAACTAATACTTTGCCCTTTACAGTTAACAATATAGTAAAATCGATGTAAAAAGATCGACAATTTTAATTATTACTAATCCAAACTACATACACATTACGAAAGTAATAAAAAACATATGTCAAAAATGATTCTTTTTGCAACAACTCTGAAACGAACGAAGATATCGGACTGCGATTTTCAAATTTTTTCGTGCAAATTTCATCTACTTTCCGATTATCATATCAGAATTATGATATGATTTAAGTTTTCGCAGCAAAATAAAAGAAATGCGCCCCCTAGCAATTTTATTCGGAACTGTCGTGTGGTAGTAGACATGACATTTAAAGATACTTACATTTATCTTTCAAACAAGCCTGAGTTTGCTAAAATCGGATAAGCCGTTTAGGAGATACAATGATTTAAATAATTAGATATTCAGGAGCTTCCCCCACTCTTATTAATGTCGGTACGCCAATGGGCCTCAGACAGAAATTATGCGGAATTTTTCAGGTTTTCTAATGACGTTATTAAAGTTATAGCGCAATATGAGAATTTTCGGAGTAATCCTTAATTTTATGATTTACTCTATCAATTGCGCCCCCTTGTGGCGAAATGCGGAACTTAAAAATAATTTCCAGGATTTTCTTATATTTTTTTTTCTTGAATTTCTATGTACAGTACTTTTCTAGATATAACCGGTGGCCATCCTTAATCAAACACCCTGTATGTAATGACTTATTTTTATGTGTCATACTTCGAGATCTTTCGGGCAGGATTTCATTCCGAAATCCACAATTACGACGCTAAAATAATTTCAGTATTGGTCGATACACTAAGAATTTATATCTAAAACAAACTTTAAGTTACTCTTGGAAATGAAATTGAGCGTAAACTATTTTAGACAATACCGAAATAAAGTAAATTTAAACAGCGCGGAAATACGAGTCGCACATTACGGAAATATAAACTCATTATAGTTAGTAAATTGTTTCTCCTACAAAACAAGATACTTTTCTGGGCGAACTTGTGAGGGCATTGATTAATTACGGAGCATTCCCTGGTGATATTATGAAGTTTAGATAGCACTTATTAATTATTTCTCTGCACAAATAACGATCTCGTGTCAATTACAAGGAAGAACCTCTTCGTGCATGCCTTTTCGCTGGTGTTTATCGTCTAATTAATTACCGACTCAATTATTTTCGTGCCAACGCTGAAAATTAAATAAAACATTCGTGTTGTAATATTGTCTGCGTAATTAATAAATGAGTAGTTTTTGTCCTGACCTTGATCATAACTCGGGACGTCAAATATTAATCCGGATAAAATAATTCATATATTACACTGTTAATTTTTTACTATTGCTATTTGTTAGTTGATATAAATATTTTTGAAGTAAATAAAACACACTTATAGTTAATAATTTCATTAAATCAAATTAAGCCGAAATTAAGTGCTTTGAAGTTTATCACTAAATTTTGAACACCCTGTATAATTCATATCAATCCAGCTTGGTAAACGGGTCTTTCGGACCTTATTTAATAAGTACCCTATAAAATTTTATTATCGACGAACTATTTTTATTTTTTATTAATTTTTGAAACTAACCGTGCAAAACTAATTTTTTCTAATTTTTATTTTTTTTATGCGGATATCACTGAACCGATTTCAATAAAATTTTATGGGCATGTAGGTAACGATAAAAGGTACCAAATTACCAATAAAATATACAGCATATAATCTAAAGAGATATATGATCATGACGTCACACTTTTTTGGGACACCCTGTAGCAGTGGCGGCTCGTGGAACATGTTGATGGTAGAGCCACTAGCCCCCCTCCTCTTTAAAGAAAAAAAGAACGATTTATCTTCCTAGACCGAAGTAACTGGCGAAAAAGTGTTTTAAGAATTAATTCAAAGTTCTTGCTGAGCTTGAAACTACAGGTAGTGCCATGGCTTCTTGGCTCTATATAACGAGCTGCCCCTGCTTATTTTGACTTGCAAATCTAATTTAATTTTTGTAGAATTTCGTCAACACGTTTTACATATACAGGGTATTTTTTTTATCGCGGGCCATAGGATTTTACATGCTAAAAATTATACCTTGTGTTAATGTATATTTTATTATAAAATTTTGGAAATTTTAGTTAGTAACAAATCAATTATTTTTCTACGTGATGCGCTTAGTCGGATTAACTTAAACATGTTTTATTCCATTAAAAAATGAAATAATCAAATAATCAAAGTACCTTGCATTTCTGAAATGTCAGATTGATTAGTGAATTAATTTCATTTTTCAATGGAATAAAACATGTTTAAGTTAATCTAATTAAGCGCATCATGTGGAAAAGGAATTGATTTATTACTAAATAAAATTTGCTTTAAAATTATATGTTAAAATATACATTAACACAAGGTTTAATTTTTAGCATGTTAAATCCTATGGCCCACGATAAAAAAAACATACTGTATATATTTTTTAATTTTTCACTCGAGTATTTCACAATTTGAAAACTAACATTTTAAAAAATTCACAATTCGTGAAATAATCGGTGGATTTTCAAAAACTGCACTTATTTTGATAAAACAATGATTTGCATATTTAATTTATTTTTTGTAGAATTTAATCGATACATTTCATATTTTCTTTTATTTTTTCACTCGAGTATTACACAATTCGAAAATTAAGATTTTCAAAAATTCACAACTCGCGAAATAATAGGTGGATTTTCAAAAACTCCATTTCATCTGATAAATCCAAGATTTGTAAATCTCATTTAATTTTTGTAGAATTTAGTCGACACGATTTATATATATTTTTTTATTTTTTATTTTGGTGGAGTATTACACAATTCGAGAACTGAAATTTTCAAAAATTCACAATTCGCGAAATAATTGGTGAATTTTAAAAATCTCCATTTAGTTGGATAAAACGATAATTTGCAAATTGAATTTAATTTTTGTAGAAATTAGTCGACACGTTTTATATATTTTTTTTTATTTTTTTTGCTCGAGTATTACCCAATTCAAAAACTAAAATTTTCAAAAATTCAAAACTCGCGAAATAATTGGTGGATTTTCAAAAACTCTATTTAATTTGATAAAATAGTGATTTGCAAATCTAATTCAATTTTTGTAGAATTTAGTAGACACGTTTAATATATTTTTTTTTTATTTTTAACTCGAGTATTACACAATTCGAGATCTAAAATTTAAAAAAAATCACAATTCGCGAAATAATTGGCGAATTTTTAAAATCTCTATTTAGTATGACAAAACGATGATTTGCAAATCTAATTTAATTTTTGTAGAAGTTCGTCGACACGTTTTATATATTTTTTTATTTTTTTGCTCGAGTATTACACGAAAATTCGCAACTCGTGGATTTTCAAAAATGTACTTAATTTCAGTGGCGGCTTGTGGAACATGTTGGTGGTAGAACCACCTATACAATATACCCCCAACCCCCTTTTGAAGAAAGAAAGACCGATTTATCTTCCTAGACCAAAGTAACTGGCGAAAAAGGATGAATTTAAAATTCTTACTGACCTTGAGACTACAGGTAGTGCCATGGCTCCTTGGCTCTATATCACGAGCCGCCCCTGCCCTGTAGAATCAAAAATATTTTCCTGAAATACGTCCTAGGATGCAAGTATATTCTGCAAAATATTAAAATCCTTACTTAATTAGTAAATGAGCTATAGAAGACGGGAGGGTAAATACAAGACCTTATTTGGTAATTGGTGGAATCGCCGGGCAATGCATGGTTATTTTAATAACTATTCAGAAGTATAATAATAAATAATAATAATGATTGTAATTACAAAATATGTTATGTCAACAAATTGTTTCTCAAAGCCACTTTCGATTTTTATTTATTAAATTGACTATTAGAAAAACAGTTTTCTGCAAATAACTTTTATTGTATAAGGAATTGCGATAGGGTTGTAGTTAAGAAAAATGTTTGTATTTTAATTACGCATAAAATGACAATAATATACAGGGGCTCCAATTAAAAATAAGAAAAATTAAGTGCTTTGCAGTTTGAAAAGTTTAACACTAAATTTTGGATACCTTGTGTAATTCACATCAATCCAACTTGGTTAGCGAGAATTTCAGATCTTATTTAATAAGCACCCTGTATACTTTTATTACCGAGGCACTATTTTTTTTTTATTAATTCTCCGTTACGAAATACGAGAAAGTATTTTGATGGTGATTTTTTTTCCAAAATTTTTTTTACGGAAATATCCGTTTTGGGGTCCCTAGATGCTATTTCAAAAATTTCTGGAATTTTTTTTTTGTGTCTGTGTTTGTGTGTGTCATGTGTGTGTGTGTGTCTGTCTGTGCGCGTTGTATCTCAAAAACCAATAGAGCAATTGATATGAAACTTTGAACATACATCTTATTTGATAATCTGAAGAACTGAAAAGCTTTTGGTAAAATTTCGTAAACCGGAAGTGGGCGTTTACCTTAACTGTTTTTTGTTTTCTGCCAATATTTTCTTAAATATGAAAAATATCACAAAAACATTTAAACAAACATTGAAGACAACAAAGAAATGAACATCTTTTGCTTGAAAATATTTTTTTTTAAAATTATTGCTATTCGAGAAAAAAATTTATTATTATTTTTTTAAATTTTTGTTGTATAATTATAAAACGGTAATAGTTACAGCAAATTTATGTCAATAATAATTGTAGAGAATGCTAAAATTAACAACTTATAGAGAACAAGTTTTTTTTTAAATCCCTTTAGTTTTTGAGAAAACTGAGTTTTTGAATTTGAAGTATAATCTTTCATAATTTTGACGTTTTAAACGTCAGTTTCATCCGAGGTTATACAATGCTCGATGTACATTTAAAATATGATTTAAATTGAAAATAAACCATGAAAGCGTAAATATAAATGGCTATGATACCATCAAGTCGGAGAAAGTAACATGATGGCCACATCATCATTTTTTAAATCAATGGTGCAAAACTAGTTTTTTTGTGCTGATATCACCAAACCGATTTCAATGAAATTTCAGGGGTATGCAGGTAGACATAAAAGACACTTGAATAAGCAACAAAAGATAGAGCATGTAATCTAAAAAGATATATCATCACGAAGTGAATCAAAAATATTTTCTTGAAATAGGGGAACAATTAGCATTATCTTCCACTTACCTAATGAAACCCACGAATCCGCACCTGCTTGAATCCAATGTCAATTACGGATGATACGAATTTACAGTTGACTGGTTGTGGCATTAAAAGAATTACAGTAATCCCTCGAAGAAAAAGACAAAGATAATGAAGCAATTTCCGGATCGATGGACGCCTGCTAATTCGCAGCCACTTAAAATTTAAATAGTCACGCGATCTGTTACAATTTCAATTAGGTTCGCGGAATTCTCGGGGTTTTATGGATTCCCATCAAATTTGCTCATCGAGCCAAGGAGTATTGTCATAAAATGAAATTTAGAAAAATGAAACTGCGAATAAACTCGCGCGTTTGCGATACTACAACGAGTAACCGTAAAACGAGCAAATAAAAACACTAGAAATAGCCCTCGTAAATTTATACTACAATCTTAATCCTTAATTATGTTACACTTCTTGATGCTGAGGGTGGATAAAGCGTGCAATTATTAAGTGCTCTGGGTGACGGAATCAAATAATACATTTGTTAGTTTAAATTTAGATTTACATGACATAAAAATTTCTAAACAGTGCGTACTTATTATTATTTGTAACTATTTGTAATTCGACGAGTATGATGAAACTAAAATCAGCCGGGATGAAATTTATTCAAGCGAAATGAGAATTTATCGTCTTCGCTTCTTCCACTTTGCACTCGAGCATGGAGGGCATAAGTTCTTTAGTTGCGAAACATGTCTATTAGGAGTCGAGCTCTCGTGACCTAGCTCACGTATTTTCCTCTTTTGTCGCTGGACATTTCAAAGTTTCGCACAAGTAGCGTGTCAGAGTGCAAGAAGAAGTGCCGCTTGTTTGCGACTATCGTACGATTCCAGTAATTCCATTTCCTTATTTTTCCCGAGACGTGAAGCAAAAAAAAAATAGGGAAGAGATACGTGCGGAGGTCACCTCACTGGAAGGTAATGATAAATATAAATATATGAGTAATATTTAAAATAATCCATACTCCAGGCGGTTCTTAAGTTTAATGGAACTATTAATGAACAACACATGTTCTGTATGTCACTAGTTCTCATGTACGCGTCGCGGCGCAGATTTCTCTCAATGACACCTACATTTTTATCATTTAATTTCCATAATCAATTCAATAAGATATCATGCAACACCGCAACGTGCATCTGTAAAGATTTAACATAGACAGCTTCGAAAACTCTGGATTTAGGAAGGGGGTTGAGAATCGAGAAAGTCTGGAAACTTCTGCTGTATGTAATTACTGAATTGTCTGGTCGAATAATAAGGTTTTAAAGGATGTCAGATGATGGAAAAATGCTCGAAAATTTAACACCATCCACTGCTGGAAATTGGCTTTAAAGATTGTGGAAAGCACAGGCAAGGTTAGTGGTAGACATACTCATAAGAATTTTGTTTAGGTGCGGTATCATCGGCAGGCTCTAATCATCTTAATAACAGCATATTTGTGTAAGTTATTATTACCGCCATGTAACTACCGCAGTTGTGCATTTCGATGCCTCTATCTCTTGTCCGATCCAACTGGCGAGATATCAATTGTTTTTCAAAAGATTTGATTTGTCTCTGGAGAGGTTAACACTTTCAACTAAAGAGATAAATCTACATTCTGTTCCGCGAAGCCGACCACGAGTTATCTCGTAGTTCATTTTCTTGTCATTACTTTTAAATAATTGTTCTATTTTTTTGTAATATAACGTATAAATTAAATTCAGTCGCCAGTAGTTCTAAACTATTATTATTGGGAAGATAATGCTTCATTTATAATTTTACAAAAAAACTATACATAGAAAATATAAAATAATTATGGGGCCATCATGTAATTAATTATACTTTAATACTAATAATTAATATTTACCCAGTTTGCTTAAATTTGAGCTTTTTCGAAAAAAATGATTTTATGAGAAATATATGTGGGTAATTCCACTAGTTTTCACCGATGCAAAAAAATCGGGGTCCTTGTATTTTTTTCAAACTTTGGGAGATGGATTGTAGTATCGAAAAACTAAGTTTTCTGAAATTTCAGCTTCCCAGATATTAAACTTACAATTTGAGGTGTGAATTACGATTTTTGAAAGATCAGCATTTTCACGAAATCTTATAATTTCCAATTTTTAAACCTACGTAACTTTTTTCGTTCTGAAGATTTTGAGTTGAAATTTTGAGAGTGTACTTCGGAAATGTTTTTAAAGATTCTCTGGGAGTTTGATGTTGAAAAATTTAGAGGTAACAAAAATACAGCGGTTCAAAGTTCGTTATTTTGGAGAAAATAGCCGAAATACCAATTTTTAAACTTACATAACTTTTTCTTGAATGCATATTTTCAGTTGAAATTCAATAGGTATACTCTATGAATGTTTCTAAAATACTTCTGAAAGTTTGGTGCCAAAAAATTGAGAGACACCCGAAATACAATGGTTCAAATATACGTATTTTATCGAAAATCGCTAAAACTGACATGTTCATAACCACGTAAAATAGGGAGTTGTCATTAAAAGAACAGCAAACCATAAATTTACTAAATAGGTCATGGGTGAAACTATCTCGCTTACTACCGATTTTAGAATGTTGTCAGTTATTCCAAAAAGGCCAAAATTAGAAAAATATTTAATCGAATAATTGAAATAATTCTTTAATTTTTCAGAAAGCATCGCTAATTAACTACTTAGTACTGTTCGCATTCATAATTTCCAAACAGGGTGATCAGTTTCATTCCGGGCCAAAGTATTATATTTAACAATTACTAAAAAAAATAAATTTACTGCAAAAATTATTTTTTTGATTTAAAAATTTTCGAAAAAAGAAAACAAAAATCGAATCGAAATATTTCAAAAATTAAGTAATTCCTTAAACACAAATCGCGCAGTCGGTATTTTCTATCTAAATATCAAAGTACTTTAGTTTTATCTTAAAACAACCACTAAAACAAAAAAATTCAAATTAAATAAATAACCTAAAATTAATACAAAAACCAAGTACAAACCAAAAATATCAAAAATTCAGTCTACCAAATCTAAATTATAGGGCAAAAAAAATCAAAAACTTGGACCAAAAACTCGAAAATATTGACCAAAAATTCGCTCATTAAAATCAACAATTAAACAATATTCAAATTAATAATTAGGGTAACAGAACTAAAAAATTGAAAATTGAAAACTCTTGGGAAAAATAAAAATACAGTCAAAAAAACAATTCAAAACATTTCAACTAAAACGATAATTTTGATTTAGGTGCCAAAAACATCTAAAATATAGGCCAAAAAAATCAAAAACCCTGGTCTAAAAAATAAAAATGCAGGCTAAAAATTCAAGCAAAATAAAAATAATTTGCCATTTTCAGCCCCAAAACTCTTTACCTTAAACTAAATTTCCGAAATTCTAAACTCAATAATAATTTAAAAAATTCGCCCATAAAAACAATAATTCAGGTTAAAACATCTAAAATGAAGGGCAAAAAATTAAAAATTTGGTCAAAGAAACCCGGAAATACTGGCCAAAAGTTCGCACACAAAAATCAACAATTCAGGTGAAAAATCTAAAGTATAGACCAATCAAAAATTCGCTCCTTAAAATTTATACTCAAGGGAAAAAAAAACTAAGAATATAGGAATATAGAAAATTTAGACCAAAAATCGTAAACTCTCGGCAAAAATAAAAAATGCAGACCAGAAAAAAAAATGAAAATTTTAAGTAAATATTCGAAAATTTTGGTTTATAGGCCAAAACCCTAACATTTGGAACAAAGAAATGAAAAACACAGACCAAATATCTTAAGTTAGAACAAACAAAGAAATCAAAACTGCAGTCAAAATATCTAAAATATCCGAAAAAGAAATTTTTGCCGAGTAGCGTTTACTCAAGGACTTATTTAAATATCCTTGTTAGGGGCGGGTAAAGTTTAATTGATGAATGGGGGCATCGCTAATTATATAAAGTGCAACAAGATAATTTAATGCACGGCGTTGCACCCGAGGTAATTTACTCTTCGCGACGTGTAAAATGCCCGTAACTTTTTAATGGAATTTTATATGGGCGTATAACTGAAATATATATTTTAAGTTTATTAAAAGGTATATTTTTAAACCTGCAATTCTTATAGAAATTTTACATTAATCTTGATAAAAAAATTCTATTAAATTTTTGTTCTCGTTTAATTTTGCGACGAATTAAAATTTATTTACAATAGTTAAGTCATTATGTTTTTATAAAAAAAAATTTGTTTCGTTAATTTTTGTATTAAAGAGGGATCTCGTTAAATAAAAAATTAATAAATAAATCACTAGATACTTTTGGTGGCAATTTTAAATAATATAATAATTACTATACAGAGTACCCGTTTTTGGAGCTCAAGCATGAGAATCTCGGTTATTTGAAGAGATACAAGGTCGGTTAAATTAGAGCAAAGTCGCCCAATCTGGAGTGTAACATAATGCCATATTGAAAAATAAAATATTCCGACTATTTCCGAAGATATCCGAGAAAAATCGAAATTTTCAAAAAAATATTTTTATTTTTTTGCAAGACTATTTATAAAGATACTTTCAAAACAATTCACACTTTATCGTTGCCACTTTGTACGTTCTACAACGTGGTGATATAATAATAAAAATTCGACGTTTCGATTTTCGGGAAACATCATCAACTTTGTTTTTTCTTACGTGCGCCATCTTGTATTTTTACATTTTCAAATACAGATTTTTTTTTGTGATTACGGTGATGTGTCATGTGTTGGGGTTTGGTCTAACAGTTTAATGGATATGCCAAAAATCCTCTTTTTTTGCCTTGGAAGTGACAGCTACACTTTTGTTTAATAAAGCAATTTTGGACACTTCGACTGAATTTCGTTTATCCTAACCTACAGTTCCAAAACTGGTATACTTTTATAACAAAATGCCGTTTTCAAGTGAAGAAAAACGCGGTTTGCTAAAATTTTATTAGGCATCGCATCGAAATGTGAAAGTTACTTTGGAAACATACCTTCAGCGGTATCCAGAAAGACAACAACCTGCTGAAAATAGCATAGCCTAGACTATGTGTTCATAGGCCAACGGAAATGAAATGGAAATTTTACAAGCAGTGAGTAAAATGTTAAAATCTTCTGAAAAATAATAAACGGTTATACATTTGATTCTTCATTAGATTCAAAATAATCCTTCTACTTCGACAAGGGCTATAGCAGAAGGAATGAATGTATCTCGTCAGGTAGTGTGGAGAGTTTTGAAAAAACATCGCCCCTTTAAAATTCATCACCCAAATTTTACATCCAGGAGACACTGAACATAGAGTAATGTTTTGTAGGAACATCATGACGCTGTTATTGTAAAATCCCCATTTTCTTTTCAACGTGATATTCACGGATGAGTGCTAGTTTACCAACACAGGCATGTTCAATCGTCACAATGAACATGTATGGTCCGTTCAAAATCCACATGAACACCAAGGACGGCGACTACATGCACGTTTTGGTCTAAATGTATGGGTTACGAAAACAATTTGACTGCAGATGGGTATTTGCACTTTTTAATGACTGACCTGCCCGATTACATCGATGACTACATTTGCCTTAACCGCCTAAATAGCCTTTGGTTCCAGTAAGATGGAGCTCCACCACATAACGCTAGAAGAGTGTCTGATTACTTGTCTCAAATATTTCCCGACAGAGTTATTTCAAATAGTGGGGACGTACGTTGGCCGGCACGTTCGCCAGATCTTTCTCCTTTAAATTTTTATTTATGGGGAGCTATGAAAAACATAATTTATAAATCTGTACCCACCGATATCAATGACTTGTGAAGAAAGATCATTACAACTTTAAGGACCAAAATAAGAAGAAGGAATATTTTAAGATCAATACAAAATTTAAGAAGACGCATACAGCTACGGATGGGGGGTGAGCCATTCGAGCACCTCTTACAATTTTTTTTTTAAATTTATTTATTTCTCATGCTCTAATTTCATTCTATGTTATGAATTTGAATAATATTTTTCTACTCTTCATATCTTATAATGAAATAGGAATAGAAAACAAGTATGCGTTAATTTTGTATTATTGTTTAATAAATTACTTTATTAAACAAAAGTGTAGCTGTCATTTCCAAGGCACTCTTCGCAAAAACAGGATTTTTGGCATATCCATTAAACTGCTAGACCAAACCCCAACACATGACACATCACCGTAATCAGAAAAAAAATCTGTATTTGAAAATATAAAAATACAAGATGGCGCCCATAAGAAAAAACAAAGTTGATCATGTTTCCCGAAAACAGAAACGTCGAATTTTTATTATTATATCACCACGTTGTAGAGCGTACAAAGTGGCAACGATGAAGTGTGAATTGTTTTGAAGTATCTCTATAAATAGTCTTGCAAAAAAATAAAAACATTTTTTCAAAATTCTTCAAAATTCTTCTTCAGAAGTAGTCGGAATATTTTATGTTTCAAAACGGCATTATGTTACACTCCAGATTGGGCAACTTTGCCCTAATTTAACCGACCTTGCATCTCTTCAAATAACCGAGATCCCCATGCTTGAGCTCCAAAAACGGGCAGCCTGTATACCTGGTTTTTACCCGTTCGTTAAAAATTGACGGGGTTGCCGTTGTACTAAAAATTTGAAAAAAATCCTCGTCACACTGTTGAATCAGTTTTACTCATGTGAAATATTTTCAACTTTCTATCACTTCCGGTTCCACCAAACCTTTTATTATATTTTGCGTGAAAGTGCAAGTAGTTTATTTTATGCTCAAACACAAATATTACCAGCATTAGCACTTGATTTTCTTTTATAAATACCCATACTAGCTAATTACATTCTAAATATATCAGCTTAGATTTAGATATCAGAATAATTCCCATTCACCATTCGTACTGATATAATATTTATTTGTTCTGACTCCCCGCTCCGCATTACACCTTCCACGAACCATTAACAATTTGAATAATTTATTTAAAACCAACACATTGCAGTGCATCCATTACACGCTTACATTTTTCCAGCAACCTCTTAAAAATTTATCGCACACACCGATTCCCTGTATCCATATTCAGCATGCAACCTTCATTATAAATAGCTCGGAAATGGGCCCTGCCACCCTGCATACACACACTACATAAATAATGTAATAAACAATACCACTCCGATTCCCATATAGATCGAAATTTAAGTCAGCCAACGGAAAAATTCATTAATTTCGCTGCTGGTGATAGTCCATTGTAAACTACAAATCTGCGGGTTTCTCTGTATAATTAGAATGTGCGTCAATTTAAATTTTAATTGCTTGCGGCTATTAATATTGAAATTATTTTCATTATAAATTATTTGCGGCGTTTTATTATGCTTTATTAATAATTAAACTGTGCGCAGATTTTGAATTATGTTTGTCTAATAATTTAAATAAATATAATTTATATTTCATTAATCTCCGATGATTGGCGCATTTATCCACAATGCAGGACCGATAATTGTAAAAGTCAAGCAATATTAAATCTTAGCGAACGAACTAGTTTATAGTAAATAAAATAGAAACAACCTTACTTATTGCAGAAAGTATTAAATAAATTCAAAAAACGAAATATAGCCTGAATATATAAATATTCAACCTGTTCGTAACTCTGCAAGCAAAATTAAGTCTTACTAAGACTATAAACAAATAACTTATTGAAACAACTACTTCCCTGGCTAGTGCCACGCCTAAATCGAGTATTCGGTTTTCCAACTGAAAACAAGATCATTTATTTCTTCACATCTGTACTTTCACTAATCACCTAAATTCAGGTATAAAATCAGTCCAACCCTTCTATAATCTCCTCATTTGTTTACGACTCCTTCACGGTCACGGTCACCTTCACGTAAGTGTATTTTATTCTTTAACATTCAATTTAAATGCGAAGCTGCACTGATGAGAGATAAATCTCGAAACGCGTCTGCAGATGGCTATTTACTTAATTTTTACATATTTTTAGGTTCAGTTTTATAATTTAAAGTTTTCAAATTCAATTTAGTTTTATTTTTCAAGTTAGTCCTATGGGTAGAAGTAAGGGATCTTAAACCAATGTTATTTCACTTAGTACTTAGTACTAGTAATAACGCAAATTTCTTTTGTATCATTCAATATCCGGCGTGGCACTAGCCAGGGAAGTAGTTGTTTCAATAAGTTATTTGTTTATAGTCTTAGTAAGACTTAATTTTGCTTGCAGAGTTACGAACAGGTTGAATATTTATATATTCAGGCTATATTTCGATTTTTGAATTTATTTAGTTTATAGTAGTTGCAAGCACCGCTTTACAAAGAACTAAAATAAGCTCATTTATAAATTGATCGTATGGTGGATGCGCCGGGAACTTAAAAATTTACGACACACATTCGCTGTTACGAAAATACGCGAATACGGTGACATTAGATCTTATGGTTATATATTTTTTGTCGCTAATATGGCGGCAATCGTTAGCTAACTATTAACTCGGGTCTGAAGTTACCACCATTCGAAATTGGGATATAATTAATAGCTTTTTGGAATGCGAATACTCTGAAGTAACAAGCGCAATTATACACACTTAAAAACACAAATGTACACATCCAAAAACAGCAAGGCGAATTATTTTAATTACTAACAATTACCATCACTACTATATCGCGTAGTTGTTTTACTTTCTCCGTTAAGTACAAGACGGTATTGTGATCGTGAAAAATTTTTCAATTTTTTTTTTACGGAAATATCCGTTTGGGGATCCCTAGATACCATTTCAACAATGTCTGGATTTTTTTTTGTGCTGTGTATGTCTCTCTGTATGGCTGTGTGTGTGTATCTCAAAAAGTAATAGAGTACTTGATATGAAACTTTGAACATGAGTCTTATTTGATAATCCGAAGAACTGAAAAGCTTTTGGTAAAATTTCGTTTACCTTAACAGTTTTTTTGTTTTTTTCCAATATTTTTTTAAATATGAAAAATATCACAAAAGCATTTAGACAAAATTGAAGGCAACAAAGAAATGAACATCTTTTGTAAGAAAATATTTTTTATAAAATCATTGTTATTCGAGAAAAGAATTTATTTTCTTTTTTTTTTAATTTTTGGTTTATAATTATGAAACGATAATAGTTACAGCAAATTTATGTGAATAATAATTGTAGATAATACTAAAATGAACAACTTACAAAGAACAAGTTTTTTTTTTAATCCCTTTATTTTTTGAGTAAACTGAGTTTTTGAATTTGAAGTATAATTTTTCCATCTTTCATAATTTTGACGTTTTAAACGTCACTTTCATCCGCTCGATGTACATTTAAAATATGATTTAAATTGAAAATAAATCCGGAAAGCGTAAATATAAATGACGAATGTTTAAGATAATGCGGTTTACGTGGAGCGATTGATATAGGTGAATTTACAAAAAAAGCCGAACAATTAGTCGCGGAAATACCAATGGTAGAATATACAAACATAATTCCAATGCAAACCAGGCCTATCTTCTTTGAACCCGTAAAGGTTCATGAGGTAAACACAAAAATAGCAAATATGAAAAATAAAAAGAGAGGCGTGGAATTGACAATGTATCTAATTATTTTTTAAAACGCATCATCCATATAATAGCTAAACCACTAGCAGAGTTATTTAATATATCCTTACAAGAGGGGGTATTTCCTAAAGATGGGTAAAACTGTTACTTTTTAATCACGTTGCTACCTGTGATTGCTACTTTCTAATATCAGTGATTTTAAACCGTGACTGTGATCAGGGTTACTAAACGTCGTAACACCTTCTGATATTGTTAACGATTTTTTAAAATAAAATTTGATATGATTCTGCTAATATTTGTCCATCTGTTCACGTAAATAGTGATATTATACCTGTGACTGAAGGTAATAACTTGGCTATTTTATCTATTATTCCAAATAAACATACGACTATCCTTGATTCAGTTCAAAATTCGAGAAGTATTTGGACATTTTTGTAGAAAAACAGAATGTTTGTTCAGTAAATTTGAAAAGTTGGAAAGTTTTAGGTATGTGGCAAATGTTTTCCTATTTTGGTTTTACCTCTGAAAAAACGCATCTTTTGAAAGATTATTTGCTCTTTTGATTATTTTGAAATAAAATCATTAACCAATACAGATATGAATTTTTGAAAATTTTCGTTTTAATTTGTTGAGCACTTGGCCAAAAACAAAATATAAAACGCGAAGACAAAATTCCATAAAAAATATCCTCAATGGTCGAAGTATCGCTTATTCAAAATTAATTTGGTTTTTGTAAATTCAACAATTTTTAATGGAGATGTGGATTTTTGAAAATTTTTGTTTTATTTTTTTGAGCACTTGAATGAAAACGTCGCAGAAAAAATATAAAACGCGAAGACAAAATTTCATAAAAAAATATTCTCAATGGTCAAAGTATCGCTTATTCAAAATTAATTTGGTTTTTGTAAATTCAACAATTTTTAATGGAGATGTGGATTTTTGAAAATTTTTGTTTTATTTTTTTGAGCACTTGAATGAAAACGTCGCAGAAAAAATATAAAACGCGAAGACAAAATTCCATAAAAAAATATCCTTAAGGTCGAAGTATCGCTTATTCAAAATTAATTTGGCTTTTGTAAATTGAGCAATTTTTAATGGAGATATGGATTTTTTAAAATTTAGTTTAATTTTTTTGAGCACTTGAATGAAAACATCGCAGAAAAAAATATAAAACGCGAAGACAAAATTCCATAAAAAAATATCCTCAATGGTCAAAGTATCGCTTATTCAAAATTAATTTGGTTTTTGTAAATTCAACAATTTTTAATGGAGATGTGGATTTTTGAAAATTTTTGTTTTATTTTTTTGAGCACTTGAATGAAAACGTCGCAGAAAAAATATAAAACGCGAAGACAAAATTTCATAAAAAAATATTCTCAATGGTCAAAGTATCGCTTATTCAAAATTAATTTGGTTTTTGTAAATTCAACAATTTTTAATGGAGATGTGGATTTTTGAAAATTTTTGTTTTATTTTTTTGAGCACTTGAATGAAAACGTCGCAGAAAAAATATAAAACGCAAAGACAAAATTCCATAAAAAAATATCCTCAATGGTCGAAGTATCGCTTATTCAAAATTAGTTTTGTTTTTGTAAATCCAACAATTTTTAATGGAGATATGGATTTTTGAAAATTTGTGTTTTATTTTTTTGAGCACTTGAATGAAAACGTCGCAGAAAAAATATAAAACGCGAAGACAAAATTTCATAAAAAATATTCTCAATGGTCACAGTATCGCTTATTCAAAATTAATTTGGTTTTTGTAAATTTAATAATTTTTATTGGAGATATGGATTTTTGAAAATTTTAGTTTTATTTCTTTGAGCACCTGAATGAAAACTTCGCAAAAAATACCACGTGCAGACAAAATTCTATAAAAAAATATTCTCAGCGGCCAAAGTATCGCTTATTCAAAATCAATTTGGGGCTTGAAAATGTAACCATTTACAATAGAGGTATGGATTTTTGAAGATTTTCGTTTTAATTTTTTGAGCACTTGAATGAAAACGTCGTAGAAAAAAAATATAATACGCGTAGAAAAAAATATCCTCAATGGTCGAAGTATCGCTTATTCAAAATAAATTTGATTTTTGCAAATTCAACAATTTTTAATGAAGATATGAATTTTTGAAAATTTTAGTTTTATTTTTTTAGCACCTGAATGAAAACTTTGCAGAAAAAAAAATAGAACGTGCAGACAAAATTCTTTAAAAATTATTTTCAGCGGCCAAAGTATCGCTTACTCAAAATAAATTTGGGGCTTGAAAATTCAACCATTTTCAATAGAGGTATGGATTTTTGAAGATTTTGTTTTAATTTTTTGAGCACCTGAACAAGGAGCATTTGGAGATTTTCGTAGGTTGGTAAATTGTTTTTATTTATTTTTTTCAGTTCATGAAGTTTGCAATTTCAAAACTAGTATCGTTGTATTATTTCAAAATCTATGTTTAGATATTTGCACCGAATCTTAAATTAAAATGAATTTTGAGTCATTTTGGGTTTATCAATTTTATCGGCGTTTGTGGTTCATTTCCATGCTGGGCAAGATAATTTTTTCGCTTTTATAAAATCGCAATTAATTAATTAATAATTGTTAGTACATAAGTTGTAATTTATTTCATTTTATATGGTAAACTATGGCATTTTATAAGTATTTGTCTTTTTTGTTAAATATTTATTCAAAATTTAAATACAATACCCTGCAAAAATGGGAGAATAAAGTAAGGTATATTAAATAACATTTCGAAATGCCACCTTGTACTGTCTTCTTACAATTATGTTTTAAGTAACAGTCACAGTTTAGGTAGCAATTACAGTTTGTCACAGTTTAAATAGCAGTAATTTTAGGTAGCAATCACAGTTTGTCACAGTTTAAATAGCAGTGATTTTAAGTAACAGTGATAAGGGCGGTCCGTTGGTGTAGTGGGTACAGGCGAGCGCTTGTGCCGGTTGCACCGCGTGACGTGTGGGTTCGAATCCCAGCCCGGCCGAAAGATTTTTCGGGGATCGAGAAGTATTCGGTCGAGTCCATGGTTGTTGTGTATACGTCTGACATTATTCATTTATTCATTTGTTCATTTGTTCATTTATTCATTTGTTCATTTGTTCATTTATTCATTTGTTCATTTGTTCATTTATTCATTTGTTCATTTGTTCATTTATTCATCCAAAAATTAAAAATACATAATTTACATAGTCGATGTGACTGAATGGCTATGCCTAAGTAAAAAAAAAGTAACAGTGATATTAAGTAGCAGTGATTTTAAG
Source organism: Ocypus olens (assembly GCA_910593695.2). Classification (NCBI taxonomy): domain Eukaryota; kingdom Metazoa; phylum Arthropoda; class Insecta; order Coleoptera; family Staphylinidae; genus Ocypus; species Ocypus olens. Next base: position 51,484,520 of record OU343060.1, read on the forward strand.
TAGCAATGATTTTAAGTAATAGTGAATGTTAAGTAGCAGTGATTTTAAGTAGCAGTGAAATTCGCCTATTAGTAACAGTAACGACAGATATGTGAAATATCGCCCATCCCTAGTAGGCATCGAATTATATTCTGTTAAAGAATTATAGATTTTTTTTTGGGTTATTGTAAGATATTTATTACTTTAATGTATCTTTTTCTAAGTCCGTTATAAAATTCACATTTTGTTTCAGTAATTTCCGTTCATAAAATATGTGTTCATTTTTAACGCAACTATAAAATTGTTTGCGCAAAGTGTGTCATGAACATGAACGCTTTGCTCATGTTAAGGCCGAGTTTCAACGTTAAAATGTTGTTTAACCATTAAATTTATTCATCAAATACAATTGACAATTTCCGTTTCACCAACGTCAAATAACGCAATTTATTAATTAAATCGCCATATAAGTTAATCATCGATTTTTCTCCAGTAACCATTTATTCAGAGTTTTCTAATCTCAAATTGAAAGAATGAATAATGCGTATTTTTTACCCGATCCTAAAATAAGTAAAAGAAATCAAATCTTCACTCCCACATCTGTTGCTCTTTGTGTCTAATAGAAAATGCCATGAACCATGTTTCCAATATTTATTTACCATTTAATTGGATAGTAGTAATAATTTTTTTTCTTTCCGTAACACTCCTACCCAATATATCGAGATGCGGTTTAAACCAATTTGCATGGCAATTTAAACACTTTCATTGGCACTTCGTAAAACCAATTTTATTTATGCAAATGTTTAGTAATCTAACCTAACCTCCAAATTTTAAATTGGTACCGCGCAATATTTTTGGCCCTATTTTTTCTGAATACAATGATGTATCACATGAAATGGAAACTTCTTCAAAATCAAGTATGCCGGAATAACAGAAGATAGTAATAAAACAAAATTTATTTATAACAACTACAAAAACGATAAAGGACCAATAGGACTATAGACTTTATTTTTAACAGTTTCCCATAAAAAAAGTATCACATGGAGCGAAATCAGGTGATCTTGCAGGCCAACGTAGCGTTCTATTAGTTTCAATCAACCTATCATTAAGTCGCTCTTTTAAATAGTCCATAACGATACAAGCATTATGCGAAGGGTACACATCCTGTTGAAACAACATTTGTCTAGAAGTCTTAGGTGACAACTCTTCTATTAAATCTTCGATCTCCTCTTGTAAAATTTCCCGTTAAATTACCATTAAAAATAATGGGGCCTTGTAATCTATTGTTTATTATACCACACCAAACATTGAAACCGAATTTAACTTGGTTTCGAACTGGAAGAGTCAGCTGTAAGTTAGTTTGAGAGAAGTAATGCTTATTATGTCTATTAAACATACCACAATTGGTAAACATAGTTTCATCGGTCCACAAAACAATATTCTTGAAATTGGGATTTGCGTTCACTTGGCCCAAATACCTGCTGCAAAAGTCTCCAGGTCCTAATTTTTCAGATGGTTGGTTAAAGATTCATCAAAATCGATTGAAAATACGCCGAGTTATGGTGGTTTAAAAATGGTCGAAATTTCATGATTTCAAGTATTTCATTTTTTTCCTTCAGTATATTATATTATAAGTTGAAGTAATAACACTTACACTATTGAGAGGCACGAACATAACTTGACAGATAACGTAATAAACAAAAAAACAAAGTTATTCTGAGAATAAGCTTAGTTTTTCAAACTCCATACCATGTGATACTATTATTATTATGATATTATTATATTCAGAAAAAAATACCCTCTTAAAAGGGCCAAAAAGATTAAAATTTGAAGGTTAGTTTAGATTACTAAAAATTGGATTATTTGAGTAATTTATTGTTTATCGTTTTTGTAGTTGTGTATGTATGACAGTTTGTGGTTATAAATAAATTTTGTTTTATTACTATCTACTGTTATTCCAGCATACTTGATTTTGAAGAAGTTTCCATATCATGCGATACATCATTGTATTCAGAAAAAAATACCCTTTTAAAAGGGATAAAAATATTGCGCGGTACCAATTTATAATTTGGAGGTTAGGTTAGATTACTAAACATTTGCACAAATAAAATTGGTTTTACGAAGTGCCAGTGAAAGTGTTTAAATTGCCATGCAAATTGGTTTAAACCGCATCTCGATATCTTGGGTAGAAGGAAAGTTACGGCAAATGAAATAAATTAGGAGATTTTTTTTTTATTTTTATTTTGAAGACTTGGGTCAAGACAAGTGGGATTTGGAGGTGGATTTTTAATGAGCTCTCGAACCTGCACCTTTTTGCTAATTTGACCATCTCTCTATCTCTTCAAATGCAGAAGTTGCCCATGTTGTCCCTACGAAATCCGGGCACCCTGTATAGAGCATATATAAATGTTAAATGCTGTACATAAATGTGTAACATGTACTATTACCACTTATGTACCTCGCTAAATTATATACTTATTAGCCAATTACAATTAACGTCCCCCGAGTCCCTCTGCATTCGTCTGTTCGTCTTTAAATATCAAAAGTGACAGTGACATTTAAACGTCAGATTACAACTTATTGGTTAAAACAATAATCGACACAATAAACTTCACACCATGCCTTACTGGTACTTCAATCGCAATGGTATCTTAGTAGATTAATACTTCAGAGTGAGTACAACGATCCGTATCCTTAAATTTATTCAATCAACGTATTGGACAATATATTATTATTCGCCGAAAAATTGCTCGAACGGTAATTTGTTTGTTTAGTTGGTAGTCGTCCTGCATTGCTATTACCGGCTAATTTAATACAAATTTAAACGTCACCCTAACAAAATTAAGTTTCAATATGTCTTTAGTTTAGGCGAATAAATGTAAGGTCGAAGGTAAAGTATAGTACATAACGCGAATTGTAACGCAATTACGCGCTCGTGAAATTACGCTCGTACGCAATATCTTTCACTTGCGCGTAATTTGCTACTTACAACTCTAGTTATGTAATATACTATTATTTTTATCACTTCTCGATTTGATGACCAAATATTTTAAAATAATAAAATAAGTAAAAGATTCTTACTCTGTTCAGAAACTTTCACCGAAAAATTATACCGTATAGATTTTTACAACTGTTTATATTACAAAAAAATATATTAAGTATTCTTTTTTTACTCTAATATCTAAATAAATGCATATGATGAGATTAGATCTATTATTAGACCCACGCCATATTTGTGTTGTAAAGTTTCAATAAGCAAATGTAAGTAGTTAATCAGAAAACTGGCGGCCTCCAAACTCCTGACCTGGTCTTGTGTACGTAATAGGGTTCCTGCAGATTTGCAGGGGACGACATTTGACCAGTTGGTGGTAAAGCCGTGTTGACGAAGGCCGCATCCCTTACTAACTTCCAGGGCTTTGCTCGGATCCTCGCTCAAGTTTAAAATCTTTTATTTCAGCTCACGCTTGAAACGTTTCAGCCGCACACTTGCGAAAATAAAACAATTCGGGCAACTGACAGAATTCAATTTTTTTTTTAATTGGTGCAAATTCATTACCTGAACCTATAATTTCTGATTTCTTGTTTTGATAAAATGAGCGTAAGTGATCGAATGCTTTATAATGGTTTTCTGTAAAACTTCGACAAACTTACAAGCATAATTAACCTGAAAGTTGCTTGAAAGGATCGCCTCGTCGCTTTGAAGAATCATTAATTCTCCTTCCCGGGGCGAAACCTTTGTAACATACGAGGCAATTTTACAGAGATGTTTTTAAATTTATAATTTGCGTGCAGTGATAAAAATAGTGCATTAAACATCATAGCTGGTATAATAAAGTTATTATAATAAATATTCACCACGGTGGTAATTTCTGGGGTACTCATTTTTTCTTAGGTTAATTCAGTTTATTCCATACGATTACTCACTGTTTTCAATTTTTTTCTTGAACGGTAATAGTCCATTATTATACAAGTTTAATAAGAGGGTATATTGTGGCACGAGTGAGATTGGAGCACGACTCCCGCAGCGAGGAGTGCTCCAATGTAACGAGTGCCCCACAATGCCTCTTATTAAATAAGTATTATATACTATTTTTTCTACTTTGGTTTTAGTTAAGGAATTATTTCTAAAATAAAATATATACTTAAACCTACTGAGTTTTATCTTTTAACATTTGGCAGCACTAAAAACATTTGATCCTTTCGAACGAATGTAATATTTGACATACGTATTTCTACGGCGATTTAAATAGTTCATTTTAAAACATATTAAATCAAGAATATTACTTACACACCTCCAAAAATTAGGGAGGTTACCAAGGGTGCGATAAACAAACTATTTCCACGTAAGTTGTAACCAATTTAAGCTTATAAAATAATGCAACGCCTAAATGATAATCGAAATTTAGGTTATGTTTACATTTGTTTCTCGTTCCTAGTGTCAGGCATCGATCGACGCTAATTAAAAATCCACACCGAATTAACACACCGACTCAAGCGGCTCTTTTTCACCGCGAATGAAACATGCATTATACTCTAGCTGTTTCTTCCGTGATATTCGGTTTGCAAACAAAGTGATAATATAATAAATTACAAGCTTTTCTGTGTGTATGTTGTGTTGCCTAAACGTCGTCACCGAGAGCCAAGTAAATTCATGCGCCATTGTTACCGAGTTCCTACATTTTCCACGCGGATAAAAAGTGAACAATATGACGCCTCCGTTTTCTTTAACCTTAGTGGTACTGGTGGGGGACTCCCCAATATGCATTCGAACATATTCAGTGTGTAACGCATTGGACGGTTCCAATTATTCTATGAATTAACGGTAATTTTACATTTTGATGTCAACATATGTCACGTTTAAGTACTGCCAATCGCAATAACTAAAATGTTACCACAAATAGTTTAATAATGAGCAAAACTGTAAAATAAAAAATCTCATTATTAAACTATTTTTGATATAACAAAAGGTAGATTGTTAAACCAAAGTAGAAAACAATATATAGGATGCCTCAAATAATTCCTGGCAATGGTACAAGCTTTAAAAAATCATAAAAACAAATTGAAAACAACCTAACCCTAAAGTATGAAGTTTAATATTTATTTCTCATGTTGCAATTTGGATTGAAACCAGAACATCAACTTCACGCCAATCACTGATGATAGATGTTGAATTTTTGACAATTTTAAGTTCAAAATATATGGAGAATTTATTTTCGCCCTAATGAAATAAAACATTATTTGCACCACGGGCATAATTATAGATTATGGCTTTGTTACATAAAATACTATTGTGTATTAATTTTATTAATCAACAGACTGGAGGTTTATATTTCCACATGTTTCGTAAATAATATACAAATTAACCTTTAATAGTCACTAGGGGTGTGATACACCCCAGCCTTTTTTCGACCTTTAATAAAGCCCTGAAATTGAAAGTAAACGGGACATGTTACTCCATCTACAGATAGTTTGAACCTTCTACTGTGGACCCCGATAGGTATTATTTGAGCTCACGCGTCAGTGTTAATGTGGTATCTGAACGAGTCGATTCGTGAAAAATTGTGGGGTGTACGACACCCCGTGTGATCATTGTGCCAGAGAAAAAATTCTGAGCATTTTCTTCTCTGTGGATTATTTCGAGATTGCCGAAACAAAAGCGCTCCGATATTTGTTCCAGAAGAAGCGACAAAAAGTTGCACATGCCGACATAGCATGTTGCAGTTGAGACATACATCGCACATATTTATATGTGCGTCGAATGCTCTTTTGGGATCGAATAATTTTCTTTTACATTATAATAGCCTTTTTACTTTCTCCGTTACGAAGTACGAGAAAGTATTGTGATGGTGATTTTTTTTTCAAAATTTTTTTTTACGGAAATATCCGTTTTGGGGTCCCTAGATGCCATTTTAACAATTTCTGGAATTTTTTTTTTGTGTCTGTGTGTGTGTGTGTGTGTCTGGCTGTGTGCGCTGTATCTCAAAAACTAATACAGCAATTGATATGAAAATTTGAACATACATCTTATTTGATAATCTGAAGAACTGAAAAGCTTTTGGTAAAATTTCGTACACCGGAAGTGGGCGTTTACCTTAACTGTTTCTTGTTTTTTGCCAATATTTTCTTAAATATGAAAAATATCACAAAAACATTTAAACAAATTTTGAAGGCAACAAAGAAATGAACATCTTTTGCTTGAAAATATTTTTCATAAAATCATTTTTATTCGAGAAAAAAATGTATTTATTTTTTTTAATTTTTGGTTTATAGTTATAAAACGATAATAGTTACAGCAAATTTATGTTAATAATAATTGTAGATAATGCCAAATTGAACAACTTATAAAGAATAAGTTTTTTTCGAAATCCCTTTAGTTTTTGAGTAAACTGAATTTTTGAATTAGAAGTATAATTTCTCCAACTTTCATAATTTTGACGTTTTAAACGTCAGTTTCATCCGAGTTTACACAACGCTCGATATACATTTAAAATATGATTTAAATTGAAAATAAACCACGAAAGCGTAAATATAAATGATACCATCAAGTCGGAGAAAGTAACATGATGGCCACATCACCATGTTTTCAATATGCATTTCCATTAAAATGTATGCGTGTTTGCTTGTGCGCACTGTATCTCAAAAACTGCTACATGGATTAAAATCAAACTTTGAACGTAAGCCTTATTTGATAATCTGAAGAACTGAAAAGCTTTTGGTAAAATTTCGTACACCGAAAGTGGGTGTTTACCTCAACCGTAATTTTTGTTTTTCTCCGATAATTTTTTAAATATGAAAAATACTACAAGAATATTTAAACAAATTTTGAGGGCAACAAAGAATGGAACATGTTTTATTTGAGAATGTTTTTCGAAAAATGTTTGTTTTTTGAAGAAAAAAAATTATTACATTTTTTTGACATTTTTTGTTTATAAATGGCAAACAATAATAGTTACATAAAATTTATATGAATAATAAATTCAGATAATTCCGAAATGAACAACTTATAAAGAATAAGTTTTTTCGATATCTCTTTAGTTTTTTGAGTAAACTGACTATTAGAATTTAAAGTATAATTTGTCATTTTCATCTTTTATAATTTTGATGTTTCGAAAGTCAGTTTCGTTCGATCCTTCAATACATTTGATGTACATTTAAAATATTTAAACTGAAAATACATCATGAAAGTATGAATATCAATAACTATTAAACCTTCAAATCGGAGAAAGTAACCTGATGGCCATATCACCGTTTTTGAATTCTAGTATTGTCAAGAAGGATAATTTCACTATCAATTTATACTATCAAAAGTTGCATTTTTTACTAACTAAGATAACATTTTGAACTGACAAAAATTGTAATTTATATCTGTAAAGAATTTTTTTTAAGTGTTAAAACTTTGCCCTAAATAGTATTTTTTCAACGAGCGACAAATGAGGAAGAACTGTCAAAAATTATATTTTTTCATTACCAAAAATCATCAAACATTGTGTTTCTCGCCATCAAAAATGGTATACTTTCACTGGAAAGAAAGGTATTTTACTACTGTCAAAATAAGTATTTCTCCTCGATTTAAAGATTTTCTTTGCTTTCAAAAACTATCATTCTTCATTATCAAAAATTGCATTTTTTCATTGACAAAATATATCGCAAAAAAATGGAATTTTGTTTATGCCAAAAATTGTGTTCTTAACTGCGAAAAGAGGTTTTTCTTCTCTGTCAAAAATTATGATCCTTAACAGTCAAAAATGGATTTTATTCCCTGTTAAAAAATGCACGTTTCCACTATCAAACATAGTACTTCTACACTGTCAAAATTGCAGGTCTCCATTGTCAAATCTTCAATTTCTTTGTCAAAAATTCAATTTTATATCGCCAAAATGGCAAGCAATACTGTTAAAACTTGTAAATTTACACTGTCAACCATAATTTTTCTTCTCTGTCAAAATCAATGTTTTTCCGCCGCTATTAATAGTTTCACCACCCTCAAATTGTATTATTCCATTGTCAAAAATAGTATTTCACCACCCTTAAAACTTAAAATTCTATCGCCAAAAGCAGTATTCTGCTATTGTCAAAAATCGCGTTTTCTTACTGTAAAAAATGGTATTTTTTCCACTACGAAGAACAGTATTTTTCCACCACAAAAATTGTATTCTTGGTTGTCAAAAATTATATTTTTACATCGCCAAAAACTGTATTCTGCCACTGCCAAAAATTGAATTTTGAAACTGTCAAAAATAGTATTTTTTTCACTGGGAAGAACAATATTTTTCCACCACAGAAATTGTATTCTTCGTTGTCAAAAATTATAGTTTTACATCGCCAAAAATTGTATTCTGCCATTGCCAAAAATTGAATTTTGCCACTGTCGGAACTTAAGTGTTTTTAACTGTCAAAAATGTTTTTTTACTGTGAAGAACGGTATTTTTTCAACACAAAAATTGTATTCTCGTTGTCAAAACTTATATTTTTACATCGCAAAAAAATTGTATTTTACCCCTGTCAAAAATGATTTATTTTTAACTGTCAAAAATGTTTTTTTTTTTTTACTGGGAGGAACGGTATTTTTTCACAACAAAAATTGTATTTTGTCACTGTTAAAAATTGTATTTTGGCACTGTCAAAAATTGTATTTTGGCACTGTCAAAAATTGTATTTTGGCACTGTCAAAAATTGTTTTTCTAATTGTTGAAAATATTTTTTCTTTCACTGTGAAGAACGGTATTTTTTCCACCACAAAAGTTGTATTCTTCGTTGTCAAAAATTAAATTTTTACATTGCCAAAAATTGTATTTTGCCACTGTCAAAATTTTATATTACTAGTAATTGCAGAAAATGTCAAAATCGCCAACTTATGTAGAATAAGTGTTTTCTTTGAGTTTCGAATAAATTGACGATAAAGATATTCGAACGTAAAATTTGTCAATTTCATCTTTCATAATTTTGACGTTTTAAACATTTAGAATATCATTTAAATTGAAAATATAAATATGAATAACTATTATACCATCAAATCGGAGAAAGTAACATGATGGCCACATCACCATTTTTCTTCATAATAATAGTTTTTAAAATATCTTCATATTCATATTTAACATTAAATTGACTTTATATTAGAAAAATACTAATACAATTTTTTCGTAAAAAATCCCACCTTCGATCATGAAAATAAATATACTTTTTGGAAAGATCGCAAAATTTTATTAATTCCACTTGGAATGATGCTATTTCAGGTTTTCAGGTTCAAACTATTTTATTTTTTAGCTGAAAATTGAATTTACTACTGTATTTTTTGCAAAAAAACCTCATATTTTGCGGAATTTTTTTGCAACATTTTTTTTTCACATGTAAAGATGCAGGTTTCGAAAACTATTCACATATTCTTGTAACTAGAGGTTCAAAATGTATCCCAGATTGTTATTTTTTTGTTTTTTGTCAATTTAACATTAATTGACCGAAGTTCAAAGGCATGGGGTGTTCCACACCCCGAATGACTATTACGTCATTTTTCGGAGGTGTGACTATTAAGGGTTAAACTCGATGAACACGAAATGTAAATAACGACTTATTTATTTATATATTATAAATTAATTAATAGATGTTTTATATATTGCAAACTATTGATCATTGCACATGTTGCAAAATTATTGATCCACAAACTTTACTTTTCCTCATTTATTTCTAGTTTTTATTTTTTCTCCTGCGGACACGAAGGATTTGACAAATTCCTTTCCTAATCTGCAGCTACAACTTCTCTAATATGATATAAACTGTTGAAAAGTTTTGTTGTTACGATTAGGAGAACATAAACAGGCAATCTAGTACAGTTTATCGAGTTTATGGGCAGTAACTTTCCTGTAACAACTAATATCTAGGAACGGCAGATACTCATACGAGAATAAACATTAAGTTATCACCTTGTCCATACAGAGGATTATTTTTTAATATCCTTGCAGTGGCTCTATACCCACTCAAGCGATTTATTGATTATTGAAAAATAAGTAATTAACAAAACTTATATGAATAAGGAATAATTCAAAGCAATCTAAATTAATTAACAGTAATTAAGTTAGAAGTATAAATAAACTATACATAAAGATAAAACCACAGGGGGTAAAATACATGTAAAAGTGAATTTGGAGCGTTACAATAAAAGTATAACTAAAAATATAAATTACATACATATAAAGATAAAATTGAATAAATAAATAAATAGTGTCGTAAAGATAAAATGAATTAAAACATAATTAGAATCGAAGTATAAAATCATTAGCCTAATTTAAAAACAAATTATTGCATCGCAGTTATGTTACTGTTGTAAGTTAATATCGGATATATTATCCGTTAGGAATTCATTAATATTATAATATGCCTTAACTGCTAGATATTCTTTGAGTCGATTAGTGAATTTCACAATGGACTTAGATCGTATGGTTGGTGGTAACTTATTGTAGAATTTGGGTCCAAAAAAATTTACCCCATTCTGTGACTTAGTCAGACGCAGTTTATTTGTACAAATGTTGTCAGCAGATCTTGTGTTGTAAGTATGAGATTCGTTGTAACTTGTGTACTTATACCTGTTTTTATGCATGTATCTTAGACACTCCAGTATATACAGGCTTGGTAACGTTAAAATCTTGAGATCTACAAATGCGTGGCGGCAGTCGCTTCTATAATCTATTGAAGCCACGACCCTGATCGCACGCCTTTGCAGACCAAACAATCGTATTGTAATACTTGAGTGGCCCCAAGCAAGAATGCCGTACGTGGGAAAGAGAGAATGTCATTTGGGTAGATTTACTTGGATTTGCCACTAGCCTGTTAGCAGCAAACCAGCTAGAAGCCAGCTGCACCGAGATATTATTAGCGGCATAAGCACCGTCTTCAGTATCAGAGCAGTTCTTTATAGTGGTATCGTCTGCAAATGTTACCACTGAGGAATTTGTTAATTGGTACGGGAGGTCATTGGCATATATCAAAAATAACAAAGGCCCTAAAATAGACCCTTGAGGAACACCACTAGTGAGGTTTAACTCACTCGAGGTGATATTGTTGATAGTAACCCTTTGTCGACGATAACTGAAATAGGAGGAGATTAAACGACAGGTTTGAGGGTGAAAGTTATAATAATACAACTTTTGCAGAAGCACCACATGTGAAACGCAATCGAATGCTTTACCCAGATCCATAAAAGTAGCGACGGAATAAGAATTTTGTTCAAAGGACTCATAAATTTCCTGGGTGAACGCAAGAATGGCATCCAGTGTGGATCTACCTCTGCGAAAGCCATATTGATTGATCATTAATTAACTTGTTTTTATCAAGATACTCTACGATCTGACGAAAAATAATTGACTCAAGAACCTTGGATAATATAGGCAAGAGAGAAATAGGTCTGTAATTATTTACTTCAGATTTACTACCTTTTTTGTGAATTGGGATCACACTAGCTATTTGTAAACAAGCTGGAAATGTTCCAGATGATATGCAAAGGTTCAGGAGTTTCGTTAGCGGAGTTATTATAGCATTTAGTGTTGATTTTAGTACAGCAGTGGTCATACCGTAAATATCAGGACTCTTTGAGGAATTTAATTTCTGAATAACATCCCTCACAGTAGCTTGACTTACTTCTTGAAATTTGAAGTAATTACTTCCCAAGTTAACATTGAATTGAGTAAGTAGTTGTATGGGACTAGATGTACTGTTGGGCAAGTTTTTAACCATATCTTCACCTATGTTAGTAAAGTAAGCGTTAAAGGAGTTTGCATCAATATCACAGGATTTATTATCACACTTAGTATTAGATGGTTGTTTGATTAATGACCATAAAGCTTTTGGGCTATTTGATGAGTTTTGAATGAAACGTTCATTTGCTGCAGTTTTTGCGCTTCGTAAAGCGGACTTGTATTTATTCCTAAATGCCAGGTATTTAGGCTTCAAATCAGGATGAATCGAGCTGATCTCTCTCATAAAATTTAAATTGTTGCGCATTTCTCGTAAATTATTATTATACCACTTAACGTTGCAGTGTTTATCTCGCTGCAATACATATTTTTCCGAAAATGACAAGTTCAGATATTCTTGCAATGTCGTGCAGAATTGACTGAATTTATCGGAAACAGAGGCTGATGGATTGTTGATAAATTCCCAGTTAGTATTTTCTAACAAATTAAACATTTGAGCGAGTCCTTTTGATGTAATGGGTTTAATTTTAATTTTATTGTTATTTATGATATTGTGGTCTACGTTTATATTGACGTGAATGCCTGCATGATCTGATAGACCTGCATTGACTTGATGAATATTCAGTTGATCATCATCTAGGTTGGAAAATACATTGTCAAGGCAATTACCGTAACGAGTGCAGTCTGTTTAAATATTGCTTGTTTCTGCCCTAAGAAACAGAATAACTCAGAAACGGTTAAAATTTAACCCAATAACAGTAATAACAATTATTGTCAGTTTAATTAGTGTTAAAAACTACGCATAAAAATGCAAAAATATACCTAGTTTTCCATTTAAAAGAACCCTGTCTACATAAAAAAAAATTCCGAATATAAAATCGACAATTATCTACAACTTTTATATAAATTATAGTTTATCTTAAATATTTAATTGGAAGTGGTTTAGCGACCTTTATTGAATAATGTTTAAAATGTGTAAGTGCTATTGGCAAATATTTAAAGCTTAAAAGTGACGCTTTAGCGAGACACCCGGTATATTCTATACTGTTTTTTTTTCGTTAAATTTTAACAACCCCGAGTAACAAAGCTTGATCCTCAGAATCGTCTTTTCGAATGAAGCCAAAAAAAAAACGTTTCTCGAAAGCCCATTCAACAAAATTAATATGCTTGCTTTCCGCCTTTAGAATTGTATTGTATTAAATAATAGCATGCCAAGCATTCATCAGTACTGAATAAAAATGTAAGCTCTTCCCCGTTTAGCTTCTAATTAAATAGGATGAATTCGTTATGCGTACTTTATTCAATTACCGCAATCTTTGTTAAAATCTCGTAATTCATACACAAATTATATTAATTACGTGAATATAAAATGTTAATTACTATTTTTAATTATTTCAGTACTTAAGATTTATTATCGGTATGATAAATATCAAAATGCAAGCCCTTATTTAATAGTGTAATTATAAATACGTATCAGAAAACTTTAAATTGTTATAAGAATAATTTCAAGCTACTACAAAATGAATAACTACATACTAATCCAACCTAATTTTCTACAGTTAATAATTGTCCAAGATTGCGATACAAGATGCAACAAATAGAATTTCCAGCACGCCAAGGTGAGTTGAAATTCACTTCGATAATACATGATATTTTAATGAAATTTAAAGATTGCGATATTCTAAAAAAAATAAGATGTGGCCGTCATTTTACTTAATCCGATTTGATTGTACCATAAATCCAAATTCATAGGGAAATCATCTATAACTCGTGTTAAAGTAATGTTCTTCCATCTTGCGAGGCCGAAAAAATATTCATGATCAAAATTAACACTTTACATGCCGATTAGTGCAGGAGTAACCGCAAATGGTGTTTTATCTAAAATGTTTCTGATTTTCCGTACTTGTATGTTGTGCCAATTATATTGCTCTCAGCATAATGAAGCTGAAGTGTAAGACTATAATTTTACAGAAGACGTGCAGATAGGTGCTTCATAGGCCAGTAAAGTATTAAGGGGTCACGCATAGTCAGAAATTTGAAAAATCGATTTTTGGGTTTTGACATTTAGAGTAAGTATGATGTTTGAAGAATATTCCCTAAAAAGTTGGAATTAGTCCGATTAAAATTGACAAAGTTACAGGCGTTTAAAGTATTACACCTATTAAATTTTTTTTTCGATATCTCCTTAACTATTATATATTTAAAAAAATCTCTGCATTAGTTCTCCATTATTTCCAATTTTCTAAGGCTTACCGTGAAGATTTCTAACGAATTCATAATAATAACAAAAATAATTTATAAAAAATAATAACATTGAGAAAATCTAGACGGTATGTTCTGGAATTTATTATTTTTAATTTATTATATCAGTAACGTTTTGTTTATTTTTGGGTATTAATTGATATATCTAATAAAATGTAACTTCGAAAGCGAGCACTCTTCTATTAATTGACAGGTATACTTTATAAATGATTATTACTCTTTTACTACAGTGGTCTTTCCATTTAAAATCGGATGCGCTCTTCTAAGGCTTTCGCGGGTTAGATACAGGGGAAAGAAGTTTTTCTGCAGCCGTCCCGAAAATAAAACTTTCGGTATGATTTATTAAATCATACCGCTTTACATAAATCGTACCGAAAATAGTTATTTTCGGGACGATTTTGTTTCACTTTCGGAACGATTTCTTTACTTTCGGGACGCCTTTTGTTACTTTCGGTACGCTTTTGCGTATACAGTGCGAGTCTCTAACTTGGAATAAATTCAGTAAATCAAACAAAGTTTATTTTTCGGAAATATGCTCGGACACGTCGATTAGTATTTTAAACTGCGCTCTTTTTGTTGTAATAAAATTTTATACAGCGTGTCCCAAATTTGAGATATGACGTCATCGACTATTTTTTTTAATAGCAACCCTAATTTTTTTATCACTATTTTTAAAGAGTATATCAAGTTACACATGTGTGCCAAATTTCAAATTTTTATTTCCTGTCATTTAGAAGTTATTTAACAAACATTATCAAATTTGTAGAATGAAGAAATCAAGTCACCTTAATCGATTTTTTATGCATTTTAAAAGTGGAATGCCAAAACGTGCTGGTTTGTCTTTTTTTTTCAAACTGACGTTTATCATTTTGACGTTTAGTTATAAAAACAAGTAAGAAGTGTAGCATCGCATTCCACGCATATTCGAGTGAGGAGAGTATTAGTCGTTCCATTGTTGTGTTGACTGTTGTTCACCGTTGGTCGAAAAATTATACTAACATGCCGTACTTAACTGAAACCCACAAAATCGAAATTTTAATGATGATTGGCTATGGAGATAGGACAAGAACACAAAATGAAGTTATTTATTTATTTAGAGAGAAGTATCCTGACTTTCCAGTCATATCTCAAAGTACCGTAAGCAAGATTGAAAGTCAGTTTCGGGAAAATGGGCATTTAAGAAAAACGAATAATCATCGTCAGAATGCGCTGAGTGAAGAGGTCAAAATTGATGTACTTCTCTCTGTTCAGGAAAATCATCATGTCTCCTCTAGGCAGATGGCTAGGGAACTCAAAATTAGCCAGTCTTCAGTGTCAAGAATCCTTAGAGAGCAAACATTTCATCCTTATAAAATGACAATCCTCCAGGAACTCACCGAAGATGATCCGGATAGAAGACTTCAGTTTTGCGAAAAAATGATGGATCTACTAGATAGAAATGTTCTAAAAATAGAAAATATATTGTTTTCCGATGAATCAACGTTTATGTTAAATGGTGAGGTAAATCGTCAAAATTGCCGTTAGTGGGCAGACAAGAACCCACACTGGATGAGGGAAGGCCACACTCAATATCCAGAAAAAGTTAATGTTTGGGCAGGGATTGTTGGTGATCGAATTTTAGGACCAATTTTCTTTCCAAATAATCTCAATGGAGCGGGATATTTACAATTCTTGGAGGAAGAGCTAATTCCGAGTTTGGCTATTTTGTTTCCCTGCCCTGTAGAAGCTGACGTCCCGAATAGAAACATCTGGTTTCAACAGGACGGTGCGCCTCCTCATTTTGCAAGGCGTGTCCGTGAGTACCTGGATAATGTATTTCCACGAAGATGGATTGGCAGAAGAGGACCAGTTGAATGGCCACCCAGGTCTCCGGATTTAACACCTATGGACTTTTTCTTATGGGGGTACTTGAAAAGCAAAGTTTTTAAGACCAAACCGCCAAATCTTGAGGAGTTGAAAGAACGAATAAGACAGGAGTGTAGACTAATTTCCCCCGAAGTAATTAGAAATGTTCAAAACGAGTTTCAGTTCCGTTTAGGGTATTGTCAGTTAGAAAATGGACAACATTTTGAGCATTTATTGAAGAAAGACTATTAAGTTGAATTCATTTTTCAAATTTGATACTGTTTGTTAAATATCTTCTAAATGACAGGAAATAAAAATTTGAAATTTGGCACACATGTGTAACTTGATATACTCTTTAAAAATAGTGATAAAAAAATTAGGGTTGCTATTAAAAAAAATAGTCGATGACGTCATATCTCAAATTTGGGATACGCTGTATAAAATTTTATTACAACAAAAAGAGCGCAATTTAAAATACTAATCGACGTGTCCGAGCATATTTCCGAAAAATAAACTTTGTTTGATTTACTGAATTTATTCCAAGTTAGAGACTCGCACTGTATATGTAGGCGGCCTTGGCAAAAACATGAACTTCGTATTTAATTATGACAGCGCTTGTCATTACATTCGTGTGTGTTTCTGCTTTTTTAACGGCTGCAGAAAAAATATTGCACGTAACCTGCGAATCCCGTAAAATCACTTTTGGAACGAGTTACGTACAATATTTTTTCTGCAGCCGTTTTTTTATGTTAAAAAACCTAAAACACACACGAATGTTATATGACAAGCGCTGTCATAATTAAATACGAAGTTCATGTTTTTGTCAAGGCCGCCTAGATATATACGCAAAATCGTCCCGAAAGTAACAAAATGCGTCCGAAAGTATAGAAATCGTTCCGAAAGTAAAACAAAATCGTACCGAAAATAACAACTTTCGGAACGATTTATGTAAAGTGGTACTTTCGATTTAATAAATCATACCGAAAGTTTTATTTTTGGGACGGCTGCAGAAAAATTACTATTACGTTTAAATTTTCGGTCGGGTAGCGCCGGGTCTTAAGAGTATTGAAACTTTAAACACGTTTTTCTCAAAACCGCATTTTTAACACGGTGGCCACGATATCTCTAAAACTATTGCACCGATTTTTTTCAAATTTGGCACGTTTATTTGAGATATAATAGGCCAGTGATTGAACGAAGGATTTTTTTTCGACGTATAGTTTCTTCTTTCTTTGCGAAAAACGAGCGATATTTTCATGAAAAATCAAAAAAACTTTGAAAGTCCACCAACAAATTGTTCGTTCAACCACTAGTTACTTTAATATATTAGGGAAATTTTCTTTTGGTTTTGATTTCTGATAATCTAAATCCAAGTAACAGTGGCCACCGCGAAACCTGTTTTATTCAACGGCCTGCGTCATTAGTTTTATTATAGTCGCATTGTCTACAGCCCGGCATCGTATCAATTATTAATCTGACTCTTGGGGGAACTTATGATGAGAAAATACTTTAGTTTTCATCGACACTAATATTCTTCATTTCAGTCCTGTACATAATCTGAATCAAGTAATTTAAGGGATTTTTTTTGATTTGTAATTTCAAGCATCTAGTAAACTTTTATTCCACTCAGATTGGGTTTAGTACAACATTCAGGCAACAGATTCCGCCACTTATTTTTATCACGTTTTGGCAGTTATACTCTGGCCGCGCTATGAAGGCGTCTGAGGTGATTAACGAAGGGTCTATTTATCGGCTTCTATTTATAAATCAGTGATTCTTGAAAGGTTACAGATTATTTTGGAAATAAATATGCATGCAACCCGCTTATTGAGATCATCAGGCATTCGAGACGCAAATGCGGGCGGCCTAAGTTAATCGCCTCATATGCCATCATAGTGCGGCCAGACTCTAACAGATCTTCCTCAGCTGATCTTTTTATTCTCCTCACTTCTCCCCAAAGTAAATAGAAAACAAATAAAATTGAAAACTATTTCATCAAAACAACATTGTTGTTTGCATTGTTTGTTTCTTCTGGGGTCTTTATTTTCTACGAGTTTCACATCGCATTTTTTTTCATTTAGATACTTACATTATAGTATTGTTTTCTTCATTTCTATTTTTTTTTAATGATACTGTAACCAGATAATGTTTCTGCTTGTGCTCCTCTGTATGACCTTGTATCGGTTTTAATTCTGCCATTTTTTTTATGTGTGCAGAGGAGATCTTCATAGGCACCCCTGTAGTGGGGTAGTGTTGGACTACCTCTCCTCATATGCTCGGTGCTAGGGCTAGTCTGACCAAAGGCCTGTTCTAGCGTGTCGAGATGTTGGGTCTCAGAGAAGCAAGTAGCTACCGGCGGTCCGAACCCAACCACCCTCGTGGACTGTGAGGGCAGTGGGGGGACAGGTGGTGTAACGCTATGGTGGCGAAACAATTAATTTAGAATAGAATAGAATAGAATAGAAGAATAGCTTTTTAACAGCTTTGTTTAACTGGAAACAGGTCTGTACTACGATCCAACCGGGGTCAATGCTCCCTCATGGAAGTCACCTTGGGAAGGCCGTAGAGGTCACTCAAGGTCGGCCCAAGTGTCCCCATAACTACTTCTCGACGAGTTTACATAGTGTACTGAGAAGACTGATGGGTCTGTAGTTCTCCGGAAAGGTAGGAGACTTCCCTTGCTTTAGGATGCTGGTTATGTTAGCCAGCCTCCAGGAGGTCGGAAAGTATTCTAACCTCATAGACGCATTCGCGATATTAAGGATAGCGACTCTACCTTTTCTGCCGAGTTTACGGACCATGGCGGTGCTGATACTGTCAGGGTCCGGGGCCTTCTTTAGCTGGAGACTTTTTATAAGGTCGTCGACTTCGGTTTTGGTGGCGGGGACTATGGTCCACTGGCCATTGTCTGCTGTTAGATATGAACTAACCGCGGATGTTACTTCATCCACGAAATCAAAATCCTCGCTAGGGTTAAGAGTGAATTGAGTCGGCGAATGCCTCAGCCTTCTCAGTATCTGAGAATGCGAGACCTCTCTCACCACGGATAGCGGCCCGACTTGGTGGTTTGCGTCTTAGAGCTTTGGTCATGCCCCAGAAGACTTTGGAGCAGGAATTGACCTTGTCGATTTTACGTTCCCAACTCTGGTTTGCGCCATCCGAATTTTCGGCTCACATAAACCTCTCCGAGTCGCCATCTCCAATTTTACCATGCGATGCTCACCACCCTCCCTTAGATTTAAGCTTAGAGTTTGGAATTCCATCTGAGAACACATGGCACGGCACGGAAGAAGAACTTGTTTACGATTTTAAGCGAGCAGATTATACATCTCTGAATGACGCTCTTCTCAATATAAGATGGGATGCTTTATTCGAAGGGTGTAATATTAATGACGCCTGTTATCAATTCTATTCTACTATGTCTCGTTTATTAGATCTCTACATCCCAAAAGTAAGCACGGCCCGCAAGAAAATCTCCAATTTTCCTAAATGGTTCAGTGAAGAACTTAAACAGCTGGTTTTCTTAAAGAAAAAAATACATAAAGCCTACATGTTATCTCGTTTTCCTTCAGATTATATAAAGTTCAGTACTACATGCGATAAATGCAAAACATTAGCAAACGATTGTTATTCAAAACATATCCAAACAGTCGAAAGTGCCATTAAACACAATCCAAAAGTTTTTTGGGGCTTCGTTAAGTCTAAGCGTACATGTAATCAAATACCGACGACTTTCGTACAGGGCGACATATTGATCACTGACATCGAAGACATAGTGGGTAATTTTGCTCAATTTTTTGGATCTGTTTACCGCCCATCAAGCATATCGAGCCAAAAATATCGTAACTCAAATTCATTAATTGATGACACTCACATAAACGAGGACAGTCGGCCTGTTTTAAAAATATCGGATGTATTAAACGAAGTTCAGTCATTAAAATTCAATAACTCACCTGGACCTGATGGTTTGCCAGCATCATTTTTGAAGAACTGTGCATTTGCACTTAGTCGTCCTCTCTGGCTCTTATATAATCTGTCCCTTGTTACAGGTATATTTCCCGATTGCTTATATTACACCAATATATAAATCCGGCAACCAAAAACAAGTTCAAAATATTAGGCCCATATCCCTGTTATCGGTGGTGCCCAAGATTTCTGAAAAATTGCTTACCTAACAGCTATTTTACAATCTTCGATCTCTATGTATCAACATGGCTTCAGAGCTGGTAAATCGACATCAACTAACCTCTTAGTTTATGAATCTTATATTATTGATGCTTTCGCAGAGAGAAGTCAAGTGGATTCTATCCACACTGACTTCTCGAAAGCATTTGATACTGTTGATCACACAATTATTAATGAATAAATTAAGTAATTTTGGTGTTAATGGTACTCTTTTGCAATGGGTCGAATCATATTTATCTGGTAGAACTCAATATGTTCGAATAGGTCAATGTGTGTCTCAAGGATTCCACCTAGGATCCCTGTTATTTAACATTTTTATTAATGATGCTGTACGCTGCTTTCCGAATGCTAAATGTTTACTATTTGCTGACGACATTAAAATATTCATGAAAGTTCGAACATTGGATGATGCAATGTTGCTTCAAAATGACTTGCAATCGTTTGGTGAATGGTGCCGTGATAACAAGCTTTCTCTTAATCTTAAAAAATGCAATATAATTACCTTCTCCAGACGTTTGTCCACCATGTTGTATGGTTACTCCTTACTAGGCGAACCCTTATCACGAGTGGATTATATAAAGGATCTGGGTATTGCATTTAGTTCGAATTTAAGTTTCACCACTCACGTATCAAACATAGTTGCTAAATCGTACCAGCTTTTGGGGTTCATTAAACGTCACGCGAAAGATTTTCGTGATCATCGCACATTAATCATTCTTTTTAATGCCCTAGTTCGCCCTCATCTAGAATAGTGTTCTACTGTATGGTCTCCGTACACCACTTTAGATAAGGAAAAGCTAGAACAAGTTCAAAAAAAGTTTGTACGATTCTTAGCATTTAAATGTAACTTAGTTGGCAGTTACACTGACTTACTATCAATTTTTAATATTGTAAGTTTTAATACAAGATGATTTAATCCTGATGTGGTATTTGTTTTTAAACTGCTTCATGGTATCGTGGACTGTCCTGACCTGCTCAGTTTGATAGGTATCCATGTTCCTTCTCGTCTTCTGCGTACTAATGTCCCCTTCCACATTCCGTTTCATCGGACGGATTACTCCCAACAATCTGCGGCTACACGGGTCCTTAGACACGCAAACCTTACCGACCCAAAATTTGATTTCTTTGCGGGATCGCTTAAAGTTTTACGTCGGATATTTTAATTTGTTGTAATGTCTTGAACTGTTTATACATTTTAATCTGTCTTATCATATCTTAAACTGTATATATATCTTTATATTTTAATCTGTCTCGTAACATCTTGTATTGTATATATGTTTATTTTATTTTAATTTATTACTGTATTGAAATGGCTTCCGTAAATAAATATTACGTAGGACGCGGAGGTTGTCTTTGACCCGAGCTGCAAGGGAGTAAGCCTCCACCCTGTGCTTAGGTAGGTGCCTATTGTGCCACCTCCGACGAGCCACCTTGCTCTTGCGGATCATTTCGAGAACTCCCGGCGAGATATTGAGAAGGTCTTGTCGAGATTCTCGTGATCGAGGATTCTCGACAAGTCCTCAGCGGCTGTGAGGATAGAGTTAGTGAGACTGGCAACTGCGGCATCTAGGTCCGCTGTTGGAAGCTTGGACATGCATTATTACTGGTTTGTGGTCGGAATCTAAGTCATTCCCGATCCAAATATCATACTCTGCGTTGACGTTACTTAGTAGAGCAATATCAAGAATGTCAGGCTGTAAGCCACGGCGATCGACAAACTTACCCGGCGTTTCATGTTGTTGAAGACATTTTGTAGAATTTTAGGTGTAACCAATTGCAATACTGCATTCGGCGAGGATAATCAGGCGGCAGCAACCGTTGAGTTGCAGTTACCTTGTACGGATGTAAATGTAATTTTTTTTTACAAGCCTTCTGACATGTACCGAGCGATAAATTTGTCTGAGCAGACAAACATCGGAGCGATTTCTTCGGACTCACATCTAGTCTTTGTTGAATATCTTCAACGACTGCTTCCGTAAGGACAGTAGATTTCCCTTTGGAAACGCTGCTGGTTTCATGGAATCTGGTAACAATACGGCGAACATGTTGCACAAAGTAATTGTGACCAAACGCAACATCAGGAAACTGCTCATGAAATTGTTCCTCGCAATTTTGATAGGAATAATTCCAACTCCCTTCTGCGTTGCGTGTCCCTGTTCGAAAATATGCTTCAAGGATAAACCTGTTGTGGTGATCTTCGAACGGCATTCTTAACCTAAAATCACATTTTATAATTAAGATTTGCATGTGTTAATGTGGTTATTTTTTAACTTACCAATAAAATATCTGCAGTAAGATGAGATGGTATAAAACGTAAATGTAAAACTAAATATCTATAAAGCACACGCACGCACGACCGCACTGACAGTTAATTCTGTGGGCGCTAATGATCGATTTGACACTCTCGCACGCAAGGTACCAATATTGCAATATGAAAAACAACGCGCCAAATTCAAATGCCTATCAAACAATGTTGAACACAGGGTAATATACCAAAAACAAACACGTGTTACGGATAAAACATGGGTCTAACGAGTCAAAATTGATGTAGCACACATTTTTTCTGTTGAAATATTGAATAATTCAATACAGGGTCATATCGGGCTTGCACTAAATTTTGTTTATTTGCAAATTAGCACAAGCAAGCCAGCGATAATTACTCAGTCTTCCGTTAATCATTAAACGCAATTTCACAAGTATCAAACTCGTTTAAACTTGCAACAACGCTGATTCATTTATAACACGCGTTAACATATTTTCTAATTAACCACCCGCATGGAAATGCAATTTATTTTGCATAAGTGCCGCATAAAGAGGGAGGAACGAGTCGCGGGAAAAAATATTTTCCTATATTTCCCCCGCTATATATTTCATTCTTTCTAAATGAGTTCAGATGATAATGTTTTATTTTTCCGTATGCCCGATAAGATAAAAACAAAGTTGACGGCTCGAATGGCCGGAGTGGGGAGGGGGGAAACGGTCGCCATTTTCCAGAATGAAAATATTTCGGTTGATGGGTTGTTTTCTTTTGCGCGCGAAATTTTTATTATAGTTGGGGGGGTAACGCGTTAAATATGCTCCGTTCAGATGTTCTTATGGGCCATTGGGAAAAATTCCACGGCGGGGGCAATATTGTCTTTACCGCGGGAATGGTGAGAATAAACATTCCTTTAGAGTACATAATGAAAATGGGAAAAGATTATATTTGTTTTTCCTGGCCGTCTTCTACGGAACGTTCAATATACGGACTGTCACCTTCGTTTCCTCATGGCCGGAATGATATAATACATTCGGTAAAGTTATATTACGAAAAAATTTGTGATGTGACCATCATGTTACTTTCTCTGATTTGATGGTATTTATACTTTCATGGTTTAATTTCAATTTAAATCATATGTCACTGTCACTGTCACTGTCACTGTCACTGTCACTGTCACTGTCACTGTCACTGTCACTGTCACTGTCACTGTCACTGTCACTGTCACTGTCACTGTCACTGTCACTGTCACTGTCACTGTCACTGTCACTGTCACTGTCACTGTCACTGTCACTGTCACTGTCACTGTCACTGTCACTGTCACTGTCACTGTCACTGTCACTGTCACTGTCACTGTCACTGTCACTGTCACTGTCACTGTCACTGTCACTGTCACTGTCACTGTCACTGTCACTGTCACTGTCACTGTCACTGTCACTGTCACTGTCACTGTCACTGTCACTGTCACTGTCACTGTCACTGTCACTGTCACTGTCACTGTCACTGTCACTGTCACTGTCACTGTCACTGTCACTGTCACTGTCACTGTCACTGTCACTGTCACTGTCACTGTCACTGTCACTGTCACTGTCACTGTCACTGTCACTGTCACTGTCACTGTCACTGTCACTGTCACTGTCACTGTCACTGTCACTGTCACTGTCACTGTCACTGTCACTGTCACTGTCACTGTCACTGTCACTGTCACTGTCACTGTCACTGTCACTGTCACTGTCACTGTCACTGTCACTGTCACTGTCACTGTCACTGTCACTGTCACTGTCACTGTCACTGTCACTGTCACTGTCACTGTCACTGTCACTGTCACTGTCACTGTCACTGTCACTGTCACTGTCACTGTCACTGTCACTGTCACTGTCACTGTCACTGTCACTGTCACTGTCACTGTCACTGTCACTGTCACTGTCACTGTCACTGTCACTGTCACTGTCACTGTCACTGTCACTGTCACTGTCACTGTCACTGTCACTGTCACTGTCACTGTCACTGTCACTGTCACTGTCACTGTCACTGTCACTGTCACTGTCACTGTCACTGTCACTGTCACTGTCACTGTCACTGTCACTGTCACTGTCACTGTCACTGTCACTGTCACTGTCACTGTCACTGTCACTGTCACTGTCACTGTCACTGTCACTGTCACTGTCACTGTCACTGTCACTGTCACTGTCACTGTCACTGTCACTGTCACTGTCACTGTCACTGTCACTGTCACTGTCACTGTCACTGTCACTGTCACTGTCACTGTCACTGTCACTGTCACTGTCACTGTCACTGTCACTGTCACTGTCACTGTCACTGTCACTGTCACTGTCACTGTCACTGTCACTGTCACTGTCACTGTCACTGTCACTGTCACTGTCACTGTCACTGTCACTGTCACTGTCACTGTCACTGTCACTGTCACTGTCACTGTCACTGTCACTGTCACTGTCACTGTCACTGTCACTGTCACTGTCACTGTCACTGTCACTGTCACTGTCACTGTCACTGTCACTGTCACTGTCACTGTCACTGTCACTGTCACTGTCACTGTCACTGTCACTGTCACTGTCACTGTCACTGTCACTGTCACTGTCACTGTCACTGTCACTGTCACTGTCACTGTCACTGTCACTGTCACTGTCACTGTCACTGTCACTGTCACTGTCACTGTCACTGTCACTGTCACTGTTAAATTATTTATTTAAATTGAAAATAATCCATGAAAGCGTAAATATAAATGATACCATCAAGTCGGAGAAAGTAACATGATGGCCACATCACCATTTTTTTTCTGTCTGTGTGTATAAAACTATTACAGAAATGACCACAAAACTTCAGGTCTTTTTTAAGGATATTTTTAAAAGACGTTTCTTCGAGGATTCTTTTTCAGGACTTTTTAATGGTGTTATTCTGAACAACAGCGATGTTATTAACATCGGTGTTATTAACATTGCAATGTTATGTGAAATTGAACAGCGCTGTTGAAAACTGTATTCTGAACAGCCCGATGTACACAAATTGGCAACAGTGCAACGTCTACAGAGCGACCAACTTCATGTATATTATAATAGATGGTTACTAATACGTTTCTGACGATATTTTTAGAAAGAAAATGAGTGTTTCATAAAGCATGCACATAAATATTGGAATAAAATTCCAAATATGAGTTTTTGTTGACGAAAAACACAAACTACGAAATAACCTCAAAGTATCTCGTAATGTCGACCGTTTTGACAAGTGTTGTTTAACATCGAAAATGTTAATTTACATCGATGTTAGTTGACAGACAGTGTACAGAATAGTATATTCATAACATCTGTCGATGTTAGCAAATAACACCGCTGTTAACGCTAACATTTTTGTTCAGAATAACACCATAAGACTTATTTTTAGGATTTTTTCTTTCAGGACCTTTATTTTCAGGATATCGTTTCAAAAATTTTATTAACAGGATATTTTTTTCGGGATTTTATTTTCGGGACATTTTCGGGACTCTCTCAAGAATCTTTTGTTAAGGACTTATTTTCGCGATTTTTTTCAGAACAAATTTTTCAGAATTTTCTACATGACTATTTTTATTTTTTTTTTTATTTTTTTTTGTAGGACATTTGAAAGATATATTTAGTACTTTTTTCAAGACTATTTTCAAAACTTATTATGGAAAAAATGGAAAATTTTACGAAAACATTCAAATAAATTTTGAAGACAACGAAAAAATGAATGTGTTGTTTGTTTTCTTAAAATAATTTTTATTGGAAAAAAAAATTATTATTTTTTATTTTATTTTTGGTTTATATTTACGAAACGATAATAGTTACAGCAAAAATGAACAACTTATAAAAATTAAGTTTTTTTCAAAAAAAATTTGGTTTTTAGGTAAACTGACTATTAGAATTTAAAGTATATTTTATGTCATTTTCATCTTTCCAAATTTTGACGTTTTAAACGTCAGTTTCATCCGAGTCTACGAAACGTTCGATTTACATTTAAAATATTATTGAAATTGAAAATAAATCATGGAAGCGTAAATATAAATGATACCATCAAGTCGGAGAAAGTAACACGATGGCCACATCACCAACAGTCTGTCTGTGTGTATTGTGCGTGTTGTATCTTAAAAACCAATACAGAAATGACCACAAAACTTCAGGTCTTTTTTAAGGATATTTTTAAAAGACGTTTCTTCGAAGATTCTTTTTCAGGACTTTTTAAGACTTATTTTTAGGACTTTTTCTTTCAGGACCTTTATTTTCAGGATATCGTTTCAAAATTTTATTAACAGGATATTTTTTTCGGGATTTCATTCTCGGGACTCTCTCAAGAATCCTTTGTTGAGGACTTATTTTCGGGATTTTTTTCAGAACAAATTTTTCAGAATTTTCTACATGACAATTTTTAGAATTTTTTTTGGACATTTTAAAGATATATTCAGTATTTCTTTCAAGACTATTTTCAAAACTTATTATTTCAGGAATGTTGTTAAGGGCTTATTTTTGCAGGACTTTTTTCGGGATTTTTTACAAGACTCTTTTTGGAATTTCTTTTTCAGGACAATTTCTTCAGATCTTTTTAAAGACTTTTTACAATGCTTTTTTTCAGAATCTTTTTTAAATACAATACAATACAATAATTGTATTTCTCCACGACCACCGTAGAATTTAAGCATTCTGAAATCAATTTTGATTATAGAACGTACACATTCTCACTCTTGTTATGGAACAAAACACTATGCGCTTATGCGTTTTGCATGTAATTCATTCCATAACAAGGGATAGAATGAATATTCTCACATCGTTTCGAATAAAACAATTAGCCTTGGATTTCACAATTGTCAAAATACTATAAACATAACCACAAACGTGATAATAAAACGTAAGTTCTTTGTGTTCATTATTTTATTAGTCTATTTTATCTGGTCGAGGAGAAAGTATAGTCTGATACTCGGTAAGAATGGAAATTCAGATGCTCGTGGTTCCTCGCGCTCGAAATATTCCACTCGCATCGAATTTCCATTCTAACCTTGTTACAGAATATACTATTATCTAATGCTTTCTGCAACAAGTAAGGTTATTCCCAATTTGTTTAGAACCTTTTTTGTTTATTTTTTAAAGATGTTATTTTCGGGGCAATTTTTCAAGACTGTTTTTACAGGACAATTTTTTCAGGACTCTTTTTCTGAACTTTCTTCATGACTTATTTTAGGACTTTCTTTCAGGACCTTTTTGAGCTCTTTTTCGGGACATTTATTTCTGATATATTGTATGAAGACTATTTTTCAGCACTTTTTTCACGGCTTTTGTCAGGACTCGTTTTTCAAGTTTCTCTCTCCAGAACTGTTCCTTTAGGACTTTTTTGAGACTTTTTTAAGAACCTCTTGTTTAAGACTTCTTTTCAAGATTATTTTCAGAATTTTCTTCGTTACATTTTTTCAGAATTATTTTTTCGGGAATTTTTTTTCAAGCCCTCTTTACAGAACTTTTTTCAGTATTATATTTCCGGACATTTTTTATAGGATAAATTTTCAGGACTTTTTGTACGGAACTTTTTTTGGGATTTCTTCAGGACAATTTCTTCAGAACTTCTTCCGGACTATTTTAATGATATTTTTAAGGATATTTTCATTTATTATTTTCACAACTCTTTTTTAAGACTGTTATTACAGGATATTTTTTATGCAGCCGCCCCGAAAATAAAACTTGATTTATTAAATCGAAAGTACCACTTTACATACGATTTTGTTTCACTTTCGGAACGATTTCTTTCCTTTCGGGACGCTTTTTGTTACTTTCGGTACGATTTTGCGTACATACGTAGGCGGCCTTGACAAAAACATGAACTTCGTATTTAATTATGACAGTGCTTGTCATATAACATTCGTGTGTGTTTCTGCTTTTTCAACATAAAAAAAACGGCTGCAGAAAAAATATTGTACGTAACTCGTTCCAAAAGTGATTTTACGGGACTCGCCTAAGCCTCGTCCTGGAAACTTCCTACTCATTCCGTAAAATATCACTTTGGGAACTTGTTACGTAAATTACTATTATCAGGACTCTTTTTCGGGACTTTCTTCAAGATTTGTTTTATGACTTATTTTAGGACTTTCCTTCGGGACTTTTTAGGACTCTTTTTCTTTCAGGATCTTTCAAGGACATTTATTTCTGGTGTTTTAATTAGACTTAATTTTTCAGGGCTCTCTTTGCAGTACTTTTTCAGGAATTTTTTTTCACTACTCTTTTTCACAACTTCTTAACAGGACTCTTTTTTCAAGACTTTATTTCCAAAACTGTTCCTCCAAAACTCTTTCCAAGACATTTGAAAATTTGAAACATAATTTGTCATTTGTAGCTTTCATAATTTTGACTTTGCAATCATTCGATCATGTGAAACGCTCGATTCAAAATATGATTTAAATTAAAATAAATCATGAATCTATAAATACCATCAAGTCGGAGAAAGTAATATGATGGCCACATCACCATTTTTTTAAATTTACAGTTAGAAAAAGCCCGAATCACATTAGCGAAGTATTGACGAAATCGTGTTCAGTTGTACGCATTTTAATTGAATAGAACAAGTACATCAAGCGTTTTTACTAGTATAAATTTTTCAATGTTATTATTAAACATTTTATATAATTAGTATGGATATAAATATTTAATCGTTTCATTATAAAGATTATATTTTTTACAAAAGAATTAATGCAAAATATTTGAACACTCTGAATATACATTTATATTTGTAAAGGTCCTAAACTAATAATTTTCAATTAAAATTTCATAAAAAGAACCTCCCTTTATACAAATTAACAGCATACAGGGCTGGTTTATTCCCACACAACCCCCGTTTTATTTTTCGCAGGCTTCATGAGAAAACATAATCGCCACACGAGATTTTCTCGTTCACGCGTTGCAAGTGCGAGACAGAAGAACAAGCTGTAATCTCAATTTTCTTGCGACGACGCCTCTTCATTCCCTAATGGTGTATGTTTTTGTTGTTGTCGGGAGCAAAGGCGGCATTTATAACATTTACAACGGACAGTCTCACTTTTGATACACTTTTCGCCTTCGAGATCTAATTCTATTTCGCAAATTGCTTATTTGGACCGGGAAAAGTGGGCCCCATTTTCTCCTCGACTCTCAAGGGTAACGACACTGGTTCGCATTTATTTATGGATGCACGGCGAAAGAAAGGAACATTCATTATTTTCGGATGAGTTTCCGAAAGTGTTATTTGTGCGATTTTCATTTATGGCGAATAGATTTATATAAATATATTGTTTTGTACTTGTAGTGTAATCCAAATTTTTAATAATGTAAACCCTTTCCTTGATATTTAGACAGTATTGTTGTATAGAGCAGTGTTTTAGGGGTGATTTTTACGATGGAATAACTGGTAAATTGCTCAAGTTTTTTTTTAAATGATTTACACATATTAATTAATCCTTTTTTTAGTGGAAATAAAAAAGTATATTATTATGTATTCTTATACGTTTGTCTACAAATGCAATCAGCATGAATTTGAGAAAAAAAAAATTTTTTGAGGGTGTACTCTAAATTTATATAAACTGATATTCACAAACGGAAAAAGATTTCAAATTCAATTTTCGTAGTACGTATATATTTATTTGTTTTATAATAATGGCTATACAGGGTCGGGAATAAAATTAATATTTCTGTTATCTTGGGTTTGATGGAAAAATCCGGAACATGTCGATTTCGTTTTTTTAGCCCGTGCATTTTATGACGTAGTATAATCTGGTTGCATTTAGACCTGACGTCATCAGTTTTTTCTTTCAAATGGTAACCCCGACTTTTATTATCCCTTGCCCTTGCTGTTAGGTACTCCGTTCTTCATAAAACACATAAAACAGTGTAAACAGTTTGGTATCTTACATAACAAATTTTTAGAGCAAAACATTTTCGAATTAAAAAAAAAAATAAATTTAATTTCTGCGATAAACTAATAAAAAAATAATAAAATCAATTTGAGAACAACCTTTGCAAAATTAAATCTCATTAGGACTACAAACAAATAAAATAGTTGTTTCAATAAGTTAATTGTTAAAAAAAACTGCAAAACTTGTATTGACGAGAACGAAGATTACACTCAACTATTTAAGACATTCTTAAGAACTCACCAAGTAAAAAAATTGCTTTAAAATTACCAGAACTTTAAAAAAATTGTGCATTTTTTCAAAAATTGTTCCATTTTTCTATTCTTTTGTAAAGAAAATTGTTTTCAAAATTACCAAAACTTTTCGAAAATTGTAATTTTTTCATTTTTTTTTGCAATCAAACGACATATTCCTTCAGAAAACAAAAACTTGCAATAACAGAAACGAATATTGCACAAAAAAATTTGAAAAATTAAATAAAAATTAATAAAATAAAATTATAAACTCATACTTGTTGCAATAAATTAATTAAATAAAGGCATTTTATTTCAACATTAGTACTTTTCATCTTCATTTAATGTAAAAAACAATTATGAACATTCGCATCGTTAGTAGCTCAATGGTCAAACCTATGCCAAAAAAAATATGAACATTAGATTGAAAATTTGTAAAAATATCAAAAGAAAGTGTACTTTTGGTTTTCTATAAGAACTTTTCATATATTTCTACTGGAAATAATAAAAAGACGTAAAACTTGCACTAACAGGGAATGAAAACTGCAATCGACTATTTGAAAAAATGCCAAAAATTAATCACAGAATAATTAGGATGAAAAATTACTGAAACCTATTGTTGTTGCTGTTTATTTACTTATTTATTATTGGTGTTTTAACATTCATTTTACACAGGTCGACAATACAAACATTAGATAACTTACAATCTAGAAACAGAGAAAAAAAGAGCATTTGATTAATTAAATATTACTTTGAAAGAATCCGCTGTAATTATACGGCGCAAGTTTTATTAACAGATACCAACCTTCACAGGTATACTAATGTCAGGTACATAATAATTTTTGAGAATTACTGTAAAAACAATCGGTAAACAAATCTCCAAAACTTGTGTAGATGTGATCAAAGATTGCACTAAACTATTTGAGAGATTCCAAAAAACAGGTCACTAAAAAAATTAACTTCTAAATTACCAAAACATTTCAAAAATTGTGCATTTTCGTTTCTTTTGTAAAAAAAATTATCTTCAAAACTAGGAAAACTTTTCAAAAACTATATTTTTCGTTTTTTCTGTGAACAAAATTCCCAAAACTTTTCAAAAATAGTGCATTTTCGTTTCTTTTGTAAACCAAATTATCTTCAAAATTACCAAAACTTTCCAAAAATTGTGCAGTTTTCGTTTCTTTTGTAAAAAAAAGATCTTCAAAATTACCAAAACTTTTCAGAAACTACATTTTTCGTTTTTTCTGTGAACAAAATTACCAAAACTTTTCAAAAATGGTGCATTTTCGTTTCTTTTTATAAAAAAAAAGATCTTTAAAACTACGAAAACTTTTCAAAAACTCAATTTTTGGGTTTTTCTGTGAACAAAATTATCTTCAAAATTACCAAAACTTTTAAGTTTCCTTTGTGAACAAGTGACATATTTCTTCAGAAAACAATAACGGGAACGAAAATTGGACAAAAGCATTAAATACAGATCATTAAATAATACTTGAAAACTCTTATTTGTTGCAATA
Source organism: Ocypus olens (assembly GCA_910593695.2). NCBI lineage: Eukaryota > Metazoa > Arthropoda > Insecta > Coleoptera > Staphylinidae > Ocypus > Ocypus olens. Next base: position 51,516,379 of record OU343060.1, read on the forward strand.
AATGAATTAAAAAGGACATTTTCTTTTAACATAATTTTTTACTTTTCTTTTATATTTAATTTTAAAAATAATCGAAAAATGGTTTCCTAGAAGTGACATATTTCCACAGGAAACAATAAAAAGACGCAAAACTTGCAATAAAATGAACAAAAATTGCACTCAGTAATTTGCAAAAACATAAAAAAATTAATAACTTGAATAATTGGCTTCAAAATGACCAAACCAACAGGACCGAAAGTTACACTCAATTTTTTGAAAAATCAAAACCAGTAATCATCCGAAGAATTATTTTTAAAATCACTAAAATTATTTATAAATACTATAGTATTAGTTTTCTTTAAAAACGAAAAATAAGAAATAAAAAAAAAATATCACGAAAAGAATTCGTTTCAAAATAACTGAAACTATTAAAAAATGGTGTATTTTGGTTTTCTCGTAAAAACAATCGACACATTATCAGTGAAAACAAAATGGGTGGAACGAAAATTGCACTCAACTTCTTTAAAAAATCAAAAGAATTATTCACTTATAGAATTAACTTCAAAATTACTGAAATTATATAAAATAGCGTTTTGTTAGTTTCATATAAAAAAAACGATATAAAACTTTCGAATAAATAACCGTCAAAAATGACAGGGGGGGGGGGCAAAACTTTCATACAGAAATTTCGAATAAATAACCGTCAAACATGACAATTTCGAATTGTCAAAAATTCTGCATTTTTGCCACCGCAAACGGCACATAAAGAAATTTGCAGTTGTCAAAAATTGTGGTTTTTTACTATTAAAAATGGCATTTTTTGTTATAAAAAAAAGAAAATGACAATTTCGAATTATCAAAAATTCTGCATTTCTTTCACGATAAACGACACAATTCAAAATAAAGAAATTAGCAGCTGACAAAAATTGTGGATTTTTACAATCAAAAACGGCATTTTTTGACATTAACAAGAAAATTTGCCATTTTTGTATTATTAAAAATTCTGCATTTTTGCCACCACAAACTGTACGATTTAACGGTAAATAAGAAATTTTGCAGCAGCCAGAAATTGTGGTTTTTTACTATGAAAGATGGCATTTTTTGATATTAAAAAAAAGAAAATTTCAACTGCTAAAAATGACAATTTAGAACTGTCAAAAATCGCATCACTATCACAAATAGCACGTTAGCAGTAAAAAACGCTGAAAATAACTATTCAGTCCTGTCAAAAATTGCTCGTTACTGAAATCGGCAAGTTTCAACAATAAATAGAAAATTTCCAAATGCCAAAAATGTTTAACTGTCAAAATTTGAACATTTCTACTATCACTATCCGTATTTTTCAATTTAAAAAAAGGGAAATTTCCAACGGCCAAAAGTAACAATTATAAATTGTCAAAAATTGTGCAATTCTACTGTCAGTAACGGCATTTTTCAATAGTAAAAAGATACATTTTTAAACGTCAAAAATGACAATTTCGAATTGTCAAAAATTCTGCATTTCTGCCACCACAAAAGGTACATAAAGAAATTTGCAGCGGTTAAAAATTGTGGATTTTTGATATCAAAAACGACATTTTTTAATATAAAAAAAAAAGAAAATTTTAACTGCTAAAAATGGCAATTTCGAATTGTCAAAAATTCTGCATTTCTGCTACCACAAACGGCACGATTTAACGGTAAATAACGAAATTTGCAGCTGTCAAAAATGATGGTTTTTTACTGTCAAAGACGGCATTTTTTTGATATTAAAAAAATAAGTAAATTTCAACTGCTAAAAGTGACAATTTTGAACTGTCAAAAATAGCAGTACTATCGCAAATCGCACTTAGAAGTAAAAAGGAAATTTTCAATTGCTGAAAATAACTATTCAATACTGTCAAAAATTGCTCATTACTGAAAACGACACGGTTCAACAATAAAAAGAAAATTTTCAAATGTCAAAAATGATAGACTGTCAAAATTTGTGCATTTCTACTATCACTATCGGCATTTTTCAATATTAAGAAAAGGAAATTTTCAACGGCCAAAAGTGACAATAACAAATTGTCAAAAATTGTGCAATTCTACTGTCAGAAACGGCATTTTTCAATAGTAAAAAGATACATTTTTAAACGTCAAAAATGACAATTTCGAATTGTCAAAAATTCTTTATTTCTGCCTCCACAAACGGCACATAAAGAAATTTGCAGCGGTCAAAAATTGTGGATTTTTACTATTAAAAACAGCATTTTTAAATATTAAAGAAAGGAAATTTTAACTGCTAAAAATCGCAATTTCGAATTGTCAAAAATTCTGCATTTCTGCTACCATAAACGGCATGATTCAACAGTAAATAACGAAATTTGCAGCTGACAAAAATTATGTTTTTTTTTTACTATCAAAGACGGCATTTTTTGATATTAAAAAAATAACTAAATTTCAACTGCTAAAAGTGACAATTTTGAACTGTCAAAAATAGCAGTACTATCACAAATGGCACTTAGCAGTAAAAGGAAATTTTCAATTGCTGAAAATAACTAGTCAATTCTGTCAAAAATTGCTCATTACTGAAAACGGCATGGTTCAACAATAAAAAGAAAATTTTCAAATGTCAAAAACGATAGTCTGTCAAAATTTGAGCATTTCTACTATTGCGCATTTTTCAATATTAAGAAAGAGAAATTTCCAACGGCCAAAAGTAACAATTATAAATTGCCAAAAATTGTGCAATTCTACTGTTAGAAATGGCATTTTTCAATAGTAAAAAGATACATTTTAACCGTCAAAAATGACAATTTTGAATTGTCAAAAATTCTGCATTTCTGCCATCACAAACGGTAAATATGGAAATTAGCAGCTGCCAAAAATTGTGGATTTTTACTATCAAAAACAGCATTTTTTGATATTAAAATAAAAGAAAATGACAATTTCTAACTGTCAAAAATCGCACTTATCTACCATCACAAATGGCACGTTGGCAGTAAAAAGGAAATTTCAATTGCTGAAAATAACTATTCAGGACAGTCAAAAATTGCTAAAAAGAAAAATTCCAAATGCCAAAATTTTTTAACTGTCAAAATTTGAACATTTCTACTATCACTATTGGCATTTTTCAATATTAAAAAAGGGAAATTTCCAATGGTCTACTATCACTATCGGCATTTTTTAATATTAAAAAAAGGGAAATTTCCAATGGTCAAAAATAACAATTACAAATTGTCAAAAATTCTGCATTTCCACCACAAACGGTACGATTCAACAGTAAATAAAGAAATTAGTAGCATTCAAAAATTGGGGATTGTTACAATTAAAAATGGCATTTTTTGATATTAAAAGAATGAAGAAAATTTCAACTGCTAAAAATGACAACTGTCAAAAATCGCATATTTCTATCAACACAAATGGCACGTTGGCAGTAAATAGGAAATTTTCAACTGCCAAAAATAACAATTTACAACTGTCAAAAATTGTAAATTTCTACTAAAATGTACAGTAATAATACAGTGAGATCGAATAAAAACATAGTCAAAGCAGGCCTTGAACAATAAACCGCATGTAATTTCTTAGTTCCTAAATTTGAAAATATCAATATACGCGCAGCTTGACACTTGCCAATAAGTTTAGGAATTTTGGCTCATGGCCAACTTTGATTAACTTTTATTCGATAGCACTGTATTATACGCGTCGGGTGGAACCGTGCCTGCTCGCCATTACGGCCCGTTCACACGGCACCGAATCGGTCGTTTTACCGATTCGGTTATTTTTCCGTCTTCTATAGTGGCGCATATATTTTAATGTGCGTGTTCACACGATACCGTATACGGTCGACGGCAGTATCGTGTGAACACGCATATTGAAATATATGCGCCACTATAGAAGATGGAAAAATAACCGAATCGGTAAAACGACCGATTCGGTGCCGTGTGAACGGGCCGTAATACGTCAACTTTTTTCCGATTCATACTTTTTGTTATAATTTTTAATTTTGATGTGATTGTTAAAGTATACATTTACCGACTACTTACAGGTTTAGTATATACAATAAAAATTGGAAAACATTTTTTTTTGTAGTGTTGGCAACACTTTTTTTAAAGGGGAGAAAGTTGAAATTTTAATGGTAGAATTATTTAAGATTTTTCATGAAAATTTAAAATCGCTATAAGGGTTTTGAGATATTAAAAAAAACGTAATTCTATCCTTACTCTTTTAGTATATATTAATTAATATTACTTTAATTTAATAAATTCATTTTCCAGGAGGGGGCAGCAGGAATAAGAAAATAACAGACGTTTAGCCAGAAATTAGGTGTTCCTGCACATTTGCCCAACCCTGTATATCACGCTCATCCACATTTTATTAAATTTGTAGGATAATCCCATTAATGAAACCACTTGATATTAAACCTCGTCTTGATTATTTTAAGTGGGTGATATTAAAGTCAATTAAAATTTTTAATAGAATGACAAAGTCCCTTGAATGCTGCTCCATTCCCAAGGGATTAAAAAGTTTATAATCCTTTTGGAATTCGAAACATTGGGAGCATTGTGGGTTAATAGGATCGGCCTCAAATACTATTAAAAAAAATAGATAAAGACGAAAAGTAGGCTGAATATATGAAAATTCAATTCTGCAAATTAAATTGTTATTAATGAATTATAAATATAACCCTCTTGGCATAAACAAAATGTATTATATAATTTAGACAGAATTGCACATTTATTTGTCAAATAAAGATGATGATGATGTGTAAATATAATTTATCAAAATCACGTTAAATGGATACTTGAAAACGTATTTATTTAAGATATCGAAAGGTATTTCACTCAGGAGCGATGATCGAATTTGAAGAGGATAAATGTATCAGGCTATAAAAATGTAGGATAGTGCAAAATGTTAAGGCGAGTAGTCAGCACATTTATTGTCGTAAAAATTTCAATAGTCCGATATAAATCAGCACGGCGAGCGGCATATCATGAGTGGCATCGGAAAAGGGAAGAAATAAGGGAAATATCATCCGTATAAAAGGTGTAACAAGAATTTATTGGAGACGACATAGACATGGGCTGGAAATAATATGAAAACGGCTCTAAAGCCCCGCTCGCATCAGGAGCACACATGTCGTGAAACGAAAATAGTATTTTTTGTACGTCCGTTATAAAATGTACAGATTTTTTTCATTAATTTGCGTTCATAAAATATGTGTTTTCTGAAGCCTTCCGGAAGCGGGAAAAGAAGTGACGTAGGGGTTCATTTTTTAACGCAACTAGAAAATTGTTTGCGCAAGGTGTGTCATGAACACTTCGAACATCGCCGCGAGTTCCGCCGATAAACGTCAAACATTCGTTTCCGATCAAGAAAACTTGATGATTATTATTATTTTCTTCAGTATTAATTTTTATAAGAATTGATTAAAGTTTTATCGAATTTAACTTAAATGAAGACACTTCAAAGTTTTTTGCCTTCAAAGATTCATCAAAATCGATTGAAAATACGTTATGGCGGTTTAAAAATGGTCGAAATTTCACGAATTTCAAGTGTTTCATTTTTTTCCACCAGTGTATTTGATAAATCTCTATCGCGATTTTTGTTTCGCACGTTTTATTTCATCAGATTTTGTGTTTAAGGATTCCAAAATTATATTTAGTACAAATTAATGCTTCTTATCAATCACAACTATAATAATATCGAAGCTTGGGCTTTTAATATTTACTTCCCATATAAAAATGAGTGATGTAAAGATAACTTTTACAAGTGTTTTTCATCAATGATGTTAATTTGAAATATCGGTTAATAGATTATATTATATTTAAATTAGTATTATATTATATGCAATTTGTATAAATGCTAAATTATAAACTTAACTAGTTTACTCATTTGACATAAAGGTAATTTGTGCAGGATATTGCACATAGAATTTAGTGCTAGACTGTTTGGTAGTGCGCTCGCATTTACTTATTCCACCTAATTCCTGAACTCGTGTTATGTATTTCCGTGGAGCATTCTATTGCTTGTCTGCTGCCAACCTGCTGAAATTTATTATATTTATTGTTACTGCCGCACAGAAATGCGCCTTCAGTATTCTGCAGCTTAAATACTCTGGTGGATATTGATTTACTTCAATTAATGGGATGAATACGTACTTAATTTAATTTAATTTAATTGTTGCAATACAAAGCATATCTAACATTATTTATGATTGCGAAAATATATTAATAATATGATTAATTATTGAAGCCATTACTTTGGATACATATTAATTTTTTAATAATAATAATATATTTCTAGCTAGGCAGAAGACCTCTAGTCGATAGCCATTTGGTAGATTTACAAACTAACATAATTTTATCATATGCCTGTTAACACGTTGACTGCCAACTACGAGAATACTCGTACTTTTTCAGTGCAGTTCGGAAGGCTGTGGCAGTCAACGTGTTAATTATTAGTTATAGTAATATGTCCTTATTCACACAATAATATGCATGAAAAATCAGTATACAAAATTACTAAATAGGTTGGATTAAAACACATTATACGGCATGTCAGAAGACCTCTTAAAAGACTTCTACGATACTATATCGGAAATATTGATATTGTTATATTCAATAATCTACCAGCAATATTCTTCTATATTCACCACCTAAAATTTCAATAATATATTCCTCTGTATTATTCTCCGAGATTTACCGATAATTTAATTTTTTTTTGCTTGCGGGCGCCTTTCGGTAATTCCTTATAAAATCACGGTTTTAATTAATATGATGCATTGTATTATACTTTATTTAGATAATGTATAGTACTGCACTTTTGAAAATTTATATGAAGTTAGTATTCAATTAATTATAAGCTTTAGGTCGAATTAACTCTACTTACGTGAAGCAATCTAAGGCTGAGTACGTCTATTCCCTACACAATTTACTCTTATGACACATGCATAATTTAGATATTTTGATGAAACCGGCTTGAAAAAATGTGCTTAAGATTACACATAAAAAGTCGGGAGTTATTTGAAGAACCTAAAATGTCCTATAAGGTTTTAATTTCAATTGAAATTATTGGGTTTATTACTATTTTAACTTACGTTGCTTAAACCGGAGAGAAAGGTTAATTGTTTATTCAAATTATTTATTGGTTTTAAAAAGTGTTTGAAATTATCCTAAAAATAATACATGCAAATATTGATGTGGACATCATGTAACTATCTCCATTATATAATTGCTTAAGTCATTTACAAGGAGTGGGGCCAGGATATTTCATTGAGAAATGTCTATAACAAGTGTCGCAGGAAAAAAAAACGAATTCTGTATAATCACAATTTTTAATTGGAAATTTCAATATAAACTGGACGTTTTCCTAAATAACTACAGTTTCATACAAAGTCATACTCTCCCTACCTACCTACCATTATGCCCTATAATCCCAAACCACGATATTTTCTGGTGTATAGTATATTCGGAGATATAAGGCTAAGCTGTCAGAGGGCTGTAAAATTCGGTAACAATACCCTCATAATTACTTTATAACTTTTCGGATACTAGAACTGGTGTAAGGTGCGTTGTCCATTACAGCTACCGAAATTTGGAAAAACCCATGCATGCCAAGGCCCCTCTTTTTTCTTGGAAATAGCATGTACACCCTCTCAATCACAACCCCTTTTGACTGGTACGGATTTGCCGAATTAGTGCATAAATAAAAGATGATAGTTATGGTAGAAATAAAAAAAATTAAGACACGTTGATTATATTTATATTTAAACAAGAACGGTTCTTACTTAAAAAAAATGACCCTTGTTTGAAACACGATGTGTTCATTTTCAATAGAATTGACAAATAGAAATAGATGTTATGACGCCATAAAAAATGTGCACATGCACAACTAATATGAAGAACACACACACAAAAAAATTATCTTTATATATATCTTAGTAATGAAAAAATAATTTAATTGTTGATTTTAAAAGGCTTGACGTGACAACTCTGAACAACGCTTGAAACTTTTTCATTCTCTTATATTTATCTTAGAATTATTTTTATTTCAGTTATACACATTCCCATTTCCCATCGATCAAATAATCGTATAAAACGTGGTCATCTTTCACCCCATGCGAAATACATTATAAAGGATGTATATCGAGGACTTAAATATATTCGTAAATTTTTTTTTCCAGATACCTGAACTACTAGTAAATACGTCGGCTAGTTAAATTAATAAAAAAATTAAAAATCCGACAGAGAAAATAAAGAATCGTCGCGATAAGGGTGCTGCAAAGAAAATTATGCAAAATCTTCAATAAATTAAGAAAACAACATAAAAAGGCACCGGCATTAAAAGTAATTAATAATATTTTAAAGGAAAAACAAATTATATCATGCAGTTCATCAACTTTATTGAAACCCTTAAGAGAAAATGGTTTTAAATTTGCCACAATTGATAAAAGGAAGCATTTGATGGAAAAAGAAAACATAAAAAATGGCAATATGAATATTTACAAAAAATTAAAATGTATAGGGAAGACGGAAGAAATATTTATTATTTAGACGAAACGTGGTTTGATGATGCCCACGACACTTCAAAGAAAATGTGGTCCGATCAAACCGATAATTGTATTATGAAATTTCCTCCAAGTAAAGGAAAACGAATCACAATTTTACATTGTGGAAGTGGTAATTGATGGGTTAATGACTGTTTGTTTCTAATAAATCTATAATCCACCCCCTTGCCATTTTCACATCTAATGTGCAAAACTCTCATCTCCAGGGCTTCAAGTCTGCTTCTTTATTTTTGGACATAAATAAAGCGATTGACTATATTTAGCTCAAAGGATTACTCTACAAATTAAACAAATCAAATATACCACCGTTTCTAGTCGTTCTTATTAATAGTTTACTACATTCCCGCAAAATTAAAGTTAAAATCAAAAACTGCTTTTCCCATGTATTTTGTCGACAGCAGAGGATCCCTCAAGGCTCTCTTCCCATGATCTTTACAGAACAGCCGAAACCATTTTAACCAAAACGCATACCTTCTACAATACGGCACTAGTTGCACACTCTTGCAACTTAGCAAAGACAATGCAAGCACTACAGAAACTTACGAACAATATCAAGAAATGGTTAAATACACTCGGCGTCAAAAAAAAAGCGCTACTCGAAACATCGCGAAAAAACTCGATTTTTCAAACCGTCGTAATTTGGTTCAATTTTGTCGAAAATCGATGAATCTTTCAGTTTGGGAGAGATTCAAGTTTTATCTTTAAAAATGTGTAGTTGATTTTGACCCCAAGTCCAACCCACCCCCCGTAACAACGCGATGGAAAAAACATGTTTTTTATGTAAAAAATTGTCCAACTTTGACAAGCTACTGTACCGTGCGCAAAAAAAAAATGGGCGGGAAATTTCACCACAATGGCAGAAAAATGTAATCAATTTCCTTCAAATGCCTTAAAAATTCGAGTGATTTCGATGATTTGGAGCACTGTTATGAATTTTTGAAAAAAAAAATTACATTGAAAATGAAAACAAGTTGTAAAAATTTAACATTTTTTGTCAATCCAAAACACTTTTTGTAGGGGTTTTCAGGGGGTCACGAAAGTCGAAAACTTCTTAGATCGCAAAATTCCATCGAGTTTCGTGCGAAATTCGCATAGTTATAACCAAAAATGCGCAAAATGTAATTTTTTTCAAAACTGTATAACTTTGCGCCAAAACATCGCATCGACTTGAATTTTAGAGGAAATTGGAGAAAAATGATTGAACTTTATTGCTATGCTGACCGATTGAGTCCACGATTTTTTTTTGCACACGGTACGAGAAACCAAATTTGCACATTTAAACTTCAAAAACATTTTTTTCCTTTAGGGGGTGGCAGGCGGTGAAATCGTTTTAGCAACAAAACAATTCACATGACGTTGAAGAGAAAATTTGAAACTGTTCAGACTGCAAAAGTTCATCGATTTTGGTGCAAAATTACTCAAGTTATGGCCAAAAAAGTGAAAAATGTCATATTTTCCTGTGAACAGAGCATTTTGTTGTAAAAATTTGAAAATATTTTAATGGGCTAAAAAAAATTATAAAAAATAAGCACTTGAAATATTCCAGAATCACCCAAAGTTCATTCAGAAATACGATTCCACAAAAACCTTCTAACATCACATTTCTAGATTTTAGGAGAAATCCCCTTAAGTAGGTGTAGTATTTAAAATACTTTAAAGCCTCTATTGGCTTGACAAAATTTAAAAACAATTGAACGAATACAAATTTTTAAAATTTCACACATTTATAAATAAGATTCTGCAAAAAATTACAAATACTTAGATTTCGAAATAATCTCACGCGAACAGACCGTACGGTTGAACATACTCGACAACAACTCGATGATTTGAAAAAAAATAACTTGAAACCCTACGAACATACTCAAAATAAAGTAGGATTATGATTCTGTCAAAATTCACAAACACTCTATCCCTAGATTTCAAGAAAATGAAAGTTAAAATTTTAAAACATTTTATGGCTGGAAATAAAAATATTAATAATTATCAACGTCTTACACTTAAAATTTACTGAAAAACAATTATAATAAAATTTTTGCAAAAATCTATAAACCCCACATCTCTAAATTTCGAAATAATCCCTTGCGAGCAAAGTGTAACATCGTAAATATAAAAAAAAAATATCGCTTGAAAAAGATGGAATTAAAACAAATACAATCATAATTATTTTTCAGCAAAAATCTACAAACACCCCTTATCTTGAAATCGAGATAATCCCTTGCGAACAAAGCGTAAGATTGTTAAAATTTGAAAACGTTTAAATGTCCTAAAAAAATATAAAAAACAGTTGCTATCGACTTGGAACTTTTTTGATATCCTCAATACGCAGTCATAATGATTTTTCTTTAAAAACTATTAACACCCTATAGCTAGATTTCGAGATAATCCCTTGCCAGCAAAGCGTAAGATTGTTAAAATTTGAAAACGTTTAAATGTCCTAAAAAAAATATAAAAACAGTTGCTATCGACTTAGAACTTTTTTTAATTTCTTCAAAACACAGTTATAATTATTTTTCTGAAAAAACTGCAAACATCCTATCCTTAGATTTGGAGATAATCCAATCAATATGCCGGATGTAACTGAATTCTAGAAGACCCCGAATATTATTTTCATCTTTACATATATTTTTTTTAAATTTAGTAGTTTTTTTAAAGAATTAATTTGTGAAATTTTAATATAAAATAATCAATAAATTTAGTTATTTTGTATACATTAATTTAAATTTAAACAAAAAACTAATACCTAACCAAAAGATCACTTGTGATAGATTTTTAAACTTGGATTTTACAGACAAATTAAATTTATAAAAATCTATTGGGTATCCCATTTGAAATAGAAAAATTAAGGTAATTTCCGTTGAAACCCGAAGTGTAATTTTTATTAAAAATCCACGTGTCCACATAAAAATATATGTGAAAATTCAAATGGTAGACTCTAAAAATCATTTGCACGTTCGCATATATCTTTATTAAATTTAATATAGTGTTTTTTAAGCAACATGTAGACTTTTAATAAAAATATAAATATAAACCATTCGTTTTCTATTTCTGAAATGTTTACATAATTTAATTCGTTTCTATATTCTGAGTTCATAGATGTATTATAAGTGACCTTATGGTTTTTAGTTATTGTTTAAATTTAATTTAAATTTTTTTTTTTGTGTAAATTGAATATGAATTTAAATTTAAAAAAAACTAACTACCCAAAAGGTTACCTATGATACATCTTTAAACTCAGAATTTAAAGACGAATTAAATTATGTCAAAATATACAGGGTGTTCCATTTGAAATAGAAAAGGTAAGGTCATCTCCGGTTAAACCGGATTTTTTTTAAATCCACATATTGACACACTTTGTTCTCTAAAATCACTCTACTAAATTTTATAAAGATATATGTAACAATTAAAATGATATTTGGGGTCTACCAGAATTCGGTTACACCCGGTATACTAAAAGTTTTGATAGTACTATCCAGTATAATCTAAATTCTACATACTGGGTATCTTATTTTTCGAAAATAATGTAATTATAAAAATGGTGATGTGGCCATCATGTTACTTTCTCCAACTTAATGGTATCATAGCCATATATATTTATATTTCAAAATTATGAAAGATGGAAAAATTATACTTCAAATTCAAAAACTCGGTTTACTCAAAAACTAACGAGATTTAGAAAAAAACTTATTCTTATTAATTCAATAAATGTGCTGTAACTATTATCGTTTCATAATTATAAACCAAAAATTAAAAAAAAATTATAAATTTTTTTCTCGAATAGCAATGATTTTATGAAAAATATTTTCAAGCAAAAGATGTTGATTTCTTTGTTGTCTTCAATGTTTGTTTAAATTTTTTTGTGATACACAGCGCACACAGCCAGACACACACACAGACACAATTTTTTTTTTCAGAAATTGTTAAAATGGCATCTAGGGACCCCAAAACGGATAATTCCGTAAAAAAAAAAATTGAAAAAAAAATCACGATCACAATACTTTCTCGTACTTCGTAACGGAGAAAGTAAAAATGGACTGATTTGAATTTTGCAAAGAGACAAGTGGTCATGGTTGTAATCAACTTCTTTTTGGCGGCCATGAGTGAAAAAATGTTGAGAAACACTGATGTAGACCACCAATACAGCGCCATCTGTTAATTACCGTTGCTGTCTAACTGCAATTAGGGAGATTTATATACACCACGGGAAAATTTTCGCGGTAGAACGCGAAGAATAACGTTGTTCGCGAACTCGCACCTCTTGAATACTTTTTTTCGCGTGTTAAACAAACTTTAACATATGTCCGTACCGTGTAAACAATTAAATTCAGAGTGGGGATTGAAGCGGATCTTAACCCATATATACATCAACTTCTACATCAATATCCAATGCGGTTATTCTTCTCCTGAAGAAATTAGTGATAAGTTCAAACAGGTAATCTGCAACTACTAGCTCCCACTAATCATTTAAATTACGACGTAAATACAAAAACTCCATCTATTGTCAAAGTGTATTTAAAACAATGTTGACCAAAGTTCACTGTTTTTTTTTTCTTTTTTCAATAACTTAAAAAGCGTAAATAACATTCTGTGTTCCACATCGCGAAACAGGTTTTCCAGGCCTCGAGAAGTGCCAGGCTTTTGCTATTGGTTCTGTTGCCCCGGAAAACCTTAACTTTCGCGTCGTGGTACAGAAATGAACTATTCTTTGGTATTATTTAGTGTATTTAGACAGGAACATAATATTTATACATACAGTCTCTGTAGACCTCCCCTGACAAAATAAAAAAATGGTGATGTGGCCATCATGTTACTTTCTCCGACTTGATAGTATCATAGCCATTTATATTTACGTTTTCATGGTTTATTTTTAATTAAGATCATATTTTAAATGTACATCGAGCGTTGCGCAAACTCGGATAAAATTGACGTTTAAAACGTCAAAATTATGAAAGATGGAAAAATTATACTTAAAATTCAAAAACTCGGTTTACTCAAAAACTAACAAGATTTAGAAAAAAACTTATTCTTTAAAAGTTGTTCATTTTGGCATTCTCTACAATTATTATTCACATAAATTTGCTGTAACTATTATCGTTTCATAAATATAAACCAAAAATTAAAAAATTATTGATACATTTTTTTCTCGAACAGCAATGATTTTATGAAAAATATTTTCAAGCAAAAGATGTGCATTTCTTTGTTGTCTTAAATGTTTGTTTAAATATTTTTGTGATATTTTTCATATTTAAGAAAATATTGGCAAAAAACAAAAAACAGTTAAGGTAAACACCCACTTCCGGTGTACGAAATTTTACTAAAAGCTTTTCAGTTCTTCGGATTATCAAATAAGACGTATGTTCAAAGTTTCATATCAATTTCTCTATTAGTTTTTGAGATACAGCGCACACAGACAGACACACACACACACAGACACACACACACACACACAGACACACACACACACAGACACAATTTTTTTTTTTCCAGAAATTGTTGAAATGGCATCTAGGGACCCCAAAACGGATATTTCCGTAAAAAAAATTTTTGAAAAAAAAATCACGATCACAATACTTTCTCGTACTTCGTAACGGAGAAAGTAAAAATATGAAAAAGAAAACGTACTGTTACACATCTATTTTTTTTTATAATCTTTATGAAGAATATTAACCCTCTATTGCATATTGTTTCCAAATGGGAACATAATTTTTGTGAGTCAAAATGCTGCTCTTACGAAATAAATCATTACTAAAATAAATAAAACAGGTTCGAAAAATATAAGAGATCCCCAACAAAATTTATTTTGGAAGAAATCTTCTTCAGAAGAATTTTTTTCTTTATTTCTCAACTAGAGCAAACATGTTCGTAGAGCGCACAGAAAAAAAACAAACAGACCAATTACAAGGAAATTCATAGAAGTATTGATTTGTATGTCTCTCCCTCATCAGACAACTTTCCTTAAGCAGGCATTCGACCGCTAAAACCAGAATGGTTCAAATTACGAATGTTATGCCTCTAAACAAGTTTGAAGAACTTAAAAGCTTTATTCATTTCTTTGATAATTGTGTTGGTGCCAAAAGTACTGATAAAATTACGTCAGTACTAAACCAAATAAAAGATTTTTATTTTATAAAAATGGTGATGTGGCCATCATGTTACTTTCTCCGACTTGATGGTATCATTTTTATTTACGCTTTCGTGGTTTATTTTCAATTTAAATCATATTTTAAATGTACATCGAGCGTTGTGTAAACTCGGATGAAACTGACGTTTAAAACGTCAAAATCATGAAAGATGGATAAATTATACTTCAAATTCAAAAACTCAGTTTACTCAAAAACTAAAGGGATTTCGAAAAAAACTTATTCTTTATAAGCTGTTCATTTTAGTATTCTCTACAATTGTTATTAATATAAATTTGCTCTAACTATTATCGTTGTATAATTATAAACCAAAAATAAAAAAAAAATAATTAATTTTTTTCTCGAATAAAAATAATTTTATGAAAAAAATTTTCTAGCAAAAGATTTTCATTTCTTTGTTGTCTTCAAAGTTTGTTTATGTGTTTTTGTGATATTTTTCATATTTAAGAAAATATTGACAAAAAACAAAAAACAGTTAAGGTAAACTCCCACTTCCGGTGTACGAAATTTTACGAAAAGCTTTTCAGTTCTTCAGATTATCAAATAAGACGGATGTTCACAGTTTCATATCAATTGCTTTGTTAGTTTTTGAGATACAGCGCGCACAGACAGACACAGACACACACACACAGACACAAAAAATTTTTTTCCAGAAATTGTTGAAATGGCATCTAGGGACCCCAAAACGGATATTTCCGTAAAAAAAATTTTTGAAAAAAAAATCACGATCACAATACTTTCTCGTACTTCGTAACGGAGAAAGTAAAAATATAATTTTGCCTTATTGCTTTAACCATTTAATGTAACAACTTATATTTTTATATTTAAATAAATAATGCAATAGAGGGTTAACAAACAAATCTGTTAATAATTCGTCATGTTTGCATCATCCCCTATTTTAAATAGTAAAATTATTACTACGAACTTTAGAAGCGTTGGGTATTTCCCTTGGGTTATATTTATTTTATTATATAAGAAAGGTGGAATAACATCTGAATTCGCGCTAACCAGTTTAACCGTAGTTTCGCCAAGGTCAAAGGAGTTCGTGTTTCGCAGGGATGGTATAGAAGAAATTATTTTACTCTCAGAAACTGCAGTGAAGCAGTAATATTGACTGGTTCTGATTTTAGAACCATCATAGGAAATATTTACATCAGGATTTAACTTTTTTATTAGAAGCTTCATAATTTCTTTTGCACATTTCTATATCACAAATGTTTTGTTTTTTTTTTCTTTAAATTGAACCAGATTATACAAAGTTTTGACTGTTATTTATTTTACTCATAAACTTTGCATCATGCTCTAAAATTAACCACCAAATAAGAGATTTTATTATTGTTTTAGATACTTATTAGCCCATGAGTAAATCTGCTACTTATACAATAGATAATGAATGTTTAGTACATCTGTTCCCGACCAGAATTTTTAATTTTACGTTAAGACGTCCGCTTTGATCCCAGCGGAACGCGCCCTAGATTACTGTCATTTCCAGCTACGAAAATTCAGCACCACTCGAATCACGGAGCTTTTCCTGTCACCTTCGGAAAATATTACACGTGTTTCGTCCCCGGCTTAATTCTCAACCAACCTGGGGCGTTTTTCCCCATCCAGAGTCTCTCCCGAAGATCCGACGACGCTGACGCACGATCAAAAATAAATCCTTTTCTCGCGCCACCGCAAGAAACTAAAACTCCCCCGGTCTTCATTAATGTTGCTAAACGGCGAATGATAAATGCGCGGCAATTAATTATTTCGCGCCCGCGAGACGGCGCAAAGAAATAAATGATTATCGTCCGCACGGAAGCTATACATCTTTGTAGCGTAAACGGCTGCCACGTCTGCATCTCTAATTTTCCTCGTGTAAAAGACAGTGAGGAGATTTATTGTGTTTTGAGCGAAATTAAAATGTTTCAATAGCGGATCATAAATCAATATTAAGGAGGAACACGGGCGCGGGTAATGAGTTTATTTTTTTTTGCGTTTTGCTCTCGTTAATTTTTCAGAAATTGAGAAGTGACGGACGGACGGGGTGCCTTTCTGGACGGAATCGGAAGTCGTGCGCTGGTGTGTCATAATTTCGTGATAAATGATTTCGTTCCCGGTCGTTTCGTGTTTTACGTCTAACGGCATGCAATAATCATGCAAATACGAGGAGGAGGTATCCTGCGCGCAGACTTCATGAATCTTAACTGACATCAAAATAATTATCCTATTATTCTTATTTCTTATAATCGGCTTTTTAATATAGCACTTATTTAAATAATTTAATTTGCAAATGCAAATATTTCGAAAATAATATTGATTGTGCAATTAAATAGAATTAAGTGGTGTAATAAAATAACGTACGTCCCAGTATTTACTTACAATACCAACAATTTAAATAACGCAAAACTTACTAAATACTGGGACGTACATCATATTATTACACCACTTACATATTACCCAGTAACCATGGATTACAACACCAACAATTTAAATAGAATTAATTTTTCCACATGGCATTGTAATATATATCTTAAACAGAAACATTCAATATTTGGAATGTAGATTTTATATTTTGCAATAAGCACAAAGTCGACCTTTAGTATTTACATAAATCCGGCAAAAACGCACTTGAATAACCGTAGATAAACTTCTGCAGAAGGAGTTTAAATATCAGCTTTGTTTGGTCTCTTTCCCCTGCAAACTTTTTCAATGGTTCATTTATATTTATATTCCCGGTTTAATGATATTTACCGACAAATGTTTAACTCGTCTGCTTTAAAGCGTTGGCCTCGTATTTGTTTATTATTAATCTACAATGTATCACAGAACAGACTCCCTCGATATACTGAGTATGTTTAACGGGGAATTGGGTAACTGCATGCGAAACAAATATCGACTTGTTTGTTTAATTAAAGATAAATAATAAATGGTACCTAATTTTGTGTAATATATCATAGAGACAATACTATGTCGATATTACATGTGCATATGTAGAATACTAAGGCTGTATATTAGATCATAATAAATAAATTCTGCAACAAGTAAGGTTGTTTCTATTTTATTTAGATCATAATAAACAAAAAAAACTTAATAAATTCTCAAACTTTTCAAACTTTAAAGCACTTAATATTTTTTATTTTTTATTGAATCCCCTATATATTTTTATGTAATTCTATGCGGAATTTAAAACAAAACATTTTTTCCAATAGCAACCCTATCACAATTTCAAACACGCTAAAAGTTATTTGCAAAAAACTCGCTTTATCAATTACTCCAATGGCCATTTTAATGAATAAAACTCGAAGGTGACTTTGAAAAACAATTTGTAATTACAATTGTTATTATTATTTATCATTATACTACTGAATAACCATGTGTTGCCCGGCGCATTCACCATAATTCATACACATTTCCTCTCCCATCTTCCATAGCTACTGATTAAATTAGGATTTTTATATTCTTTAGACTACAAGTGAAGTATTTTAGGAAAGTATTTTTGATTCTACCGCTTGTCCCAAAAAGGTGCGACGTCATTATGATATATCTTTTTGGATTACATGCTGTATATTTTATTGCTTATAACTTTAAACTTTCCAAATTTACTCAATCCATTCGTGATTACAATTCCGTAAAAAAAAACCTAAACACCCCTTCAACGGATTTTGAGATAATTCCATGCGAACAGTGCATATTTTTTTAAAAAATCTGCAATTATTTGGGTGGCTCAAAAAAATATAAAAACAATTTCCAACGACTTGAAACTTTTCAAATTTACTCAAAATCCATTCAGGATTATAATTCCGTAAAAAACCTCAAACACCCCTTCAATGGATTTTGAAATAAATCCATGCGAAAAGAGCACAATTTTTTTTAAATCAGTAATTATTTGGGTGGCGCAAAAAAATATAAAAACAATTGCCATCGACTTGAAACTTTCCAAATTTACTCAAAATCCATTCAGGATTATAATTCCGTAAAAAAACGCAAACACCCCCTCAATGGATTTTAAAATAAATCCATGCAAAAAGAGCATAATTTTTGTAAAAATTTGTAATTATTTGTGTGGCGCAAAAAAATATAAAAACAATTGCCATCGACTCAAAACTTTTCAAATTAACTCAAAATCCATTCAGGATTATAATTCCGTAAAAAACCGCAAAGACACCCTGAATGGATTTTGAAATAAATCCATGCGAAAAGAGCACAATTTTTTAAAAATCTGTAATTATTTGGGTCGCGTACAAAAATATAAAAACAATTGCCATCGACTTGAAACTTTCCAAATTGACTCAAAATCCATTCAGGATTATAATTCCGTAAAAAACCGCAAAGACACCCTGAATGGATTTTGAAATAAATCCATGCGAAAAGAGCATAATTTTTTAAAAATTTGTAATTATTTAGGTGGCGCAAAAAAATATAAAAACAATTACCATCGACTTGAAACTTTTCAAATTAACTCAAAATCCATTCAGGATTATAATTCCATTAAAAACCGCAAACACCCCCTCAATGGATTTTGAAATAAATCCATGCGAAAAGAGCATAATTTTTTAAAAATTTGTAATTATTTGGGTGGCGCAAAAAAATATAAAAACAATTGCCATCGACTCAAAACTTTCCAAATTGACTCAAAATCCATTCAGGATTATAATTCCGTAAAAAACCGCAAACACCCCTTCAATGGATTTTGAAATAAATCCATGCGAAAAGAGCACAATTTTTTTTAAATCAGTAATTATTTGGGTGGCGCAAAAAAATATAAAAACAATTGCCATCGACTCAAAACTTTCCAAATTGAGTCAAAATCCATTCAATATTATAATTCCGTAAAAATCCGCAAACACCCCTTCAATGGATTTTAAAATAAATCCATGCAAAAAGAGCATAATTTTTGTAAAAATTTGTAATTATTTGGGTGGCGCAAAAAAATATAAAAACAATTGCCATCGACTTGAAACTTTCCAAATTTACTCAAAATCCATTCAGGATTATAATTACGTAAAAAAACGCAAACACCCCCTCAATGGATTTTAAAATAAATCCATGCAAAAAGAGCATAATTTTTGTAAAAATTTGTAATTATTTGTGTGGCGCAAAAAAATATAAAAACAATTGCCATCGACTCAAAACTTTTCAAATTAACTCAAAATCCATTCAGGATTATAATTCCGTAAAAAACCGCAAAGACACCCTGAATGGATTTTGAAATAAATCCATGCGAAAAGAGCACAATTTTTAAAAAAATTGTAATTATTTGGGTGGCGCAAAAAAAATATAAAAACAATTGCCATCGACTCAAAACTTTCCAAATTGACTCAAAATCCATTCAATATTATAATTCCGTAAAAATCCGCAAACACCCCTTCAATGGATTTTGAAATAAATCCATGCGAAAAGAGCACAATTTTTAAAAAAATTGTAATTATTTGGGTGACGCAAAAAAAATATAAAAACAATTACCATCGACTTGAAACTTTTCAAATTAACTCAAAATCCATTCAGGATTATAATTCCGTAAAAAACCGCAAGGACACCCCGAATGGATTTTGAAATAAATCCATGCGAAAAGAGCACAATTTTTAAAAAATTTGTAATTATTTGGGTGGCGCAAAAAAAATATAAAAACAATTGCCATCGACTCAAAACTTTCCAAATTGACTCAAAATCCATTCAATATTATAATTCCGTAAAAATCCGCAAACACCCCTTCAATGGATTTTGAAATAAATCCATGCGAAAAGAGCACAATTTTTCAAAAATCTGTAATTATTTGGGTCGCGTACAAAAATATAAAAACAATTGCCATCGACTTAAAACTTTCCAAATTGACTCAAAATACATTCAGGATTATAATTCCATAAAAAACCGCAAACACCCCCTCAATGGATTTTGAAATAAATCCATGCGAAAAGAGCATAATTTTTTAAAAATTTGTAATTATTTGGGTGGCACAAAAAAATATAAAAAACAATTGCCATCGACTTGAAACTTTCCAAATTGACTCAAAATTCATTCAGGATTATAATTCTGTAAAAAACCGCAAACATACCCTCAAAGCATAATTTTTAAAAAAATTGTAATTATTTAGGTGGCGCAAAAAAATGAGGGTGGTGGGTGGTCCCTATGCCACCCTCCAACCCATCGAACACGACGCAGAATTTGTATATATAAATTCGATTATCGACAGATGAAAAAATCGTTAAGATAATTTTTTTATCAAATATATTTACAGTTGTGAAACTCTTATTCATGTTCTGAGCATTAGAGGGTGAGATAGGGCCCACCCACTGCCCCTTGTTTTTTTTTTAATTAACCTAGAAAAAACTGTTTGATTAAAGAATATCTTAGTCAAATCACTCGCGATTTAAATGTTTTATAACCATCCCGGACGAGGGTTTGTGGGTTAAATCATAATGGAAATAGAGGGGGTGGGTGGGCCCTATGGGGGTGCGTGGGCCCTATGTGGGCCCTATCCTATACTCTAAACCTTCAAACACAATAAATATTTTTTATAAATAAATTCGATCAAAAAATCCTTAAGATATTTTCTTATTAATGTATTTACAGTTGTGAAATCCTTGTTCGTGTTCTAAGGACTAAAGGGTGGGATAAGGAAAGCCCACCACCCCTCATTTTTACTTAAACCTAACCTAGAAAACATTGTTCGATTAAACCAATATCTGATCACGAAAAATGCAATAGTCTCAAAAGCATAAAGAAAGAGTGTTTGTGGGAAAAATTTGAAAGAAACGGAGGGTAGTTAGTGGGCCCCATGGGTGCCTTTTATGGTTACCTATATACCCCTTAACATTAATTGAAATCGATTAAGTATCCGCCATATTTTAATGTTCAAATTATCAAAAACGCAGTTCTGCAATTTGAAAAATTTAAATTGAGATTTAAAAAAAGTGTAATTTAAGCATTTAGTGTTAATTTCACGAGAACATTTTAAATGAACATTTAATTCGCCACATTTAACATTTGAATGATTAAAATCGAGCAACGCGTTTGGCAGTTTTGCAATTTCAAGAATTAAAATTGAGGTATTAAAACCTCTAAACTCGAATAAAGTATAATGTTTGCATTTTGTGTTAATTTCACAAGAAAATTATGTAATCAGTTTTAAATAAACAGTAAATTCCCTACATTTTGACGTTTGAATGATTAAAATCGAATAACGCATTCGACAGTTCTGCAATTTTAAAAATTAAAATTGAGATTTTGAAACCTCCGAACTCGAATAAAGTGTAATTTTTGCATTTTTTTGTTAATTTAACGAGAAAATTTTGTTATCAGATTTAAATCAACATTAAATTTGCCACATTTTGACATTTAAAAGATTAAAATCGGACAGCATTCGGCAGTTCTGCAATTACAAAAATTAAAATTGAGATTTTAAAACCTCCGAACTTGAACAAAGTGCAATTTTTGCATTTTGTGTTAGCTTTACGACCAAATTTTATATTCAGTTTCAAATGAACATTAAATTCAACACAATTTGACGTTTAAATGATTAAAATCGGATAACGCGTTCGGAAGTGCTGCAATTTAAAATAAAAAAATAAAATTGAGATTTTAAAACCTCCGAACTTTAACAAAGTGCAATTTTTGCATTTTGTGTTAATTTCACGAGAACATTTTTTCAACAGTTTCGAATTAACATTAAATTCTACACATTTTGACGCTTAAATGATTAAAATCGGATAACGCGTTCGGTAGTTCTGCAATTTTAAAAATTAAAATTGAGATTTTAAAACCTCCGAACATGAATACAGTAATGAATAAAAATCCAAGGTGGCGTAGAAAAACAATTTGTTGATATAAAATTACAATTTTCTTTATTATTTATTATTATACTTCTGAATAGTTATTAAAATAACCCCGTGTTGCCCGGCGTATGTACCAGAATTACCATAGAGGATCATGAATTTTCCGTCCCTCTTCTGTAGCTCATTTACTAAGTTAGGCTTTTGAAATTTTGGTGGCTTCATCCTATGAACTATTTCAAGAAAATATTTTTGATTATACAGGGTGTCCCAAAAATGTGTGACGACTTGAAGATATATCTTTTTAGATTACATGCTGTATATGTTGTTGCTTATTTGGGTGCCTTTACTGATTACCTTGATACCCTTCGTATTCAGTTTTAAAAATTGTAAAATAGTGTTTAGTGAATTTATTTGAATTCAGTATACTATTTCATCTCCTCATTTCTCATATTTTTTACTCCAATTTATCGACCACTCGAAGCTAAAAAGTTCCTGAAATTCAAAACTCTCATGAAAACACTTGTGTTTCTAAGAGGACAATGTTAAAACTAAAGTGATTTTGAATGAACGATATAATGTAATTTTTATAGAATCTTCCACAACTGAAAAGGTTATCATCAATTATGAAATACCAACGTGTTATAACAGAAAATGTTTCAAAATGAAACCTCGGGATTTAATTTTTTTTGATTATTTTCACGCTAGTATTCGAATTTTTATAAATACACAGATGACTTTAAAATCTGCCACTTTTGAAAAATGTTTTTGACTATCTATAGGCGCTGTGTCCCTAAAACCAAGTAGGATTTTTAAAGAAAACTTGAAACTTATTCAGCGATTTGAGGAACTAAAATTTTGCTTGTTTGTATTATACAATTCTGCTTATAACTTTTTGATGACGTAACTTTGTGTTTTTATAATATTTATCTAGCACCACTACTGTAAATTCCCATCATTGTACAATTCACACTGTGTAAAATAGTTTATTTATTTTTTGGCGATAACATAAAATACTTACATAAGGTTAAGTTACTTTTGCTCAAAAATTGCATTTAAAATGATTTCCTGCAGAAACCACTGGTTCAATTCGGAGTTTCTACACGTCACAGTAAAAATGTTATTAAGACCTATCAGAAAAAGTGCATGTAGCAAAAAAATTGTCGTCATTTTGAAACATTTACAAAATTTAGAAAATAGTCGATTTTTCAGATTTTGTACCGCTGTAGCGGCTAAACGAAGAAGCCAAATCGAACGCCAAATCTGTGCTCCTTGTGTGGATATCAGTGGGATTCAAACTAAAATTGGTGATTTGAAATTTTTGACGAAAACTTAAAAAAGTACCGAAGGGTTCTTACTTTTGCTCAAAAATTGCATTTGAAATGATTTCCTGCAGAAACCACTGGTTCGATTCAGAGTTTCATCTCATCAAGACCCATCAAAAAGTGTACTTGCGCAAGAACAAATGTCAAATTGAAGCCCGTGACCCATTTGCAAAGAAAATGGAGAAAATCGAAAAAATCAACTTTTTTTAATAACCATCGTAGACCATTAAAGTATACCGTTTTTTTTTCGTCAGAAGAACGAGCAAAATCCATCAGCGTTAAAAAATTCGAACTATCTTTAATAGCAGAAAAGTTGGCGTCACGTTGAAAATTTTAGAAAATTTAGAAAAAAGTTGATTTTTCAGACTTTGAACGGCCGTAGCGGCTAAGCGAAAAATCCAAATCGAACGTGGTTTGCAAACCTGTGCTCCTTATGTGAAAATTAGTCAGATTCAATTAAAATTGACGATTTTCAAATTTTGACGAAAACGGGAGAAACCATCTAATGCTTAAAAAATGAATTTGAAATTATTTCCTGAAGAAACCGCAGGTTCGTTTCGTAGTTTCTATACGTTTCTATACGTCAACGTATATATATATATATATATATATATATATATATATATATATATATATCAGAAGAACTAGCTAAATCGCGATTGGCGTTGAAAAATTTCAGCTATCTCAAATAATAAAAAAGTTGCCAAGTCACCTTGAACATTTTAGACAATTCAGAATAAAGTCGATTATCTCAGACTGTGAACGGCGGCCAAATAGAACTTGGTTTACAAATCTGTGCTCCTTGTGTGAGTCAAAATTTATTTGGGGGTTGAAATTTGGGGTGGGGGATGTTCATGTGTATTCTTAAGTAATAACCCTATCCTGCTCATAATATAATAGCAAACAAAATGAATGATAAAATCTATTGCTTAACACACCCGTTCCTGCATTTCACTTTCCGTCTTCTATAGATCAGTTACTGCTTAAATTAGGATTTTGATATTTTGCAGACTTTACTTGGATTCTAGGAAGTATTTCAGGAAAATATTTTTGATTCTACAGAGTGTTCCAAAAAAGTGTTACGTCATAATATATTTTCAGTTTTGCACCTTTGATTTAAAAAAAAATAATAAAAAAAATTGGGCCTCGTTAATGAAATTATACAGGTTACTTATTAAATAAGGTCTGACAGACTTGTCATCCAAGTTTTATTGATATGAATTATATAGGGTGTCCAAAAATTATTTTCAAACTTTTCAAATCTTCAAGCAGTTTATTTTTAATTTTAATACAAATAATACAAATACAATATTTATTATGAATTCATATTTATATTACACATAAAATTTGATGTAAAATTAAAACAAAAATATATTCCCCATTCACTATTTAAAATTATTATTATTTATTATTATACTTCTTAATAATCATTTAAATAATCCGGCGCATTCACCATATTTTTATACATACATTATTAAGTATTGAAATTATAGAATTGTTTCACAATCAGTAGCTTCTTGTAGATGAATAATATGTCTCCTTTAATATACTATTTTTAAACAAATGATGATTAATTTAAAAAATGTACACCTAGCACGACTGCTTTGGTCTCCTTGATTTAATTAAAAGTTAGTGGCCGCTAAATTCTGGTTTTGTATCGTCGAATGCTTAACTATCAATTACGGATAACCGCAAGCATTCTAGGCAGAACTTCAATTAAAGCCTTGATGATTAGCGGTGCATCCTGAAATGGTCTTCCATTATAAGCGCTATTTGGTTAACCCGAGAGCGACCGATCAAACCCGAGCCTTAATTTAATCCGCTCGGGTATGTAAGCAAAGCAAATTGGATATCTTTAATGCTATGGAAATCTATTTGTGCAAAATTGTGTTGATATAATACGGCAGAAAAAAAAATCATATTTTACAGAAAGCATTTATTAAACGAACAAAAGTAATAACAGGAATGTGTAAATAATGTTTTTTACTGTCATACTATACTAATAACAGGTTGCTAGTTATTAAAGTATTTGCAACAAAGTAGTAAAGTAAATATATGATACTTTAAAATGAGAAATATAATTTTTAAATAAATTCAATAAAAATGTAGCCTAAATATATGAATATTCAACTGTGCAAGCAAAAAATGTGTTCTAATGTGTTTAATATAATTTTTGTCTTCTACAATAAATTGTCCTATAAATTTCTCATTTTATTGTATTTTTCTGCAAGAAGTCGGGGAATTTTTATTTTATTAAATCTACTTTAATTTGGGGATTGAAATCCATCTTTTTATTAGGTTTAAATTGATTCAGAACAAATAAATATGGTACTTCCTAATATATAGATTGATGAATAAATGAATTTTACATATCAGGCAGTGCTATTATTTCTTTCTGAAACAAATATATTAATTTAATTAAAAATCATTGCATTGACTATTTTCTCCAGAACGAAAATATTATCACGTGGAAGGAGATATGATAAATGAGACATTGATAGAGATCATATAATGCGTTGTTGGAAAGGGGATACGATCCATTTGTGCTGATGGAGCTTAATGTAGTCTAAAATATTTCGTCCTAGTTTTCGACGACGGCAACAAAAATTTAATGCGATCTTTAATACTTTGATTCTACGCGACTTTGTCGGTATCTTTGTCGACAATGTTGGCTCTACAATAAAGCGAAGCCTTTCCTTCGTCCACGTATTTACACGGCGCAAATAGAAAAGCGGTTTCGACGTCGTTTTCACAACGGGCGTCGTCGTGAAATAGTTTTATAATCTATAAAAGGGTAAATAGTAGAAAATTATTTTTGTATTAGCTGCAGCGACGGATTTTACGGTGTGTTGCAAACCGCTAATTTCTGTGTTTGCATTCGCGTGCACTGGGAACTTTTAAATATGCTTTTTTCTGATTTATGGAGTTTGGTGTAAACAGTAATTGCGTTAATAATTCAAATTTTAATCTGAAAATTGTACATTTTTTATCTTAGAAATGAAATTGGCAGTGTAGATTAATTTCATTTTATACGGATTTTAAGGGTAAAATAGTGAATTATATTACTAGTGGTATTTTTTGTAATACACGATGGTATAAATTATTCCATTATATCTATTCTGGGAAATTTTATTATCATTATTATTATAACAAATATCCTGAGTATAAAATAATTCTTGCGTCCAACTATTGACATCGCTTAGTAAATTATAACAGAGATATTGTTGTTTAAATTAATACCCAGTTTAATAGTAAATTCTCGTTTAATTACAATTTTCAAGAGCCCAATTGACGAACTTTTACAAATACTTCCTCTCTCTTTTGTTAAAACAAAACTTTAACGGAAACTTTAAACACGCTTGTTAGCTTAATCCGAGATGAAATTGGCACAAAGCGAATTCCTCTAGAAAATTAAATCCACCCAAACATCGCCACATTTATTTTAAGCGCCCATCAAATTAAGTAAAAATAGTGAAGTTACTCTCTGGTCAATTGCCTGTTGAGGTCATTTCTTATTAATCGGTATAAGAAATTAATGTCATCAAACGATGAAAAATTACTGTATACCATTGATTATTTATAAAACACGTGTATTTATTTACGCTAAATAATAAATTGGCGAATTTTCCAACATTTATAGCCTCGCCCTTTTTCCTAACAGTTTGCGCTCGCGCTAATTGTGATTTATATTTTAAAATAAATAACGATGGCCGTTCGGGAAAGTTTTAATGGTAAATAATCGTCGTTTTATCGACGCCGTGCTGTGCAAATATTTTCTATGTGGCCGCAGGATATAATATGACGTTTTCAAATTGGTGATTTTGGAAGGGCATTAATGAAAATTGGCTGCTCGTTAAACGCCGACGTGGCGCAAATTAGCGTCTGTTTACAAACATGAAAATGCGTTATTACGTTCGTTTGTTTTTTTAGGGGTGAATAAGGTAATATTGAATTTTTTCGTTGAAAATTCATTCAAGTTACTTTGGGAAAATATTTTTCATATTAAACGGGTAATTGTATTTTTTTAAACGAAATTAAATTTGGATGAATCATCGTTGATTGGAATTACTAAAGATATCAAATAAAATTGTATAAGTAATTCATATAAAGAATAATTATACCGTGTGTTCGTTATTGTTTGATAGCTGTTTGAATTTCCCGCTCCTAAAAAAACTTTTAATGGTAGTACTTACCAGTGGCAGGACTATTAGGGAATTTATTTTGAACTAAACTATAACAGATGTTCAAAGTGTTTACCCGGCGTTTGATGTTGTTGAAGGCATTTTGTAAAATTTCAGGTGCAACATTGTGCACCGCTTCTGTTATTGTATTGCGCAGTTCTTGTAAAGTGTGGAGTCGATCAGTGTACACTTTATTTTTTAAATATCCGAAAATAAAATAGTCCAGCGATGTCAAATCTGGTGAGCGAGGTGTCCATAGATCTTTGCTAATTAACCTATCTCCGAAGAACTGCCGCAGGTGATTTAACGTTGTATTTGCAGTATGCGCAGTGGCTCCGTCCTGCTGAAAGTATCCTTGCTGCAATTCATCATCATGTAGTTGTTCGATAAAAGGATTTAAGAGTAATTCCTGATAGCGAGCTGCATTAATATTGTCATTAAAAAAAAATAGGGCCATAGATCCTTCGGGACATTGCCAGCCATACACCAACCTTCTGAGGATGTAACGGAACCTCAACAAATATATGGGGGTTTTCTGCAGCCCACACTCTATGGTTTTGCGAGTTCACATAGCCGCTAAGGTGAAACCAAGCTTCGTCACTGTAAAACGTTAAATCTAACAAATCATCATCATTCAGGAACTCGTTAAACCAATTGCAATACTGCACTCAGTGAGGATAATCAGGCGGCAGCATATGTTGAGTTGCAGTTACTTTGTAAATGTAATTTTTTTTGCAAGCCTTCTGACATGTACCGAGCGATAAATTTGCCTGAGCAGACAAACATCGGAGCGATTTTTTCGGACTCACATCTAGTCTTTGTTGAATATCTTCAACGAATACTTCTGTAAGGACAGTAGGTCGGCCTGTAGATTTTCCTTTGGAAACGCTGCTGGTTTCATGGAATCTGGTAACAATACGGCGAACATGTTGCACAAAGTAATTGTGACCAAACTCAACATCAGGAAACTGCTCATGAAATTGTTCCTCGCAATGGGTCCCCCCGGTTAAGATAGGCGAAATGCCCCCAGATTCGGAAATCCTAATTAACCAAATAATGTTGTATCTTGAAGTAAGAATTATCCGCGGACATGGTTTATATGGTCCACACCCCTTCCCTCATCCCACCTGGGGTCAAAAAGGGTTATTTCTTGTTTTAATTTTTTATCTGACGAGGTGTGTAATGCAAAATTCTGAAAAAAATTATCAAGGTAGGTTATCAAGAGACCTATCAATACATTTTTTTTCAAGGTCATCCAAGGTCATTTGATGTCTCAAAAAAATAGTGCACCATTACAATTTCACAATTGTACCAAAACTGTCAAAATGTTTTAAACTTTGATTTATTCGTAAATTTAGGTGTTCATGAAAAATATTTATTAAAAAGAGTTCATTTTTTCTTTGTGTTCAACTTTTATTAAAATAATAATAATAATAATATTTATTTCCTAACAGAAACAAAATCCCTTAACAGGGTAATATAATAGCAATAGAAATAACAAATAAAATTAAAATAAAATACTGATGCATACATAAGTGAAACATCGCATTAAGCATTATAATAATTACAGAATATAATGGAATTAGTGAAGAAACATTATTTTTTAAAACTATAAAGCTAGGGTGAAAAAAAACCAAAAATATGTGATGGCATATGGATTTGCATTTTTTAAGGAGCAACGCGCCTTTTCTGTATTTACTTTCAAGCTAATAAGAGTACAACATAGTCACGCCCCTAAGCGCCCCTAATTCGAGGGTTATTCTTTTCGCCGCTTGGTGGCAGATTATTACGGATCGCTAATTTCTAGAAACGCGATCGCACTTTTCTCATCCATTATACATTTTAGAAAGAAAGGTCACAGGAAAAATATATTCTAAGTAAAGGTAAAAAGGGCAACCAAGAGTTATTTTTTTTTAAATTTTTTATTTTTAATTTTTACTTTGTTATTAACAAAAAACAAAAAATATAACTCTTGTATACCCTCGTAATAATAATTTTAGAAATAACTGTAAAAACAGATTTACATTTTATAAATTCGTAAGTGAAAAATCGGAGTTTTAGATATATGCATGGTATCCAGGACTCTTAATTCATCTTATAAATACTCCGCGGCAGTTAAGTCTAATTGAACGAAATATCTTGAGATCATCGGTAAACAGTAGAAACTTATAGGTCCAAATCGTTTATAAACAACAGAAATAAAATTGGTCCACAATGAGAGCCTTGAGGGACACCTGAAGTTACATTAATTGCTTTTGAAACATAATGAATAATTTTCACGAATTGCAGTCTATCGGTCAGAAAAATATTTGGTTAAATTATCCCCGAAACCCATCCGTTGTAATTTATTTACCAAAATAGACTGAGAGACACGGTCAAAGGCCTTGGAAAAATCTGTATACACTGCATCTACTTGGGAATTATTTTCGAAGACCTTTAAAATGTATGATTGATATATTAATAAATTAGATACAGCTGACTTTCCGTAACAAAAACCATGCTGTTCATTGCAGATAAAACATTAACTGCATTAAAATTAATTTATCAAGTAGTTTAGGGATAACCGACTGGATTGCAATTCCTCTATAGTTGGTGATGTCTTCTGAAAAATTCCTCTAATAAAACTTTCCAGCCCAAAGGAAATTCACATGATTTGATAGATACATTAAATATAATGTTCAATGGTATACACGAAGTGTAAATACATATTTTTAGGAAAAAAGCTGGTATTCCATCTGGCCCCGGATTACACGAGTCAGGTAATGTATTTATAGCATTGAAAACATCAGACTTATTAATACTAAAGTGGCTTAAATTTATACAATTAATAGGAGTAACATCAGGCTCTCCTATATGATCATTTACATAAACATCAGTAAAGAAATCGGCAAATAGGTTTATACAGTTTTCACCGAAACTACAAGATTTTTCATTGAAATACATATGCTTCGGAAAACCATCTGTTTTCCTAGATTAATTAACGAAATACAAAAATGATCTTGCATTTTGATGTATATTTCATTCAATTTTATTGATATGTTTTAGAGTGCTTCGCTCTGTGCTTTACACTCGGGAAGGAAGACATTTAAACTGTTCATAATCATCATAAATACCTATTAATTTATATTTCGTATGTGCTTCCTTTTTAATTTTAATAAGGTTGATTAAAGAAGCATTGAACCATTTGGGAAGGAAGATGATTTAACAAGTTTAACGGAAACATATTTCTGAACAACTTACACAATTAAATTTATCATCATCATTATCAAGATCATCATTCCAAGAAATACTAGATAGAAAAATGTTGATTTCAGGAAAGTTAGCTGCTTTAAAATTGTATAATAAATCATTGCAAGGAAGAGATTCAGTAGTATCGTTATAACAGTTATTATATATCATCACAAATATGAGGCTGGGAATGTATATTAGAAAATAACAATTTGATCTTCAAACAAATTTTACCTTCAACAAGGTCATGAAATGGGATTCAAGGTCATCTTGCGGACTCCTTAAATGTTTGTATCCAAGATGCGAGTCACAACCAACATGTCACCTCTTCATGTTTGGATATTTCCATGCCTATGCGTGGTTTCGCAATAAAACAAGGAAAAAAAACTGATCTAAAAATAAAAAATATTTTTCAAAAAGTATTTTCACCCGCTGAATCTGAATTCACCATTAAAATTTGCGTATCAGGCCTCTGTTTCACGTTTATTTCGAAAAATAGGCAAATTTAGCAATTTTTAGATTTTTTAGGTTTAGGGCCCAGCCTAAGCCTTCATGGCCAATTCCGAGGGCGGATCTGAAATCAGCGGGTCAAAATACATATAGCCATATGTGTCGCATACCCAGATCATGGAACTTTTTTTTTGTGAGGCTGTGTAATCTATGATTAATTGAGTCAAAATCTTGAATACAGAATAACATCAACCTGAGACCCGTAATCAAGCACCAGAAATAAATTCTGTAAAAAACACTAGATTTGATGAAGCAAAACCATGTTGTCCTGTTTTGACAATGCTTGAAATGGGGAAATTAAGTTGATTGGCAATAATAATT
The DNA here is from genome assembly GCA_910593695.2 of Ocypus olens. Taxonomy (NCBI): domain Eukaryota; kingdom Metazoa; phylum Arthropoda; class Insecta; order Coleoptera; family Staphylinidae; genus Ocypus; species Ocypus olens. The sequence continues at coordinate 51,548,344 of OU343060.1, forward strand.
TCAAATAATTTAGTCAAGTTGTTAAGAATTGATATAAGCCTATAATTTTGAATAGTTCCTCTATCACCTGCTTTAAAAATGGGCGTAACACGTGCAATTTTCCACATTCCTGAAAAAGTACCAGTAGTAGGTTGAAGATATGTTTCAGGGGTGTAATTAGATTATAAATGCAATCACTGACTAAAAAAGCAGGAACTTTCTCAGGTCCTAATGTACACTTATTACTCATGGTCTATAATCCTTTAAAAATATCATTGTCTGTTAAACAGTGCAATAAGAAAATATTGCTTGATGAATATGAACTTGATGATACAGTATTATTTGAAGTGTTTTTATAAACTGAATTGAAATGTTTTGCAAAACCTTCAACGATATCTTTTGAATTATTTAAAGTGTAGCTTTCGTACAACGATGTGCCAGGAATCCTTGATTGTGATTTTTACTTTCTCCGTTACGAAGTACGAGAAAGTATTGTGATCGTAATTTTTTTTTACGGAAATATCCGTTTTGGGGTCCCTAAATGCCATTTCAACAATTTCTGGAAACAAAAATTTCGTGTCTGTGTGTGTGTCTCCATGTGTGTGTCTGTCTGTGTGCGCTGTATCTCAAAAACTAATAGAGCAATTGATATGAAACTTTGAATATACGTCTTATTTGATAACCCGAAGAACTGAAAAATTTTGGTAAAATTTCGTACACCGGAAGTGGGTGTTTACCTTAACTGTTTTTTGTTTTTTGCCAATATTTTCTTAAATATGAAAAATATCACAAAAATATTTGAACAAACATTGAAGGCCACAAAGAAATGCATATCTTTTGCTTGAAAATATTTTTCATAAAATCATTGCTGTTCAAGAAAAAAAATTATCAATATTTTTTTAATTTTTGGTTTATATTTATGAAACGATAATAGTAACAGCAAATGTATGTGAATAATAATTTTTACCATAATACCAAAATGAACAACTTCTAAAGAATAAGTTTTTTTCCAAATCTTGTTAGTTTTTGAGTAAACCGAGTTTTTGAATTTGAAGTATAATTTTTCCATCTTTCATAATTTTGACGTTTTAAACGTCAGTTTTATCCGAGTTTGCTCAACGCTCGATGTACATTTAAAATATGATTTGAATTGAAAATGAACCATGGAAGCGTAAATATAAATGATACCATCAAGTCAGAGAAAGTAACATGATGGTCACATCACCATTTTTTGGTTTTTATATAAGACCAATTTTTTTTACGCTAGTTAAATATAGTTGGACGAACCGCCCCTGACAATACTGTATATTTCATTTTCGGTAACCGACTCTTGGAATGTAGACTCCTCATTATCGCGATAGTCTAGTGTGGGAATAATGTGTGCGATTTTTGTGGTGCTATTAACAAAGTGGCATCTGCAATTATTTAGTGATTGGTTTATGTAGACTGTTGCTCTTTTTATAATATTCCATGTTGTTTTGTTTATATAGTCTGTATTGATTCGTGATCGTAATAATGTTTCTTTGATGCTATTAGTATTTGTTTACAGGCTCTACAGGGTGCGGCAGGGAAACTTGCTGTTTTGAATTGGGCGCCAATGAGCGAGACGTGGTCAGAAAGGGGTGGGGAGGGTCTCATTCGATAGAGGGGGTCTTGGAGATTTGTTACCGCTCAAGCCAGTTGTCGTCAAGCGTTGGACAAAGGAGCAGCGTGCGTTCGCCGTCGAGGCCTACTTTTCCAATGGCGTTCGGTGCGCCTTCCGAACTCATCCTACAAGTCTCATTCCTAGCCGGCAATCAATCGTTTTGTAGGTGGACACATTCAGGGAAAGTGGCAGTATGGCAAAAAAGGGCCTGTAGGTCAACAGACTTCCAGAACACCAGAAAACGTCGAGAGCACGAGGCTGTCGTTTTTGCTCCATCCCCGGCGTTCGACAGGCAGGTGCACTGGGGATTTCTGATCGCAATGTCAGACGAATTCTTCAACAACACTGCTTGTGTTTATGTGCTCCATAAATTAGTGGAATTTTCCGACTTATAGTACCTATTATATTTTATAATGATCATAATTCCATTCATCTAATCGTAGCAGATGGGATGTGCTAATCGCCTAAATGATTCTTAAATCGTAAGTGCACTTTTTAGAGCATTTTAACTTACTGTGTTCATAACCTAAAATTTGGCCATTAAAGGCGCAGTCTTACCAACCATATTACCAGTCCCGCTCCATAAACCGTGGTCTTCTCTACCTGGTATTGTCTTATTAAAGTCAACACGAAGGGCCGCGTGTTGTGAAGCGTGTGTAATCTGTCTATTTCCCAGCATCCCTCCAAACCTGCGTCTCATATTGTTTTCCTGTGTTATTACATAAATCATAAGGAGTAAAATGATTTGCTACAAATGCAAAGGCGCCGTTCAATCGGGCATCACTTGCTTAAATTGTTCCTCACTTTTCCATCGCAGCTGCATTGCGTGCTATAAAAAGTTTGCGGGACTAGCGAGTAGCGCGGATGAAATATCGAAATGCCCGAGTTGTATTAAGACAACAAGGAGCACTAGTCTCTCATCGGATCTATCCTGTACTGATGGCGCGCAGGATTCCTCTCCGAGTAGCGCATGCTCATGCCTATTGAGTCCGGAATTTACTGCGCTAAAAAGTGAAATCTCAAATTTAAAAGATGAAATTTTGCTACTTAAGGCTGGGCAGCTGGACTTTTTAAAACAACTGACTGCCGAAATTTTAAGCGACTCAAAAATAAATCCTAAATCGTCTGCTCACAATGACACTGCCCCACTCTACTCAACATCAGCAAACGTGGCTGCTAACCCTGCTACCAGTAAACTATCACGCCCAGATAATCAATTGTCGCCGGCAACTCTAGATAGCGTTTTTTGCGCAAGCGGATCAAGTGAAGCTATGGAAGGCAACAAATGTATCAAAACAAAAAATAATAAAAATAATAGTAATAATGGAAACAACTGCGACAACAAAACCGTTGATGATGATGTAGATATGAAGAAGCGGAAAACCGATGGAAAAGCAACTCGCACCATGGCCAGTAACCAGAAAATTCAGGAACTTAATAAGAGCCCCAAATTGCCTTCTATTCTTCGTGGTACCGCTGATAACGTTGGTTTGTTTGGTGCAAGCAAACGTTCTTTCTATCACGTTCATAACTGCAGTCCCTCAACAACTGTTGATGAAATATCGTGTTTTATTAGAGATCATGTTGGTATAGAGAACTTTACTTGCATCCCACTTACAGCTAATACTATGTACTGTTCATTTAAAGTAGGAATTTTTGAGTCTGATATTGATAAATTTTTACTTGCTGAAAAATGGCCTGTAAGCGTTGTCGTTCGTCAGTTTACAAACCGCAATCGTATAATAAAGTCTAGTAATAGTAAAGTTAGAACTAACCCAACTAAATTTACTGTTTTACAAAACTCTTTGGCTAATGGTACTACCGATTTTTTAGCAGGAGGCAATTCACCCCTACAAACACGGTCGACCGACAACGTATGCTCGATGGTAGTAGCATAAAAATTCTTTACCAGAATGTTCGTGGGTTACGTACAAAGTTATCTACTGTTGGGGAAACTATTTCTATGCTAGATTATGATGTAATTGTCCTTACCGAGACTTGGCTTTGCGACAATATTTTTAATTCTGAAATTGGTTTACTTAATTATAATGTATACCGCTGCGATCGTGATCCCTCTATCTCCGGGAAAAATAGAGGAGGCGGTACTCTCATAGCGGTTGCTCGTTACCTAAAGTCGCATATGCTTAGTAGTATTTCAAATTTTCGTGAAGAACTCTTTGTATCTCTTTGCGTTAACCAACAAAAGTTCCTGTTAGGAGCTGTTTATATCCCACCCAATTCACATCCAACTACGTATCAGCAACACTGCATATCTGTCGAGAACTTTATTGATACCTTACCTCATCACCAAGTCTGTATGCTGGGTGATTATAATCTTCCCAACATTAACTGGTTATCGGGTGAATACGGTGTTTACACCGACTCTACTACGCCTGCGGCTATCGCAGTCTCGGACACGTTCGGTTTCATCAACACTTTTCAAGTGAATTCTATTACAAACGCAAACTCTGTTCTACTAGACCTTATTTTTTTACAGACTGCTTCTATTGAAAAGTTCGACATCGCTTTAGCCGACTGCCCACCTGTGCAATGCGATTTACATCACCCTGCATTAGATTTAAATATTAATCTTAATCTTACATCCGGAACTGAAGAGGAGTGTATCTGGAACTCTAACGTAAAGTATCAGTTTTCAAAAGCCGACTTTTTGAGTTTGAACAATGTTTTTATCAACACAAATTGGGATACGTTATTTCTTAACAAATCACTGAATGATCAAGTCGATATTTTCTATAGTATCTTGTATGAAGCCATTAACAGATACGTTCCTCTGGTTAAGGCGAATTCTCCATCTAAGTATCGCTACCCTAAATGGTTTAGCAGCGAACTGAAAAAGCTAGTACTTCACAAAAAAAAAATGCATGCAAAGTTTAAAAAGTCTAATCTGGATTCTCATTACAAAGAATTCAAACAAGATTGGAATAAAACACTAACTTTTTTATACCACTATATTTTCTTTATGTGACTAGTTTCGACCATTCAGTGGTCATTTTCAGACATAAGTAAGAATGGTCGAAACTAGTCACATAAAGAAAATATAGTGGTATAAAAAAGTTAGTGTTTTATTCCAATCTACAATCAAGATGTACCACGAAGTAAACGCCGCCAACATTAAACATTTAATTCAAACAAGCTCGATCTGCTGGTAAAAACATGGCAAAAACATGTCACCAAGAATACTTGCAATCACTCGAAGATTCTATTAATAATGACACTAGATTATTCTGGAATCATGTCAACTCCAAGCGTAAGAACTCTGAATTTCCAAATTCTTTTGAATTTAACGGCAATGTAATAGATTCTGAGGAAGAAGTCGTGAATTCATTTGCAACTTTTTTTGGGTCGGTGTATAGGAACTCAGCTCACACACCGAAATTTGAGATGAGCAACTCTCATATAAACTTACACACCTTACCTGCGATTGATATAACCTCCGTACTTGACGAACTTTCACACACTAAACCCAACAACTCAATGGGCTTTGATGGTTTACCTGGTTTACTCCTAAGAGAATGTGCATTCTCTCTTTGCCGCGCTATATGGATTATTTTCAATAATTCGTTGCGGTGTGGTGAATTTCCTACATACTGGAAAGATGCTCTTATTACGCCTATCCATGAAAACGGGGCAAAGAATGTCATTACAAACTATCGCCCTATTTCGATCTTATCACATATCCCCAAAATATTTGAGAAGTTAATAACCTCATACATTTGCGGGAAGGTCGATATACTACTATCTGAGCAACAACATGGTTTTAGACGCGGCCGCTCAACAGCCACAAATCTCTTAATCTACTCGGATTATATCACAAATGCTCTGGAAAAAGGTCTGCAGGTTGATTCTGTATACACCGACTTCGCCAAGGCCTTTGACACCGTTGACCAAGGGGTGTTATTATCTAAATTGCACAAGCTTGGCATTCATGGCTCAATCTTCGATTGGATCTGTTCTTACTTGTCTGAACGAACTCAAAGAGTACGGATAGGAAACCATTATTCTCGCGCTATTCCTGTAACTTCTGGGGTTCCACAGGGTTCACACCTTGGTCCTCTGCTTTTCAATATTTTTATAAACGATGTTACTACTTGCTTTGTGAATACTAACTGTCTTCTGTTCGCGGATGACATTAAAATATTCACTGAACTATCTGACACAAATACTCCCCAGCTTCTCCAACAAGACCTAAACAGGCTTAATGATTGGTGCAAATTAAATAACATTCACCTAAATATTGAAAAATGCAACATTATTTCTTTCTTTAAAATGAAACACCCAATCAATAACAACTACTCAATTAATAATATAAATCTTACTCGGGTGAGTACGATTAAAGACCTTGGTGTGACACTGAGAAGCGACTGGAGTTTTACTGAACATATCGGTAAAATAACATCTAAAGCCTTCCAAATGCTTGGATTTTTGAAACGAAATTCTCAAGAATTTCATAATGTTCACACATTGATTAGACTCTTTGTCTCATTAGTCAGGCCCCATCTTGAATACTGCTCTGTTGTTTGGTGCCCATACACTTCAATGGGTGTTGATGCAATCGAACGTGTGCAGAGAAAATTCATCAAGTTCATAGGTTTTAAGTTTGCACTCGATGATAATTATCTTGCAATGCTTGCGAAATTTAATCTCCGCACTCTTGAGCATAGGCGAATTCACGGGGACGTGATATTTGTGCACAAATTGCTCGGAGGAGCCATTAATTCTATGGAATTATTAAAAAAACATAAACTTTCATGTACCTTGTAGGACACTTAGATCAAGCGTTATGTTTCATAGCCCAATCCATAAAACTGATTATGGTAAAAATTACGGTGTTTCACGTCTAGTTCGAAATTGTAATCAGCTAGATGTGGATCTACTTAACATTAGTCTTCGCGACTTACATTTATTTTTAAATAACCATTAGGATATCCTGCTTTAATCTTTGTGAGTTTTTAATTTGTAACTAGTTCTGATTTATTTTAAAATGTCTTGTATTGTATTTTTTTCGTATAATTTTATTTTATTACCATTTATTTTATTATGTTGTGATTGTATCTATTGTAAGTTTGTATTTAATGGCCATCCGTATATAAATAAATAAATAAACAAAGAACTCAATTTTCATCCCTACAAACTTGCTGTAGTGCAAGAGCTCAGTGAACGCGATTTTTTTTTCGCCAAACTGCATGTGAAGCGCTCCTTAACTTGCCTCACGACGCCCTCGTGTTTTTCAGTGATGAGGCCTATTTCCACTTTTCCGGCTGCGTAAACAAATAAAACATGCGTTATTGGAGTGAACTTCATGAGTAGCCACTTCATTGTGAACGTGTTACTGTGTGGTGTGCATTTTCGAGAGTTGAAATAATTGGGCCTTACTTTTTCGAGGAAGTAGGACACACTGTTATTGTGAAAACAGTTCGCTACAGAGAAATGACTGAGGCATTTTTTCTCCCAAAAGTTGAACAAATGGAACTTGGGGCGTATGGTTCCAGCAGGATGGAGCCACGGCACACACAGCGAGAACTTCAATGGAACACTTCCACGAGCGCCTAATCTTCTCGAGGGGTGACATACTGTGGCCAACGCGCTGCCCCGATTTAGCTCCCTATGACTTCCTTTCATGGGGACATCTCAAATCCATTGTTTACAATGACAAACCACGGACCCTGCAACACCTGAAGGACAATATTCGCCAAGCCATCGCCAACATTACCGTCGATATGCTCGAAAGAGTGGAGCGAAACTTCAAAAAGCGGGTGGATCAGTGTATCGCTAATGAGGGCCGCCATTTGTCCGATGTCATTTTTAAAACCACTTAAAACAAAAATTCAGGATGTGTACAATACAATTAAAAAAAATAATTAAATCGATATGTGAAATACTTTTCCTTTTATTGACCTTTCAAATCAGCAAGTTTCCCTGCCGCACAATTGTGTAGACGTAAAATTTAGTTTGTCTTTTCATTTGTAAAATGAACGATAGACACGAACACGAACGGCAAGTAAACGTCCAACTAGATATTAAGTGGGGATCAAGTCTCGAGGGTTTGATGGATTGCTATTATTTGTACATTTCTGCCTCCCTGCGAATTATTTTCGTCAAACATGTTTAATAGGAAAAGTTTTCCCTGCGAGCTGGTGAGGTTAGAATAAGGTCGTGTTATTTGTTAGTTGAAATTAGTTTAACGCTGGAACAATGAAATACAGTTTGTCACACACTGTTTACTTATTTAATGCTTTTAGATTCAACGTGTACACGGACTTCATCAAAGGGAAAGTAAATTACAACTTTAACTTACGCGGCATTAATATTACAAGCGTGTAAAAAGAGAATTAAAAAAAAAATGAGTCTGTATTACCAATGCATCAAAAATTGATGATGGAGAATATTTCTCCGGTTATTAATTATAGATTAAAATTAGATATTTGAAGGAACTGCAACGGTCTGCAAGAGAAACGTATCGTGGTCCACGAAAGCGTTATCGTAAAACAAACAAGAAAACCAAATAAGTGAGTGTGTCAAGTTGGCACCCCAATGAAGAGTTCTGATAGTTCTGAATAGAGTTCTCAATTCCTTTCGATGTATCTAGAAGTACTATCAACTTGAATTTCCAGAGATACAAATTTTCAAAGGTGGAAATTCGAAATATTCAAATTCATATTACTCACTTAATATTGGTCGAATCTAAATATTTCATAACAACTATGCATAGAACTCACAAAGAACTACAGGAAACACCTATCAGAACTATCCGGAACTATCAAAAAAATTTTTTTTGAAAAAAGTCGCAAAGCAAAAAAAAATTGAGAGTTCCAGGAGTTCTGAGTCAATTTTCTATTTATACTCATTGAGTACAATAATTATTTCTTATAAACAAATTCGGTACAATCAAAATTTATGACATTTTTAAATAAATTTAAAATTCGATATTAGAAAAATTAAATTTTGAAAATACCCATTTCCTGTCATTTAATCGCAATTTGCTATAAGACTTTTCGTTACAACTCCTTGAGTACAGTCCATAGATCCAATCAGAACTCCCAAAACTATTAGAAAAATCAACATTTTGAAAATATTCAGTCCGAAAAGAAAAAAAAATTGAGAGTTCTAGGAGTTCTGAGTTAATTTTATATTTCTACTTATTGGGTACAATAATTCTTTCTTATAAACAAATTCGATACAATCACGATTTATGGCATTTTTAAATAAATTCTTTTCGATTTTTTTTCCACATAATGATTTTTTTAATAGTTTTCAAAATGTTGATTTTTTTTCTAATAGTTCTAAATCGTGATTGTATCGAATTTGTTTATAACAAAGAATTATTGTACTCAATGAGTATAAATAAAAAATTGACTCAGAACTCCTGGAACTCTCTTTTTTTTTTTCTTTTCGGACTTTAATTATTTTCAAAATGTTTATTTGTTTTTAAATAGTTCTAGGAGTTCTGATTTTACTTATGGATTGTACTCAAGGAGTTCTAACGAAAACTCTTATAACAAATTGTGATTAAATGACAGGAAATGGGTATTTTCAAAATTTAATTTTCTATTATCGAATTTTATATTTATTTAAAAATGCCATAAATCGTGATTGTATCGAATTTGTTTATAACATATAATTATTGTAACCAATGAGTAGAAATAGAAAATTGACACAGAACTCCTGGAACTCTCAATTTTTTTTTTCTTTCCGACTTAGAATTATTTTCAAAATGTTGATTTTTTTCTAATAGTTCTGGGAGTTCTGATTTGACTTATGGACTGTACTCAAGGAGTTCTAACGAAGACAGTAATGGCAAATTGCGATTAAATGACAGGAAATGGGTATTTTCAAAATTTAATTTTCTATTATCGAATTTTAAATTTATTTAAAAATGCCATAAATCGTGATTGTATCGAATTTGTTTATAACAAAGAATTATTGTAACCAATGAGTAGAAATAGAAAATTGACTCAGAACTCCTGGAACTCTCAATTTTTTTTTCTTTCCGACTTTGAATTATTTTCAAAATGTTGATTTTTTTTTAATAGTTCTAGGAGTTCTGATTTGACTTATGGGTTGTACTCAAGGAGCTCTAACGAAAACTCTAATGGCAAATTGCGATTAAATGACAGGAAATGGGTATCTTCAAAATTTAATTTTCTATTATCGAATTTTAAATTTATTTAAAAATGCCATAAATCGTGATTGTATGGAATTTGTTTATAACAAAGAATTATTGTACTCAATGAGTAAAAATAGAAAATTGACTCAGAACTCCTGGAACTCTCAATTTTTTTTTTCTTTCGCGAATTTAAAAAAAAAATATTTTTGATAGTTCCGGATAGTTCTGATTGGTGTTTCCTGGAGTTCTTTGTGAGTTCTATCCAAAGTTGTTATGAAATATTTAGATGCGACCAATATTAGGTGAGTAATATGAATTTGAATATTTCGAATTTCCAACTTTGAAAATTTTTATCTCTGGAAATTCAACAGAACTCTTTTTTAAAAGTATCAGGAACTATCGTACTAACCCAAACACATCTTAAAACTTGTTCAGTACTATTCGATAACAATGTTGGGGTGCGGTGTCAAGTTGGCAGCCCATTTTTCAAAAAATTCCTGACAGCCCAATTTTACAGAACTCATTTTTAAAAGTTGATAGTACTTCTAGATACATCAAAAGGAATTGAGAACTCCATTCAAAACTATCAGAACTCTTTATTGGGTTGCCAACTTGACACACTCCAAAATAAGTTATATTATGTGAGCCGCAAAATTTTGTTTCAGAGTTGGCTATGAGATAAATGAGGTATGTATTACATCATGAGACTTGATTATTTCAACTGAATTAGATTTAAGAAAATCAATTAATCAGACATGACTGCTATGTTTCTCTCTCGGGCATGGCCAACTCTGAAACAAAATTCTGTGGCTCACACCTTACATAGCTATGCACTAATTAGTATAGGGTGGATTTTAAATCATTGGAAGGATATTTCCATTCGCAAAATGATTTCCCGCATTTCATATGACGCAACTAAAAGATGTTATACTCACATGGATTACTTAAAAGAGGACTTTAACGTCCCCTTTATCAACACATCGGATGTGCCATCGTAAATCATATCACTGGTGCAGCTCGGGGGATGCAACGGGGTGCAGGTTCGCCCCCGCGGGCCGGATAGAAATGCATACGAGATTGAGGAATGTTTTTGTCAGATCCATCAAAAGCAAGGCGATAAATCTTCGTGCTTTTAGGCGCTGGCCAAAAAGGTTTCATTTAAACTCACATATATCAGGAATAGACGCGTCGGGCTATTTTTTATGCCGGATGTTAGCACTTGCAATTGATATCCGTCCTTACAACGGTCATAAATCTGCCACTAAGTTCATCGTTACAAACACCCCTATTTTTGTTAAAAATACCCGTATTTATACAGACGTCCGCATAATTCGCCGTCGATTAATGATTTATGAATGTCCGTTACAACAATAAATTTATTGCGAAATAAAGTCAAATATTTCGGTACGTGCCCACATTTTAAGACAGGTTACTATAATAAAGACTACTGGGTTGCAAATTAATATGATGAAATGGTTATATCTAAATCAGTGTAGGCTCTTGGAAGGTCCGCGAGGAAGCTACGCAACCAAATGCGAGCGCATGACGTAAATTTTAAGTTCCCGGCGCATCCACCATACGCCCAATTCATAAATGAGCTCATTTTAGTTGTCTCTAGTCGCAACAATTATAAACTAGCTCGTTAGCTAGGGGATAATACAACCCTTTAGGACGAGTTTACGGGCGGTTTACGCTTTCCCGATGCAATAAATCCATTAAGCGGCTTTAGTCAGCTACTTATTTCCTACAAACATTGGAAATACTATGTGGTGCACGAAAATTTGTGAGCATTTTGCAATTTCGCTTAATTTATTTCATGCGCGTTGTACATATATCTATACGTATGCCTGACTGTTCAATTTAAATTTTTATCGACTGGCTGACCTCTGCATTCCGGCCCTAATACATTTTGCTTATTTATTTACGCGGCCCTAAAGGGTTCGGAATCGCCACTGCATGCAATATTGAACAAAGCGGAATATTTGCAATATTTCAAGTTTATTCCAAACACGTCGGGCGTATATTTCCTACATTGAAACGGTTAATTAGCAAATAAATACAAATAATTGTGTGGCACGTTTGTTAGGTAAATTGTGTTTATTGGAAAATATTGGAGCATAATAATTATTAATAAATATTATTCGATATGCTCTTATTTTGTACGGTTAGTTAAATAATTTTATCGTGTGAAACCGTTGTATAATATAGAGGATTTCCTACTCTTATCCGATCGCGGCTCACTTGGATAAAATATGTAATTCGGGAGCCCACTAGATATTTTCTTCACTTATTTTTAAAATTAGAGGTGCGGCAGAAATACTAAGAATGCATGCATGAAAATACAAAATGCCTCAAACATTCCTTAAGAGATGACAGATAAATTGACGTATAAATATATTTACTTTTGTTGATTAGTTGATCAAAACGCCACATGCTGGGTTTAATTAGTTTAATAAGTAATTTTTAACAGGTAAATTGAATAGTCTGAAAAATACCAGTTTTATTTTTCAACTTTGATACACCCACCCCTTTGTTTTATTTTATTTCCCTAATGTCTGATGTATAAAAGTCGGTTCTTCAGGATAAAGTCAAGCTCTACGATGGAATAATTTCCTTACATAGTTAAGAATACATTTTGTAGGACTTATCTGTCAATTTTATCTGATTGTGAGTGGCATTTACAACGGTTTTTCTGAAAAAAAGTCAATTTTTTGTATTCAAAACCCAATTTTGAGCGCCCCCATTTGCGTCCCAGTGAATTTGGAATTATTTTGATAGATGGTTATTAAAGTACTTGCTGTAGGATTAATCTGTCAATTTTTTAAACATCTGTCAAATTGTGTGTGGGATTGGCGACGTTTTTTCTGAAAAAAGTCAATTTTCTGTTATCAAAAACCAATTTCAAACCCTGCAATTTTCGTCCCAGTGAAGATGGAATTATTTTGTTACATGATTATAAAGGTACATATTGTGGGATTCATCTGTAAATTTTTCAAAGATCTGTCAAATTGTTTGTGGGATTGGCGACGTTTTTTCTGGAAAAAGCCAATTTTCTGTAATCAAAAACCAATTTCAAGTTCTGCAATTTTCGTCCCAGTGAAGATGGAATTATTTTGTTATATGATTATAAAGGTACATATTGTGGGATTCATCTGTCAATTTTTCAAAGATCTGTCAAATTGTGTGTGGGATTGGCGACGTTTTTTCTGGAAAAAGTCAATTTTTTGTAATCAAAAACCAGTTTCAAGCCCTGCAATTTTCGTCCCAGTGAAGATGGAATTATTTTGTTATATGATTATAAAGGTACATATTGTGGCATTCATCTGTCAATTTTTCAAAGATCTGTCAAATTGTTTGTGGGATTGGTGGCATTTTTTCTGGAAAAAGTCAATTTTCTGTAATCAAAAACCAATTTCAAGCCCTGCAATTTTCGTCCTAGTGAAGATGGAATTATTTTGTTATATGATTATAAAGGTACATATTGTGGGATTCATCTGTAAATTTTTCAAAGATCTGTCAAATTGTTTGTGGGATTGGCGACGTTTTTTCTGGAAAAAGCCAATTTTCTGTAATCAAAAACCAATTTCAAGTTCTGCAATTTTCGTCCCAGTGAAGATGGAATTATTTTGTTATATGATTATAAAGGTACATATTGTGGGATTCATCTGTCAATTCTTCAAAGATCTGTCAAATTGTGTGTGGGATTGGCGACGTTTTTTCTGGAAAATAGGCAATATTTTGTAATCAAAAACCAGTTTCAAGCCCTGCAATTTTCGTCCCAGTGAAGATGGAATTATTTTGTTATATGATTATAAAGGTACATATTGTGGCATTCATCTGTCAATTTTTCAAAGATCTGTCAAATTGTTTGTGGGATTGGTGGCATTTTTTCTGGAAAAAGTCAATTTTCTGTAATCAAAAACCAATTTCAAGCCCTGCAATTTTCGTCCTAGTGAAGATGGAATTATTTTGTTATATGATTATAAAGGTACATATTGTGGGATTCATCTGTAAATTTTTCAAAGATCTGTCAAATTGTTTGTGGGATTGGCGACGTTTTTTCTGGAAAAAGCCAATTTTCTGTAATCAAAAACCAATTTCAAGTTCTGCAATTTTCGTCCCAGTGAAGATGGAATTATTTTGTTATATGATTATAAAGGTACATATTGTGGGATTCATCTGTCAATTTTTCAAAGATCTGTCAAATTGTTTGTGGGATTGGCGACGTTTTTTCTGGAAAAAGTCAATTTTTTGTAATCAAAAACCTGTTTCAAGCCCTGCAATTTTCGTCCCAGTGAAGATGGAATTATTTTGTTATATGATTATAAAGGTACATATTGTGGGATTCATCTGTCAATTTTTCAAAGATCTGTCAAATTGTGTGTGGGATTGGCGACGTTTTTTCTGGAAAAAGTCAATTTTTTGTTATCAAAAACCAGTTTCAAGCCCTGCAATTTTCGTCCCAGTGAAGATGGAATTATTTTGTTATATGATTATAAAGGTACATATTGTGGGATTCATCTGTCAATTTTTCAAAGATCTGTCAAATTGTTTGTGGGATTGGTGGCATTTTTTCTGGAAAAAGTCAATTTTCTGTAATCAAAAACCAATTTCAAGCCCTGCAATTTTCATCCCAGTGAAGATGGAATTATTTTGTTATATGATTATAAAGGTACATATTGTGGGATTCATCTGTCAATTTTTCAAAGATCTGTCAAATTGTTTGTGGGATTGGTGGCGTTTTTTCTGGAAAAAGTCAATTTTCTGTTATCAAAAACCAATTTCAAACCCTGCAATTTTCGTCCCAGTGAAGATGGAATTATTTTGTTACATGATTATAAAGATACATATTGTGGGATTCATCTGTCAATTTTTCAAAGATCTGTCAAATTGTTTGTGGGATTGGCGACGTTTTTTCTGGAAAAAGTCAATTTTCCGTTATCAAAAACCATTTTCAAGCCCTGCAATTTTCGTCCCAGTGAAGATGGAAATATTTTCTTATATAATTATAAAGGTACATATTGTGGGATTTATCTGTCAATTTTTCAGAGATCTGTCGAATTGTGTGTGGGATTGGCGACGTTTTTTCTGGAAAAAGTCAATTTTCTGTTATCAAAAACCAATTTCAAGCCCTGCAATTTTCGTCCCAGTGAAGATGGAATTATTTTGTTACATGATTATAAAGGTACATATTGTGGGATTCATCTATCAATTTTTCAAACATCTGTCAAATTGTTTGTGGGATTGGCGACGTTTTTTCTGGAAAAAGTCAATTTTCCGTTATCAAAAACCAATTTCAAGCCCTGCAATTTTCATCCCAGTGAAGATGGAATTATTTTCTTATATAATTATAAAGGTACTTATTGTGGGATTAATCTGTCAATTTTTTAAAGATCTGTCAAGTTGTGTGTGGGATTGGCGACGTTTTTTCTGGAAAAAGTCAATTTTCTGTTATCAAAAACCAATTTCAAGCCCTGCAATTTTCGTCCCAGTGAAGATGGAATTATTTTGTTATATAATTATGAAGGTACTTATCGTGGGATTATTCTGTCAATTTTTCAAAGATCTGTCAAATTGTGTGTGGGATTGGTGGCATTTTTTCTGGAAAAAGTCAATTTTCTGTAATCAAAAACCAATCTCAAGCCCTGCAATTTTCGTCCTAGTGAAGATGGAATTATTTTGTTATATTATTATAAAGGTACATATTGTGGCATTCATCTGTCAATTTTTCAAAGATCTGTCAAATTGTTTGTGGGATTGGTGGCATTTTTTCTGGAAAAAGTCAATTTTCTGTAATCAAAAACCAATTTCAAGCCCTGCAATTTTCATCCCAGTGAAGATGGAATTATTTTGTTATATGATTATAAAGGTACATATTGTGGGATTCATCTGTCAATTTTTCAAAGATCTGTCAAATTGTTTGTGGGATTGGTGGCGTTTTTTCTGGAAAAAGTCAATTTTCTGTAATCAAAAACCAATTTCAAGCCCTGCAATTTTTGTCCCAGTGAAGATGGAATTATTTTCTTATATAATTATAAAGGTACATTTTGTGGGATTAATCTGTCAATTTTTCAAAGATCTGTCAAATTGTGTGTGGGATTGGTGGCATTTTTTCTGGAAAAAGTCAATTTTCTGTAATCAAAAACCAATTTCAAGCCCTGCAATTTTCGTCCCAGTGAAGATGGAAATATTTTCTTATATAATCATAAAGGTATATATTGTGGGATTAATCTGTCAATTTTTCAAAGATCTGTCAAATTGTGTGTGGGATTGGCGACGTTTTTTCTGGAAAAAGTCAATTTTCTGTAAACAAAAACCAATTTCGAGATCCACCAGTTTTGTCCCGGTGAAGATAGAATAATTTCTTTAGGGAATTATAAACATACTTACTGTAGGATTAATCTGTAAATTTTTTAAAGATCTGTCAAATTG
Organism: Ocypus olens; assembly: GCA_910593695.2. Lineage (NCBI taxonomy): Eukaryota > Metazoa > Arthropoda > Insecta > Coleoptera > Staphylinidae > Ocypus > Ocypus olens. The sequence continues at coordinate 51,564,525 of OU343060.1, forward strand.
TGTGCGGGAGTGGCAACGCTTTTTCTAGAAAAAGTCAATTTTTTGCAAACAAAAATCAATTTCGAGCGCCACCAGTTTTGTCCCGAAGAAGATAGAATAATTTCTTAAGAGAATTATAAATATACTTACTGTAGGATTAATCTGTCAATTTTTTAAAGATCTGTCAAATTGTGTGCGGGAGTGGCAACGCTTTTTCTAGAAAAAGTCAATTTTTTGCAAACAAAAATCAATTTCGAGCGCCACCAGTTTTGTCCCGAAGAAGATAGAATAATTTCTTAAGAGAATTATAAATATACTTACTGGAGGATTAATCTGTCAATTTTTTAAAGATCTGTCAAATTGTGTGTGGGATTGGCAACGGTTTTCCAAAAAAAAAGTACATTTTCTGCAAACAAAAACCAATTTCTTGCGTCGCCAGTTTTGTCCCGGTGAAGATAGAATAATTTCTTTGAAGAATTATAAATATACTTACTGTAGGATTAATCTGTCAATTTTTCAAAGATCTGTCAATTTGTGTCTGGGAGTGGCAACGGTTTTTCTGGAAAAAGTCGATTTTCTGTAAACAAAAATCAATTTCGAGCCCCACTAGTTTTGTCCCGAAGAAGATAGAATAATTTCTTAAGAGAATTATAAATATACTTACTGTAGGATTAATCTGTCAATTTTTTAAAGATCTGTCAAATTGTGTGCGGGAGTGGCAACGGTTTTTCTGAAAAAAGTCAATTTTCTGCAAACAAAAATCAATTTCGAGCGCCATCAGTTTTGTCCCGAAGAAGATAGAATAATTTCTTAAGAGAATTATAAATATACTTACTGTAGGATTAATCTGTCAATTTTTTAAAGATCTGTCAAATTGTGTGCGGGAGTGGCAACGGTTTTTCTGGAAAAAGTCAATTTTCTGTAAACAAAAACCAATTTCGAGCTCTACCAGTTTTGTCCCGGTGAAGATAGAATAATTTCTTTGCAGAATTATAAATATACTAACTGTAGGATTAATCTGTCAAATTTTCAAAGATCTGTCAAATTGTGTGTGAGAGTAGCAACGGTTTTTCTGGAAAAAGTCAATTTTCTGTAAACAAAAACTAATTTCGAGCTCCACCAGTTTTGTCCCGAAGAAGATAGAATTATTTCTTAAAAGAATTATAAATATACTTACTGTAGGATTGATCTGTCAATTTTTCAAAGATGTGTCAAATTATGTGAGGGATCTGCAACGGGTTTTTTCGGGAAAAAGTCAATTTTCTGTATTCAAAAACCAATTTCAATCCCCGCTATTTTCGTCCCAGTGAAGATAGAATAATTTCTTTACAGATATAAATATACTTGTTGTGGGATGAATCTCTTAATTTTTCAAAGATCTGTCAAATTGTTTGTAATGGATCAGGTGTTAAGACTTTATACAAATGAATTATTCATTCCTTAGAGGTACCGTATTTATTGGATAATTAGAGTTAGCAAAATGTCTAATACTAACGCCAAATCAAAAAGTTTAATCAAGTATGCACAAAAGTAATAAACGCAAATGGAAAATTTCCCCACATCCGCCGGAATATCTAAAATGATACTTTTCTGCAGTGTGTGGTTAACCCAATTTAACGAAAACATCAATCCTTTTTACTGGACCGTAAAACTATGCCACCGTAAAACTGCCTCCACCCATTTGAAACATCGCAACTATAAACCTTTTAGCGTTTCTCTGTTTTGCATTCACACCGTTCGATGCATAAAAATGCTAATTAGAAACGTCATGATTTACTTTTTCGGGCGAAACCACGTACTCTCGCGCCCCTTTGTTCCCGAAGAAAACCTAAATACCATCTGCATAAATTCCCAGTAAAAAGGTCATAATTTATCGCGGGCTAACTGCACGGGTCTGATGAAAATTTAATTTCAATTTCGCGAATAAATGCGACCGTTCTGCGCGCCTGCCAATTTCGCGTACCTCGCGGATGCGATGCGGAAATTTGCATACACTTATGCATTTTGGATCGTTCCTCTGGGTTTTGTGTGTGGCTAGTAAATTTCAGTTTCGTATTAATAGCATAAATTAAAAATGCCACAGCTACGCTTGAAACATTTACCGGCCATCACATCAAAATTTGTATTTTTCAATATGAATGAGCAGGCGGCTCGTGGATGTTCGGCGAAAATTTGATCGAAACAGCAACGAAATATTTGTTTTTGTCTATAAGAGTAAGTGGTGCGGCACGTGTGACATCTTTGTCTTAGCCCTGCCTACGGAAATACAGGAGCCGCCGCTGTGAATGAGATTTGATTTTCAGAAATAAAATTAGTTTTTTTAGTGTACTAAATTGTTAGTAGTCTTGACGACACCTTGTATTTGGTAAAATTAATATCTATTTGATATTACTATCCTTAATAATATGAACTAACAATACGTAAAGGAATTGGAATGTTAAACTATTATTACATACAAATCGGAAAAGTTGCCGTTACCAATTTAAATCTACTAAATACTTGCAATCATTATGGCGGTCATTTATAAGCAATAAAAAAACGAAATCCTGGTGTTAAACGGCAGTAATTTATGTTATTGCCATTTGAATGAATAAAATACCCTCCCATTCAATACAGTTTTAGCTTTTATTTGTTATTTTATTGTTGCGGGCCGACCCTAAGTGCTCCGACAAAAGGATGTTGTTAAAAGGTGTCCGCACGGGGCGCCCTTTTCCCGGTTTTCCGGGGACCATATATCAATACAACCAATCTGCTGGTAAGAAAGTTATAAGCCATTATTTGTAGGCCTATGTTTCTTTCTTTATTGCGTTTTTCCCTTGGAAACGTCTTGTTCTACCACGATTTTGAGAGGCGAATAAGAATAATAGATGCGGTCTACACAGGGAATATGCCGGTGGCGAACATCTGGTGCATCCAATATTTTCCACTCAATATTTTCACTCAAGCTCTTATTAGAATAAGTATGTGATGTAGAACTTATACCTATTATATTCAAGGTAATTCTTAGGTCATCTGTAATCTAGTTAATTTAAGTAAATTTATTAATAAATAAAATTACTTTCTATCTAATTTTTAATTGTTTGTATATTTTTAAGTATATTACCATTGTAAGGGAATTAAATTATTTATTTCATTTTGTAACTATAATTTTGCTTTTCTTCAAACCTCATTAAAGTTTAAAAAAATTTCACTGAATACATGACGTTAAAGTCATACTTTATTCCTTTATTATTACGGGAGGCAGTAAAATGATTTCAGCCAATGAGATGCAAGGAAAGTACTAGGAACATGTCCAATCAAAATGATAATGAAAAGCAAACTAGCTGTGACAGGCGAAACAGCGAAATTAATGGACTTCACGTAGCTGGTTTATTACTTTTTGATACCACAGTACATTCTAGTTCCATCGATGGCGGCTCGTGGAACATGTTGATGGTAGAGCCAGTTATACAATATACCCCCCCTCCCCCTTTTTTTAAGAAAGAAATAACGATTTATTTTCCTTAATCAAAGTAAAGAGTAAGGAAAATTTATAAAAAATTCCAGCTGTTGAAAAAAATATAAAAACAATTGCCATCGACTTGAAACTTTTCAAATACACTCAAGACACATTCTAGATTATGATTATGTAAAAATCCATTCAATGCTTCAACCGTAGATTTTGAATTTTCGTAACGAATCGAGCGTAGAGTTAAGAAAATTTATAAAAATTTCCAGCTATTAAAACAAATTTAAAAACAATTGCCATCGACTTGAAACTTTTAAAATGCATCCAAAACACATTCTAGATTATGATTATGTAAAAATTCATTCAATGCTCCAACCGTAGATTTTGAATTTCCGTAACGAATCGAGCGTAGAATTAGGAAAATTTATAAAAATTTCCAGCTGTTGAAAAAAATATAAAAACAATTGCCATCGACTTGAAACTTTTAAAATGCACTCAAAACACATTCTAGATTATGATTATGGTAAAACCCATTCAATGCTTCAACCGTAGATTTTGAATTTTCGTAACGAACCGAGCTTAGAGTTTGGAAAATTTATAAAAATTTACAGCTGTTGAAAAAAATATAAAAACAATTGCCATCGACTTGAAACTTTTAAAATGCACTCAAAACACATTCTAGATTATGATTATGTCAAAATTCATTTAATGTTCCAACCGTAGATTTTGAATTTTCGTAACGAACCGAGCGTATAGTTAAGAAAATTTGTAAGAATTTCCAGCTGTTGAAAAAAATATAAAAACAATTGCCATCGACTTGAATCTTTTAAAATGCTCTCAAAACATATTCTAGATTATGATAATGTCAAAATCGACTTAGACTGCCATGAGTTGTCGAACCCAAAAATATTCCTATTTTCAACGCTCAAACATGGAAAAAGTATTGATTTTTCAAAAACTGGCTTTAACGCAGACTTCCATTTTAAACAGTTTTATTGAGGAATAATTGGGCTTTACTAGTCCGAAAAAATAAAAAAATCTTAATTATTAAGTTTTCCAGATAAATAAAAACAAATCCAAGAATTGCCATTTTCAACGTTTAAAAATCGTTAAAAGCGTTTAGTTTTTAAAACCTGAAATAAATGCAGACTTTCAAATTTTACAGCATTATCAATAGTTGGGATTTAATATTCTAAAAAAAATCAAAGCATTTTAATTGTTTAGTTTTTTAGGTAATCACCGCCAAACCCGAAAATATTGCCATTTTCAAAGCTCAAATATCGAAAAAATATTGATTTTAAAATAACAGGCTTCTAACTTTACCAGCATTATTGGGGAAAAGTTTGGCATTAATATTTAAAAAAATAAACAATGTTTTTCTAAACCCAAGAATTGCCATTAACTGTGGATATTGAACTAACGGAAAACAAGTCACGAAAGAAAGTAAAAAACAAAAGAATCTGCCCACGCAGAAGATGGATGACACATCAAGTGTAACCAACGCAAAGTGCAAAACATGTATAATTTATTTATAAACAAAAAGACACAAACGACAACACCGTAATATTTATGACAAATTGTTCGTCATATGAAAAATGTTCGCAATGTGCGAAAGAGCGGAGTTAGATGTATACAGCATGTGTGTATGTGTGTGTGTGATAAATGCAATAAATAATGGCGCATTAACCTGCCACAACTTAAACTTTGTTTCATTTTTAACTGCGTGTACATTAATCTTCATACGGGGCGGGCCCGCACTTTTGCAACGTCATTCACTCGATAAATTATTTATATTCTCCTTTTATCCGACAACTTCCGAAACTTCTACTCTTCACCCACACACACACAAACACACACGGGCTCGCAAAAACACATTCACGATAAAAGCCGCATATGTATAAAGGACTTCCTACAACACAGCAATATTTCAAACAGGAAAAATCAAATAGAGTCCCTCTATAAATATTGATTTATAAAAGTTAAACAATAAACTTTCACGGACCACGAATTCCGAACAACGGAAGGCCATAAAAAAACGTCAATATCCTGAATTAGTTAGATGTTGAATACTTGCCTTTTATCTGTTAAAGTGAGATACATTGGAATACATCTTTGACAATTTTAAAGATAAGCTATTGAAGTTACTCTGTACTTCTAAGAACTACATGAAATCCTTTAATTTATTATTTCCTCAATCAGGGCTTTATTAAACTGAAAGTTGCATGTAGAAGTGCGTGCACCAACCGTACCTGTGCACCAACTAACATCCAATATTCTACAGTGTTGCCAAAGAGGCATCTGATTGCCGGGAGTTTGTCCAGTTTCAGTCTAAAATGACAACGCTGCTATACTTTAAGTTGATACTCGTTGAGACTCGTTTTCTGATGACTAATGCAACTCTTTGAATCCGCATGATACATGTAACAGGTGTACTACCTGATATCCAAAATTCACTACCAACTGTTGCCTTAATTATCCTTGTATAGCGATTATTTACTGCTGCGAATTCATTAACTAGTTGTATGATCGATAATCGCAAGTTTGTGCGTAAATGTCACGTGACTGTGGCTCAAAAATTGTAAGGTTAACGGTAGGTGTATAGTACAATTGGTAGTACAAAAAATTTTTTTTAACTGATTTATAATTACTCAAAATTCTTCCATTTACTACATGTTATTCGGGAATGTAAATAAATATGTGAATCTTTGGAAAAACTGAAATTTCCCATTAACAACAAAATTAGGTTTATAGTGTTATTCTCAAAAAGTAATGTAAACAAGAAGTTAATTTGTACCATAATTGTTGATAATAGTATAATGTGCGGTGTCAGAAATTTTCATATTTTTTTTTTGAAAAATAACGGACACATTAATTAATTCAGAGTGGTTGTCCTCCCAATTCATTATATTTTAGCCATTTCCTAACTAATTGAAGGAAAAATAAATGTTTGTAAAATGTCACTCCGAACATTGTAATAGTAGTTTTCATATGATATCAAGATAACAATATTCTATTGTTAAATAATTAAGTTAACCACTATTGAAAATGTGCCATTTTTTTTGAAATTTCAAACACCTGTGAAAGCGAAATAGACAAACTGAAGCCTCTCGCCCCCTTCCGCCCCGCGTAAACAAAGCGCAGAGCGAGATAGACGCTGGGGATTGGGAGCTGTCATAAAACGCGAAGTACAGGACGGCAAACGTAACTTGCCGTTGCGCAGGGGCAAAATAGTGGGCGGAACCTTCGAAGTGCGCTCTCGATTGATTTCGTTAAGAGTTCGCGCGCATGGTACATTCAATTATGTGGAGGAGAGCGCCCGATAGAGTTGTAAATGAATAGCGCACGCCAATAATATGTGCTTGCTTATTACAGAGACTGTACTCGGCCTGTTGTAGAGAGTGAGCTTTCGCTTGCTCTCTGCGCGTCTTGCCAACTTACATTTGCCGTCCTGTACCTTCAATTCATGAATATTCATTATTAGTTTGTTATTTGAGAATTGTGCACTTGAAGCAGCAATATGGGTAGAGAATACAGTATTAAATTCAAACGCAATAAACGGGCGAAGAGGGTAAAAGCAGCGCACGCAAGAAAGAAGATACTACAAGCATATCACGTATTTAAAAAAAAATGCGCGATGAATAAAATAATAAAAATTTGCGTGTCTACGAAAATTCAGGCGGACAGTTGCAAAAAAAAAAAAAAACGTAACTATATGTACCAAATTAAGGACCAGCTGGAAGTATGAGGAAAAGACATATGCCTTTTAAATCTATATACCGATGTAGATATTTAATAAGTTATGATATTTTGAGATGTAATATAAGTGACCTTTTGGTATTCAGAATTTTGTTTAAATTTAATTTAAGTTTAAGCAAAAAATAAATTTAAATTGAATTTAAACCAAAAAATCACATCTGATGGGTCACTTATGATACATTTATAAACTCAGAATTTAGAGACAATTTAAATTATGTTAAAAATGGTGGCCATCATGTTACTTTCTCCGAGTTGATGGTATCATTTATATTTATGCTTTCGTGGTTTATTTTCAATTTAAATCATATTTTAAATGTACATCGAACGTTTGTATACTCAGATGAATCTGACGTTTAATACGTCAAAATTATGAAAGATTTAAAAATTATACTTTAAATTCAAAAACTCAGTTTACTCAAAAACTATTATTGTTTCATAATTATAAACCAAAAATAAATAAAAAGTGGTGATGTGGCCATCATGTTACTTTCTCCGAATTGATGGTATCATTGCCATTTATATTTACGTTTTCATAGTTTATTTTCAGTTAAAATCATATTTTAAATGTACATCAAGCGTTGTGTAGATTCACATGAAACTGACGTTTAAAACGTCAAAATTATAAAAGATGGGAAAATTGTTCTTCAAATTCAAACTCAGTTTACTCAAAAACTAGAGGGATTAAAAAAAAACTTATTCATTATAAGTTGTTCATTTTAGCATTCTCTACAATTATTATTAAAATAAATTTGCTGTAACTATTATCGTTTTATAATTATAAACCAAAAATTAAAAAAATAAATAATTCTTTTTCTCGAATAAAGATGATTTTATGAAAAATATTTTCAAGGAAAAGATGTTCATTTATTTGTTGTCTTCAATGTTTGTTTAAATGTTTTTGTGATATTTTTTATATTTAAGAAAATATTGTCAAAAAACAAAAAACAGTTAAGGTAAACGCCCATTTCCGTTGTAGGAAATTTTACCAAAAGCTTTTCAGTTCTTCAGATTATCAAATAAGAAGTATGTTTGAAGTTTCATATCAATTGCTGCATTAATTTTGAGAAACAGCGCGCACAGACAGACAGACAGATAGACACACACACACACACACACATACACACACACAGACACAATTTTTTTTCCAGAAATGTTTGAAATGGCATCTTGGGACCGCAAAATAGATATTTCCGTAAAAAAATTTTTGAAAAAAAAATTACGATCACAATACTTTCTCGTACTTCGTAACGGAGAAAGTAAAAATCACATTTGATGAGTCACTTATGATACATTTATGAACTCGGAATTTAGAGACAATTTAAATTATGTAAAAATATATAGGGTGTTCCATTTTAAATAAAAAGTTTAGGTAATTTCTGGTTGAACTGGAAATGGAATGTTTATTAAAAGTCCACATGTTGACATACCTATTATGTTATATTCAGGACTTATTTTCGGACTTTTTTGGGGGCGTTAATCAGGTCTTTTCCAAGGCCTATCTTCAAAACTATTTTTCAGAACTTTTTTCAAGTCTTTGGGATTTTTCTTTTCAGAACAATCTTCTTCAGAACTTCTTTTTTTTAAGGACTTATTTTTCAAGATTTTTTAAAGATATTTTAAGACTATTTCCAAAACTTTATTTCGTGATCTTTTTCAAAACTTTTTTCAGGTTCTCCATCAGGACTAATTCAACTTTTTCAGGATTTTTTTCTCAAAACTTCTTCAAGATTTTTTTTCAGTACTGTTTTTAGAACAATTATTTTCAAATTATTTTCCAGTAGTTTTTCATGTATTTTTAAGTATCTTTTTTAAAGAATTTTTTGAAGACTTTATTTAGAGGAAATTTTTCTCAAACTTTTTGTCAGGACTTTTTTAGGGTCAATTTTCCGGTTTTTTTTTTGAGGACATTGTTTCAAGGCCTCTTTCCACACTTTTTCTGAACCTTTTTAAGGCATTTTTTGGGACTATTTTAGACAAGAGTTTTTCAGGACATTTTCTTCGGGACTTTTTACAGGACTTCTCCAGGACTTCTTGATTATTTTAAGGACTGTTTTATGACCTTTTTTGGGGACTTTTTTTAAATACTTTTTTTAGGACTTTTCTTCAGAATTTTTTGTCAGGTCTTTATTTTCAAAACTTTTTTTCAGGAATCTTTTTCAGCACTTTTTTCAAAATCTTTTTTCAATAGTGTTTTTCAAGACTTTTGTTCAGAAGCATTTATTTGGGACTTTTTTATGATTTTCAAGAATTTTTATCTTTTATACTTTCTTTGAGGACTATTTTTCATGCCTTTTTCAGCATTTTTGAATTCCGTTTTCAGGTCTTAAAAAGCACTTCAAAATCGATACATCCCGATCAATTTTCATCGCCTCCTTCCACTTTCAACTAATTTCTAACGACCAGAAAAATCGGTTCCCCTAATTTGTGTTTAGTTCATGAATTTTGGTGTCTTTGGACATGTTTTCGATAAACCACGAAATCGACACTTGAAGCCCATCCCGATCGATTTTCACCGTATCTTTTTTAACCGTGCTTTATCAAAAACATGTCCAAAGACACCAAAATTCATGAACTAAATCCAAATTAGGGTAAATTAATTTTTTTTCCGATTTTCTGGTCGTTAAAAATCGGTTGAAAGTGGAAGGGAGGGATGGAAATCGATAGGGACGGGCTTAAAATATCGTTTTAGAAGTTCTTTATCGAAAACAAGTCCAAAAACACCAAAGTTCACGAACTAAATACAAATGATTGCGCAAATTCCAATTTTTTTGACAAAAATGGCGTTTTTGACCAGAGCGGTTACTAAATTTTTTCCAAAAAAATCCGGACCACGTTCCCCCCTAGTTTTTTGGCCCAAAGAATAGATCTAGGGGGTGGGAGCCCAAAAAAATTTTTAAAAATGAAGGACCACTCTAATAAATATATATTTTATATTAATGTGGATCCGTTTTATATTTTTGGTATTAATTGCTTTAATAACACCCATTTAATAATTTTATTAGCACAACTATAATATCAAAGTTTTTACGATGTGGCAATATCTGAAGGGGGTCATTATAACTTCAGTAAAGTGCTCGAATCGCACACATTACTCCTCGAAAACGGCCGAACCGCTCTAAATAAGAAGTTTTACACCGCAGCAAGTCGCCAGTGCAACAAACTGTAACTGCACATCGGCGGATTTATTGAAACCATTAATTAGATATGTTCGCCGGGCTAAACCAATTCGGCACAGAAACTCCCCTAATTCCTTTAGCCCTTAGCTCCCGCCATTTTTAAGTGTCCTCGCAGCGGGCCATTAGTCCTTCCGGCTGATTCAACGGCGCACGGTTAATTTTATCGCCGCCATTAGGGGTCGAACCGACCACCTTGTTAAGAGGTACAAATCTCGTACTTGTTCTTGTCCTTAACAAATACAAACATCTCCGGAATACGAAACGCCCTTTATATATATATAACGAACTCATCCTTGATGAGATGTGTTTATCTTGCCCAATTTCCTGGGGTTTCTCCCGTTTCCTTTATGTACTTTTTTAGAGCCATCGCTATCTGTTACATTCAATCGCTTGTAGAACTACACTCTGATATATGCCCTCGGTCCCTACTACAAATGAAATCGAGGAAGTATTGGAAACGGAGTAAAAAATATATTATTTTACTAGAAGTTATTTATGGCGAGGGAAAAATATAGCTATTTTATTCATTATTATTGCATTGGGCTTCTATAGATAAACATTGTCTTTAGACTATCTAATCTTGATAAACAAATATTTTAGAGAAATATTATATAACACAATTATTAGTATAAGGGTAAAAGACCTCTGGCCAGTTACTTGTTGAGGTCATTTTTAAAAGTGTCTCAATAAATGTATTCTCTCTATATATCTCTCTACCTCTCTCCTTCTCATTAGAATACTAATGACTGAAGTCCGGATGTTTGTGCACTAATAAATTGATTAAAATGGGCACTAACAAATAGCTGTTGTTACCGTGTAAACGAAGTTAAAAAATGGTGATGTGGCCATCATGTTACTTTCTCCGACTTGATGGTATCATTTATATTTACGCGTTCGTGATTTATTTTCAATTTAAATCATATTTCAAATGTACGTCGAACGTTTGTAGACTCGTATGAATCTGACGTTTAAAACGTCAAAATTATGAAAGATGGAAAAATTATACTTCAAATTCAAAAACTCAGTTTACTCAAAAACTAAAGGGATTTCGATAAAAACTTATTCTTAATAAGTTGTTCATTTTAGCATTATATACTATTATTATTAAGATAAATTTGCTGTAACTATTATCGTTTTATAATTATAAACCAAAAATTAAAAAAATAATAATAATTTTTTTTCTCGAATAAAAATGATTTTATGAAAAATATTTTCAAGCAAAAGATGTTCATTTCTTTGTCGTCTTTAAAGTTTGTTTAAATGTTTTTGTGATATTTTTCATATTTACGAAAATATTGGCAAAAAACAAAAAACAGTTAAGGTAAACACCCACTTCCGGTGTACGTAATTTTACCAAAAGCTTTTCAGTTCTTCGGATTATCAAATAAGACGTATGTTCAAAGTTTCATATCAATTGCTCTATTGGTTTTTGAGACACAGCGCACACAGACACACACAGACACAAAAAAAATTCCAGAAATTGTTGAAATGGCATCTAGGGATCCCAAAACAGATATATCCGTAAAAAAAAATTTGAAAAAAATCACGTTCGCAATACTTTCTCGTACCTCGTAATGGAGAAATTAAAAATATTCACTAGCACAATGAAATATTCAAGTTAAAGAAAATTACCAAAATCGGAAGTTTTCCACGTTCAAAATCAACAAAATGGCCTTTTGATTCAAAACAACATTGGTGTTTTTCGTTTTTCATTTTAATAATTTTTATGTTAAAATCTAGATAAGTTAGTGTAGTTGAAAAATTATAAGCACGCCTAGTCATCTAAAATTGCCAAAATCGCAAGTTTTCCAAACTCAATGTCTACAAAATAGTATTTTTAGTTTTTAAAAATTGCTCAATGATTGAAACACGACTTTTGAATTTGTTGATTTATACGTTAAATTGTAGACAATGTGGCGTAGTTTAAAAAAATATGAAGAAATATTCATGTCAATTCAACTAAAATTGTCAAAATCGGCTGTATCTCAAAAACTAATGGAGCAATTGAAATGAAACTTTTAACATCCGTCTTATTTGATAATCTGAAGAACTGAAAAGCTTTTGGTAAAATTTCGTATACCGAAAGTGGGCGTTTACCTTAACTGTTTTTCGTTTTTTGCCAATATTTTCTTAGATATGAAAAATATCACAAAAACATTTAAACAAACTTTGAAGACAAAAAAGAAATGAAAATCTTTTGCTTGAAAACATTTTTCATAAAATCAGTTTTATTCGAGAAAAAAATGTATTCTTTTTTTTCAATTCTTGGTTTATAATAATAAAGCGATAATAGTTACAACAAATTTATGTGAATAATAATAGTAGAGAATGCTAAAATGAACAACTTATGAAGAATAAGTTTTTTTCGAAATCGCTTTAGTTTTTGAGTAAACTGAGTTTTTGAATTTGAAGTATAATTTTTCCATCTTTCATAATTTTGACGTTTTAAACGTCAGTTTCATCCGAGTTTACAAAACGTTCGATGTACATTTAAAACATGATTTAAATTGAAAATAAGCCATGAAAGCGTTTTATATTTAAGTCGGAGAAAGTAACATGATGCCCACATTACCATTTTTTTAATTGCTTAGGTTTTGAACGCTGTTTTTGATTTTGATGATTTATCCGTTAAAATATAGATAATTTAGTGTACCTCTAAAATAGCATAATGAAATATTCAAGTTCAGCCAACGAAAGTTGCCAAAATCAAGTTTTCCAAGTTAAAAATTAACAAAATCGTGTTTTCGATTTTTTTTTAATTATTAGGTGTTGAACGCGTATTTTGATTTTGGTTATTTGTATGTTAAAATGTAGGTAATTTAGTTTTTTTTTTGGATATTAAGAAATATTAGCGATTCCTAAAATAATGAGTTTTACAAGTTCAGAGTCGACAAAATCGCGTTTTTGATTTTGAAAAATCGCTTAACTTCCGAACACGTAATTTGATTTTGACCATTTGAATGCCAAAACAGAAAATTTTGTGTATTTTAAAAAGCGTACAGAAATTTATTTGCAAAATCAATGCAACTTGGCTAATTTACAAGATTTTCAAGTTTAAATCAAAATCGCGTTGTTCACATTTTAAAATTGCACAACTTCTGAACACGTATTTCGATTTCAATGATAGATAGTGACTTTAATAATAATAATAACGGATGAGTTTTTGTTATTATTACGATACTTGTTTATAGCAAGTGGTACACTATCCATAGATTAGACTTTTTTGACAACAATTTTTACTTTCTCCGTTACGAAGTACGAGAAAGTATTGTGATCGTGATTTTTTTTTCAAAATTTTTTTTTACGAAAATATCCGTTTTGGGGTCCCTAGATGCCATTTCAACAATTTCTGGAAATTTTTTTTTGTGTCTGTGCGTGTGTGTGTGTGTCTGTGCGCGCTGTATCTCAAAAATTAATAGACCAATTGATATGAAACTTTGAACATGCGTCTTATTTGATAAGCCGAAGAACTGAAAAGCTTTTGGTAAAATTTCGTACACCGGAAGTGGGCGTTTACCTTAACTATTTTTTGTTTTTTGCCAATATTTTCTTAAATATGAAAAATATCACAAAAACATTTAAATAAACTTTAAAGACAACAAAGAAATGAACATCTTTTACTTGAAAACATTTTTCATAAAATCATTTTTATTCGAGAAAAAAATGTATTATTATTTTTTTAATTTTTGGTTTATAATTATAAAACGATAATAGTTACAGAAAATTTTTATTAATAATAATTGTAGAGAATGCTAAAGTGAACAACTTATAAAGAATAAGTTTTTTTCGAAATCTCTTTAGTTCTTGAGTAAACTGAGTTTTTGAATTTGTGAGTATAATTTTTCCATCTTTTATAATTTTGACGTTTAAAACGTCAGTTTCACAACGGTCGATGTACATTTAAAATATGATTTAAATTGAAAACAAACCTTGAAAGCATAAATATAAATGATACCATCAAGTCGGAGAAAGTAACATGATGGCCACATCACCATTTTTTTGAGTAACGGAAATCCCACTAGGTTACCGAATACAAAAAGTAGTACTTACAAAACTTTGCGGGAAATGTAAAAATTGTAATTGTAATTTATTACGAAAATTGCACTCACATAGTTTATAAATGAGCGAGCCATTGAATCTCTGAATCAAGATCAAAACATAAAATGGTGTAAAAAGTGGCAAAAATTCTACAAATTTTTTTCTACGTTTATGACTAATGTTTCCGTGTGCAACACCTCTTTGGCATGCGCATAGAAGTAGCTTAAGCCCGTTAGTCGAGTATTTGTTCAGAAAATTTTATAATTAATTTTCCTAATAATTCGAAGTTTCACAACTTCGAAGAATCCGATGAGACGAAGAGTACTTCGAATTTTCGAATTTTTCAAAGATTCGAAGTTTTTGAGTTTTTCGAAGAATCGAAGTTGTGAATTTTCCGAGTTTTAGAATATCTCAATCCCACAACCCTAAACAGTCAGAGATTTAAACTTTTATGTAATTTCAAAATTTTTATTAAACTTGATATAAATTAACTTTTTCATTTGGTAATATTCGCGAAATGAATCAAATTTTCTGCCATTAACATTTTTTCCTGTTAACGATTCATTTTTACTATCGTTATAGTACTTAATTACCTAAATATTCTTATTTGTTCTTCTGGTTTATCACCATTATCACCAAGTAAAATTGGTAAACATATACTCTGGAACCAAGCCGTAAAAAAAAATTAAAAATTTCGGTATCATTCAATATCCGGCGTGGCATTAGCCAGGGAAGTAGTTGTTTCAATAAGTTATTTGTTTGTAGTCTTAATAAGACTTAATTTTGCAGTTACAAACAGGTTGAATATTCATATATTTAGGCTACTTTCGTCTTTATCTAATGTACACTCTTGTAACATAAATATTTTATTTGGTATCCAAAATTATGCAAGAACCATCTTTCCTCTGCTTGGTGTTCTTGAGATTAGCGTTCCGGCAAATCAGAATTCAAAACTTCAAACTTCAAAAATTCCAAATTTAAAAATTCGAAGCTTTGAATCTTCTAAACTTCGTAACTTTAAATCTTCGAAACTTCAAATCTTCGAAGATTTTCTATCAATATTCGAATCTTCTAAATTGGTAATCTTCGAAGACAGTGACAACCTCACTTGTTGCAGATGTATTAAATAAATTTGAAGCAGACGAAAAATAGGTTGAATAATTAATATATTCAGGCACTTAAATTACATTATGGTACCGGGCGTAAGAGTAAATATTTATATAATAGTTATTTATTATACGAATGTGGAATGTAAGTAATTATTCCCGCAAGATGAAACTGACGTTTAAAACGTCAAAATTATAAAAGATGGAAAAATTATACTTAAAATTAAAAAACTCAGTTTACTCAAAAATTAACGAGATTTTGAAAAAACCTATTCTTTAGAAGTTGTTTATTTTGGCATTCTTTATAATTATTAATTACATAAATTTGCTGTAACTATTAACGTTTCATAATTATAAACCAATAATTAAAAAAAATTAATACATTTTTTTCTCGAATAGCAATGATTTTATGAAAAATATTTTCAAGCAAAAGATGTTCATTTCTTTGTTGTCTTCAATGTTTGTTTAAATGTTTTTGTGATATTTTTCATATTTAAGAAAATATTGGCAAAAAACAAAAAACAGTTAAGGTAAACACCCACTTCCGATGTACGAAATTTTACCAAAAGCTTTTCAGTTCTTCAAATTATTAAATAAGACGTATGTTCAAAGTTTCATATCAATTGCTTTATTAGTTTTTGAGATACAGCGCACACAGACACACACACAGACAATTTTTTTTTTCCAGAAATTGTTGAAATGGCATCTAGGGACCCCAAAACGAATATATCCGTAAAAAAAAAATTTTGAAAAAAAATCACGACCACAATACTTTCTCGTACTTCATAACGGAGAAAGTAAAAAACTTGTATATTCGGTTTTGATGTGTAAAAATCTCACAAATGCGAGACGCAAATTAGTTAAATCTCGTTCAGTGTTTAACATTTCAAACGGGATGTGTAGTAAAGCGATCTGATCAATATTAATCTGCATGCGCCGATTTATTTACTTATTATTTTTTTTTTGACTTAGGCGTATGCCATTCAGTCACGACATGTTCGTAATTAAACGAGCAAATGCGCCGATTTAAGAAATGAAGAAATGTCACTTCTTAAATTTCCCATTAAAAATTATAAGTTTTAACTACTGACTCGCATAACTTCATCATTTGCCATCTCCATTAGTTAAATAATATTGCGAGAGCGGTTGGGGAGCCGTGTTTAGTATTCATTCCAGCGAAGCAAGAACTTAACATCCGCAGAAAACTTATCAGCGAAAGCGAAAGGGAGATAAATATGTAAGTGGGACGCAATCTGGTGTTATTGGTGGCTATAAGGGAAGGAAGTGGTGTCTAAATGACATAAGGCTCTGATTAACATATAAAACACTAAAATTGAGAAAAGAAAAGAAGGGGGACGAATTCGAGGCCGGAGAAGCGGCATTACAATCGTCATTCCGAGGCGTAACTAACTTAAATATTAATCCGAAAAAGAGAGAGAGGGGAAGGGCATTATTCCCCGGAAAGTAAAACTGGCAAGGTTAAGGCGATGATGAATGCTGAAATATTCGCGAAATTCGCGCGAGGTGGATAAATATGGATGCAGAGGGAATAATTAATGTTATGGATGAAGTCGCGGATTATAACGAATACATAATAATTTTAATGATATTTCTTTAAGATATACACAGCAAAATAATATACAATATATACTTAAAAAATAAATGCAACAATGACGAAAGGAACATTTGTCTTACAAGGGGAGGATCAGATGTGTGACTCACCGATTTGATCCATCTTTAGCACACGTGTAGGTTATGACTAGGAGTCGTAACAGGTGCGCACTATTCAGCCGTTTTTGAGAACAATAGTATATTATTAAACTAGTGAGAAAGTTGGCCATTGCCACGAGGGTGAAGTTTGCAATTCACCCGAGTGGCAATGGCCAACTTGTTCACGAGTTTAATACTATACTTTTTCGCATCATATTAAATAATTACCTAAAGATTTTTCTGTTTGTATTAATTTATAACGATTATTTCATTCAAATCATTTAGAACCAATCAGAACCCCCAAATTGTACCAGGTGACTTGTTTTAATAAACGGAAATACCGCATCGTACCACGAATTTTTTTTCGGAAAAACTTCACCGTGCTAGGCAGAGTTGGACTCTGTCCGGTTTCTGTTATAAAAAATGTTTAATAACTGAACGCATATAGTAATATATACAGTGATAATCATTGCAATATCATTAACGAAGAAAATATGCTTCGATTCCAACGGCGGAAATTCTCTCTAATCGACTGCCAAATGAGACGATTTTCTGACAGATTGGGCAAGTCCGAACAGGCACAGTAAAAGTTTTTCCTGTGTATCGTTGGTAACGCAAACTAGGAATACAAACATATAAACGTCAAATTAACCCACCAACTTTTCAATTCATTATCTTGTGGATCAGTGAAATGAATTAAGGTAATTCAAGATTTCGGGTTTCGATACAAAAAGGAATAGTGAAATCGACGATATAATAGCAGGTACCATACCTAAAAAAACTTCAAAAACACATTATCTTCAAAAATTACTTCATGAACAAATAGTGTTTAACATTGGAAACTGTTCCATCTATCAAATTTTTCAAATACTAATAAAACCAATTAATAAAACCGTTTAAAAATATGTCTTATTTATTCGTAAGAAATGTGTAATTAAATTGCTTTTCATGAAATAATCATGCCAAAAACCACTCAAGTTTTATTTTTATCCAGGAAAAACTTCAAAATTTTTCACTCAAACTTTGTTGTTTTCTAAAATTTAACTCGAGCAAAATCACGAGTGATTTTGCTCTCATGAAATTAATGAACAACAAAGTTATCGTGAAAAATTTCGAAGTTTTTCCGGAAAAAATAAACCTCTTGTGGTTTTACTTATGAATAATTTTTCTATTTGGAAATTACGGCAGTTCGCTGACAAAAAACGAATCGTAACCATAGTAACAACTAAACTGTTGAGCAATGAAACTGCTATCATTTGATTGGACGTCACCTGTGGAGAAAATGATTCGGTGGAATAATGGACAACTTTCTCAATCAAAAACCATTTAACAACGTTTATATTATCACTGAATAAAACACTTACTATGTTTTTTACCACAATTTATTTGATGTATGTACAAATATTTCATATACATACATATCACGACTTAAGTTTCGACGTTTTAAATATTTGTACATACATCAAATAAATTGTGGTAAAAAACATAGTAAGTGTTTTATTCAGTGATTTTATAATGAATTACCACGTAGTAACGGTCACAACCATCACCATGAACGTTTATATTATTTAATAAGATGCGAAAAAAGGTATTTTTTATTTGCTATGTATTTACGTACCATTTACGTTAATTACACAATACCGACCGCGTGGCGTATTGGTAAGATCTCCGGTTCGTAATCGCAAGGTCGATGGTTCGAATCCTTTTGGCCAAGTTCTTAATTTATAGTTTTTTTATAAATCGGCAACTATTTAGAAATGGTAATTTTAGAATAAATCATATTAATTTCAATTTTAGGAAAAGGATTGTTAAACAAATTAAGAGGAGATTGAAAAATCAATATTTTTATTTAATAATATCGAACAAGGATTTATAAAAAAAAATACAATTATTGATTTTTCAATCTCCTGTTTAATTTGTTTAAGAATACTTTGACCCCTAAAAATGAAATTAATATAATTGTTCGGTGTAAATAACGCGAGAGGAATTGTTAATTTGTTTAAATGCATTTATCTGCAATTTCATTTCATCCTTTATTTCCATGCGCACAATTTTTCCTGTTTCTTGTTAACCCTCACCCAGAATTAGCCGATTTGAACAATTGAGCGCGGGAGAGTCGTCCAAGAAACCGTGCGACTAACACGTATTTGTTCTTCGCTTATCACGTCGCTCTTCACAAAATCGTCGATCGCCAAATTCAATCATTGTACGAAGTGTCGGGCATTTAGTACTTTCTGGGAAGTAAGTAAGTAAGTAGGTTTATTAATGTCAATACCGAAAGGTTTACGTAGGTCATAAAAAAAAATTGTAATAAATTGGAGACAATATTTGACAAATTATTCTAAATATGAAGATGATAAAAATATTAAAGTTAAGTTGCAAAGTAAAATATACAATCCCTTCAAATATAAAAATACAATTAAGCGATATAATTATTCTAATATACAGGACATTACAGACAGTTTAAAATAAATCAAAGATAAGAACATATAATAAAATAAAACACCGAATTATACAATATGAACTAAAACATCCCCTGGTTAGTCGGCTGATTTTTCTGAGCTCCCATTTCTCCCGACATAAGTGCATTTAATTGATCACCACACGCTGTCGGTAGCTCTCGCGAAAATAGTTTCAGTCCACTGTCGTTACCGAAGCCACAGCACCCTACATAATTTATTCTAAAATTAAGATATTTATATACACATGGGTTTATAAAAACAATAAAAAAAACAAAATGAATGAACCCAATGGGGTTCGATCCTTCGACCTTCCGACTACGAATCGGTGGTTTAACCGATGCGCCAACAGCTCCTTACACCGAGCTTTGGGATTTTTCTTTTCAGAACAATCTTCTTTAAAACTTCTTTTCGGGTGTTTTTTTATGGATTTTTACTTTCTCCGTTACGAAGTACGAGAAAGTATTGTGATCGTGTTTTCGTTTTTTAATTTTTTTTTAAGGAAAATCCGTTTTGAGGTCTCTAGATGCCGTTTCAACAATTTCTGGAAAAAAAAATTTTGTCTCTGTGTGTGTGTGTGTGTCTGTGCGCGCTGTATCTCAAAAACTAATAGAGCAATTGATATGAAACTTTGAACATCTGTCTCATTTGATAATCTAAAGAACTGAAAAGCTTTTGGTAAAATTTCATACACCGGAAGTGAGCGTTTACCCTAACTGTTTTTTGTTTTTTGCCAATATTTTCTTAAATATGAAAAATATCACAAAAACATTAAAACAAACTTTGAAGACAACAAAGAAATGAACATCTTTTGCTTGAAAACATTTTTCCTGAAATCATTTTAATTCGAGAAAAAAATGTATTATTATTTTTTTAATTTTTGGTTTATAATTATAAAACGATAATAGTAACAGCAAATTTATGTTTATAATAATTGTAGAGAATACTAAAATGTACAGCTTATAAAGAATAAGTTTTTTTCGAAATTCCTTCAGTTTTTGAGTAAATTGAGTTTTTAAATATGAAGAATAATTTTGCCATCTTTCATAATTTTGACGTTTTAAACGTCAGTTTCATCCGAGTTTACACAACGCTCGATGTACATTTAAAATATGATTTCAATTGAAAATAAACCATAAAAACGTAAATATAAAAAGGTATGATTCCATCAAGTCGGAGAAAGTAACATGATGGCCACATCACCATTTTTTTAATTACATTAACATTTTTTAAGGACTTCTTTTTCAAAATATTTTATGAAAAAACTTTATTTTCGTTAACGCAAAAGGTATATAAACATACGAATAAATATCAAATTAAAAAAACATTTTTATTGTTACACTCCCAGTCATGACCTACCTACACGTGTGCCAATCATTAGTTAATGTTTAATTTCAAAAATACGGGATTTTACTGTCCATTCGGAGAAAGTTACGCAATTTTTTGGTCTTCTTTAGTGATCAATCTTTTCCCATGAGAAATTTGGAATATTCTCATGTTATTCATCGGATTTAGTTACGATATCTATAGCTATTTGGTAGTTATACTCAGGGGCGGCTCGTCATGTAGAGTTAAGGAGCCATGGCACCACCTCTAGTTTCGATCTTGGCAAGAATTTTTCATTAAATAGTATTTTACACGCAGCGTGCATTTGGAGCCAAATAAATTCTGTTTCATCTCGTGAGCGCGACGACGACGACAGTTCGTATTTTCCGCGCCATACATGATGAGTAAAATTAGTTCATTACTTAATAAGCATTTTTGTTTATTACTATCGAGCAGAGGCGGCTCGTGGATTTCCGTCGGGAGGGCAAAGACAAAGATGTCGCTCGTTCTGCACTACTTACTCTTATGGAGGAAGCAAATATTTCGTTGGTGTTTCGGTCAAATTTTCGTCCGTTACCCCGCCGCCGAATTGATTTGATTACAGTAAAAAATACTGTGGTATATGTCGAGCATTTTCCAGAATATCCAAAATACAATATTTCTGGATGCATTTGGGAAATTTGAAGCTAATTCAGGCAGTCGCTATTTTTCTGGAATTTTTTAAATCACAACATGCAAATTTCGTTTTTCTAAAAATCAAGTTTCAAGTGCTGACATTTTGTATCCAGTGGGGGTACGTCGATCATTTTCCAGTATGTTAGAAATACAATATTTCTGGATGCATTTGGGAAATTTGAAGCTAATTCAGGCAGTCGCAAATTTTCTGGAATTTTTTAAATCACAACATGCAAATTTCGTTTTTACAAAAATCAAGTTTCAAGTGCTGACATTTTGTTTCCAGTGGGGGTATGACGATCATTTTCCAGTATGTCAAAAATACAATATTTCTGGATGCATTTGGGAAATTTGAAGCTAATTCAGGCGGTCGCTATTTTTCTGGAATTTTTTAAATCACAACATGCAAATTTCGTTTTTCTAAAAATCAAGTTTCAAGTGCTGACATTTTGTTTCCAGTGGGGGTACGTCTATCATTTTCCAGTATGTTAAAAATACAATATTTCTGGATGAATTTGGGAAATATGATGCTAATTCAGGCAGACGCTATTTTTCTGGAATTTTTTAAATCACAACATGCAAATTTCGTTTTACAAAAATCAAGTTTCAAGTGCTGACATTTTGTTTCCAGTGGGGGTATGTCGATCATTTTCCAGTATGTCAAAAATACAATATTTCTGGATGCATTTGGGAAATTTGAAGCTAATTCAGGCGGTCGCTATTTTTCTGGAATTTTTTAAATCACAACATGCAAATTTCGTTTTTCTAAAAATCAAGTTTCAAGTGCTGACATTTTGTATCCAGTGGGGGTACGTCGATCATTTTCCAGTATGTTAAAAACACAATATTTCTGGATGCATTTGGAAAATTTGAAGCTAATTCAGGCAGTCGCAAATTTTCTGGAATTTTTTAAATCACAACATGCAAATTTCGTTTTACAAAAATCAAGTTTCAAGTGCTGACATTTTGTTTCCAGTGGGGGTATGTCGATTATTTTCCAGTATGTCAAAAATACAATATTTCTGGATGCATTTGGGAAATTTGAAGCTAATTCAGGCAGTCGCTATTTTTCTGGAATTTTTTAAATCACAACATGCAAATTTCGTTTTTCTAAAAATCAAGTTTCAAGTGCTGACATTTTGTTTCCAGTGGGGGTATGATGATTATTTTCCAGTATGTCAAAAATACAATATTTCTGGATGGATTTGAGAAGCTACTTCAGGCAGTCACTCTTTGTTGCAATAGCTTCCAGCTTTAGTGCGTCGATTTTGAAAATTCATAAATACGAATGAGTAAGTTTAATCGAGATATACACTTAAAAAACAATTAGCTTTTTTTGTTTTCCATGTGTTTTGTTTGGGGTGAGGTTACGTAGACGAAGAACGGTATTACAGATTTAGTACCCACTTGGGACAAAATTAAATACACGACAAATCGTACAAATAAATAATATGCTCATTATTTCTTCAACAATGAGACGGAGGGATATATTTTTTGTGTCTGAGTGGCTCTACCAATAAAATGTTCCACGAGCCGCCACTGGTTATACTGGATTCATTGGTGCAGGTAGATATTGAAGACTTTTCAGTGTCACGGCAGCCAGATAGGTCAACTTCATCTTTACACTTTAAGTAAGAACCGACGAGAAGTTAGCAATGCATTTCTTGTGAAATGATCCCGGCGCATCTACCAAAAGCGCATTTTAAATTTTAATTAAGCAGTGCTTCTTCAATATTTTCTTATATTTTCAAACTGACGCCTACTTTTCTGCTGTTCAGGATATCTGAATTTTTTTAACGCCAATCGATTTCTCTCGTAAATAGATTTGACTTTACGCATTGTTAATGAAAACGTTTAAATTTAATTTAATAAATAAATTTAATTTAATTTTCGCAATGATCCTGATTGCTAGCACCTCAGTGCGACACATGTGTTCGGCATGCTTTTGGTCATATGAACACTATTTTATTAAAAAATATTTGACTTTATGCATTGTTAATGAAAAAAATGAAATTTTATTTAATAAATAAATTAAATTTAATTTTCGCAATGATCCTAACAGCAAGCACCTAAGTGCGACACATGTGTTCGGCATGCTTTTGATCATATAAACACTATTTCATTAAAATAGATTTGACTTATTGCATTGTTAATGAAAAAATTGAAATTTCATTTAATAAATAAATTAAATTTAATTTTCGCAACGATCCTAATAGCCAGCACCTAAGTGCAACACATGTTTTCGGCATGCTTTTAATAGTCTACCATAATTATTAAACAAGTTGATTTTTTCGATTTTTTCCATTTTTGAGTTTTCTTTGCTAACGCGCCACAGGCTTCAAATTGACATTTATTCTTGCGCAAGTACATTTTCTGATGTGTCTTGAAGAGATCTTTCCAGTGACGTATAAAAACTCCGAATCGAACCAAAGGTTCTTCAAAAAATCATTTCAAATGCAATTTTTGAGCAAAAATAAGAATCGAATTTTACGTTTTCGACAAAAATTAAAGATTGCCAATTTTAATCGAACGTGACTAACTTGCACCTGAGGAACACTGATTTGAAGTCCGCGTTCGATTTCGATTCTTCGTTTAGCCGCTACGGCCGTTCTAAGTTTGAAAAAATCGACTTTTCAAAATTTTCATTTTCATGGTGACTTGCCAATTTGTTTGCATCTTTTCCTGGATGAATTTTAGCGCCAATCGATTGTGCTCGTTCTTCTGATGAAGAAAAATGTATTACACAAGGGTCTACGATGATTATTAAAAGAGTTGTTTTTTTCGGTTTTTTCCTTTTTCGAGTTTTCTTTGCTGACGCGTCACGGGCTTCAAAATGACACTTGTTTTTACGAAAGTACATTTTCTGAAGAGTCTTGAGGGGATCTTTCCAAAGTCCCTGAATCGAACCAGTGGTTTCTTCAGGAAATTATTTCAAAGCCAATTTTTGAGCAAAAGTAAGAAGGACCCTTCTATCGAATTTCACGTTTTCGACAAAAATAAAAAAAAGCCAATTTTAATTGAATCCAACTAACTTGCATTCGAGGAGCACAAATTTGAAATCCCCGTTCGATTTGGATTCTTCGTTTAGCCGCTACGGCCGTTCAAAGTCTGAAATCGACTTTTTGTTCATGGTGTCTTGCCAATTTTTTGTATTTTTTCCTATATATAATTTCTTAACGCCAATCGATTAAGCTCGTTCTTCTGATGAAGAAAGTGGTATTGCATAAGGGTCTACGATGATTACACAGCCCGACAAAAAAATGTTCGGACTTGTGGGTCAGACATATGTATTCCCTTGTATTTTTCGACGCTGAATCCGATGCCAAGGTCAGGAATGGCCTTCCACGTCTAGAATTGGCCCCAGGAGCCAAAAATGGCCTCTGTAGGGCCTGAAAGATGGATTCCGGGATAAGGCGAGGTTGAAGGTGCAATAAAAATTATTTGTGAGACTTACAGAAACCGAGACAAGCAAAATTTCTTTTGACGTAAATCAAAGCCAAGCCCGGATTTGTGGTCGAAAGGTTTATGGTCAAATGATCCTCGGCAATGGTGGATCCCGAAATATCTCTGCTCTTTATCCTTAAAACCAAGGCAACCAGCGGAGTATGAAAATGAAGACTCCTATGGAGTGGAGAGAGCCGAGGCCTGACCATTCCAATAGCTATTTCTGCGGATCCAAGGTTTCAGGATTCAACCAAAAAAACAAAGGTAAGGCTGTTTCCCCTTTGGACATTCCGTGATTCTCCGAGAATCGTATGAAACGTCCAAGCTCTTTTTACAAAAATTGATATACAGTGAGCATCAGTGGTTGATTTGTGGTGATCTGAAAATGATCACAATCTTTTTGGGCCAACAGTGTGGATACACTAAATGGCCATGCTTTTTGTGTTTGTGGGATAGTCGGTCGGACGGTCAACATAACTTGGCAAAACAGTGGCCTGAACGGAAAAAAACTGAAACCGGGAATGCACAATGTATTGACTGAGCCGTTAGTGGACCCAACAACGGTATTGCTTCCACCTCTCCATATTAAACTCGGCCTAATGAAGCAATTTGTAAAAGCTCTAGATAAAAAGGGGATTTGTTTCCAGTCAAAAATTTTCTCAACTTTCAAGTGAGAAGCTTAAGGCTGGAATTTTTGATGGGCCCCAAATTCGCGCAGAAATGAAAGATGAAGAAATTGTCGAGTCCATGAATTCTCTTGAAAGAAGGCCTAGCTGAACTTCAAGTGTCTAGTGGAAAACTTTCTGGGTAACTCCAGAGCCGCAAATTACGAGGAAATCGTGAGAAATACGCTTGATAGTTTCAGAAAGTTGGGGTGTAGAACGCGCCTGAAGTTGCATTTCCTGCACTCACACTTAGACTATTTTCCAGAAAATTTAGGTGATTTAGATGAACAGGGAGAAAGATTTCACCAGGATATCTCCGAAATAGAACAAGGATATCAAGCAATGATGTCGGATTTCTGTTGGTCACTGAAGAGGAACACGACAGAAAGCCATAATGATCATTTGAACATAAAGTTCAAAGATATTACAAAAAGAGAGTGTGAAATCAGAATCCTAACGCGTCATTTTCCCTGTCCTAAATGGGGAATTTCAGTTGGCCATAAACTTTTCGACCACAAATCCTGGTTTAAATTTAGAATGCACCTTCGACCTCGCCTCATCCCGGAATCATCTTTAAGGCCCTACAAAAGGCCCCTGGGGCCAATTCCAGACGTGGAGGGCTATTTCTGAGCTCGGGATCGGATTTAGCGTCGAATAATACATGGGAATACATATGTCTGACCTACAAGTTCGAATACTTTTTTTTTGTTTGTTTACTGAAAGAGTTGATTTTTTCGATTTTTTCCATTTTCGAGTTATCTTTGCTGACGCGTCACGGTCTTCAAATTGTCACTTGTTTCTGCAAGAGAACATTTTCTGAAGCGTCTTGAGAGGATCTTTCCAGTTATGTATAAAACCCTTGAATTGAACCAGCGGTTTCTTCAGGAAATCATTTCAAAGCCATTTTTTGAGCAAAAGTAAGAAGGGGTGATCAGCAACTGCACTGTCATTCGTCTGGTGTGGTGTGTGAGACCCCTATTGGTGTTTTATGCAACTTTTCACAAGTTTGGCTTTATTTAGATGGAAACTATTTTATCAATTTGACCAGGTTAATCAGCTACCCAACAGATGGAAGCACCGCGAATGGTTTCTATCTTTGACTATATACTAATGGACTGCTAGCGCCGCTTTATGTGTCTCTACCTCTTTTAAATTACGCTCCATTTTCGGCTCCGGGGCGGGACTTATATCGGGCTCCAGCTCGTGGACAACTTTTGGAGCAGTGATCATATGGGAAATGGAGGGGGAATAGCAGTCCATTAGTATATAGTCAAAGGTTTCTATAAATATATTCAAGTAAAATTAAGCTTGGGGTTTGCCAGACCCCGGTCAGACTTACGAAAGGTTAAGGGTTTACGATGTTTATTAAGAGTTGATTTTTTCGATTTTTTCCATTTTCGAGTTTTCTTTGCTGACGCGCCGCGGGTTTCAAATTGACAATTGCTCTTGCGCAAGTACATTTTCTGATAAAAAAATCTTTACAGTGACGTTTAATTACGAATACCTAATTCCTTTATAAAGAAATCATCGGAGTAGGAAGAGTTATATCGTATAAGTTAAATGTCAAAGTAAATTAACATTTATTTCCATACTCCGGAAATGCTCCCCATTAAAGTCTCAGTTACCAACTAATTGATTTACTGTTACCATAATATATCAAACAGTAATGAGAAAATAACGTGCAACTGCATCGCGCTGAAAATCTGTGCATTATGTATATCGTACACTTGTGATATCTCACATTGTATCCGAGATTAGGCCATTAAGAGATTTAAACTAGCGCTAATTTCGTAATGGAAGTTACGGACTTATTTGTTAGCCGATTATACAGTTCATAAACAGCGCTATATCTGGAGGAGCGTGCTGCTCGGGTTTGGGTTGTAGCAGCACAGCCAAGTTTTCAGTTTTAGTCCTCCGCTGCTGCACGCTCCAGCGGATCCTCTCGCTCGTCTTCTGTATACACCGTGGAACAAATAAGATCTGAATTCCCATGTGCGTATGAACGTGTAATTAGCTTTTAATATTTTAAAGTTTACTAACCAAACATGGATTTGTCAAAGCTAAGTTGATTTAACTTCAGGTGATTTGTTTTAATTCATCATCGATATTGACATTAATATTTAACCATTAAACAATGGTTATTTAGATACTACATGAATGTGTTAAGTTTTAAATATCAAGAGAATTACTCTATTTTCCTTATTTATTTGAGAAAAATCGATCCAAACGTAGAAATTGATTTCCCAAAATCACGCTTACGGCGTCTTTCTGACTCATAACTTCTAGGATATTGCAACAATTGCAACAAACAATAGTTATTTAGATACTAGATGAATGTGTTTAGTTTTATATGTCAAGAGAATTGCTCTTTTTTCCTTATTTATTTGAAAAAATCGATCCAAACGAAGGAATTGATTTCCCAAAATCACACATACGGTGTGTTTCTGACTCATAACTTCCAGGATATTGCAACAATTGCGACAAAAAATGGCCATTTAGATACTAGAGAAATGTGTTTAGTTTTATTCGTCAAGAGAATTGCTGTGTTTTCTTTATTTACCTGAAAAAATTGATTCAAACGTAGAAATTGATTTCCCAAAATCACGTATACGGTGTGTTTCTGATTAATAACTTCTAGGATATTGCAACAATTGCAACAAACAGTGGTTATTTAGATACTAGATGAATGTCTTTAGTTTTATATGTCAAGAGAATTGCTCTATTTTCCTTATTTATTTGAAAAAAATCGATCCAAACGTAGGAATTGATTTCCCAAAATCACGCATACGGCGTGTTTCTGACTCATAACTCCCAGAATATTGCAACAATTGCAACAAGCAATGGTTATTTAGATACAAAATAAATGTGTTTAGTTTCATATGTCAAGAGAATTGCTCTGTTTTCCTTATTTATTTGAAAACAATCGATCCAAACGTAGGAATTGATTTCCCAAAATCACGCATACGGCGTGTTTCTGACTCATAACTCCCAGAATATTGCAACAATTGCAACAAGCAATGGTTATTTAGATACAAGATAAATGTGTTTAGTTTTATATGTCAAGAGAATTGCTCTATTTTCCTTATTTATTTGAGAAAAATCGATCCAAACGTAGGAATTGATTTCCCAAAATCACGCATACGGCGCGTTTCTGACTCATAACTCTTAGGATATTGCAACAATTGCAACAAACAATAGTTATTCAGACACTAGATGAATGTGTTTAGTTTTATATGTCAAGAGAATTGCTCTATTTTCCTTATTTATTTGAAAAAAATCGATCCAAACGTAGAAATTGATTTCCCACAATCACGCATACGGCGCGTTTCTGACGCATAACTCCTAGGATATTGCAACAATTGCAACGAACAATGGTTATTTAGATACTAGATGATTGTGTTTAGTTTTATATCTCAAGAGAATTGCTCTATTTTTCTTATTTATCTGAAAAAAATCGATCCAAACGTAGAAATTTATTTCCCAAAATCACGCATACGGCGTGTTACTGTCTCATAACTCCTAGAATATTGCAACAATTGCAACAAACAATTATTACTTAGAAACTAGATGAATGTGTTCAGTTTTATATGTCAAGAGAATTGCTCTATTTTCCTTATTTATTTGAAAACAATCGATCCAAACGTAGGAATTGATTTCCCACAATCACGCATACGGCGCGTTTCTGACTCATAACTCCTAGGATATTGCAACAATTGCAACAAACAATGGTTATTTAGATACCAGATGAATGTGTTTAGTGTTATATGTCAAAATAATTGCTCTATTTTCCTTATTTACCTGAAAAAATTGATTCAAACGTAGAAATTGATTTCCCAGTCACGCATACGGCGTCTTTCTGACTCATAACTATTAGAATATTGCAACAATTGTAACAAATAATAGTTATTTGGATACTAGATGCATGTGTTTAGTTTTATATATCAACAGAATTGCTCTATTTTCCTTATTTACCTAAAAAAAATGATTAAAACGTAGAAATTGATTTCCCAAAATCACGCATACGGCGTCTTTCTGACTCATAACTCCTAGGATATTGCAACAATTGCAACAAACAATGGTTATTTAGATACTAGATGAATATGTTTAGTTTTATACGTGAAGAGAATTTCTGTATTTTCCTTATTTACCTAAAAAAATCGATCCAAACGTAGAAATTGATTTCCCAAAATCACGCATACGGCGTGTTTCTGACTCAGAACTCCTATGATATTGCAACAATTGCAACAAACAATGGTTATTTAGATACTAGATGAATGTGTTTACTTTCGCAAGTCAGAAGAATTGCTCCATTTTCCTTATTTACCTGAAAAAATTTATTCAAACGTAGAAATTGATTTCCCAAAATCACGCATACGGTGCATTTCTGAGTCATAACTCCTAGGATATTGCAACAATTGCAACAAACAATGGTTATTTAAATACTAGATGAATGTGTTTAGTTTTATATCTGAAGAGAATTGCTCTATTTTCCTTATTTATTTGAAAAAAATCGATCCGAACGTAGAAATTGATTTCCCAAAATCACGCATACGGCGTGTTTCTGACTCATAACTCCTATGATATTGCAACAATTGCAACAAACAATAGTTATTGAGATACTAGATAAATGTGTTTAGTTTTATACATCAAGAGAATTGCTGTATTTTCCTTATTTACCTGAAAAAATCGATCTAAACGTGGGAATTGATTTCCCACAATCACGCATACGGTGCATTTCTGAGTCATAACTCCTAGGATATTGCAACAATTGCAACAAACAATGGTTATTTAAATACTAGATGAATGTGTTTAGTTTTATATCTGAAGAGAATTGCTCTATTTTCCTTATTTATTTGAAAAAAATCGATCCAAACGTAGAAATTGATTTCCCAAAATCACGCATACGGCGTGTTTCTGACTCATAACTCCTAGGATATTGCAACAATTGCAACAAATAATAGTTATTTAGATACTAGATGAATGTGTTTAGTTTTATATCTGAAGAGAATTGCTCTATTTTCCTTATTTATTTGAAAAAATCGATCCAAACTTAGAAATTGATTTCCCAAAATCACGCATACGGCGCGTTTCTGACTCATAACTCCTAGAATATTGCAACAATTGCAACAAACAATGGTTATTTAGATAATAGATGAATGTGTTTAGTATTATATGTCAAGAGAATTGCTCTATTTTCCTTATTTACCTGAAAAAATTTATTCAAACGTAGAAATTGATTTCCCAAAATCACGCATACGGCGTGTTTCTGAGTCATTACTCCTAGGATATTGCAACAATTGCAACAAACAATGGTTATTTAAATACTAGATTAATGTGTTTAGTTTTATATCTGAAGAGAATTGCTCTATTTTCCTTATTTATTTGAAAAAAATCGATCCAAACGTAGAAATTGATTTCCCAAAATCACGCATACGGCGCGTTTCTGACTCAAAACTTCCAGGATATTGCAACAATTGCAACAAACAATGGTTATTTAGATACTAGATGAATGTTTTTAATTTTATAAGTCAAGAGAATTGTTCTATTTTCCTTATTTATTTGAAAAAAATTGATCCAAAAGTAGAAATTGATTTCCCAAAATCACGCAAACGGCGCGTTTCTGAGTCATAACTTCTAGGATATTGCAACAATTGCAAGAAACAATGGTTATTTAGATACTAGATGAATGTGTTTAGTTTTATATGTGAAGAGAATTGCTCTATTTTCCTTATTTACCTGAAAAAAATTATTCAAACGTAGAAATTTATTTCCCAAAATCACGCATACCGCGCGTTTCTGACTTATAACTCCTAGGATATTGCAGCAATTGCAACTAACAATGGTTATTTAGATACTAGATGAATAGTGTTAAGTTTTATATGTGAAGAGATTCGCTCTATTTTCCTTATTTACCTGAAAAAATCGATCCAAACCTAGAAATTGATTTGCCAAAATCACGCATACGGCGCGTTTCTGAGTCATAACTTCTAGGATATTGCAACAATTGCAACAAACAATGGTTATTTAGATACTAGATGAAAGTGTTTAGTTTTATATGTCGAGAGAATTGCTCTATTTTCCTTATTTATTTGAAAAAAATCGATCCAAACATAGGAATTGATTTCCCAAAATCACGCATACGGCGCGTTTCCGAGTCATAATTCCTAGGATATTGCAACAATTGCAACACACAATGGTTATTTTGATACTAGATGAATGTGTTCTGTTTTATACGTCAAGAGAATTGCTCTATTTTCTTTATTTATTTGAAAAAAATCGATCCAAAAGTAGAAATTGATTTCCCAAAATCACGCATACGGCGTGTTTCTCACTAATAACTCCTAGAAAATTGCAACATTTGCAACAAACAACGGTTATCTAAATACTAGATGAATGTGTTTAGTTTTATATGTCAAGACATCTTCGACAATAAAGACATTTGAATATTATTATTATTATTATTTTACATGTTCGTTTCAATGAAACTTTAGATATTGAAGATAAAACCGATGTGGAATTGAGAATATCCAATTTCTAGCCACGAGCACTACAGAATTATATTTTAATTACATAACTCGAATATCACCTACTGGAATTATTCATACGGGCTTTGAAATTGTTCACAGCGTTACATATGTTAATATGAAATTTCAGTACGAAACGCAAGTTATTGCACCCAAACAATTACAGTCCCGTAACAAGATTGAACGTGACACAACAATTGGCAACCATTTATTATTAATATAAATATTCCGGGACGTAATTAATACGTTTTAAGCAAACCGTTGTCAGATTTCAACGTTATAACCGCACGAAACTACTCGACGTGATTAACGACACCGACGTTATTTGTTTCGCAAACGACGTTAACACAGGCCGAGGTAATTACCTCGAGTCTATTTATAATTAGCTAATCATCCGCAACTTTTTGGCTTAGCGAAAATTCCCCAAAAAAAAAGAAACATTTCGGTTTTTCTTTCAATCTGTTATCGCCAAGACCGTCATTCTTTATCGTTCTTTGTGCGCTTCTCCGGCGAAGAAAAACGCGTAATTAATTACCTTGGCGTAATTAATTAAAATTGTGTAGTATTATCAGTTGGCTACAGTTTTCAGTTAACGCAGGATTGCAGCCAGTTTCTTTGATGTTTATTTAAAATAAAGCGTATAAAGGGAATTCATTTTAATTATAAATATTAGCGCTACTTTCCCAAGTATAAATCTACAAATTTCTTGTGCAAATATATACAATCGTGTAAAATGATAAATTATTGTTAAATTAGGAACACGCACAATAGTCCTGAGAATACAATTCACGAGTCACATGGTACATTTTCGACTAATTTGATTGGGTGAAATGGTATAAGAGGCTATCAAATCGATGATAGAAAGTATATCCTAAATTGTTTACAAGTAATCAAGTAATCAAATCTAGTTGAAACATCAGTGTGACGATTATAATGTTCTCGCCGATACATTTATTAACGAGAATTTGTTTCTCAAAATAAGTGATTGCAGTTGATGGGGAACGGCTACGGATGATGAAGTACGAGAATGAATTAACGGTTTGAGTGTTAAAAATAGGAATATTTTTGGGTTTGTTGGTGATTATCTAGAAAAGTCAAAAACATGCTTTCATTTTTCTAGAATATTAAATCCCAATTATTCATGCACAACACTGTTAAGTTTCAAAGTCTGCATTTATTTCAAGTTTTAAGAACCAAATGCACACACACCCACACACAGACATATTTTTTTTTCTCCAGAAATCATTGAAATCGCGTCTAGGGACCCCAAAACGCATATTTTTTTTCCCGTAATAAGGATCACAGTATTTGGAGAGAGTTAAATCCATGGAAACTTCTTTTTATAGAATGTTTATTCCTCACGTACGAACCATGAAAGTATCGGTGAAGTTGATTTATACACCATCAACATTTTTACAGTTGCGCTCTTCCGCAAATGCTCTAGTTTCTATCGAGAGTGATAAAATACGACCATTCCGTTATTATGGCTCTAATATGGCTTAATTTATTACTTTAAAGTGGAGGTGTAAATTAAGTTCATTTACTGTTTGGGCTCCCTGTTTTATGGATGCCCTGGGATTATGCGGAACCAAGTGCGGCGAGGGAATCGTTAAAATACTTGATATATAATGAAATAATCGGGTCAAGCTTCCTACATTATTGAAGAAGTGCTGTATATAATTTGATTGTAATTAGAGGGCATTTTATTTGGGTCAAGCGAGCGAGGACTCTAAATGGATTAAGCTGCAGCAATTATGCAACCGTGGTTTTGGTTTACACGATCTAATTTTAGATAATTTTAGTTATTAAGTGTGTTTCATTTCTGTAATTAAGTATTAGTTGTGAAATTAGTGGAAGGAGTAGTTTTTGGTATTTATTTTGCAGACCGAGTAAGAATTTTGTAATTCCATATTCATCTGGAAAAATAATTGTTTCCAGATCGAAATTTCAATAAAATCAAGGGCGTTTCCAACCAACTAGTCTTGGGTGGGGGGGGTAATTAAAAAAAAGATAAATAAACTGATGATTCTGCTCTCATACATCTGTTCCGTGGAATCTCCCTATCCTTTTCCAACGTTTTAAAGCGTTGGAAAAATTTACCGGTTATATTATTTGTTTGGAATATGGAATATCGGTAATTTTTAACAATAAAAATTGTTTAGCGAAAAATTCTTGGGGGGGGTAATTACCCGATTACCCCCCCCCCCTCATTTGAAACCGCCACTGAATAAAATGTACATTTATTTGTATCCAGTGTTGCCATACGTACGGTAATTACGGTATTCTGCGCGAAAGTACGGTATATGGTCAAAATGTTAAAACCGTCTATTAAGAGCGTTGGTAGTAGTGGAGAGAATAGAATTGTGAGAGGTACAACGTCCATCCCACATAAAATTCATTTCACGCCGTGGTATAAATTAACCTCATAAGAGTGCTTAGAGTCTGAATGCATAACACTGCTCTAACCTATGGGCGGCGTTGCCATCTGATCACATAATATTTCCGTCAGAAAGCCAACCTAATTCCACTAGAATTCCGCTATAAAATATAAATCTATTTCTTATTTTAACATAATGTTCAGCAGTACATTTTACGTACGAATTGCCTAATATTCAAAGGTAAACCAATGATCAAATTCAAAGAAAAATAAATACAGATATGATTGAATTCCTAAAAATTGGAATGAATTTTTGAAAATTAATATTTTTGGTAGTAGAAGAAAAAAAATCTAAAAAAAGAAATAGTGATATTAAAGATTTCCACAAAAATTTTAAAATCTTTGCAATACATCTACCTTTAAAACTAACTTTTTGAACATTTTTTTTTAAATTTGCCAATTTCTATGAATTTTTGAAAAGTAATATTTTAAGTTGTCGAACAATTGAACAAATAAAAATAAATACTTATATGATGGATTTACTTTAATATACACTTGGATTTTTGAAAATGTGTCAATTTCTGCTCGAGTCATAAATTTTTAAAAACGAATTTTTAAGTGGTCAAATATTTAAACAAGGAGAAACTAGACAAAAAAATCATATCCCTATGACTGAATTCTATAAAATAAAAAAAAACTTTGATGCAATTTACCTTCAAAATTAACCTTGATTTTTAAAACTGAGTCAATTTTTGTGTTAGTTATGAATTTTTGAAAATTAATATTGTTAGTTGTTGAAGACGAACAAAAAAAAAACTAAAACAAATAAATAGTAATATAACCGAACTCCACAAACATTTTAAAATAGTTCTACTTTACAACTAACTTATTTTTTTGTAAATTCGCCAATTTCTCCCCGAGTTATGATTTTTTGAAAATTATTTTTCGTAAGTTGTCGAACAATTGCACAAATTTAAAGAAAATCAATACTCAAATGCTCGAAATTTTTAATATATCCACAAGATTTAACATAAATTTTGATTTTTGAGTTAAATTAATTTTTGAAAATTAATATTTTGGCTAAAAAATGAAAACTGATATAATATTAATTCCTCGAAAATTTTGATGTATTAACAAAACATTTACATTTAAAACTAACTAACTCTGCCAATTTCTGCGTAAGTTTTTTTTTTGAAAATTGGTCGAAATATTTGAACAAAGAAAAAATAGAAAAATAAAATATCGATATGATTGAATTCTTTAAAAAGTCCGATGCTATCATAACACATTTATTTACATTTAAAAAAACTTTAATTTTTGAAAATGTAAATTTAAAAAAACTTTAATTTTTGAAAATGTATTCATTTTTGGGTTTTAAACTGTCGTTTTTGGCAGTTGAAATTGTCATTTTTGGCAGTTGAAAATTGTCATTTTTGGCAGCTTAAAATGGTCGTCTCCGACACTTAGAAATTGGCCTTTTTGCAGTCGAAAATTGGCCTTTTTGGCAGTGAAAATTGTCATTGTTGGCAGTTAAAAATTGTCATTTTTGGCAGTTGAAAATTGTCATTTTTAGCAGCTTAAAATGGCCGTTTCCGACACTTGAAAGTTGGCATTTTTGCTTTTGAAAATTGCCCTTTTTGACAGTTGAAAATTGGCCTTTTTGGTGGTTGAAAATTGGCCTTTTTGGCAGTTGAAATTGTCATTTTTGGCAGTTAAAAATTGTCATTTTTGGCAGTTAAAAATTGTCATTTTTGGCAGTTGAAAATTGTCATTTTTAGCAGCTTAAAATGGCCGTTTCCGTCACTTGAAAATTGGCCTTTTTGACAGTTGAAAATTGGCCTTTTTGGTGGTTGAAAATTAGCTGTTTTGGCAGTTGAAATAATCATTTTTGGCAGTTGAAAATTGTCATTTTTGGCAGTTGAAAATTGTCATTTTTGACAGTTGAAAATTGGCCTTTTTGGTGGTTGAAAATTGGCCGTTTTGGCAGTTGAAATTGTCATTTTTGGCAGTTAAAAATTGTCATTTTTGGCAGTTAAAAATTGTCATTTTTAGCAGTTGAAAATTGTCATTTTTATAGCTTAAAATGATCGTTTCCGACACTTGAAACTTGGCATTTTTGTTTTTGAAAATTGGCCTTTTTGACAATTGAAAATTGGCCTTTTTGGTGGTTGAAAATTGTCATTTTTGGCAGTTGAAATTGTCATTTTTGGCAGTTGAAAATTGTCATTTTTGGCAGTCATAAATGGTCATTTCCGACACTTGATTTATTATATGATATGCTAGAATTTATCAAATTCTTAAAAAAGTCGATGCTACAATTACACATTTATGTACCTTCAAAAAAACTTGAATTTTTGAAAATGTGTTCATTTTTGGGTTTAAATTTTTTGGTTTTTGGCAGTTGAAATTGTCATTTTTGGCAGTTAAAAATTGTCATTTTTGGCAGTTAAAAATTGTCATTTTTGGCAGTTAAAAATTGTCATTTTTGGCAGTTAAAAATTGTCATTTTAACAGCTCAAAATGGCCGTTTCCGTCACTTGAAAATTGACCTTTTTGGCAGTTGAAAATTGGCAATTGAAAATTGTCATTTGTTCATTTTTTTTGTGGTTAAAAATTTTCACTTTAAGCAGTTAAAAATAGTCGTTGCCGACACTAGAAAATTCGCCTTTTTAGCAGTGAAAAATGGTCGTTTCCGACACTTGAAAATTGCCTTTTTGGCAGTTGAAAATTGGCCTTTTTAGTAGTTGAAAATTGTCATTTTTTGGCAGTTAAAAATGGTCACTTTTAGCAGTTACAAATCCGACACTAAAAAAATCGCCTTTTTGGCAGTTAAAAATGGTGGTTTCCGACTCTTGAAAATTGTCCTTTTTTTTGAAGTTGAAAATTGGCCTTTTTGACAGTTGAAGTTGTCATTTTTGGCAGTTAGAAATTGTCATTTTTTGCAGTTAAAAATTGTCATGCTTGGCAGTTAAAAATTGTCATTTTTTGGCAGTTAAAAATGGTCGTTTCCGACACTTGAAAATTGGCCTTTTGGCAGTTGAATATTGGCCCTTTTGGCAGTTGAAAATTGTCAATTTTGACAGCTTAAAATGGCAGGTTCCGACACTTAAAAATTGGATTTTTTTGCAGTTGAAAATTGGCCTTTTTGGCAGTTGAAATTGTCATTTTTGGCAGTTAGAAATTGTTATTTTTTGCTGTTGAAAATTGTCATTTTTGGCAGTTAAAAATGGTCGTTTCCAACACTTGAAAACTGGCCGTTTTGGCAGTTAAAAATGGCCGTTTCCGACAATTGAAAATTGGCCTTTTTGGCAGTTAAAAATTGGCATTTTTGGCAGTTAAAAATGGCCGTTTCCGACAATTGAAAATTGGCCTTTTTGGCAGTTAAAAATTGGCATTTTTGGCAGTTAAAAATGGCCGTTTCCGACAATTGAAAATTGGCCTTTTTGGCAGTTGAAAATTGTCATTTTTGGCAGTTAAAAATGGCCTTTTCCGACATTTGAAAATTGGCCATTTTAGCAGTTGAAAATTGGTCCTTTTGGCAGTTGAAAATTGTCATTTTTGGCAGCTTAAAACAGTCGTCTCCGACACTTGGACATTGGCTTTTTAGCAGTCAAATTTGGCCTTTAAGGCAGTAGAAATTGTCTTTTTTGGCAGTTAAAAATGGTCGTTTCCTACACTTGAAAATTAGCCTTTTTGGCAGTTAACAATTGTTATTGTTGGCAGTTAAAAATTGTCATTTTTGGCAGTTAAAAATGACCATTTTCGACATTTAAAAAATGGCCTTTTTGGCAGTTTAAAATTGGCATTTTTGGCAGTTGAAAGTTATCATTTTTGGAAGTTGAAAATTGTCATTTTTGGCAGTTGAAAATTCTCATTTTGGCAGTCAAAAATGGTCATTTCCGACACTTGATTTATTACATGATATGCTAGAATTTATCAAAAATAAAAAAAATAGTATATTCACAAAACATCTGAATTATCATCATTTTTTGAAAATGCGTGAGTTATAAATGTTTAAAAATGATGTTTTTCAATTTGTCGAATATTTGAACAAAGAAAAATAGAAAAAAAATACTGACATGATTGAATTCCTTAAAACGTTTAATGCAATACCTTTAAAATTAACTTTGAGTTTTGAAAATGCGTGTTATGAATTTTTGAAATTTAATATTTAAAGTTGTCGAAGACTTGAATAAAAAATCATTTTTTTAATACACTCACAAAACATCTCCCTTCAAAACTTATTGTAATTTTTGAAAATGCGTCACTTTTTCCGTAAGTTACGAATTTTTGAAAATTAACGTTTTAAGTTGGCGAACAAAAAAAAAACTGATATAGAATTTATCAAAAATTTTAGTAAGTATATTCACAAAACATCATTTTTAAAAACGAATTTTTAAACAAGGAAAAACTAGAAAAAAATCATATCGCTATGATTGAATTCCACAAAAAAAAAACTCTGACGCAATCAAAATACATTTACTTTTAAAATTAATCTTGATTTTTGAAACTTAGTCAATATTTGTGTTAGTTATGAATTTTTGAAATTAATGTTTTAAGTTGTTAAACACTTAAACGAAACCAAAATTGAAAAGAAAATAAGGTCTGATATCAAATATTTTAGAATATTCACAAACCATCCACCTTTATTTTTCGAAAATGTATTAATTTTTCCGTGTGTTTTCAAATTAATGTTAGTGCTTTTTCTCTTGTAAAATATACGTTTCGAAAATAAAGTTCAAATTTAAATTGAATTACGCTAGTTTTCTCAACTATCCAACACAATTCCGTTGGAAAATTCGTCAGCCGCTAAAACGAAAATTACTCCGCAATGCTGATTCAAAATTCGCCAGATGTAACGTATTTTCCATTGACCTGGCAACACTGCCTATGGGAAGTATTAAAATCTATCTCGCCCCGATAGTTAACATTATATTAACAGATAGGACCATCTAGCGTCGATTTATGTAACAAATTCGTAGAAAAATGTGTAAATCCCCGAAATAATTATAAAGGGGGAAAAACGTTTTTTATGTGATATTTTCGATAAAAAAAATTTTAGAAAACCTTCGCTTCACCTCTGAAATCGTAAGTTTACATCATTATAAGTGTGTATTTCTCGTAGTCCATTCACACCCTAATAAATTATCACATTTAACATGTATGTAGGGTAATTTATTAATAAGTACGGTAATTTAGAGTACGCGGGTACGGTAATTCGTGTGGCAACACTGTTTGTATCATAAAGATTTTCTATATTTTGCAAAATTAAGAAAACGTGTGCTGAATAAAGTTCCTGAATTAAGTATATCACGAAGTAGAAATTTCCAGATTTAAACGTATTGTTTCCAAAACTCTTTTATTTTTATATCTACACGAGCGAACAAAATATTAGTATTTTTTCTAAATCATTGTCAACTTAATATTATATATTATAAATCATCTGCATTAAATTTAATTGTAATAAATTTAAATTAGTGTACTTTATTTTTACAATCAATCAATTAACGGTAAAATATTCAATAACATTTCAATAAAAATTTCATTGCCAGATGATTATGTTAATAACATAATTTGAAATTCACTCAACTTTCCGATATCTTACAAAATATACAAACATGCAGCTTTACGGTATCCAATGCATACGCAATGGGTTTAAGCCGAGCGCGTTTTTTTTTTGTGTGTGTATTTTTCCCTCGCGGGGAAAAGTATAAGTTTGTGATAGACATGTTTCAGAGCCGACCAGTAAATAAGGAGATTACCGAGCCAAAGCGATGAAAGTTTTGTCATCCGAATTGAATTTTCTTGTAAAAATATGTAAACTTTGCGACGAAATGCCCGTCAATAATGGTGCCCTCCGCCCCCCTCTCCCCGATAAATGTAAAATTCAATAGAAGTAGCTACTCAACGAGGGCAACTTCAAAATTACATTTTCCAATCTCTGTTTACATTGTTTTGAGTAAATCAGGGAATGTATAAATAATGTTTTCTCCGATATAGTTTGATATCGTTGCCTATGCAATTTACGTACTTTTTTCTACATCTAATTATATTGCAATTACATTGAAAAAAAAAATTGTAAAAAAATATAAGCATAATTCCGTGATAAGTGAATTCCGCCAATCATAAATACAAATGGAATTTAAAAAAGAATATTCAAATGGTAAATTAAAACGATGTTTCGAAATTATTTTCGTTTCCGAGAATCGATTTTTTTAATCATTAGTTCACGTAACTGCATTTATATGTAAATATTAAAACATAGAAAAAATACACATATACACATATGCATACCCATACAATCGTCAGAATTAAAATACTCTTCCACTCCAAGCTAACAAAATCCTTATAAATTCTACCAATTCAGCGACATTGTCAGTATTTCCACAAATACGTAGTTCTATGATGATTTAAAAAAATATTTGAAAAAATAGGTGAACGCATTCCTGATGTCGAATGCGATCGCCAGTTAATGCCTTAATTGCGCAAATTTAAGAATCAACTCAAAATAAAATTCAAGATGGCGGCTTCCAAGATATTAATAGCAACTTTTTTTATTTTAAATGGCCGCGATATTTGATGTTTACACGACTGAATTGATTATTTTTCTTGATTTAAATCTTCATATTCACTCAAATGGAAATCGGTGTTTTCAAAATCTAGAAGTAATTTAAAAATTCGTATAATACGTGTATAAAGAAAATAGCTGTGATCGGTATTTAAAAAATCGTATAATACATAGTGTGGTTGTGATCGTTGCCATATGGTAATCTGTAATTAAACCGAATCAAATATTTCAGTATATTTTAACCATAAATAATTATTGTATTGTGCAAATTATATAAGGCGGATTTAACTGTCTTCGGTCAAAGAGATACAAATTTGATTGATATTTCCTGACCTCAAAATATTTAATATAAATACAAAATTTCATCAATTTGTAATTCACTTGATAATGACGATACTCGAAAGTGCAGTCGTGATTTTTTGTATAGTTTTGTGTGTCTATCTGCGCGCACGTTATATAATCATTATTTATCTTTAAAATATTGTAAATTTTTCAATTCAGGTAATCGAGGTAGTTTTTATTTATTTTTTCCATTCAATTTGTTGCTTTGTTGTAACACTAAAGAAGCCATTCATTTTAAGAGGATTAATTCATTATACAAATAATTTACGTGTAGACAATGTTCTAACCTTTGAAATTTAATATTCTAAGAGGAGACAACAAATATTGCCGATTTAATGAGCTAAGGGTGTATTATATAAATTTGATCTCTTTTATGAAAAATTCTCTTTCTTATTATTATCGATATTTTTTTCCACATTGAAAATACTAATTCAGATAGGGTACGGATTTATATATAGGGTCTCACCGAAACCACACATTAAAA
The DNA here is from genome assembly GCA_910593695.2 of Ocypus olens. NCBI lineage: Eukaryota > Metazoa > Arthropoda > Insecta > Coleoptera > Staphylinidae > Ocypus > Ocypus olens. The sequence continues at coordinate 51,606,602 of OU343060.1, forward strand.
GTATACAGGGTCCTGCATCTCACCTCGGCAAAAAAAAAAAACTAAAAAAAATCAGTTTTGCACTATTGTTTTAAAAAATGAATAAAAAATAAAAATAGTGCCTTACTAATAAAATCATACTAGGTACTTATTAAATAAGGTCTGATAGTCCAGTTACCTAAGTTTAATTGATATTAATTATACTGGATGTTCAAAATTTAGTGTCGAACATTTCAAACTTTAAAGCACTTTATTTTTCTTATTTTAAATTGGAGCCCCTGTATATTTTTTATGTCATTCAATGCAGGATTAAAAAACAAACATTTTTCCTAATAACAACCCTGTCCCAATTCCTAACGCATTAAAAGTTATTTGCAGAAAACTCGTTTTATCAAGCCATTTTACTAAATAAAAATGGAAGGTGGCTTTAAAAATCAATTTATTGCCATTAAAATTTAACAAGGTGGCAAGAGACTATTTCGAATTTAGTAATGTAAACGTTTAAAGCATTATTAGCTTAAGTTCTAAAATTTTGTCATGGAAAAAATAATTCTTAAGTACAAAGAGCTTAAGTTAACAATGCTTTAAACTTTTACATTACTAAGGGACGGTTTCACCAACGTCAGTTAAAACGTTATTCAACGACTAAATTTATTTATCAAATAAAATTAACAGTTTTTGTTTCACCAACGTAAAATAACGCTATTTGTTGATTAAATCGACACATAAGTTATTCGTTGATTTTTCTTCAGTTAAAATTTATTCAGAGATTCGTAACCTCAAATTCAACGCATTTTTAAACGAAAATACGTAAAGTTCAAGTTCAATATATTAGAGCAATTATGTACACCAGGTATATATTATATAGAATAATAGTAAATTGCAGAAAATGCATAAATCACAATTACAGAATTTTAACCTCATCATCGTCGACCTTATCACCTGACAAAGAAAATATATGCCAGCGGTATCTGCATTTAGTGTAGAGAAAAGAACTCTGCATAACACAATAATGTAGATTGTAAAGAGAGATTTCGATTGTCAAAGGAACGTGTTGAAGAAATTATCAATTTAATCGGACATCATTTTTGAGCAATTGAATTTTTTTTTCAGTGCAATGAACCAACTACTCACTACTATAAAATTGTAAGCCACTGGACGTTTTATTTTTCGCCTTACATTTCACAATTTCACGTGGCAGTAATAACATACACAATAACACAATGTTACCGCGCTAAAAAGAGAAATGTAAAAAGTCAAATAGAACAATAATTACATTATGTGAATCAAGAGTTATGTGAACATCATATAAGATAATGTCGTAGATACAATCCATTGATATTTATGTTATACTTCCATAGAATTTGTAGAAAAAAGAAAACAAATTCAATTTGCCGCTTTTGAGTCACCAACCTGAACCTGCTGTTTATGGAGAATTGTCAAATAATAAAGCCAGTTTTACAAGCAAACTCTCTTATTCGTTGCATAGTATGCAACTATAACTTGAGTCAGAAATGTGTTGGTGAAACGTAAATATATTTAATTTGACCATAAATGTTATTCATCGAATAAATATTTGTCGATTTATTTGACGTTGGTGAAACCGGCCCTAAAGTAAATAAATCAATAAATCGGAAAATATTGAAGAATTGAAGAATATAATTAGAGCAGAATACCAGAAATCAAGGCACAGTCGCTAATTGAAGTTTTACGAGAATTTTAAGATCGACTAACCTATTGTCAGGAAGTTCATGGTCAACATTTTGAACATTTCATTTTATTTGTTCTGTTTTTTCTAATAAATCGTTTCACAGACATTTTGAACTGTTGTGTTGTCTCGATACCTGTTAAGTTTAGGTATAGGATATGGCACATGAAATATACTAAAAATTCGATACAGAATTAAAAAAATTAAATAAGAAATAGATGTTTGCATACGAAAAAACCGATAAGAAGTTGGCCATAAATTTGAGCCACGAATCCGGCGCCGCCACCTGTTTTGCATTGACTACATTTCGAAGTAATCTCTAATAATTTACAGAAAATGGATTACAATTCATAATTAAAATCAAATTGCTGTAATGCTATAGAATTAACAATAAGTTTTTAACTTAGGATTTTAAGCTGCTACCGAAACATAGTCAATTTTCAAAAAATCAAAAGTCATCGATAGGCGTACTTTGGATTCGAAATTTTTGGCCACAAATGTTTCATGGAGCTTTTTTTACAATATTTAACCTTAAAAAAATTAAACATATTCTTCATTTTTGTTTAAATAATTATTTACCTAAACACTTTTACGACATTTCGTCTATTTTCAAAAAATCAAAAGTCATCATTAGGTCAAGTTTAGGTTCGATATTTTCGGCCACAAATGTTCCATGGGGCTTTGTTTACAATATTTCGCCTTTAAAAAAGACACATATTCTTCATTCTTGTTTAAATATTTTTTTAACTTAACACTATTACGAAATTTCGTCAATTTTCAAAAAATGAAAGGTCATCGTTAGACCTAGTTTAGGTTCGATATTTTTGGCCACAAATATTCCATGGGGCTTTGTTTGTAATATTTAGCCTTAGAAAAATGACACATAATTTTCATTCTTGTTTAAATAATTATTTACCTAAACACTTTTATGAAATTTCGTCTATTTAAAAAAAAATCAAAAGTCATCGTCAGGCGTAGTTTAGGTTTGATATTTTCAGCCACAAATGTTCCATGGGGCTTTGTTTACAATATTTAGCCTTAAAAAAATTAAACATATTCTTCATTCTTGTTTAAATAAATAATTACCTAAACACTTTTACGAAATTACGTCTATTTTCAAAAAATTAAAAGTCATCGTTAGGCTTAGTTTAGGTTCGAAATTTTCAATCACAAATGTTCTACGGGGTTTTGTTTACAATATTTAGCCTTAAAAAAATTAAACATATTCTTCATTCTTGTTTAAATAAATAATTACCTAAACACTTTTACGAAATTACGTCTATTTTCAAAAAATTCAAAGTCATCGTTAGGCTTAGTTTAGGTTCGAAATTTTCAATCACAAATGTTCTACGGGGTTTTGTTTACAATATTTAGCCTTAAAAAAATAACACATATTTTTCATTTTTGTTTAAATGATTATTTACTAAATATTGTAAACAAAGCCCCATAGAACATTTATGGCCGACAATATCAAACCTGATCTAGACCTAACAAACCATGGCAGCTCAGCAATTTGTTCAATTATGAATTTTAATCCATTTTCTGTAAATTAGCAGAGATTATTTCGAAATTTACTAAAAGCAAAAATGGTGGATGCGCCGGATTCGTGGCTGAAATTTTAACTTCCAATCGGTTATGAAAAATGAAGTTGAGGGTCGTAACATATTTTTGATCCACCCCGTATACTTGGATTTACCATAAAATAAATCGCAGCTACGAATTAAAACAAACCTCTGAATTTTAAATTAATTTTTCCCAACCAAGGCGTCCTCGTTGTATAATATATGCACTAGTACACTACCTTCGTTTTAAAAAAGAATTTTTATTATGACTGCCGGGACTGGGCGAGGTTATGCAGTGTTCGGACTAATAGCCGTTTTACATTACACAATTTATTGAACAAGAACTGAGTTAAATTCTAGTTTTTTTTATTTATTTTTATTTATTTATTTATTTGCACTTTTGGCCACCATATACAATTAAATAAATATGAAATACATATTTTTTCATTGCGGCGGATGTGTTCGTCGTTTATTGTATTTAAATTGTCTTGTTTTATAGAGTAACAGTAAAAATTTAACTTATTAATTGGGTGCAGCCCTGCTGATGACAAGTTTGATAGAATTCCACTTAAAAATATCACTAGAATTATTTTTAAGAAAAAAAAAAACAACTCAAAACCATCCCCCTAATCGTAAATCATGAACATAAGCCTACAGGAAACACTCGCGTGTTTATTACATATAACACCAGAAATTCCGGATTCATTCCCCGATAGTATCTATTCAATTACCATAAAAATGTAACTCGCGTCCAACGTGACGCCGCCCTTTTTGTCCCCTTTTTCCTCGTTGGTAGTATCATACTAATTATGAACGCATTCGTGCCATGTTCCGGCATATTGAATTAACCCGACGCGCCGCAGGACTAAATAATTCGCCATTCTCATATCTAAAATCTGAACCATTATAATAATGCAATTTTAATAAACCATTCCGAAACATAAATCACCAGCAATGGAAATTTAATGGACGGATCTTCGGTTATGTCCTATAATCAATTTGCTGTCGTCGGACACCGCTGGAACATTAACATTTTGGAAAGATTTATGTTCGACGATTGGAAATTAGCTGTTGCGGTGGTGAGTGGTGAGTGGCGAGGCTGTAATTTTAAAATTTAATTTGTAAAGGGTCACTTCATGTAAATCCTATGTAATGACCGATATTATTTTTTAACGAGAATAAAAATTATAGCTCCTTGTTTTATGGATAATTCTAATTGTATGCCATTTACTACGAACCTTAAATTTACGTTATTAATTTCCAATAACATTATTACATCGGAATAGTTTACTAAATTCATGATTTCATCGGAAAATTTTAATACAACAAATAAATATTTGAGTTTATGTTTATTATATTAATTTTTTTTTTGGAGCGAAAAAAATGTAAAAACAATTGCTATCGACTTGAAACTTTCCAAAACAACTCACAACACTTGTGATTCTACATTTCCGTGAAAATTAGAAATGCATTGTTTCTAAATTTCAGAAAATTTCAATGTGAACGCTGATAAAATTTAGAAAAAATTGTAATAAATTCGTCGACGCGAAAAAAATATAAAAACAAATGCCATCGACTTGCAACTTTCTAAAACAACTGACAACACATGTAATTCTACAGTACCGTAAAAATTAGAAATGCTTTATTTCTAAATTTCAGAATATTTAAATGTGAACGCGGATAAAATTTAGAAAAATTGTAAAAAATTCGTCGACGCGAAAAAAATATAAAAACAATTGCCATCGACTTGAAACTTTCTAAAACAACTGACAACACATGTGATTCTACATTTCCGTAAAAATTAGAAATGCATTATTTCTAAATTTCAGAAAATTTCAATGTGAACGCAGATAAAATTTAGAAAAAAATTGTAATAAATTCGTCGACGCGAAAAAAATATAAAAACAATTGCCATCGACTTGAAACTTTCCAAAACAACTGACAACACATGTGATTCTACATTTCCGTAAAAATTAGAAATGCATTGTTTCTAAGTTTCAGAATATTTGAATGTGAATGCAGATAAAATTTAGAAAAAAATTGTAATAAATTCGTCTACGCGAAAAAATATAAAAACAATTGCCATTGACTTGAAACTTACCAAAACAACTGGCAACACATGTAATTCTACATTTCTGTAAAAATTAGAAATGCATTGTTTCTAAATTTTATAATATTTCAATGTGAACCCAGATAAAATTTAGAAAAAAATTGTAATAAATTCATCGACGCGAAAAAAATATAAAAACAATTGCCATTGACTTTAAACTTACCAAAACAACTGGCAACACATGTAGTTCTACATTTCTGTAAAAATTAGAAATGCATTGTTTCTAAATTTTATAATATTTCAATGTGAACCCATATAAAATTTAGAAAAAAATTGTAATAAATTCATCGACGCGAAAAAAATATAAAAACAATTGCCATTGACTTGAAACTTTCCAAAACAACTGACAATACATGTGATTCTACATTTCTGTAAAAATTAGAAATGCATTGTTTCTAAATTTTAAAATATTTCAATGTGAACGCAGATAAAATTTAGAAAAAAATTGCAATAAATTCGTCGACGAGAAAAAAATATAAAAACAATTGCTATCGACTTTAAACTTTCCAAAACATCTGACAACACATGTGATTCTACATTTCCTTAAAAATTAGAAATGCATTGTTTCTAAATTTTAAAATATTTCAATGTGAACGCAGATAAAATTTAGAAAAAAATTGCAATAAATTCGTCGACGAAAAAAAAATATAAAAACAATTGCCATCGACTTGAAACTTTCTAAAACAACTGACAACACATGTGATTCTACATTTCCGTGAAAATTAGAAATGCTTTATTTCTAAATTTCAGAATATTTCAATGTGAACGCAGATAAAATTTAGAAAAAAATTGCAATAAATTCGTCGACGCGAGAAAAATATAAAAACAATCGCCATCGACTTGAAACTTTCCAAAACAACTGATAAAACATGTGATTCTACATTTCCGTAAACATTATAAATGCATTGTTTCTAAATTTCAGAATATTTCAATGTGAACGCAGATAAAATTTAGAAAAAAATTGCAATAAATTCGTCGACGCGAAAAAAATATAAAAACAATTGCCATCGACTTGAAACTTTCTAAAACAACTGACAACACATGTGATTCTACATTTCCGTAAAAATTAGAAATGCATTGTTTCTAAATTTCAGAATATTTTAATGTGAACGCAGATAAAATTTAGAAAAAAAATTGTTATAAATTCGTCGACGAGAAAAAAATATAAAAACAATTGCCATCGACTTGAAACTTTCCAAAACAACTGACAATACATGTGATTCTATATTTTCGTAAAAATTAGAAATGCATAATTTCAAAATTTCAGAATATTTCAATATGAACGCAGATAAAATTTAGAAAAAAATTGTAATAAATTCGTCGACGCGAAAAAAATATAAAAACAATTGCCATCGACTTGAAACTTTTCAAAACAACTGACAATACATGTGATTCTATATTTTCGTAAAAACTAGAAATGCATAATTTCTAAATTTCAGAATATTTCAATATGAACGCAGATAAAATTCAGAAAAAAATTGTAATAAATTCGTCGACGTGAAAAAAAATATAAAAACAATTGCCATCGATTTGAAACTTTCCAAAACAACTAACAACACATGTGATTCTGCATTTTCGTAAAAATTAGAAATGCATTGTTTCTAAATTTCAGAATATTTCAATATGAACGCAGATAAAATTTAGAAATAAATTGTAATAAATTCGTCGACGCGAAAAAAATATAAAAACAATTGCCATCGACTTGAAACTTTCCAAAACAACTGACAAGATATGTGATTCTACAATTCCGTAAAAATTTGAAATGCATTGTTTCTAAGTTTCAGAATATTTCAATGTGAACGCAGATAAAATTTAGAAATAAATTGTAATAAATTCGTCGACGTGAAAAAAAATATAAAAACAATTGCCATCGATTTGAAACTTTCCAAAACAACTAACAACACATGTGATTCTGCATTTTCGTAAAAATTAGAAATGCATTGTTTCTAAATTTCAGAATATTTCAATATGAACGCAGATAAAATTTAGAAATAAATTGTAATAAATTCGTCGACGCGAAAAAAATATAAAAACAATTGCCATCGATTTGAAACTTTCCAAAACAACTAACAACACATGTGATTCTGCATTTTCGTAAAAATTAGAAATGCATTGTTTCTAAATTTCAGAATATTTCAATATGAACGCAGATAAAATTTAGAAATAAATTGTAATAAATTCGTCGACGCGAAAAAAATATAAAAACAATTGCCATCGACTTGAAACTTTCCAAAACAACTGACAAGATATGTGATTCTGCATTTTCGTAAAAATTAGAAATGCATTGTTTCTAAATTTCAGAATATTTCAATGTGAACGCAGATAAAATTTAGAAATAAATTGTAATAAATTCGTCGACGCGAAAAAAATATAAAAACAATTGCCATCGACTTGAAAATTTCCAAAACAACTGACAACACATGTAATTCTACAGTACCGTAAAAATTAGAAATGCTTTATTTCTAAATTTTAGAATATTTTAATGTGAACGCAGATAAAATTTAGAAAAAAATTGCAATAAATTCGTCGACGCGAAAAAAATATAAAAACAATTGCCATCGACTTGAAACTTTCCAAAACAACTGACAAGATATGTGATTCCACAATTCCGTAAAAATTTGAAATGCATTATTTCTAAGTTTCAGAATATTTCAATGTGAACGCAGATAAAATTTAGAAAAAAATTGCAATAAATTCGTCGACGCGAAAAAAAAATAAAAACAATTGCCATCGACTTGAAACTTTCCAAAACAACTGACAAGACATGTGATTCCACAATTCCGTAAAAATTAGAAATGCATAGTTTCTAAATTTCAGAATATTTCAATGTGAACGCAGATAAAATTTAGAAAAAAATTGCAATAAATTCGTCAACGCGAAAAAAATATAAAAACAATTGCCATCGACTTGAAACTTTCCAAAACATCTGACAACACATGTGATTCTGCATTTCCGTAAAAATTAGAAATGCTTTATTTCTAAATTTCAGAATATTTCAATGTGAACGCAGATAAAATTTAGAAAAAAATTGCAATAAATTCGTCGACGCGAAAAAAATATAAAAACAATTGCCATCGATTTGAAACTTTCCAAAACAACTGACAACACATGTGATTCTGCATTTCCGTAAAAATTAGAAATGCTTTGTTTCTAAATTTTAGAATATTTTAATGTGAACGGACATAAAATTTAGAAAAAAATTGTAATAAATTCGTCAACGCGAAAAAAATATAAAAACAATTGCCATCGACTTGAAACTTTCCAAAACAACTGACAACACATGTGATTCTACATTTCCGTAAAAATTAGAAATGCATTGTTTCTAAATTTCAGAATATTTCAATGTGAACGCAGATAAAATTTAGAAAAAAATTGCAATAAATTCGTCAACGCGAAAAAAATATAAAAACAATTGCCATCGACTTGAAACTTTCCAAAACAACTGACAACACATGTGATTCTACATTTCCGTAAAAATTAGAAATGCATTGTTTCTAAATTTCAGAATATTTCAATGTGAACGCAGATAAAATTTAGAAAAAAATTGTAATAAATTCGTCGACGAGAAAAAAATATAAAAACAATTGCCATCGACTTTAAACTTTCCAAAATAACTGACAACACATGTGATTCTATATTTTCGTAAAAATTAGAAATGCATTGTTTCTAAATTTTAAAATATTTCAATGTGAACGGAGATAAAATTTAGAAAAAAATTGTAATAAATTCGTCGACGTGAAAAAAATATAAAAACAATTGCCATCGACTTGAAACTTTCCAAAACATCTGACAACACATGTGATTCTGCATTTCCGTAAAAATTAGAAATGCTTTGTTTCTAAATTTCAGAATATTTCAATGTGAACGCAGATAAAATTTAGAAAAAAATTGTAATAAATTCGTCGACACGAAAAAAATATAAAAACAATTGCCATCGACTTGAAACTTTCCAAAACAACTAACAAGACATGTGATTCTGCATTTTCGTAAAAATTAGAAATGCATTGTTTCTAAATTTCAGAATATTTCAATGTGAACGCAGATAAAATTTAGAAAAAAATTGCAATAAATTCGTCAACGCGAAAAAAATATAAAAACAATATCCATCGACTTGAAACTTTCCAAAACAACTGACAACACATGTGATTCTACATTTCCGTAAAAATTAGAAATGCATTGTTTCTAAATTTCAGAATATTTCAATGTGAACGCAGATAAAATTTAGAAAAAAATTGCAATAAATTCGTCGACGCGAAAAAAATATAAAAACAATTGCCATCGATTTGAAACTTTCCAAAACAACTGACAACACATGTGATTCTGCATTTCCGTAAAAATTAGAAATGCTTTGTTTCTAAATTTTAGAATATTTTAATGTGAACGGACATAAAATTTAGAAAAAAATTGCAATAAATTCGTCAACGCGAAAAAAATATAAAAACAATTGCCATCGACTTGAAACTTTCCAAAACAACTGACAACACATGTGATTCTACATTTCCGTAAAAATTAGAAATGCATTGTTTCTAAATTTCAGAATATTTCAATGTGAACGCAGATAAAATTTAGAAAAAAATTGTAATAAATTCGTCGACACGAAAAAAATATAAAAACAATTGCCATCGACTTGAAACTTTCCAAAACAACTAACAAGACATGTGATTCTGCATTTCCGTAAAAATTAGAAATGCTTTGTTTCTAAATTTCAGAATATTTCAATGTGAACGCAGATAAAATTTAGAAAAAAATTGCAATAAATTCGTCGACGCGAAAAAAATATAAAAACAATTGCCATCGACTTGAAACTTTCTAAAACAACTGACAACACATGTGATTCTACATTTCCGTAAAAATTAGAAATGCATTGTTTCTAAATTTCAGAATATTTCAATGTGAACGCAGATAAAATTTAGAAAAAAATTGCAATAAATTCGTCGACGCGAGAAAAATATAAAAACAATCGCCATCGACTTGAAACTTTCCAAAACAACTGATAAAACATGTGATTCTACATTTCCGTAAAAATTAGAAATGCATTGTTTCTAAATTTTAGAATATTTCAATGTGAACGCAGATAAAATTTAGAAAAAAAATGTAATAAATTCGTCGACGAGAAAAAAATATAAAAACAATTGCCATCGACTTGAAACTTTCCAAAACAACTGATAACACATGTGATTCTAAATTTCCGTAAAAATTAGAAATGCATTGTTTCTAAATTTCAGATTATTTCAATGTGAACGCAGACTCTTCGTCTGTTTTAGAACCTGTTTTTCCTATGAAATTCGACATTAATTTACGTTTACAGCTGAACTTACATTACAATTTAAGTAGAAACGAACGAATTCTGTCGATGCGATAATTTAACAATTTTAGAAGCGAATTCCCACCTACTCACATCTGTTCACAATTAACGGCCCCTCGGGGGTTTGCTTTTGGAATGCATTAAATGGGAAAATCCTCTGCAGAACTAAACATCCACCGATCTAAATATAAAAGTTTGCGATGCCGTTTTTATGCGCTCCCGCTCGTTTAATGCTAATTTATGCTAATGCTTTTGAATGTTTCCAATATCCCTTGATATTTTCGCGCAAGAAATATCGCCAGCGGATATTACAGTCAAAGTCTGTAAAGCTTTCGATGCGGTTCTTATTTAGCTACGGAGGCATTCAATAAATATCGTTTGGCAAGTGCATATACTTTCTAGTTTTTTTATGATTTATTAATTTAATGAGGGCTGTACTTTGTATTCAGATATTTTCAAACGCTTGTAAATGTATATTACGCATTTCAATATAATTTTAATTCGTGTGATTATCTATAAATCTAGTGAAGGGACGTTTTCAGATTTTTACAGGATTTAGAAGAGTTATGTATTTTGAGTAAATTTGGAAAGTTTCAAGTATGTGGTAATTGTTTTTCTATTTTTTCAACCGCTTGAGGAAATGTGAAAGTCAGAATTGCAATCAGTGCGTTCTCGTGTGATTATCTCGAAATCTAGTGAAGGGGTGTTTTCAGAATTTTACAGGATTTAAAAGAGTTATGTATTCTGAGTAAATTTTGAAAGTTTCAAGTTTGTGGCAATTGTTTTTCCATTTTTTAACCGCTTGAGGAAATGTGAAAGTCGGAATTGCAATCAGTGCGTTCTCGTGTGATTATCTCGAAATCTAGTGAAGGGGTGTTTTCAGAATTTTACAGGATTTAAAAGAGTTATGTATTCTGAGTAAATTTTGAAAGTTTCAAGTTTGTGGCAATTGTTTTTCCATTTTTTAACCGCTTGAGGAAATGTGAAAGTCGGAATTGCAATCAGTGCGTTCTCGTGTGATTATCTCGAATTCTAGTGAAGGTGTGTTTTCAGAATTTTACAGGATTTAGAGGAGTTATATATTTTGAGTAAATTTGGAAAGTTTCAAGTTTGTGGCAATTGTTTTTCTATTTTTTCAACCGATTGAGGAAATGTGAAAGTCAGTATTGCAATCAGTGTGTTCTCGTGTGATTATCTCGAAATCTAGTGAAGGGGTGTTTTCAGATTTTTACAGGATTTAGAAGAGTTATGTATTTTGAGAAAATTTGGAAAGTTTCAAGTTTGTGGCAATTGTTTTTCTATTTTTTCAACCGCTTGAGGAAATGTGAAAGTCAGAATTGCAATCAGTGCGTTCTCGTGTGATTATCTCGAAATCTAGTGAAGGGGTGTTTTCAGAATTTTACAGGATTTAAAAGAGTTATGTATTCTGAGTAAATTTTGAAAGTTTCAAGTTTGTGGCAATTGTTTTTCCATTTTTTAACCGCTTGAGGAAATGTGAAAGTCGGAATTGCAATCAGTGCGTTCTCGTGTGATTATCTCGAAATCTAGTGAAGGGGTGTTTTCAGAATTTTACAGGATTTAAAAGAGTTATGTATTCTGAGTAAATTTTGAAAGTTTCAAGTTTGTGGCAATTGTTTTTCTATTTTTTCAACCGCTTGAGGAAATGTGAAAGTCAGAATTGTAATCAGTGTGTTCTCGTGTGATTATCTCGAACTCAAATAAGGGGGGGTTTTCAGATTTTTACGGGATTTAGAAGAGTTATGTATTTTGAGTAAATTTGGAAAGTTTCAAGTTTGTGGTAATTGTTTTTCTATTTTTTCAACCGCTTGAGGAAGTGTGAAAATCAGAATTGCAATCAGAGTGTTCTCGTGTGATTATCTCGAAATCTAGTGAAAAGGTGTTTTCAGAATTTTACAGGATTTAAAAGAGTTATGTATTTTGAGTAAATTTGGAAAGTTTCAAGTTTGTGGTAATTGTTTTTCTATTTTTTCAACCGCTTGAGGAAATGTGAAAGTCAGAATTGTAATCAGTGTGTTCTCGTGTGATTATCTCGAACTCAAATAAGGGGGGGTTTTCAGATTTTTACGGGATTTAGAAGAGTTATGTATTTTGAGTAAATTTGGAAAGTTTCAAGTTTGTGGTAATTGTTTTTCTATTTTTTCAACCGCTTGAGGAAGTGTGAAAATCAGAATTGCAATCAGAGTGTTCTCGTGTGATTATCTCGAAATCTAGTGAAAAGGTGTTTTCAGAATTTTACAGGATTTAAAAGAGTTATGTATTTTGAGTAAATTTGGAAAGTTTCAAGTTTGTGGTAATTGTTTTTCTATTTTTTCAACCGCTTGAGGAAATGTGAAAGTCAGAATTGTAATCAGTGTGTTCTCGTGTGATTATCTCGAACTCAAATAAAGGGGTGTTTTCAGATTTTTACAGGATTTAGAAGAGTTATGTATTTTGAGTAAATTTGGAAAGTTTCAAGTTTGTGGTAATTGTTTTTCTATTTTTTCAACCGCTTGAGGAAGTGTGAAAATCAGAATTGCAATCAGAGTGTTCTCGTGTGATTATCTCGAAATCTAGTGAAAGGGTGTTTTCAGAATTTTACAGGATTTAAAAGAGTTATGTATTTTGAGTAAATTTGGAAAGTTTCAAGTTTGTGGTAATTGTTTTTCTATTTTTTTAACCGCTTGAGGAAATGTGAAAGTCAGAATTGCAATCACTGTGTTCTCATGTGATTATCTCGAAATCTAGTGAAGGGGTGTTTTCAGATTTTTACAGGATTAAGAAGAGTTATGTATTTTGAGTAGATTTGGAAAGTTTCAAGTTTGTGGCAATTGTTTTTCCATTTTTTCAACCGCTTGAGGAAATGTGAAAGTCAGAATTGTAATCAGTGTGTTCTCGTGTGATTATCTCGAAATCTAATGAAGGGGTGTTTTCAGATTTTTACAGGATTTAGAAGAGTTATGTATTTTGAGCAATTTTGGAAAGTTTCAAGTTTGTGGCAATTGTTTTTCCATTTTTTCAACCGCTCGAGGAAATGTGAAAGTCAGAATTGCAATCACTGTGTTCTCGTGTGATTATCTCGAAATCTAGTGATGGGGTGTTTTCAGATTTTTACAGGATTTAGAAGAGTTATGTATTTTGAGTAAATTTGGAAAGTTTCAAGTTTGTGGTAATTGTTTTTCTATTTTTTCAACCACTTGAGGAAGTGTGAAAATCAGAATTGCAATCAGAGTGTTCTCGTGTGATTATCTCGAAATCTAGTGAAAGGGTGTTTTCAGAATTTTACAGGATTTAAAAGAGTTATGTATTCTGAGTAAATTTGGAAAGTTTCAAGTTTGCGGCAATTGTTTTTCCATTTTTTAACCGCTTGAGGAAATGTGAAAGTCGGAATTGTAATCAGAGTGTTCTCGTGTGATTATCTCGAAATCTAATAAAGGGGTGTTTGCAGATTTTTACGGGATTTAGAAGAGTTATGTATTTTGAGTAAATTTGGAAAGTTTCAAGTTTGTGGCAATTGTTTTTCCATTTTTTCAACCGCTCGAGGAAATGTGAAAGTCAGAATTGCAATCACTGTGTTCTCGTGTGATTATCTCGAAATCTAGTGATGGGGTGTTTTCAGATTTTTACAGGATTAAGAAGAGTTATGTATTTTGAGTAAATTTGGAAAGTTTCAAGTTTGTGGTAATTGTTTTTCTATTTTTTCAACCGCTTGAGGAAATGTGAAAGTCAGAATTGCAATCAGTGTGTTCTCGTGTGATTATCTCAAAATCTAGTGAAGGGGTGTTTTCAGATTTGTACAGTATATAGAAGAGTTATGAATGTATGTAAAAAAATGTTTTCCATATGCCGTAAGATGGCAGCAGTAGACACAAGGTGTAAAAACTTTCAAGAAAGAATTTGAAACAATATTGTCGATTAAACGATGATTTTAGAAACTCCAGCATCTCAATATAATTTAGAATGTCATAATTAACGGAAGCTTAGAAAGTTTCGTTATTATCCATGGAGCCGATATTGATTTTACACGAGTCGGTTGAGCGGTTCACATCGAAAACTTATCTGCAATATTCAAAGTTATCTTGTCGGAATTTTCAGTTATACATTATTCGACGGTGTCAATAAATTCTTCGGCACGATCCACCGCACCGTTATGTCTGTTAAATTAAAGTACGTTACGGACGCTACTCTCGGAGAACTGTATTCGGATCATTTTTCAATTCAACACTTGATGCACGGTTATTAACAAATTCCTGTCTGCAACAATTTCAAATGATTCCGAATTCCATTGAGATTCTGTAAAAACTCACGTGCTCTCAATTGTACATTTCAGCTGTGTTGTAATTGCGGATGAGACGTAATGAAACTATAATCCCGAGCAAAGTAAACCATCCCTCTAACCTCCAATTTATTTCCAGTACTTACGAAAGTTAGTAAATGGAATTGTGAAGTGCTGGAGCAGAAAACGTTTCGAATTATGGAACTTTTGCCTCTTGCGATGTGGAATTGTAAATAGCTAGCAAATATGTTATTTCGTGCGCAATATTATATGATTTGTTATTTTCAAGTTTAGTGTAACTCCAGAAATTTTAATCAAAACATTGTTGGGTTTCTCAATTCAGTTTTATTAGAATTACTATGTACGGTGGCAACCATTTTATTGTTAATTAGGTAAGATGCATGCATTCCTCATTCGCAGTGGTCATTTAAAAATTAATTCGTAAATTTAAACGAATCGTGAATTTTTACTTCAAATATTTAATGTAGAGGCAAAAAAAAATTTTACCCATGCGAGTCAGGCATAAGAAGCTTGTCTACAGCCAATCATGTTACTAGTTATATGGAACTACAAACCAATTTTACAAATATTTATTGTTAGACCAATGTTGATTTTAATATTTCACATGCATAAATATAATTTTGGTGGTGGCCATATATTTTCCTTTAATTTACATATTTCCAACTTCCAGCTGTAATATATACATCAATACAATTGTGGATATACAAAATTAACATAATTTAAAAACTGCGCCATCGACCATTTCCACTTTTATACTGAAACTAAATGAAGGTATTGTCTATCACGAATCCTTCAGATTAATCAGTTTTCGTTCCATTCACGTTATAATGAATGTAAACAAATTCATGACACATTTATTGTAACGCCCCGTCTAGAATTTGTATTTGTTTTAACGCTGAATTTCAACGCGCTGTTAAAATAAATTTATTATTCGCATTCATTTCGAAACTGAGAGCTTTGTTTGTTATAATTTAAGGCCCTACGAATGAATTATGTCCGAAATTCTTCACCCGAAATTGAATTAATTACGTGCGGGACTTAAAGCGTTTTCCTGTTTCGAGCTCAAGAAAACTTTCTTTGCTGATGAAAGAGTCTCCACAGCTAGGGTGCAATAATGATTTTTTTTTAAATATTTCTCATGTGTTAAATAAAACTGTTTATATTTATAAAATTGGGTTTATTAACATTGACAAAGGTGTTTTAAGAAATATTTAGGTTATTGGTGAAGGCATATACACTGTGTACATAAAGTAAGGAATCAATTCGATTAAAATTCAGGGTATTTTCTTTCAGAAAAATGCTCGGACACGTATATTATTTTTTTTAACCCGCATTTTTTGAGATAAAATTCAAATGTACAGGATGTCCCAAAATTAAGTTAAAATTTTCAAATGTGAACCCCCATTTTTTGTTGCATTTATCGCGCGGTGGCAATAGTCGCTCTATTCGGAGCGTTGGGAGTAATGGAAAGAAAAGAATTGTGAGAGGTACAACGTCCATCCCACATAAAATTCATTTCACGGCGTGGTATATATTAACCGCATAAGAGTGCTTAGAGTCGGAATGCATACTACTGCTCTAACCTATAGGCGACGTTGCCATATGATCACATAATATTTCCGCCAGAAAGCCAACCTAATTCCACTAGAATTCCGCTAGAAAATGTAAAGTACGAAATCTTATTTTAACATAATGTTTAGCAGTACCTTTTGGGAACAAATCGCCTAATATTCAAAGGTAAAACAATAAACAAATTCAAAGAAAAATAAATACAGATTTGATTGAATTCCTAAAAATTTGAATGAATTTTTGAAAATTAATATTTTTGGTAGTAGAACAAAAAAAATCTAAAAAAATTAATAGTGATATTAAAGAATTCCACAAAAATTTTAAAATCTTCACAATACATCCGCCTTTAAAACTAACTTACATTTTTTTTTTAAATTGGCCAATTTCTTATGAATTTTTGAAAATTATATTTTTAGTTGTCGAACAATTAAACAAATAAAAATGAATACTCATATGATGGAATTACCTAAACATACACTTTAATTTTTGAAAATGTGTCAATTTCTGATCGAGTCATAAATTTTTAAAAACGAATTTTTAAGTGTTTGCATATTTAAACAAGGAAAAACTAGAAACAAAAAATCATATCCCTATGATTGAATTCCAAAAAAAACTCTGATGCAATTTACCTTTAAAATTAACCTTGATTTTTGAAACAGAGTCAATTTTTGTGTCAGTTATTAATTTTTGAAAATTAATATTTTGGCTAAAAAATAAATACTGATATAATACTAATTCCTCAAAAATGTTGATATCGTCACAAAGCATTTACCTTTAAAACTAACTAACTCTGCCAATTTCTGCGTGAGTTATGAATTTTTGAAAATTGGTCGAAATATTTGAACAAAGAAAAAATAGCAAAATAAAATAATATCGATATGATTGAATTCTTTAAAAAGTCCGATGCTGTCATAACACATTTATGTACCTTAAAAAAACCTAATTTTGGAAAATATGTTCATTTTTAGGTTTTACATTGTCGTTTTTGTCAGTTGAAATTGTCATTTTCGGCAGTTAAAAATTGTCATTTTTGCCAGTTAGAAATAGTCATTTCCGACAGTTGAAAATTGTTTTTTTTGTCAGTTAAGAATTGTCATTTTTAAGGCAGTTAAAAATTGTCATTTTTGGCAGTTAAAAATGGTCGTTTTCGACACTTGAAAATTGGCCTTTTTGTCACTTGAAAATTGGCTTTGTTGGCAGTTGAAAATAGTTATTTTTGGCGGCTAAAAATGGTCGTTGCTGACACTTGATAATTGGCCCTTTTTTCAGTTGTAAATTGTCACTTTTGGCAGTTAAAAATGGACGTTTCCGACACTTGAAAATTGGTCCTGTTGGCAGTTGAAAATAGTTATTTTTGGCAGCTAAAAATGGTCTTTGCTGACACTTGATAATTGGCCCTTTTTTCAGTTGTAAATTGTCACTTTTGGCAGTTAAAAATGGTCGTTCCCGACACTTGAAACTTGGTCTTGTTGGCAGTTGAAAATAGTTATTTTTAAGGCAGTTAAAAATTGTCATTTTTAAGGCAGTTAAAAATTATCATTTTTGGCAGTTAAAAATGGTCGTTTCCGACACTTGAAAATTGGTCTTGTTGGCAGTTGAAAATAGTTATTTTTGGCGGCTAAAAATGGTCTTTGCTGACACTTGATAATTGGCCCTTTTTTCAGTTGAAAATTGTCACTTTTGGCAGTTAAAAATGGTCGTTCCCGACACTTGAAAATTGGTCTTGTTGGCAGTTGAAAATTGTCATTTTTAAGACAGTTAAAAATTGTCATTTTTGGCAGTTAAAAATGGTCGTTTCCGACACTTGAAAATTGGCCTTTTTGTCACTTGAAAATTAGTCTTGTTGACAGTTGTGAAATAGTTATTTTTGACAGCTAAAAATGGTCGTTGCTGACACTTAATAATTGGCCCTTTTTTCGGTTGAAAATTGTCATT
The DNA here is from genome assembly GCA_910593695.2 of Ocypus olens. NCBI lineage: Eukaryota > Metazoa > Arthropoda > Insecta > Coleoptera > Staphylinidae > Ocypus > Ocypus olens. The sequence continues at coordinate 51,625,064 of OU343060.1, forward strand.
TTTGACAGTTGAAAATTGTCACTTTTGGCAGTTAAAAATGGTCGTTTCCGACACTTGAAAATTGGTTGGCAGTTGAAAATTGTCATTTTTAAGGCAGTTAAAAATTGTAATTTTTGGCAGTTAAAAATGGTTGTTTCCGACACTTGAAAATTGGCCTTTTTGTCACTCAAAAATTGGCCTTGTTGGCAGTTGAAAATAGCTATTTTTGGCGGCTAAAAATGGTCGTTGCTGACACTTGATAATTGGCCCTTATTTCAGTTGAAAATTGTCACTTTTGGCAGTTAAAAATGGTCGTTTCCGACACTTGAAAATTGGTCCTGTTGGCAGTTGAAAATAGTTATTTTTGGCAGCTAAAAATGGTCTTTGCTGACACTTGATAATTGGCCCTTTTTTCAGTTGAAAATTGTCACTTTTGGCAGTTGAAAATTGTCACTTTTGGCAGTTAAAAATGGTCGTTTCCGACAATTGAAAATTGGCCTTTTTGTCAATTTAAAATTGTCATTTTTAAGGCAGTTAAAAATGGTCATTTTTGGCAGTTAAAAATGGTCGTTTTCGACACTTGAAAATTGGCCTTTTTATCAGTTACAAATTGTCATTTTTAAGGCAGTTAAAAATAGTAATTTTTGGCAGTTAAAAATTGTCGTTTCCGACACTTGAAAATTGCCCTTTTTGTCAGTTAAAAATTGTCATTTTTAAGGCAGTTAAAAATTGTCATTTTTGGCAGCTAAAAATGGTCATTTCCGACACTTAAAAATTGGCCTTTTTTACAGTTGAAAATTGTCATTTTTGGCAGTTGAAAATTATCATTTTTTTGGCAGTTGAAAATTGTTATTTTTGGGAGTTTTAAATATGTCTTTTCTTGGCAGTCAAAAATGGTCATTTCCGACACTTGATTTATTACATGATATGCTAGAATTTATTAAATGCTATAATAGCACATTTATATACCTTCAAAAAAAACTTAAATTTTTGAAAATGTGTTCATTTTTGGGTTTTAAATTGTCGGTTTTTGCCAGTTGAAATTATCATTTTTGGCAGTTAAAAATTGTCATTTTTGTTAGTTAAAAATGGTCGTTGCCGACACTTGAAAATTGGCCTTTTTGGCAGTTGAGAATTGTCATTTTTGGCAGTTGAAAATTGTCATTTTTTGGCAGTTAAAAAATGTCACTTTTAGCAGTTAAAAATGGCCGTTGCCGACACTAGAAAATTCGTCTTTTTGGCAGTTAAAAATGGTCATTTTCGACACTTGAAAATTGCCTTTTTTGCACTTGAAGATTGGCCTTTTTGGCAGTTAAAAATTGTCATTTTTGGCAGTTATAAATTGTTATTTTTGGCAGTTCAAAATTGTCATTTTTGGCAGTTAAAAATTATCATTTTTGGCAGGTAAAAATGATCGTTTCCGACATTTGAAAATTGACCTTTTGGCATTTGAAAATTGGCCCTTTTGGCAGTTGAAAATTGTCATTTTTGGCAGCTTAAAATGGTCGTTTCCGACACTTGAAAATTGATCTTTTTTGCAGTTGAAAATTAGCCTTTTTGGCAGTTTAAAATTGTCATTTTTGGCAGATAAAAATGGTCGTTTCCTACACTTGAAAATTAGTCTTTTTGGCAGTTAAAAATTATCATTTTTGGCAGTTAAAAATTGTCATTTTTGGCAGTTAAAAATTGTCATTTTTGGCAGTTAAAAATTGTCAATTTTGGCAGTTAAAAATGGCCGTTTCCGTCATTTAAAAGTAGGCCTTTTTGGCAGTTGAAAATTGGCATTTTTGGCAGTTGAAAGTTATCATTTTTGGTAGTTGAAAATTTTAATTTTTAACAGTTGAAAATTGTCATTTTTGGCAGTCAAAAATGCTAATTTTCGACACTTGATTTATTACATCAAATGTTAAAATTTATTAAAAAAATAAAAATAAAAAATATATTCACAAAACATGAAAATGCGTGAGTTATAAATGTTTAAAAATGATGTTTTTTAATTTGTCGAATATTTGAACAAAGATAAAATAGAAAAACAAATACTGATATGATTGAATGCCTTAAAACGTTTAATGCAATCATAATATATTTACCTTTAAAATTAACTTTGAGTTTTGAGAATGCGTGTTATGAATTTTTGAAAATTAATATTTAAAGTTGTCGGAGACTTGAATAAAAAATCATTTTTTTAATAAACTTACAAAACATCTCCCTTTAAAAAATTGTCACTTTTTCCGTAAGTTATGAATTTTTAAAAAGTAAGTTTTAAAAAAACTGATATAGAATTTCTCAAAAAATTTAGTAAGTATATTCACAAAACATCTGCCTTTAGAATCAACTTAGACTTTTAAAAATGCGTCAATTTTTGCGTGAGATTAATTTTTGAAAATTAATATTTAAAGTTGTTGAAGACCAAAAATCGATTATTTTTTCATATATTTATAAAACATCTATTTAATTTAATTTATTTAATGTACCAATAACAATGGGTTTATACAGGTCAATATACATAATATAAATAAGTGGTTTCAATAAATTTAAAAAAATATATGAGTCATGACTGATATAAAAAAAATATAGTATCTATTAATTGACTACAGTTCAATGTTTAATTTTGAGAAGTAACATAACCTCAATATGTGTTACCAACTTGAATTTTTAAAATTAAAAAATCATGGCACACTTGAAGTTTTTTTTAATGAACATAATTTATGTATCAAATATGTGTTTAAAAATAATATACAAATATGTTATCCCATTTATTAATTCGTATTTCTATGTATTCCTTTCATTAAACATGTAGGTTATTTCATTAAACTAAATTATGTCCATTACATTTTCCATTTCAAGTAACAAAATAATTTTGAATCGTGCTCTGATTTTATATATGAAATGTTTGACGTGATTATTTAATAAATGAGCGACGGCAGCCGGAAAAATTTAATAAATGGTATAAAACGTCAGTGTAAATTAATATGTTCAAATGATTAACAGTTATATCGTTGGTTGTTCGGATTTATTTTTATATTACACAAAAATTATTCCATAGTTTACGGATATAATTAATGTTAAATACGGATCAGATTTAAATGTTGGATAACAGAATTATGTTAATTTGAATGTCAACAATTTTATCATAGTAGTGGTGGTGTTTGTTAGGCGATCAATAGCGAGGTCCTTCAGCCGTATAGTTGACTATGCTTGTTACAGCAGTCACCAGTGATGGCTCGTGGGGTAACTCATGGTGCGGCCGAGGTAGCAAATCGGTTGGAGAGATCTGTATTACAACCTCTGTTACCTCGGCCGCATCCCGCGATCCGTCACTCTGAAGCGCCATTAACTTCATCCCAATGGCGAATGGTACCGATCACCGATTCACATCCAAACCCGAGCCAACGTCGCTTGACTCTCGTAATTGCTGATTTATCTTTTGATCCGACATGTATTTCTCCAGATATTTAACCGTTTTCAGACTTTTAAATTATGTAAAAATAATGTTCCTGATGTGGCTAAACCAAGACATGATATTATTTAAGTCCAGCCTTATAATCCAAATAAAGTTTATATTGTATCCAGCCGTCGGATAAGATAATCTCGTTTAACCATCGTGCGTGAACCGATTAAAACTTCTTTTATAGTTTCACAACTTTATATGGACCCGCGCATTTGATTCGAGACATAATAATTCCCACGATTACTGCAAATTTGTCCGTTTTACATTTTTATTACATTCTTTTCCACTTATAATTCTCTGCAAGTTTCGGGCATAATTTAGATTTAGATTTAAGGAAGGAAGCGTCCCCCGCCCCCCACACACCCCGCTCCCGTATAAAAAAGTTTTACGGTCCGCGATTTTATTACCGGCCCTAATTTGGGTTTATAATTTAATGCGATTCCGCTCTTCTTCGATAGAAAGTGAATAAAGTAAATACCGCTGATAAATCGCGGACGAATTTAAAAATGATTCCCCGTAGAAAAATATACGGGTTTCTAATCCGGACGAATAGCGAAAATACGGGCGTCCCTAAGTAGCCTAAATACCCAACGGTAACTTCGGATCGAGTTACTGGAAAAGGGGGAGAAAATGAGGAAACGCTTTTCTTGTCGTCTAGAAATGAACTTGGAAAATATTTCTTATATATATGCTGTTGCTCTTATCTTGTTCACGTTTCAGAGTGCTGTGCTTCAAGAATTAATGCTGGGAGCTTGTTTAAAGGGTGGGCCCTTAAAAAATTACCGCTCCAGAAATAATCTTGCATAATTCACCCTCTTTGGGAAATATTAATATATTATCACGCCAGATAAAAATTTAAAATTTTTATATTTTACGCTTGAAACTGCGAGTTTGTTAGGATTTAGAATAAATATAATTTTAATTCCATTTTCGCACAATGTCACGTTGATAAAATTGTACGATGTTTATCCAACATGAATTGTGTAACGCCAGTTTTGATAAAGTCTCTAATCTAGCGTATTGTTCTATTAATTTCTTTACGCCCAGGTCGCCACATGTGGCGACAAGCAAAAAAAAATATTTTAGAAATTTAAAAAATACCACTTTAGCGCCATCTGTGGAATATTTTTTAAAATATTTTTTTGCATAAATGAGTTTATGATAGTGGAATAACATTTCGTAGAAAACCGTAACAACAAGAAAAAAAGTATATTTTCAATAAACTTGGGATTATGCTATAACCCAATCAAAGCAGCATGGGCGCGAAGTGGTTAAAGGCAAATGATTGATAAATAAAACATCCTTTTGTAGCTTTAAAAAAAAATAATTACATAAAATTAATTTTTACAATATCTGTGATGGATACTAATATATGATTCTTAAAAACTTGTCTACATTGCTCTCAAGGCCATATTTACGTATAAGCAAAATATAAGTAGTTATTTAGGGCACTCATCGAGGGCCCCGGAAAAAAATTCTAGATGTCTTAAGGCGAGTTAGTACTTATAAAAACAAATTGATTTATGGTTTCTGCACTTTATCGTGATTTTCATTGCATTAAATTTTATACTGAGGATAATGGGACTTTCTGCAATTTAAAGGGCACATATTGTAGTATTAAAATATTTTTTTAATCATGAAATTACTAAATTATTTTTGTCCTTCAGCGGCCATCTATTTAGGGCGTGCGAAGACTGCAGCGTTTTTCGGTAACAGGTAAATCTGGAAACGAAAAACGAAACAGGGACCTTAAAATGTATTAAATTTTGCAGTCCCTTACGAATGCTTTTTTCGATTTTTTGATTATAAACAAAATGGCGGCCTTTCAAATTTTGAGTTGTAAGTTTCGGATTTAAATCGCTCAAAAATATACTTATTATTTGAAAATTGGAAAAAGCGTTCGAGAGGGACTACACAATTTAATACATTTTAAGGTCCTCGTTTTGTTTTTCGTTTCAGATAACCGAAATTCCAGATTTACCTGTTACCGAAAAACGCTGCAGTCTTCGCACGCCCTAATTGGATGACCGCTGAAGGACAAAAATAATTTAGAAATTTCATGAATAAAAAATCATTTTAATACTACAATATATGTCCTTCAATTTGCAGATAGTCCCATTATCCTCAGTATAAAATTTAATGCAAAAAAATCACAAAAAAGGGCAGAAGCCATGAGTCAATTTTTTTTTAAAGTACTAACTCGCCTTAAGTATTTTGTGTATGGAACCCGATAATTTGCAAATTCTTTGCTTCAACGATATAATTGACAAATGTTTCACCGTCAAAGGAAAAAAAAATCTGGCCATCATGTTACTTTCTCCATTATGATAGTTATTTACATTTATATTTATATTATTTATTATCTTGTAATTGGGGAAGGTATGAAATAGCATAGTAGTATCTATTTTAAGTAACTTTAAATAAATGAAACAAAAGTCAAAGGCTAGGTTAAATGTTCAAATAGACCTCCTTCTCTTGCCAAACAATAACCTAAACGGTTGTAAAACCCTTTTCGCACATTCACCAGAGTTACCAAGCTAATATTTTGGCATGAATTAATGATTTTAATTTTCAATTCTTCCAAATTATTAACCCTCTCGTCTTGGAAACCGTAAATTTGTGATTTTATGTGTCCCCACAGAAAAAAAGTCGTCTGGTGCCAAGTCTGGCGACCTCGTGGGATAAAGAATTATTCCCCGACCGCTTATGAGCCGATTTGGAAACGTAGTGTACAAATATGGAGTCACTACTCGTGAGTTATGAGCAGGACAACCATCTTGCTAAAACCAAACATTGTCAAACCTAATCCCCGGCAAAGCACGAACTGTAGGAATTATTTCATTGCTAAGCAGATCGAGGTACTTCTGCTTGTTTAACATTCCTTCAATAAAAAATGGACCGATTATATTGTCGTCTAATAAACCAGCCCAAACATTTAATTTTTGCGGGTATTGAGTACGACCGTTATAAATAAGATACCGATTTTCGCGGGACCAATATCGTGCAATGGATAGATTATGCCGACCCTGCAATGGAAAAGTAGATGCATCCGTAAAAAGGATATTTTTAATGAAATTATCATCATTCGCCTTCACAATTACAGTTTCGCAAAATTCCATCCGTCTTATTTGGTCAGTCGGAAATAACTCATTGCTCTTCAATAATTTGTATGATCGGTACCCGCAACGATTTAATGTTTGTACGACTATACTTTGACTCATGTCATATTCATCCGCAATATTATAGGTTGTCATTGTTGGATTTTCTTCCACAGCAAACCAATTCGTCCCGTTCTTGCAATTCGGCATTGCGACGACGTTCTGGTTTTTTATGTTGCGCGGGAGATAAACACCCAAGCGTTTCAAATTTTTTTATTAGGTTTCGTATTGAACCTTTGGAAGGAAGAAGGCGGTTTTCAAACGCAACAATAAACTAATTTATAATTTCCCGGAGCGAATTACCTTGGTGATACCATTTAATAATTAGCAGCTTTTCCGCTAAATTCTCCAGAGGCATGTTTAGCTCGTGTACAGACTTATTAATTAAAGAGTAATACTTACTGCACAGTCTGCACGAGTTCACTTTAGAGAATGACAAAATTATATTTGTTTGTTATCAGACTTAGATTAGATGGGCAACAGTGCCCGAAGCGCACAGCCAATAAGGAGCCGCCTATATTCCTCCTAAGAACGCGTCTTCGTACCCATTTCCACTCGTGGAACCCGCCTGTGCCAAACGTTCTTTAGTCGATCTGTATACGTGTCTGCTTGTGCGCACTGTGTCTCAAAAACGACTACATCAATTAACATCAAAGCTGTATTTGATAATCCAAAGAACTGAAAAGCTTTTGGTAAAATTTCGTGCACCGGGAGTGGGTGTTTACGTTCACCGTTTTTTGTTTCTCTCCAATATTTTTTTAAATATGAAAAATACTATAAAAGCATTTAAACAAAACTTAAAGACAACAAAGAAATTAACATCTTTTGTTTGAAAATATTTTTCGTAAAATGGTTTTTGAAAAATAATAGTTAATAAATAGTTTTTTTTTGTCACTTTTTTTTTTGGTTTATAATTATGAAACGATAATAGTTACAGCAAATAATAATTGCAGAGAATGCCAAAATGAACAACTTATAAAGAATAAGAATTTTTCGAAATCTCTTTGGTTTTGTAAGTAAACTGATTATTAGAATTTAAAGTATAATTTGTCATTTTCATCTTTTCTAATTTTGACGTTTTAAACGTCAGTTTCATCCGATTCTACAAAACGCTGTATGTTCATTTAAAACATGATTTGAATTAAAAATAAACCATGAAAGCGTAAATATAAATGATACCATCAAGTCGGAGAAAGTAACATGATGGCCACATCACCATTTTTAGTCTACGCATCTGAACACAGACTTATTAAATGACAGTGCACTCCCACAATATATAATAAACGATCTTGGACAAATGACTTTTATCGCGAAGGCGATAATTTTTCATTGTTTATTATGTATACACCGAGTTAAAACAAATAGACTCAATAAAGTCACAAGCAATATTTATACGAAAAACACCTAAAAACAAAATCTACCTTTTTCTAAAGTTTATCGGTAAAAGCGTTGCTTGTGACCTATTGAAATTTATGCGTTTTGCCTGAAACACACTGTGTATACAATTTGTGAATTAAATGTATAATTCTCTCGAAGAAAAAAATTTCAACTTCACCCAAGCACGAATAGAGTTCCTTGATATCTTCGATAATAACGAAGTAGTGGGACGCGGAGATAATATATACAATTCGGAATTCATAAAGCTGGGACTTCCTTGAGATTAAAATTTAACGTCCTTCCCAATTGTCCCTTCTGCGACATTCCCGAACGAAATGAATCCTCTGTGTACTATTTACCAAAAATATCATCAAAGGGCTCGGACACATCGAGCAGCGCGCTAGAATTAACATTTGCATTTTTATTACGACTGTGTATAAATTTCCTATAAATAAATTAAATTAGTATTATCTTTGTTATTTATAGTTATTGTACACACGTAGGCATGTATGGAATAATATAATAAAAACGAGTGTGTAATAATAATTCATGGCGATCGAAATCTGCTTCAATTGTGGTCGGCATAAATTTGTGTGATATATGGGAACGTTGATACAGCGATCCATTCTCAATTTTCATACGACCCCCACGTGTGATTATTATAATTCATATTTCCCAGACACGAAATACGCAATGGTAACGTAAATAGGCATGTCTTCCAATAAGTGGGTCATTCTTTATTCCGGCAATGGAAATTTTCGTTCTAACCCTTCTTACATATTATTACGTGCTTTAATGTCGTTTTCGTCCTCAATATATAATGCGATTGTGGTTCGTGATAAGGAAAAAAATATTACGTAACGATTGAGCGGCGCTGGCAATGATAGCTAATATTTATACACTCGGGAGGGTGGAGGTTATTAACGGTTGATAACATAAATCGACTTCGACTGCTAATATTTGTTAAGAATGGGATTCCTGAGATTAAGCTTATAATTTGTTTGTTCTTTTATACTGCCATACTGTTGTCTAAATCAAATATTTAACGCGAAATTAGATTTTAAATCAAATTTGATCATAACATTATTAAAACAAATTTCCAAAGAACTTTTGCAATAAATAAAATATTGTCACAATTGTAATAATCGCGAAAACTTTGACTACTTATATTATAACAGTTGACTCTGAAAGTTGATGCAACCTGAGAAATCGAAATACGGAATAGAAATTAACTAACTGAAGAACAAAACAAATAATTCAGAGATTTGGTATAAATAATACAATTATTATTTTCTCCAAATATTATACAAAATAAGAAAAATAAATAAGTGAGGTAATTAAACAGATTTTTATAGAGTAATATACTTTTATTCGAATTATTTTATTATTTTATATAAACTCAAACACTCAAACCGGGGCGCAGCCATGTCACCGATTTGGCTGAAACTTTTTCTATAAGTACTAATATATAATAGAAGGTGTTCCCTCAAAGGACCGATTTTTTACAAAATATTTATGTGAGGAAACAAATTTTTGGAGAAAAACGTACCTAAAAAATGGTGATGTGGCTATCATGTTACTTTCTCCGACTTGATGGTATCATTTATATTTACGTTTTCATCGTTTATTTTCTATTTAAATCATATTTTAAATGTACATCGAGCGTTTTGTAGACTCGCATGAAACTGACGTTTAAAACGTCAAAATTATGAAAGATGGAAATATTATACTTCAAATGTAATAACTCAGTTTTCTCGAAAACCAAAGAGATTTCGAAAAAAACTTATTCTTTATGAGTTGTTCATTTTGGCATTCTCTACAATTATTATTAACATAAATTTGCTGTACCTATTATCGTTTCATAATTATAAACCAAAAATGAAAAAACATAATAATTTTTTTTCTCGAATAACAATGATTTTATGAAAAATGTTTCCAAACAAAATAAGCTCATTTCTTTGTTGTCTTCAATATTTTTGAAATGTTTTTGTGATATTTTTCATATTTAAGAAAATATTGGCAAAAAATAAAAATAAACACTTCGAAATTTTCCCAAAAACTTTTTAGTTCTTCAGATTCTCAAATAAGACTTATGTTCAAAGTTTCATATCAATTGCTCTATTAGTTTTTGAGATACAGCGCGCACAGACACACACAAACACAGACTCGTACTTCGTAACGGAGAAAGTAAAAATTAGCCTTTTTGAGGATATTTTTAACAATGAATAACTTTTGTATTTTTAAACCGATTTAAACAATTCTTTGCCACACGAAGCCTTAAAACTACAACCTATCGAATGGTATACTCGTTTATCCAATTAATATTAACTGTTGACAAGAAGAAGGATTCGAAAAATGAGTGAAATTTTGGAAAAAACAGTTTTTTCAATGTGACCTACACTCGATCAATAGACCGGTATTAAGTTTGCTTTTGGTTTGAAATCTTCGGAATGATCCAATTAATATTGACAGAAGCTTCATATCTATATAGAAGCTACTTAACATACCACTACTACGATTTGAAAATTGGAAAAAGCGGTGTTTTTCGTAAAAACAGCAAACTTTGAAACGTTATAGCAAAAATGTATATTTTTTTTAGATTTTTGTAAATTTAACCACAGATTCTACGTTTCAAGAGCTTCATTTTGGCCAAGTTTCGTTTTGCTTTTTTTGAGTTTTGTCCGAGATATGTTTTTTTTTGTCCGCGATGTTTTTGGTAAAATTAAAGTTTTAATTCTGTAAATTCAAAAACGAACAGGTTGAATATTCATTTATTCAGGCTATATTTCGTTTTTTTGAATTTATTTCATGCTTTCTGCAACATGTAAGGTTGTTTCTAATTTATTTTAATTCTGTGAATCCTTACAGACATACTCCTGGTAATTCTTAAAACTAAAATTTCTATTTTCGACTTCTTCTCCTCATTAAAACGCCATAATTTTCCTTTCGAAGTCACATTTGAAAAAAAAAATTGACTCATGGCTTCTGCACTTTTTTGTGATTTTTTTGCATTAAATTTTATACTAAAGATAATGGGACTTTCTGCAAATTGAAGGACATATATTGTGGTATTAAAATGATTTTTTATTCATGAAATTACTAAATTATTTTTGTTACATTTTTAAATTTGGTTAAAAAAGAAAATGGAAAACCATGGCAACAAGCACAAAACCATATTAAATTACTTAAAATAGGTGATACTACGCGGTTTCATAAAAAAACCCGAAAGTATCTCTTCCCTTAATTACAAGATAATCCTACCGGAACATCCTTGTGATAACTTCAAATTTGCATATTTTAAATTCCGCTGAAGAAATTGAAAATCATTTGCTACAAAAATAGGACTCTCTGAAGTTATCACTTAATTCTATAGATATTCTAAAATATCACCTTCCTCAATAACCAGATAATGATACTTAAACGCAATGCTGTTCATTTCGAAATTACTTTTTTTTTAATTCGGTTAGACAATTGAAAAACAATAACTTTCTAATATAACTAATAATAGATGTTACTGCGTGCTTGCATATAAACCCCAAAATATATCTTTCCTTAACTACAAAATAATTCCTATGGAACACCCATGTGTTCATTTTTAAGTTACAATAATTGAAATTCGTCGAAAAAATTATTTTTCATAAAAATAAAAGTTTCTAAAAATATTCAAATATATGCTACTACGTTCTTCCATTAAAATTCTAAAATATTACATTTTTAAATTACAAAATAATCCCACTGGATTCATTCTAAAGATATTTTTTTTAATTCGTGTAATTAAATTAAAAAACATTTGCTATAAAGATAAAAGTTTCTAAAAATATTCAAATATATGCTACTGTGTTATTCCATAAAAAATCTTAAACATGCCATTTATAAATTACAAGATAATCCCACTGGAACTTCCTCTTGTTCATTCTAAAGATGCATTTCTTTTTTAATTCCTCTAATAAAATTGAAAAACATTTGCTACAAAAATAAAACTTTCTAAAAATATTCAAATACATGCTGCTACGTTACTCCATAAAAATTGTAACAGATCCCATTTCTAAATTACAAGATAATCCTACTTAAACGTCATAGTGTTCATTCCGAAATTACAGTTTTAAATTCGCAAAAAAAAATTAAAAACAATGGCTGCCAACCTGAAACTTTCTAATATTACTCAAAATAGATACTACCACGTAATTTCATAAATACTTCAAAATATTCCTTTCCTTGATTACAAGATAATCCTTCTGGAACGTACTTGCTTTAATTTCAAAGTTACATTTTTTGGAACTTGCCTAAATAAATTGAAAAATATTCGCTATACAAATCAAAATTTCTGAAGTTAGTTCAAACAGATGCTACTACATGATTTTATAAATCTCCCAAAATACACTCTCTTTTAATTACAAAATAATTCCACATAAACGCCATAGTATTTGTTCATTCCGAAGTACATATTTTAATTTCGTTAAAAAAAAATTAAAAACAATGGCAACAAAGTTAAAACTTTTTAAAATGACTTAAAATAGATGCTACTACGAGATTTAATTAAAATTCCAAAATATCCCTCTCTTTAATGACAAGATATTCTTACTGAAAAGTCATTGCGTTAATCTTAAAATTAAAAACTATTTGCTACAACAGTAAAAATTTTTTAACTTACTTTAAAGAGATGGTACTACGTGATTACATGAAAATCCCAGAGTACCCTTTCTCTTAATAACAAGATATTTCCATTTAAACGACATAGTGTTAATTCAGTTGTTACATTTTTTTTAATTCGTTCAAAAAATATTGAAAACAATGGCCACAAGCACGAAACGTTCTAATAATACTTAGAATAGATGCCACTACTCGATCTCATAAAAATCCTTAAATATCCCTTACCTTAATTACAAGATAATCTTACTGGAAAATCCTAGTGTTAATTTCAAAGTTATTTTTTTTTAAATTCGTCTGAAAAATTGAAAAATATTTGCTACATTAATCAAACTTCTTGAAGTTGCTTCAAACAGATGCTACTATGTGATTTCATAAAAATATCGAAATATCTTTTTCCTTAATTACAAGATAATCCCACTGGAAAATCCTTGAGTTAATTTCAAAGTTAATTTTTTTTAAATTCGTCTAAAAAATTGAAAAATTTTTGCCACATTAATCAAACTTCTTGAAGTTGCTTCAAACAGATGCTACTAAGTGATTTCATAAAAATATCAAAATATCTCTTGCCTTAATTACAAGATAATCCCACTGGAAAATCCTTGTGTTAATTTCAAAGTTATTTTTTTTAAATTCGTGTAAAAAATTGAAAAATTTGCTACAAGTATCAAACTTCTTAAAAGTTTTAATTTTAAAGAGGTTCTATTTAGTTTTCGAGTACAGTTTTATTTTTAAAAGAATACTATTTGTGTTTACTTTAGTAAAAAATAAATTAAAAAATTGTTGTACATTAATTCTTATTTAAATAAAACACACTTTTACTTAGTTAATATTTTATTTAATTAAAAATGTATCACGAAGTAAGTGCCGCCAACCTCAATCAGTTAATTAATTCTTATATTACATTATGCGTATTTTGTTCCTATCGCTACGTTCGACATACTCCTAAAGTTTTATCGAGATTTACTAAATAAATGCCATGTCCGATTGCCGTGTTATGTGGAATCGCATGATGCGTTCCCCTTCTACGACTCATCTTCCTACTAGTTTTAACTTGCAGAATATTTATCTCATAATGCCAGCGCACTCGCACTCATGAAGCATCCCCTCCTTCGTAAGCGTCTTCGTACCCGTTTCCACTCAAAGAATGTGTATCTCTTATTTCCAGCGCTCTCGCACCCATGAAACCCGCCTGTGCCAAACGTTCTTTACTCGATCTGTACATTTAATTACATACGTAATAATAATTTTTAAAAAATACAATGTAATTATAAAATTGTTGAATTCGCAGCTTGTGGAGCCCCTTAATGTATGGAAGTCCTGGGGCTCTCGCCCCGATTGACTTAATAATTATTAAGTAAATTTTTGAATTTTTTAAATAAATTATTTAATACCGCTATAGAAAAGAAAGACCACTAGAGGTATTTGTTATACTATTTTCCTCAACGATACTGACGGCTGTAACAGTGAATATTTAAAATTACAAAAATTAAAAAAAACAAAGTTTACGTATAAATTATAATGTGTTGAGAAAATTGCTGGTCGTAGAGAGTTGGGACAAAAAAAAAATACAAAAGCCGTATTAAAGAATCTAATTATGATAGTGTTATTCCCAAAAACGCTTGGCATCCGCTTGACAAGAACTCCAGATTTCTAAAAGGCACGATAAATCGAAAGTGGTATCGTTTAAAAGGTCTTTTAAAAAACAAGCAACTTTTGTAGGAAACATAATTTTGTTACTGGCACCAATTTTGAATAACTGATTAAAGTTATTTTTTAAATTTTCCATAGCTAATTTATTTTAAAAGTTTACATCTTTACTAGCACTTTACGCACTTAGTAGACAAATAACTATTACGAAAAAGTGGATATCAGGGAACAACCACCGAACGAAAATAGTGGACCAATGACGAAAATAGACTGAAGCGATTGAAATGTTCAAACGAGCCTTCACAGACGAAAGTAAATTTAATGTAATTTTCATCGGATTGAAAATGTTTAGCATGGAAGAATGCGAATACAGAACTGCAATGAATAATCGGCATCCCAGTGTTAAACATGGTGATGACTAACGATTATGGAGCTGTATGAGTGCCTCTGGAAATGGTAGGTCACATTTTATTGATGACGTAATGGACTGCAAGTACTATATCAACTTATTAAAGGAGGTGTTATTACCTAGTGTCATCAAAATGGGTGTCAGGACGAACTATAAAAATGGACTGTATTTTTTTGCTACTTCTGTTTTCTTTACCGATGTGAAGATAGATTTCTTCAACCACTGATTTCCCGGCGCCACCACCACAAATCAAACACCAAGAATGTAATTAACATTAGCTTATAAATGTACAGTCAATCCACAAAACTCCCTTTTTAAAATGAATTCAAAGTCCAATATGGCACTGTTTGACACGTGTCAAATTCAATTTTTTAACAACAACGTGTAGATAAGAGTCTACTTAAACGATTTAAATGATGAAATTTTTGGTAAAATTGTTTATAACTTTTTATGAATTTTTTTTCGCGGGTCTACCCAAACCATACATATATATATAATTTGGCAAACTTTCAAAGGCCAAAATGGCACTGTGTAGATAAGAGTCCATTTAAGCGATTGAAATGATGAAATTTTAAGTAAAATTTTTTAAAACTTGCTTATGATTTATTTTTCTTGGGTCCACCCAAACTATATATTTATATAATATAGCAAACTTTTAAAGTCCAAAATGGCATTTGCAATTCAATTTTTTAATACCAATATTTAGCCACTGCTAGTAATATATCACGTAATTTTTTCTCGTAAATAAAAAAAAATAGTTTTTTTAATAAATGGGCTAGTAATAGTCTCAGGAATGTGTGTTATAGTGTATTTAGTAACAGTGCCTCGGAAATAAAGAATCTCAAAAACACGCCCGAGAATAAAAATTCATAAAAAAATTATAAACATTTTTACCAAAAATATCATCGTTTAAATCATTTAAGTAGACTCTTATCTACACGTTGTTGTCCAAATATCAATTTTGAAACGCGTCAAAACAGTGCCATATCCGACTTTGAATTCTTGTTATTTTAAAAAGGGAGTTCGCGTGGACTCGAGAAAGAATAATTGAAATTGTGGATTGACTGTACATCTTTAAGCTTATGTTAATTACATTCTCAGCGTTTGATTTATCGTAAATCATTAATATTGAAGACATTTTTATTGGGTTATGGAGGCGCCGGGAAATCCGTGGCTATCTTCACATCGGTGTTTCCTTTTTGTATGGTTATCACATATTGTTTTTCTGAAATCACTTGATTTGAAATGGGGAAAATAGTGGGTATGTACATTGTGCGACCTTTGACGGGCCGCAACAGGTATCTATGATGATTACGTCTTCATGCAACACAACTATCCCAAATACTGCTTGAATTACACGTACGTGGTTGGTATACAATGCGTCAAAGCGATTGGATACACCTCTACAAAGCCCAGATGTTACCCCTCTGGAATTATTTGGACAAAAAAATTAGATGCCGATGAATTTTTAACAAAAATGTCTTAAAAAATGGTGATGTGGCCATCATGTTACTTTCTCCGACTTGATGGTATCATTTATATTTACGTTTTCATGGTTCATTTTCAATTGAAATCATATTTTAAATGTACATCGAGCTTTGCGTAAACTTGGATGAAACTGACGTTTAAAACGTCAAAATTATGAAACGGATAAAATATACTTCAAATTCAAAAACTCGGTTTACTCAAAAACTAAGGAGATTTCGAAAAAAACTTATTCTTTAGAAGTTGTTCATTTTGCTATTCTCTACAATTATTATTCACACAAATTTGCTGTAACTATCATCGTTTCATAATTATAAACCAAAAGTTAAAAAAAATTAATAAATTTTTTTCTCGAATAGCAATGATTTTATGAAAAATATTTTCAAGCAAAAGATGTTCATTTCTTTGTTGTCTTCAATGTTTGTTTAAATGTTTTTGTGATATTTTTCATATTTAAGAAAATATTGACAAAAAACAAAAAACAGTTAAGGTAAACACCCACTTCCGGTCTACGAAATTTTACCAGAAGCTTTTCAGTTCTTCATATTATCAAATAAGACGTATGTTGAAAGTTTCATATTAATTGCTCTATTAGTTTTTGAGATACAGCGCACACAGACAGACAGACACACACACACACACACACACACAGACACACACACACACACAGACACAATTTTTTTTTTTCCAGAAATTGTTGAAATGGCATCTAGGGACCCCAAAACGGATATTTCCGTAAAAAAAATTTTTGAAAAAAAAATCACGATCACAATACTTTCTCGTACTTCGTAACGGAGAAAGTAAAAAGAAGCTTCGCGAGCAGAATGGAAAAATTATACCACCTGCTTTAACTAATAAACGGGTATAATCGATTATTGGTAGTGAATAAACAAAATCAAAATAATACAATGATCCATTTGGGTATACTTTTTTGAGTATAATTTTGTAAACTTACTTTGTGACCATACGAAGGTGCACGTGTGTTCTGTACCGTTAAAAATAGGGATTTTTAAGAAATAAATCCTTGCGTGTTTTCTAGGTATTGCAGTTTCATAATTAGGGCTAGAATTTGAGGTGCTAAAACGTATATTTTGAATAAATTGTACTGCGATCTAATTATTCAAAAATTCGTTACTGGATCTGTTAAAATATTATCTGCAGGCACAGATAAATCAAAATTTGCTACTGAAATTATTACCTTTCATGAAAATAACTAACGTGGTCGATAGCCAGTTAAAACCTGTAATGTATGATAACAACATTTTGAATATGTCTTAAAATGTATAAACTACTATTAATAAAGATATTTACCGATGTGAAGATAGCCACGGATTTTTTAGCCACGGATTTCCCGGCGCCTCCTCCATGACCTACAAATTTCTTCAATTTTAATGATTTATATTAAATCAAACGCTGAGAATGTAATTAACATTAGCCTATAGATGTGCAGTCAATCCACAATTTCAATTATTTTTTCTCGAATCCACGGGAACTCTCTTTTTAAAATGACAAGAATTCAAAGTCCAATATGGCACTGTTTGTCACGTTTTAAATTTGATTTTTTAACAACAACGTGTAGATAAGAGTCTACTTAAACGATTTAACGCATTTAATTTTGGGTAAAATTGTTTCTAACTTTTTTATGAATTTTTTTCTCGGGTCTACCCGAATTGTACATATAATATAGCAAACATTCAAAGTCCAATATCGCACTGTTTGACGCGTTTTAAATTTGATTTTTTAACATCAACGTGTAGATAAGAGTCTACTTAAACGATTTAACACATTTAATTTTGGGTAAAATTGTTTATAACTTTTTTATGAATTTTTTTTCTCGGGTCTACCCGAAGTGTACATATAATATAGCAAACTTTCAAAGCCCAAAATGGCACTGTTTGACGCGTTTTAAATTTGATTTTTTAACAACAACGTGTAGATAAGAGTCTACTTAAACGATCTAACGCATTTAATTTTGGGTAAAATTGTTTATAACTTTTGTATGAATTTTTTTTCTCGGGTCTACCCGAAGTGTACATATAATATAGCAAACTTTCAAAGTCCAATATGGCACTGTTTGACGCGTTTTAAATTTGATTTTTTAACATCAACGTGTAGATAAGAGTCTACTTAAACGATTTAACACATTTAATTTTGGGTAAAATTGTTTATAACTTTTTTATGAATTTTTTTTCTCGGGTCCACCCCAACTATACATATAATATAGCAAACTTTCAAAGTCCAATATGGCACTGTTTGACGCTTTTTAAATTTTATATTTTAACATCAACGTGTAGATAAGAGTCTACTTAAACGATTTAACGCATTTAATTTTGGGTAAAATTGTTTATAACTTTTTTATGATTTTTTTTTCTCGGGTCCGCCCAAACTAAATAGATAATATATCAAACTTTCAAAGTCCAATATGGCACTGTTTGACGCGTTTTAAATTTGATTTTTTAATATCAACGTGTATATAAGGGTCTACTTAAACGATTTAACGCATTTAATTTTGGGTAAAATTGTTTATAACTTTTTTATGATTTTTTTTTCTCGGGTCCACCCAAACTAAATAGATAATATTGCAAACTTTCAAAGTCCAATGTGGCACTGTATGACGCGTTTTAAATTTGATTTTTTAACATCAACGTGTAGATAAGAGTCTATTTAAACGATTTAATGCATTTAATTTTGGGTAAAATTGTTTATAACTTTTTTATGATTTTTTTTTCTCGGGTCCACCCAAACTAAATAGATTATATATCAAACTTTCAAAGTCCAATATGGCACTGTTTGACGCGTTTTAAATTTGATTTTTTAACATCAACGTGTAGATAAGAGTCTATTTAAACGATTTAACGCATTTAATTTTGGGTAAAATTGTTTATAACTTTTTTATGATTTTTTTTTCTCGGGTCCACCCAAACTAAATAGATTATATATCAAACTTTCAAAGTCCAATATGGCACTGTTTGACGCGTTTTAAATTTGATTTTTTAACATCAACGTGTAGATAAGAGTCTACTTAAACGATTTAACGCATTTAATTTTGGGTAAAATTGTTTATAACTTTTTTATGAATTTTTTTATTCGGGTCTACCCGAACTGTACATAAAATATAGCAAACTTTCAAAGTCCAATACGGCACTGTTTGACGCGTTTTAAATTTGATTTTTTAAAATCATTATAATATTAATTATACCTATTATACCTAATATACCTAATATACAGTCATCACTTTGTTCTATTTTTGGACGACACTAATTACGTCGGGCAAAACATTAAACGAATAGTTAAAACTAAATGAGCAGCCACATGGTTCAGTAGTAATAAATGTAGACTTAACGACAATAAAACAGCTAGTCTGATTTGTACGGCAAAAAAGAACCCAATGCCACTGAAATAACAGCAATATTGTCGCGAATTGGTGTTATTCGACACAGGACGCCCGGTTCGCGAGTAGCGAGTACTCCAGCCGCGTACTCAGCGGGTTTCAAGAACTTCCTCGATATTTGCTTGTCAATAAGTTTTGTGCTGATGAGTAAAAATCGAGGGGGTTCGGGAAAACCGCTCGCAGGTCAGTCGGTGTTCCGCCACGATCAGAGAAAGTCGAAAATATAGAAAGTAGTTTGTTTTTAATTGATGCACCGTCTCGTTTAGCTTAGGTAAGTACCCTAAATTTTATATAGTGGTTACCTATTTTCTCTGACTTTAAATTCGCGACGATCGTCACGTGACATATGGTGGATGTGCCGGGAACGTTCGATGTGATGGCTACAAGAGCGGTACGTTTCATGATGGACTCGGTTACCCCCTTATCTAACAAATGTGATCTTAGTCTGGGGCCATTCCTTTTTAAATTTTAGGTTATTTGTATTGCACAGCAAAGCAATAAGAATCATGTCTAACTTGGGATATCGTGATGGATTTCGGGGAGGAAAAATTAACACTTCCCTGTATTTTTGTTAGTATCTTGTTTATGTCAGAAAGCATCTATAAAACTATCGCAGCTATTTACAGTAACGAAAATTGGGATGAATTACATTTGCAGCGCTCTAGATTAGGATCAAATTACTATGGCATTCAGGGGTCAGGAAGCCGAAAAATAGGTGATTTTTGGGAATTTTTTTTTTGCATTAAATATAAAACTTGTTTAAAATTGAGTTGATATATGTGGTAGTATATATTTTCATAAATGTAACATACATTTTATAAGAAAACATAATAGCAATAAAAACGATATGGTCATCCTCCGAAAGGCCGTTGAAAAAAACAGGTTTCGCGGTGACCACTGCTACTCGGATTTGGATTATCAGAAATTAAAAACAAAACAAAACATTCTTAGTAACTAGTGAATGAACGAACATTTTGTCGATATATCGATCAGGAACAAAATGACGGACTTTCAAAGTTAAAATTTTGATTTTTCATGAAAATATCGCTCGTTTTTTGCCAAAGAAAGAAGAAACCATACGTCGAAAAAAAAATCCTTCGTTTCAATCACTATATCTCAAATGAACGTGCCAAGTTTGAAAACAATCGGTGCGGTAGTTTTCGAGATATCGTGTTCACTGTGTTCAAAATGCGGTTTTGAGAAAAACGGGTTTAAAGTTTCAATACGCCGTTCGACTATGCAAACGGAGCGTACTTTAAACGCCTGTAACTTCGTCAATTGTAATCGCACTAATTCCTACTTTTTAGGGTATATTCTTCAACGAGTGTGATTGAAGCATAACTCGCGCAGCGAGGAGTGCTCTAATGGAACGAACATAAAGTAGAAACCTAAAAAAACCTACTTAACTTAAAGAAACCTACTTAACTTAAATTTACTACGTATTCTATATCCACAAGAAAACGAAATGTAGCCTGAATATATGAATATTCAACCTGTTCGTTAATCTGCAAGCAGATTAACGAACAGGTGAATATTCATATATTCATATATTCAGGCTACATTTCGTTTTCTTGTATTTATCTAATGCTTTCTGCAACAAGTAAAGTTGTTTCTAATTTGTTTATTATTCTATATCCCTTGAATTTCACTTTTAATATTCGTAAACGGATGTTTATCGGTTTATATATTTCTGGTGAATATATTTCTCCCTAAATCGCGAAGGTATTTTATAATTGTGTCAGTAATTTATTGTATGTTATTAATTAAAACCATTGTTTTCTTTGTTTCAGGTGAGTTTCAATATGAATTATCCAATATGCAGTCTAACGGCGAATTTTCTCTATATACGTTCAAGATCCGGATTATGTAAGTCCATAATAGTTATTTACACTAACACCCAGCCCGATAATACTCACGACATCTAATCCAATATGCAAATAGGACTACTTATATAACTTGTAAAAGATAGTGTCATCCTAGTTGTCGTGATAAGCGTGCTTGCAAACTATAGCTACTGATAACGTTGATAAAATGCGTTAAAGATTTATTTATTCATTTAATCCTAACAGAATAACTTTGCATTAACATGGAATATAATAATAATAGGCTTACCCCTACAGTTTTCTTTATATTTTTGAGATATAAATTTTAATTTAACATTTAGTTGGGTTGCACTTTCAAGAGGTTAAGGGGAATGTTCAGGGGAGTGTTATTGCCATTAATGCCTAACAAAACATCTTGTTTTTAACACGTTCGCTGCCACCAATGCGCTAGTGCGTCCGACTTTATAGTTGTGTAAATGCAATCCCAATTGCAGTGGCAGCGAACATGTTAAATATTAGATCAAGATTTTCTCCGGAAAGGTCTTATCTACTGTTGGAGTTTTCTTCATTGGAATTCATGCGGTAATGTGTCTACAGCCTCACCAAAAATTGTCCAATGTTATGCTAGAATAGTTGTAGTAGTTTCTACAATGAATTGGTGTCATAAAATTCACCAAACTTACTAGCAAGTCAACTGGGATCCTTCATGAACTTATACAGGGTTTCAGTGGGATATCCCACTTCTTAATTAGTTATAACTCTGTGTTTATAGGTGACTTTTAAAGTGATACGTGAAATTAGATGTTAACTTCAACCACGTTAAGGAACTAATTTCAGTATAGCAAACACCAAGAATATCAAGAAAAATTGAAAATGGTTTACTCGTGAAGCTTGATTTCATCAATCGGGCTGTGCAAATTGATAAAACACAAGGATATGTGATTCAGAAAATCCTCTGTTTGCACCATAAGATGTAATATCATCTAGAAAAAGTTGTAGCGTGGTGTGCAATAATATTGGGTGACATATTTATTGAGCCGTTTTTTCTAAAAGAAACTAAATACTGATGAGTATAAGAACATTTTCACAGAAATAATCGTCTGTAGAGATTTGTGGCCTCTAAAGTCACCAAACTTGACATCTGCAGATTATTTTCTGTCGGGCTATCTCAAGGCAAGAGTTGAAATCGCTGTTTTAACCGTTGGAAATAACAATTTTTGAAAATAATTATTTTTGATAGTTATACATCATTATTTTTGACTGTTAAAAATATTACCATTTTTTACAATTGGAAATCACCACTCTTGACAGTTAAAAATCACTATTTTTGATAGTTAAAAATCACTATTTCTGACACTTGAAATGACAGCTTAAAATCACTATTTTTGCCAAAAAAATGTGAATCAGTGTTACATTAAAATAACTTCCTGATTCTATCTAAGCGATTTTAATTTACTTATATATTTTTTATTAATTTATTTGTACACCATTCACCTGACTCGTGCAAAACTGTATTGTTTTGGCATAAATTTAAAAAAAACTATAATTATTATTATTTTTGAAAATTATTAAGTCTGGCGGTTGAAAATCACTGTTTTTGGCAGTTGAAAATATTTGGCAGTTAAAACAAACTCGTTTTGAAAGCTTAAAATTACTATTTCTGCCAGTTACATTTTTTTGTTGACAGTTAAAAATCACCATTTCCGACAGTTGAAAATCGACATTTTTGGCAGATGAAAATCTTAATTTTTATAGTTAAATAGCATTATATTTGACAGTTAAATAGCATTATTTTTGACAGTTAAAAATCATAATTTTTTACAGTTTAAAATCACTATTTCCTGCAGTTGAAATAACTCTTTTTGACAATTTAAAATTACTATTTCTGTCAGTAAAATTTTTTTTGTCAGTTGAAAATCGACATTTCTGGCTTAGTTTTTGAAAGTTAAATAGGGTTAGTTCTAAAAATTGAAAGTCGCCATTTTGGACAGGTAAAAATCACAATTATAGAAATTCCCATTGACAGTTTAAAATCACCATTTTTACAGTTCAAAATCACCAAATTAAAAAGTTTAAAATCACTATTTCTGGCAGTTGAAATCAATGTTTTTGACAACTTATAATTACTATTTCTGCCAGTTAGAAATCACTATTCTTTGATAGTTGAAAATCACAATTTTTGACAGTTTAAATTACTAAATCTGGCAGTTAAAATCACTGTTTGACAGCTTACAATCACTATTTTAGACAGGTGGAAATCACCATGAAATCTCTGTTTTCGTTAGCTTACAATCACCATTTTCTGCCTGTTATGAATAACTATTTTGTTACAGTAAAAAAATCACTATTTCTGACAGTTAAAAAATCATCATTTTTTTGTATTAAATATCATGATTTTGGCAGTAAAAAACCATTATTTCTGACAGTTATTAATCGCATTTTTGACAATTTGAAGTCACTTTTTTTGGCAGTTGAAATCAATGTTTTTGACAACTTAAAATTAACAGTTCTGCCAGTTACATATCACTATTCTTTGATAGTTAAGAATCACTATTTTTGACAGGTGGAAATCACCATTTTTACAGTTTAAAATCAATCATTTCTAGCAGTTGAAATCACTGTTTTGACACTATTTCTACCAGGTAAAACTCACTATCTTTGGACATTTAAAAATCACTATTTTTGACAGTTCAAAATCGACATTTCTGACGTTTGAAAATTCTATTTTTTGATATTAAATATAATTGTTTTTGAGAGTTAAAAAACACTATTTTTGACAGTTGAAAAGAATTATTTTTGCCACTTTAAAATTACCATTTCGAAAGTTTAAAATCACTACTATTGATAGTTGAAAGTCGACATCTGGTAGTTGAAAATCGTAATTTTGATAGCTAAATATAATTATTTTCCACTATTAAAAACTATTATTTCTCAGTTAAAAATTATAATTTTGACAGCTTGAAATCAATATCTCCACTAATCTAAGATCCCTATTTTTTGATAGCTCAAAATCACTATTTCGGGCAGTTAAAAACACTGTTTTGAGAGCTTACAATCTTAATTTTCTGCCAGTTACGAATCACTTTTTTAATACAGTAAAAAAATCACTTCTTTTGACAGTTAAAAAATCCTCATTTTTGTATTAAATATCATGATTTTGGCAGTTCAAAACAGTTTGAAGTCACTATTTCTGGCAGTTGAAATCAATGTTTTTTACAGCCTGAAATAACTATTTCTGTCAATTAAATATCACTATTTTTTGACAGCAGAAAATCGCTATTTCGGGTAGTTGAAATCTGTGTTTTTGGCAGCTTACAATCATCATTTTCTGCCCGTTACGAAAATATAAGAACGCGTTTATGGTCTCTGTTTAGAGTCGAAAGAAGATGAAAATTGTTTCCCGACAACGTTTTAACAGCGTGTTTTAGTGATTCAAAAGTTTTAGACCGTTTTAAGAGCTCATTTTAGTGGTTTACCATAGAAATTCAAAAGTTCTACTTTATGGTCACAATGCCCAATGCTAAGAATGACTCTACATTATGGTCTATATAATCATAGACAGTGCCATCGGTGAGATCTTAACTACATGATTTCTAAGTGACATGTAATACATATTTAAATTTGAAGGTAGACTCATCTGATTGGTGGATTACTTTAAAAGCCTAGTCATTATCAAGCGTTTTAAAAGCCTAATAGGTAAAAGTAACACTCCACGGTTTACTAGAAATAATTCAAATCTTACATTATATATCAAACCGCGAAAAAGACTATTATTTCTGTAGTAACTTTTCCCTATCCATGTCATAATAGCAAGAAATACGTGATTACGCATGTACTTGTGAATAATTCGTCGTCAATTTATTAATGCCGTTGTAATCTGTTAACCGGCAATACAAATTTATCGGCATCGGAATTTCAGGGGTGTTTCCTTCGGCGGTCTTATGCTCGACGGGGATTATAAAGGGGAACATCTGTTTTCGGGGACAGAGGGCGCCCGTATATTTGCTTAGGATCTGATTTAGGTGTCTGGGGGGATAACACACACTTTGATTTGAGTCGATTCGAGTGTCGCTTCCGGGAATATAGGAGGAGAGATATGCGGTGACTGAATGATGAAGCTGAACCGCGCCTAACATCACACCACACTTCCGGTAATCACCATCCAAACAACCCGCAAAAGTCGTCTCGGATCTGGAACGGCGTGGCCTGCGGGGCATAAATATCTCTTGCACCTGCAAATAAAACCTTTCCGTGGGCGTCACGCCAACAACGATAAATTCCACTTTACCGCAGCTTGATTTAATTATGGCCGCCTGCGAAAGAGCAAAACCGCGAAAGAATAAGTGCACAACGGCACGGAACGCGAATTATCTTCGTTTCGGCATGATCGATACTAGTAATTAATAAATGCTTTCATGGAATACATTAATACCATCAATGGAAAAGGCAAATGTTTTTAAATCTGAATCTTTGCCTTTTCCGTGAAGTGGTAAAACAGCATATTTTGCACTTGTACGTTCCAATCTTTCATACGGTATCATGGTGTGGAGGCATTCTACAGGTGCAAACAGAATATTTACTCTACACAGACGAAAATGGCGACACTACAAATTTAAACTGTGGAAAGTGTATTTTGCACTTCGTGATAAGAAAAATTCTAAAAAAATTACCGCTTACGTAATCGCCCTCAAAATTTCCAAATGTACTTAGAAATGATGCATTTTTGATTTATTTAAAGAACAATAGACATCCCACAGCTGGAAATAAAACGGCGACACTACAAACTTAAACTGTAGGAAGCGTATTTTGCACTTCGTGATTAGAAAATTTCTAAAAAAAATACCGCTTAAGTAATCGCCCTTAAAATTTCCAAATGTTCTCACAAATGATGTATTTTTAATTTATTAAAAAAACAATAGACATCCCTTAGCTGGAAACAAAATGGCGACACTACAAACTTAAACTGTAGGAAGCGTATTTTGCACCTCGTGATTAGAAAATTTTAAAAAAAATTATCGCTTAAGTAATCGCCCTCAAAATTTCCAAAAGTACTTAGAAATGATGTATTTTTGATTTATTAAAAAAATAATAGACATCCCGCAGCTGGAAACAAAATGGCGACACTACAAACTTAAACTGTAGGAAGCGTATTTTGCACCTCGTGATTAGAAAATTTCTAAAAAAATTACCGCTTACGTAATCGCCCTCAAAATTTCCAAATGTACTTAGAAATGATGTATTTTTGATTTATTAAAAGAACAATAGACATCCCGCAGCTGGAAACAAAATGGCGACACTACAAACTTAAACTGAAGGAAGCGTATTTTGCACCTCGTGATTAGAAAAATTCTAAAAAATTACCGCTTACGTAATCGCCCTCAAAATCTCAAAATTTCCAAATGTACTTAGAAATGATGTATTTTTGATTTATTAAAAAAACAATAGACATCCCACGGCTGGAAACAAAATGGCGACACTACAAACTTAAACTGTAGGAAGCGTATTTTGCACCTCGTGATTAGAAAATTTCTAAAAAAATTATCGCTTACGTAATCGCCCTCAAAATTTCCAAAAGTACTTAGAAATGATGTATTTTTGATTTATTAAAAAAACAATAGACATTCCGCAGCTGGAAACAAAATGGCGACACTACAAACTTAAACTGTAGGAAGCGTATTTTGCACCTCGTGATTAGAAAATTTCTAAAAAAATTACCGCTTACGTAATCGCCCTCAAAATTTCCAAATGTACTTAGAAATGATGTATTTTTGATTTATTAAAAAAACAATAGACATTCCACAGCTGGAAACAAAATGGCGACACCACAAACTTAAACTGTGGGAAGCGTATTTTGCAATTCGTGATTAGAAAATTTCTAACAAAATGACCGCTTACGTAATCGCCCTCAAAAATTTCCAAATGTGCTTAGAAATGATGTATTTTTGATTTGTTAGAAAAACAATAGATATCCCGCAGCTGGAAACAAAATGGCGACACTACAAACTTAAACTGTAGGAAGCGTATTTTGCACTTCGTGATTAGAAAAATGCTAAAAAAATTACCGCTTACGTAATCGCCCTCAAAATTTCCCAATGTACTTAGAAATGATGTATTTTTGATTTGTTAAAAAAACAATAGACATCCCGCAGCTGGAAACAAAATGGCGACACCACAAACTTAAACTGTAAGAAGCGTATATTGCACCTCGTGATTAGAAAATTTCTAAAAAAATTACTGCTTAGGTAATCGCCCTTGAAATTTCCAAATGTACTAAGAAATGATGTATTTTTGATTAATTAAAAAAACAAAAGACATCCCGAAGCTGGAAACAAAATGGCGACATTACAAACTTAAACTGTAGGAAGCGTATTTTGCACCTCGTGATTAGAAAATTTCTAAAAAAATTACCACTTAGGTAATCGCCCTTGAAATTTCCAAATGTACTTAGAAATGATGTATTTTTGATCTATTAAAAAAACAATAGACATCCCGCAGCTGGAAACAAAATGGCGACACTACAAACTGAAACTGTAGGAAACGTATTTTGCAGCTTGTGATTAGAAAATTTCTAAAAAAATTACCACTTAGGTAATCGCCCTTGAAATTTCCAAATGTACTTACAAATGATGTATTTTTGATATATTAAAAAAACAATAGACATCCCGCAGCTGGAAACAAAATGGCGACACTACAAACTGAAACTGTAGGAAACGTATTTTGCAGCTTGTGATTAGAAAATTTCTAAAAAAATTACCACTTAGGTAATCGCCCTTGAAATTTCCAAATGTACTTACAAATGATGTATTTTTGATATATTAAAAAAACAATAGACATCCCGCAGCTGGAAACAAAATGGCGACACTACAAACTGAAACTGTAGGAAACGTATTTTGCAGCTTGTGATTAGAAAATTTCTAAAAAAATTACCACTTAGGTAATCGCCCTTGAAATTTCCAAATGTACTTACAAATGATGTATTTTTGATATATTAAAAAAACAATAGACATCCCGCAGCTGGAAACAAAATGGCGACACTACAAACTGAAACTGTAGGAAACGTATTTTGCAGCTTGTGATTAGAAAATTTCTAAAAAAATTACCACTTAGGTAATCGCCCTTGAAATTTCCAAATGTACTTAGAAATGATGTATTTTTGATTTATTAAAAAAATAATAGACATCCCGCAGCTGGAAACAAAATGGCGACACTACAAACTTAAACTGTGGGAAGCGTATTTTGCACCTCGTGATTAGAACATTTCTAAAAAAATTACCACTTACGCAATCGCCCTCAAAATTTCCCAATGTACTTAGAAATGATGTATTTTTAATTCATTAGAAAAATAATAGACATCCCGTACCCGGAAACAAAATGGCGACACTACAAACTTAAACTGTAGAAAGCGAATTTTGCACCTCGTGATTAAAAAATTTCTCAAAAAATTACCGCTTACGTAATCGCTCTCAAAATTTCCAAATGTACTTAGAAATGATGTATTTTCGATTTATTAAAAAAAAACAATAGACATCCCGCAGCTGGAAACAAAATGGCGACACTACAAACTTAAACTGTAGGAAGCGTATTTTGCACCTCGTGATTAGAAAATTTCTAAAAAAATTACCGCTTACGTAATCGCCCTCAAAATTTCCAAATGTACTTAGAAATGATGTATTTTTGATTTATTAAAAGAACAATAGACATCCCGCAGCTGGAAACAAAATGGCGACACTACAAACTTAAACTGAAGGAAGCGTATTTTGCACCTCGTGATTAGAAAATTTCTAAAAAAATTACCGCTTACGTAATCGCCCTCAAAATTTCCAAATGTACTTAGAAATGATGTATTTTTGATTTATTAAAAAAACAATAGACATCCCACGGCTGGAAACAAAATGGCGACACTACAAACTTAAACTGAAGGAAGCGTATTTTGCACCTCGTGATTAGAAAAATTCTAAAAAAATTACCGCTTACGTAATCGCCCTCAAAATTTCCAAATGTACTTAGAAATGATGTATTTTTGATTTATTAAAAAAACAATAGACATCCCACGGCTGGAAACAAAATGGCGACACTACAAACTTAAACTGTAGGAAGCGTATTTTGCACCTTGTGATTAGAAAATTTCTAAAAAATTACCGCTTACGTAATCGCCCTAAAAATTTCCAAATGTACTTAGAAATGATGTATTTTTCATTTATTAAAAGAAAAATAGACATCTCGCAGCTGGAAATAAAATGGCGACTCCACAAACGTAAACTGTAGGAAGGTGGATACATTTTTTTCATTTTTCATTTTTTTCAAGTTTTTTGCCCATCTCGTTCTGTTTTCGAGATAATTCTAAAAACACATTATTCAGCAAAACTTTTTATTTAGCGAAAATTAAATTTAAAAAGAGGAAATAATAATTATTAACAAAATAAAATTACCGTAACATGTTCTCAAAATGACCATCATGAGCGTTGTTGAAAGCTTGACAACGCACTAAAAGAGAATGACTTCATACTCTATTGTGTTTTTAATGTACAAAACAGCATTTATGGGTGGTCCGAAAAAGTGACTGCACGGATGGGATTCGAACCCACGACCACGAGGCACGTGAGCAGGCGCTCCACTCACTAGGCCACCGTGGATTTTTGAATTATCTTCTGTGATAATGATTTTGTACCCTCAAGCCCATAACACCTTGTAAGTGAGTACGAAAACTTTCTGCCATGAAGCTTTAAAAATTACTTAATGTTATAGGAGATACCGCCATAAACGGTTTAAATTTTTTTTATGTGATTATTTTTAAGTTCTACTTCAGAATAATATAAGTCAGAAATGTAAGAATTATGAACACCCTAAACAATAATCTAATTATAAATTTTACATTACACAGCGCGACCCCTTTCGTTTAATTGTAATTTATGTTAAATATTTAAGGCGCCATTATGAAATGGGTCTTGATTAAAATTTTCAATGTACATTTAATTACCTCAAAAATCTCACCTAAATATATTCATACCTTTTTTCGGAAATATGGCGTGTACACACCGCCGCCGGCTGAAAGAATTTATATTGTCGAGCGGATAATTCCGGAGACGGAACACGTGACGCTCGCCGTAACTTTTGAAATAATTTAGGGACGTAGAGCGGCAATCCATCTCGCATTCACGGCTAACTCGCCGTAATTTATAAAATTTTAAAGCGACTCAATATTCATGTCGTGTATGGGTGCTTTCGTCCTTTTTGCGAGCCTTGAAAATTTATTATGCACGGAGTGGCCGAATAAACATTAGCATTTCGTGTGTCTTTGAAAATGAGACTCGATTATAACCCCTTTTATGTATACGGTATATATATATATATATATATATATATATATATATATATATAATTCATTCGAATATCGACATCATGTTACTTTCTCAGATTTATATTTAAAATGATTTCGTAAAACATGAAGATAGGCTTAAAAGGTAATCTTTTCCGCCTGTGAATAGACTAAGCTCCAATAAAAAGGTAATCCATCTGGATAATTAGCTCGCAAATAGATCAACCTCGTTCAATTGGAATAACATGCAATTCATTAAAACCGACCGTGGTAATTAAATTTGTCCCTCGTGGGATTAAAGCCTGCCGAAATATATAAAATGCGCGTTTGATTAATTTCGTGTCACAGATCGTGTTATTGGAAAAGGCAATTGTCCAAGTACAAGACGCCCGGTCGGCCTTTCCATTAGTTGTATTCCGGTGAAGGCGCCGGGATAATGAAATTGATTTCACTTTACTTATTTGTATGTCGGCCACGTTTCTTCAATATTCACAAGGTATGGTTCTCCTTAGACTAAAATCTAATAGGGGGGGGGGTGCTACGTGATGTTTTATTCTTAATTCTCAGTCATTATTGATATGTAATTCTTATGCCTAGTAATAATTTAGCGAGAAATACATATTTTAGTTCTGTTTTCAAATACACTTAATTTCTTAAGATGGTTTGACACACGTTAATACTTTTATGATCCATTGAGCTTGACGCAACCAATGTGATATATCAGGCC
This sequence comes from Ocypus olens, assembly GCA_910593695.2. Classification (NCBI taxonomy): domain Eukaryota; kingdom Metazoa; phylum Arthropoda; class Insecta; order Coleoptera; family Staphylinidae; genus Ocypus; species Ocypus olens. The sequence continues at coordinate 51,656,477 of OU343060.1, forward strand.
GCGGCAGCCGTGTGAATTTATAAATTAAGTTTGAAATCTTGTGCGAACTTGGAAGTTTTTTGATATATATATACTGTGTTGGTGATATTTTGAAAACGTGTCTGTTTATTTAAACTATTTTGATACTGGATGATTAAATATGCATGAAACTTTAACATAACCTCAAAAATGTAGTCGTCACTTGTATTTCCTCCAGTTAACAAGGTGGTCGATCTCTCCCGTGTCTTTGGTATAGTTCGACCACATTAATCCAGGAGAGAGATTTGAAGGAAATTAGAGATTTAGTGAAGCCCAATTAGTTAAATAAAAAGTTAAATACAAATAAATTAAACGCGATGTGATTAGTCGATCGATGTAAATATTTTGTTGTCTATTTCTCGGAATTTAAAATACTCGATCGACTATTTAATAAATAATTTTTTTGTCAAAATGGCGGCCTCATAAAAAAGTATTTTTTCTGGTCTAAAAATCTATCTTTGGACGGCTGTGAAAAATCGAATTTAAATAATAGGCGAAATCCGAACGATCAATGACTAGAAAAAATTGTTTCGGATAAGAGACGCAAAGAATCGGCCAAATTGAATCAAAACTCTTCGAGTTATCGGTGTCACCGACTTTGAAAATGTGGTTTCGAGATAATCGCGTTTAAAGATTTGAGATGTGTTGCCGGTATTATAAGTGATTAATGATTTGTTTTTGTTTTCAAATGAAGACCAAATAAAATATTAAACGTTATATTTTGAAATATTATTAATTAAACTCGTAATCTGCATTTCGGTTCAGGAAACCGATCTTTTTACCTCCAGTTTATTTATAAAGAACAGTAAAATTAAATGGCATTGATCATCAGTGTACACATTTTAATATAAATATACAACGTGTCCACGTTAGTATGCAACATATGGGAAAATTTTTTATTATTCATTTCTCAGAAAATTTTATTATTTCCCATATCAACATATGGGAAACTTTTTTATTATTCATTTCTCAGAAAATTTTATTCTTTATAAAAGTTGGTGCTTGATCTTAAACATACAAAAAAGACAAAACAAATGAAATACGGTTTTAATAAAAAAAAAATTCTTTGAAATTAACAACCTTAACGATATTATTAATGAAATAACAATCACTGGATGTGATCCCCTTCCCTCTTAATACATAAATTTGTTCTTCTGTTCAAATCTCTGATTACATTTTCAAGAATATTGGGATCATTATTTAAGTATCTTACACCATTTCGAATTTTATTTTCCAAATCCTCTAAATTTCCAAAAGGCCTCTCAGAATAAACTCTGTTTTTTAACCACCCACATAAAAAGTAATCAAGTGAATTATGATCGGGTGAGCGAGCAGGCCATGAAAATCTTGAATGTCTTCCAATCAATTTCTCATTAAATTGTTCATTTAAATATTCAACTACGACACGAGCACTATGTGCAGGTGCCCCATCCTGCATAAACCAAACATAATTTCTTGTATCCAAAGGTAACATGTCAAATTCAATTTTCAATTCCATGTTTAAAAATTCTAAATATCTAAACATAAGCTGATAATTCGGAATGCTGGATTTTCTGTGGACCACCAACGACAGTTTTCTGATGAAACTACACCATTTGTAGGAAATGAGCTTCATCCGTAAACAGGATCTTCTCAGGAAATGTTCTATCAATTTCTAGTTCACCTTGTACCATGAAACAAAATTCAGAACGTTTGTCGTAATCATGTTCTTGGAAAGTTTGGACATATCTTGGTTTAAATGTTTTAAACTTATTCACCGCTAGTACCTTATGTACTGTTGACTTTCCCAATCCTAAACTTCTGCCGCATTTTTTAACAGATATTTGAGGATTTTCAACCATACTTTATCTTGCAAAGCGTAGTTGAACATTCTCCACATTTCTCACTGGTTTTGTATGTTCTTTTTCAAAATGCAATTCAAATTTTCCGGTCCTTTTAAATTGCTTTAAAATTCTTGACACTTGTGAATAACTGATTCTCTTTTAGGGGTGCCTGCCGTTAAAAATTTCAGCTACTTCTCTGCAGGTTTTATAGTTATCGCTAGGTCACATATTAGCACTCTCTTCTCTGTCTTGTAAAGTTAATCGCTCTGCCATAATTTAGGGAACAACAACTCTTAATAAATTACTAATTAATTATTTGCTAGTAATAAATATTAATGGCAGAAAAGTCAAAACTGAGAATATTTGATAAAATTCGCATAAAAATTGCAAAAGTTATAAAGTTTTTTTTTCAATATCTTGCTAGTATAGCGTTGAATGTCATTTGTTTTGTTCTTTTTGTATGTCTAAGATCAAGCACCAACTTTTATAAGTAATAAAATTTTCTGAGAAATTAATAATAAAAAAGTTTTCGATGTGAACGGCGACTCGAATAGATGTGTTTAGTAGTGCTCAAGTGAAAATTAATCGTTTAAGTGGTAAATAACAGTTATTTAAATACGAAAATTTGTGAGTACATACAAAATATAATCAACAATCACATGGGAAAATTTGATAAACAAAATACGATCCCATAACGCAAATAATTGAGTTTATTAGTAATACCATAGTGTGCTCCGTGTCTCGTTGATTGTTCACGGTCAATGATCCAGACGAATATAATTTTTTTTTGTTCGATAACGTTTTTATACCTAATCTATTTGATCAATTTATATACGAAATTACTCTTTTATTTTCATATTCCTTTGTTACATTTTTGTACCATCCGAGGCCTTCCTGTGAAATGTTAAATAAGTCGTCTTGATCGGCCCCTAGACGTGAAGTTTTGTTTGTGTCCCTGTCTCTCTTTTTCTTTTTTAAATATTCATTCCTTAAACGTATAAACCGAAATTTAAATACTATGGTTCTAAATTGTAAAATTTGCACTAAAACAATTAGCCCTAGATCGTTGGCAGTAAAATGCAACTCGTGTGCACAGTGGTCTCATGCTACTTGTTCTTATGTTGATCGTACTAGATGGGATTATTATAGCGAAGAGGCCAAGAAAAACGATGGTGACAGATGGATCTGCTATGAATGTTCACCGGGTGAATTTTCTCCTGCAGAAAATTCATTGTTACTTCCGGATGATGCCGACTTAATGGATGACAATGTTAATGCGAATTCCATTTCATTTCCGAAAAAGTTGGAACATATAATAGAGCTTACGATTGAAAAGACATTAAACAAAATGTTATTGAAATTTAAAAATGATATTTTACATTCCATCCGAGATGAAATTAATATCGTCAATGATAAACTTAAAAAAGTTGAAACTGAAGTAAGTCAAATGAAACCTGAATTGGAATCACTGAAATCTGAACTCAACGGCTTATCATCGCTAAACGAAATGGACATTTTTCAAGAAATTGAAGAGAGAAATCAACGCAGCTCCAATATAATGATCTACAATCTAGAAGAATCAACAAGTATATTACCCAACGAGTCAATTCACGAGGATAAATTAGCGGTCGATAATATAATTAAAACTATTAATATTAATACGTCCTCAATTAAATTAGCAAGAGTTGGAAAAAGGATTCATGATAAACCAAGGCCACTAAAAGTTACTTTGCCGACTAAAAATGATGCGTTATTATTACTAAAAAATAGTTATAAAGTTGCTGATGTAAAAATTAAAGCCGACTTGACTATATATCAACGCAAAAAACTTATTAAATTGCGTAACGAGTTGAATGAAAGAATTGAGAAGGGTGAGAAAAATATTACAATAAAATACATTAATGGTTCGCCTCAAATTATGGCTATGAAGAATAGAACCTTTCGTCAGGAAGAAAAAAATAAACACACTTAATATTTTCTTTCAAAACGTCGGTGGATTAATTACAAAGATCAAAGAATTTTCTCAAAATGTTCTTACTAGTACATATGACATTTTTATAATTGTCGAAACATTTTTCACCGATAATATTATGAATAGTGAATTATCTTTAAATAATTATGATATTTTCCGATGTGATCGAACAGTTTTAACAAGTACTAAAACACGCGGTGGGGGAGTGTTAATAGGGGTGAAAAAATATTTAAATGCTACTAAAATTGAAATATCCCAAACATTAGTGGAACAAGTTATGGTAAAAATTACTCTAAACAAGAATTCATATGTCATAGGAGGAGTCTACATCCCCCCAAATAGCCCCGCTGAAATTTACTCAGCTCATTGCGAAACATTGGAACCAATAAGTGAACAAAACAGTTTACACAAACTTTTAGTTTGTGGAGATTACAATTTACCAGATATCTGTTGGGGTAAAGACAATTTAGAAGAAGATGCAAATTTTAATTCAAACGCAATTGCTCAACTGCTGACTGAAACGGTTTCCTTTCTGAATATGCGTCAACTAAACAAGTACTCAAACAATCGAGGAGTGTTTTTGGACTTAGTGTTTGGACATAGTGACTGTTCTGTAGTGAGTGCTGCAATTGATCAGTTATTAAGTGATTCTTTACACCATATTGCTTATTCAATTACCTGGAATTGTGATGAACCAACAGAAATAGTTGAGGATTGTTCAAGTTTTAATTTTTGACAGGCGAATTATATTGAAATAAATGAATATTTATTATCTGTCAACTGGACAGAATATTTTAAAAAATGTCGGGATGTAGATGAAGTTGTGGATTATTTTTATTCTGTGTTATATTATGTCATAAATATGTTTGTTCCGTGTAAGAAAAGATTGGTACATAATTATCCTAAATGGTTTAACAGTGAATTGATCCATTTGGTTTCTAATAAAAAGAAGGCTCATAATAAATATAAATCAACAATCGCATATTCAGATTATTTGATTTTTCAAAATCTAAGAACACAATGCAAAGATTTAAGTAGAAAACTGTATGCCGATTATATTTTGAAAATTGAATGTAATATTAAAAATAATTCTAATAACTTTTGGTCATTTATCAAAGAAAAAAAGGAAGTTAAAGGTATTCCGGTAATTATGAAATATAAGAACCAAACTAGTACCAATATGCAGCAAACAGTTAATTACTTTGCAGAACATTTTGCTGATGCTTACTCAAGTGATGTCGATGAAGCCCCCCAATTTATAACTGACGCTTTCGTAAATTTTAATTATAAATTCAAAATAAACTCATCTGACGTATTTGAAGCTATTACCAACATGAAATGTACTTCTACTTGTGGCCCGGATGGAGTTCCAAGCTTATTTTTGAAAAATTGTATTTTTACATTAACACATCCAATCACAATTATTTTCAATATGTCAATAAAACAAGAAACGTTTCCAAATTTATGGAAGCGCAGTTATATTACCCCAATTTTCAAATCTGGTAATATCAGCGAGGTTTCCTATTATAGGGGCGTATGTTTACAATCCGCAATTCCCAAAATTTTGGACTCAATTTTATCACAACAATTACGTTGGTTATGCGGTAACATGATAACAGAGCAGCAACATGGATTTCGGAAGGGGAAATCTACCATAACAAACTTAACTTTACTACAAAATTTTGTGTTAGAAGCCTTTGAGAATCGTAATCAAGTAGATGTCATCTATACCGATTTCTCAAAGGCGTTTGACAGGGTTAGCCATAAAATTTTGATTGATAAGATCCGCGTTATTGGCTTCAATACTAGCATTGTCAATTGGATTGAAAGTTTTATTTCTGAGCGAAATCAGTGTGTAAAAATTAATGGTGTTTTGTCGCAAGAATTCAAAGCTAATTCAGGGGTACCACAAGGATCTCATATAGGCCCTGTATTATTTAATATTTTCATTAATGACATTATATCTCATGTAATTTCCTCTCGCATATTACTTTATGCGGATGATATTAAATTATTTCGAATAATAGAAAATAGCAGAGATTATAACTTGCTGCAACAGGATTTAAACGCAATATTTGATTGGTGCGTAAAAAACAATTTACACTTAAATATTAAAAAATGTAAATGCATATCATTTCTAAAGAACAAAACAGTCCTAAATTTCAATTACACAATAAATAACATTCAATTGGAACGAGTTACAGAAATAAAAGACCTTGGGGTAATACTTAACACAAAATTAAATTTTCAGACTCACATTAATAGTATCACAAATAAAGCCATGAGAATGCTAGGATTCATTTATAGAGTAGGTAAAGACTTTTCTATTGATACCATAAAGTTGCTGTTCTGTTCTTTTGTTCGATCCACGTTAGAATATGCCTCTGTTGTTTGGAATCCACATCAGTTGTATTTAATTACAAAAATAAATAAAGTTCAAAGAAAATTTTTAAGATATGTTGCCTACAAATGGGGAATACCTTCAACTTCGATAAATTATGAACATTTAGCTAGTCGTCTTAATATCCAGTCACCAGTTGATAGACGATTTTTTGCAGATATGTGTTTCCTTTATAACATTTTAAACAATCGCATAATTTGTCAGGACTTGTTGTGTATAATTAATTTTTGGGCGACAAATGTTCAAACTAGAACAAACTCTGTATTTAGATATAATTTCTCCAGAACAAATTATGGATATAACAATCCTATTGGAAGAATTATGCGGTTGGGTAATAAGCTTAATGTGACTACGTCTTTTCAATTTTTTCGGCTAGCTATGTGCGCTTCAAAAATTTTCTATTCTCTGTTAACGTTAATGATTTTTTAGTTAATTAGTTTATAATAATTATGTTTATTTTTTATGGTTCCGAATGTTATTACTTATTTATTTTTTACTTTTATAATCATACTAGGTTGCTGTTTACATAATTAATTTATACTTAGTTAATGTACATATGGGAAAACCCGCGAATAAATTATTATTATTATTATGTTGCATACTTACGTGGACACGTTGTATAACTTATAAGAATTTTAAATTCAAGAAAGAACTTAATTTCAATTTTTCAACGACAAACTATGCAGATGTGAAATAAGTAATGAAATACAAACAGTTCGCACCATGTAAAATTTAATTCCTTACTTTCTGTATAAATACAGATAATGGTGTATATTAAAGCAGCGTATATATTAAGCACTCATGTATATATTAGCTCACACTTTATTCATTGCCTCCGGGAGCTATTTTTTCCGAAAGATTAAAGATATATAAAACAATTTAGCTAAGACGCTCTCGTGCAGATACTTTTCATATTACAGAAAGTCAATATACATTTCATTTTACGGAGGTAAAGTGGAGTAAAAGTCACTTGACCCAAAAAATCACTCAATCCCGATTCCTAGCCCGACCGAATCCCCAGACGCAAATATCCCGAAAACACGGAATATCATTTCTTGATAAACTTGTATGCATTTATCGAAATAAATCGATTTGCGTTAGTAATGTATTCTGACTAAAATTTAATCAAATTTACGGGTAATTGAAAGAGCCAGTTGACCCCTTATGTATAAACTTCAGACAGTGCATATGCGGACAAACTATTTACTGCCCTTGCGAAATTGCTAGTTCAGGAATATAATTGAAGGTTCTAAATTATTCACCGTTGTTTAGTTAATATACTGAATTTAATAAACAGGAGTTTGTGTACAAAGTGGATTCAATATTAATGCCCGCAGAATTCAAATCACTTCGTGCATTTCTAAGCCATAGCTGTATGTTATAAACTACTACTATATTATTATTATACAGGGTCCTGCATCTCACCTCCCGTCTTGTATAGCTCATGTGCGTTACGCTGATCGGGATCGCGTCGAACGCGTAACTTGCTATAGCCTTTAACGAGACAAACTTGTACGTTTTACAAATTTATTTTTATTATGTCACTCTTGACAGACTAATGACTACTTGATAAATTGTAGCAACGGTAAGGCCGTAACATGCCGCCTCCCTTGAAATGACTCATTTCAAAATAATTAAATTTAGAAATTACAATTGCAACAAATTGAGTCTAAGGAAGTAGTACTAGTGCTAAGCCTCGATAGGCAAGATACTCAGCCGCACTGCCGGTCTTTTGTATACTCCGCGCACAGTTTTTATGGTGGCGGATCTGATGATTCCATCGGCTGCTGCGTGGGTTTCCAGGATTCATCCTAACTGCCAACAACGTGACGGGGTATTATCTTCGTAGATTAAGACTACATCTCCTCTTTGAAGAGCAGGGCCCTCAGATGTCCTACATTTCTGTCGCGACTGTAATTGTTGCTGCAGATAATCCTTACTCCATCTCTGCCAAAACTCCTGCTGGAGCCGTTGTATGTACCGCCATCTGGATAATCGATTCATATTTTCGACTCGCAAGTCGATCTCAGGTAAAGCTCGTAAATAATCACCAACCAAGAAGTGGCCAGGCGTTAAGTAGGAAAGATCGTTGGGATCGGGCGACATAGGTGTTAGAGGTCGTGAATTGAGAACGCACTCGATTTCAGTAAATAAAGTATACATTTCGCTAAATGTGAGTTGCGCGTTTCCAACAATTTTATAAACATATCGTTTGAATGCCTTGACGGCCGCCTCCCATAGACCACTCATATGTGGAGCCCGCGGGATATTAAACTTCCAGGCAATACCCTGATTGGCCATTTCTTGAACAATAGAGTTTTGATTTGCGGGATCATTTAAAAAATGTTTCATTTCACGTATTGCGTTAGCCGCACCCACGAAATTTGTCGCATTGTCGCAAAAGATTTCCTTGGGTAAACCCCTGCGCGAGATAAAACGTTTTAGTGCGGCCAGAAAGACTTCTGTGGTTAAATCTTCAACTAGTTCGCAGTGCACCGCCTTCGTAAGCATGCATACAAGAATGCATCCGTAAGCTTTCGTGGTCCTACACATTTTCCGCGAGCCTTCCTTCACCAGGAATGGCCCGAAATAATCGATGCCCACCCTTGAAAAGGTACGAGCAATCTTTTAGCGAGACATGGGTAAGTCTGCCATTTTCGGCTCACACAATCGAGGATTATGTTTAAAACACGTTATGCAACTTCGAACTATTTTACGCGCAGCGTTTCTACCAGCCACATGCCAATATCGTAAACGCGTCGCGGCCAATGTGCCTTGCATTCCGCTGTGCAGGCTTCTAATATGAACATCTCTTATTATCAAATCGCAAAGTTTTCCTTTGAGTAGTAAAATTGGATATTTTGAGTTGTATTCCAATTCCGAATTACGTAAGCGCCCACCTACGCGCAGTACTTGATTTTCGTCCAAAAATGGACTTAGCGAGAGAATTTTCGAGACTTTCGGCAATTGTTTCGAATTTGACAATAATTTAATTTCCGACGGGAATGAAATATTTTGTACGAGTTTGATACTTGCAATTTCCGCGTTCTCTAACTCCTGCACCGTCAATACGCATAACCGTTTCGAGACTCGGTTTTTGCAATACGCTCCAAAACGTCGGCAAAAAGCGATAATTCTAAGTAACCTCAGAAGACTAGAGAATTTACCAAATAAGTAATTCGCGAATTCTTCCGATTGGTTTGCTTTGTGAATTTGTGCGATTAGTACCCTTGCCTCCGGAGCTGCGTGCTCAAGATTTGGCCTAAATGGTTTTGGTGCAAAGCTTCGATCGGTTAAAAATTCGGGGCCGTTCCACCATAAGCAATTAGTAGCCAATGGCTCGGAAAAACAACCGCGTGATAACACATCTGCCGGATTTTCGTGTGTGGCCACATAGCACCACGACCCAGCGTTGGAATTGTGTTGAATTTTGGCTACTCGGGTAGCTACGAATGTTTTCCAGCGGCTTGGGCAAGCATTAATCCAGCAGAGAGCTATGGTTGAGTCAGAATAATAAGTTATGTTCGCAATTTCGTACCTTGCATCCTTATTCGTAGCACGTAACACTTTGTGCACTACATCGGTAAGTAATAATGCTGCACATAATTCAAGTCGTGGTATACTTAGAGTCTGAAGTGGCGCAATTCTGGATTTAGCTTAGCGCACATCAATTTACATATTACCGGCTTGTCGAACGAGATTTCTCGTAAATATACGCAAGCGCCGTATGCACGTTCACTGGCGTCAGCAAACCCGTGGAATTCGAGTTTAGAATTTCTGCGGCTAATTAATTGCCTCGGTATGGAAAGATGCGATACGTTACGTAATTCGTTTGTAAATTGCTTCCACCGAGTGAAAATGTCGAGAGGAACCGATGCGTCTCAGGATAACTTTAGCTTCCATAGCTCTTGCATAATCATTTTAGCCAGAACTATGACGGGACCGAGGAGACCCAAAGGGTCAAATATCTGCGCTATACTACTTAAAATAATTCTTTTCGTCGTTCGTGATGATTCTAATAGATTGCTCCTGTATTTGAGTGTGTCAGGAACGGGAGACCAGGAAATTCCTAGAGTCTTCAAACTTTCTGATTCCTTGCACTCTATGAGTAAATGAGTTTCTCGTGAAGTTAAATTGCTTAGAAGATTCTTATTATTGGATACCCACTTTCTTAAGGTAAATCCTGCGCCTTCTAATAGTTTAATAATCTCGTTACGCAACCAAATTAGTTCATCTATGTCATCGCCACCCGTAATCAAATCGTCCATATAGAAATCTCGCGCGATAGTCTCGGACAATAAACGATTCTTTTCTCCAACTTGAATGGCAAGTTCCGTTAAGCAACGTGTAGCGATAAATGATGCGGGACGGGTACCATAGGTTAAAGTCTTTAATTCGTATATCATTATGGGCTCATTTACCGAAAATCTATATAAGATTTTTTGATAACACGTATCACTTGGGTCGATCAGAATCTGACGATACATTTTGCTAATGTCCGCGCTTAATACGTATTTATGCAACCGAAATCTGATTAAAATACTAAAAAGGTCGTCTTGAATTACTGGCCCCACCATAAGGGCATCGTTAAGAGATTGATTGGTCGTGGTCTTGGCAGATGCGTCGAAAACCACGCGAATTTTCGATGTGGTACTCTCGGGCTTGTATACTGCGTGGTGAGGAAGGAAATAACCAGTATCTTCCGCGCCCTTGAATGTGTTTACTTGTGTCATGTGACCGAGCTCCAAATATTCTTGGATAAATGTGCCGTATTCGGCTTTAGCATCGTGATTTTTCAACAATTTTCGTTCTAAAGCCAAAAACCGTCTTTTGGCTATTTCTAGCGAATTGCCTAATAATCTAGGGCTGGATTTCCACGGTAGGGATGCGATAAATCTGCCCGTCGAATCGCGTTTGATAGTACGTGTGAAGTGTTCTTCACATTCAGCCTCTTCGTTAGAGCGTAGTATTGATTCCGATGTACTCTCAATTTCCCAGAACCTTGCAATGTTGTTATTTAATGCTCGCAGGACGTTTAACTGACACGAAACTGGAACATTATTTGAGACCGCCTTATCAGCGATTGCGCCTGAAATTAACCAACCAAATACAGATTTTTGAAAGACCAGGCCCGGTTGGCTGGTACGGATTTGTCCAATACATAATAATTGGAAGAACATTTGCGCTCCTATCAAGAGGTCAATTCGTCGTGTTTCGTAATAATGTGGATCAGGTAACTGAATATTTCGAGGAACATTAATAGAGCTGGCGTTAATAGATTTCGCAGGAATATTTGTAGCGATGTTGTCTAGAACATAAAACTCTAAGTTAACGCTAAATTCCAAGAATTTCGAGCGTATGTTTGCGTCAATTACTGAATCCGCCTTAGTACAATTATTGTCGATACCAACGATTGGTAAATTCGTATTCCTACTCCTTAATTTGAGTGTTCGAGCGAGTTCCTTAGATATAACATTAATTTGTGAACCTGAGTCCAGCATGGCGCGAACGTTTTGATAACTGCCCTGGGCGTCGCGAATTTCCACGATGCAAGTAGACAAAATAACATTCGACGGGCCGTGATAATGGTCAAGAACTTGCATCGATGTTACTGGGGGCTGTTGATCGTTGCCAGTGTTATCAAGATCTTGTCGTGCGGTGCTATCAAAGTGTAAAATTGTATTGTGCAACCGATTGCATTTTCTACACCGCGACGATTTACAATCTTTAGAGGGATGCCCATGACGTAAGCAATTAAAGCATAAACGTTTCGAGCGTACTCGTTCTATGCGCGCGTTTACAGGCAAATTTAATAGATCGGGGCATTGATTTGTAAAATGAGTATTGTTTTCACAAACTTTACAATGGATTAGCGATTTGCCTGCATTGGCATGAAGCGATACGTATTTCGTATTAGGTTTCGTCTGTTTTTGGCTTTCATTTAGATTTAGCGCCTCTAACGTGTGACACTTGTGTGTCAAAAAATCTATAATGTCCTGATATGTGGGTAGTTGTGTGCTAGGAAGCTTTTCTTCCCATTCTTTTCGTGTATGAAATGGAAGTTTCGCGATAATTAAATAAATTAATAAATCATATTGGTCGACGTTTCGACCCATGATTTTCAAAGAGTGCGTGTGCTGTGTTACAGCATTCAAAATAGTTCTGAATCCGTTATACGACTCTTTCGTGGCAGGGGCTAACTCAAATAGCGCTCGAATGTGATTTGTGACGATTACTCGCTTGTTTTCGAATCTCGCCTTTAATAAATCTCTGGCCTTTTGATAATTATCATTCGTGATCTCTAAATGCCTAACTGCGTCGGCAGCTTCACCTTCAAGGGCTGATATTAAGTACTGCATTTTTTCTATGTTGGCCAGGGATTTATTAGAGTCGATTAATGAATTGAATCTCTCGCGAAAGGAAAACCAGTCACTGAAGTTGCCTGAAAAGGTAGGTAAATCTGCTCTTGGCAGCTTAACAGTTGATTGAGCTACTTGGGGTAGGCCGATGATAGGCGCGGCTGGAGTTGGTGCAATAAGTAGATCCACCCGTGCCTTCAGATTAAAAAAAATTGAGTCAGTAATTGACTTTTCATTAAATGCGTCATCAAACTTTGATTCATGATCTATTTCGTAAATATTCTCTAAATACTCTTCGCACGTATTCATTGACTTTTGGCAAACTGAAAATTGCCCAACAATCTTTCCTAAATAGTCCGGCGCGTTTGCGGGACCATCCAGGTACTGTTTTAAAATTGTTAGGCTTCGTTTAAAGTATGCACGCTTATTTTTGAGTATTTTCAAACTCTCTATTACTGAATCGAGTGAGCTCTCCGCAATGACAGGACTATCGGGAGATGCCATAATAAATTAAGGATTTCTTGAAATGGGAAAAATGGATTGATCTGACCTACTATTGCCTTATGGAGATTCTGGCAGTGTGAACGAGTCGAGCTTGAGCGAGGGATATGGATGCTTTTTATAACCATCCGTAGTTTTCCATGCGGACCTATGCGTCGGCTGGACTTGCTATAGCCTTTAACGAAACAAACTTGTACGTTTTACAAATTTATTTTTATTATGTCACTCTTGACAGACTAATGACTACTTGATAAATTGTAGCAACGGCAAGGCCGTAACAGCTCAGTTACTAATTAAGTTAGGATTTCGATATTTTGCAGAATAAATTTGATTCCAAGAATGCATTTCAGAAAAATATTTTTGATTATACAGGGTGTCAAAAAAACGTGACGTCATAATGATATATTTTTTTAAATTACATGCTATGTATTTTATTACTTATTTGGGTACCTTTTGTGGTTGCCTACATATTCATATAATTTTATTGAAATCGATTCAGAGATATCAGCAAAAAAAATTAAAACTAAAAAAATCAGTTTTGCACTATTGTTTTAAAAAATGAATAAAAAAATAAAAATAGTGCCGTGTTAATAAAATCATACAAGGTACTTATTAAATAAGGTCTGATAGTCCCGTCAACTAACTTTTATTGATATGAATTATACAGGGTGTCCAAAATTTTGTGTCAAACATTTCAAACTTTAAAGCACTTTATTTTTCTTATTTTAAATTGCAGCACCTGTATATTTTTATGTCATTCCATGCAGAATTAAAAAACAAACATTTTTCCTAATAACAACCCTGTCCCAGTTCCTAGCGCATTAAAAGTTATTTGCAGAAAACTCGTTTTATCAACCATTTCAATAGCCATTTTACTAAATAAAAATCTAAGGTGGCTTTGAAAAATAATTTATTGACATTAAAATTGAACAAAGTGACGAGAGACTATTTTGACTTTAGTAATGTAAACGTTTAAAGCATTGTTAGCTTAAGTTCTTTATACTCAAGAATAATATTTTGTCATGGAAAAAATAAACGTTTTTTTTTTTTCACCTGCGCGTAATTTGCTATTTACAACTCCAGTTATATATACTATTAACGCCAATAAAGTCATAAAGTCATTTATTCAGTGATAAAATATAAAACAGTACTGACATTTACGGTTTTTAAGAAAACCAAAATTAAAGTTACAAAATGAAATAAAACATTATAAAACTTCCAAAGTTATAAATTTAATACGTCAGATGTAATTTATACAACATAATGTATAAGTATGCGTGACATTGTAATATTACACAAATGAAAAACTGGACTTGACAAGGGTATTCTTCAACTCTGTAAATAATTAAGACATTTTTCAGGAAATATGAAAGGGAGAGCGGAAACGCGTATATATATATTTGGTAAATTTTGGTTATATTCGGGTCGGGGTCCCGGTTGCGGATAACAGCATTTACAAATGGCTATATTAGTCAATGTCCAGAAGTAACGACAGTGCCTCCCCGAAAGAGATTGCGTACGATTTATCATCACCTGTTTGTACATGTATTTCGACCGCGAATGCCTTTATCATCCTCGAACCCGCTTATTATGTCCGCCCGGACCCATGTTGCCTCATACACTTTATTAAATGTTCACCGTTGTACTCCTGTTGTTCGCTGTGCAGTTATTTAATGTTACGGTTGCCATTGATGTGGGTGACATTTACAGCTAGCATTACCACATAATTAATTTTTATGTAAATATTATGTATCACGAAAAGGATTACTTGGAAGTATATAGATTAAATTGAACAAACAAAATTCTATAGTTTCCACCTCATATTTGTAAACGGTCAGTACCGATTTAAGTAATATACAGGGTGTCCCACCCACCCCTCACATCAAAAGTATATAAACTTCTAATTAATGTATTAATAATATTTATTTCCAGATAGAATATGTACATGCATGGATGGCAATAATAACCATGATAATTTTATATGAGATACGAAATATTGCATTGAATCGAATGCGATAAAAATATAGACAATTAAATTACTAAGCTTAAAATTACGAAAAACATAATCTTAATACCTTATGTACAGGGTGCGACATTTATCTTGGACACCCAAAATATTGCGGAAACGAAGTTTCGGAGAAAACAATGTTTCAAATCAAATGTATTTAAGGGGTGATGCCTGCCTGCATGGGTTCAAAAAATCGATTTTTTTTTATTGCAGAAATCGAAAATATGAACATTTGAGTTTTTTTTCGTCGAAGTTTCAAGTCGATCGGATGAAAATTGCCAAAGTCATGAGCGTTTAAAGAGTATCGTGTTAAATACCGCGCGCTACCGTACCGGAGCAGCTGGCGCGCGGAACAAAGCGCTCCGACTGCTGTCCAAATGAAAAGAGACATCGGCATTCTTCACGTGCGCATCAGGGTGCGCTCGATCGTGTTTACGTTGAATGCCATAACCTCAAAAACATTATATTACTCCACGACACTATCAATATCTGCAAACAACCCTTCTACGTTTCGAGCAAATTCCACGACAACAAAACTTTTAATTACCCAAAGTTGCACTTTTTTTCTCAAGCGCTTAAAAAATATAAAAACAATTGCCAGGCACTTGAAATTTTGTAAATTTACTCAAACATTATATTATTCCACGACACTGTCAAAATCTGTAAACATCCCTTCTACGTTTCGAACTAATTCCACGACAACAAAACTTTTAATTACCCAAAGTTGCACTTTTTTCTCAAGCACTTAAAAAATATAGAAACAATTGCCAGACACTTGAAGTTTTGTAAATTTACTCAAACATTATATTATTCCACGACACTGTCAAAATCTGTAAACATCCCTTCTACGTTTCGAGCTAATTCCACGACAACAAAACTTTTAATTACCCAAAGTTGCACTTTTTTCTCAAGCGCTTAAAAAATATAGAAACAATTGCCAGACACTTGAAGTTTTGTAAATTTACTCAAACATTATATTATTCCACGACACTGTCAAAATCTGTAAACATCCCTTCTACGTTTCGAGCTAATTCCACGACAACAAAACTTTTAATTACCCAAAGTTGCACTTTTTTCTCAAGCGCTTAAAAAATATAGAAACAATTGCCAGACACTTGAAGTTTTGTAAATTTACTCAAACATTATATTATTCCACGACACTGTCAAAATCTGCAAACATCCCTTCTACGTTTCGAGCTAATTCCTCGACAACAAAACTTTTAATTACCCAAAGTTGCACTTTTTTCTCAAGCGCTTAAAAAATATTGAAACAATTGCCAGACACTTGAAGTTTTGTAAATTTACTCAAACATTATATTACTCCACGACACTGTCAAAATCTGCAAACATCCCTTCTACGTTTCGAGCTAATTCCACGACAACAAAACTTTTAATTACCCAAAGTTGCACTTTTTTCTCGAGCGCTTCAAAAATATAAAAACAATTGACAGACACTTGAAGTTTTGTAAATTTACTCAAACATTATATTATTCCACGACACTGCCAAAATCTGCAAACATCCCTTCTACGTTTCGAGCTAATTCCACGACAACAAAACTTTTAATTACCCAAAGTTGCACTTTTTTCTCAAGCGCTTAAAAAATATAGAAACAATTGCCAGACACTTGAAGTTTTGTAAATTTACTCAAACATTATATTATTCCACGACACTGTCAAAATCTGCAAACATCCCTTCTACGTTTCGAGCTAATTCCACGACAACAAAACTTTTAATTACCCAAAGTTGCACTTTTTTCTCAAGCGCTTAAAAAATATAGAAACAATTGCCAGACACTTGAAGTTTTGTAAATTTACTCAAACATTATATTATTCCACGACACTGTCAAAATCTGTAAACATCCCTTCTACGTTTCGAGCTAATTCCACGACAACAAAACTTTTAATTACCCAAAGTTGCACTTTTTTCTCAAGCGCTTAAAAAATATAGAAACAATTGCCAGACACTTGAAGTTTTGTAAATTTACTCAAACATTATATTATTCCACGACACTGTCAAAATCTGTAAACATCCCTTCTACGTTTCGAGCTAATTCCACGACAACAAAACTTTTAATTACCCAAAGTTGCACTTTTTTCTCAAGCGCTTAAAAAATATAGAAACAATTGCCAGACACTTGAAGTTTTGTAAATTTACTCAAACATTATATTATTCCACGACACTGTCAAAATCTGCAAACATCCCTTCTACGTTTCGAGCTAATTCCTCGACAACAAAACTTTTAATTACCCAAAGTTGCACTTTTTTCTCAAGCGCTTAAAAAATATAGAAACAATTGCCAGACACTTGAAGTTTTGTAAATTTACTCAAACATTATATTACTCCACGACACTGTCAAAATCTGCAAACATCCCTTCTACGTTTCGAGCTAATTCCACGACAACAAAACTTTTAATTACCCAAAGTTGCACTTTTTTCTCAAGCGCTTAAAAAATATAGAAACAATTGCCAGACACTTGAAGTTTTGTAAATTTACTCAAACATTATATTATTCCACGACACTGTCAAAATCTGTAAACATCCCTTCTACGTTTCGAGCTAATTCCACGACAACAAAACTTTTAATAATCCAAAGTTGTACTTTTTTCTCGAGCGTTTAAAAAATAATAAAAACAATTGCCAGGCACTTGAAATTTTGTAAATTTACTCAAACATTATATTATTCCACGACACTGTCAAAATCTGCAAACATCCCTTTTACGTTTCGAGCTAATTCCACGACAACAAAACTTTTAATTACCCAAAGTTGCACTTTTTTCTCAAGCGCTTAAAAAATATAGAAACAATTGCCAGACACTTGAAGTTTTGAAAATTTACTCAAACATTATATTACTCCTCGACACTGTCAAAATCTGCAAACATCCCTTCTACGTTTCGAGCTAATTCCACGACAACAAAACTTTTAATTACCCAAAGTTGCACTTTTTTCTCAAGCGCTTAAAAAATATAGAAACAATTGCCAGACACTTGAAGTTTTGTAAATTTACTCAAACATTATATTATTCCACGACACTGTCAAAATCTGTAAACATCCCTTCTACGTTTCGAGCTAATTCCACGACAACAAAACTTTTAATTACCCAAAGTTGCACTTTTTTCTCAAGCGCTTGAAAAATATAGAAACAATTGCCAGACACTTGAAGTTTTGTAAATTTACACAAACATTATATTACTCCACGACACTGTCAAAATCTGCAAACATCCCTTCTACGTTTCGAGCTAATTCCTCGACAACAAAACTTTTAATTACCCAAAGTTGCACTTTTTTCTCAAGTGCTTAAAAAATATAAAAACAATTGCCAGGCACTTGAAATTTTGTAAATTTACTCAAACATTATATTATTCCACGACACTGTCAAAATCTGTAAACATCCCTTCTACGTTTCGAGCTAATTCCACGACAACAAAACTTTTAATTATCCAAAGTTGCACTTTTTTCTCGAGCGCTTCAAAAATATAAAAACAATTGACAGACACTGGAAATTTTGTAAATTTACTCAAACATTATATTACTCCACGACACAATCAAAATCTGCAAACATCCCTTCTACGTTTCGAGCTAATTCCACGACAACAAAACTTTTAATTATCCAAAGTTGCACTTTTTCTCGAGCGCTTAAAAATACAAAAACAATTGCCAGACACTTGAAATTTTGTAAACTTACCTAAACATTATATTGCTCCACGACACTATTAAAATCTGCAAACATCCCTTCTAAGTTTCGAGCTAATTCCACGAGAATGAAATTTTTAATTATCTAAAGTTGCACTTTTTCTCGAGCGCTTAAAAAATACAAAAACAATTGACAGACACTTGAAATTTTGTAAATTTACTCAAACATTATATTACTCCACTACACTATCAAAATCTGCAAACATCCCTTCTACGTTTCGAGCTAATTCCACAACAAAACTTTTAATTATCCAAAGTTGCACTTTTTTCTCGAGCGCTTAAAAAATATAAAAACAATTGCCAGACACTTGAAATTTTGTAAATTTACTCAAACATTATATTATTCCACGACACTGTCAAAATCTGTAAACATCCCTTCTACGTTTCGAGCTAATTCCACGACAACAAAACTTTTAATAATCCAAAGTTGTACTTTTTTCTCGAGCGTTTAAAAAATAATAAAAACAATTGCCAGGCACTTGAAATTTTGCAAATTTACTCAAACATTATATTACTCCACGACACAATCAAAATCTGCAAACATCCCTTCTACGTTTCGAGCTAATTCCACGACAACAAAACTTTTAATTATCCAAAGTTGCACTTTTTCTCGAGCGCTTAAAAATACAAAAACAATTGCCAGACACTTGAAATTTTGTAAATTTACCTAAACATTATATTGCTCCACGACACTATTAAAATCTGCAAACATCCCTTCTAAGTTTCGAGCTAATTCCACGAGAATGAAATTTTTAATTATCTAAAGTTGCACTTTTTCTCCAGCGCTTAAAAAATACAAAAACAATTGACAGACACTTGAAATTTTGTAAATTTACTCAAACATTATATTACTCCACTACACTATCAAAATCTGCAAACATCCCTTCTACGTTTCGAGCTAATTCCACAACAAAACTTTTAATTATCCAAAGTTGCACTTTTTTCTCGAGCGCTTAAAAAATATAAAAACAATTGCCAGACACTTGAAATTTTGTAAATTTACTCAAACATTATATTACTCCACGACACTATTAAAATCTGCAAACACCACTTCTACATTTCGAGCTAATTCCACGACAACAAAACTTTTAATTATCCAAAGTTGCACTTTTTTCTCAAGCGCTTAGAAAATATAAAAACAATTGCCAGACACTTGAAATTTTGTAAATTTACTCAAACATTATATTACTCCACGACACTGTCAAAATCTGCAAACATCCCTTCTACATTTCGAGCTAATTCCACGAGAACAAAATTTTCAATTATCTAAAGTTGCACTTTTTCTCGAGCGCTTAAAAAATACAAAAACAATTGCCAGACACTTGAAATTTTGTAAATTTACTCAAACATTATATTACTCCACGACACTATTAAAATCTGCAAACACCTCTTCTACATTTCGAGCTAATTCCACGACAACAAAACTTTTAATTATCCAAAGTTGCACTTTTTTCTCAAGCGCTTAGAAAATATAAAAACAATTGCCAGACACTTGAAATTTTGTAAATTTACTCAAACATTATAAAACTCCACGACACTATTAAAATCTGCTAACATCACTTCTACGTTTCGAGCTAATTCCACGACAACAAAACTTTTAATTACCCAAAGTTGCACTTTTTTCTCAAGCGCTTAGAAAATACAAAAACAATTGCCAGACACTTGAAATTTTGTAAATTTACTCAAACATTATATTACTCCACGACACTATTAAAATCTGCAAACACCTCTTCTACATTTCGAGCTAATTCCACGACAACAAAACTTTTAATTATCCAAAGTTGCACTTTTTTCTCAAGCGCTTAGAAAATACAAAAACAATTGCCAGACACTTGAAATTTTGTAAATTTACTCAAACATTATATTACTCCACGACACTATTAAAATCTGCAAACACCTCTTCTACATTTCGAGCTAATTCCACGACAACAAAACTTTTAATTACCCAAAGTTGCACTTTTTTCTCAAGCGCTTAGAAAATACAAAAACAATTGCCAGACACTTGAAATTTTGTAAATTTACTCAAACATTATATTACTCCACGACACTATTAAAATCTGCTAACATCACTTCTACGTTTCGAGCTAATTCCACGACAACAAAACTTTTAATTATCCAAAGTTGCACTTTTTTCTCAAGCGCTTAGAAAATACAAAAACAATTGCCAGACACTTGAAATTTTGTAAATTTACTCAAACATTATATTACTCCACGACACTATTAAAATCTGCAAACACCTCTTCTACATTTCGAGCTAATTCCACGACAACAAAACTTTTAATTATCCAAAGTTGCACTTTTTTCTCAAGCGCTTAGAAAATATAAAAACAATTGCCAGACACTTGAAATTTTGTAAATTTACTCAAACATTATAAAACTCCACGACACTATTAAAATCTGCTAACATCACTTCTACGTTTCGAGCTAATTCCACGACAACAAAACTTTTAATTATCCAAAGTTGCACTTTTTTCTCAAGCGCTTAGAAAATATAAAAACAATTGCCAGACACTTGAAATTTTGTAAATTTACTCAAACATTATATTATTCCACGACACTGTCAAAATCTGCAAACATCCCTTCTACGTTTCGAGCTAATTCCTCGACAACAAAACTTTTAATTACCCAAAGTTGCACTTTTTTCTCAAGTGCTTAAAAAATATAAAAACAATTGCCAGGCACTTGAAATTTTGTAAATTTACTCAAACATTATATTATTCCACGACACTGTCAAAATCTGTAAACATCCCTTCTACGTTTCGAGCTAATTCCACGACAACAAAACTTTTAATAATCCAAAGTTGTACTTTTTTCTCGAGCGTTTAAAAAATAATAAAAACAATTGCCAGGCACTTGAAATTTTGTAAATTTACTCAAACATTATATTATTCCACGACACTGTCAAAATCTGCAAACATCCCTTTTACGTTTCGAGCTAATTCCACGACAACAAAACTTTTAATTACCCAAAGTTGCACTTTTTTCTCAAGCGCTTAAAAAATATAGAAACAATTGCCAGACACTTGAAGTTTTGAAAATTTACTCAAACATTATATTACTCCTCGACACTGTCAAAATCTGCAAACATCCCTTCTACGTTTCGAGCTAATTCCACGACAACAAAACTTTTAATTACCCAAAGTTGCACTTTTTTCTCAAGCGCTTAAAAAATATAGAAACAATTGCCAGACACTTGAAGTTTTGTAAATTTACTCAAACATTATATTATTCCACGACACTGTCAAAATCTGTAAACATCCCTTCTACGTTTCGAGCTAATTCCACGACAACAAAACTTTTAATTACCCAAAGTTGCACTTTTTTCTCAAGCGCTTGAAAAATATAGAAACAATTGCCAGACACTTGAAGTTTTGTAAATTTACTCAAACATTATATTACTCCACGACACTGTCAAAATCTGCAAACATCCCTTCTACGTTTCGAGCTAATTCCTCGACAACAAAACTTTTAATTACCCAAAGTTGCACTTTTTTCTCAAGTGCTTAAAAAATATAAAAACAATTGCCAGGCACTTGAAATTTTGTAAATTTACTCAAACATTATATTATTCCACGACACTGTCAAAATCTGTAAACATCCCTTCTACGTTTCGAGCTAATTCCACGACAACAAAACTTTTAATTATCCAAAGTTGCACTTTTTTCTCGAGCGCTTCAAAAATATAAAAACAATTGACAGACACTGGAAATTTTGTAAATTTACTCAAACATTATATTACTCCACGACACAATCAAAATCTGCAAACATCCCTTCTACGTTTCGAGCTAATTCCACGACAACAAAACTTTTAATTATCCAAAGTTGCACTTTTTCTCGAGCGCTTAAAAATACAAAAACAATTGCCAGACACTTGAAATTTTGTAAACTTACCTAAACATTATATTGCTCCACGACACTATTAAAATCTGCAAACATCCCTTCTAAGTTTCGAGCTAATTCCACGAGAATGAAATTTTTAATTATCTAAAGTTGCACTTTTTCTCGAGCGCTTAAAAAATACAAAAACAATTGACAGACACTTGAAATTTTGTAAATTTACTCAAACATTATATTACTCCACTACACTATCAAAATCTGCAAACATCCCTTCTACGTTTCGAGCTAATTCCACAACAAAACTTTTAATTATCCAAAGTTGCACTTTTTTCTCGAGCGCTTAAAAAATATAAAAACAATTGCCAGACACTTGAAATTTTGTAAATTTACTCAAACATTATATTATTCCACGACACTGTCAAAATCTGTAAACATCCCTTCTACGTTTCGAGCTAATTCCACGACAACAAAACTTTTAATAATCCAAAGTTGTACTTTTTTCTCGAGCGTTTAAAAAATAATAAAAACAATTGCCAGGCACTTGAAATTTTGCAAATTTACTCAAACATTATATTACTCCACGACACAATCAAAATCTGCAAACATCCCTTCTACGTTTCGAGCTAATTCCACGACAACAAAACTTTTAATTATCCAAAGTTGCACTTTTTCTCGAGCGCTTAAAAATACAAAAACAATTGCCAGACACTTGAAATTTTGTAAATTTACCTAAACATTATATTGCTCCACGACACTATTAAAATCTGCAAACATCCCTTCTAAGTTTCGAGCTAATTCCACGAGAATGAAATTTTTAATTATCTAAAGTTGCACTTTTTCTCCAGCGCTTAAAAAATACAAAAACAATTGACAGACACTTGAAATTTTGTAAATTTACTCAAACATTATATTACTCCACTACACTATCAAAATCTGCAAACATCCCTTCTACGTTTCGAGCTAATTCCACAACAAAACTTTTAATTATCCAAAGTTGCACTTTTTTCTCGAGCGCTTAAAAAATATAAAAACAATTGCCAGACACTTGAAATTTTGTAAATTTACTCAAACATTATATTACTCCACGACACTATTAAAATCTGCAAACACCACTTCTACATTTCGAGCTAATTCCACGACAACAAAACTTTTAATTATCCAAAGTTGCACTTTTTTCTCAAGCGCTTAGAAAATATAAAAACAATTGCCAGACACTTGAAATTTTGTAAATTTACTCAAACATTATATTACTCCACGACACTATTAAAATCTGCAAACACCTCTTCTACATTTCGAGCTAATTCCACGAGAACAAAATTTTCAATTATCTAAAGTTGCACTTTTTCTCCAGCGCTTAAAAAATACAAAAACAATTGCCAGACACTTGAAATTTTGTAAATTTACTCAAACATTATATTACTCCACGACACTATTAAAATCTGCAAACACCACTTCTACATTTCGAGCTAATTCCACGACAACAAAACTTTTAATTATCCAAAGTTGCACTTTTTTCTCAAGCGCTTAGAAAATATAAAAACAATTGCCAGACACTTGAAATTTTGTAAATTTACTCAAACATTATATTACTCCACGACACTATTAAAATCTGCAAACACCTCTTCTACATTTCGAGCTAATTCCACGAGAACAAAATTTTCAATTATCTAAAGTTGCACTTTTTCTCCAGCGCTTAAAAAATACAAAAACAATTGCCAGACACTTGAAATTTTGTAAATTTACTCAAACATTATATTACTCCACGACACTATTAAAATCTGCAAACACCACTTCTACATTTCGAGCTAATTCCACGACAACAAAACTTTTAATTATCCAAAGTTGCACTTTTTCTCGAGCGCTTAAAAATACAAAAACAATTGCCAGACACTTGAAATTTTGTAAATTTACTCAAACATTATATTACTCCACGACACTATTAAAATCTGCAAACACCACTTCTACATTTCGAGCTAATTCCACGACAACAAAACTTTTAATTATCCAAAGTTGCACTTTTTTCTCAAGCGCTTAAAAAATACAAAAACAATTGCCAGACACTTGAAATTTTGTAAATTTACTCAAACATTATATTACTCCACGACACTATTAAAATCTGCAAACACCTCTTCTACATTTCGAGCTAATTCCACGAGAACAAAATTTTTAATTATCTAAAGTTGCACTTTTTCTCCAGCGCTTAAAAAATACAAAAACAATTGCCAGACACTTGAAATTTTGTAAATTTACTCAAACATTATATTACTCCACGACACAATCAAAATCTGCAAACACCACTTCTACATTTCGAGCTAATTCCACGACAACAAAACTTTTAATTATCCAAAGTTGCACTTTTTTCTCAAGCGCTTAAAAAATACAAAAACAATTGCCAGACACTTGAAATTTTGTAAATTTACTCAAACATTATATTACTCCACGACACTATTAAAATCTGCAAACACCTCTTCTACATTTCGAGCTAATTCCACGAGAACAAAATTTTTAATTATCTAAAGTTGCACTTTTTCTCCAGCGCTTAAAAAATACAAAAACAATTGCCAGACACTTGAAATTTTGTAAATTTACTCAAACATTATATTACTCCACGACACTATTAAAATCTGCAAACACCACTTCTACATTTCGAGCTAATTCCACGACAACAAAACTTTTAATTATCCAAAGTTGCACTTTTTTCTCAAGCGCTTAGAAAATATAAAAACAATTGCCAGACACTTGAAATTTTGTAAATTTACTCAAACATTATATTACTCCACGACACTATTAAAATCTGCAAACATCCCTTCTACATTTCGAGCTAATTCCACGAGAACAAAATTTTCAATTATCTAAAGTTGCACTTTTTCTCGAGCGCTTAAAAAATACAAAAACAATTGCCAGACACTTGAAATTTTGTAAATTTACTCAAACATTATATTACTCCACGACACTATTAAAATCTGCAAACACCTCTTCTACATTTCGAGCTAATTCCACGAGAACAAAATTTTTAATTATCTAAAGTTGCACTTTTTCTCCAGCGCTTAAAAATACAAAAACAATTGCCAGACACTTGAAATTTTGTAAATTTACTCAAACATTATATTACTCCACGACACTATTAAAATCTGCAAACACCTCTTCTACATTTCGAGCTAATTCCACGAGAACAAAATTTTCAATTATCTAAAGTTGCACTTTTTTCTCAAGCGCTTAAAAATACAAAAACAATTGCCAGACACTTGAAATTTTGTAAATTTACTCAAACATTATATTACTCCACGACACAATCAAAATCTGCAAACACCACTTCTACATTTCGAGCTAATTCCACGACAACAAAACTTTTAATTATCCAAAGTTGCACTTTTTTCTCAAGCGCTTAAAAAATACAAAAACAATTGCCAGACACTTGAAATTTTGTAAATTTACTCAAACATTATATTACTCCACGACACTATTAAAATCTGCAAACACCTCTTCTACATTTCGAGCTAATTCCACGAGAACAAAATTTTTAATTATCTAAAGTTGCACTTTTTCTCCAGCGCTTAAAAAATACAAAAACAATTGCCAGACACTTGAAATTTTGTAAATTTACTCAAACATTATATTACTCCACGACACTATTAAAATCTGCAAACACCACTTCTACATTTCGAGCTAATTCCACGACAACAAAACTTTTAATTATCCAAAGTTGCACTTTTTTCTCAAGCGCTTAGAAAATATAAAAACAATTGCCAGACACTTGAAATTTTGTAAATTTACTCAAACATTATATTACTCCACGACACTATTAAAATCTGCAAACATCCCTTCTACATTTCGAGCTAATTCCACGAGAACAAAATTTTCAATTATCTAAAGTTGCACTTTTTCTCGAGCGCTTAAAAAATACAAAAACAATTGCCAGACACTTGAAATTTTGTAAATTTACTCAAACATTATATTACTCCACGACACTATTAAAATCTGCAAACACCTCTTCTACATTTCGAGCTAATTCCACGACAACAAAACTTTTAATTATCCAAAGTTGCACTTTTTTCTCAAGCGCTTAGAAAATATAAAAACAATTGCCAGACACTTGAAATTTTGTAAATTTACTCAAACATTATAAAACTCCACGACACTATTAAAATCTGCTAACATCACTTCTACGTTTCGAGCTAATTCCACGACAACAAAACTTTTAATTACCCAAAGTTGCACTTTTTTCTCAAGCGCTTAGAAAATACAAAAACAATTGCCAGACACTTGAAATTTTGTAAATTTACTCAAACATTATATTACTCCACGACACTATTAAAATCTGCAAACACCTCTTCTACATTTCGAGCTAATTCCACGACAACAAAACTTTTAATTATCCAAAGTTGCACTTTTTTCTCAAGCGCTTAGAAAATACAAAAACAATTGCCAGACACTTGAAATTTTGTAAATTTACTCAAACATTATATTACTCCACGACACTATTAAAATCTGCAAACACCTCTTCTACATTTCGAGCTAATTCCACGACAACAAAACTTTTAATTACCCAAAGTTGCACTTTTTTCTCAAGCGCTTAGAAAATACAAAAACAATTGCCAGACACTTGAAATTTTGTAAATTTACTCAAACATTATATTACTCCACGACACTATTAAAATCTGCTAACATCACTTCTACGTTTCGAGCTAATTCCACGACAACAAAACTTTTAATTATCCAAAGTTGCACTTTTTTCTCAAGCGCTTAGAAAATACAAAAACAATTGCCAGACACTTGAAATTTTGTAAATTTACTCAAACATTATATTACTCCACGACACTATTAAAATCTGCAAACACCTCTTCTACATTTCGAGCTAATTCCACGACAACAAAACTTTTAATTATCCAAAGTTGCACTTTTTTCTCAAGCGCTTAGAAAATATAAAAACAATTGCCAGACACTTGAAATTTTGTAAATTTACTCAAACATTATAAAACTCCACGACACTATTAAAATCTGCTAACATCACTTCTACGTTTCGAGCTAATTCCACGACAACAAAACTTTTAATTATCCAAAGTTGCACTTTTTTCTCAAGCGCTTAGAAAATATAAAAACAATTGCCAGACACTTGAAATTTTGTAAATTTACTCAAACATTATAAAACTCCACGACACTATTAAAATCTGCTAACATCACTTCTACGTTTCGAGCTAATTCCACGACAACAAAACTTTTAATTATCCAAAGTTGCACTTTTTTCTCAAGCGCTTAAAAAATATAGAAACAATTGCCAGACACTTGAAGTTTTGTAAATTTACTCAAACATTATATTACTCCACGACACTGTCAAAATCTGCAAACATCACTTCTACGTTTCGAGCTAATTCCACGACAACAAAACTTTTAATTATCCAAAGTTGCACTTTTTTCTCGAGCGCTTAAAAAATATAAAAACAATTGCCAAACACTTGAAATTTTGTAAATTTACTCAAACATTATATTACTCCTCGACACTATCAAAATCTGCAAACATCCCTTCTACGTTTCGAGCTAATTCCACGGGAACAAAATTTTTAATTATCCAAAGTTGCACTTTTTTTCGAGCGCTTAAAAAATATAAAAAACAATTGACAGGCACTTGAAATTTTGTAAATTTACTCAAACATTATATTACTCCACGACACTATTAAAATCTGCAAACATCCCTTCTACGTTTCGAGCTAATTCCACGAGAACAAAATTTTCAATTATCTAAAGTTGCACTTTTTTCTCAAGCGCTTAGAAAATATAAAAACAATTGCCAGACACTTGAAATTTTGTAAATTTACTCAAACATTATAAAACTCCACGACACTATTAAAATCTGCTAACATCACTTCTACGTTTCGAGCTAATTCCACGACAACAAAACTTTTAATTACCCAAAGTTGCACTTTTTTCTCAAGCGCTTAAAAAATATAGAAACAATTGCCAGACACTTGAAGTTTTGTAAATTTACTCAAACATTATATTACTCCTCGACACTATCAAAATCTGCAAACATCCCTTCTACGTTTCGAGCTAATTCCACGGGAACAAAATTTTTAATTATCCAAAGTTGCACTTTTTTTCGAGCGCTTAAAAAATATAAAAAACAATTGACAGGCACTTGAAATTTTGTAAATTTACTCAAACATTATATTACTCCTCGACACTATCAAAATCTGCAAACATCCCTTCTACGTTTCGAGCTAATTCCACGAGAACAAAATTTTCAATTATCTAAAGTTGCACTTTTTTCTCAAGCGCTTAGAAAATATAAAAACAATTGCCAGACACTTGAAATTTTGTAAATTTACTCAAACATTATAAAACTCCACGACACTATTAAAATCTGCTAACATCACTTCTACGTTTCGAGCTAATTCCACGACAACAAAACTTTTAATTACCCAAAGTTGCACTTTTTTCTCAAGCGCTTAAAAAATATAGAAACAATTGCCAGACACTTGAAGTTTTGTAAATTTACTCAAACATTATATTACTCCTCGACACTATCAAAATCTGCAAACATCCCTTCTACGTTTCGAGCTAATTCCACGGGAACAAAATTTTTAATTATCCAAAGTTGCACTTTTTTTCGAGCGCTTAAAAAATATAAAAAACAATTGACAGGCACTTGAAATTTTGTAAATTTACTCAAACATTATATTACTCCACGACACTATTAAAATCTGCAAACATCCCTTCTACGTTTCGAGCTAATTCCACGAGAACAAAATTTTCAATTATCTAAAGTTGCACTTTTTTCTCAAGCGCTTAAAAAAATATAAAAACAATTGCCAGACACTTGAAGTTTTGTAAATTTACTCAAACATTATATTACTCCTCGACACTGTCAAAATCTGCAAACATCCTTTCTACGTTTCGAGCTAATTACACGAGAACAAAATTTTTAATTATCCAAAGTTGCACTTTTTTTCTCAAGCGCTTAAAAAAATATAAAAACAATTGCCAGACACTTGAAGTTTTGTAAATTTACTCAAACATTATATTACTCCACGACACTATCAAAATCTGCAAACATCTCCTCCGCGTTTCGAGCTAATTCGACCACAACAAAATTAAAAATTATCTAAAGTTACACTTTTTCTCGAGCGCTTAAAAAATATAAAAACAATTGCCAGATACTTGAAATTTCCTTAAGCTATTCCAGCAATACTTCATTTTCAGTCAGAGAGGCTGTATGTAAGAAAATCCAAACTTACAAAGAAGATGACGATTCTTCTTTGCTTTCCTCGAGTTGATGGTGCAGAATGGAGTGGAAAACACAAACACCCACACACACACAAATCCTGGAGATGTATCAGAACACAACGGGCACTAAAACTTTCGAAAAGTAATTATTCCGGACCAGACGACACGTTCTTGCAACCGCGACCTGCAAACTGAATTGATATCAACAGGCATGCTGAGGATTAGTAATAGGAATTTAATTAAAAAAAACTATTTTGATTATCTTCTCGGCCACCTTGCGCAGATTCAAAACTTGTCGAGTTTTAACACGGGGGTCGAGGTAAGATGTAGAAAGTTAGAAACACTGCTAATTATATAATTCACGATGCTGATGGACCGCGAGGTCAATAACTGGTTGTAATATATAATTACTGTATTCATTAAATTTAAAGGTTCATTTCTATTAATTGTTTTCTTAAAACATATGTTTTGTACAAAAAAAGTTTACCGGTACCGACCTGACGTGCTGCAAAATTCCATTTTTCTCATAGCCGTGTTGGTACTAATTA
Source organism: Ocypus olens (assembly GCA_910593695.2). NCBI lineage: Eukaryota > Metazoa > Arthropoda > Insecta > Coleoptera > Staphylinidae > Ocypus > Ocypus olens. The sequence goes on from OU343060.1 coordinate 51,686,857, forward strand.
TTACACCATAAAATGTGAGAAAGAGTTAGCCCAGTTTACAGTTTGTAAAATCGTTATTTTAACAAAGACAGGAGTAGGTAATCAGCAGAATACATATTTTGTGGGAATTTCGAGTGCGATAATACACCCTCCGCATATCAAAGGGCCCGCCTGTTGAATATGACATACAGATATTATTATATTCAAACCTTTAACATAACACTCGTGGTATAAAACCGCACACGTTAAACACCTTTGACTGTTTATACATGTGTAAATATAACTACTCAAGCGTATTAAGAATTCTCTTTAACTCTACAGTACCACCGAAAATGAACGTTAATTGGCAAGATTAAATTTAAGTTCAATAAAGACGAAAAGTAACCTGAATATATGAATCTTCAGACTGTTCGTGATTCTGCAAAATTAAGTAAGTTTCAAAACAAATAACTTATAGAAGCATCTACTTCTCTGGATAATGCCACACTGGATATTGAATGATCCAAAATGATTATTAATAGATTTAATTTAATTATTAAAAAAACTAAAAAAATAAATACTATTATAATAGAATTCCTTAAAAATTATAATTGCTGTCTTCAAAACTAATTTTATTTTTTGAAAATCTGCCTATTTCTCCCTGAGTTATGAATTTTTGAAAATTATCGTTTTAAGTTGTCGAAAAATTGAATAAAAAAAATCTAAAGAAAATAAATACTTACGATGGAATTGCTCAAAAATTTTAATACATTCACAAGAATAACATAAACTTTGATTGTTAAAACGTGTCAATTTCTGCTTGAGTTAAAAGATAATTTTTTAAAAATGAATTTTTTAACTTGTCAAATATTTGAAAACGAAAAAATAGAAAAAAATACTGGTATGATTGACTTCCTTAAAAAAACCCTAATGCTAATACAGTTATCTTTCAAATTAACTATGACTTTTGAAAATGAGTTAATTTTTGTGTGTTATGAATTTTTGAAAATTAATATTTTCAGTTGTCTAACACTTAAACAAAACAAAATTGAGTTCCTGAAATATTTTAATACATCCACAGAATGACTACCTTTAAAAATAACTTTGATTTTTGAAAATGCGTTCATTTTCGGGTTTCTGAATTTTTTAAAATTAAAGATTTAACTTCTAGAAAAATAAATATTGATAAGGTAGAATTTCATAAAAATTTTAGTGTAATCACAAAACATCTGCCTTTAGAATTAACTTCGATTTTGGTATGTGACAATTTTGCGAGTTATGAATTTATAAAAAAAATAATATTTAAAGTTGAACTTGAACAAATATTTCTATTTTTTTAATATATTCACAAAACATCTACATTTAGAATTAACCAAGATTTTTGAAAATGTGTTTTTTGGCGAGAGTTGTGAATGTTTTTTTTTTAAGTTGTCGAATATTTGAACAAAGAAAAAATTGAAAAATAAAATACTGGCATGATTGCATTCCACTCTAATGTAATCATAATACATTTAACTTTAGATTTTAACTTCGATTTTTAAACGAGTCAATTTCTGCGAGTTAGAATTTTAGAAAATCAATATTTTAAGTTGAACACTTAAACAAAACAAAAATCGTAAACAAAATTGAGTTCTTCCAATATTTTAATACATCCACAGAACGATTGCCTTTAAAACTAACTTTGATTTTTGAAAATGTACTAATTTTAGGAGTTGTTAAGGAAGTTTTAAGAAGATTTTTCGTAGCTTTAAAAAATTGTGATATTCATGATTTTTCAAAAAATCCAAATTTTGGTCATTTTCAATGTCCACAGTTTCCAAGCGCGTTGGGCAATTTTACTCATTCAAACTCTACAATGTGTCAAAACTAATTGCCTTTAAGGTAGTTTTAAGAAGATTTTTGGGAGCTTTAGAAAAAATGGTGTAATTATTTATTTAAAAAAAAATCCAAATTTTGGTCATTTTCAATGTCCACAGTTTCCAAATGCGTTGGACAATTTTACTAATTCAAACTCTAAAATGTGTCGAAACTAATTGCCTTTAAGGTAGTTTTAAGAAGATTTTTGGTAGCTTTAGAAAAAATGGTGAAATTAATTATTTAAAAAAAAAATCAAAATTGGTCATTTTTAAAATCCATTGTTTACAAACGCGTTGATCAATTTTGCTCATTCAAACTCTAAAATTTGTCAAAATTAGTTGCCTTTAAGATAGTTTTAGGATTTTTTGTAAATTAAAAAAAATGCAAATTTCGGTCATTTTTTAAATCTATAGTTTCCAAACGCGTTGATCAATTTTGCTCATTTGTTTTTTAATACTAAATAATTTTTTTTACTAATTACTCTCATTTCTTTGCGTTTTCACACATCGCTTATGTTTATTCCCTGGGATTTCTACATATATTTCAACAGATGCTTAGAATTTTGTATAACCTGAATTTACGACTACCAAAATAAAATTATCTCAAATTTGCAGTGACGAAAATGGATACGCTAAAAGAGATATATTGGAAATGAACCATTTCCAGAAATTCTACATTTTTTTCGACAGACGCTTCAAAATATTTTTTTTTAATCAAAGAAAAAATAGAAAAAATAATTAATACTGATATGACAGAATTCCTTTAAAACTCGAAGTAAATCATAATACATTTATCATTAAAATTCACTATGATTTTTGAAAATGAGTCAATTTTTACGCGATTTATGAATTTTTTCAAAGTTCCTGAGTATTAGAACAGAAAAAATAGAGAAAAATATTAATACTGATATGACTGAATTTATTAATAACTCTAAAGCAATCATAATATATTTATCTTTAAAATGCCCATGATTTTTGAAAATGTGTCAATTTTTGAATTTTTCCAAAATATTTTTTTAAGTTGCTGAATATTTGAACGGAGAAAAAATAGGAGAAAAAAAATTAATACTAATATGACTAAATTCCTTAAAAACTCTAAGGCAATCATAATACATTTATCTTTAAAATTGACTATGATTTTTAAAAATGAGTCAATTTTTACGCGATTTATGTTTTTTTTCAAAGTTGCTGAGTATTAGAACAGAAAAAATAGAGAAAAATATTAATACTGATATGACTGAATCCATTAATAACTCTAAAGCAATCATAAAACATTTATCTTTAAAATTGCCCATGATTTTTGAAAATGTGTCAATTTATGAATTTTTTCAAAATATTTTTTTAAGTTGCTGAATATTTGAACGGAGAAAAAATAGAGGAAAAAAATTAATACTAATATGACTGAATTCCTTAAAAACTCTGAGGCAATCATAATACATTTATCTTTAAAATTTACTATGATTTTTGAAAATGAGTAAATTTTTACGTGATTTGTGGATTTTTTTGAAAATATATTTTTAAGTTGCTGAATATTTGAACAGAAAAAATAGAGAAAAATATTAATACTGATATGACTGAATTCATTAATAACTCTAAAGCAATCATAAAACATTTATTTTTAAAATTGCCCATGATTTTTGAAAATGTGTCAATTTATTAATTTTTTCAAAATATTTTTTTTAAGTTGCTGAATATTTGAACGGAGAAAAAATAGGGGAAAAAAATTAATACTAATATGACTGAATTCCTTAAAAACTCTAAGGCAATCATAATACATTTATCTTTAAAATTGACTATGATTTTTGAAAATGAGTCAATTTTTACGTGATTTGTGAATTTTTTTGAAAATATATTTTTAAGTTGCTGAATATTTGAACAGAAAAAATAGAGAAAAATATTAATACTGATATAACTGAATTCATTAATAACTCTAAAGCAATCATAAAACATTTATTTTTAAAATAGCCCATGATTTTTGAAAATTTGTCAATTTATGAATTTTTGCAAAATATTTTTTTAAGTTGTTGAATATTTGAACGGAGAAAAAATAGGAAAAAAAAAATTAATACTGACATGTCTGAATTCCTTAAAACCTCTAAAGCAATCATAATACATCTATCTTTAAAATTGACTATGATTTTTGAAAATGAGTCGATTTTTGCGAGTTGTAAATTTTTGAAAATTAATATTTTAAGTTGTCGAACTCTTTAAACAAAACAAAATTGAGCTCCTCAAATATTTTAATATATCCACAGAACGACCACCTTTAAAATTAACTTTGATTTTTGAAAATGTGTTCATTTTTGGGTGTATGATTTTTTAATTAACTTTTCAAGTTGTCAAACGAAATAAATACTGATATGATAAAACATTTTAAAACTTTAAGTACATATATTCATAAAACATCTGCCTTTAGAATTAACCATAATTTTGAAAATGTGTCAATTTTTGCTTGAGTTATGAATTTTTGAGAATTATTTTTTTTAAGTTGACGAATATTTGTGCAAAAAAAAATTGAAAAATTAATTCTGTTATGATTGAATTCCTTAAAAACTATAATAAAATCATAAAACATTTATCTTTAAAATTAACTATGATTTTTGGAAATGAGTCAATTTTGCAAGTTACAAGTTTTTGAAAATTAATATTTTCGAATACAAACAACACAAAATTGAATTCCTCTAATATTTTCATATATTCACAGAACGACTACCTTTAAAATTAATTTTGATTTTTGATAATTCATTTCTGGGTTTGTGCATTTTTAAAAATTAAAAATAAATATTGATATGATAGAATTTTATAATTTTTTTTAGAATAATCACAAAACATCTGCCTTAAGAATTAACTTCGATTTTTGTGAGTTATTAATTAATAAAAAAATCATATTTAAAGTTGAACTTAAACAAAAATATCTATTTTTTAATATATTCACAAAACATCTACCTTTAAAACTAACTTAAGTTTTTGAAAATATGTCACTTTTTCCGTAAATTATGATTTTTTTTTAAATTACTGTTTTACATGTCTGCCTTTACTCTTTAAATTTAAATTAAATTACGCTAGATTTTTCAAAAATCCAACATATTTCCGCTAGAAAATCCGCCAAAACGAAAATTATTCCGCAATTCGGATACAAAAAAGTTTAAAGCATTGTTAACTAAAGCTCTTTGTACTCAAGAATTATTTTTTCCATGACAAAATATTATTCTTGAGTATAAAAAATGTAAGCTAACAATGCTTTAAACGTTTACATTACTAAAGTCAAAATAGTCTCTCGTCACTTTGTTCAATTTTAATGTCAATAAATTGTTTTTCAAAGCCACCTTCGATTTTTATTTAGTAAAATGGCTATTGAAATGGTTGATAAAACGAGTTTTCTGCAAATAACTTTTTATGCGTTAGGAATTGGGACAGGGTTGTTATAAGGAAAAATGTTTGTTTTTTAATTCTGCATGGAATGACGTAAAAATATACAGGGGCTCCAATTTAAAATAAGAAAAATAAAGTGCTTTAAAGTTTGAAATGTTTGACACTAAATTTTGGACACCCTGTATAATTCATATCGATCAAACTTAGTTAACGGGACTATCAGACCTTATTTAATAAGTATCTTGTATGATTTTATTAACAAGGCACTATTTTTATTTTTTATTAATTTTTTTAAACAATTGTGCAAAACTGATTTTTTTTTAGTTTTTATTTTTTTGCTGATATCCCTGAATCGATTCCAATAAAATTATAGGAGTATGTAGGCAACCATAAAAGGTATCCAAATAAGCAATAAAATATATAGCATGCAATTTAAAAAAATATATCATCATGACGTCACGCTTTTTTGGGACACCCAGTATAATCAAAAATATTTTCCTTTAATGCATCATAGGATACAAATACATTCTACAAAATATCGAAATCCTAACTTAATTAATAACTGAGCTATAGAGGACGGGAGGTGAGATGCAGGACCCTGTATACTAAATGTTGTTTTACTTCGTTCCTTTCAAATTTTTAACCTGGCAAAGTGGGCGGTTGGTCCAAAAAAGCTTGAGAAACACTGATCTAAACGAAATAGTAACTTCATGAAAATATTGCATTACCCCGTATATTTATCGTTACCGCAAACTGTTTCGCAAGACCATTAAATCTAAATTTAGATAGCGAAATTTACTTACGAGGCCGTCACTCAAACCTCGCTCAAAAGTAAAAGTATATTATCTCCACGACCGTAAACCCTTCCTGCTGGGGATGTTTATTTAAAAAAAAACTTTTTTAATATCCAGCGACTTCTCCAGAATTCACTCCGGCTAGTTTGTACATACAGTTCGTCTTAAGCCGTTTCAGCTTGTAATAATTGAATAAAATAAACAAACCGGTAATTTCTTGCAGGCGTATTTTATATGTTTTTTTGGGGAGTGAAATGTAGAAGTAGAAGTAAAGTGGACACTTGCGAGATTAATAATGCATGGGGGCGCGCAGTTTTATTTTACGGCCACCAAAAACCTTAACACTGAACCTGCTCAGATGCTTAATAATAGAGCAGGCAGAAAGAGTTGCGTTTTCCGCAGGTTCGCTGCTTAAAAAATCATGAGCACTCTATGCCAGGAATTTTATTTCTCGCCCCGGAGTTCGCGAAACTTTCTCATCTACGCTAAATAACGAAAAATGATTCCATCTTATAATAATTAAAACTCGATTAAACCATATTTTCGATTTATATAAAACAACTTACGAAAAGTTTTTCACGGCCTGGATGATATCTCCACAAATGTTTTAGTGTAATATTTTTTTTTAGGATTTCGATGAGTAATAAACATAAGCAATGCTTAAACACAGTTTAAATTAAATTTGTATAGTTTTTTTTTGGCCCACTGTGTATAATAGATATTTATACACTAAGAGAGTTAAGCAAATGTTTATTCACGTTATAAAATTTTATCCAATTTTGACGAAATAATATGAATAAATTAATTATGGTTAATATTTAAGTGTCATCATCACGCCTGACAAATAATTTTTATTTCGTCAAAATAAAGTTAAATACAAAGTTTTCAACTTACTAGTGACTTAAAAACAATTTATTTCACACTTCCATGTGTTTTTTATTATAATAATTTTGTGTCTTACTGTTAATTTAATTACCATCTTAATTGATTAATTGTAATGTATTTTTGTAAAATGGTTATTCCGTTAAATAAATAAATAAATAAACAACTATTTAAAGTGGTTACTAAGAATTAGATAATGTCAGTTTAAAACGTCAAAATTAAATAAAGAAGTATACACCGGATAAGCCAAAATTTATAATTAATTGAATTCGACAGCATTTTACTTTTGTTGACAATAAATTCGAATGATTGAAATGTAATACTAGACCAAACGTACGTAATTCACTTTGAAACAATCCATTTGGAAACGGTGAATGATGACTATTAAAGAATCTAAATCGTGATATAATTCAATGGATGTTTGTATTGTGTGAAGGCTGAATCGGATGAAATATGGACCGTAATAAAACTTTCCGATCAATTCAATATCCTGTTTCGGATTCGGTGCTGAATTAATGCTGAATCCTCTCACTTTTTAATTGTGTTTTTTTTTCTGATTTATCGAGTTTTATAGCTTCGACCTGCACATTGTGAAGGTTTATAGGCCTTAATTTTTTATCAATATCTGCTGCCTATTCACGTTGTGTTACTAGTGCGGATTCACAAATTTTACATCCAATCAGGACCCAGGACCGGCTTAGGCATTTGCTATAGGCCCCTCTCGTACCCACGCAATGTCGGGACAAAATTATTGTTAAATTGTGAATAATTGAGTTAAAATTTGTATAATTTTCGCAACGAGTAATAATTTGTATTCATTACTGCGATAAATTAAAAAGAATATCATGCCATTTTATTTTTACTCAATTTATTTTACCATTGGAACACAACGTTTCTCATTTAAAAGTAAATTAATAATGTGGAATATATAGTTAATAATTTTTATACATTTCCATTATCAAATGGACTTCTATAGTGTAGTACACTATGGTTTGTTGTAAAAAAGTATAAGGAATACCACTTGAACCTTTTTAAGAATAGAAGTCATTGGCAGAGTGTCCATTTTTTAATCACGTTTGTTCCTACCAGGCGCATGTTTAACCCATTAGCCCCCAATGGTACAATTTTGAGATGCAGATTTAAAATTATTTTGCAAAAATTTTGGAGAATTTCAATGAAATCAATTTGTATTTCTGTTAAGTGTGAACTTAGTACTCTGCGAAAACACCAACAAATGTCGCTTTGGGTCCTCTATTATTCGCAAATTGTAGCTTGGAACACATAACCTGAAACGCTCTTGTACACAGCCTTGAAGGTATCTACCAAGGAATTGTAAAAACTTTCAAATGTGAATAAGTATAATTCGATGTTGTTCTCTATACTCTGTTCTACGTTCTGGCCAGACGCAAAAACATATAAAACACGACAGGTGAGTTTTTCTTTTATGACTTTGAACTTTATGTTCTATTTTTGGGACATTGGCGTATTATGATATAATTTATGACCAAAGTTGTACATTCCAGAAATGAATGGAAAAAAATCCTAACCTCGAATGAGCTTGTTGCTCTTTATGAGGATGCAGAATTTTTTGCTAACTTAAAAAATAACGCTAATGTCATCAACGTTGCTATAATATCTCCGGACCCAAACCAGCTATCTGATTTGAAGCAATGAAATTATAAAAGGACTCGATTATTTTACACATTAAAATTATTACTTATTTATATGACAAGTTTCGGTCTCTCGGCCATCTTCAAGTTGAGAAACCGAAACATATCGACTTGTAAATAAATAATAATTTTAATATGTAAAACAATCGAGTTCTTTTACAAAGTGTGCAATGATAAATGCACCTCCGTATGCCATAGAACGATGATTTTGCGTTAGACGACAATAGGAAGATGCTAATTTAAAGTTTACAATGGTAGTATCCGCAAGGTTTTCCGCTGTTATGGTCATAATTTTACATTCTTCATGATCATATAAAATAGCACTGATATTTTCATTAGATTTAAATAATGACCCAACATTTAGATGTATTATTTATGTTTCTTTTGCTGTCATATTATATTTTACTGAGTAATTTTTTTTCTCTTGCTTTCTGCAAAAAAGGAATATTTCTGTATTTACAAAGTCTTGGGCCAACTATCCGGCTCAATAAATTTATCCTCAAATACGAGGCTTATCCGTAAAATAAGGTTCCCAATGATTTTTCACACTGAAAAACATATTTAATGGCATTGAATAATATATTTTTGGAAAGCTTAGACTTTCCCCTATTTTTCGATATAATCAATGCATCTTTGCATGCAGTGTACCAAATTCTTTATGCATGAATCGTAGTCCTCTTCCGCCGCGCCACGATGGAGGCTTAAACCCTCTTTTTTTAGCTCCTCTCCGGTTCTGAAATGCGCCCCGCCCAGGTGTTTCTTCAATTCAGGAAAGAGATGGTAGTTCCTTAGGACCATGTCTGGGCTGTAAGGCGGGTGTGTGACAGTATCTCATCGAAACCTGTTGATGAGATCGGTTCTTAAACAGGCGGTGTGCCGTCGAGCGTTGTCCCGATGGAGACGCACTCCCTTCGTGAGCGTGCCTTTCTTGTTTTGAATTGCACGGCAAAGGTTCTTCAACATCTCACAGTAGCAGATCGCATTGATTGCTGTACTGGCAGGCATACATTCGAACAACAATAACCTATGCCTGTCCCAAAAGACGGATTGTTCTTTCGGTTCCGGTGTCGTGTGGTGGACTCAGATCTCGTCCCAGTGATAATGGAGTCCAAGCATTCCTGGCCATGGGTTTCGTAGGCCTGAAGAAATTCGCAGGCCGGTTCAAAACGTTTCCGTTTGTTGTCTTCTGTCAGCATTTTCGTACAAATCTTGGCATACCTTAAATGATCTATCAAAACTTTGTAAATGCAGGACTTGCTGACATCAGGGATCATCTCGTAGAGATCCCGAACTATCACCCTTCAATATTTCACTTTCGAAATCGATTCGTCCGAAACCGATGGCCGTTCAGAACGTTGTTCGTCATGGAAGTCTGTACGTCCATCTTTGAATTCATCTGCGCACGTGTTGCAGGCTCATACACTTTTCTCCATAGACTTCACACACTTGGGAATTAATGTCCACCAGCGCAGTGTTTTTTGCACACACAAAACGAATCACAGAGCGTAATTCGTACCTGACGGGAAAAGCGAGTGGGAGCTTCATCTCTAACGTCTGCTAAGGAAAAACCAAGAGTCGCAGACAGCTCGTCGGAGTGGGGACTGGAAGAGAAGAAGCCAAATTACACTCAAGTGTCGCCAAATCCCACGTAACAGACTTCCTCGCATCTGCAGCTCATTGGGAATTTTTTTTAAGGACAACCCCCTGAAAGCCGATAAACACGTGGTCAACGATAGCGAGGAACTTTGGAATTTCCCGATATTAAATGCCCTTATTACCTGACCGACTCTCACCTAATGTATATAATCCACAAAATTTCGTTTGTACATCATTCTTGAAAATGACACCAAGCCGAAACTATAGTAGTTGAAAATAAAGCAATTTAATCGTGAAACAAACCAAGTGAATTTTAATTTTTAAACCTATATAATAACCCTCATATTTTGTCGAGGCCTATTTTATATGCTTTTTCGGTGTTTCTTTGAAATTTTAATTCCGAAATTTCTAAATGTCCAGATGGACAAATGCATTTTTAATATATTCTCTTTCACCGTGGAGCTAGGATTTGCTCTACCCAAGAAGTACCATGCCAATCTAGGTACAGCTGATAGTTAATTTCAACGGTGTTTTTGGACCCCATTATTACATTTTCCGTAGAAATCATCGCCATTGCCAACTACTAATAAAAGAAACAAAAACGGAAACTTCAAGAATCTTTGCAAAGTATTTCCTCTGAACCAGGTAAGTAGAGTAAGAAAAAATCGAAAAATGCTTTGATGCCATAAAATGGGAAAATACTTCTCCAACATACAACCAGACAAATTCAACATCTAAAGATGAGTTTTAAAACGTTCGTACTATGCTAGAAAACAAGTGGGCTGTGGAACTTTTTGAATATTTGTTCTCAAAAGATTTAATGCAGCTTATAGAACAGAAAGAAATACAGAGCGATAGGAACTAGGTAATTGTGGGCATGCGTCGCTCAATAGACGGTACACTTCAAGTGGGTATGATCATTTGTGTGTGAACAATAAGTTGCTGATTCAATGTATGGTAAAAAACATATCTAATTTATATTCAGGTTATGTTTATCTCAAATTGTATTATAATTTCAACTCTATCACGTACATCTACCAAAACATTTTTGGTAAGAATAGAAGGCCTTTGCATCAGCAAACACGTCGTGTATTGGGAAATCTTGTAACTAAATGATGCACGTATTTTTTTTAAATTCATCTGGATTAAGCCTTACAGAAAAATAATGAGCAGGAATGCAATGACTGGTTCCGACTTTCATTGTCGAATGAAAATATGTTTCTCAGAGGAATGTATCTTACTCTAGTGAAAAGACCATTTTCAATTGTAAAATGGGCGCTCCGTTCGTGTAGTGGATACAGGCGAGCGCTTGTGACGGCTGCACTTCGAGAAGTATTCGTTCGGGTCCGTGGTTATTGTATACGTCTTTTATTGTTCATTTGTTCATTTTAAAATTTTGAAAATATCCCTTTTTCAATTTCCAACACTTGAGCGCAAAAAGTTAAAAATTAAATTGAAACGCAGGAATATAATTTAACAAAAATTCAGTCCGATTCACAAGATGACAATCTTTCAAAATCATTTTGGTTTCTGAATGTGCAGCAATTTTCAGTCGAGTTGCGAATTTTGGAAAATTTCAATTTTTTTTCAATGTCCAACTCTCGAGCACAAAAATTTGAAACGCAGGAATAAAATTTAACAAAAATTCAGTCCACTTCACTAGGCGCCGATCTTTCAAAATAATTTTGGTTTCTGAATGTGCAGCAATTTTCAGAAGAGTTACGAATTACGAACGGCGTAAAGCCGTAAATAGTAAAATATAATTTAGAAATTACCATAAGAAAAAATCATTTGAAAATTCGTAGAATTGTTGATTGACCGTTTGGCCTGGAGGAACAAACTCTGCATATACACCTTTGCAATCGAATAAATAACTGAGCATTGTCTTGATGTTGGACTTTTTTTGAATGAGGAGAGGTAGCTGTTTTCCACTGGATTGATTGCTGCTTTGTTTCTGGGTCGTACCTATAGCACCACGATTCGTCGCCAGTGATAACCTTAGAAAAAGAAAATCTGGGTCCTCTCCGAACTGATTTTTCAGCTCAAGACAGGCCTGAAGCCGACACTCCCTTTGGTCGTTAGTGAGAAGACGAGAGACAATTTTGGCTTCGCCTTTTCATGTGCAAATAATAAAAAAACTCTAAATTAAACTCCATGACACTCCAGACATGTCACAAAGTTGATCAATGGTTCACGAACAAGGGTGACTTTTTTAACGTTGTCGTCCGTTCTTGAAATTGCGGGGCGCCCAGAACGAGGTTGGTCTTCAATCGATATTGCTCCATTCTTGAAACGTGAACACTAATAGTAGACACGAGTTTTACTGAGACCATCATCCCCATAACCTGTTTTTAGCATCACAATGGTTCCCGCTGGCGTTTTCCCCAACAGAAAATAAAATTTCAAAGCGGCGTATTGCTCCCGGCAGTCAGCCATCTAACGTTTTCGCCGAAATGGAAAAAGTGATTTTACTCACCCCCGCCGCCCCATTTCCGTTACTTCTGCCCCCCCCCCCTCGTATGTATTAGGAGCAGGCATCTGATGCTCTGGTATACCAATAGTTTATAACTCAATGTCATGAAGTAGATTTAGAGAGATAAAGCGATATACTGTGACAATAGTAAATTGAACAATAATGATCAATTTTTACTCGGGGCATACTTTGATATTTTGAAGATAAACTTCACGAGATTTGACATTTTTTCGAGCAAACTTTTCATAGATGAATTGATAGATCGATATTAGGAAGCTCACCCAACAAAACTGTATTTGCATGGAAAACTAATAACATTTGCATGTGCTACTTTAATGGGTGTCTTTACAATGTTGACCCTTATAAAGTCAAAGAATGATAACGGAGGACCCCTAGGTTGCAGAGCACTGAAAATTGTAATCAAGGCAATCTCTCCTGACACTATAAAATATCATTAAATCTTCTTCGATATTTTCGTTACGGGACATGAAATTCATAAATGCCTGTGAGACCTAAAGTTGAAAGCAACTGGAAAAATTACTTCGTAAACAAAGTAGTATTCTCTTATGGCGTGAAAGGAAATAAAGGAAAAGACAGAAAGAAGCTATTTTGAGAAATGGTTTGATAAAGGTGGCGAAGTTATCATGGTATGTTGGAATAAAAACATTGGCTTCAAATTACAATGACGTCTTGCCACTAGGAAATGCAAAAATATTTTCAAGAAAAGATAAAAAGTGACAATAGCCATATGGGAGGAGTCTACCTGTTAGACAAACAAATATCATTATACAGAATAAGGATTTATTCTACAAAAAATGTATTTACATGTTTCCTCTAAAAAGATCAGCGAACATGATATTCCAATATAATAATCCTATTTTCCGTTTTTTTATCTACACCTTGTATAGTCCACTTGGACATTAAAAAATCAAAATGGCAATAATTGTTACTTAATCCCTTTCAACAATTTAAAATGTACAGTGATTTTGGCCATTAAAATGAGCCCCAAAACCTACTGTAAAAATTTAAGACAGCTTTGCTGCGTTGAATGATATAATTGTTTTTATCGAGTTTATTTCAAATAGATACTAAATTGCAAGCGAATTAACTTTTAATTTATACAGGGTGTCCCACCGAGGTGGTACATAAAAAGTATATGAACTTGTAATTAATGTATTGTAATGAGATTTTCAGCGTTTACGTGATTAAGGGTGCCTTTTTAATGAAAATCTTTTCAAGATTATTCGACTTCCGGTTACACCGGAAGTCAACACCAACTTCCTTATTTTAAATAGAATGCTATATTTTTTATTGCAAATTTGGATTACACATAAAATTCTGTGAAAACAATCATAAAACATAACCTCAAAATTTAAGCGTTTTCGAAATATTTGACATTTTAAAAGATTTTGTGCGTTTTCATAATTCAATTCAAAAATACATATCTCCGAACAATACAAAATTGAAGGGATGTAATGTTGGCCATAAAAAGCCAATACCCGAAGGTACCCAGCGGTGATTTATTTTTGGAAAAATAAAATTAAGAGTGTTCAAAATTTCATACAACTGTAAAGCATAAAATCTTGATTTTTTTAAATAAAACACCGTATATATTTTTACATATTCCGACCCAGATTTCAATTCTGCATTGATATATACCAGCATTCCCTATGCATCTTCTTTCGTTTCCAAGATATTAACATGTTTATAAAAATACGACAATTTTCTGTGCAATAGAAAAACAATGGGAATGTAATTTATCAAGTGGACCTACCTTAATTACGTAAACGCAGAAAATCTAAATACAATACATTAATTACAAGTCCATATACTTTCAATGTACCATCTCGGTGTGGTACCCTATGTGCGCCTTGTGGTCTAAGCCTAGATGTCACAAAATCACATTATATAAATTCACAAAACGAAAATAGAATAAGCAGCGAAAAAGAAACAGCATACATATAAATGAAACACAAATCTACACTGTACGAATATCAAACATAGTTTTTATGTAAGCCTGAATAAGTAATCCGGCAAACCCTCTTCATCTGTATTCAATTTCATCGTTGCTTAGACGGTCAAAGGGGTTAACTTTTCCGGATGAAAATGCACGTGATGGCATGTGTGTGTGTATAAAGTTTCCGAGAAAATGTGATGTGTAATACTTTGGGGATTTTAAGGTGTAATGCTTTGGGCGGCAAAGCGGCAACGTTAATTGGCGGAAAATTTAACGATTAAGGTCAAAGTCGCCCTTAATGAGACGCGTGCGATTAAATTTCCAGATCAGACAGATTTTATGTGTCTTTTCCACTCGACACGGATAATAAAGTCCGGCGATTTGCTTAAATTAGGGGTTATATTACTATTAATGGGGATTTAGTCTAGTGGATTTAAAGGGAATGTTCAGCTCATCGGGTGTATCATTAAAATGTTCGGTTTATCTTTATTGATAAGTTTCGAAATGGTTCGCTTGTAATCGCTTTGTGTGCTAAATTAATTCTCAAATGTACTAACACCACCAACACATAATTACTATTATTATTCATCCATTATTTATTTGGTATAGAGTAGTGGTTCCCAAACTGTGTACAGCACACTGATCGAATTTAACAACCTAGTAATGCAAAATCATAAATTACAATAATGTTTTATGTTTTTCAGAATATAAATTATTGGTGACTTACTGCGGCATCAAAAAGCCTAAATAACGCTTGAAAGTCTAAGAGCTCATTCTGAACACTGTCTATAAAAAAAAATGGTGATGTGGCCATCATGTTACTTTCTCCGACTTGATGGTATCATTTATATTTACGTTTTCATGGTTCATTTTCAATTGAAATCATATTTTAAATGTACATCGAGCGTTGCGTAAACTTGGATGAAACTGACGTTTAAAACGTCAAAATTATGAAACGGAAAAAATATACTTCAAATCCAAAAACTCGGTTTACTCAAAAACTAACGAGATTTCGAAAAAAACTTATTCTTTAGAAGTTGTTCATTTTGCTATTCTCTACAATTATTATTCACACAAATTTGCTGTAACTATCATCGTTTCATAATTATAAACCAAAAGTTAAAAAAAATTAATAAATTTTTTTCTCGAATAGCAATGATTTTATGAAAAATATTTTCAAGCAAAAGATGTTCATTTCTTTGTTGTCTTCAATGTTTGTTTAAATGTTTTTGTGATATTTTTCATATTTAAGAAAATATTGGCAAAAAACAAAAAACAGTTAAGGTAAACACCCACTTCCGGTGTACGAAATTTTACCAAAAGCTTTTCAGTTCTTCAGATTATCAAATAAGACGTATGTTGAAAGTTTCATATCAATTGCTCTATTAGTTTTTGAGATACAGCGCACACAGACAGACACACACACACACACACACACACACAGACAGACAGACACACACACACACACAGACACAATTTTTTTTTTTCCAGAAATTGTTGAAATGGCATCTAGGGACCCCAAAACGGATATTTCCGTAAAAAAAATTTTTGAAAAAAAAATCACGATCACAATATTTTCTCGTACTTCGTAACGGAGAAAGTAAAAATGTGGGACTTCCAGATACGGAGATTTGCAAAATGACTTTTGTCGTAAATAGTGCTTAAATAGACCAGAAACGCCTAAATAACGATTAATTTTTTTTTTCAAATTTTTGTTTTTATTTTGTTCAAGTCAGAGCTCCCTACGCGTGTTTTATATATTTTTTTGAACGTCAACTCAAATGCATTGTTTAACACGGCAACAAAGCAGATCTATTGAGTTGGATTCACATCATCGCTCTCTCGGCTGTAAAACTCCAGCCGCGTCAGTAAATCTACCACTTTATTGCCTAGTTAAACAAACAGCTATAATAAATAACAATATTTATTAAGGCAATAATACAATATAATTGTCTTGTTTTTCATATTATCATTACACTACAGAAAGTTAATAACAAAGTATTGAATTTACAATTTAATTTCGGGCTACTTTTACTTCATTACATATTGGCGTGCAGGCCGGTAGTATTGCAAAACAACGAAGGAAAATGAACGATGTTATTGGGTTAAATCGTTGCAAGGGAACGAACCATGTTCCTTATCTAGTTCGTGATGCATGGCTTGATTGAAAATATATATACAATATAATGTTATGCGGTGCTGAATTTACCCTCATATCCGGAAAATTATTTTTATAAATTGTTCGAGGTGGAGAAACCGCTTCATTGTCGATATTGCTGCTTAGAATGCACGGAATTTCATTGGTGCAATAAGCGTGTTCAATGGCACATAAACTGTCTGCATGTCCGGACTGCAGATAATTATATAATCACATCATGTATGCATTGTTTTGCCAAGAGGAAGAACTTGATTGTCTAGTCAGGATAATAATAGACTTGTTCATAATTATGTAATTCCATGTTGAGAATACGTATTCAGCAGTTCTAATCCATAACGTAGATAATTAATTCAAAGCTGTATAGTTTTCATTCATGAAAATTTCTAATTAAATTTTTATTTCTATTGCAGTTTGAAATTTTTTTTTTTAATCTTAATAAAATCGCTTTATAAAGCTAAAAGCTGCATGTAGAAGTGAGTCATTATTTTACCGTTAAAGCAATGAAGCGAAAACTGCCGCCGACTTAGTACCAATCGTTAGCGCCATCAGCGGTTTCTCATAATTTCAGTTGAAGTGTTCTTTTTCGTGTTTCGCTCAACATGAAAAGTACCATGCCTAGTAATATTTTAGGAATGCCTGACATGTAAAGTTGTGGCAGTCAATGTGTTATATGATAATTCACACATGTTTTAAGGGGGAACACCACCTTGAGCGTTGAAAAAACAGGTAATTTTCGTATTTTATTTTCGGCATAAAAACAAGTCAAGAGGGCAAATCGTTTCTGATGGTTTTATTTAGTGATAAACCGGCTTCCAAACTATTTTTTTATCGCGCTTATCGCGGCCGCTGCGCCAGGTGGCGCAGACGTCCTCTTGCGCGAGATCGCCCCACTGCGGGGAGATTCGAAATTTCATTTTATTTTTCAAAAAAAAAAATAATTTTATGAAAAATATTTTCAACCAGAAGATGTTCATTTCTTTGTTATATTTAATATCCGTTTAAATGTTTTTGTAATATTTTTCATATTTCAAAAATTGTCGGAATGAAATAAAAGACTGTTAAGGTAAAAAAGGCGAACGCGACGGCGTTAATCATATAATTGCTGGCACTGCCGCATTTTGTTCCAAGGTAACGGTATATTTTCGCCGTATTTTGGAGCGGTATTTTCTTGGAGCGAGCGCGACTGTAACGCTCCACGAGTGGAACCGGTATTTACATCTCTAATTCAGAGGCACTGAGATGGGTCGGACTCAACGGTCACCTTTAGTTCGTCATTTTTGACCTTTGATTCTGGGTGACCGCGTGGCTCATTTGTACCCGTACGAAATTTTGCGAACCAACTTGACACTGCCTGCTGCGTAGTTACACTAAAGTCAAATACATTATTAATGTTTCGCGCGGTCTGCGACGCCGTAGTTACACGTAAGAACTCATATTTCATAATACTGCGAATTTCCAACAGTTTCATTTTTAACAAAATTAATTATTTTCATATTAAAAAAAAAATTATCGGGAAAATCCAATTAGCAGTTAAGGTGAACATCCACTTCCAATGTACGAAATTTTACCCAATTATTAAATTAAATTAAAAATTATATTTTTTCTTCATTTCGAAAGCAATTGTTTATAAAAGTAAATCGACAATATTGACAGTAGTAAAATCTGAACAGTTCGAATTAGTTCTACCGAATTAGTGTGAATAATGGACAAAATTTAACACTGAATTTTCCAGGCATTGATCGGCTTTAAGCTGAAATATTCAATTAAGCATTACATTAATGGAAACGTGTTCGAACATATGGCCAATTTGTTATGCGCGCAAATAAAATAGTAATAACTGCATCCGATCGCTTCAATAAATATTGCACCGATGCTGCCACGTGCATAAAACCTATTGCGACCAATTCCGGTTCGATCGAACAGGATAAATTTGATGGAATATATACACATAATACAGCTTGAACAGGTAAACTACCTAAATTACATTTAGTAACAAATCATTGTTAATAACTACGAATAAACACAATTATTTTTGTCTGCATGTATTTAGTCAGTACATTATTTTATTTTATCCCATAATGTTAACATGCCAATAACTCCATAGCAACGAGTAACGTTAAGGCACCTTTAACAACACTAGTGTTGTTATATTATCTTAACGCAACTCGTTGTTATGGAGGTATTGGCAAAGCAAACATGATTTCGCTTTTTGACGGTTTTCATTAAACATTTCTTTTAAATTAAAAAATTGAAATAGAATAAAATAATAAACCGTGTTACGACACACGTAACGTTATTTGCTTTTACATTACTCGCGAATTTAAAAGCACGAGCGACGTAGCAAACGTTTGTCTCGTAATGTAAAATCCTTCATTACGTTACTTGTATCGTAAATTACTATTACTGGAGTATTGTGAAACGATCGATGGTTTGTAATTTGAAATCAATTTAAGGCTTATTAAATATTCGTGATTCTTGTTTTTAGCTGCAGGGCGTATTTGATCAATTTCAGATAACTTTAATTTTATTTCTCTGTAAACGTCACTATTTTAAAACCTATAATAAGTTTCTTGCGCAACGGTCGGGAGAAACACGAATATCCTTTAAAACTTGATCATGATAGATTACCGAGTTTAATGCCATTTATCGTAAATACCAATAAATATTCCCAAGACTTATTCGATATGCACCGGAGGTACGAAAAATAAGATTTCCCGACCGGGGCAAAATGGGACGCCCATAAATTTACAGCATCTATTCAGAATTACGACTGTTTCATAAATATTCGAGATAACAATAAATACTGTTATAGAAAAGCGCAACTAAATTACTCCATTTAGTTTTTCTTTTCATTATATTACATGAATATGATTGTTGTGACCGTTACTAAATGGTGCGATATTTTCAATTGAAAATAGGTTTCTACCTCGCTATTTATTGGACCACATACAAATACCATGTTTGATTTGCATTATAAACAATACTGACACAACTAGTTTTGAAAATTGCAGATCGCTATTATCAAGTGTTGTTTTCCATGGTGATGTGACCGCATCATGTTACGTTCTCCGATTTGTAATGCTATAATAGCCATAATAGGTATTGAAATTGAAAAATCCTCACTTGTTGCAGCAGATGAGACGAAACTGGTGTTTCGCTTCTTTGTCGAGCCGACTTGGTCAGATTGAGTTCGTCTCTTCAGAAAAGATAGGACCAACCTGACCTTGTTCTGTGATTGGTAGAAATAAAGGGATAACTCACACAGAATACATTTAATTATTCATCTTAATTATGTGTACTGGTCTTTCTTAATTTTTCTTGGAAATAAGCATACCAAAAAGTGATAATTAATAGACTAATAAAGTGTGTCATATTACTCGTATATTACCATATTTAAATAACTTCTATTTTCTACATAGTTCTTTTCTACATAGTTGGTGTATGTCATTCTCTAGTTGGAAATAAAAACAGGCAAAAAGTCCGAGTCCTTGAGTGTTTCCTTATCGTAAGCTGAGCGAAACATTTCCACGGCTAAATACTTTCCGGCGGACGGCTTTGTCATAGAAAAGTTTTTCCAGGCTGATAATGCGAATGTTACAGCGGCTCTCCAGCTGAAGTTCAGAACGCCACTTTTCCCTTCCTGTGCGTGGCAGCGGCCATAGTTTCACGAAAATGGAAAATAATCTTCTGTCGAGGACCTATCAAAGGGAACACGTTTTTCTCAAGTGAATTTTCGGGAAAGTTATTTATCGATAAAAAGCGAGCAAAGTTTCCCGCATCGTAAAACTTATTTGATTCTATTAAGCTTTTTGTAATTCCTATTGTGAAAGAAATATTCATTTCTTTTTTTAGAATACATTACATAATGTTAAACTTTATAATAATAATAATAATACTAATAACGATTTATTTCCCAATAGATTTAGAATCCATTTACGGAAAAGAGTAATAATTAACTTAAAACACAAGTTTAAAGTAAACTTAAAATTACAATTACAATAAACTTAAAATCAATGGTATGCATAAAAATAAAGAAAAAAAAAATGGTGATGTGGCCATCATGTTACTTTCTCCGATTTGATGGTATCATAGCTATTTATATTTACGTTTTCATGGTTTATTTTCAATTGAAATCATATTTTAAATGTACATCGAGCGTTGTGTAAACTCGGACGAAACTGACGTTTAAAACGTCAAAATTATGAAAGATGGAAAAATTATACTTCAAATTCAAAAACTCAGTTTACTCAAAAACTAAAAGGATTTCGAAAAGAACTTATTCTTTATAAGTTGTTCATTTTAGCATTCTCTACAATTATTATTGACATAAACTTGCTGTAACTATTATCGTTTTATAATTATAAACCAAAAATTAAAAAAAATAATAATAATTTTTTTTATCGAATGAAAATGATTTTATGAAAAATGTTTTCAAGCAAAAGATGTTCATTTCTTTGTTGTCTTAAAATTTTGTTCAAATGTTTTTGTGATATTTTTCATATTTAATAAAATATTGGCAAAAAGCAAAAAAACAGTTAAGGTAAACTCCCACTTCTGGCGTACGAAATTTCACCAAATTTATTTCAGTTGTTCAGATTGTCAAATAAGGCTTATGTTCAAATTGCTCCATTCGTTTTTGAGATACACATTCCGTAATCACAATACTTTCTCGCACTTCGTAACAGAGAAAGTAACAAGTCCTGAACAAAAGAGTCCTCAAAAAAGTCCTGATAAAAAGTCTTTGTACAAAGTTCACATATATAGTCCTGAAAAAATAGAACACCGACAAAAGAAATGACCTTAAATAAGGTCCTAAAAAAAGACTTGAAAAATGTTTTGAAGGACCGCCCGAAAAAAAAAGTCCTGATGAAAATATTCCCGAAAAAAAAAATTCCAGGAAAGTCTTGAATAAAAAAAAAAAAGTTCATAAAAAGGCCTGAAAAAGAGTATTGAAAAAAGCCTTACAAAAGTACTGTATAAGTCTTGAAAAGTCCAGAAAATACAGTCCTGAATATAAAGTACGGAGAAAAGTCTTGAAATAAGCCTTGAAAATAAAATCTTGAAAAAGAGATCTAAAAAAAGTCCTAAATTTTTTTTTTTTTTAATTAAATTCCAAAAAGTACTCAAAATGTCCTGAAAAGAGTTCTGAAAGGCCTAAAAAATCTTCTGAGAAATCCAGAAAAAGCCCTAAAAAGTCGCGAAAAGAAGTGCTAAAGAAGGGCCTGAAAATAATTCCGAAGAACGTCGCGAAAACAGTCCTGAAAAAATAAAAAAAAAGTTCTAAAAAAAGCCTTACAAAAGTCCTGAATATAAAGTACTGAGAAAAGTGTTAAAAATAGCCTTGAAAATAAAATCTTGGGAAAGAGACTTTAAGAAAGTCTTGAAAAAGCAGTTATGAAAATAAAAATTAAAAAAATTAATTCCAAAAAGTACTTAAAATGTCCTGAAAAGAGTTCTGAAAGGCCTAAAAATCTTCTGAGAAATCCAGAAAAAGCCCTAAAAAGTCCCGAAAAGAAATGCTAAAGAAGGGCCTGAAAATAATCCCGAAGAACGTCGCGAAAACAGTCCTGAAAAAATCTAAAAAAAGTTCTAAAAAAAGCCTTACAAAAGTCCTGAATATAAAGTACTGAGAAAAGTGTTAAAAATAGCCTTGAAAATAAAATCTTGGGAAAGAGACTTTAAGAAAGTCTTGAAAAAGCAGTTATGAAAATAAAAATTAAAAAAATAAATTCCAAAAAGTACTTAAAATGTCCTGAAAAGAGTTCTGAAAGGCCTAAAAAAATCCTGAAAAAGACCTGCAAAAAGTTCCGAAAAGAAGTTCTAAAGAAGGGCCTGAAAAAATCCCGAAAAACGTCACGGAAACAGTCCTGAAAAAAAATCCCTATAGAAGCTTTGAAAAAAGTTCTAAAAAGGGTCTTAAAAAAATCGTGAATGAAGTTCTGGAAACGAAAAAAATGTACTTTAAAAAGGCCTTAAAACAGCTCTGGACAAAAGCCTTAAAATAGTCCTGAAAAAATTCCTGCAAAAGAATCCAAAAAATTTAAGTCTAAAAAAGTCCCGAAAAAAAGCCCTAAAGAAACAAGTTCTTTTGCGTCTTGTTAAAAATAAAGTCTTAAAAAATATTACTGAAAAAAGAGTTCTGAAAACAATTTCCGTATAAAAATGTCCTGAAAGTAAGACCTCGAAAAAAAAAAATGAAGTCCAGAAAAAAAAGTCCTGAGAAAAGGGTCCTGAAAAAAATCCCTATAAACAACCTGAAAGTCCTGAAAATACAGTCCTGAATATAAAGTACTGAGAACAGCCTTGAAAAAAGCCTTGAAAATAAAATCTTGAAAAAGAGACCTAAAGAAAGTCCTGAAAAAGCAGTTTAAAAAAAATAAATTCCAAAAACTTCTCCAAATGTCCTGAAAAGAGTTCTGAAAGGCCTAAAAAAATCTTGACAAAAATCTACTGAGAAATCCTGAAAAAGCCCTCAAAAAATCTGCTGAGAAATCCTGAAAAAGACCTGAAAAAAATTTCCGAAAAGAAGTTTTAAAGAAGGGTCTGGAAAAATCCCGAAATACGTCGCGAAAACAGTCCCGAAAAAAAATCCGCATAAAATATTTGAAAAAAGTTCCAAAGAGTCTGGAAAAACGGCCGGAAAAAAATGTACTGTAAAAAGGCCTTAAAACAGTTCTGGATAAGAGTCTCGAAAGCACAACTGAAAAAATTCCAGCAAAAGAATCCAAAAAATAAAGTCTTGAAAAGTCCAGAAAAAAACGCCCTAAAGAAAGAAGTCTTGTAAAAAGGAGCCGAAAAAGAAAGTTTTCAAAAAGTTCTGAAAACAATGTCCCGATAAAAATGTCCTGAAAGAAAGACCTTGAAAAAATCCTGAAAAATGAATTCCAGAAAAAAGAGTCCTAAGAAAGGAATCCCGAAAAAAATCCCTATAAAGGACCTGAAAAAAAAATTCTGAAAATTTCCCTGACAAATGATCCTGAAAAAAATTGTCTTGAAAAACAAAATTCTCAAAAACAAATCCTAGATAAAGTTCTCAAAAATACTAAAGAGGCCTTAGAATAGAAAAGTCCTGGAAAAAAGAGTCCAGAAAAAAGGATCCCGAACAAAAAAATCCTATAAAGGACCTGAAAAAAGTTCTGAAAAATGCCTTGACAAATGGTGATGTGGCCATCATGTTACTTTCTCCGATTTTATATTTACGTTTTCATGGGTTTATTTTCAATTGAAATCATATTTTAAATGTACATCGAGCGTTTTGTAAACTGACGTTTAAAACGTCAAAATTATGAAACATGGAAAAATTATACTTCAAATGCAAAAACTCAGTTTACTCAAAAACTAAAGGGATTTCGAAAAAAACTTATTCTTTATAAGTTGTTCATTTTGGCATTCTTTACAATTATAATTCATATAAATTTGCTGTGACTATTATCGTTTCAAAATTATGAACCAGAAATGAAAAAAAAAATAATAATTTTTTTTCTCGAATAACAATGTTTTTATGAAAAATATTTTCAAACAAAAGATGTTCATTTATTTGTTGTCTTCAATTTTTGTGTAAATGTTTTTGAGATATTTTTCATATTTAAGACGATATTGGCAAAAAACAAAAAACGGTTAAGGTAAACACCCACTTCCGGTGTACGAAATTTTACCAAAAGCTTTTCAGTTCTTTGTATTATCAAATAAGACGTATGTTCAAAGTGTCATATCAATTGCTTTATTAGTTTTTGAGATACAGCGCGCACAGACACACACACACATACACAATATTTTTTTTTTCCAGAAATTGTTGAACTGGCATCTAGGGACCCCAAAACGGATATTTCTGTAAAAAAAAATTTTGAAAAAAAAAATCCCGATCACAATACTTTCTCGTACTTCGTAACGGAGAAAGTAAAAATTGTCTTGAAAAACAAAATTCCCAAAAAAAAAATTCTGGATAAAGTTCTCAAACACGCCTCAAAAAATACTGAAAAGAGGCCTTGGAATAGAAAAGTCTGAAAAAAATTCTTGATAAAAGTCTTGAAAATGAAGTCCAGATTTTCATCTAGAAAAAAATTGCAAAAAGATTGGCAAGTCACCATGAGCAGTGGCGGCTCGTGGAACATGTTGGTGGTAGGGCCACTTATACAATATCCCCAGCCCCCTCTGTATTTGAAGAAAGAAAGAACGATTTATCTTCTTAGACCGAAGTAACTGGCGAAAAAGTGATTTAGGAATTAATTGAAAATTCTTGCTGAGCTTAAAACTACAGGTAGTGCCATGGCTCTTTGGCTCTATATAACGAGCCGCCCCTGTACACAGCTTATTATGTTTTTGTAAAAATCTTAGTGGACTTTTCTGGTGTATGTGGTTTAAGTATATTTGAAATTTAAAAACTGCAGTAACGTGAAATACCAACTGCTTCAACAAATAATAAGTGCATATTATAAATATTTTAATTTAAGCACTAAAAATGCATGTATACAGGGTGTTTCAGAGCTCTGGGATCGATCAATCACGTGCTTATTTGTCAAAATTTTGAAAAATGTTTTATATAAAAGTTGTGCAGAATAGTGAGCTGCACGCCCTAAAAATATTTAAATTTATACAGGGTGTCTCATAACAAAGTTACAGACCAAACTTATGTTTTTTTAAATGGAACACCCTGTATATTTTAACATTTTTGGATTCCTCGTTACTTGGAGATTAACATGAGCTAGGTTGTGGGGATTGAAACTGGGCCGTTTTTGTGTTATTCAGTTGTTTATACAAAAATTTGAACAAAATTGTTAAAGTGCTTCCCTAAAACTAATAAAGATAATTAATTCTAATTTAGTGGTAAAGTTTAGTTGAACTTTAGTCTTCAAAATCACTATATCATCCAAAATGTAACTCAGCGTATTGTACAGGGTGATAGCCATTCGCAAACTGCACAATTTCTTCATTTTTTTAAATAGAACACCCTATATATTTTTTCATAATTTGAAAGTCTATTGAGTAAGCTTTCATTTCATATTAGGTTTCGTATGTCTGAAGTTGATAGTGACTCGAGTATTTCAGAATTCGTTCGTAAGTTGCATGTTTCGGTTGAGAAGGATCCGTTTATAAGCGTTGTGTTTGCCTACAAAATCGTATTTTATGTTTTTGAGACATGTATTCAAATCTTGTATCCTACCATATTTCAACAAAAACTGGATGCATTATTCCCAATAAGTTATACAAACAATTATGTTTCAATACAGATAGAGAACTATAGTAAAAACTTATAAATCAACTTAAATAACAAAACAATTTAATAACATAAGTATATAAAATGAAAAATAACAATTTAAAGAAGTGTACAACATGTTTTCAAAATTTCGACCATTCTGATTTAAACAAATTCTGAGACGTTCAACGAACGATTTGTGAACTGCAACTAAAACTTGTGGCGTTACTGCAGAAAAAGCATTCCTAATTCGTATTCGCATATCTTCTGCTGTAGTCGGTGGTATACGGAACACCATGTCCTTGATATAGCCCCATAGAAAAAATCTAATTTCGTGAGGTCCGGCGACCTAGGTGGCCATAGTACAGGTCCGCCGCGACCTATCCACTTATTAGGGTAACGGTCATTCAAAAATTGTCGTACACTGCGAGCAAAATGTGGTGGTGCACCATCCAACTGGATCCACATATCTCTTACTACGTTGCGTGGTACGTCAAGTAGGTACTCATCTAAATGATTCCTAAGAAATTCTTCAAACATTTCTCCATTCAGGCTGCCTTCAAAGAAGTGTGGTCCTTTGACGCGAGTTCCTAGAATACCACCCCATACATTCAGGCTCCATCGATTTTGATTATTTACTGTCCTTGTGAAATTAGGATTGTGTTCCGAATAATAATGAAGGTTGTGTCTGTTTACCTTGCCATTATTGTGAAATGAAGCCTCATCAGTAAACAACACAAAATCAAAAAAATGTTCATTGTTTCCCAGAATATTAAGGGCCCAGTTACAGAATGCAGTTCTAGCGGGAAAATCTGCTTCTCCAAGCTGTTGTTCTAAGTGGATGTGGTAAGGGTGAAATTTGTGTTTCTTCAAAATTCTATGCGCTGAGGGCCGACTAATATCCAACTGATTATTTAATTCGGATAAACTTAATTTAGGGTTTTCATCTATCGATGCCAATACCAGGAATTCGCTATCTTCGTTAATTACAGGTTTGCTTTGCACAGGTTTTGAATAATTAACGTTACCTGTAGTCTCAAATCTCTCTTGCACTCTTCTAAATGTTCCTTGTCGTGGACACCGCCTCTCGGGATACCGCTGTCCATACACTCGCGAAGCCAAAAGACAATTTTTGTGACATTCGCCAAGAATGAAAATCATGTCAACCAATTCTTCTTGTGAGAAATTCATAATTATAAACTAAGATCACAACTTAAATGGTTCGATCTATTTTTCAGACTCATATAATAATTACAGTCATCTGTATTTTTTTGTTTGTTTATTTGAAATGATTGGTAACTAGATTTTAAAATTAATAATAAAAAACATGCAAATTACCAATGAATTTTGAAATATTAGAGTAACCATCAACTTCAGATATACGAAACCTTATATGAAACGAAAGCTTACTCAATGGACTTTTAAATTATGAAAAAATAAATAGGGTGTTCCATTTGAAAAAATTAAGAAATTGTGCAGTTTGCGAATAACTATCACCCTGTATAATACGCTGAGTTATGTTTTGGATGATATAGTAATTTTGAAGACTAAAGTTCAACTTAACTTTACCACTAAATTAGAATGAATTATCTTTATTAGTTTCAAGGCAGTACTTTAACAATTTTGTTCAAATTTTTGTATAAACAACTGAATAACACAAAAACGGCTCGGTTTCAATCGCCGAAACCTAAGTCATTTTAATCTCCAAGTAACGAGGAATCCAAAAATGCTAAAATATACAGGGTGTTCCATTTAAAAAAAACATAAGTTTGGTCTGTAACTTTGTTATGAGACACCCTGTATAAATTTAAATATTTTTAGGGCATGCAGATCACTATTCTGCACTTTTATATAAAACATTTTTCAAAATTTTGACAAATAAGCACGTGATTGACCGTTACCAGAGCTCTGAAACACCCTGTATATTTCACCAGCATATGTATTATTAAATTAATATTGAGAGCGAGTTCTTGCATTAGTTGAGTGCACACCAGCGTGGTCCATCCGTGTCAATTTAATCAGATAAGTCGAGAATATACGTTTCTGGTGTGAGAGACTTGGATGACGTTATTCCGGAACATTAAATTTTATAATCCTTTGCAGCGACGGTCCCCGTTAGTGCGATATGTCGTGAAATGATATAAAATGGCATTATGCTCGTTGGCAAATTTATAATAAATAACGGTGTCGGACCTTTTTGGACCAATTTGTCCCGCCGAGCCCTCGTCTGTGTAATAAAGTACTGCATTTTGTCTGAAAATTCTCTATTTGTGGGAAATTCAGGTGGGCGACCTCTTTTACAATTTTATGCCGTTTGGAAAGTTGATGAGGCTTTTAATTTCCCCCCAAAAAAAAACAATCAATACCGGTTAAATTAACCATTTTCAAAATTAAGAATAGCGTTGCACATCTCCGAGAATTAATGGATATAATATTAATAATAAAAGATTTATTTGCGGAAAATCTCCTCTATAACAAAAATTTGTATCACTTTGCTTTCTAGTTTTGCGGTTGGATAATTACATTACACTGCCTACGTATAGCCAGCTGAAAGGTTATAATCCAAAGAAAATCCTATTATGAAACTTCGCACTAATAAGATTGAAAACTTTTTGCGTATGTTCGTCTACGCATGAAAATGAAACATCATTATTTAATGAAGTTCCTTGGCACAAAGTTTAATAGTTCATACTTCAGACACTTGAAAAAAATAGGCAATTAGTGGAGAAATATGACGCTCCTCACATATAAAGTTGGGTAAGTTATGTAACACCGCAGGTAATATATCTTTAAAAAAATAGTTAATTTAAAATATCTACTGAATAAAATGTATGTAAAGTAAGAAACTGTTACTTGGTGCTAGTTTTAATATATTTAGTGTTGTAAAATGCAAGGATGTAATTAATTACTGTTTACTGGCTAGGAGACCATTGGGTAAATAAACTATTCAGCCGATAACACACTTAAAATGATAAAGGACAATGTTAAAAAACGCCGCAATGGGAAAAAATAATTTAATATGTATCCGTAACGCCTATAGATGATGAAAACGAATATTAGACCTCGGAAAAGTCTGGGGAAAACTTTTGAGGCTCTATCAAAGATTTTTTCTGGCTGAAAATTATTATTTTTGACAGGTAAAATGTTCACCTTGATAATTATCATTTTTGTCATCGCTATCATTTTCAGCCACCAAAATTGATCATTTTCAACTGTCAAAAATAAATAATAATGACAATTTTCAAACTCCAAGAACTACAATTTTTCAAAATTGATAATTTTCAGCAACCAAAAACTTCAATTGTAAACTGCCAAAAACGGTAATGTACAACTGCCAAAAACTACAATTTCCAACTGTGAAAAATGAAAATTTTCAACTGCTAACGATGACCATTTTAACTGTCAGAAAATGCAAATTTTTACTACTAACTATGACCATTTGCAACTGCCGAAAATGACAATTTTAAAATGCCAAAAATTGATCATTTTCAACAGGCAAAAACTTCAATTTTCACCTGTCAAAAATTATAAAAATGACAATAAAAATCTCACTCTCACGTTTTGGTAGTTGAAAATTGACATTTTTGGCTTCTGAATTTTTGGCAGTTTAAAACTGTAGTTTTTGGCAGTTGAAAATGATCAATTTTTGTCATTTTCTGACAGTTAAAATGGTCATCGTTAGCAGTTGAAAATTTTCATTTTTCACAGTTGGAAATTGTGGTTTTTGGCAGTTGAAAATTACCGCTTTTGGCAGTTTACAATTGAAGTTTTTGGTTGCTGAAAATGATCAATTTTCGCATTTAAAAATTGTAGTTCTTGGAGTTTGAAAATTGTCATTATTATTTATTTTTGACAGTTGAAAAAGGTCATTCGTGGCAGTTAGAAAGATAATTTTTCACAGTTGAAAACTGTAGTTTGTGGCTATTGAAGATTGCCATTTTTGTCAGTTGAAAAATTGTCATTTTTGGCAATTGTAAACAGATAAAGTTGCAATTTTTGACAGTTAAAATGGTCATTGTTAGCAGTTGAAAATTGTAATTTTTGACAGTTGGAGATTGTGGTATTCGGAATTTAAAAATAGATTTGAAAAATGTTTTAAAATAAAGTTGAACGGTTTAGAGGGGCACTTACAGTAGTGACAGTGACCTTGGTTTGACCTTGCGAAATCTACTAAGGTCAGGTGAAAATCAAAGTGCGCGCTGTATCTCAAAAACTAATATAGGAATTAACATGAAACTTTGAACATCCGTCTTATTTGATAATCCGAAGAACTGAAAAGCTTTTGGTAAAATTTCGTACACCAGAAGTGGATGTTTACCTTAACAGTATTTTATTTCATTCCGATAATTTTTGAAATATGAAAAATATTACAAAAACATTTAAACGGATATTAAATATAACAAAGAAATGAACATCTGCTGGTTGAAAATATTTTTTATAAATTTTTTTTATGAAAATTACTTTCAAACAAGAGAAGTTGTTGTTGTTGTTCGTTTTTTTACGTAACGCCGCAACGGGAAAAACCTATTAAATATGTATCCGTAACGCCTGTAGATGATGAAAGCGAAGGTTAGACCGCGGAAAAGTTTGGGGAAAACTTTTGAGGTTCTATGAAAGATTTTTTGTGGCTGAAAATTATTATTTTTGACAGTTAAAACATTCATTTTTGACAGTTGAAAATTATCATTTTTGTCATCAGCTATCATTTTCAGCCACCAAAGTTGATCATTTTCAACTGCAAAAAACTACAGTTTTAAACTGCCAAAAATTCAAAAAATAATTCAGAACCCAAAAAAGTCAATTTTTAAGTGCCAAAAATGTCAATTTTGAACTGCCAAAAACTGTCAAAAGTGAGATTTTTAATGTCATTTTTATAATTTTTGACAGGTGAAAATTGAAGTTTTTGCCTGTTGACAATTTTTGGCATTTTAAAATTGTCATTTTCGGCAGTTGCAAATGGTCATCGTTAGTAGTAAAAATTTGCATTTTCTGACAGTTAAAATGGTCATCGTTAGCAGTTGAAAATTTTCATTTTTCACAGTTGGAAATTGTAGTTTTTGGCAGTTTACAATTGAAGTTTTTGGTTGCTGAAAATGGTCAATTTTCGCATTTCAAAATTGTAGTTCTTGGAGTTTGAAAATTGTCATTATCATTTATTTTTGACAGTTGAAAAAGGTCATTCGTGGCAGTTAAAAAGATAATTTTTCACAGTTGAAAACTGGAATTTTTGGCTATTGAAGATTGCCATTTTTGCCAGTTGAAAGCTTGTCATTTTTGGCAATAGTTAACAGATAAAGTTGCAATTTTTGACAGTTAAAATGGTCATTGTTAGCAGTTGAAAATTGTAATTTTTGACAGTTGGAGATTGTGATATTTGAAAGTTGAAAATTGTAATTTTTCACAGTTGGAGATTGTAGTATTTCGAAGTTTAAAATAGATTTGAAAAATGTTTTAGAATAAAGTTGAACGGTTTGGTAGTGACATAGTGACCTTGCAAAATCTCTAAGATCAGGTGAAATTCAAAGTGCGCGCTGTATCTCAAAAACTAGTACAAGAATTAACATGAAACTTATTTCATAATTCCAAGAACTAAAAAGCTTTTGGTAAAATTTCGTACACCGGAAGTGGATGCGGCGCGCTATGACTAGAACCGCGATTGGGTGATCGTCTGTAGTAAACAACCCGCAAATTGTACCCCTTGATCCTGCCGCTCTGGCCAAATTACTATGGTCGCACGGTATTTACATCTGTCGTTACTCGTTCCAAGTTCCAGCGGAACGCCTCTTCACATGCGCTCCACAGCAACGCGGTATTTTCTCATGTGGACCGTGACGTCGCATTACGGCAAAATACCTCTCCAAAAGAGCGTTACTGAAAAACCGTATCATCATTAATGCTAACAACACAAGGCGAGATATTGTTTGCATGAAATAACAACTTGTTTTCTGACAAATCTCCCTTAATAATTTCTAAACGGAAGGTAATATATTCCATTTATGGAACAACTAATTTAATTTGATTTATTTTCTCGTTATATGAGTACAGGGCAGATTATACCGGGGGGCTAGAGCGTGCACGGCACGCGGGCGGCGGTTAGGAGGGCGGCAAAACCAACGAAGCCCGCGGAACGTAGGACAATGCCGCGGACCACCAATAAACGGTCCGCGCCATCCGAAATCTGTCAAATTTACTCGAAGCACCTCGAAATAGCGACTGGTCACCTGGACCCCTGCCTGAAGTGTATCCGATTTCTAACCGGGCTTTTGCCAAAGAAGCGGAAGAAGTGTCGCAAAGCATCTGAAGTTCGCATAAGAAAAAAACCGCGGATGTTCATGATCATGCGATGAAAATGTTTTGGATTCTATTGAAAAATTCAGAATTAACTTTTATTTTAAAATTTCTGACATCGCTATTAATTTGACATCCGAACGTTCTGAACTGTTAGAAAATTGCTGCTCCTTGTTTAAATTTTTGCTATAAGTATTATAGTATTTCATTCCGAGTCCGAATATCTAACAAAATGTTGTATGTATCTAGATATTAAATTACCGATATTAGGTAACCGAAAATGGAAAATTGACAAAAGATTTAGATGGAATGGAACTCTCAAAAGAATGATCTTCTAGAGAACTATTTTCTAATCATTCCCAATTAAAACCATTAAAAAGTTTAAATCGTTAATTATCTATTGAAAATAAAATCAGTGAAACATTAGATATTTCAAATGTAATTGATGAATTTGCATCAAAAAAATTGCTAAAAGTATTGTTTTAGAATTTAGATCTACACTAGTGTTCGAATAGTTAATATTCTTGCCTCTGAACTGAAGGTTTGATCATAATTTACTCCTCTTCTTTGCGAAAAACATTTGATCACCAATTTGGCCTTGAATTTGTCGATCGATCCATCGGCGTTTTTATTTTGTTGCGTCGTTGTAGGTGTCTGGTTCCTCGAAAGACGTCGAGGTGAGCATCACCAGCACTATCTTCTTCAGTGGCTTCCGGCTTTTCTAAAATTGTGCAATCGGGTTCCCAGAATTCTGTTTCTTCGTCTTCTTCAATCCGGTATTTGCTGTCGTTCATGTCAGTAAGGGTCGTCTCTTCAGCTTCGTTACTTCCTGGGGGTCTAATTACCCCCTTTTCCACCAACTTTTCTTCGAAAATGAAGTCCTTGGATTTGTAGAGCTTGTTATCCTCTTCACTGCAGATCATGTATCCGTAGTCATTGTCGTAGCTGATGAGGATGATACCTTTAATGACCGTCGGATCCATTTTCGCCCTTTGCTCCTTCGATATGAATATATATGAATACAGCAATTTGGACCAATGTTTTAAACCTAGTTTCCCACAATACCACAATTCGAAAGGTGACGTGGGTCGGTCCTGTTCTGTTAAGGATGTAGGTACCTATTTGTATCATCTTAGCTCCAAGTGCATGAGGAATGATTCCTTGCGCGTGCATCATTGCTCTAACAGTTTCCACCACCGTACGATTTTCCCTCTCACTGGATCCGTTTTGTTCCGGAGTGTAGGGTATTATAACACATTGAATAATACCTTTCTTGTGTAGACTGGTCCTGATTTATTTGTAGTCGACTGTTTCTGCCTCGGCTAGAAACTGGTTCAGTTTTTCAGCAACTTCGGATGTTTCCCTCAGAAAATAAACTGTCCTGAATTTTGTGAAATCGTCCTTGAAACGCACAAAATATCGATATCCAGACCTCGATTCTTGATATGGACGCCAGACATCCGTGTGAATTCTCTTTCCCGGTTCCATTGTTCTGGACCTCGTGCCGAACGGTAGGCAATCAGCTTTATCATAAATGCAACCTTCACAAAGTTCACTATGCATTTCTACGTTCATGTCAAGCTTTCTGCTCAGTAGCGATTTCACATCGTCCTTGTTCTGATGTCCGAAGTGTTCATGGTACAACTAAAACAGGTTTCCTTTACTCACTGCATTAACTTCATTTTATAGGGTTCAAATTTCTTACAGCCAACTCAAACAGTCCTCTATGACGAGCTCCCATCAATTGTTGACTAGGAAATTGCAGACTTTAGTCGATAAGGCTGTCTAAGTACTTATCCTAGACTGCAAGCACGGCGAACAGATTCCTCTTGATTCCGAATACACATTAGTCAAGGTAATTTTGTACCATTTTCCTTGGATTGCTGCCTCAACTTCTATTTCACGTATTCCGTTGGCTTCGATTTTCTCACCATTTGCTGTAGTCGTTGTGTGTTCAGTTGAAAAATACTCGAATGTTCTAAAGCAAACTTGATCATTTAAAATATGGCTTGTTGCGCCATTGTCATCCTTGCATTTCGACGATGTGTCAGTTGATCTGTCGGGCTCCGGTTTACTAGGTTTCGGAGGACGGCCATCAGCAATTCATTTCCTGCATACTTTAACCATGTGATTGGCCTTTTTGCAGTAGTTGTATATCAGTTGTTTTTTTCTTTTTCTTCGCATCGACTGAACTTCATTGCTGTAATGACTTCTTCGATGATTGCAGTTGAGAGCTTCCTTGATTTATAAGACCCGTTTATACGAACATAGTTCATTGATTAAGCTATCAACCGTTCTATCACTTTTTGCCCTCAGCATCCATCTGGCTTTAAAAGAAAAATACTTCTCTGGCAATGTACGCAGAATTGTACAATGCAAAAATATATCTGGCAGTCCCGAATTACTTGCAGATTCTTTAGTCATTTCTTATTTCAATTCAGACCAAACATATTTCAAATTTGAAATATGTGTATATGCTCTGACATGATATTTTTTGGCTTTAATACCTTACAAAAATTTTACAGAGGATTTTAAATTTTTTTTTGAATTAAAAAATAAAAAAAACCCGCCCCAAGAAATGTTTTACTGCGCGAGAAGGGCGATGACTAGTATTGCGATTGGGAGCGAGCGCGACTGATACGTGTCACGCTCCTGAGAGGAACGGGTATTTCCATCTGTCATTACTCGTTCCAAGTTCCAGCGGAATGCCTCTCTGCATTCGCTCCACAGTAACGCGGTATTTTCTCGTGGGGAGCGCGACGTCGCGTTATCGCAAAATACCACTCCAAAAGAGCGTTACTGAAATACCGTATCATCTCTACTCTGAATTATCGTTAAAATTTGGTGTTGCAAACAAACAATACAAACGCATTTAGCTCAAATCGGCAAGGTGAAAAAGTTGGATAAATGGGTTCCACATGAGCTAAATGAAATACAGAAACAATAGCGTTTGGAAACCTTTGTGACCGTTCTCGTCACAAATCGGATCCCTTTTTGAATCGGATTGTCACTTGTGTTGAGAAATGGATCCTATATGACAACCGCAAACGTTCACCACAATGGTTGGACGAGGATGCATCACCAAAACACATTCCTAAACGAAATATTCATCAAAAGAAGTTGATGGTGAGTGTTTGGTGGTCTAGCGTAGGTGTCATCCATTATGATTTTATGAAACCTGGCTCATCAATCACGGCAGGCATATAATGCAACCAACTGGACGAAATGATGCAAAAACTTAAAGAAAATCAGCCTAGATTGATCAACAGATCGACTCCCATCTTATTGCAAGATAATGTTAGACCACATACTGCACAAATGACTGTGGCAAAACTGCAGGAATTGGAGCTGGAACTTCTTCATCATCCACCGTACTCTCCAGACCTAGCACCCACTGACTACCACTTCTTCCGCAATTTGGACAACTTTTTAATTGGAAAACAATTCAATTCCGATAATGCTGTAAAATTGGCCTTCCAGGATTTCATTGACTCCCGTCCGACAGGGTTTTATACAACCGGATTGAACAATCTGCCGCTTAACCACTTCGCGCCTATGTTGATTTCATTGGGCTATAGGATAATCCCGAATAATTACTTTTTTGTTGTTGTTACCGTTTTCTACGAAATATTATTCCACTGTCACAAACTTACTAATTTACGTAAAGAAATATTTTAGAGATGGCGCTAAAGGTGTATTTTTTTTTTGTAAAATATTTTTGTTTTCTTTTATTTGTTTGTCACCACATGTGGCGACCTGGGCGTGAAGAGGTTAAATGGTAATAGTGTATAGACAATATGGGTGCATACTTTGATGAATAAAGTTATTAATTGTATTTGTAAATTACAGTAGCTGGGCACAGTTAGCTTAAATCAGTTTAAAATGTAACACGCTGTCCACTGCGCTGGAAGTTATCGAGAACGAAATCAAAATGCCCATAATACGCGGAATTCATTGCGTGTTCGGAATCATTGAAATGTGTAGGGCAACAGAATCTAATAAGGGAAATGTTTGTTTTTTTTTTAAATGGGGGCTCTGTAGGCGAAGGTTAATAAAATATTTCGTTCGGCACGTGCACGAACGTGTAAAGCTCGGAGTGGTAAACAATTGGATGGGCAGCAGTGGGCAGTGGGCCTGATTCGATTTGGGTGTCAGGCAAACTGTCGGCCAACCCCAAATCACTTTATCACGCAAATACCGAATGGCTGTCGTATTTGTTGTGCATACCCGTGGCCCCCCTGTTACATAACTACACTTTGGAAATAACGCATTCCAAACGTTGGTATTTCGCTGATGGCGTGAGCGAGCGGGCTGCTGCTCCTGCTTCGGCCTGTTAGCGCGCCTGTTGGTCGCCCTGATTGATTTATTGGCCACGTACGGATTAGGAACGGGCTGGAGTGTTTCCTGAAATATTAACTACCCCGTTGTCCGATTTAAGTAGCCCCCAACATATTTTCAGTTATTAACTGGCCTAAGAAAATCATGGCAATAAATATTTTGAATAGGACGCTTGCGACCTTTGCTACGAGTAATCCATAATGTGAATAACGTTTAAAATGCATTAAATTGGTTTAAATTGGTGCAAAGAATAATATTTTGTATATTTCTTAGATAAAAAATGGTGATGTGGCCATCATGTTACTTCTCCGACTTTATATTTACGTTTTCATGGGTTTATTTTCAAGTGAAATCATATTTTAAATGTACATCGAGCGTTGCGTAAACTCGGATGAAACTGACGTTTAAAACGTCAAAATCATGAAAGATGGAAAAATTATACTTCAAATTCAAAAACTCGGTTTACTCAAAAACTAAAGAGATTTAGAAAAAAACTTATTCTTTAGAAGTTGTTCATTTTGGCATTCTTTGCAATTTTTATTAACATAAATTTTTTGTAACTATTATCGTTTCATAATTATAAACCAAAAATTAAAAAAAATTAAGAATTTTTTTTCTCGAATAGCAATGATTTTATGAAAAATGTTTTCACGCAAAACATGTTCATTTCTTTGTTGTCTTCAAAGTTTGTTTAAATGTTTTTGTGATATTTTTCATATTTAAGAAAATATGGGCAAAAAATAAAAAAACAGTTAAGGTAAACACCCACTTTCGGTGTACGAAATTTTACCAAAAGTTTTTCAGTTCTTCGGATTATCAAATAAGACATGTTCAAAGTTTCATATCAATTGCTCTATTAGTTTTTGAGATACAGCGCGCACAGACACACACACACACACAGACACAAAATTTCTTTTTCCAGAAATTGTTGAAATGGCATCTAGGGACCCTGAAACGGATATTTCCGTAAAAAAAGTTTTTGAAAAAAAAATCACGATCACAATACTTTCTCGTACTTCGTTACGGAGAAAGTAAAAATCACTAGTAATAGAGATATCACTGTGATTGTGACTGTTATTTAAACCGTGAATGCTACTTTAAATTTCAACCGTTAATGAGGGATTTGAAATTGATTTTCAAAGAACATTAAATTCTCAATTTTCGTGCCAAATTCAGCGATGTTCCACTGAGGAAATTTGGTGCAATCGTCCTCAAAGTTATTTCTTGTTGTAAAACCATCACAGTACAATTAATTCAAAATAATTCTAAAACTTGGGAAGGCATGTTTTTGGATTTTTATTCATTTTCAAAGAACATTAAATTGCTAATCTGCGTGGTAAATTTGGTCATGTTCCTCTAAAGGAATTTTGAGCAAAATAAAAAAAAATGGTGATGTGGCCATCATGTTACTTTCTCCGACTTTATATTTACGTTTTCATGGGTTTATTTTCAATGGAAATCATATTTTAAATGTACATCGAGCGTTGCGTAAACTCGGATGAAACTGACGTTTAAAACGTCAAAATCATGAAAGATAGAAAAAATTTACTTAATAATTAGCTATTCAAAAACTCGGTTTACTCAAAAACTAACAAGATTTCGAAAAAAACTTATTCTTTAGAAGTTGTTCATTTTGGCATTCTCTACAATTATTATTCTCATAAAATTGCTGTAACTATTATCGTTTCATAATTATAAACCAAAAATTTAAAAAAGTTAATAAATTTTTTTCTCAAATAGCAATGATTTTATGAAAAATATTTTCAAGCAAAAGCTATTCATTTCTTTGTTGTCTTCGATGTTTGTTTAAATGTTTTTGTGATATTTTTTATATTTAAGAAAATATTGGCAAAAAACAAAAAACAGTTAAGGTAAACACCCACTTCCGGTGTACGAAATTTTACCAAAAGCTTTTCAGTTCTTCGGATTATCAAATAAGACGTATGTTCAAAGTTTCATATCAATTGCTTTATTAGTTTTTGAGATACAGCGCACACAGACAGACACACACACACACAGACACACACACAGACACACACACACACACACACACACACACACACAGACACAAAAAATTTTTTTCTAAAAATTGTTGAAATGGCATCTAGGGACGCCAAAACGGATATTTCCGTAAAAAAAATTTTTGAAAAAAAAATCACGATCACAATACTTTCTCGTACTTCGTAACGGAGAAAGTAAAAATTGGTGATGTGTCCATCATGTTACTTTCTCCGACTTGATGGTATCATAGCCATTTATATTTACGTTTTCATGGTCTATTTTCAATTGAAACCATATTTTAAATGTACATCGAGCGTTGTGTAAACTCGGATGAAACTGACGTTTAAAACGTCAAAATTATGAAAGATGGAAAAATTATACTTCAAATTCAAAAACTCAGCATTCTCTACAATTATTATTAACATAAATTTGCTGTAACTATTATCGTTTTATAATTATAAACCAAAAATTAAAAAAAAATTATAAATTTTTTTCTCGAATAAAAATGATTTTATGAAAAATGTTTTTTAAGATGTTAATTTCTTTGTTGTCTTCAATCTTTGTTCAAATATTTTAGTGATATTTTTCATATTTAACTCTTTAACACACACACACACATATACAGACACAAGACTTAAAGACTCAAAAGTGAAATTTTGAATTCACCTCTGTAAAAATATTCTAAAGAGTAGCACGGATTAATTTTTTTGATAATAATGTTTGTAAACAATTTGAATACTAATATTTCTGTAATTTAGAATACTAATACTAATAACTAATGTATAAGAAAATAAAAAAGGTATTGACATATTGAACGTTAATTGAAAACTAAAAATCTAAAAAGAAAAATTATAGAATATTAGATAAAGATTGCAACTATGATGAGATCGAAACCAGAAAATAGTTGACAACCCTACAAAATAAGTTAACTAACAAAAGTTCCGTGGCGTCACTAAGAATAAGAATTTTGGGAGGAAAATAAACTGACATTTAAATAAAACTGTAATTGGACCTTGTGTCTGTTGGGTCCGTAAATAAATAAATAAACAGCTGAAAAATAAAGAGCCGTAAAATTATTTTTAAATTATAATAATTGTTGCAAACCATTGTTTGGGTACAGATATTCAAAAGAGGTCACCTAAAAAAAATCCATGGGATGTGAAAATAAACAAAGGAAAATTGGCCAGAGTAGATATATATATACCGGGTGTCCCAAATAACATTACGTTCTTGAATATCTCGAAAAAAATGCATCTTAACAAAAAATGTGCCGAATCAAAACCTCTAGAGTTTTGGGGGGGACATCGGATTCTGACAAAATGGACCCCGCACATACCAAGAGGGAGCTGGAAAGGGGGTCAACTTAAAAATCTTAAATGGGAATCCCTATTTTTTATTGCAGATTCGGAAAGAGCGTAAAAAGTATGTTGGTTTTATTCGGAAAAAAAAGTCCGATCGCGCAATCTCCTTGTGATGCACATTGGGTAACGCTAATGTCGACGGCATGCAAACTTCAAAATCGAAAAATCGATTTTTCAACATTTGAAAACAAATAGAAAAATCGACATTTTCATTTTTAAACTTTCTTACTCCCCATTCACTGTTTATTTTAGCCGATCTTTGAAAACTTTTGCAACATAGTAAACTTTTTGGAAAACGTAATTCAAAATAAAATTAATCTCTAAACGTCAAATATTAATTTTTGATAAAATTGATTCATCCATAGTCAATTTATAAAAAGTGTGTTTTATTCTGTACCCCCTGAGTGTTGAGGATTATTATTTCTACAATTTTATGTATTTATTGAAACAACAAACGTATTTTTTTATCAAGTTATTCACAAAATATTAATTAGTTAATTTTTCATATTTTTAGGATTACAGCGCCACCTGTTGGGTGTACAAAGAAAGTTTCCGAATAAAACCAACATACTTTTTTACGCTCTTTCCGAATCTGCAATAAAAAATAGGGATTCCCATTTAAGATTTTTAAGTTGACCCCCTTTCCAGCCCCCCCCCCCCCTTGGTGTGTGGGGGGGCATTTTGTTAGAATCCGTCCCCCACAAAACTATGAAGGTTTTGATTCGGCACAATTTTTGTTAAGATGCATTTTTTTCGAGATATTCAAGAACGTAATGTTATTTGGGACACCCGGTATATATATAAAATTAAAATCAAAATGCATTTTATTCACAACCGCTTATGTGATGTGGATATTACTCACCTTTCAAAAGTCGGTCAGATTATTAAATAATTAAAAGTGTCACATTACTAACTCGTTTCATCACATTACTGACCGCTACTTTTCTGGCTTATTTTCTGTTCGCATTTTATCAGCTGACGTTTACTTGATTTGATTTGACGTTAATGCTGTAACAAATTAAATTTATATAGCAACAAAATTTACCTGAGTCTTTATCGTAAAGACCGATATGTGGCGCGGTTGTCAATAAAATAGTAGACAAACCTGGGTGAAAAGTTTCATTCCTGTCACGAGATAAAATTAATCTCGTCGCTTCGCGTTAACTTCCCAATCTGCTGACAGTCATGAAACACTTTTCACCTCGGTATGTAATATATTATTTCGCGTCGGCAGATTACCTAATATAACATATTTCGTCATATAGTGGCATGCAATTATTTTAAGTTATTTATATTTAAATCTGTCTATTATATTAGATAAAGCTTTAGTAATACAATTCTTAAAATATGCCTTTTTTAAAGAAACGAATTATAAAGGTTGTAAACACGTTGGATAGTTTGTTTCTATCTTCCACATATTTCACTTCTCAAATATTTATTTAATCCCAATTTTAAGCAGTGTAGAGATATCAACTAACATATCTACATGTGCTTGATAGATTAAAAGAATGTTTTGAAGTAGATTGAAGTTAACTTTCCGATTAGTAAGTATTTTAAATATTTTTGACACTTTGAATAATTAAGGACGGAAAACAATAAGACACCTCTTTTTGTCTAGTGTGAATCAATCTCTATTTATTCTGCACAGATATTGATATTGACATTTAATGAATGGCGATTAAAGCCTAATTTACAAAAATACATTTTAGAGGAAAGACGGCCACTAGATTATAATGGCGTCTTACTTTTTTTGTACGCAATTGTACATTTATAGATCATCTAGAAGTAGCCTATATCAATGCTAGAGCTACAAACGGTAAACATTCAAAATTTCAGCCCAATCGTTTAATAATAATAATAATAATGAGTCTTTATTTCTCTCTTAAATTATAATAAGACATACAACAAGAAAGAAAGAGCGTCATAATAAGAAAAACATAAGCATACATCACTAATCAAAGTATTTTTTTAAACTAAGTAGGAGTATTTTTTTAATTTAAGTAATTTTCCTGTGATACAAACACAAACATAAATAAATGGACACATTTAAAACAGATATATACTCACGTATATTAAAATAGTCCTATACCAAGCATATAAATCAAGTTGGCTTATTATAAATGAATATTCAAATATCTCTTGATGATTGAATACCTTTTTAAATTAAATTTGCAGAAATAGCATATATGCGATGAATGTAGAATCAATAATCATTTTCAATATATTTACAAATGGGCTTCCGCTGAAAAATCCAATACCTTGTTTCGTGGAGATTACATAAGAGGTAAAAGCGGCGAGCGTAGAAAACTCAATAAATAAAT
Organism: Ocypus olens; assembly: GCA_910593695.2. Lineage (NCBI taxonomy): Eukaryota > Metazoa > Arthropoda > Insecta > Coleoptera > Staphylinidae > Ocypus > Ocypus olens. The sequence continues at coordinate 51,729,075 of OU343060.1, forward strand.
AAAGTATCTAACCTGATCCCAGTAAATATTCGCATATATAAGAATAGTAAAAAGGGAATCTTCCCCCGACGGCACCAGCAAAGGGTGTATCCTCTTTATAGTGGTAAAAAGGAAATCGTTCCAATAAATATAAATATGAACAGTCTCATTCCCTGCGAGCCAGTATTCTCCATCGCCGACGATAGGAACTGATTGCCACAATGGTCCCTGAAGGGATGGGACAAATGTAATTACCAAGGAGAGAAGGTCGAAGTTAAAAAACGCCGAGAACGAGACCGAAATACTAAACGCCACGATTGATATTTAAATTTATATATATTTATTGCCCTGGCCGGCCTTACGCAGATCCTTTTTATATATTTTTATTAGGATTTCTCTTTTCCAATTCATTCCTACGGACGTGCCAAATTTCCTTCGCAAACTGCTTTTTATCTGACCCTCTGACCCGGTGCTTACGAATAGCTAACTGTGAAATCTTTATTTATTACTTATGCAACAATGAATACAAATACGTTTTCTGGTATTTTTTTTTGCAAATTTCCGAGCAAATAAAGAACATTTCACATGCAAAAAAGTGTCTACTTATTTATTTATTTAAATATACACTGTGTACATAAAGTAAGGAATCAAAAAAGTACAACTACTATTTTATTTCTGGTAAAAGATAACATGTTTTCATCGAAACATTGGAATTAATAAGCAAAAATCATTATTTACTTAATTAAATGATGTTTCGATGAAACCATGTTATCTTTTACCAGAAATAAAATAGTAGTAGTACTTTTTTAAATGCCATTTCTTCGAAAAGAGCTGAATATCAAGTATGCTACATGAAAAATGCTCAGAATTTTACGTAGAATCCACAAATGCAACAAAAAATGGGGGTTCACATTTGAAAATTTTAACTTAGGGGTCGTATCTCGATTTTGGGACACCCTGTACATTTGAATTTTATCTCAAAAATGCGTGTTAAAAAATAATAATACACGTGTCCGAGCATTTTTCTGAAAGAAAATGCCCTGAATTTAAATCGAATTTATTCCTTACTTTATGTACACAGTGTATGCCAATTAAATCTTGAAGTTATGGGATGGCCACATCACCATTCCTTCGTTACAAAATATGATTCCCTTATTTAATTGTGATTGAAAGTACCTAGACTTGATTGCAAATAAATTGTTTTGGATTCATAGTTAATCAGGGGCGGCTCGTTTTGTAGAGCCAAGGAGCCACGGCACTACCTCTAATTTCAGACGAAACAAGATTTTTTTAAATTAAATCTAAAAACACTGATTTGTCATTTTAAATGTTAAAACAATGCCTGCGAAAGTTTCATGAGACGAGAAAAATTGCAATGCATTTATTTGAGAATATTTCTCTTGAATTATTAGCAGATTTGAAAATTTTTTCCTGAATTGTGTGTTGTGCTGTTATCTTGAAAACCAGTAATGGGGTATTTTGAGTTTTTTGGAGGTTTATTAAGATTAATGTATTTTGAGTAAATCTGAAAAGTTTCAAGTGTATTACAATTGTTTTTGTATTTTTTTTCACTCTGAAGAAGTGAAACTTAAAAAATCTTAAGGGCTGTTCTGGGTAAGTTATCTTGAAAACTTGTGATGGAGCATTATGGGTTTTCTAGAGGATTATTATGATTAATATATTTTAAGTAAATTTATAGAGTTTCAAGTGTGTTGCACTTGTTTTTAAATTTTTTTTTTGCACTCGGAAGAAGTGAAACTTAAAATCTTGAAAACCAGTGATGGGGTTTTTTGAGTTTTTTGAAGAATTGTTAAGATTAGTGTATTTTGAGTAAATTTGGAAAATTTCAAGTGTGTTGCAGTTGTTTTTATAATTTTTTTCACTCGTGCAAATTAAAAAATCTGAAGCACTGTTCTCGGTGGGTTATCTTGAAAACCTGTGATGGAGTTTTTTGAGTTTTTGAAAGATTATTAAGATTATTGTATTTTAAGTAAATTTAGAAAGTTTTAAGTATTTTACAGCTGTTTTTATATTTTTTTCGCGTCAACAAAAAATGATTATAATTTTTCATAAATTTACACGAAAAATCGCAAAAGTAATCTGAATTTTCTACGAAATCACTCTTGAATTAATATTGAGTGATTTTATAAAGTTTCAAGTGGATGGCTATTGTTTTTATATTTTTTTTCGCGTCGACGAATTTATTGCAATTTTTTATTAAATTTCATCTCCATTCACATTGAAATATTCTAAAATTTAGAAACAATGCATTTCTAATTTTTACGGAAATGTAGAATCACATGTGTTGTCAGTTGTTTTGGAAAGTTTCAACTCGATGGCAATTGTTTTTATATTTTTTTCGCGTCGACGAATTTGTTGCAATTTTTTATTAAATTTCATCTCCGTTCAGATTGAAATATTCTAAAATTTAGAAACAATGCATTTCTAATTTTTACGGAAATGTAGAATCACATGTGTTGACAGTTGTTTTAGAAAGTTTTATGTCGATGGCAATTGTTTTTATATTTTTTTCGCACCGACGAATTTGTTGCAATTTTTTATTAAATTTCATCTCCGTTCACATTGAAATATTCTAAAATTTAGAAAAAATGCATTTCTAATTTTTACGGAAATGTAGAATCACATGTGTTGTTAGTTGTTTTGGAAAGTTTCAAGTCGATCGCAATTGTTTTTATATTTTTTTCGCGTCGACGAATTTGTTGCAATTTTTTATTAAATTTCATCTCCGTTCACATTGAAATATTCTAAAATTTAGAAACAATGCATTTCTAATTTTTACGGAAATGTAGAATCACATGTGTTGTCAGTTGTTTTAGAAAGTTTTATGTCGATGGCAATTGTTTTTATATTTTTTTCGCGTCGACGAATTTGTTGCAATTTTTTATTAAATTTCCTCTCCGTTCACATTGAAATATTCTAAAATTTAGAAACAATGCATTTCAAATTTTTTCGAAAATGCAGAATCACATGTGTTGTCAGTTGTTTTAGAAAGTTTCAAGTCGATGGCAATTGTTTTTATATTTTTTTCGCGTCGACGAATTTGTTGCAATTTTTTATTAAATTTCATCTCCGTTCACATTGAAATATTCTAAAATTTAGAAACAATGCATTTCTAATTTTTACGGAATTGTAGAATCACATGTGTTGTTAGTTGTTTTGTAAAGTTTCAAGTCGATGGAAATTATTTTTATATTTTTTTCGCGTCGACGAATTTGTTGCAATTTTTTATTAAATTTCATCTCCGTTCACATTGAAAAATTCTAAAATTTAGAAACAATGCATTTCTAATTTCTACGGAAATGTAGAATCACATGTGTTGTCAATTGTTTTGGTAAGTTTCAAGTCGATGGCAATTGTTTTTATATTTTTTTCGCGTCGACGAATTTACTGCAATTTTTTTTTTAATTTCATCTCCGTTCACATTGAAAAATTCTAAAATTTAGAAACAATGCATTTCTAATTTTTACGGAAATGTAGAATCACATGTGTTGACAGTTGTTTTGAAAAGTTACAAGTCGATGGCAATTGTTTTTATATTTTTTTCGCGTCGACGAATTTACTGCAATTTTTTTTTAATTTCATCTCCGTTCACATTGAAATATTCTAAAATTTAGAAACAATGCATTTCTAATTTTTACGGAATTGTAGAATCACATGTGTTGTTAGTTGTTTTGTAAAGTTTCAAGTCGATGGCAATTGTTTTTATATTTTTTTCGCGTCGACGAATTTACTGCATTTTTTTTTTTAATTTCATCTCCGTTCACATTGAAAAATTCTAAAATTTAGAAACAATGCATTTCTAATTTTTACGGAAATGTAGAATCACATGTGTTGTTAGTTGTTTTGGAAAGTTTTAAGTCGATGGCAATTGTTTTTATATTTTTTTCGCGTCGACGAATTTGTTGAAATTTTTTATTAAATTTCATCTCCGTTCACATTGAAATATTCTAAAATTTAGAAACAATGCATTTCTAATTTTTACGAAAATGTAGAATCACATGTGTTGTTAGTTGTTTTGGAAAGTTTTAAGTCGATGGCAATTGTTTTTATATTTTTTTCGCGTCGACGAATTTGTTGCAATTTTTTATTAAATTTCATCTCCGTTCACATTGAAATATTCTAAAATTTAGAAACAATGCATTTCTAATTTTTACGGAAATGTAGAATCACATGTGTTGTTAGTTGTTTTGGAAAGTTTTAAGTCGATGGCAATTGTTTTTATATTTTTTTCGCGTCGACGAATTTGTTGCAATTTTTTATTAAATTTCATCTCCGTTCACATTGAAATATTCTAAAATTTAGAAACAATGCATTTCTAATTTTTACGGAAATGTAGAATCACATGTGTTGTCAGTTGTTTCGGAAAGTTTCAAGTCGATGGCAATTGTTTTTATATTTTTTCGCGTCGACGAATTTGTTGCAATTTTTTTCTAAAGTTTAACTGTTTTCACATTGAAATATTCTAAAATTTAGAAATAATGCATTTCTAATTTTTACGGAAACGTAGAATCACATGTGTTGTCAGTTGTTTTAGAAAGTTTCAAGTCGATGGCAATTGTTTTTATATTTTTTTCGCGTCGACGAATTTGTTGCAATTTTTTTCTAAAGTTTAACTGTTTTCACATTGAAATATTCTAAAATTTAGAAACAATGCATTTCTAATTTTTACGGAATTGTAGAATCACATGTGTTGTTAGTTGTTTTGTAAAGTTTCAAGTCGATGGCAATTATTTTTATATTTTTTTCGCGTCGACGAATTTGTTGCAATTTTTTATTAAATTTCATCTCCGTTCACATTGAAAAATTCTAAAATTTAGAAACAATGCATTTCTAATTTCTACGGAAATGTAGAACCACATGTGTTGTCAATTGTTTTGGTAAGTTTCAAGTCGATGGCAATTGTTTTTATATTTTTTTCGCGTCGACGAATTTACTGCAATTTTTTTTTTAATTTCATCTCCGTTCACATTGAAAAATTCTAAAATTTAGAAACAATGCATTTCTAATTTTTACGGAAATGTAGAATCACATGTGTTGACAGTTGTTTTGAAAAGTTACAAGTCGATGGCAATTGTTTTTATATTTTTTTCGCGTCGACGAATTTACTGCAATTTTTTTTTTAATTTCATCTCCGTTCACATTGAAATATTCTAAAATTTAGAAACATTGCATTTCTAATTTCTACGGAAATGTAGAATCACATGTGTTGTCAATTGTTTTGGTAAGTTTCAAGTCGATGGCAATTGTTTTTATATTTTTTTCGCGTCGACGAATTTACTGCAATTTTTTTTTTAATTTCATCTCCGTTCACATTGAAATATTCTAAAATTTAGAAACAATGCATTTCTAATTTTTACGGAAATGTAGAATCACATGTGTTGTCAGTTGTTTTAGAAAGTTTTATGTCGATGGCAATTGTTTTTATATTTTTTTCGCGTCGACGAATTTGTTGCAATTTTTTATTAAATTTCCTCTCCGTTCACATTGAAATATTCTAAAATTTAGAAACAATGCATTTCAAATTTTTTCGAAAATGCAGAATCACATGTGTTGTCAGTTGTTTTAGAAAGTTTCAAGTCGATGGCAATTGTTTTTATATTTTTTTCGCGTCGACGAATTTACTGCAATTTTTTTTTTAATTTCATCTCCGTTCACATTGAAATATTCTAAAATTTAGAAACAATGCATTTCTAATTTTTACGGAATTGTAGAATCACATGTGTTGTTAGTTGTTTTGTAAAGTTTCAAGTCGATGGCAATTGTTTTTATATTTTTTTCGCGTCGACGAATTTACTGCAATTTTTTTTTTAATTTCATCTCCGTTCACATTGAAAAATTCTAAAATTTAGAAACAATGCATTTCTAATTTCTACGGAAATGTAGAATCACATGTGTTGTCAATTGTTTTGGTAAGTTTCAAGTCGATGGCAATTGTTTTTATATTTTTTTCGCGTCGACGAATTTACTGCAATTTTTTTTTTAATTTCATCTCCGTTCACATTGAAATATTCTAAAATTTAGAAACAATGCATTTCTAATTTTTACGGAATTGTAGAATCACATGTGTTGTTAGTTGTTTTGTAAAGTTTCAAGTCGATGGCAATTGTTTTTATATTTTTTTCGCGTCGACGAATTTGTTGCAATTTTTTATTAAATTTCATCTCCGTTCACATTGAAATATTCTAAAATTTAGAAACAATGCATTTCTAATTTTTACGGAAATGTAGAATCACATGTGTTGTCAGTTGTTTTGGAAAGTTTCAAGTCGATTGTAATTGTTTTTATATTTTTTTCGCGTCAACAAAAAAATGATTATAATTTTTCATAAATTTACACGAAAAATCGCCAAAGCAATCGACAGAATGTATTGGATTTTTTACGACGCAGATAAGACCCAATACATGTAATTTATAGTTCAATTCATAAACGCGAGGAGAGATTTCGAAAATTCTTTCAGCAAAGTGTTGTGCTCATTGGACAGATAAGATCAAAAAATATTTTATTATTATTGAGGATAACTCTTAAACGAAAAGTGTTAGCAAAGTATTGTTCTCATATAATAGACGTAGGTTAAAAAAATAAAATTATTAAATTATGTTTTTTTTTAATATATATAGAGAACCAAAGAATTGAATTCTTTGTTGGATGGTGCTTGTCCTTATTTGTGCATGCTTTAAGTGGACGTTATTTTTACCTTATTAGAAACATCAGAGATTTCCGCTTTAATAATAAATAAATTAAATATTTGTAATGTTCGCGATCACAAGAAAGAAAGATGGATGCCCAGGTACATTATCTATGTTGTGATGTTGGCATGCTAATTAATTCAACACTTGGTATCTATTAGATATAAAATCACTGGTTAAATCAAATTTTCGCATAGAGTAGTATAAAAATAGATATACCCAGTGACTGATATACGAATGCGCCCTCTGATACCAACCGTGTGAACTTATTTTCCGGGCTAGGCTTCTTTCTGGTTTTTGTCAGCCTCGCATCCCAATAGAGCCGGTAAAACCAAAATTCCCCATAGTGTATAGTTTCGTATAGTTTCCGTAATTTTTCTAATAATAGGTATCGCGTTCAAAAATTGCACGACGTCTGCCGTATCTAGTGGTGTACATGAAAAATATTCTCGATCGTCCCCACTTTTCATTATTAAGTACTGTTAGGTGGGAGAATTTTCAACAGTAATCTTACGATAATCTATGATTTTGCCCGCAATTATTAGCGTCAGGATCACGATTGGTTGTTGCGACAAAAATCGATTTTCTAGAAGCAACAAGCAAGAGCAAAGACGCTAATAATTGCCTAGGAAAAATCAGTCACGATTTAGATTCGAGAAGACAATTAGCCGAACAGAAAGTTCACACTTTTAATTTTTTAAATTTAATGTTGGATAACCATATAGAAACAGTGGCAACCATGCTCTGAATAACATGTTTATATATTTTAACGATAACGATTTAATAAAAATATATTTTACCTTACATTTAAATTTAATTGGATCATAAGATGAAAGGGATGCTTTTGTATTGAACAACACATTTTTATTACATAATTACGAAACACATGAAATGAAGAACAATGGAACGAAATGTACAAAGCCCTTCATTATCTCGTACACTAGTTTCTATCCGATAAATTCGTGTTAAATTACTTACTGTGAATCATTCGTGCTGTTAATTAATTAATTTAAATAAATAATAAAACGGATAATTATTTCTCCATCAGACAACAAACTACAGACCGGTTTCGAGCGTTCAGTCCTCATCATCGCAGCAGAGTCGCTGATGGGGAAACGTATTCACTATGAGGGATATAATAATAAATAGGTTATATCCCTCATAGTGGGAAATAGAAAGTATTTTTTTTCAAAAATTTCTTTTTACGGAAATATCCGTTTTGGGGTCCCTAGATGCCATTCCAACAATTTCTGGAAAAATGGTGATGTGGCCATCATGTTACTTTCTCCGACTTGATGGTATCATTTATATTTACGCTTTCATGGTTTATTTTCAATTTAAATCATATTTTGAACTGAGCGTTTCACATGATCGAATTGTAATGACGTTTAAAACGTCAAAATTATGAAAGGTAAAAATGACAAATTATGTTTCAAATTCTAATAGTATTTAGTATAAGTTTATTGAAAAACTAAAAAAAAAATTGCTAAAAAAAGTCCCCAAAAAGATTTTTTAAAACAGTCCTGATTAAAAAGTCCTAAAAAACCTAATAAAAGTTCTGAACAAGGAAGTCTTGAAAAAAATCCCGACAAAAAATTCCTGATAAAAAGTCTTAACAAAACAAAGTCCAAAAATAAAGTCCTGAAAGAAACTCTAAAAAATGATTTCTGACAAAGAAATGTCCTAAAAAAAGTCCTGGAGAAACAGTTTTAGAAATAAAGTCTTGAAAAAAGAGGCCTGTTAAAAAGTTTTGAAAAAGAGTCTTTAAAAAGTCCTGAAAAGTAGAAAAGTGTCTTCATATAAAACATCAGAAATAAATGTCCTTAAAAAATCCTGAAAGAAGTCCGAAAAAGAGTCCTAAAAAAGTTCTAAAGGAAAGTCCTAAAATAAGCCCTGAAGAAAGTCCCGAAGAAAGTCCTGAAGAATTTCCTGAAGTAAATGCTGAAGAAAGTCCTGAGAAAAGTTCCAAAAAGAGCCCTGATAAAATATCCTGCAAGAAATGTCTTGTAATAACAGTCTTAAAAAAGAGTTATGAAAATAACATCGTAAGAAATTCTAAAAAAACATTTCTGAAAAAAACCCTGTTAAAATATACTTAAAAAGATCGTTTAAAAAGACCTCCATAAGTTCTGAAGAAAAAATCTCAAAATGGGTCTTGAAAAAAGTCCGGAACAAGAAGTTTCAAAAATTAATCCTATTAAAAATGTACAGAAATATAGTACTGAAAAAAGTCCTGTAAATGTTTGAAAAAAAATTCCTAAAAAATGAAGAAATTAAGAAAATTCTGAAAATAATCCTGGAAGGAAGTCGAGAACAAGAGGTTCTTAAGAAAGTCTCAAAAAAGTCCTAGAGGAACAGTCCTGGAAATAAAGTATTGAAAAAAGAGTCCTGATAAAAAACTTACAAAATAGTCTTCAAACAAAATACCAGAAATAAATGTCCCGAAAAAGAGTCCTAAAATAAGTCCTGAAGAAAGTTCAGAAAAAGAGTCCTGATAAAAAAAATATCATAAAAAAATTGTCCCGTCTTGAAGAAACGCCCTGAAAGTAACATCTTTAAAAAATAAACAAAAATTTTTTTGAAAAAAAGCATTGTAAAAAGTTCTTAAAAAGATTTAAAGAAATTGTCCTGAAGAAGAAATCCCAAAATGAGTCTTAGACCTACTATTCAACTATTACAATCGACATAATTGTTTTTTAAAATGTTTAATTAAGCACATATATGTATAATATCTATACTTTTCTTTGACGTGTGTAAGATTTTTATATTTGTAAACACTAATAAAATATTATTATTATTATTATTAAAAAACTCCTGCAAAAAGGCCTAAAATACGTCCTGAAATAAAAAGTTTTGAAAATAGTCTTAAAAAAATACTAAAAATATCTGAAAAAGTCCTTGAAAAGGTTTAAAAAAGGTCATGAAAAAAAAAATCTAAAAAATGAAGAAAATTCTGAAAAATTTGTTCTGAAAGAAATCACGAAAATAAGTCCTCAACAAAGGGTTCTGAAGAAAGTCCTGAAAAAAAAATCCTGTTAATAAAATTTTGAAAAGGAATCCTAAAAATAAAGGTCCTGAAAGAAAAAGTCCTAAAAATAAGTATTGAAAAAATTTCTTAAAAAGTCGAAGAAAGGTCTTTCAAAAACGTCCTTAAAAACAATGTCCTGAAGTCCGAAAAATGCTAAAAAACAAAAAAAACTATTAAGGTAAATATTCGGAATTACGAAATTTTACCAAAAGCTTTTCAGTTCTTCGGATTCTCAAATAACACTTATGTTTAAAATTTCATGTCAATTGCTTTATTAGTTTTTGAGATACAGGGCGCACAGTCACACAGACAGACTGTTATGTAGAGAAAAAATGGTGATGTGACCATCATGTTACTTTCTCCGATAGGTTGGTATAGTTATTTATGTTTACACTTTCATGGTTTATTTTCAATTGAAATCACATTTTAAATATTCATCGAGCGGATGAAACTGACGTTTAAAACATCAAAATTATGAAACATGGAAAAATTATACTTCAAATTCAAAAACTAAAGGGATTTCGGGAAAAACGTACTGTTTATAAGTTGTTCATTATAGCATTCTCTACAATTATTGTTAAAATAAATTTGCTATAACTATTATCGTTTTATAATTATAAATCAAAAATTAACAAAAAATTATAATTTTTTTTCTCGAATAAAAATGATTTTATGAAAAATGTTTTCAAGCAAAAGATGTTCATTTATTTGTTGTCTTCAATGTTTGTTTAAATATTTTTGTGATATGTTGCATATTTAAGAAAATATTGGCAAAAAACAAAAATCAGTTAAGGTAAACGCCCACTTCTGGTGTACGAAATTTTACCAAAAGCTTTTCAGTTCTTCAGATTATCAAATAAGACGTATGTTCAAAGGTTCATATCAATTGCTCTGTTAGTTTTTGAGATACAGCGCGCACAGACAGACACACACGCAGACACACACACACACACAGACACAAAAAAAATAGTGATGTGGCCATCATGTTACTTTCTCCGACTTTATATTTACGTTTTCATGGGTTTATTTTCAATTGAAATCATATTTTAAATGTACATCGAGTGTTGCGTAAACTCAGATGAAACTGACGTTTAAAACGTCAAAATCATAAAAGATGGAAAAATTATACTTCAAATTCCCAAAAACTCGGTTTACTCAAAAACTAACAAGATTTCGAAAAAACTTATTCTTTAGAAGTTGTTCATTTTGGTATTCTCTACAATTATTATCACATAAATTTGCTGTAACTATTATCGTTTGATAATTATAAACCAAAAATTAAAAAAAATTAATAATTTTTTTTCTCGAATAAAAATGATTTTATGAAAAATATTTTCGAGGAAAAGATGTTAATTTCTTTGTTGTTATGTTATCAATTGATATGAAACTTTGAACATACGTCTTATTTCATAATCCGAAGAACTGAAAAGCTTTTGGTAAAATTTCGTACACCGGAAGTGGGTGTTTACCTTGACTGTTTTTTGTTTTTTGTCAATATTTTCTTAAATATGAAAAATATCACAAAAACTTTTAAACAAACATCGAAGACAACAAATAAATGAACATCTTTTGCTTGAAAATATTTTTGATAAAATTATTGCTATGCGAGAAAAAAATTTATTAATTTTTTTTCAATGTTTGGTTTATAATTATGAAACGATAATAGTTACAGCAAATTTGTGTGAATAATAATTGTAGATAGTACTAAAATGAACAACTTCTAAAGAATAATTTTTTTTCGAAATCGCTTTAGTTTTTGAGTAAACTGAAAGTCAGTAACCGAGTTAAAACGTACAGAAGAAATTCGCATGTTATAATTATAAACAATACTGCTATTAATATAACCTTCTTTCTATGTACAAGAATTATTTTAATTAAATTTGAAATCTTGCGAGAAAACTAGAAAACAAACATGGAAGGATCTGCTTTATTTCCATCCGCTGACAGAAAAATTCGTTTCCGTTTATATCAATTGTTCAGATTTTGATTTACATTTCGCTGGCAGGCCCTGTATCTCTGCAGAGAGGCGAAACGCTGGTAAAATCTTTAATAATGCCGGGGCCCGCAATTCGCGTCAATCATACTCTTTATTTTTTCCAATTCAAAAGCGACACTTTATTCGCGTAACACGTGCGGATAACGCAAATTCCTTTTGTTTGTGTTTTTGTCCATGTGAATGCGAGAGCGCAAAGGAAAACGTTAACATTGTTACACTCAACGGAAAAATGATAATCATAATTTAGAGCCGACTCGTATTCCTCTATGGATAATAAATATTTTTTTTATTGTACTCTACAGTCAAGTTTGTTTAATTGTCATTGAGTTGTTTGTTGTTCGCAATGTAAAGTTGTATAATTCAACAATAGATAATTTAAGTTTAAAATAATAAACTTCTTAGGCTTTATAAACTGTTTTTCAAAATAACTAAACATCTGATTAAATATACAGGATCCTGCATCTCACATCCCGTCTTCTATAGCTCAGTTACTAATTAAGTTAGGATGATGATATTTTGTAGAATGAATTTGTATCCTAGAATGCATTTCAGGAAAATATTTTTGATTCTACAGGGTGTCCCAAAAAAGCGTGACGTCATGATGATATATTTTTTTAAATTACATGCTATGTATTTTATTGTTTATTTGGGTACCTTTTATGGTTGCCTACATACTCCTATAATTTTATTGGAATCCATTCAGGGATATGAGCAAGAAAAAATGAAAACTAAAAAGAATCAGTTTTGCACTATTGTTTTAAAAAATGAATAAAAAATAAAAATAGTGCCTTTTTAATAAAATCATACAAGGTGCTTATTAAATAAGGTCTGATAGTCCCGTTAACCAAGTTTGATCGATATGAATTATACAGGGTGTCCAGAATTTAGTGTCAAACATTTCAAACTTTAAAGCACTTTATTTTTCTTATTTTAAATTGGAGCCCCTTTATATTTTTATGTCATTCCATGCAGAATTAAAAAACAAACATTTTTCCTAATAACAACCCTGTCACAATTCCTAACGCATTAAAAGTTATTTGCAGAAAACTCGTTTTATCAACCATTTCAATAGCCATTTTAGTAAATAAAAATCGAAGGTGGCTTTGAAAAACAATTTATTGACATCAGAATTTAACAAAGTGACAAGAGACTATTTTGACTTTAGTAGTGTAAAAGTTTAAAGCATTCTTAGCTTAAGTTCTTTATACTCAAGAATAATATTTTGTTATGGAAAAAATAATTCAACAAATTTAGATTTTCTGGCTGAAGGACTTCGGTCGATGGCCATTGTATTTATTATTTATTATGTATTTAGTAAGTACAATAAACGTTTATTATTATTATTATTAAGATATTCTAATGAATATAACAACAACTTCAGAGAGTCATTCTCAAACCACAAGTATTTTGGATGAAAAAAACCGGAAAAATTCATATTTTTATAATCATCCCATCACATTCTTTTTTTTGTTTTTTTTTTTTAAATTAGAGCTTTGGCCTCCTTAAGAAAGCTCAAGTGGTTTTCCTCACCACAAGAACTTCAAAAATCGATTGCCGCATATAAAACCGATATTCAGATAGCGAGCAATTGAATAATTGAATTATTTTCTCCGACGTGACTTTAGTTTAATATCGAAAATTCGATACAAACAACGTGTTTATATTTCATTACGTTTATCTTAAAAAAAAAAGTCAGAACGCAATATCAATTTGGATTGGCGGTGTATAAATTAAAGTGGAAAATAACACAGCTGTGAGGCGAAATTCAATATAGAAGGGAGGGAAAAACATTACATCCTCCGATTCTAATAAATTCCATTAAATATTCTTTATCGAAATATCGGAGTGGAGCTCGTTGATATACCGGGGCGCTGAAATTTGACCTAGGGGAGTGCAAGAAATTTAAAACTCGCCGGGCTTCAAATTTTTTCACGTCCTCCCGTGTAACATAAATAATATTTTGATAAAATCTCCGCCAGACACCTCGACATTATTTTACTTTGTAAGAAAGAAAATTGCAATCTAGATTATTTTGTTGGAATACAGAACTAATTTAAGAAATAATGAAGTATTTTAAAATGTAGACAATTTTGTAAAATCGGTATTACTGGCTGTACTCTGTTTTCATAGTTGAGTTAATAGTAACAATTAACCACACTTCCTTTCGAAACAATTAAATCGCATAATGTTGATGATATCCAAACCAATAATCTGTTTATATTCTGGGAACACTGTTGTTATTATTCTATTTTTTTAATTGTATAAACTTACAGTATCGTACCAATAAATTATCTATCTATCTATGAGCCAGTTAAAGTCTGATTACGATGAAAATCGTGCTGGGTGTACGATTGCCGTCGTAATGTTTCACGACGCGAGAAATATTACATTTAATAGAAGCGTACAAACAGATCTTTAATTTTAAAATTAACTATCATGCGTATTTACAAAAATACAAATAGCGAAAATATGTGCGAATGAGTCATTTATTAATATCGCTCCAAATAATGCACAAGATTTATGGTCAGTAGTTTATAATGATAACAAAAATAATAAATTTGATAAACTAACTGGTATAGAACTTAACGATTTTAACTCGTTTTTACTTTCTTCGTACGAGGTACGAGAAAGTATTGTGATCATAAACATTTTTCAATTTTTTTTACGGAAATATCCGTTTTGGGGTCCCTAATATTATTTCTGTGTCCGCGTGTGTGTATGTATGTGTGTGTGTATGCATGTGTGTCTGTCTGTCTGTCTGTGCGCGCTGTATCAAAAAAAACTAATACAGCAATTAACATGAAACTTTGAACATAAGTCTTATTTCACAATCCGAAGAACTGAAAAGCTTTTGGTAAAATTCCATATGCCGGAAGTCCGAATAGAAAGTCATAAAGAAAAATGACGTAAGAAAAACTTTAAATATATTAAATATATTTAAATATATTTGACATGTACATCCACATAACAGTGGCGAAGTTACGAATAAAGAATTTGAATTTAATAAAGTCCTGAAAACAAAAATCCTGATAAAACTTGTCCCGAAAAAAATTCTCAGAAAAAAGTTCTGAAAAAAGACCTCAAAAAGTCTTTAAAAAAAGTCCTAGAATGTCCTGAAAAACAGTCCTAAAATGTCCTGAAAAACAGTCCTGAGAAAAGGCTTGAAAAAAGTCCTAAAAATAAAGTCAAAAAAAATACTAAAAAAACGTTCTTTAGAACCATCTCAGAAAGTCCTGTAAAAAACGGATCTGAAAAAAATTGTCTTGAAAAATAAATTCCAAAAAATTTTCGAATAAGATTAAAAAAAGTCCTGGAAAAAAGCCTTTGAGAAGGCCTTAGAAAAGGCCTAAAAAAATCTAAAAAAGTCAAGAAAAAAGAAGTCGGGAAAAGAGTCCTGAGAAAAAAAAAGCCCTGTGAAAAAATCTTGAAATAAAGTCCTGAAAATAATGAAAAATAAGTCCTGAAATGAGCGAAATCCCTTGAAGAGTCCTAAAAAGACCTGAGAAAATGTCTTGAAAAAGGTCCTAATAAATAGTTCTGAAGAGAGCTAGAAAGAAAGTCCTAAAAAAGGAAAACATTCATGAGAAAAAGTCTTGAAAAGTCCTGAAAAATGTCCTGGAAAAAATTATGAAAAACACCTGAAAAGACCTAAAAGGAACTGAAATAAGTCCTGAACAAATGCCTTTGAAAAGGTTTTAAAAAACGCTTGAGAGAAGTCCGGAAAAAGTAAAATAAAAGTCCTGAGACTAATGTCCTGAAAAAGCAGCTCTTAAATATGTCCTGAAAATAAGACTCAAAAAAAGTCACGAAGAAAGAAGTCGTGAAAAAAGGGTCCTGAGAAAAAAAGTCCAGCAAAAACGTCTTGAAATATAGTCCTGAAAATGATGTCTTGAAAAGTATGTCCTGAAATGAGCGAAATCCCTAAAAGGGTCCTAAAATTACCCGAGAAATAGTCTTGAAAATGCATAATAAATAGTCCAAAGCCTGAAAAAAGACCTAAAACAGAAAAACATTTCCGAGAAAAAGCTTAAAAGTCCTCAAAAATGTCCTAGAAAAATATCCTAAAAAATGTTTCTTAAACACACCTGAAAAAGTCCTAAATGGGACTGAAAAAAGTCCTGAAACAAAGGCCTTCCAGAATGCCTTAAAAAGGCCCGAGTGAAGTCCGGCAGAAGTAAAATAAAAGTCCTGAGAAAAATGTCCCGAAAAATCCTGAAAAAGCAGTCGTTAAATATGTTTCGAAAAAAAAAAGTCAAGAAAAAAGAAGTCGTGAAAAAAGAGTCCTGAGAAAAAAAGTCGTGCAAAAACGTCTTGAAATATAGTCCTGAAAATAATGTCTTGAAAAATAAGTCCTGAAATGAGTGAAATCCCTAAAAGGGTCCTAAAATTACCTGAGAAAAAGTCTTGAAAATTCATAATAAATAGTCCAAAGCCTGAAAAAGGTCCTAAAAAAGAAAAACATTCCCGAGAAAAAGCTTAAAAGTCCTCAAAAATGTCCTAGAAAAATATCCTAAACAAAGTTTCTTAAAAACACCTGAAAAAGTCCTAAATGGGACTGAGAAAACTCCTGAAACAAAGGCCTTCCAGAAGGCCTTAAAAAGGCCCGACAGAAGTCCGGTAGAACTAAAATAAAAGTCCTGAGAAAAATATCTTGAAAAATCCGGAATAAGCAGTCCTTAAATATGTTCCGAAAAAAAGTCCTGAAAAAAGATCTAAAAAAAGTCAAGAAGAAAGAAGTCGTGAAAAAAGAGTCCTGAGAAAATAAGTGCTGCAAAAACGTCTTGATATATAGTCCTGAAAATGATGTCTTGAAATGATGTCTTGAAAAATAAGTCCTGAAATGAGTGAACTCCTTAAAGGGTCCTAAAATTATCTAAGAAGAAGTTTTGAAATATGTCATAATAAATAGTCCAAAGCTTGAAAAAAAGTCCTAAAAAAGAACATTCCCAAGAAAAAGCCCAAAAATCCTTAAAAATTTCCAAGTAAAATATCCTAAAAAATGTTTCTTAAAAGCTCCCGAAAAAGTCCTAAATGGGACTGAAAGAAGTCCTGAAACAAAGGCTTAAAAAAGCTCGAGAGAAATCCGGAAAAAGTAAAATAAAAGTCCTGAGAAAAATGTCATGAAAAAAATCCTGAAAAGCAGTCCTTAAATATGTCCCGAAAAAAGTCCTGAAAAAAAAAGATTTAAAAAAAGTCATGAAAAAAGTGGCCTGAAAAAATAAGTCCTGCAAAAATGTCTTGAAATATAGTCCTGAAAATAATGTCTTGAAAAATAATAATAATAATAATAATAAAGTTTATTTACGGTAACCACCTTTGTATACATAAAATACAAAATATATAATAATAAAATAAAGTATGTGAAACATTTCAACTTAATGAGTACATCCATTACATAAGTCCTGAAATGAGTGAAATCCCTAAAAGGGTCCGAAAAGAAGTCTTGAAAAATGTCATAATAAATAATCTAATACTTGGAGAAAAGTCCTAAAAGAGAAAAACATTCCCGAGAACAGGTTTAAAAAAGTTCTGAAAAATGTGGTGGAAAAAAACCCTAAAAAATGTTTCTTAAAAGCACCTTAAAAAGTCCTAAGTGGGACTGAAAAAAGTCCTAAAACTTTGTAAAGGCCTTAAAAAGGCGTGAGAGAAGTCCGGAAAAATAAAATAAAAATTCTGAGAAAAATGGCCTGAAAAAATCCTGAAAAAGCAGTCCCGAAAAAAAAGGCCTGAAAAAAAGACGCCAAAAAATCATGAAGAAAGAAGGCCCAAAAAAGAGTCCTGAGAAAAAAAGTCCTGTCAAAAAGTCTGGAAATGTCTTGAAATAAATCCCTAAAAAAGGTACGGAAAGGCCTTAGAATATGTCTTAAAAAATGTCCTAATAAATAATCCTGAAAGAAGGTCCGAAAAATTTCCCCGAAAAAAAATTCCCAAAAACAGTCCCGGAAAAAGTTTTGAACAAACAGCCAGAAAAAAGTCCTGAAAAATGCCTTAGAAAAGTCCTGGAAGAAAGTCTCAAAAAAAGTCCCGGAAGACCTTGAAAGAAAAAAACACCTTGAAAGTAGTCTTGAAAGAAGGGCCGAAAAAAATGCGCTGAAAAATATCCTAAAAAAGTCCCAAGAAAAAAGTCATGAAAAAAATCCTGGAAATAAAGTAAAATCTAAAAAAGTCTAAATCCCGAAAAAGTAGTCCTAGAAAAAAGTTCATAAAAAAATCTTGAAGAAAGAAGTCCTCAGAAAAGTCCTTTCAAAATTCTAAAGAAAAAACAGGAAAAAAGTCGAGTTGAAAAAATGTTGAAAATAGCCCTGAAAAAAGTCTTTAAAAGTGTCCTTAAAATAAAGTCTTGATAAAAGTTGTGCAGAAAAAAATCCCAAAAGAGTCATAAAACAATATTTTTAAACAATAGATTTTCATTTCTGTGTTAACTTTTATTTGTTTGAATATTTTTGTAATATTTATTATAATCAAAAAATTATCGGAAAAAAACAAAAAAAATGGTTAAGATAAAAACCTACTTCCGCTACACCAATTTCCAAGTTCTTCGAATGTTCAAATTCTCATGTTAGTTTTTGAGATATAGCACGTGACAGTCAGACACACAAAAATAGACATAATAATTTTTATCCAAAATCGGGTGTAATAAGCGAATTACTGCGGTCATTTGAGGGATGTAATGTTCATATGTGAGAGAATAACTCGGACTCACGGAATACAGAGATCCTTCATAGGATTTTTGAAATATTTCAAAGTACGTCAAAATTTCTTGTCAAAATTTTATACAGGGTTGGGCTTAAGTATGGAACCAAGTAAATATCCTTAAAACAAAAAGGGCTAAATGTATGAAACTTTGCAGGCAAGTATAATGACACATAACGCATCTGATGCCATATTTTTTGATATTACTGTACTTCCGGTTTCACCGGAAATACCCTCAACTTTTTTTAGTTTAAATGAGACACCCTGTATATTTTTACATTTTCAAATAGATACCTTTTCAACAATTACAATGATATAGGGTTTGGTGGGTGTGCGACTTAAAATAAATAAACAAAAAATGAAATTTGTGAATTTCATAACAATTTTGTTCAACCCTTGAAAATTTGAAATTGAAAATATTAGAATTGCTCTCAGAGAATGTGGTATTAAAAATATTGCATGCATCTTATGGAGATCTCTATCAATCTCCAAAACTAACCATCATTAACAAAGTAATATTTCACGTTCAGTTAGTTCACCCAAAATTGAATAGCAATGTTAATATTTCACATGGATACTATCTGTCAGTTACAGAAAACGTAAAAAACATGAAATTGTTTTATCAGAAAACAGTGTAAAAAGATGTAAAAAGCCAACTCGATGTAGAATTATTTTATTTAATATTTAAAAAACTATAGGTTACACACCTACCGAACTATACATCATTGCAATTGTTGGAGAAGTATCTATTCGAAAATGTAAAAATATACAGGGTGTCCCATTTAAATTAAAACAGTTGACGGTATTTCCGGTGAAACCGTAAGTACAGCAGTATCAAAAAACATGGCATCAGATGTGTTATGTGTCGTTATATTTGCTTGCAAAGTTTCATAAATTTACCCCTTGTTGTTTTAAAGATATTTACTTGGTTTTTACTTTATCCCAACCCTGTATACATTATTTCAATTTTTAATGAAATTACAGACGATTTTGGATAAAATGTTATATTATACTCATCTGGAATTACTCATTAGTCCCTTAAGAAAATGAAACTTTTTCGTGTGGGAGTAATTACGTACATTCCTCACACGTATAATAAATAACTATTTTTCAAGAAATCGTTGAAATCGCTTCTAAGGACCCTAAAACGGATATTTCCCCGTTAAAAAAAATTGTCACGATCACAATACTTTCCCGTACTGCGTAGATTTGTATTTTGATTTTAATTCCTATTTTTGTTTTTATTTTAAGTTGTGGTTTATGGTTTCTAATTGTAATTTTAATTTGTCATTTGAATTTGAACTGTTTTAATTGTAAATGTTAGTGTAATTATGAATTAGATTTTAATTTTAATTTTTAAGACGTTTTTTTAATTAGTATTGTTCTGTGCTTCTCTGGAATTGGTGCAAGTCAACTGGCACTAGCACTAATAAAGCATTATAGTAATTATTATTATTAAAGCTAATAAAAAAAGAAGCCGAAGATAACATAATAAGAAGGTGGAAAGACCTCCTGGTCGACAGCCTATTGAAGTATTGTGATATTATAATGTAAAACAACACTAAATATGTCTTCAAATAAAGATGTTTGTATACATATTATTAAAGAAAAGAGTAACAGGGGATTTGTCAGATAAAAAGTTCTGAAGGGGTATTTTTATATTACCAGTACTGTCAAAAGTATTGGAGAAAATGCAATTTCAGCAGATAATAAACTTTCTGGAAACAAACATATTGTTATCAAATCGGCAGAATGGTTTTCGCGCTGGTAGATCCACGGTAGATGCTGTTACCGCATTTGTTGAGGAGGTTTTTCAAGGATTTGAGTCAGGAATGTACACAACTGCCTCATTTCTAGACAGTTTGACAGCATTTGTCGTGACACGCTTGTGCAAAATTTGCATTTCTGCAATTTTCATCCAACTATTAGGATCATAAATTCATATTTTATTGACAATGTGACAAAACAAATAACAGTAATCAACTGCCTTCAGAAAAAATAGACTTGATATATGACGTACCGCAAGGATCCATCCTAAACAACCTACTCAAACATACAGTAATTTCTTTCTATATCCTGACAACTATTACTCTTCCTACATTCTCAATCAAAATTGCTCTCCATAATCAAATAATTAGAAACATTTCTGTGGTTTTACTTGGATAAAAATTTATCATGGAACACGCTCGACGATGATCTAAAATATCTCGAAATATATACCTCCTGAGGCATCTCACAAACTGTATCTACGCATCTGTTCTAAGATAAATATATTTGTTCACGTATCAGTCTTGCCTGGTTTATGGAATTATAAGAAGGGAACTCTTGGCTAGAACAACTCGTCCATTCGGACTTCAGAGAAGAGCAATTAGGGTAGGATTTGGCATGATCTACAAACAAGACTGAGGGGAGCATTTAAAAGTTTGGAAGTACTAATACCCTCTTTGTATAAATAGTAATGTTTATGTATGTTCATAAAAACATTGATAACTAAAGTAAGTAAGTATAAAACTAAACTAGACTGAAGCATTTAATTTGTGTCAACCATAACTTATTATTATTTGTGGTTGAAAGACAGTCAATTTTTCAATACAGTTTAATTAATGAAAACCACGTAATAATAGTCACAAAGACTTCCTTTACCAAGTCTATAACATTGTAGGTTGTACATATATTATGCTGCAAGTGGGATAAATGTGTTTTGCAATTATATAGCATTTATAATGGAAGCTTAAACATTGCAGTGATTTGAGTGTGAAAAAGGATACGAAAATCACTTCTAATCAACATACTTGCCTTCGTCTGCCTAATGAAGTATTTTACAAACGTAGGCCATTAAAAACAATTTTTTTATGTGTGAATACATTCATTAATTTCTTTTGTATCATTCAATATCCGGCGTGGCACTAGCCAGGGAAGTAGTTGTTTCAATAAGTTATTTGTTTATAGTCTTAGTAAGACTTAATTTTGCTTGCAGAGTTACGAACAGGTTGAATATTTAGATATTCAGGCTATATTTCGTTTTTTGAATACATTCATTAGGTTATGCAGATCTAAACCACGATTATCAAAACTTAGAAATATAATTTTGCACTTATGTATAAATTGAGACAAACTCCTCGAGCATAAATTAGGCGTATCCGGCGAAGCGATTAATGTTCGATGCGGCAACTATAGTTAATTTTATCATGTTCGGCATTTGCATAATAGATTTAACTGTACATAGTTTATTGGCTGAATGTTTTAGTCACGCCACAGTTAGAGAAATTGCTTCTTCGTCGGTGTGGGTTGAAGGGATGAAGGCCCGCTGTTCCCCGGGGCGGAACGTTTAAAGCAACCCTGCAAAGGTGATCATTCCCAATTGAGAATTAATACTGCATGACCCTTTAACCGCCCCCAGAATAATTACACTAGGAAAATAACGTTCCGTTCCGAAAACCGGAACGAAATGGGTTTCGGGATTTTAATTAATAAAGGATTGATTTAATGATTCCGCCTTGAATTAGAGTAAATAGCGTTCTATTAGTTAAACAAGTGGTTTCGAATGTAAAAGGCGATCCGCGGCCATTAACCATCGCATTCACGTAAAATACTAATATTAATTAAATGGCCGCAATATACCGACGAAATGTCAAAATGAACAGCATTGAAACGAAACGTTTGAAAAAAATGGTGATGTGGCCATCATGTTACTTACTCCGACTTGATGGTATCATAGCCATTTATATTTACGTTTTCATGGTTTATTTTCAATTGAAATCATATTTTAAATGTACATCGAGCGGATGACACTGACGTTTAAAACGTCAAAATTATGAAAGATGGAAAAATTATACTTCAAATTTAAAAACTCAATTTACTCAAAAACTAAAAGGATTTCGAAAAAAACTTATTCTTTTTAAGTTGCTTATTTTAGCATTCTCTACAATTATTATTAACATAAATTTGCTGTAACTATTATCGTTTTATGGTTATAAACCAAAAATGAAAAAAAAAATAATAATAATTTTTTTTCTCGAATAAAAACGATTTTATGAAAAATGTTTTCAAGCAAAAGATGTTCATTTCTTTGTTGTCTTCAAAGTTTGTTTAAATATTTTTGTGATATTTTTCATATTTAAGAAAATATTGGCAAAAAACAAAAAACAGTTAAGGTCAACGTTCACTTCCGGTGTACGAAATTTTACCAAAAGCTTTCTAGTTCTTCCGATTATCAAATAAGACGTATGTTCAAAGTTTCATATCAATTGGTCTATTATTTTTTGAGATACAGCGCACCCAGCCAGACACACACACACAGAGACGCAATTTTTTTTCCAGAAATTGTTGAAATGGTATCTAGGGACCCCAAAACGGATATTTCCGTAAAAAAAAATTTGAGAAAAAAATCACGTACTTCGTAACGGAGAAAGTAAAAACGGATGAGTATTTAACATTTAAGCGAAATCCCTTATATACCATGAAATTGGTGAAGAGTACATGATGGCCATATAAAAGAAATATTATTCGATCACAAACGACAATTCTAAATAACTTTAATGTTAGGCAAATGTGTCGGAATACCTAATTTCTGGCTAAACGTCTGCTTTTCTTATTATTTTAAAAAGAAATGTTTACAGTTTGATTTATTCTTTCAGGGTGATCCATTAAAAAAAAACTGTCGACGCCTTACTCGAAAAATAGGATAGCTGTTGAAAATCAAAGTACATCACTGAATAGAATAAATAAAACCATAAACGCCAGAAATCAGATGCTCCGACACATTTGCCCCACCCTGTTTATCCACATTAAAGTTATTTAGAATTTTCGTTTGTGATCGTCTTACATTCGCATTAAAACTTTCTACACTTATGATTTATTTTTTCCATGACAAAATATTATTCTTAAGTATAAAGAACTTAAGCTAAAAATGCTTTAAACGTTTACATCACTAAAGTCAAAACAGTCTCTTGCCAGCTTGTTAAATTTTAATGTCAATAAATTGTTTTTCAAAGCCACCTTCGATTTTTATTTAGTAAAATTGCTATTAAAATGGTTGATAAAATGAGTTTTCTGCAAATAACTTTTAATGCGGTAGGAATTGGGACAGGGTTGATCTTAGGAAAAATGTTTGTTTTTTAATTCTGCATGGAATGACATAAAAATATACAGGGGCTCCAATTTAAAATAAGAAAAATAAAGTCCTTTAAAGTTTGAAATATTTGACACTAAATTTTGGACACCCTGTTTAATTCATATCGATCAAACTTGGTTAACGGGATGATCAGACCTTATTTAATAAGTACCTTGTATGATTTTATCAACAAGGCACTATTTTTATTTTTTATTCATTTTTTAAAACAACAGTGCAAAACTGATTTTTTTTAGTTTTAATTTTTTTTTGCTGATATCCCTGAAACGATTTCAATAAAATTATAGAAGTATGTAGGCAACCATAAAAGGTACCCAAATAAGCAATAAAATACATAGCATGTAATTTAAAAAAATATATCATCATGACGTCACGCTTTTTTGGGACACCCTGTACAATCAAAAATATTTTCCTAAAATGCATTCTTGGATGCAAATTTATTCTACAAAATATCAAAATTCCAACTTAATTAGTAAATGAGCTATAGAAGACAGAAGGTGAAATGCATGACCCTGTATAATTCTTGACTATTTCCTGTTATCCATTTTTTAAGTATTAAAAATTTGTGAACACAGTAATTTATTTATAAATTTACAACCCTGTTTTTCCTATTCAGGAATTTATCTAAAAAAAAAATCTTCGGCTCGTGGAAAATTGCAAAACATTTGGCACCGGCATTGTTGCGAAAATAAGGGCCTTAATATAGGAGATCACGAAGTGGATATTTTATATATTAATATATTTATGTATTATGCGCTCTACCCCCTATTCTTTTCCCATTCTCATTTCGTCCATTTCCCGTTCTTTTTCAATTTTTTATAGCCGCGGCAATATACAGAAGAAATAAAAGCGTATTCTTGTGTGAGAACTGGATACACTCCCCACGTATAAACAGGCTTGAAGTAGTATTATATGTATTCTGCTCACACTTTATTTGACAATCCCTAGATTATGGTGACAAAGGGACTGGAGGAATACTGGATTTTTAAAGGTACCATCGCCAGTCATTTATGTGTTTCAATTAAATATGACATTGAGATGATAACGATTATGAAAATTAATCATGTGATGGATTTTAACTAAAATATCAACCAAAACTGTATGGGATGGCCTTATTAAAGATTTTTACTTTTTTGACAAAAACGTGAAAAAAGACATAAGTAAACCCCTTGGAAATTTGTTAAAAAATGCAACTTTCTTAATAATCATCGTAGACTATTAAAGTTGACTTTTTTTTCATCAGAAAGACGAGAGAAATCGATTGCCGTTAAAAATATCAGCTATCTTCAATAGCAAAAAAATTAGTCAGTCACAGTGAACATTTTAGAAAATAAAAACAAAATAATTGATTTTTCAGACTTTGATCGGCCGTAGCGGCCAAACGAAAACTCCAAATTGAACGCGGTTTGCAAATCTGAGCTCCTCGTACGTCAATTAGTCAGATTAGAGATTTTAAATTTTTGACAAAAACACGAAAAAAAGACATGAGTAAACCCCTTGGAAATTTGTTAAAAAATGCAACTTTCTTAATAATCATCGTAGACTATTAAAGTTGACTTTTTTTTCATCAAAAAGACGAGAGAAATCGATTGCCGTTAAAAATATCAGCTATCTTCAATAGCAAAAAAATTAGTCAGTCACAGTGAACATTTTAGAAAATTAAAAGAAATAATTGATTTTTCAGACTTTGATCGGCCGTAGCAGCCAAACAAAAACTCCAAATTGAACGCGGTTTGCAAATCTGAGCTCCTCGTACGTCAATTAGTCAGATTAGAGATTTTAAATTTTTGACAAAAACACGAAAAAAAGACATGAGTAAACCCCTTGGAAATTTGTTAAAAAATGCAACTTTCTTAATAATCATCGTAGACTATTAAAGTTGACTTTTTTTTCATCAAAAAGACGAGAGAAATCGATTGCCGTTAAAAATATCAGCTATCTTCAATAGCAAAAAAATTAGTCAGTCACAGTGAACATTTTAGAAAATTAAAAGAAATAATTGATTTTTCAGACTTTGATCGGCCGTAGCAGCCAAACGAAAACTCCAAATTGAACGCGGTTTGCAAATCTGAGCTCCTCGTACGTCAATTAGTCGGATTAGAGATTTTAAATTTTTGACGAAAACACGAAAAAAAGACATGAGTAAACCCCTTGGAAATTTGTTAAAAAATGCAACTTTTTTAATAATCATCGTAGACTATTAAAGTTGACTTTTTTTTCATCAGAAAGACGAGAGAAACGATTGCCGTTAAAAACTCTCAGCTATCTTCAATAGCAAAAAAATTAGTCAGTCACAGTGAACATTTTAGAAAATAAAAACAAAATAATTGATTTTTCAGACTTTGATCGGCCGTAGCGGCCAAACGAAAACTCCAAATTGAACGCGGTTTGCAAATCTGAGCTCCTCGTACGTCAATTAGTCGGATTAGAGATTTTAAATTTTTGACGAAAACACGAAAAAAAGACATGAGTAAACCCCTTGGAAATTTGTTAAAAAATGCAACTTTCTTAATAATCATCGTAGACTATTAAAGTTGACTTTTTTTCATCAGAAAGACGAGAGAAATCGATTGCCGTTAAAAAATTTCAGCTATCTTCAATAGCAAAAAAATTAGTCAGTCACAGTGAACATTTTAGAAAATAAAAACAAAATAATTGATTTTTCAGACTTTGATCGGCCGTAGCGGCCAAACAAAAACTCCAAATTGAACGCGGTTTCCAAATCTGAGCTCCTCGGACGTCAATTAGTCGGATTAGAGATTTTAAATTTTTGACGAAAACACGAAAAAAAGACATAAGTAAACCCCTTGGAAATTTGTTAAAAAATGCAACTTTCTTAATAATCATCGTAGACTATTGAATTTTAACTTTTATTCATCAGAAAAACAGAAGAAATTAATTGCCGTTAATAAATTTCAGCCATCTTCAATAGCAAAAAAAATCAGCTAGTCACTATGAACATTTTAGAAAATGAAAAAAAAATAATTGATTTTTCAGAATTTGATCGGCCGTAGCGGCTAAACGAAAACTCCAAACTGAACGCGGTTTGCAAATCCGAGCTCCTCAGACGTCAATTAGTCGGATTAGAGATTTTAAATTTTTGACGAAAACACGAAAAAAAGACATGAGTAAACCTCTTGGAAATTTGTTAAAAAATGCAACTTTCTTAATAATCATCGTAGACTATTAAAGTTGACTTTTTCTCATCAGAAAGACGAGAGAAATCGATTGCCGTTAAAAAACTTCAGCTATCTTCAATAGCAAAAAAATTAGTCAGTCACAGTGAACATTTTAGAAAATTAAAAGAAATAATTGATTTTTCAGACTTTGATCGGCCGTAGCAGCCAAACGAAAACTCCAAATTGAACGCGGTTTGCAAATCTGAGCTCCTCGTACGTCAATTAGTCAGATTAGAGATTTTAAATTTTTGACAAAAACACGAAAAAAAGACATGAGTAAACCCCTTGGAAATTTGTTAAAAAATGCAACTTTCTTAATAATCATCGTAGACTATTAAAGTTGACTTTTTTTTCATCAAAAAGACGAGAG
Source organism: Ocypus olens (assembly GCA_910593695.2). NCBI lineage: Eukaryota > Metazoa > Arthropoda > Insecta > Coleoptera > Staphylinidae > Ocypus > Ocypus olens. The sequence goes on from OU343060.1 coordinate 51,756,158, forward strand.
AAATCGATTGCCGTTAAAAATATCAGCTATCTTCAATAGCAAAAAAATTAGTCAGTCACAGTGAACATTTTAGAAAATTAAAAGAAATAATTGATTTTTCAGACTTTGATCGGCCGTAGCAGCCAAACGAAAACTCCAAATTGAACGCGGTTTGCAAATCTGAGCTCCTCGTACGTCAATTAGTCAGATTAGAGATTTTAAATTTTTGACAAAAACACGAAAAAAAGACATAAGTAAACCCCTTGGAAATTTGTTAAAAAATGCAACTTTCTTAATAATCATCGTAGACTATTGAATTTTAACTTTTATTCATCAGAAAAACAGAAGAAATTAATTGCCGTTAATAAATTTCAGCCATCTTCAATAGCAAAAAAAATCAGCTAGTCACTATGAACATTTTAGAAAATGAAAAAAAAATAATTGATTTTTCAGAATTTGATCGGCCGTAGCGGCTAAACGAAAACTCCAAACTGAACGCGGTTTGCAAATCTGAGCTCCTCAGACGTCAATTAGTCGGATTAGAGATTTTAAATTTTTGACAAAAACACGAAAAAAAGACATGAGTAAACCCCTTGGAAATTTGTTAAAAAATGCAACTTTCTTAATAATCATCGTAGACTATTAAAGTTGACTTTTTCTCATCAGAAAGACGAGAGAAATCGATTGCCGTTAAAAAACTTCAGCTATCTTCAATAGCAAAAAAATTAGTCAGTCACAGTGAACATTTTAGAAAATTAAAAGAAATAATTGATTTTTCAGACTTTGATCGGCCGTAGCAGCCAAACGAAAACTCCAAATTGAACGCGGTTTGCAAATCTGAGCTCCTCGTACGTCAATTAGTCAGATTAGAGATTTTAAATTTTTGACAAAAACACGAAAAAAAGACATGAGTAAACCCCTTGGAAATTTGTTAAAAAATGCAACTTTCTTAATAATCATCGTAGACTATTAAAGTTGACTTTTTTTTCATCAAAAAGACGAGAGAAATCGATTGCCGTTAAAAATATCAGCTATCTTCAATAGCAAAAAAATTAGTCAGTCACAGTGAACATTTTAGAAAATTAAAAGAAATAATTGATTTTTCAGACTTTGATCGGCCGTAGCAGCCAAACGAAAACTCCAAATTGAACGCGGTTTGCAAATCTGAGCTCCTCGTACGTCAATTAGTCAGATTAGAGATTTTAAATTTTTGACAAAAACACGAAAAAAAGACATGAGTAAACCCCTTGGAAATTTGTTAAAAAATGCAACTTTCTTAATAATCATCGTAGACTATTAAAGTTGACTTTTTTTCATCAGAAAGACGAGAGAAATCGATTGCCGTTAAAAAATTTCAGCTATCTTCAATAGCAAAAAAATTAGTCAGTCACAGTGAACATTTTAGAAAATAAAAACAAAATAATTGATTTTTCAGACTTTGATCGGCCGTAGCGGCCAAACAAAAACTCCAAATTGAACGCGGTTTGCAAATCTGAGCTCCTCGGACGTCAATTAGTCGGATTAGAGATTTTAAATTTTTGACGAAAACACGAAAAAAAGACATAAGTAAACCCCTTGGAAATTTGTTAAAAAATGCAACTTTCTTAATAATCATCGTAGACTATTGAATTTTAACTTTTATTCATCAGAAAAACAGAAGAAATTAATTGCCGTTAATAAATTTCAGCCATCTTCAATAGCAAAAAAAATCAGCTAGTCACTATGAACATTTTAGAAAATGAAAAAAAAATAATTGATTTTTCAGAATTTGATCGGCCGTAGCGGCTAAACGAAAACTCCAAACTGAACGCGGTTTGCAAATCTGAGCTCCTCAGACGTCAATTAGTCGGATTAGAGATTTTAAATTTTTGACGAAAACACGAAAAAAAGACATGAGTAAACCTCTTGGAAATTTGTTAAAAAATGCAACTTTCTTAATAATCATCGTAGACTATTAAAGTTGACTTTTTCTCATCAGAAAGACGAGAGAAATCGATTGCCGTTAAAAAACTTCAGCTATCTTCAATAGCAAAAAAATTAGTCAGTCACAGTGAACATTTTAGAAAATTAAAAGAAATAATTGATTTTTCAGACTTTGATCGGCCGTAGCAGCCAAACGAAAACTCCAAATTGAACGCGGTTTGCAAATCTGAGCTCCTCGTACGTCAATTAGTCAGATTAGAGATTTTAAATTTTTGACAAAAACACGAAAAAAAGACATGAGTAAACCCCTTGGAAATTTGTTAAAAAATGCAACTTTCTTAATAATCATCGTAGACTATTAAAGTTGACTTTTTTTTCATCAAAAAGACGAGAGAAATCGATTGCCGTTAAAAATATCAGCTATCTTCAATAGCAAAAAAATTAGTCAGTCACAGTGAACATTTTAGAAAATTAAAAGAAATAATTGATTTTTCAGACTTTGATCGGCCGTAGCAGCCAAACGAAAACTCCAAATTGAACGCGGTTTGCAAATCTGAGCTCCTCGTACGTCAATTAGTCAGATTAGAGATTTTAAATTTTTGACAAAAACACGAAAAAAAGACATGAGTAAACCCCTTGGAAATTTGTTAAAAAATGCAACTTTCTTAATAATCATCGTAGACTATTAAAGTTGACTTTTTTTTCATCAAAAAGACGAGAGAAATCGATTGCCGTTAAAAATATCAGCTATCTTCAATAGCAAAAAAATTAGTCAGTCACAGTGAACATTTTAGAAAATTAAAAGAAATAATTGATTTTTCAGACTTTGATCGGCCGTAGCAGCCAAACGAAAACTCCAAATTGAACGCGGTTTGCAAATCTGAGCTCCTCGTACGTCAATTAGTCAGATTAGAGATTTTAAATTTTTGACAAAAACACGAAAAAAAGACATGAGTAAACCCCTTGGAAATTTGTTAAAAAATACAACTTTCTTAATAATCATCGTAGACTATTAAAGTTGACTTTTTTTTCATCAGAAAGACGAGAGAAATCGATTGCCGTTAAAAAATTGCAGCTATCTTCAATAGCAAAAAAATTAGTCAGTCACAGTGAACATTTTAGAAAATTAAAAGAAATAATTGATTTTTCAGACTTTGATCGGCCGTAGCGGCCAAACGAAAACTCCAAATTGAACGCGGTTTGCAAATCTGAGCTCCTCGGACGTCAATTAGTCGGATTAGAGATTTTAAATTTTTGACGAAAACACGAAAAAAAGACATGAGTAAACCCCTTGGAAATTTGTTAAAAAATGCAACTTTTTTAATAATCATCGTAGACTATTAAAGTTGACTTTTTTTTCATCAGAAAGACGAGAGAAATCGATTGCCGTTAAAAAATCTCAGCTATCTTCAATAGCAAAAAAATTAGTCAGTCACAGTGAACATTTTAGAAAATAAAAACAAAATAATTGATTTTTCAGACTTTGATCGGCCGTAGCGGCCAAACGAAAACTCCAAATTGAACGCGGTTTGCAAATCTGAGCTCCTCGTACGTCAATTAGTCGGATTAGAGATTTTATATTTTTGACGAAAACACGAAAAAAAGACATGAGTAAACCCCTTGGAAATTTGTTAAAAAATGCAACTTTCTTAATAATCATCGTAGACTATTAAAGTTGACTTTTTTTCATCAGAAAGACGAGAGAAATCGATTGCCGTTAAAAAATTTCAGCTATCTTCAATAGCAAAAAAATTAGTCAGTCACAGTGAACATTTTAGAAAATAAAAACAAAATAATTGATTTTTCAGACTTTGATCGGCCGTAGCGGCCAAACAAAAACTCCAAATTGAACGCGGTTTGCAAATCTGAGCTCCTCGGACGTCAATTAGTCGGATTAGAGATTTTAAATTTTTGACGAAAACACGAAAAAAAGACATAAGTAAACCCCTTGGAAATTTGTTAAAAAATGCAACTTTCTTAATAATCATCGTAGACTATTGAATTTTAACTTTTATTCATCAGAAAAACAGAAGAAATTAATTGCCGTTAATAAATTTCAGCCATCTTCAATAGCAAAAAAAATCAGCTAGTCACTATGAACATTTTAGAAAATGAAAAAAAAATAATTGATTTTTCAGAATTTGATCGGCCGTAGCGGCTAAACGAAAACTCCAAACTGAACGCGGTTTGCAAATCTGAGCTCCTCAGACGTCAATTAGTCGGATTAGAGATTTTAAATTTTTGACGAAAACACGAAAAAAAGACATGAGTAAACCTCTTGGAAATTTGTTAAAAAATGCAACTTTCTTAATAATCATCGTAGACTATTAAAGTTGACTTTTTCTCATCAGAAAGACGAGAGAAATCGATTGCCGTTAAAAAACTTCAGCTATCTTCAATAGCAAAAAAATTAGTCAGTCACAGTGAACATTTTAGAAAATTAAAAGAAATAATTGATTTTTCAGACTTTGATCGGCCGTAGCAGCCAAACGAAAACTCCAAATTGAACGCGGTTTGCAAATCTGAGCTCCTCGTACGTCAATTAGTCAGATTAGAGATTTTAAATTTTTGACAAAAACACGAAAAAAAGACATGAGTAAACCCCTTGGAAATTTGTTAAAAAATGCAACTTTCTTAATAATCATCGTAGACTATTAAAGTTGACTTTTTTTTCATCAAAAAGACGAGAGAAATCGATTGCCGTTAAAAATATCAGCTATCTTCAATAGCAAAAAAATTAGTCAGTCACAGTGAACATTTTAGAAAATTAAAAGAAATAATTGATTTTTCAGACTTTGATCGGCCGTAGCAGCCAAACGAAAACTCCAAATTGAACGCGGTTTGCAAATCTGAGCTCCTCGTACGTCAATTAGTCAGATTAGAGATTTTAAATTTTTGACAAAAACACGAAAAAAAGACATGAGTAAACCCCTTGGAAATTTGTTAAAAAATGCAACTTTCTTAATAATCATCGTAGACTATTAAAGTTGACTTTTTTTCATCAGAAAGACGAGAGAAATCGATTGCCGTTAAAAAATTTCAGCTATCTTCAATAGCAAAAAAATTAGTCAGTCACAGTGAACATTTTAGAAAATAAAAACAAAATAATTGATTTTTCAGACTTTGATCGGCCGTAGCGGCCAAACAAAAACTCCAAATTGAACGCGGTTTGCAAATCTGAGCTCCTCGGACGTCAATTAGTCGGATTAGAGATTTTAAATTTTTGACGAAAACACGAAAAAAAGACATAAGTAAACCCCTTGGAAATTTGTTAAAAAATGCAACTTTCTTAATAATCATCGTAGACTATTGAATTTTAACTTTTATTCATCAGAAAAACAGAAGAAATTAATTGCCGTTAATAAATTTCAGCCATCTTCAATAGCAAAAAAAATCAGCTAGTCACTATGAACATTTTAGAAAATGAAAAAAAAATAATTGATTTTTCAGAATTTGATCGGCCGTAGCGGCTAAACGAAAACTCCAAACTGAACGCGGTTTGCAAATCTGAGCTCCTCAGACGTCAATTAGTCGGATTAGAGATTTTAAATTTTTGACGAAAACACGAAAAAAAGACATGAGTAAACCTCTTGGAAATTTGTTAAAAAATGCAACTTTCTTAATAATCATCGTAGACTATTAAAGTTGACTTTTTCTCATCAGAAAGACGAGAGAAATCGATTGCCGTTAAAAAACTTCAGCTATCTTCAATAGCAAAAAAATTAGTCAGTCACAGTGAACATTTTAGAAAATTAAAAGAAATAATTGATTTTTCAGACTTTGATCGGCCGTAGCAGCCAAACGAAAACTCCAAATTGAACGCGGTTTGCAAATCTGAGCTCCTCGTACGTCAATTAGTCAGATTAGAGATTTTAAATTTTTGACAAAAACACGAAAAAAAGACATGAGTAAACCCCTTGGAAATTTGTTAAAAAATGCAACTTTCTTAATAATCATCGTAGACTATTAAAGTTGACTTTTTTTTCATCAAAAAGACGAGAGAAATCGATTGCCGTTAAAAATATCAGCTATCTTCAATAGCAAAAAAATTAGTCAGTCACAGTGAACATTTTAGAAAATTAAAAGAAATAATTGATTTTTCAGACTTTGATCGGCCGTAGCAGCCAAACGAAAACTCCAAATTGAACGCGGTTTGCAAATCTGAGCTCCTCGTACGTCAATTAGTCAGATTAGAGATTTTAAATTTTTGACAAAAACACGAAAAAAAGACATGAGTAAACCCCTTGGAAATTTGTTAAAAAATGCAACTTTCTTAATAATCATCGTAGACTATTAAAGTTGACTTTTTTTTCATCAAAAAGACGAGAGAAATCGATTGCCGTTAAAAATATCAGCTATCTTCAATAGCAAAAAAATTAGTCAGTCACAGTGAACATTTTAGAAAATTAAAAGAAATAATTGATTTTTCAGACTTTGATCGGCCGTAGCAGCCAAACGAAAACTCCAAATTGAACGCGGTTTGCAAATCTGAGCTCCTCGTACGTCAATTAGTCAGATTAGAGATTTTAAATTTTTGACAAAAACACGAAAAAAAGACATGAGTAAACCCCTTGGAAATTTGTTAAAAAATACAACTTTCTTAATAATCATCGTAGACTATTAAAGTTGACTTTTTTTTCATCAGAAAGACGAGAGAAATCGATTGCCGTTAAAAAATTGCAGCTATCTTCAATAGCAAAAAAATTAGTCAGTCACAGTGAACATTTTAGAAAATTAAAAGAAATAATTGATTTTTCAGACTTTGATCGGCCGTAGCGGCCAAACGAAAACTCCAAATTGAACGCGGTTTGCAAATCTGAGCTCCTCGGACGTCAATTAGTCGGATTAGAGATTTTAAATTTTTGACGAAAACACGAAAAAAAGACATGAGTAAACCCCTTGGAAATTTGTTAAAAAATGCAACTTTTTTAATAATCATCGTAGACTATTAAAGTTGACTTTTTTTTCATCAGAAAGACGAGAGAAATCGATTGCCGTTAAAAAATCTCAGCTATCTTCAATAGCAAAAAAATTAGTCAGTCACAGTGAACATTTTAGAAAATAAAAACAAAATAATTGATTTTTCAGACTTTGATCGGCCGTAGCGGCCAAACGAAAACTCCAAATTGAACGCGGTTTGCAAATCTGAGCTCCTCGTACGTCAATTAGTCGGATTAGAGATTTTATATTTTTGACGAAAACACGAAAAAAAGACATGAGTAAACCCCTTGGAAATTTGTTAAAAAATGCAACTTTCTTAATAATCATCGTAGACTATTAAAGTTGACTTTTTTTCATCAGAAAGACGAGAGAAATCGATTGCCGTTAAAAAATTTCAGCTATCTTCAATAGCAAAAAAATTAGTCAGTCACAGTGAACATTTTAGAAAATAAAAACAAAATAATTGATTTTTCAGACTTTGATCGGCCGTAGCGGCCAAACAAAAACTCCAAATTGAACGCGGTTTGCAAATCTGAGCTCCTCGGACGTCAATTAGTCGGATTAGAGATTTTAAATTTTTGACGAAAACACGAAAAAAAGACATAAGTAAACCCCTTGGAAATTTGTTAAAAAATGCAACTTTCTTAATAATCATCGTAGACTATTGAATTTTAACTTTTATTCATCAGAAAAACAGAAGAAATTAATTGCCGTTAATAAATTTCAGCCATCTTCAATAGCAAAAAAAATCAGCTAGTCACTATGAACATTTTAGAAAATGAAAAAAAAATAATTGATTTTTCAGAATTTGATCGGCCGTAGCGGCTAAACGAAAACTCCAAACTGAACGCGGTTTGCAAATCTGAGCTCCTCAGACGTCAATTAGTCGGATTAGAGATTTTAAATTTTTGACGAAAACACGAAAAAAAGACATGAGTAAACCTCTTGGAAATTTGTTAAAAAATGCAACTTTCTTAATAATCATCGTAGACTATTAAAGTTGACTTTTTCTCATCAGAAAGACGAGAGAAATCGATTGCCGTTAAAAAACTTCAGCTATCTTCAATAGCAAAAAAATTAGTCAGTCACAGTGAACATTTTAGAAAATTAAAAGAAATAATTGATTTTTCAGACTTTGATCGGCCGTAGCAGCCAAACGAAAACTCCAAATTGAACGCGGTTTGCAAATCTGAGCTCCTCGTACGTCAATTAGTCAGATTAGAGATTTTAAATTTTTGACAAAAACACGAAAAAAAGACATGAGTAAACCCCTTGGAAATTTGTTAAAAAATGCAACTTTCTTAATAATCATCGTAGACTATTAAAGTTGACTTTTTTTTCATCAAAAAGACGAGAGAAATCGATTGCCGTTAAAAATATCAGCTATCTTCAATAGCAAAAAAATTAGTCAGTCACAGTGAACATTTTAGAAAATTAAAAGAAATAATTGATTTTTCAGACTTTGATCGGCCGTAGCAGCCAAACGAAAACTCCAAATTGAACGCGGTTTGCAAATCTGAGCTCCTCGTACGTCAATTAGTCAGATTAGAGATTTTAAATTTTTGACAAAAACACGAAAAAAAGACATGAGTAAACCCCTTGGAAATTTGTTAAAAAATGCAACTTTCTTAATAATCATCGTAGACTATTAAAGTTGACTTTTTTTCATCAGAAAGACGAGAGAAATCGATTGCCGTTAAAAAATTTCAGCTATCTTCAATAGCAAAAAAATTAGTCAGTCACAGTGAACATTTTAGAAAATAAAAACAAAATAATTGATTTTTCAGACTTTGATCGGCCGTAGCGGCCAAACAAAAACTCCAAATTGAACGCGGTTTGCAAATCTGAGCTCCTCGGACGTCAATTAGTCGGATTAGAGATTTTAAATTTTTGACGAAAACACGAAAAAAAGACATAAGTAAACCCCTTGGAAATTTGTTAAAAAATGCAACTTTCTTAATAATCATCGTAGACTATTGAATTTTAACTTTTATTCATCAGAAAAACAGAAGAAATTAATTGCCGTTAATAAATTTCAGCCATCTTCAATAGCAAAAAAAATCAGCTAGTCACTATGAACATTTTAGAAAATGAAAAAAAAATAATTGATTTTTCAGAATTTGATCGGCCGTAGCGGCTAAACGAAAACTCCAAACTGAACGCGGTTTGCAAATCTGAGCTCCTCAGACGTCAATTAGTCGGATTAGAGATTTTAAATTTTTGACGAAAACACGAAAAAAAGACATGAGTAAACCTCTTGGAAATTTGTTAAAAAATGCAACTTTCTTAATAATCATCGTAGACTATTAAAGTTGACTTTTTCTCATCAGAAAGACGAGAGAAATCGATTGCCGTTAAAAAACTTCAGCTATCTTCAATAGCAAAAAAATTAGTCAGTCACAGTGAACATTTTAGAAAATTAAAAGAAATAATTGATTTTTCAGACTTTGATCGGCCGTAGCAGCCAAACGAAAACTCCAAATTGAACGCGGTTTGCAAATCTGAGCTCCTCGTACGTCAATTAGTCAGATTAGAGATTTTAAATTTTTGACAAAAACACGAAAAAAAGACATGAGTAAACCCCTTGGAAATTTGTTAAAAAATGCAACTTTCTTAATAATCATCGTAGACTATTAAAGTTGACTTTTTTTTCATCAAAAAGACGAGAGAAATCGATTGCCGTTAAAAATATCAGCTATCTTCAATAGCAAAAAAATTAGTCAGTCACAGTGAACATTTTAGAAAATTAAAAGAAATAATTGATTTTTCAGACTTTGATCGGCCGTAGCAGCCAAACGAAAACTCCAAATTGAACGCGGTTTGCAAATCTGAGCTCCTCGTACGTCAATTAGTCAGATTAGAGATTTTAAATTTTTGACAAAAACACGAAAAAAAGACATGAGTAAACCCCTTGGAAATTTGTTAAAAAATGCAACTTTCTTAATAATCATCGTAGACTATTAAAGTTGACTTTTTTTTCATCAAAAAGACGAGAGAAATCGATTGCCGTTAAAAATATCAGCTATCTTCAATAGCAAAAAAATTAGTCAGTCACAGTGAACATTTTAGAAAATTAAAAGAAATAATTGATTTTTCAGACTTTGATCGGCCGTAGCAGCCAAACGAAAACTCCAAATTGAACGCGGTTTGCAAATCTGAGCTCCTCGTACGTCAATTAGTCAGATTAGAGATTTTAAATTTTTGACAAAAACACGAAAAAAAGACATGAGTAAACCCCTTGGAAATTTGTTAAAAAATACAACTTTCTTAATAATCATCGTAGACTATTAAAGTTGACTTTTTTTCATCAGAAAGACGAGAGAAATCGATTGCCGTTAAAAAATTGCAGCTATCTTCAATAGCAAAAAAATTAGTCAGTCACAGTGAACATTTTAGAAAATTAAAAGAAATAATTGATTTTTCAGACTTTGATCGGCCGTAGCGGCCAAACGAAAACTCCAAATTGAACGCGGTTTGCAAATCTGAGCTCCTCGGACGTCAATTAGTCGGATTAGAGATTTTAAATTTTTGACGAAAACACGAAAAAAAGACATGAGTAAACCCCTTGGAAATTTGTTAAAAAATGCAACTTTTTTAATAATCATCGTAGACTATTAAAGTTGACTTTTTTTTCATCAGAAAGACGAGAGAAATCGATTGCCGTTAAAAAATCTCAGCTATCTTCAATAGCAAAAAAATTAGTCAGTCACAGTGAACATTTTAGAAAATAAAAACAAAATAATTGATTTTTCAGACTTTGATCGGCCGTAGCGGCCAAACGAAAACTCCAAATTGAACGCGGTTTGCAAATCTGAGCTCCTCGTACGTCAATTAGTCGGATTAGAGATTTTATATTTTTGACGAAAACACGAAAAAAAGACATGAGTAAACCCCTTGGAAATTTGTTAAAAAATGCAACTTTCTTAATAATCATCGTAGACTATTAAAGTTGACTTTTTTTCATCAGAAAGACGAGAGAAATCGATTGCCGTTAAAAAATTTCAGCTATCTTCAATAGCAAAAAAATTAGTCAGTCACAGTGAACATTTTAGAAAATAAAAACAAAATAATTGATTTTTCAGACTTTGATCGGCCGTAGCGGCCAAACAAAAACTCCAAATTGAACGCGGTTTGCAAATCTGAGCTCCTCGGACGTCAATTAGTCGGATTAGAGATTTTAAATTTTTGACGAAAACACGAAAAAAAGACATAAGTAAACCCCTTGGAAATTTGTTAAAAAATGCAACTTTCTTAATAATCATCGTAGACTATTGAATTTTAACTTTTATTCATCAGAAAAACAGAAGAAATTAATTGCCGTTAATAAATTTCAGCCATCTTCAATAGCAAAAAAAATCAGCTAGTCACTATGAACATTTTAGAAAATGAAAAAAAAATAATTGATTTTTCAGAATTTGATCGGCCGTAGCGGCTAAACGAAAACTCCAAACTGAACGCGGTTTGCAAATCTGAGCTCCTCAGACGTCAATTAGTCGGATTAGAGATTTTAAATTTTTGACGAAAACACGAAAAAAAGACATGAGTAAACCTCTTGGAAATTTGTTAAAAAATGCAACTTTCTTAATAATCATCGTAGACTATTAAAGTTGACTTTTTCTCATCAGAAAGACGAGAGAAATCGATTGCCGTTAAAAAACTTCAGCTATCTTCAATAGCAAAAAAATTAGTCAGTCACAGTGAACATTTTAGAAAATTAAAAGAAATAATTGATTTTTCAGACTTTGATCGGCCGTAGCAGCCAAACGAAAACTCCAAATTGAACGCGGTTTGCAAATCTGAGCTCCTCGTACGTCAATTAGTCAGATTAGAGATTTTAAATTTTTGACAAAAACACGAAAAAAAGACATGAGTAAACCCCTTGGAAATTTGTTAAAAAATGCAACTTTCTTAATAATCATCGTAGACTATTAAAGTTGACTTTTTTTTCATCAAAAAGACGAGAGAAATCGATTGCCGTTAAAAATATCAGCTATCTTCAATAGCAAAAAAATTAGTCAGTCACAGTGAACATTTTAGAAAATTAAAAGAAATAATTGATTTTTCAGACTTTGATCGGCCGTAGCAGCCAAACGAAAACTCCAAATTGAACGCGGTTTGCAAATCTGAGCTCCTCGTACGTCAATTAGTCAGATTAGAGATTTTAAATTTTTGACAAAAACACGAAAAAAAGACATGAGTAAACCCCTTGGAAATTTGTTAAAAAATGCAACTTTCTTAATAATCATCGTAGACTATTAAAGTTGACTTTTTTTTCATCAAAAAGACGAGAGAAATCGATTGCCGTTAAAAATATCAGCTATCTTCAATAGCAAAAAAATTAGTCAGTCACAGTGAACATTTTAGAAAATTAAAAGAAATAATTGATTTTTCAGACTTTGATCGGCCGTAGCAGCCAAACGAAAACTCCAAATTGAACGCGGTTTGCAAATCTGAGCTCCTCGTACGTCAATTAGTCAGATTAGAGATTTTAAATTTTTGACAAAAACACGAAAAAAAGACATGAGTAAACCCCTTGGAAATTTGTTAAAAAATGCAACTTTCTTAATAATCATCGTAGACTATTAAAGTTGACTTTTTTTTCATCAGAAAGACGAGAGAAATCGATTGCCGTTAAAAAATTGCAGCTATCTTCAATAGCAAAAAAATTAGTCAGTCACAGTGAACATTTTAGAAAATTAAAAGAAATAATTGATTTTTCAGACTTTGATCGGCCGTAGCGGCCAAACGAAAACTCCAAATTGAACGCGGTTTGCAAATCTGAGCTCCTCGGACGTCAATTAGTCGGATTAGAGATTTTAAATTTTTGACGAAAACACGAAAAAAAGACATGAGTAAACCCCTTGGAAATTTGTTAAAAAATGCAACTTTCTTAATAATCATCGTAGACTATTAAAGTTGACTTTTTTTTCATCAGAAAGACGAGAGAAATCGATTGCCGTTAAAAAATTTCAGCTATCTTCAATAGCAAAAAAATTAGTCAGTCACAGTGAACATTTTAGAAAATAAAAACAAAATAATTGATTTTTCAGACTTTGATCGGCCGTAGCGGCCAAACGAAAACTCCAAATTGAACGCGGTTTGCAAATCTGAGCTCCTCGTACGTCAATTAGTCGGATTAGAGATTTTAAATTTTTGACGAAAACACGAAAAAAAGACATGAGTAAACCCCTTGGAAATTTGTTAAAAAATGCAACTTTTTTAATAATCATCGTAGACTATTAAAGTTGACTTTTTTTTCATCAGAAAGACGAGAGAAATCGATTGCCGTTAAAAAATCTCAGCTATCTTCAATAGCAAAAAAATTAGTCAGTCACAGTGAACATTTTAGAAAATAAAAACAAAATAATTGATTTTTCAGACTTTGATCGGCCGTAGCGGCCAAACGAAAACTCCAAATTGAACGCGGTTTGCAAATCTGAGCTCCTCGTACGTCAATTAGTCGGATTAGAGATTTTAAATTTTTGACGAAAACACGAAAAAAAGACATGAGTAAACCCCTTGGAAATTTGTTAAAAAATGCAACTTTCTTAATAATCATCGTAGACTATTAAAGTTGACTTTTTTTCATCAGAAAGACGAGAGAAATCGATTGCCGTTAAAAAATTTCAGCTATCTTCAATAGCAAAAAAATTAGTCAGTCACAGTGAACATTTTAGAAAATAAAAACAAAATAATTGATTTTTCAGACTTTGATCGGCCGTAGCGGCCAAACAAAAACTCCAAATTGAACGCGGTTTGCAAATCTGAGCTCCTCGGACGTCAATTAGTCGGATTAGAGATTTTAAATTTTTGACGAAAACACGAAAAAAAGACATAAGTAAACCCCTTGGAAATTTGTTAAAAAATGCAACTTTCTTAATAATCATCGTAGACTATTGAATTTTAACTTTTATTCATCAGAAAAACAGAAGAAATTAATTGCCGTTAATAAATTTCAGCCATCTTCAATAGCAAAAAAAATCAGCTAGTCACTATGAACATTTTAGAAAATAAAAACAAAATAATTGATTTTTCAGACTTTGATCGGCCGTAGCGGCCAAACGAAAACTCCAAATTGAACGCGGTTTGCAAATCTGAGCTCCTCGGACGTCAATTAGTCGGATTAGAGATTTTAAATTTTTGACGAAAACACGAAAAAAAGACATGAGTAAACCCCTTGGAAATTTGTTAAATTCAATTCAATTCAATTCGCTTTATTCAGTTTGCCACCTTATACATAAGTTATACATATTAAAACATATTAAAACAGTATACATTAGTAGTGGATATGAACGTCACTTATTAAAATCTAGATTAAAAGCACAACACAGATTTACATTAGCATATGAACAGAATGAGATCTATATTGTTTTGTCGACAATAAATTCAGAAAACGTGTAATAACATTTGTCAAGTAAATAAATTCGTAACACTTTTTTAAATTTGTTTAAAGTTTCACAGTTTTTAATCGTATTCGGCAGTTTATTGAACACCGTTATACATGAATGGATAGCTGATTTTTCGTACAGTGTGCTAACGTGTTGTGGAGTTCTGATGTCTGTACAGTTACGCGTGTTGTATGTATGTCCACTGTTATTCTTTTCAAGCTTATGTTTATTTTTATATGCAAAGATAGCACACTTAAATATGAATATACAGGTCACAGTTAAGATCTTGTTGTGTTTGAATACAGTTCTACACGAATCAGACCTCTTGAGATTGAAAATTAATCTTATTAATCTTTTCTGCGCTATGAAAACGCGCTTGGTATCTCCTTTTCCCCAAATCAGCACATTGTACGATATGTGACAGTATGCTAGTGCATAATAGACATTTATTAAAGTACTTCTGTCTATTTTATTTTTTAGTTTTAGAATTGCGTAATATGCACTATTGAGTTTAGATGTTACATGGTCAATCTGCAGACACCAAGATGTTTTATTATCTATAAAACTACCAAGGAATTTTGTTGACTTTGTTCCTTGTTGTATTTGGTTAGTCGGTGGTTTTCTATTATAAAATTGTATTGCCACCGTTTTATTAGCATTCAACATGAGTTTATTTTTAGTACACCAATTGGCAATTTCATTATTAGTCGATTGTATTTTTGCCACTAGTTCTTCATGTGTATCAGCAGTAACAATAATAGTGGTATCATCGGCAAAGTTGACCATGTAACCCGATGAAACAGAATCACTAAGATCATTAATGTATAGTATAAACAAGAGTGGTCCTAGCGTGGATCCTTGCACGCTAGGACCACTCTTGTTTATGCAACTTTCTTAATAATCATCGTAGACTATTAAAGTTGACTTTTTTTTCATCAGAAAGACGAGAGAAATCGATTGCCGTTAAAAAATTTCAGCTATCTTCAATAGCAAAAAAATTAGTCAGTCACAGTGAACATTTTAGAAAATAAAAACAAAATAATTGATTTTTCAGACTTTGATCGGCCGTAGCGGCCAAACGAAAACTCCAAATTGAACGCGGTTTGCAAATCTGAGCTCCTCGTACGTCAATTAGTCGGATTAGAGATTTTAAATTTTTGACGAAAACACGAAAAAAAGACATGAGTAAACCCCTTGGAAATTTGTTAAAAAATGCAACTTTCTTAATAATCATCGTAGACTATTAAAGTTGACTTTTTTTCATCAGAAAGACGAGAGAAATCGATTGCCGTTAAAAAATTTCAGCTATCTTCAATAGCAAAAAAATTAGTCAGTCACAGTGAACATTTTAGAAAATAAAAACAAAATAATTGATTTTTCAGACTTTGATCGGCCGTAGCGGCCAAACAAAAACTCCAAATTGAACGCGGTTTGCAAATCTGAGCTCCTCGGACGTCAATTAGTCGGATTAGAGATTTTTAATTTTTGACGAAAACACGAAAAAAAGACATGAGTAAACCCCTTGGAAATTTGTTAAAAAATGCAACTTTCTTAATAATCATCGTAGACTATTAAAGTTGACTTTTTTTTCATCAGAAAGACGAGAGAAATCGATTGCCGTTAAAAAATTTCAGCTATCTTCAATAGCAAAAAAATTAGTCAGTCACAGTGAAAATATTTTAGAAAATAAAAACAAAATAATTGATTTTTCAGACTTTGATCGGCCGTAGCGGCCAAACGAAAACTCCAAATTGAACGCGGTTTGCAAATCTGAGCTCCTCGTACGTCAATTAGTCGGATTAGAGATTTTAAATTTTTGACGAAAACACGAAAAAAAGACATGAGTAAACCCCTTGGAAATTTGTTAAAAAATGCAACTTTCTTAATAATCATCGTAGACTATTAAAGTTGACTTTTTTTTCATCAGAAAGACGAGAGAAATCGATTGCCGTTAAAAAATTTCAGCTATCTTCAATAGCAAAAAAATTAGTCAGTCACAGTGAACATTTTAGAAAATAAAAACAAAATAATTGATTTTTCAGACTTTGATCGGCCGTAGCGGCCAAACGAAAACTCCAAATTGAACGCGGTTTGCAAATCTGAGCTCCTCGTACGTCAATTAGTCGGATTAGAGATTTTAAATTTTTGACGAAAACACGAAAAAAAGACATGAGTAAACCCCTTGGAAATTTGTTAAAAAATGCAACTTTCTTAATAATCATCGTAGACTATTAAAGTTGACTTTTTTTTCATCAGAAAGACGAGAGAAATCGATTGCCGTTAAAAAATTTCAGCTATCTTCAATAGCAAAAAAATTAGTCAGTCACAGTGAACATTTTAGAAAATAAAAACAAAATAATTGATTTTTCAGACTTTGATCGGCCGTAGCGGCCAAACGAAAACTCCAAATTGAACGCGGTTTGCAAATCTGAGCTCCTCGTACGTCAATTAGTCGGATTAGAGATTTTAAATTTTTGACGAAAACACGAAAAAAAGACATGAGTAAACCCCTTGGAAATTTGTTAAAAAATGCAACTTTCTTAATAATCATCGTAGACTATTAAAGTTGACTTTTTTTTTATCAGAAAGACGAGAGAAATCGATTGCCGTTAAAAAATTTCAGCTATCTTCAATAGCAAAAAAATTAGTCAGTCACAGTGAACATTTTAGAAAATAAAAACAAAATAATTGATTTTTCAGACTTTGATCGGCCGTAGCGGCCAAACGAAAACTCCAAATTGAACGCGGTTTGCAAATCTGAGCTCCTCGTACGTCAATTAGTCGGATTAGAGATTTTAAATTTTTGACGAAAACACGAAAAAAAGACATGAGTAAACCCCTTGGAAATTTGTTAAAAAATGCAACTTTCTTAATAATCATCGTAGACTATTAAAGTTGACTTTTTTTCATCAGAAAGACGAGAGAAATCGATTGCCGTTAAAAAATTTCAGCTATCTTCAATAGCAAAAAAATTAGTCAGTCACAGTGAACATTTTAGAAAATAAAAACAAAATAATTGATTTTTCAGACTTTGATCGGCCGTAGCGGCCAAACAAAAACTCCAAATTGAACGCGGTTTGCAAATCTGAGCTCCTCGGACGTCAATTAGTCGGATTAGAGATTTTAAATTTTTGACGAAAATACGAAAAAAAGACATGAGTAAACCCCTTGGAAATTTGTTAAAAAATGCAACTTTCTTAATAATCATCGTAGACTATTAAAGTTGACTTTTTTTTCATCAGAAAGACGAGAGAAATCGATTGCCGTTAAAAAATTTCAGCTATCTTCAATAGCAAAAAAATTAGTCAGTCACAGTGAACATTTTAGAAAATAAAAACAAAATAATTGATTTTTCAGACTTTGATCGGCCGTAGCGGCCAAACGAAAACTCTAAATTGAACGCGGTTTGCAAATCTGAGCTCCTCGTACGTCAATTAGTCGGATTAGAGATTTTAAATTTTTGACGAAAACACGAAAAAAAGACATGAGTAAACCCCTTGGAAATTTGTTAAAAAATGCAACTTTCTTAATAATCATCGTAGACTATTAAAGTTGACTTTTTTTTCATCAGAAAGACGAGAGAAATCGATTGCCGTTAAAAAATTTCAGCTATCTTCAATAGCAAAAAAATTAGTCAGTCACAGTGAACATTTTAGAAAATAAAAACAAAATAATTGATTTTTCAGACTTTGATCGGCCGTAGCGGCCAAACGAAAACTCCAAATTGAACGCGGTTTGCAAATCTGAGCTCCTCGTACGTCAATTAGTCGGATTAGAGATTTTAAATTTTTGACGAAAACACGAAAAAAAGACATGAGTAAACCCCTTGGAAATTTGTTAAAAAATGCAACTTTCTTAATAATCATCGTAGACTATTAAAGTTGACTTTTTTTTCATCAGAAAGACGAGAGAAATCGATTGCCGTTAAAAAATTTCAGCTATCTTCAATAGCAAAAAAATTAGTCAGTCACAGTGAACATTTTAGAAAATAAAAACAAAATAATTGATTTTTCAGACTTTGATCGGCCGTAGCGGCCAAACAAAAACTCCAAATTGAACGCGGTTTGCAAATCTGAGCTCCTCGGACGTCAATTAGTCGGATTAGAGATTTTAAATTTTTGACGAAAACACGAAAAAAAGACATGAGTAAACCCCTTGGAAATTTGTTAAAAAATGCAACTTTCTTAATAATCATCGTAGACTATTAAAGTTGACTTTTTTTTCATCAGAAAGACGAGAGAAATCGATTGCCGTTAAAAAATTTCAGCTATCTTCAATAGCAAAAAAATTAGTCAGTCACAGTGAACATTTTAGAAAATAAAAACAAAATAATTGATTTTTCAGACTTTGATCGGCCGTAGCGGCCAAACGAAAACTCCAAATTGAACGCGGTTTGCAAATCTGAGCTCCTCGTACGTCAATTAGTCGGATTAGAGATTTTAAATTTTTGACGAAAACACGAAAAAAAGACATGAGTAAACCCCTTGGAAATTTGTTAAAAAATGCAACTTTCTTAATAATCATCGTAGACTATTAAAGTTGACTTTTTTTTCATCAGAAAGACGAGAGAAATCGATTGCCGTTAAAAAATTTCAGCTATCTTCAATAGCAAAAAAATTAGTCAGTCACAGTGAACATTTTAGAAAATAAAAACAAAATAATTGATTTTTCAGACTTTGATCGGCCGTAGCGGCCAAACGAAAACTCCAAATTGAACGCGGTTTGCAAATCTGAGCTCCTCGTACGTCAATTAGTCGGATTAGAGATTTTAAATTTTTGACGAAAACACGAAAAAAAGACATGAGTAAACCCCTTGGAAATTTGTTAAAAAATGCAACTTTCTTAATAATCATCGTAGACTATTAAAGTTGACTTTTTTTTCATCAGAAAGACGAGAGAAATCGATTGCCGTTAAAAAATTTCAGCTATCTTCAATAGCAAAAAAATTAGTCAGTCACAGTGAACATTTTAGAAAATAAAAACAAAATAATTGATTTTTCAGACTTTGATCGGCCGTAGCGGCCAAACGAAAACTCCAAATTGAACGCGGTTTGCAAATCTGAGCTCCTCGTACGTCAATTAGTCGGATTAGAGATTTTAAATTTTTGACGAAAACACGAAAAAAAGACATGAGTAAACCCCTTGGAAATTTGTTAAAAAATGCAACTTTCTTAATAATCATCGTAGACTATTAAAGTTGACTTTTTTTTCATCAGAAAGACGAGAGAAATCGATTGCCGTTAAAAAATTTCAGCTATCTTCAATAGCAAAAAAATTAGTCAGTCACAGTGAACATTTTAGAAAATAAAAACAAAATAATTGATTTTTCAGACTTTGATCGGCCGTAGCGGCCAAACGAAAACTCCAAATTGAACGCGGTTTGCAAATCTGAGCTCCTCGTACGTCTATTAGTCGGATTAGAGATTTTAAATTTTTGACGAAAACACGAAAAAAAGACATGAGTAAACCCCTTGGAAATTTGTTAAAAAATGCAACTTTCTTAATAATCATCGTAGACTATTAAAGTTGACTTTTTTTTCATCAGAAAGACGAGAGAAATCGATTGCCGTTAAAAAATTTCAGCTATCTTCAATAGCAAAAAAATTAGTCAGTCACAGTGAACATTTTAGAAAATAAAAACAAAATAATTGATTTTTCAGACTTTGATCGGCCGTAGCGGCCAAACGAAAACTCCAAATTGAACGCGGTTTGCAAATCTGAGCTCCTCGGACGTCAATTAGTCGGATTAGAGATTTTAAATTTTTGACGAAAACACGAAAAAAAGACATGAGTAAACCCCTTGGAAATTTGTTAAAAAATGCAACTTTCTTAATAATCATCGTAGACTATTAAAGTTGACTTTTTTTTCATCAGAAAGACGAGAGAAATCGATTGCCGTTAAAAAATTTCAGCTATCTTCAATAGCAAAAAAATTAGTCAGTCACAGTGAACATTTTAGAAAATAAAAACAAAATAATTGATTTTTCAGACTTTGATCGGCCGTAGCGGCCAAACGAAAACTCCAAATTGAACGCGGTTTGCAAATCTGAGCTCCTCGTACGTCAATTAGTCGGATTAGAGATTTTAAATTTTTGACGAAAACACGAAAAAAAGACATGAGTAAACCCCTTGGAAATTTGTTAAAAAATGCAACTTTCTTAATAATCATCGTAGACTATTAAAGTTGACTTTTTTTTCATCAGAAAGACGAGAGAAATCGATTGCCGTTAAAAAATTTCAGCTATCTTCAATAGCAAAAAAATTAGTCAGTCACAGTGAACATTTTAGAAAATAAAAACAAAATAATTGATTTTTCAGACTTTGATCGGCCGTAGCGGCCAAACAAAAACTCCAAATTGAACGCGGTTTGCAAATCTGAGCTCCTCGGACGTCAATTAGTCGGATTAGAGATTTTAAATTTTTGACGAAAACACGAAAAAAAGACATGAGTAAACCCCTTGGAAATTTGTTAAAAAATGCAACTTTCTTAATAATCATCGTAGACTATTAAAGTTGACTTTTTTTTTCATCAGAAAGACGAGAGAAATCGATTGCCGTTAAAAAATTTCAGCTATCTTCAATAGCAAAAAAATTAGTCAGTCACAGTGAACATTTTAGAAAATAAAAACAAAATAATTGATTTTTCAGACTTTGATCGGCCGTAGCGGCCAAACGAAAACTCTAAATTGAACGCGGTTTGCAAATCTGAGCTCCTCGTACGTCAATTAGTCGGATTAGAGATTTTAAATTTTTGACGAAAACACGAAAAAAAGACATGAGTAAACCCCTTGGAAATTTGTTAAAAAATTCAACTTTTTTAATAATCATCGTAGACTATTAAAGTTGACTTTTTTTTCATCAGAAAGACGAGAGAAATCGATTGCCGTTAAAAAATCTCAGCTATCTTCAATAGCAAAAAAATTAGTCAGTCACAGTGAACATTTTAGAAAATAAAAACAAAATAATTGATTTTTCAGACTTTGATCGGCCGTAGCGGCCAAACAAAAACTCCAAATTGAACGCGGTTTGCAAATCTGAGCTCCTCGGACGTCAATTAGTCGGATTAGAGATTTTAAATTTTTGACGAAAACACGAAAAAAAGACATGAGTAAACCCCTTGGAAATTTGTTAAAAAATGCAACTTTCTTAATAATCATCGTAGACTATTAAAGTTGACTTTTTTTTCATCACAAAGACGAGAGAAATCGATTGCCGTTAAAAAATTTCAGCTATCTTCAATAGCAAAAAAATTAGTCAGTCACAGTGAACATTTTAGAAAATAAAAACAAAATAATTGATTTTTCAGACTTTGATCGGCCGTAGCGGCCAAACGAAAACTCCAAATTGAACGCGGTTTGCAAATCTGAGCTCCTCGTACGTCAATTAGTCGGATTAGAGATTTTAAATTTTTGACGAAAACACGAAAAAAAGACATGAGTAAACCCCTTGGAAATTTGTTAAAAAATGCAACTTTCTTAATAATCATCGTAGACTATTAAAGTTGACTTTTTTTTCATCAGAAAGACGAGAGAAATCGATTGCCGTTAAAAAAATTCAGCTATCTTCAATAGCAAAAAAATTAGTCAGTCACAGTGAACATTTTAGAAAATAAAAACAAAATAATTGATTTTTCAGACTTTGATCGGCCGTAGCGGCCAAACGAAAACTCCAAATTGAACGCGGTTTGCAAATCTGAGCTCCTCGTACGTCAATTAGTCGGATTAGAGATTTTAAATTTTTGACGAAAACACGAAAAAAAGACATGAGTAAACCCCTTGGAAATTTGTTAAAAAATGCAACTTTCTTAATAATCATCGTAGACTATTAAAGTTGACTTTTTTTCATCAGAAAGACGAGAGAAATCGATTGCCGTTAAAAAATTTCAGCTATCTTCAATAGCAAAAAAATTAGTCAGTCACAGTGAACATTTTAGAAAATAAAAACAAAATAATTGATTTTTCAGACTTTGATCGGCCGTAGCGGCCAAACGAAAACTCCAAATTGAACGCGGTTTGCAAATCTGAGCTCCTCGGACGTCAATTAGTCGGATTAGAGATTTTAAATTTTTGACGAAAACACGAAAAAAAGACATGAGTAAACCCCTTGGAAATTTGTTAAAAAATGCAACTTTCTTAATAATCATCGTAGACTATTAAAGTTGACTTTTTTTTCATCAGAAAGACGAGAGAAATCGATTGCCGTTAAAAAATTTCAGCTATCTTCAATAGCAAAAAAATTAGTCAGTCACAGTGAACATTTTAGAAAATAAAAACAAAATAATTGATTTTTCAGACTTTGATCGGCCGTAGCGGCCAAACGAAAACTCCAAATTGAACGCGGTTTGCAAATCTGAGCTCCTCGTACGTCAATTAGTCGGATTAGAGATTTTAAATTTTTGACGAAAACACGAAAAAAAGACATGAGTAAACCCCTTGGAAATTTGTTAAAAAATGCAACTTTCTTAATAATCATCGTAGACTATTAAAGTTGACTTTTTTTTCATCAGAAAGACGAGAGAAATCGATTGCCGTTAAAAAATTTCAGCTATCTTCAATAGCAAAAAAATTAGTCAGTCACAGTGAAAATTTTAGAAAATAAAAACAAAATAATTGATTTTTCAGACTTTGATCGGCCGTAGCGGCCAAACAAAAACTCCAAATTGAACGCGGTTTGCAAATCTGAGCTCCTCGGACGTCAATTAGTCGGATTAGAGATTTTAAATTTTTGACGAAAACACGAAAAAAAGACATGAGTAAACCCCTTGGAAATTTGTTAAAAAATGCAACTTTCTTAATAATCATCGTAGACTATTAAAGTTGACTTTTTTTCATCAGAAAGACGAGAGAAATCGATTGCCGTTAAAAAATTTCAGCTATCTTCAATAGCAAAAAAATTAGTCAGTCACAGTGAACATTTTAGAAAATAAAAACAAAATAATTGATTTTTCAGACTTTGATCGGCCGTAGCGGCCAAACAAAAACTCCAAATTGAACGCGGTTTGCAAATCTGAGCTCCTCGGACGTCAATTAGTCGGATTAGAGATTTTAAATTTTTGACGAAAACACGAAAAAAAGACATGAGTAAACCCCTTGGAAATTTGTTAAAAAATGCAACTTTCTTAATAATCACCGTAGACTATTAAAGTTGACTTTTTTTTCATCAGAAAGACGAGAGAAATCGATTGCCGTTAAAAAATTTCAGCTATCTTCAATAGCAAAAAAATTAGTCAGTCACAGTGAACATTTTAGAAAATAAAAACAAAATAATTGATTTTTCAGACTTTGATCGGCCGTAGCGGCCAAACGAAAACTCCAAATTGAACGCGGTTTGCAAATCTGAGCTCCTCGTACGTCAATTAGTTGGATTAGAGATTTTAAATTTTTGACGAAAACACGAAAAAAAGACATGAGTAAACCCCTTGGAAATTTGTTAAAAAATGCAACTTTCTTAATAATCATCGTAGACTATTAAAGTTGACTTTTTTTTCATCAGAAAGACGAGAGAAATCGATTGCCGTTAAAAAATTTCAGCTATCTTCAATAGCAAAAAAATTAGTCAGTCACAGTGAACATTTTAGAAAATAAAAACAAAATAATTGATTTTTCAGACTTTGATCGGCCGTAGCGGCCAAACGAAAACTCCAAATTGAACGCGGTTTGCAAATCTGAGCTCCTCGGACGTCAATTAGTCGGATTAGAGATTTTAAATTTTTGACGAAAACACGAAAAAAAGACATGAGTAAACCCCTTGGAAATTTGTTAAAAAATGCAACTTTCTTAATAATCATCGTAGACTATTAAAGTTGACTTTTTTTTCATCAGAAAGACGAGAGAAATCGATTGCCGTTAAAAAATTTCAGCTATCTTCAATAGCAAAAAAATTAGTCAGTCACAGTGAACATTTTAGAAAATAAAAACAAAATAATTGATTTTTCAGACTTTGATCGGCCGTAGCGGCCAAACGAAAACTCCAAATTGAACGCGGTTTGCAAATCTGAGCTCCTCGTACGTCAATTAGTCGGATTAGAGATTTTAAATTTTTGACGAAAACACGAAAAAAAGACATGAGTAAACCCCTTGGAAATTTGTTAAAAAATGCAACTTTCTTAATAATCATCGTAGACTATTAAAGTTGACTTTTTTTTCATCAGAAAGACGAGAGAAATCGATTGCCGTTAAAAAATTTCAGCTATCTTCAATAGCAAAAAAATTAGTCAGTTACAGTGAACATTTTAGAAAATAAAAACAAAATAATTGATTTTTCAGACTTTGATCGGCCGTAGCGGCCAAACAAAAACTCCAAATTGAACGCGGTTTGCAAATCTGAGCTCCTCGGACGTCAATTAGTCGGATTAGAGATTTTAAATTTTTGACGAAAACACGAAAAAAAGACATGAGTAAACCCCTTGGAAATTTGTTAAAAAATGCAACTTTCTTAATAATCATCGTAGACTATTAAAGTTGACTTTTTTTTCATCAGAAAGACGAGAGAAATCGATTGCCGTTAAAAAATTTCAGCTATCTTCAATAGCAAAAAAATTAGTCAGTCACAGTGAACATTTTAGAAAATAAAAACAAAATAATTGATTTTTCAGACTTTGATCGGCCGTAGCGGCCAAACGAAAACTCCAAATTGAACGCGGTTTGCAAATCTGAGCTCCTCGTACGTCAATTAGTCGGATTAGAGATTTTAAATTTTTGACGAAAACACGAAAAAAAGACATGAGTAAACCCCTTGGAAATTTGTTAAAAAATGCAACTTTCTTAATAATCATCGTAGACTATTAAAGTTGACTTTTTTTTCATCAGAAAGACGAGAGAAATCGATTGCCGTTAAAAAATTTCAGCTATCTTCAATAGCAAAAAAAATAGTCAGTCACAGTGAACATTTTAGAAAATAAAAACAAAATAATTGATTTTTCAGACTTTGATCGGCCGTAGCGGCCAAACGAAAACTCCAAATTGAACGCGGTTTGCAAATCTGAGCTCCTCGTACGTCAATTAGTCGGATTAGAGATTTTAAATTTTTGACGAAAACACGAAAAAAAGACATGAGTAAACCCCTTGGAAATTTGTTAAAAAATGCAACTTTTTTAATAATCATCGTAGACTATTAAAGTTGACTTTTTTTTCATCAGAAAGACGAGAGAAATCGATTGCCGTTAAAAAATCTCAGCTATCTTCAATAGCAAAAAAATTAGTCAGTCACAGTGAACATTTTAGAAAATAAAAACAAAATAATTGATTTTTCAGACTTTGATCGGCCGTAGCGGACAAACGAAAACTCCAAATTGAACGCGGTTTGCAAATCTGAGCTCCTCGGACGTCAATTAGTCGGATTAGAGATTTTAAATTTTTGACGAAAACACGAAAAAAAGACATGAGTAAACCCCTTGGAAATTTGTTAAAAAATGCAACTTTCTTAATAATCATCGTAGACTATTAAAGTTGACTTTTTTTTCATCAGAAAGACGAGAGAAATCGATTGCCGTTAAAAAATTTCAGCTATCTTCAATAGCAAAAAAATTAGTCAGTCACAGTGAACATTTTAGAAAATAAAAACAAAATAATTGATTTTTCAGACTTTGATCGGCCGTAGCGGACAAACGAAAACTCCAAAATGAACGCGGTTTGCAAATCTGAGCTCCTCGGACGTCAATTAGTCGGATTAGAGATTTTAAATTTTTGACGAAAACACGAAAAAAAGACATGAGTAAACCCCTTGGAAATTTGTTAAAAAATGCAACTTTCTTAATAATCATCGTAGACTATTAAAGTTGACTTTTTTTCATCAGAAAGACGAGAGAAATCGATTGCCGTTAAAAAATTTCAGCTATCTTCAATAGCAAAAAAATTAGTCAGTCACAGTGAACATTTTAGAAAATAAAAACAAAATAATTGAT
Source organism: Ocypus olens (assembly GCA_910593695.2). Classification (NCBI taxonomy): domain Eukaryota; kingdom Metazoa; phylum Arthropoda; class Insecta; order Coleoptera; family Staphylinidae; genus Ocypus; species Ocypus olens. Next base: position 51,782,291 of record OU343060.1, read on the forward strand.
TTTTCAGACTTTGATCGGCCGTAGCGGCCAAACAAAAACTCCAAATTGAACGCGGTTTGCAAATCTGAGCTCCTCGGACGTCAATTAGTCGGATTAGAGATTTTAAATTTTTGACGAAAACACGAAAAAAAGACATGAGTAAACCCCTTGGAAATTTGTTAAAAAATGCAACTTTCTTAATAATCATCGTAGACTATTAAAGTTGACTTTTTTTTCATCAGAAAGACGAGAGAAATCGATTGCCGTTAAAAAATTTCAGCTATCTTCAATAGCAAAAAAATTAGTCAGTCACAGTGAACATTTTAGAAAATAAAAACAAAATAATTGATTTTTCAGACTTTGATCGGCCGTAGCGGCCAAACAAAAACTCCAAATTGAACGCGGTTTGCAAATCTGAGCTCCTCGGACGTCAATTAGTCGGATTAGAGATTTTAAATTTTTGACGAAAACACGAAAAAAAGACATGAGTAAACCCCTTGGAAATTTGTTAAAAAATGCAACTTTCTTAATAATCATCGTAGACTATTAAAGTTGACTTTTTTTTCATCAGAAAGACGAGAGAAATCGATTGCCGTTAAAAAATTTCAGCTATCTTCAATAGCAAAAAAATTAGTCAGTCACAGTGAACATTTTAGAAAATAAAAACAAAATAATTGATTTTTCAGACTTTGATCGGCCGTAGCGGCCAAACGAAAACTCCAAATTGAACGCGGTTTGCAAATCTGAGCTCCTCGTACGTCAATTAGTCGGATTAGAGATTTTAAATTTTTGACGAAAACACGAAAAAAAGACATGAGTAAACCCCTTGGAAATTTGTTAAAAAATGCAACTTTCTTAATAATCATCGTAGACTATTAAAGTTGACTTTTTTTTCATCAGAAAGACGAAAGAAATCGATTGCCGTTAAAAAATTTCAGCTATCTTCAATAGCAAAAAAATTAGTCAGTCACAGTGAACATTTTAGAAAATAAAAACAAAATAATTGATTTTTCAGACTTTGATCGGCCGTAGCGGCCAAACGAAAACTCCAAATTGAACGCGGTTTGCAAATCTGAGCTCCTCGGACGTCAATTAGTCGGATTAGAGATTTCAAATTTTTGACGAAAACACGAAAAAAAGACATGAGTAAACCCCTTGGAAATTTGTTAAAAAATGCAACTTTCTTAATAATCATCGTAGACTATTAAAGTTGACTTTTTTTTCATCAGAAAGACGAGAGAAATCGATTGCCGTTAAAAAATTTCAGCTATCTTCAATAGCAAAAAAATTAGTCAGTCACAGTGAACATTTTAGAAAATAAAAACAAAATAATTGATTTTTCAGACTTTGATCGGCCGTAGCGGCCAAACAAAAACTCCAAATTGAACGCGGTTTGCAAATCTGAGCTCCTCGGACGTCAATTAGTCGGATTAGAGATTTTAAATTTTTGACGAAAACACGAAAAAAAGACATGAGTAAACCCCTTGGAAATTTGTTAAAAAATGCAACTTTCTTAATAATCATCGTAGACTATTAAAGTTGACTTTTTTTTCATCAGAAAGACGAGAGAAATCGATTGCCGTTAAAAAATTTCAGCTATCTTCAATAGCAAAAAAATTAGTCAGTCACAGTGAACATTTTAGAAAATAAAAACAAAATAATTGATTTTTCAGACTTTGATCGGCCGTAGCGGCCAAACGAAAACTCCAAATTGAACGCGGTTTGCAAATCTGAGCTCCTCGGACGTCAATTAGTCGGATTAGAGATTTCAAATTTTTGACGAAAACACGAAAAAAAGACATGAGTAAACCCCTTGGAAATTTGTTAAAAAATGCAACTTTCTTAATAATCATCGTAGACTATTAAAGTTGACTTTTTTTTCATCAGAAAGACGAGAGAAATCGATTGCCGTTAAAAAATTTCAGCTATCTTCAATAGCAAAAAAATTAGTCAGTCACAGTGAACATTTTAGAAAATAAAAACAAAATAATTGATTTTTCAGACTTTGATCGGCCGTAGCGGCCAAACAAAAACTCCAAATTGAACGCGGTTTGCAAATCTGAGCTCCTCGGACGTCAATTAGTCGGATTAGAGATTTTAAATTTTTGACGAAAACACGAAAAAAAGACATGAGTAAACCCCTTGGAAATTTGTTAAAAAATGCAACTTTCTTAATAATCATCGTAGACTATTAAAGTTGACTTTTTTTTCATCAGAAAGACGAGAGAAATCGATTGCCGTTAAAAAATTTCAGCTATCTTCAATAGCAAAAAAATTAGTCAGTCACAGTGAACATTTTAGAAAATAAAAACAAAATAATTGATTTTTCAGACTTTGATCGGCCGTAGCGGCCAAACGAAAACTCCAAATTGAACGCGGTTTGCAAATCTGAGCTCCTCGTACGTCAATTAGTCGGATTAGAGATTTTAAATTTTTGACGAAAACACGAAAAAAAGACATGAGTAAACCCCTTGGAAATTTGTTAAAAAATGCAACTTTCTTAATAATCATCGTAGACTATTAAAGTTGACTTTTTTTTCATCAGAAAGACGAGAGCAATCGATTGCCGTTAAAAAATCTCAGCTATCTTCAATAGCAAAAAAATTAGTCAGTCACAGTGAACATTTTAGAAAATAAAAACAAAATAATTGATTTTTCAGACTTTGATCGGCCGTAGCGGACAAACGAAAACTCCAGATTGAACGCGGTTTGCAAATCTGAGCTCCTCGGACGTCAATTAGTCGGATTAGAGATTTTAAATTTTTGACGAAAACACGAAAAAAAGACATGAGTAAACCCCTTGGAAATTTGTTAAAAAATGCAACTTTCTTAATAATCATCGTAGACTATTAAAGTTGACTTTTTTTTCATCAGAAAGACGAGAGAAATCGATTGCCGTTAAAAAATTTCAGCTATCTTCAATAGCAAAAAAATTAGTCAGTCACTGTGAACATTTTAGAAAATTAAAACAAAATAATTGATTTTTCAGACTTTGATCGGCCGTAGCGGCCAAACGAAAACTCCAAATTGAACGCGGTTTGCAACTCTGAGCTCCTCGTACGTCAATTAGTCGGATTAGAGATTTTAAATTTTTGACGAAAACACGAAAAAAAGACATGAGTAAACCCCTTGGAAATTTGTTAAAAAATGCAACTTTCTTAATAATCATCGTAGACTATTAAAGTTGACTTTTTTTTCATCAGAAAGACGAGAGAAATCGATTGCCGGTAAAAAATTTCAGCTATCTTCAATAGCAAAAAAATTAGTCAGTCATAGTGAACATTTTAGAAAATTAAAACAAAATAATTGATTTTTCAGACTTTGATCGGCCGTAGCGGCCAAACGAAAACTCCAAATTGAACGCGGTTTGCAAATCTGAGCTCCTCGTACGTCAATTAGTCGGATTAGAGATTTTAAATTTTTGACGAAAACACGAAAAAAAGACATGAGTAAACCCCTTGGAAATTTGTTAAAAAATGCAACTTTCTTAATAATCATCGTAGACTATTAAAGTTGACTTTTTTTCATCAGAAAGACGAGAGAAATCGATTGCCGTTAAAAAATTTCAGCTATCTTCAATAGCAAAAAAATTAGTCAGTCACAGTGAACATTTTAGAAAATAAAAACAAAATAATTGATTTTTCAGATTTTGATCGGCCGTAGCGGCCAAACAAAAACTCCAAATTGAACGCGGTTTGCAAATCTGAGCTCCTCGGACGTCAATTAGTCTGATTAGAGATTTTAAATTTTTGACGAAAACACGAAAAAAAGACATGAGTAAACCCCTTGGAAATTTGTTAAAAAATGCAACTTTCTTAATAATCATCGTAGACTATTAAAGTTGACTTTTTTTTCATCAGAAAGACGAGAGAAATCGATTGCCGTTAAAAAATTTCAGCTATCTTCAATAGCAAAAAAATTAGTCAGTCACAGTGAACATTTTAGAAAATAAAAACAAAATAATTGATTTTTCAGACTTTGATCGGCCGTAGCGGCCAAACGAAAACTCCAAATTGAACGCGGTTTGCAACTCTGAGCTCCTCGTACGTCAATTAGTCGGATTAGAGATTTTAAATTTTTGACGAAAACACGAAAAAAAGACATGAGTAAACCCCTTGGAAATTTGTTAAAAAATGCAACTTTCTTAATAATCATCGTAGACTATTAAAGTTGACTTTTTTTTCATCAGAAAGACGAAAGAAATCGATTGCCGTTAAAAAATTTCAGCTATCTTCAATAGCAAAAAAATTAGTCAGTCACAGTGAACATTTTAGAAAATAAAAACAAAATAATTGATTTTTCAGACTTTGATCGGCCGTAGCGGCCAAACGAAAACTCCAAATTGAACGCGGTTTGCAAATCTGAGCTCCTCGGACGTCAATTAGTCGGATTAGAGATTTCAAATTTTTGACGAAAACACGAAAAAAAGACATGAGTAAACCCCTTGGAAATTTGTTAAAAAATGCAACTTTCTTAATAATCATCGTAGACTATTAAAGTTGACTTTTTTTTCATCAGAAAGACGAGAGAAATCGATTGCCGTTAAAAATTTCAGCTATCTTCAATAGCAAAAAAATTAGTCAGTCACAGTGAACATTTTAGAAAATAAAAACAAAATAATTGATTTTTCAGACTTTGATCGGCCGTAGCGGCCAAACGAAAACTCCAAATTGAACGCGGTTTGCAAATCTGAGCTCCTCGTACGTCAATTAGTCGGACTAGAGATTTTAAATTTTTGACGAAAACACGAAAAAAAGACATGAGTAAACCCCTTGGAAATTTGTTAAAAAATGCAACTTTCTTAATAATCATCGTAGACTATTAAAGTTGACTTTTTTTTCATCAGAAAGACGAGAGAAATCGATTGCCGTTAAAAAATTTCAGCTATCTTCAATAGCAAAAAAATTAGTCAGTCACAGTGAACATTTTAGAAAATAAAAACAAAATAATTGATTTTTCAGACTTTGATCGGCCGTAGCGGCCAAACAAAAACTCCAAATTGAACGCGGTTTGCAAATCTGAGCTCCTCGGACGTCAATTAGTCGGATTAGAGATTTTAAATTTTTGACGAAAACACGAAAAAAAGACATGAGTAAACCCCTTGGAAATTTGTTAAAAAATGCAACTTTCTTAATAATCATCGTAGACTATTAAAGTTGACTTTTTTTTCATCAGAAAGACGAGAGAAATCGATTGCCGTTAAAAAATTTCAGCTATCTTCAATAGCAAAAAAATTAGTCAGTCACTGTGAACATTTTAGAAAATTAAAACAAAATAATTGATTTTTCAGACTTTGATCGGCCGTAGCGGCCAAACGAAAACTCCAAATTGAACGCGGTTTGCAACTCTGAGCTCCTCGTACGTCAATTAGTCGGATTAGAGATTTTAAATTTTTGACGAAAACACGAAAAAAAGACATGAGTAAACCCCTTGGAAATTTGTTAAAAAATGCAACTTTCTTAATAATCATCGTAGACTATTAAAGTTGACTTTTTTTTCATCAGAAAGACGAGAGAAATCGATTGCCGGTAAAAAATTTCAGCTATCTTCAATAGCAAAAAAATTAGTCAGTCATAGTGAACATTTTAGAAAATTAAAACAAAATAATTGATTTTTCAGACTTTGATCGGCCGTAGCGGCCAAACGAAAACTCCAAATTGAACGCGGTTTGCAAATCTGAGCTCCTCGTACGTCAATTAGTCGGATTAGAGATTTTAAATTTTTGACGAAAACACGAAAAAAAGACATGAGTAAACCCCTTGGAAATTTGTTAAAAAATGCAACTTTCTTAATAATCATCGTAGACTATTAAAGTTGACTTTTTTTCATCAGAAAGACGAGAGAAATCGATTGCCGTTAAAAAATTTCAGCTATCTTCAATAGCAAAAAAATTAGTCAGTCACAGTGAACATTTTAGAAAATAAAAACAAAATAATTGATTTTTCAGATTTTGATCGGCCGTAGCGGCCAAACAAAAACTCCAAATTGAACGCGGTTTGCAAATCTGAGCTCCTCGGACGTCAATTAGTCGGATTAGAGATTTTAAATTTTTGACGAAAACACGAAAAAAAGACATGAGTAAACCCCTTGGAAATTTGTTAAAAAATGCAACTTTCTTAATAATCATCGTAGACTATTAAAGTTGACTTTTTTTTCATCAGAAAGACGAGAGAAATCGATTGCCGTTAAAAAATTTCAGCTATCTTCAATAGCAAAAAAATTAGTCAGTCACAGTGAACATTTTAGAAAATAAAAACAAAATAATTGATTTTTCAGACTTTGATCGGCCGTAGCGGCCAAACGAAAACTCCAAATTGAACGCGGTTTGCAACTCTGAGCTCCTCGTACGTCAATTAGTCGGATTAGAGATTTTAAATTTTTGACGAAAACACGAAAAAAAGACATGAGTAAACCCCTTGGAAATTTGTTAAAAAATGCAACTTTCTTAATAATCATCGTAGACTATTAAAGTTGACTTTTTTTTCATCAGAAAGACGAGAGAAATCGATTGCCGTTAAAAAATTTCAGCTATCTTCAATAGCAAAAAAATTAGTCAGTCACAGTGAACATTTTAGAAAATAAAAACAAAATAATTGATTTTTCAGACTTTGATCGGCCGTAGCGGCCAAACGAAAACTCCAAATTGAACGCGGTTTGCAACTCTGAGCTCCTCGTACGTCAATTAGTCGGATTAGAGATTTTAAATTTTTGACGAAAACACGAAAAAAAGACATGAGTAAACCCCTTGGAAATTTGTTAAAAAATGCAACTTTCTTAATAATCATCGTAGACTATTAAAGTTGACTTTTTTTTCATCAGAAAGACGAGAGAAATCGATTGCCGGTAAAAAATTTCAGCTATCTTCAATAGCAAAAAAATTAGTCAGTCATAGTGAACATTTTAGAAAATAAAAACAAAATAATTGATTTTTCAGACTTTGATCGGCCGTAGCGGCCAAACGAAAACTCCAAATTGAACGCGGTTTGCAAATCTGAGCTCCTCGTACGTCAATTAGTCGGATTAGAGATTTTAAATTTTTGACGAAAACACGAAAAAAAGACATGAGTAAACCCCTTGGAAATTTGTTAAAAAATGCAACTTTCTTAATAATCATCGTAGACTATTAAAGTTGACTTTTTTTCATCAGAAAGACGAGAGAAATCGATTGCCGTTAAAAAATTTCAGCTATCTTCAATAGCAAAAAAATTAGTCAGTCACAGTGAACATTTTAGAAAATAAAAACAAAATAATTGATTTTTCAGATTTTGATCGGCCGTAGCGGCCAAACAAAAACTCCAAATTGAACGCGGTTTGCAAATCTGAGCTCCTCGGACGTCAATTAGTCGGATTAGAGATTTTAAATTTTTGACGAAAACACGAAAAAAAGACATGAGTAAACCCCTTGGAAATTTGTTAAAAAATGCAACTTTCTTAATAATCATCGTAGACTATTAAAGTTGACTTTTTTTTCATCAGAAAGACGAGAGAAATCGATTGCCGTTAAAAAATTTCAGCTATCTTCAATAGCAAAAAAATTAGTCAGTCACAGTGAACATTTTAGAAAATAAAAACAAAATAATTGATTTTTCAGATTTTGATCGGCCGTAGCGGCCAAACAAAAACTCCAAATTGAACGCGGTTTGCAAATCTGAGCTCCTCGTACGTCAATTAGTCGGATTAGAGATTTTAAATTTTTGGCGAAAACACGAAAAAAAGACATGAGTAAACCCCTTGGAAATTTGTTAAAAAATGCAACTTTCTTAATAATCATCGTAGACTATTAAAGTTGACTTTTTTTTCATCAGAAAGACGAGAGAAATCAATTGCCGGTAAAAAATTTCAGCTATCTTCAATAGCAAAAAAATTAGTCAGTCATAGTGAACATTTTAGAAAATAAAAACAAAATAATTGATTTTTCAGACTTTGATCGGCCGTAGCGGCCAAACAAAAACTCCAAATTGAACGCGGTTTGCAAATCTGAGCTCCTCGGACGTCAATTAGTCGGATTAGAGATTTTAAATTTTTGACGAAAACACGAAAAAAAGACATGAGTAAACCCCTTGGAAATTTGTTAAAAAATGCAACTTTCTTAATAATCATCGTAGACTATTAAAGTTGACTTTTTTTCATCAGAAAGACGAGAGAAATCGATTGCCGTTAAAAAATTTCAGCTATCTTCAATAGCAAAAAAATTAGTCAGTCACAGTGAACATTTTAGAAAATAAAAACAAAATAATTGATTTTTCAGATTTTGATCGGCCGTAGCGGCCAAACAAAAACTCCAAATTGAACGCGGTTTGCAAATCTGAGCTCCTCGTACGTCAATTAGTCGGATTAGAGATTTTAAATTTTTGGCGAAAACACGAAAAAAAGACATGAGTAAACCCCTTGGAAATTTGTTAAAAAATGCAACTTTCTTAATAATCATCGTAGACTATTAAAGTTGACTTTTTTTTCATCAGAAAGACGAGAGAAATCAATTGCCGGTAAAAAATTTCAGCTATCTTCAATAGCAAAAAAATTAGTCAGTCATAGTGAACATTTTAGAAAATAAAAACAAAATAATTGATTTTTCAGACTTTGATCGGCCGTAGCGGCCAAACAAAAACTCCAAATTGAACGCGGTTTGCAAATCTGAGCTCCTCGGACGTCAATTAGTCGGATTAGAGATTTTAAATTTTTGACGAAAACACGAAAAAAAGACATGAGTAAACCCCTTGGAAATTTGTTAAAAAATGCAACTTTCTTAATAATCATCGTAGACTATTAAAGTTGACTTTTTTTTCATCAGAAAGACGAGAGAAATCGATTGCCGTTAAAAAATTTCAGCTATCTTCAATAGCAAAAAAATTAGTCAGTCACTGTGAACATTTTAGAAAATTAAAACAAAATAATTGATTTTTCAGACTTTGATCGGCCGTAGCGGCCAAACGAAAACTCCAAATTGAACGCGGTTTGCAACTCTGAGCTCCTCGTACGTCAATTAGTCGGATTAGAGATTTTAAATTTTTGACGAAAACACGAAAAAAAGACATGAGTAAACCCCTTGGAAATTTGTTAAAAAATGCAACTTTCTTAATAATCATCGTAGACTATTAAAGTTGACTTTTTTTTCATCAGAAAGACGAGAGAAATCGATTGCCGGTAAAAAATTTCAGCTATCTTCAATAGCAAAAAAATTAGTCAGTCATAGTGAACATTTTAGAAAATTAAAACAAAATAATTGATTTTTCAGACTTTGATCGGCCGTAGCGGCCAAACGAAAACTCCAAATTGAACGCGGTTTGCAAATCTGAGCTCCTCGTACGTCAATTAGTCGGATTAGAGATTTTAAATTTTTGACGAAAACACGAAAAAAAGACATGAGTAAACCCCTTGGAAATTTGTTAAAAAATGCAACTTTCTTAATAATCATCGTAGACTTTTAAAGTTGACTTTTTTTTCATCAGAAAGACGAGAGAAATCGATTGCCGTTAAAAAATTTCAGCTATCTTCAATAGCAAAAAAATTAGTCAGTCACAGTGAACATTTTAGAAAATAAAAACAAAATAATTGATTTTTCAGACTTTGATTGGCCGTAGCGGCCAAACGAAAACTCCAAATTGAACGCGGTTTGCAAATCTGAGCTCCTCGTACGTCAATTAGTCGGATTAGAGATTTTAAATTTTTGACGAAAACACGAAAAAAAGACATGAGTAAACCCCTTGGAAATTTGTTAAAAAATGCAACTTTTTTAATAATCATCGTAGACTATTAAAGTTGACTTTTTTTTCATCAGAAAGACGAGAGAAATCGATTGCCGTTAAAAAATCTCAGCTATCTTCAATAGCAAAAAAATTAGTCAGTCACAGTGAACATTTTAGAAAATAAAAACAAAATAATTGATTTTTCAGACTTTGATCGGCCGTAGCGGCCAAACAAAAACTCCAAATTGAACGCGGTTTGCAAATCTGAGCTCCTCGGACGTCAATTAGTCGGATTAGAGATTTTAAATTTTTGACGAAAACACGAAAAAAAGACATGAGTAAACCCCTTGGAAATTTGTTAAAAAATGCAACTTTCTTAATAATCATCGTAGACCATTAAAGTTGACTTTTTTTTCATCAGAAAGACGAGAGAAATCGATTGCCGGTAAAAAATTTCAGCTATCTTCAATAGCAAAAAAATTAGTCAGTCATAGTGAACATTTTAGAAAATAAAAACAAAATAATTGATTTTTCAGACTTTGATCGGCCGTAGCGGCCAAACGAAAACTCCAAATTGAACGCGGTTTGCAAATCTGAGCTCCTCGTACGTCAATTAGTCGGATTAGAGATTTTAAATTTTTGACGAAAACACGAAAAAAAGACATGAGTAAACCCCTTGGAAATTTGTTAAAAAATGCAACTTTCTTAATAATCATCGTAGACTATTAAAGTTGACTTTTTTTCATCAGAAAGACGAGAGAAATCGATTGCCGTTAAAAAATTTCAGCTATCTTCAATAGCAAAAAAATTAGTCAGTCACAGTGAACATTTTAGAAAATAAAAACAAAATAATTGATTTTTCAGATTTTGATCGGCCGTAGCGGCCAAACAAAAACTCCAAATTGAACGCGGTTTGCAAATCTGAGCTCCTCGGACGTCAATTAGTCGGATTAGAGATTTTAAATTTTTGACGAAAACACGAAAAAAAGACATGAGTAAACCCCTTGGAAATTTGTTAAAAAATGCAACTTTCTTAATAATCATCGTAGACTATTAAAGTTGACTTTTTTTTCATCAGAAAGACGAGAGAAATCGATTGCCGTTAAAAAATTTCAGCTATCTTCAATAGCAAAAAAATTAGTCAGTCACAGTGAACATTTTAGAAAATAAAAACAAAATAATTGATTTTTCAGACTTTGATCGGCCGTAGCGGCCAAACGAAAACTCCAAATTGAACGCGGTTTGCAACTCTGAGCTCCTCGTACGTCAATTAGTCGGATTAGAGATTTTAAATTTTTGGCGAAAACACGAAAAAAAGACATGAGTAAACCCCTTGGAAATTTGTTAAAAAATGCAACTTTCTTAATAATCATCGTAGACTATTAAAGTTGACTTTTTTTTCATCAGAAAGACGAGAGAAATCGATTGCCGGTAAAAAATTTCAGCTATCTTCAATAGCAAAAAAATTAGTCAGTCATAGTGAACATTTTAGAAAATAAAAACAAAATAATTGATTTTTCAGACTTTGATCGGCCGTAGCGGCCAAACAAAAACTCCAAATTGAACGCGGTTTGCAAATCTGAGCTCCTCGGACGTCAATTAGTCGGATTAGAGATTTTAAATTTTTGACGAAAACACGAAAAAAAGACATGAGTAAACCCCTTGGAAATTTGTTAAAAAATGCAACTTTCTTAATAATCATCGTAGACTATTAAAGTTGACTTTTTTTTCATCAGAAAGACGAGAGAAATCGATTGCCGTTAAAAAATTTCAGCTATCTTCAATAGCAAAAAAATTAGTCAGTCACTGTGAACATTTTAGAAAATTAAAACAAAATAATTGATTTTTCAGACTTTGATCGGCCGTAGCGGCCAAACGAAAACTCCAAATTGAACGCGGTTTGCAACTCTGAGCTCCTCGTACGTCAATTAGTCGGATTAGAGATTTTAAATTTTTGACGAAAACACGAAAAAAAGACATGAGTAAACCCCTTGGAAATTTGTTAAAAAATGCAACTTTCTTAATAATCATCGTAGACTATTAAAGTTGACTTTTTTTTCATCAGAAAGACGAGAGAAATCGATTGCCGGTAAAAAATTTCAGCTATCTTCAATAGCAAAAAAATTAGTCAGTCATAGTGAACATTTTAGAAAATTAAAACAAAATAATTGATTTTTCAGACTTTGATCGGCCGTAGCGGCCAAACGAAAACTCCAAATTGAACGCGGTTTGCAAATCTGAGCTCCTCGTACGTCAATTAGTCGGATTAGAGATTTTAAATTTTTGACGAAAACACGAAAAAAAGACATGAGTAAACCCCTTGGAAATTTGTTAAAAAATGCAACTTTCTTAATAATCATCGTAGACTATTAAAGTTGACTTTTTTTTCATCAGAAAGACGAGAGAAATCGATTGCCGTTAAAAAATTTCAGCTATCTTCAATAGCAAAAAAATTAGTCAGTCACAGTGAACATTTTAGAAAATAAAAACAAAATAATTGATTTTTCAGACTTTGATTGGCCGTAGCGGCCAAACGAAAACTCCAAATTGAACGCGGTTTGCAAATCTGAGCTCCTCGTACGTCAATTAGTCGGATTAGAGATTTTAAATTTTTGACGAAAACACGAAAAAAAGACATGAGTAAACCCCTTGGAAATTTGTTAAAAAATGCAACTTTTTTAATAATCATCGTAGACTATTAAAGTTGACTTTTTTTTCATCAGAAAGACGAGAGAAATCGATTGCCGTTAAAAAATCTCAGCTATCTTCAATAGCAAAAAAATTAGTCAGTCACAGTGAACATTTTAGAAAATAAAAACAAAATAATTGATTTTTCAGACTTTGATCGGCCGTAGCGGCCAAACAAAAACTCCAAATTGAACGCGGTTTGCAAATCTGAGCTCCTCGGACGTCAATTAGTCGGATTAGAGATTTTAAATTTTTGACGAAAACACGAAAAAAAGACATGAGTAAACCCCTTGGAAATTTGTTAAAAAATGCAACTTTTTTAATAATCATCGTAGACTATTAAAGTTGACTTTTTTTTCATCAGAAAGACGAGAGAAATCGATTGCCGTTAAAAAATCTCAGCTATCTTCAATAGCAAAAAAATTAGTCAGTCACAGTGAACATTTTAGAAAATAAAAACAAAATAATTGATTTTTCAGACTTTGATCGGCCGTAGCGGCCAAACAAAAACTCCAAATTGAACGCGGTTTGCAAATCTGAGCTCCTCGTACGTCAATTAGTCGGATTAGAGATTTTAAATTTTTGACGAAAACACGAAAAAAAGACATGAGTAAACCCCTTGGAAATTTGTTAAAAAATGCAACTTTCTTAATAATCATCGTAGACTATTAAAGTTGACTTTTTTTCATCAGAAAGACGAGAGAAATCGATTGCCGTTAAAAAATTTCAGCTATCTTCAATAGCAAAAAAATTAGTCAGTCACAGTGAACATTTTAGAAAATAAAAACAAAATAATTGATTTTTCAGACTTTGATCGGCCGTAGCGGCCAAACGAAAACTCCAAATTGAACGCGGTTTGCAAATCTGAGCTCCTCGTACGTCAATTAGTCGGATTAGAGATTTTAAATTTTTGACGAAAACACGAAAAAAAGACATGAGTAAACCCCTTGGAAATTTGTTAAAAAATGCAACTTTCTTAATAATCATCGTAGACTATTAAAGTTGACTTTTTTTCATCAGAAAGACGAGAGAAATCGATTGCCGTTAAAAAATTTCAGCTATCTTCAATAGCAAAAAAATTAGTCAGTCACAGTGAACATTTTAGAAAATAAAAACAAAATAATTGATTTTTCAGACTTTGATCGGCCGTAGCGGCCAAACAAAAACTCCAAATTGAACGCGGTTTGCAAATCTGAGCTCCTCGGACGTCAATTAGTCGGATTAGAGATTTTAAATTTTTGACGAAAACACGAAAAAAAGACATGAGTAAACCCCTTGGAAATTTGTTAAAAAATGCAACTTTCTTAATAATCATCGTAGACTATTAAAGTTGACTTTTTTTTCATCAGAAAGACGAGAGAAATCGATTGCCGTTAAAAAATCTCAGCTATCTTCAATAGCAAAAAAATTAGTCAGTCACAGTGAACATTTTAGAAAATAAAAACAAAATAATTGATTTTTCAGACTTTGATCGGCCGTAGCGGCCAAACGAAAACTCCAAATTGAACGCGGTTTGCAAATCTGAGCTCCTCGGACGTCAATTAGTCGGATTAGAGATTTTAAATTTTTGACGAAAACACGAAAAAAAGACATGAGTAAACCCCTTGGAAATTTGTTAAAAAATGCAACTTTCTTAATAATCATCGTAGACTATTAAAGTTGACTTTTTTTTCATCAGAAAGACGAGAGAAATCGATTGCCGTTAAAAAATTTCAGCTATCTTCAATAGCAAAAAAATTAGTCAGTCACAGTGAACATTTTAGAAAATAAAAACAAAATAATTGATTTTTCAGACTTTGATCGGCCGTAGCGGCCAAACGAAAACTCCAAATTGAACGCGGTTTGCAAATCTGAGCTCCTCGTACGTCAATTAGTCGGATTAGAGATTTTAAATTTTTGACAAAAACACGAAAAAAAGACATGAGTAAACCCCTTGGAAATTTGTTAAAAAATGCAACTTTCTTAATAATCATCGTAGACTATTAAAGTTGACTTTTTTTTCATCAGAAAGACGAGAGAAATCGATTGCCGTTAAAAAATCTCAGCTATCTTCAATAGCAAAAAAATTAGTCAGTCACAGTGAACATTTTAGAAAATAAAAACAAAATAATTGATTTTTCAGACTTTGATCGGCCGTAGCGGCCAAACGAAAACTCCAAATTGAACGCGGTTTGCAAATCTGAGCTCCTCGGACGTCAATTAGTCGGATTAGAGATTTTAAATTTTTGACGAAAACACGAAAAAAAGACATGAGTAAACCCCTTGGAAATTTGTTAAAAAATGCAACTTTCTTAATAATCATCGTAGACTATTAAAGTTGACTTTTTTTTCATCAGAAAGACGAGAGAAATCGATTGCCGTTAAAAAATCTCAGCTATCTTCAATAGCAAAAAAATTAGTCAGTCACAGTGAACATTTTAGAAAATAAAAACAAAATAATTGATTTTTCAGACTTTGATCGGCCGTAGCGGCCAAACGAAAACTCCAAATTGAACGCGGTTTGCAAATCTGAGCTCCTCGGACGTCAATTAGTCGGATTAGAGATTTTAAATTTTTGACGAAAACACGAAAAAAAGACATGAGTAAACCCCTTGGAAATTTGTTAAAAAATGCAACTTTCTTAATAATCATCGTAGACTATTAAAGTTGACTTTTTTTTCATCAGAAAGACGAGAGAAATCGATTGCCGTTAAAAAATCTCAGCTATCTTCAATAGCAAAAAAATTAGTCAGTCACAGTGAACATTTTAGAAAATAAAAACAAAATAATTGATTTTTCAGACTTTGATCGGCCGTAGCGGCCAAACGAAAACTCCAAATTGAACGCGGTTTGCAAATCTGAGCTCCTCGGACGTCAATTAGTCGGATTAGAGATTTTAAATTTTTGACGAAAACACGAAAAAAAGACATGAGTAAACCCCTTGGAAATTTGTTAAAAAATGCAACTTTCTTAATAATCATCGTAGACTATTAAAGTTGACTTTTTTTCATCAGAAAGACGAGAGAAATCGATTGCCGTTAAAAAATTTCAGCTATCTTCAATAGCAAAAAAATTAGTCAGTCACAGTGAACATTTTAGAAAATAAAAACAAAATAATTGATTTTTCAGACTTTGATCGGCCGTAGCGGCCAAACAAAAACTCCAAATTGAACGCGGTTTGCAAATCTGAGCTCCTCGGACGTCAATTAGTCGGATTAGAGATTTTAAATTTTTGACGAAAACACGAAAAAAAGACATGAGTAAACCCCTTGGAAATTTGTTAAAAAATGCAACTTTCTTAATAATCATCGTAGACTATTAAAGTTGACTTTTTTTTCATCAGAAAGACGAGAGAAATCGATTGCCGTTAAAAAATTTCAGCTATCTTCAATAGCAAAAAAATTAGTCAGTCACACTGAACATTTTAGAAAATAAAAACAAAATAATTGATTTTTCAGACTTTGATCGGCCGTAGCGGCCAAACGAAAACTCCAAATTGAACGCGGTTTGCAAATCTGAGCTCCTCGTACGTCAATTAGTCGGATTAGAGATTTTAAATTTTTGACGAAAACACGAAAAAAAGACATGAGTAAACCCCTTGGAAATTTGTTAAAAAATGCAACTTTCTTAATAATCATCGTAGACTATTAAAGTTGACTTTTTTTTCATCAGAAAGACGAGAGAAATCGATTGCCGTTAAAAAATTTCAGCTATCTTCAATAGCAAAAAAATTAGTCAGTCACAGTGAACATTTTAGAAAATAAAAACAAAATAATTGATTTTTCAGACTTTGATCGGCCGTAGCGGCCAAACGAAAACTCCAAATTGAACGCGGTTTGCAAATCTGAGCTCCTCGTACGTCAATTAGTCGGATCAGAGATTTTAAATTTTTGACGAAAACACGAAAAAAAGACATGAGTAAACCCCTTGGAAATTTGTTAAAAAATGCAACTTTTTTAATAATCATCGTAGACTATTAAAGTTGACTTTTTTTTCATCAGAAAGACGAGAGAAATCGATTGCCGTTAAAAAATCTCAGCTATCTTCAATAGCAAAAAAATTAGTCAGTCACAGTGAACATTTTAGAAAATAAAAACAAAATAATTGATTTTTCAGACTTTGATCGGCCGTAGCGGACAAACGAAAACTCCAAATTGAACGCGGTTTGCAAATCTGAGCTCCTCGGACGTCAATTAGTCGGATTAGAGATTTTAAATTTTTGACGAAAACACGAAAAAAAGACATGAGTAAACCCCTTGGAAATTTGTTAAAAAATGCAACTTTCTTAATAATCATCGTAGACTATTAAAGTTGACTTTTTTTTCATCAGAAAGACGAGAGAAATCGATTGCCGTTAAAAAATTTCAGCTATCTTCAATAGCAAAAAAATTAGTCAGTCACTGTGAACATTTTAGAAAATTAAAACAAAATAATTGATTTTTCAGAGTTTGATCGGCCGTAGCGGCCAAACGAAAACTCCAAATTGAACGCGGTTTGCAAATCTGAGCTCCTCGTACGTCAATTAGTCGGATTAGAGATTTTAAATTTTTGACGAAAACACGAAAAAAAGACATGAGTAAACCCCTTGGAAATTTGTTAAAAAATGCAACTTTCTTAATAATCATCGTAGACTATTAAAGTTGACTTTTTTTCATCACAAAGACGAGAGAAATCGATTGCCGTTAAAAAATTTCAGCTATCTTCAATAGCAAAAAAAATAGTCAGTCACAGTGAACATTTTAGAAAATTAAAACAAAATAATTGATTTTTCAGACTTTGATCGGCCGTAGCGGCCAAACGAAAACTCCAAATTGAACGCGGTTTGCAAATCTGAGCTCCTCGTACGTCAATTAGTCGGATTAGAGATTTTAAATTTTTGACGAAAACACGAAAAAAAGACATGAGTAAACCCCTTGGAAATTTGTTAAAAAATGCAACTTTCTTAATAATCATCATAGACTATTAAAGTTGACTTTTTTTCATCAGAAAGACGAGAGAAATCGATTGCCGTTAAAAAATTTCAGCTATCTTCAATAGCAAAAAAATTAGTCAGTCACAGTGAACATTTTAGAAAATAAAAACAAAATAATTGATTTTTCAGACTTTGATCGGCCGTAGCGGCCAAACGAAAACTCCAAATTGAACGCGGTTTGCAAATCTGAGCTCCTCGTACGTCAATTAGTCGGATTAGAGATTTTAAATTTTTGACGAAAACACGAAAAAAAGACATGAGTAAACCCCTTGGAAATTTGTTAAAAAATGCAACTTTCTTAATAATCATCATAGACTATTAAAGTTGACTTTTTTTTCATCAGAAAGACGAGAGAAATCGATTGCCGTTAAAAAATTTCAGCTATCTTCAATAGCAAAAAAATTAGTCAGTCACAGTGAACATTTTAGAAAATTAAAACAAAATAATTGATTTTTCAGACTTTGATCGGCCGTAGCGGCCAAACGAAAACTCCAAATTGAACGCGGTTTGCAAATCTGAGCTCCTCGTACGTCAATTAGTCGGATTAGAGATTTTAAATTTTTGACGAAAACACGAAAAAAAGACATGAGTAAACCCCTTGGAAATTTGTTAAAAAATGCAACTTTCTTAATAATCATCGTAGACTATTAAAGTTGACTTTTTTTTTCATCAGAAAGACGAGAGAAATCGATTGCCGTTAAAAAATTTCAGCTATCTTCAATAGCAAAAAAATTAGTCAGTCACAGTGAACATTTTAGAAAATTAAAACAAAATAATTGATTTTTCAGACTTTGATCGGCCGTAGCGGCCAAACGAAAACTCCAAATTGAACGCGGTTTGCAAATCTGAGCTCCTCGGATGTCAATTAGTCGGATTAGAGATTTTAAATTTTTGACGAAAACACGAAAAAAAGACATGAGTAAACCCTTGGAAATTTGTTAAAAAATGCAACTTTCTTAATAATCATCGTAGACTATTAAAGTTGACTTTTTTTCATCAGAAAGACGAGAGAAATCGATTGCCGTTAAAAAATTTCAGCTATCTTCAATAGCAAAAAAATTAGTCAGTCACAGTGAACATTTTAGAAAATTAAAACAAAATAATTGATTTTTCAGACTTTGATCGGCCGTAGCGGCCAAACGAAAACTCCAAATTGAACGCGGTTTGCAAATCTGAGCTCCTCGTACGTCAATTAGTCGGATTAGAGATTTTAAATTTTTGACGAAAACACGAAAAAAAGACATGAGTAAACCCCTTGGAAATTTGTTAAAAAATGCAACTTTCTTAATAATCATCGTAGACTATTAAAGTTGACTTTTTTTTCATCAGAAAGACGAGAGAAATCGATTGCCGTTAAAAAATTTCAGCTATCTTCAATAGCAAAAAAATTAGTCAGTCACAGTGAACATTTTAGAAAATAAAAACAAAATAATTGATTTTTCAGACTTTGATCGGCCGTAGCGGACAAACGAAAACTCCAAATTGAACGCGGTTTGCAAATCTGAGCTCCTCGGACGTCAATTAGTCGGATTAGAGATTTTAAATTTTTGACGAAAACACGAAAAAAAGACATGAGTAAACCCCTTGGAAATTTGTTAAAAAATGCAACTTTCTTAATAATCATCGTAGACTATTAAAGTTGACTTTTTTTTCATCAGAAAGACGAGAGAAATCGATTGCCGTTAAAAAATTTCAGCTATCTTCAATAGCAAAAAAATTAGTCAGTCACTGTGAACATTTTAGAAAATTAAAACAAAATAATTGATTTTTCAGACTTTGATCGGCCGTAGCGGCCAAACGAAAACTCCAAATTGAACGCGGTTTGCAAATCTGAGCTCCTCGTACGTCAATTAGTCGGATTAGAGATTTTAAATTTTTGACGAAAACACGAAAAAAAG
Source organism: Ocypus olens (assembly GCA_910593695.2). Taxonomy (NCBI): domain Eukaryota; kingdom Metazoa; phylum Arthropoda; class Insecta; order Coleoptera; family Staphylinidae; genus Ocypus; species Ocypus olens. The sequence continues at coordinate 51,801,493 of OU343060.1, forward strand.
ACATGAGTAAACCCCTTGGAAATTTGTTAAAAAATGCAACTTTCTTAATAATCATCATAGACTATTAAAGTTGACTTTTTTTCATCAGAAAGACGAGAGAAATCGATTGCCGTTAAAAAATTTCTGCTATCTTCAATAGCAAAAAAATTAGTCAGTCACAGTGAACATTTTAGAAAATAAAAACAAAATAATTGATTTTTCAGACTTTGATCGGCCGTAGCGGCCAAACGAAAACTCCAAATTGAACGCGGTTTGCAAATCTGAGCTCCTCGTACGTCAATTAGTCGGATTAGAGATTTTAAATTTTTGACGAAAACACGAAAAAAAGACATGAGTAAACCCCTTGGAAATTTGTTAAAAAATGCAACTTTCTTAATAATCATCGTAGACTATTAAAGTTGACTTTTTTTTTCATCAGAAAGACGAGAGAAATCGATTGCCGTTAAAAAATTTCAGCTATCTTCAATAGCAAAAAAATTAGTCAGTCACAGTGAACATTTTAGAAAATTAAAACAAAATAATTGATTTTTCAGACTTTGATCGGCCGTAGCGGCCAAACGAAAACTCCAAATTGAACGCGGTTTGCAAATCTGAGCTCCTCGGACGTCAATTAGTCGGATTAGAGATTTTAAATTTTTGACGAAAACACGAAAAAAAGACATGAGTAAACCCTTGGAAATTTGTTAAAAAATGCAACTTTCTTAATAATCATCGTAGACTATTAAAGTTGACTTTTTTTCATCAGAAAGACGAGAGAAATCGATTGCCGTTAAAAAATTTCAGCTATCTTCAATAGCAAAAAAATTAGTCAGTCACAGTGAACATTTTAGAAAATTAAAACAAAATAATTGATTTTTCAGACTTTGATCGGCCGTAGCGGCCAAACGAAAACTCCAAATTGAACGCGGTTTGCAAATCTGAGCTCCTCGTACGTCAATTAGTCGGATTAGAGATTTTAAATTTTTGACGAAAACACGAAAAAAAGACATGAGTAAACCCCTTGGAAATTTGTTAAAAAATGCAACTTTCTTAATAATCATCGTAGACTATTAAAGTTGACTTTTTTTTCATCAGAAAGACGAGAGAAATCGATTGCCGTTAAAAAATTTCAGCTATCTTCAATAGCAAAAAAATTAGTCAGTCACAGTGAACATTTTAGAAAATTAAAACAAAATAATTGATTTTTCAGACTTTGATCGGCCGTAGCGGCCAAACGAAAACTCCAAATTGAACGCGGTTTGCAAATCTGAGCTCCTCGTACGTCAATTAGTCGGATTAGAGATTTTAAATTTTTGACGAAAACACGAAAAAAAGACATGAGTTGGAAATTTGTTAAAAAATGCAACTTTCTTAATAATCATCGTAGACTATTAAAGTTGACTTTTTTTCATCAGAAAGACGAGAGAAATCGATTGCCGTTAAAAAATTTCAGCTATCTTCAATAGCAAAAAAATTAGTCAGTCACAGTGAACATTTTAGAAAATTAAAACAAAATAATTGATTTTTCAGACTTTGATCGGCCGTAGCGGCCAAACGAAAACTCCAAATTGAACGCGGTTTGCAAATCTGAGCTCCTCGGACGTCAATTAGTCGGATTAGAGATTTTAAATTTTTGACGAAAACACGAAAAAAAGACATGAGTAAACCCCTTGGAAATTTGTTAAAAAATGCAACTTTCTTAATAATCATCGTAGACTATTAAAGTTGACTTTTTTTTTCATCAGAAAGACGAGAGAAATCGATTGCCGTTAAAAAATTTCAGCTATCTTCAATAGCAAAAAAATTAGTCAGTCACAGTGAACATTTTAGAAAATTAAAACAAAATAATTGATTTTTCAGACTTTGATCGGCCGTAGCGGCCAAACGAAAACTCCAAATTGAACGCGGTTTGCAAATCTGAGCTCCTCGGACGTCAATTAGTCGGATTAGAGATTTTAAATTTTTGACGAAAACACGAAAAAAAGACATGAGTAAACCCCTTGGAAATTTGTTAAAAAATGCAACTTTCTTAATAATCATCGTAGACTATTAAAGTTGACTTTTTTTTTCATCAGAAAGACGAGAGAAATCGATTGCCGTTAAAAAATTTCAGCTATCTTCAATAGCAAAAAAATTAGTCAGTCACAGTGAACATTTTAGAAAATTAAAACAAAATAATTGATTTTTCAGACTTTGATCGGCCGTAGCGGCCAAACGAAAACTCCAAATTGAACGCGGTTTGCAAATCTGAGCTCCTCGTACGTCAATTAGTCGGATTAGAGATTTTAAATTTTTGACGAAAACACGAAAAAAAGACATGAGTAAACCCCTTGGAAATTTGTTAAAAAATGCAACTTTCTTAATAATCATCATAGACTGTTAAAGTTGACTTTTTTTCATCAGAAAGACGAGAGAAATCGATTGCCGTTAAAAAATTTCAGCTATCTTCAATAGCAAAAAAATTAGTCAGTCACAGTGAACATTTTAGAAAATAAAAACAAAATAATTGATTTTTCAGACTTTGATCGGCCGTAGCGGCCAAACGAAAACTCCAAATTGAACGCGGTTTGCAAATCTGAGCTCCTCGTACGTCAATTAGTCGGATTAGAGATTTTAAATTTTTGACGAAAACACGAAAAAAAGACATGAGTTGGAAATTTGTTAAAAAATGCAACTTTCTTAATAATCATCGTAGACTATTAAAGTTGACTTTTTTTCATCAGAAAGACGAGAGAAATCGATTGCCGTTAAAAAATTTCAGCTATCTTCAATAGCAAAAAAATTAGTCAGTCACAGTGAACATTTTAGAAAATTAAAACAAAATAATTGATTTTTCAGACTTTGATCGGCCGTAGCGGCCAAACGAAAACTCCAAATTGAACGCGGTTTGCAAATCTGAGCTCCTCGGACGTCAATTAGTCGGATTAGAGATTTTAAATTTTTGACGAAAACACGAAAAAAAGACATGAGTAAACCCCTTGGAAATTTGTTAAAAAATGCAACTTTCTTAATAATCATCGTAGACTATTAAAGTTGACTTTTTTTTTCATCAGAAAGACGAGAGAAATCGATTGCCGTTAAAAAATTTCAGCTATCTTCAATAGCAAAAAAATTAGTCAGTCACAGTGAACATTTTAGAAAATTAAAACAAAATAATTGATTTTTCAGACTTTGATCGGCCGTAGCGGCCAAACGAAAACTCCAAATTGAACGCGGTTTGCAAATCTGAGCTCCTCGTACGTCAATTAGTCGGATTAGAGATTTTAAATTTTTGACGAAAACACGAAAAAAAGACATGAGTAAACCCCTTGGAAATTTGTTAAAAAATGCAACTTTCTTAATAATCATCATAGACTATTAAAGTTGACTTTTTTTCATCAGAAAGACGAGAGAAATCGATTGCCGTTAAAAAATTTCAGCTATCTTCAATAGCAAAAAAATTAGTCAGTCACAGTGAACATTTTAGAAAATAAAAACAAAATAATTGATTTTTCAGACTTTGATCGGCCGTAGCGGCCAAACGAAAACTCCAAATTGAACGCGGTTTGCAAATCTGAGCTCCTCGTACGTCAATTAGTCGGATTAGAGATTTTAAATTTTTGACGAAAACACGAAAAAAAGACATGAGTAAACCCCTTGGAAATTTGTTAAAAAATGCAACTTTCTTAATAATCATCATAGACTATTAAAGTTGACTTTTTTTTCATCAGAAAGACGAGAGAAATCGATTGCCGTTAAAAAATTTCAGCTATCTTCAATAGCAAAAAAATTAGTCAGTCACAGTGAACATTTTAGAAAATTAAAACAAAATAATTGATTTTTCAGACTTTGATCGGCCGTAGCGGCCAAACGAAAACTCCAAATTGAACGCGGTTTGCAAATCTGAGCTCCTCGTACGTCAATTAGTCGGATTAGAGATTTTAAATTTTTGACGAAAACACGAAAAAAAGACATGAGTAAACCCCTTGGAAATTTGTTAAAAAATGCAACTTTCTTAATAATCATCGTAGACTATTAAAGTTGACTTTTTTTTTCATCAGAAAGACGAGAGAAATCGATTGCCGTTAAAAAATTTCAGCTATCTTCAATAGCAAAAAAATTAGTCAGTCACAGTGAACATTTTAGAAAATTAAAACAAAATAATTGATTTTTCAGACTTTGATCGGCCGTAGCGGCCAAACGAAAACTCCAAATTGAACGCGGTTTGCAAATCTGAGCTCCTCGGACGTCAATTAGTCGGATTAGAGATTTTAAATTTTTGACGAAAACACGAAAAAAAGACATGAGTAAACCCTTGGAAATTTGTTAAAAAATGCAACTTTCTTAATAATCATCGTAGACTATTAAAGTTGACTTTTTTTCATCAGAAAGACGAGAGAAATCGATTGCCGTTAAAAAATTTCAGCTATCTTCAATAGCAAAAAAATTAGTCAGTCACAGTGAACATTTTAGAAAATTAAAACAAAATAATTGATTTTTCAGACTTTGATCGGCCGTAGCGGCCAAACGAAAACTCCAAATTGAACGCGGTTTGCAAATCTGAGCTCCTCGTACGTCAATTAGTCGGATTAGAGATTTTAAATTTTTGACGAAAACACGAAAAAAAGACATGAGTAAACCCCTTGGAAATTTGTTAAAAAATGCAACTTTCTTAATAATCATCGTAGACTATTAAAGTTGACTTTTTTTTCATCAGAAAGACGAGAGAAATCGATTGCCGTTAAAAAATTTCAGCTATCTTCAATAGCAAAAAAATTAGTCAGTCACAGTGAACATTTTAGAAAATAAAAACAAAATAATTGATTTTTCAGACTTTGATCGGCCGTAGCGGACAAACGAAAACTCCAAATTGAACGCGGTTTGCAAATCTGAGCTCCTCGGACGTCAATTAGTCGGATTAGAGATTTTAAATTTTTGACGAAAACACGAAAAAAAGACATGAGTAAACCCCTTGGAAATTTGTTAAAAAATGCAACTTTCTTAATAATCATCGTAGACTATTAAAGTTGACTTTTTTTTCATCAGAAAGACGAGAGAAATCGATTGCCGTTAAAAAATTTCAGCTATCTTCAATAGCAAAAAAATTAGTCAGTCACTGTGAACATTTTAGAAAATTAAAACAAAATAATTGATTTTTCAGACTTTGATCGGCCGTAGCGGCCAAACGAAAACTCCAAATTGAACGCGGTTTGCAAATCTGAGCTCCTCGTACGTCAATTAGTCGGATTAGAGATTTTAAATTTTTGACGAAAACACGAAAAAAAGACATGAGTAAACCCCTTGGAAATTTGTTAAAAAATGCAACTTTCTTAATAATCATCATAGACTATTAAAGTTGACTTTTTTTCATCAGAAAGACGAGAGAAATCGATTGCCGTTAAAAAATTTCAGCTATCTTCAATAGCAAAAAAATTAGTCAGTCACAGTGAACATTTTAGAAAATAAAAACAAAATAATTGATTTTTCAGACTTTGATCGGCCGTAGCGGCCAAACGAAAACTCCAAATTGAACGCGGTTTGCAAATCTGAGCTCCTCGTACGTCAATTAGTCGGATTAGAGATTTTAAATTTTTGACGAAAACACGAAAAAAAGACATGAGTAAACCCCTTGGAAATTTGTTAAAAAATGCAACTTTCTTAATAATCATCGTAGACTATTAAAGTTGACTTTTTTTTTCATCAGAAAGACGAGAGAAATCGATTGCCGTTAAAAAATTTCAGCTATCTTCAATAGCAAAAAAATTAGTCAGTCACAGTGAACATTTTAGAAAATTAAAACAAAATAATTGATTTTTCAGACTTTGATCGGCCGTAGCGGCCAAACGAAAACTCCAAATTGAACGCGGTTTGCAAATCTGAGCTCCTCGGACGTCAATTAGTCGGATTAGAGATTTTAAATTTTTGACGAAAACACGAAAAAAAGACATGAGTAAACCCTTGGAAATTTGTTAAAAAATGCAACTTTCTTAATAATCATCGTAGACTATTAAAGTTGACTTTTTTTCATCAGAAAGACGAGAGAAATCGATTGCCGTTAAAAAATTTCAGCTATCTTCAATAGCAAAAAAATTAGTCAGTCACAGTGAACATTTTAGAAAATTAAAACAAAATAATTGATTTTTCAGACTTTGATCGGCCGTAGCGGCCAAACGAAAACTCCAAATTGAACGCGGTTTGCAAATCTGAGCTCCTCGTACGTCAATTAGTCGGATTAGAGATTTTAAATTTTTGACGAAAACACGAAAAAAAGACATGAGTAAACCCCTTGGAAATTTGTTAAAAAATGCAACTTTCTTAATAATCATCGTAGACTATTAAAGTTGACTTTTTTTTCATCAGAAAGACGAGAGAAATCGATTGCCGTTAAAAAATTTCAGCTATCTTCAATAGCAAAAAAATTAGTCAGTCACAGTGAACATTTTAGAAAATTAAAACAAAATAATTGATTTTTCAGACTTTGATCGGCCGTAGCGGCCAAACGAAAACTCCAAATTGAACGCGGTTTGCAAATCTGAGCTCCTCGTACGTCAATTAGTCGGATTAGAGATTTTAAATTTTTGACGAAAACACGAAAAAAAGACATGAGTTGGAAATTTGTTAAAAAATGCAACTTTCTTAATAATCATCGTAGACTATTAAAGTTGACTTTTTTTCATCAGAAAGACGAGAGAAATCGATTGCCGTTAAAAAATTTCAGCTATCTTCAATAGCAAAAAAATTAGTCAGTCACAGTGAACATTTTAGAAAATTAAAACAAAATAATTGATTTTTCAGACTTTGATCGGCCGTAGCGGCCAAACGAAAACTCCAAATTGAACGCGGTTTGCAAATCTGAGCTCCTCGGACGTCAATTAGTCGGATTAGAGATTTTAAATTTTTGACGAAAACACGAAAAAAAGACATGAGTAAACCCCTTGGAAATTTGTTAAAAAATGCAACTTTCTTAATAATCATCATAGACTATTAAAGTTGACTTTTTTTTCATCAGAAAGACGAGAGAAATCGATTGCCGTTAAAAAATTTCAGCTATCTTCAATAGCAAAAAAATTAGTCAGTCACAGTGAACATTTTAGAAAATTAAAACAAAATAATTGATTTTTCAGACTTTGATCGGCCGTAGCGGCCAAACGAAAACTCCAAATTGAACGCGGTTTGCAAATCTGAGCTCCTCGTACGTCAATTAGTCGGATTAGAGATTTTAAATTTTTGACGAAAACACGAAAAAAAGACATGAGTAAACCCCTTGGAAATTTGTTAAAAAATGCAACTTTCTTAATAATCATCGTAGACTATTAAAGTTGACTTTTTTTTCATCAGAAAGACGAGAGAAATCGATTGCCGTTAAAAAATTTCAGCTATCTTCAATAGCAAAAAAAATAGTCAGTCACAGTGAACATTTTAGAAAATAAAAACAAAATAATTGATTTTTCAGACTTTGATCGGCCGTAGCGGCCAAACGAAAACTCCAAATTGAACGCGGTTTGCAAATCTGAGCTCCTCGTACGTCAATTAGTCGGATTAGAGATTTTAAATTTTTGACGAAAACACGAAAAAAAGACATGAGTAAACCCCTTGGAAATTTGTTAAAAAATGCAATTTTCTTAATAATCATCATAGACTATTAAAGTTGACTTTTTTTTCATCAGAAAGACGAGAGAAATCGATTGCCGTTAAAAAATTTCAGCTATCTTCAATAGCAAAAAAAATAGTCAGTCACAGTGAACATTTTAGAAAATAAAAACAAAATAATTGATTTTTCAGACTTTGATCGGCCGTAGCGGCCAAACGAAAACTCCAAATTGAACGCGGTTTGCAAATCTGAGCTCCTCGTACGTCAATTAGTCGGATTAGAGATTTTAAATTTTTGACGAAAACACGAAAAAAAGACATGAGTAAACCCCTTGGAAATTTGTTAAAAAATGCAACTTTCTTAATAATCATCGTAGACTATTAAAGTTGACTTTTTTTTCATCAGAAAGACGAGAGAAATCGATTGCCGTTAAAAAATTTCAGCTATCTTCAATAGCAAAAAAAATAGTCAGTCACAGTGAACATTTTAGCAAATAAAAACAAAATAATTGATTTTTCAGACTTTGATCGGCCGTAGCGGCCAAAGGAAAACTCCAAATTGAACGCGGTTTGCAAATCTGAGCTCCTCGTACGTCAATTAGTCGGATTAGAGATTTTAAATTTTTGACGAAAACACGAAAAAAAGACATGAGTAAACCCCTTGGAAATTTGTTAAAAAATGCAACTTTCTTAATAATCATCGTAGACTATTAAAGTTGACTTTTTTTTCATCAGAAAGACGAGAGAAATCGATTGCCGTTAAAAAATTTCAGCTATCTTCAATAGCAAAAAAATTAGTCAGTCACAGTGAACATTTTAGAAAATTAAAACAAAATAATTGATTTTTCAGACTTTGATCGGCCGTAGCGGCCAAACGAAAACTCCAAATTGAACGCGGTTTGCAAATCTGAGCTCCTCGTACGTCAATTAGTCGGATTAGAGATTTTAAATTTTTGACGAAAACACGAAAAAAAGACATGAGTAAACCCCTTGGAAATTTGTTAAAAAATGCAACTTTCTTAATAATCATCGTAGACTATTAAAGTTGACTTTTTTTTCATCAGAAAGACGAGAGAAATCGATTGCCGTTAAAAAATTTCAGCTATCTTCAATAGCAAAAAAAATAGTCAGTCACAGTGAACATTTTAGAAAATAAAAACAAAATAATTGATTTTTCAGACTTTGATCGGCCGTAGCGGCCAAACGAAAACTCCAATTTGAACGCGGTTTGCAAATCTGAGCTCCTCGTACGTCAATTAGTCGGATTAGAGATTTTAAATTTTTGACGAAAACACGAAAAAAAGACATGAGTAAACCCCTTGGAAATTTGTTAAAAAATGCAACTTTCTTAATAATCATCGTAGACTATTAAAGTTGACTTTTTTTTCATCAGAAAGACGAGAGAAATCGATTGCCGTTAAAAAATTTCAGCTATCTTCAATAGCAAAAAAAATAGTCAGTCACAGTGAACATTTTAGCAAATAAAAACAAAATAATTGATTTTTCAGACTTTGATCGGCCGTAGCGGCCAAAGGAAAACTCCAAATTGAACGCGGTTTGCAAATCTGAGCTCCTCGTACGTCAATTAGTCGGATTAGAGATTTTAAATTTTTGACGAAAACACGAAAAAAAGACATGAGTAAACCCCTTGGAAATTTGTTAAAAAATGCAACTTTCTTAATAATCATCGTAGACTATTAAAGTTGACTTTTTTTTCATCAGAAAGACGAGAGAAATCGATTGCCGTTAAAAAATTTCAGCTATCTTCAATAGCAAAAAAATTAGTCAGTCACAGTGAACATTTTAGAAAATTAAAACAAAATAATTGATTTTTCAGACTTTGATCGGCCGTAGCGGCCAAACGAAAACTCCAAATTGAACGCGGTTTGCAAATCTGAGCTCCTCGTACGTCAATTAGTCGGATTAGAGATTTTAAATTTTTGACGAAAACACGAAAAAAAGACATGAGTAAACCCCTTGGAAATTTGTTAAAAAATGCAACTTTCTTAATAATCATCGTAGACTATTAAAGTTGACTTTTTTTTCATCAGAAAGACGAGAGAAATCGATTGCCGTTAAAAAATTTCAGCTATCTTCAATAGCAAAAAAATTAGTCAGTCACAGTGAACATTTTAGAAAATTAAAACAAAATAATTGATTTTTCAGACTTTGATCGGCCGTAGCGGCCAAACGAAAACTCCAAATTGAACGCGGTTTGCAAATCTGAGCTCCTCGTACGTCAATTAGTCGGATTAGAGATTTTAAATTTTTGACGAAAACACGAAAAAAAGACATGAGTAAACCCCTTGGAAATTTGTTAAAAAATGCAACTTTCTTAATAATCATCGTAGACTATTAAAGTTGACTTTTTTTTCATCAGAAAGACGAGAGACATCGATTGCCGTTAAAAAATTTCAGCTATCTTCAATAGCAAAAAAATTAGTCAGTCACAGTGAACATTTTAGAAAATAAAAACAAAATAATTGATTTTTCAGACTTTGATCGGCCGTAGCGGCCAAACGAAAACTCCAAATTGAACGCGGTTTGCAAATCTGAGCTCCTCGTACGTCAATTAGTCGGATTAGAGATTTTAAATTTTTGACGAAAACACGAAAAAAAGACATGAGTTGGAAATTTGTTAATTTAATTTAATTTATTTAATTTCCAAGAAAGAATGATTACAGCATCCATGGGTTAGTCAGGTATAGTAATAAATGTGGTATTAGTTGATACTTAAATATATAAATTATGTTACATTATAAAATGTTTGCATGCTTACTTGTAAAACAATATCTACAAATAAAAACTTAAAATCTACTGAGTAAAATCTAAAATCTACTGAATAATGGAGACATCATTACAATAAAAAGACATATATAAAAATACAATTTAAAATATGGGTCAAACAAGATAAGAAATGTAATTAAATTAAAATAGATGAAAAACAAAAATAAAAATAAAAATAGTAATACCGGTAATAAATACGATAAATGTTAAATACAGATAAAGTACAAATAAAATAAAAACAAAGTAAATATAAACTATAAGTGATAAGTACAATTAAAGCGCCATATTATCACAGAAGTTGTTAAATTCATCAATTGAATAGAAACAATTTAATTCAAATATATTTTTGATTTTCTTATTAAAAAGTTTGACAGGTAGGTTTTTGATACTGTTGGGCATTTTATTGTATAATTTAATACTTGTGATTGTACAGGAATTATGATAGAAACTGTGGTGGTGTTTTGGCAGTTTAAGTACATTTGTTCTTGTGTTATGTTCGTGTGGTGTTTTGTATTTATCAAATAGATGAAGATTATTATGTACAAACTTAAGTGTCTCATATATAAATAAGCTTGCTATGGGCATGATTTTTAGTTTTTTGAATAGATCCCTGCATCTTGTATTAGGTTTTTTATTACAGATAGCTCTAATTAATCTTTTTTGGGTTATAAAGACCTTTTGAATGTTTGCTTCAGTTGTGTTTCCCCAAAACAGTAAGCCGTAAGTTAATTGAGGCTGACAATATGCCATATATATGATTCGTGCAGCATTTTCATGGATGTCCTCCCTTGTTAAATAAATAAGATATGAGTAACGAGCTAGATTCGTGCATACTTGCTGAATATGTCCACCCCATTTAAGGTCATTTTGTAGTATCACCCCTAAAAATCGTAACTGGTCTGTTTCATTAATGATTTGATTGTTTATGCTGACGTTAGTTTGACCCATTATTGCTCTATAGTTCATTATCGATGTTTTTGATGTATTTATGGTTAAGTTGTTCATGTTTAGCCAGGAACTTAATTCATTTAGTGTTTGATTAGCTGCGACGTTAATATTATTTATGCATTTGTCTTTCATTGAAATGGTCGTGTCATCGGCAAACATCGTTAACTGTGCATTTATGGCGAGTGGCATGTCATTGATAAATACAAGAAACAATAGTGGACCTAATATGCTTCCTTGGGGCACACCGACAGCTGGGTAAGCAAACTGCGATTCATATGATTTACTTTTTATATAGGTACTAGTTATATGTTTCCTGTCAGAGAGGTAAGATGCTATAAGATCGTAACAGTTTCCTCGTATACCATATGCGGCTAATTTATTCAGTAATAAATTATGCGGGACGCAATCAAAAGCTTTTGTTAAGTCTGTGAATATTGAGAAAACTTTATTGTTCTTATCAAGGTTGTCAAGGACAAAATTTAAAAAGTTATATATGGCATTCGTGGTTGTGAGGCCCTGTCTAAAGCCAAACTGCTGTTTACATAGGATTTGTTTTGATTTTAAGTAATCTAACAATCTATTATAAATTACTCTTTCGAATATTTTAGAAAATATCGGTAAGATGGATATTGGCCTATAATTATGTATTTCATGAGGATCTCCTTTTTTAAATATGGGAATAATTTTTCCTATTTTAAGTATTGATGGGAAGTTACCCTCAGAGAGCGCCATATTGATAGCACGTGTTAACGGTTTTATGATATTAGGTAATGTGGATTTGATGACTGCTGCTGATATACCATCGATATCCTTACAGGTACTTAGTTTCATTTTATGAATTATTTCCTCGATTTCTGACTCAGTTGTGGGATGTAGGAAAATTGATCCCATTGAATTATACAAAAGTTTATAATTTTCAGAATAACTTCCCCCAGCTCTGTATCCGATATTACTAAAGTAATCATTCATTGAATTTACAATTTTTTCAGGATTATCTATTTTAGTATGATTTGTATCATATAAGTAGGTTATTGATTAAAAAATGCAACTTTCTTAATAATCATCGTAGACTATTAAAGTTGACTTTTTTTCATCAGAAAGACGAGAGAAATCGATTGCCGTTAAAAAATTTCAGCTATCTTCAATAGCAAAAAAATTAGTCAGTCACAGTGAACATTTTAGAAAATTAAAACAAAATAATTGATTTTTCAGACTTTGATCGGCCGTAGCGGCCAAACGAAAACTCCAAATTGAACGCGGTTTGCAAATCTGAGCTCCTCGGACGTCAATTAGTCGGATTAGAGATTTTAAATTTTTGACGAAAACACGAAAAAAAGACATGAGTAAACCCTTGGAAATTTGTTAAAAAATGCAACTTTCTTAATAATCATCGTAGACTATTAAAGTTGACTTTTTTTCATCAGAAAGACGAGAGAAATCGATTGCCGTTAAAAAATTTCAGCTATCTTCAATAGCAAAAAAATTAGTCAGTCACAGTGAACATTTTAGAAAATTAAAACAAAATAATTGATTTTTCAGACTTTGATCGGCCGTAGCGGCCAAACGAAAACTCCAAATTGAACGCGGTTTGCAAATCTGAGCTCCTCGTACGTCAATTAGTCGGATTAGAGATTTTAAATTTTTGACGAAAACACGAAAAAAAGACATGAGTTGGAAATTTGTTAAAAAATGCAACTTTCTTAATAATCATCGTAGACTATTAAAGTTGACTTTTTTTCATCAGAAAGACGAGAGAAATCGATTGCCGTTAAAAAATTTCAGCTATCTTCAATAGCAAAAAAATTAGTCAGTCACAGTGAACATTTTAGAAAATTAAAACAAAATAATTGATTTTTCAGACTTTGATCGGCCGTAGCGGCCAAACGAAAACTCCAAATTGAACGCGGTTTGCAAATCTGAGCTCCTCGGACGTCAATTAGTCGGATTAGAGATTTTAAATTTTTGACGAAAACACGAAAAAAAGACATGAGTAAACCCCTTGGAAATTTGTTAAAAAATGCAACTTTCTTAATAATCATCATAGACTATTAAAGTTGACTTTTTTTTCATCAGAAAGACGAGAGAAATCGATTGCCGTTAAAAAATTTCAGCTATCTTCAATAGCAAAAAAATTAGTCAGTCACAGTGAACATTTTAGAAAATTAAAACAAAATAATTGATTTTTCAGACTTTGATCGGCCGTAGCGGCCAAACGAAAACTCCAAATTGAACGCGGTTTGCAAATCTGAGCTCCTCGTACGTCAATTAGTCGGATTAGAGATTTTAAATTTTTGACGAAAACACGAAAAAAAGACATGAGTAAACCCCTTGGAAATTTGTTAAAAAATGCAACTTTCTTAATAATCATCGTAGACTATTAAAGTTGACTTTTTTTTCATCAGAAAGACGAGAGAAATCGATTGCCGTTAAAAAATTTCAGCTATCTTCAATAGCAAAAAAATTAGTCAGTCACAGTGAACATTTTAGAAAATTAAAACAAAATAATTGATTTTTCAGACTTTGATCGGCCGTAGCGGCCAAACGAAAACTCCAAATTGAACGCGGTTTGCAAATCTGAGCTCCTCGTACGTCAATTAGTCGGATTAGAGATTTTAAATTTTTGACGAAAACACGAAAAAAAGACATGAGTAAACCCCTTGGAAATTTGTTAAAAAATGCAACTTTCTTAATAATCATCGTAGACTATTAAAGTTGACTTTTTTTCATCAGAAAGACGAGAGAAATCGATTGCCGTTAAAAAATTTCAGCTATCTTCAATAGCAAAAAAATTAGTCAGTCACAGTGAACATTTTAGAAAATTAAAACAAAATAATTGATTTTTCAGACTTTGATCGGCCGTAGCGGCCAAACGAAAACTCCAAATTGAACGCGGTTTGCAAATCTGAGCTCCTCGGACGTCAATTAGTCGGATTAGAGATTTTAAATTTTTGACGAAAACACGAAAAAAAAAAAAACATGAGTAAACCCCTTGGAAATTTGTTAAAAAATGCAACTTTCTTAATAATCATCGTAGACTATTAAAGTTGACTTTTTTTTCATCAGAAAGACGAGAGAAATCGATTGCCGTTAAAAAAATTCAGCTATCTTCAATAGCAAAAAAAATAGTCAGTCACAGTGAACATTTTAGAAAATAAAAAAAAAAAAATTGATTTTTCAGATTTTGATCGGCCGTAGCGGCCAAACGAAAACTCCAAATTGAACGCGGTTTGCAAATCTGACCTCCTCGTACGTCAATTAGTCGGATTAGAGATTTTAAATTTTTGACGAAAACACGAAAAAAAGACATGAGTCATGGAAATTTGTTAAAAAATGCAACTTTCTTAATAATCATCGTAGACTATTAAAGTTGACTTTGTTTTCATCAGAAAGACGAGAGAAATCGATTGCCGTTAAAAAATTTCAGCTATCTTCAATAGCAAAAAAAATAGTCAGTCACAGTGAACATTTTAGAAAATAAAAACAAAATAATTGATTTTTCAGACTTTGATCGGCCGTAGCGGCCAAACGAAAACTCCAAATTGAACGCGGTTTGCAAATCTGAGCTCCTCGTACGTCAATTAGTCGGATTAGAGATTTTAAATTTTTGACGAAAACACGAAAAAAAGACATGAGTAAACCCCTTGGAAATTTGTTAAAAAATGCAACTTTCTTAATAATCATCGTAGACTATTAAAGTTGACTTTTTTTTCATCAGAAAGACGAGAGAAATCGATTGCCGTTAAAAAAATTCAGCTATCTTTAATAGCAAAAAAATTAGTCAGTCACAGTGAACATTTTAGAAAATAAAAACAAAATAATTGATTTTTCAGACTTTGATCGGCCGTAGCGGCCAAACGAAAACTCCAAATTGAACGCGGTTTGCAAATCTGAGCTCCTCGTACGTCAATTAGTCGGATTAGAGATTTTAAATTTTTGACGAAAACACGAAAAAAAGACATGAGTAAACCCCTTGGAAATTTGTTAAAAAATGCAACTTTCTTAATAATCATCGTAGACTATTAAAGTTGACTTTTTTTTCATCAGAAAGACGAGAGAAATCGATTGCCGTTAAAAAATTTCAGCTATCTTCAATAGCAAAAATATTAGTCAGTCACAGTGAACATTTTAGAAAATTAAAACAAAATAATTGATTTTTCAGACTTTGATCGGCCGTAGCGGCCAAACGAAAACTCCAAATTGAACGCGGTTTGCAAATCTGAGCTCCTCGTACGTCAATTAGTCGGATTAGAGATTTTAAATTTTTGACGAAAACACGAAAAAAAGACATGAGTTGGAAATTTGTTAAAAAATGCAACTTTCTTAATAATCATCGTAGACTATTAAAGTTGACTTTTTTTCATCAGAAAGACGAGAGAAATCGATTGCCGTTAAAAAATTTCAGCTATCTTCAATAGCAAAAAAATTAGTCAGTCACAGTGAACATTTTAGAAAATTAAAACAAAATAATTGATTTTTCAGACTTTGATCGGCCGTAGCGGCCAAACGAAAACTCCAAATTGAACGCGGTTTGCAAATCTGAGCTCCTCGGACGTCAATTAGTCGGATTAGAGATTTTAAATTTTTGACGAAAACACGAAAAAAAGACATGAGTAAACCCCTTGGAAATTTGTTAAAAAATGCAACTTTCTTAATAATCATCATAGACTATTAAAGTTGACTTTTTTTTCATCAGAAAGACGAGAGAAATCGATTGCCGTTAAAAAATTTCAGCTATCTTCAATAGCAAAAAAATTAGTCAGTCACAGTGAACATTTTAGAAAATTAAAACAAAATAATTGATTTTTCAGACTTTGATCGGCCGTAGCGGCCAAACGAAAACTCCAAATTGAACGCGGTTTGCAAATCTGAGCTCCTCGTACGTCAATTAGTCGGATTAGAGATTTTAAATTTTTGACGAAAACACGAAAAAAAGACATGAGTAAACCCCTTGGAAATTTGTTAAAAAATGCAACTTTCTTAATAATCATCGTAGACTATTAAAGTTGACTTTTTTTTCATCAGAAAGACGAGAGAAATCGATTGCCGTTAAAAAATTTCAGCTATCTTCAATAGCAAAAAAATTAGTCAGTCACAGTGAACATTTTAGAAAATTAAAACAAAATAATTGATTTTTCAGACTTTGATCGGCCGTAGCGGCCAAACGAAAACTCCAAATTGAACGCGGTTTGCAAATCTGAGCTCCTCGTACGTCAATTAGTCGGATTAGAGATTTTAAATTTTTGACGAAAACACGAAAAAAAGACATGAGTAAACCCCTTGGAAATTTGTTAAAAAATGCAACTTTCTTAATAATCATCGTAGACTATTAAAGTTGACTTTTTTTCATCAGAAAGACGAGAGAAATCGATTGCCGTTAAAAAATTTCAGCTATCTTCAATAGCAAAAAAATTAGTCAGTCACAGTGAACATTTTAGAAAATTAAAACAAAATAATTGATTTTTCAGACTTTGATCGGCCGTAGCGGCCAAACGAAAACTCCAAATTGAACGCGGTTTGCAAATCTGAGCTCCTCGGACGTCAATTAGTCGGATTAGAGATTTTAAATTTTTGACGAAAACACGAAAAAAAAAAAAACATGAGTAAACCCCTTGGAAATTTGTTAAAAAATGCAACTTTCTTAATAATCATCGTAGACTATTAAAGTTGACTTTTTTTTCATCAGAAAGACGAGAGAAATCGATTGCCGTTAAAAAAATTCAGCTATCTTCAATAGCAAAAAAAATAGTCAGTCACAGTGAACATTTTAGAAAATAAAAAAAAAAAATTGATTTTTCAGATTTTGATCGGCCGTAGCGGCCAAACGAAAACTCCAAATTGAACGCGGTTTGCAAATCTGAGCTCCTCGTACGTCAATTAGTCGGATTAGAGATTTTAAATTTTTGACGAAAACACGAAAAAAAGACATGAGTCATGGAAATTTGTTAAAAAATGCAACTTTCTTAATAATCATCGTAGACTATTAAAGTTGACTTTGTTTTCATCAGAAAGACGAGAGAAATCGATTGCCGTTAAAAAATTTCAGCTATCTTCAATAGCAAAAAAAATAGTCAGTCACAGTGAACATTTTAGAAAATAAAAACAAAATAATTGATTTTTCAGACTTTGATCGGCCGTAGCGGCCAAACGAAAACTCCAAATTGAACGCGGTTTGCAAATCTGAGCTCCTCGTACGTCAATTAGTCGGATTAGAGATTTTAAATTTTTGACGAAAACACGAAAAAAAGACATGAGTAAACCCCTTGGAAATTTGTTAAAAAATGCAACTTTCTTAATAATCATCGTAGACTATTAAAGTTGACTTTTTTTTCATCAGAAAGACGAGAGAAATCGATTGCCGTTAAAAAAATTCAGCTATCTTCAATAGCAAAAAAATTAGTCAGTCACAGTGAACATTTTAGAAAATAAAAACAAAATAATTGATTTTTCAGACTTTGATCGGCCGTAGCGGCCAAACGAAAACTCCAAATTGAACGCGGTTTGCAAATCTGAGCTCCTCGTACGTCAATTAGTCGGATTAGAGATTTTAAATTTTTGACGAAAACACGAAAAAAGACATGAGTAAACCCCTTGGAAATTTGTTAAAAAATGCAACTTTCTTAATAATCATCGTAGACTATTAAAGTTGACTTTGTTTTCATCAGAAAGACGAGAGAAATCGATTGCCGTTAAAAAATTTCAGCTATCTTCAATAGCAAAAAAATTAGTCAGTCACAGTGAACATTTTAGAAAATTAAAAGAAATAATTGATTATTCAGACTTTGATCGGCTGTAGCGGCCAAACGAAAACTCCAAATTGAACGCGGTTTGCAAATCTGAGCTCCTCGTACGTCAATTAGTCGGATTAGAGATTTTAAATTTTTGACGAAAACACGAAAAAAAGACATGACCCTTGGAAATTTGTTAAAAAATGCAACTTTCTTAATAATCATCGTAGACTATTAAAGTTGACTTTTTTTTCATCAGAAAGACGAGAGAAATCGATTGCCGTTAAAAAAATTCAGCTATCTTCAATAGCAAAAAAATTAGTCAGTCACAGTGAACATTTTAGAAAATTAAAACAAAATAATTGATTTTTCAGACTTTGATCGGCCGTAGCGGCCAAACGAAAACTCCAAATTGAACGAGGTTTGCAAATCTGAGCTCCTCGTACGTCAATTAGTCGGATTAGAGATTTTAAATTTTTGACGAAAACACGAAAAAAAGACATGAGTAAACCCCTTGGAAATTTGTTAAAAAATGCAACTTTCTTAATAATCATCGTAGACTATTAAAGTTGACTTTGTTTTCATCAGAAAGACGAGAGAAATCGATTGCCGTTAAAAAATTTCAGCTATCTTCAATAGCAAAAAAATTAGTCAGTCACAGTGAACATTTTAGAAAATTAAAAGAAATAATTGATTATTCAGACTTTGATCGGCTGTAGCGGCCAAACGAAAACTCCAAATTGAACGCGGTTTGCAAATCTGAGCTCCTCGGACGTCAATTAGTCGGATTAGAGATTTTAAATTTTTGACGAAAACACGAAAAAAAGACATGAGTAAACCCCTTGGAAATTTGTTAAAAAATGCAACTTTCTTAATAATCATCACAGACTATTAAAGTTGACTTTTTTTTCATCAGAAAGACGAGAGAAATCGATTGCCGTTAAAAAATTTCAGCTATCTTCAATAGCAAAAAAATAGTCAGTCACAGTGAACATTTTAGAAAATTAAAACAAAATAATTGATTTTTCAGACTTTGATCGGCCGTAGCGGCCAAACGAAAACTCCAAATTGAACGAGGTTTGCAAATCTGAGCTCCTCGTACGTCAATTAGTCGGATTAGAGATTTTAAATTTTTGACGAAAACACGAAAAAAAGACATGAGTAAACCCCTTGGAAATTTGTTAAAAAATGCAACTTTCTTAATAATCATCACAGACTATTAAAGTTGACTTTTTTTTCATCAGAAAGACGAGAGAAATCGATTGCCGTTAAAAAATTTCAGCTATCTTCAATAGCAAAAAAATTAGTCAGTCACAGTGAACACTTTAGAAAATTAAAAGAAATAATTGATTTTTCAGACTTTGATCGGCTGTAGCGGCCAAACGAAAACTCCAAATTGAACGCGGTTTGCAAATCTGAGCTCCTCGTACGTCAATTAGTCGGATTAGAGATTTTTAATTTTGGACGAAAACACGAAAAAAAGACATGAGTAAACCCCTTGGAAATTTGTTAAAAAATGCAATTTTCTTAATAATCATCGTAGACTATTAAAGTTGACTTTTTTTTCATCAGAAAGACGAGAGAAATCGATTGCCGTTAAAAAATTTCAGCTATCTTCAATAGCAAAAAAATTAGTCAGTCACAGTGAACATTTTAGAAAATAAAAACAAAATAATTTATTTTTCAGACTTTGATCGGCCGTAGCGGCCAAACGAAAACTCCAAATTGAACGCGGTTTGCAAATCTGAGCTCCTCGTACGTCAATTAGTCGGATTAAAGATTTTAAATTTTTGACGAAAACACGAAAAAAAGACATGAGTAAACCCCTTGGAAATTTGTTAAAAAATGCAACTTTCTTAATAATCATCGTAGACTATTAAAGTTGACTTTTTTTTCATCAGAAAGACGAGAGAAATCGATTGCCGTTAAAAAATTTCAGCTATCTTCAATAGCAAAAAAATTAGTCAGTCACAGTGAACATTTTAGAAAATTAAAAGAAATAATTGATTTTTCAGACTTTGATCGGCCGTAGCGGCCAAACGAAAACTCCAAATTGAACGCGGTTTGCAAATCTGAGCTCCTCGTACGTCAATTAGTCGGATTAGAGATTTTTAATTTTTGACGAAAACACGAAAAAAAGACATGAGTAAACCCCTTGGAAATTTGTTAAAAAATGCAACTTTCTTAATAATCATCGTAGACTATTAAAGTTGACTTTTTTTTCATCAGAAAGACGAGAGAAATCGATTGCCGTTAAAAAATTTCAGCTATCTTCAATAGCAAAAAAATTAGTCAGTCACAGTGAACATTTTAGAAATTTAAAAGAAATAATTGATTTTTCAGACTTTGATCGGCCGTAGCGGCCAAACGAAAACTCCAAATTGAACGCGGTTTGCAAATCTGAGCTCCTCGTACGTCAATTAGTCGGATTAGATATTTTTAATTTTTTGACAAAAACGTGAAAAAAGACATGAGTAAACCCTTTGGAAATTGACGCATGTTTGTAAAAATACGTCAATTTTCTGTGCAATAGAAAAACAATGGGAATGCAATAGAAAATAAAGTAACCATTAATTATACCTACAATAACACAGTCAATTGGTACGGCACAAACATGGAAACACGTCAGGAACAATTTGCAATTAGATGTTACTTAATTATTGTTTGATTAAAATACTTATCCGTTTTATATGGTTCTAATAATATAGCTTCGATTTATCAAACACCACTAACCTTAAAACTTCCCAATTGCAGCTTCCAACAGTGAATTCTGTGTTCGTAGTATCAGCACGGTCCATATTCACAAACATCACTTGCACTGTTATTCACTCGATGTATTTAGAATAATGTACGCCCGTAATTATCACACCTGCATTACAATTGAACCGAGATATAAACAAATGTTTTGGAGACTTGCGGGATGTCGCCGCCGACTGATATTTCATTGGTGCGGTTGAGAGAGAGAGAGAGAGAAAGACACGGCGAAGAAATCGTGCTTATCGGCTGTCCCTCCGTAAACGCATCCGCGCGGCGTCATTTTTATCGATTTTTTGGATCGCTTCGTGTGTGTGTGTTAAGTGAACATGTGGTGTAAATATGGAGGAGAAGTACTGTGTAAAAATTGCCGCCGGTAATACATAGTAAAGTGAAGAAGTCGTAAATGATAGGTATAGCGCCGGATGAGTTCGTCGACCGATAGCAAAAAATGGGCAAATCCGAGGAAACAAAATGCTCCCGGACATTCGCAGAAGGTTAGTACTATCGATTATTATACAATGTGTAATATTGATTGGTTAGTAACCATGTTAACAATCATACGAAGAAGTGATGTGCACAAACACACACGCATGCACAGACAACAAGGGTAATAAATTAATCGCAAAATAAAAAAAATATTATGTGGCCAACATATTACCTTCTCCGATTTTATGGTATAATCGTTATTTATACATTGGCTGATTGCAAACTTTGTTAAAAATCGAGTTTTATATCGCGAGGTGTGGATTTCTTCGATTTACGGAGAAATTATTTTTTTCTGGGTTGAAGGAGTGCCTGTAACGTTTTTTTGACTTTTGATTATGAAAGTACGTTTATAAGTGATAAGAATAAGAATTTTTATTTGGTTATGGCTGATTGCAAACTTTGTTAAAAATCGAGTTTTATATCGCGAAATGTGGATTTCTGCGACTTACGGAGAAATTATTTCTTTCTGGGTTGAAGGAGTGCCCCTAACGTTTTTTTGACTTTTGTTTATAAAATTACCTTTATTAGTGATAAGAATAAGAATTTTTATTTAGTTGTGACTGATTGCAAACTTTGTCAAAAATCGAGTTTTATTTCGCGAGGTATGGATTTCTGCGATTTACGGAGAAATTATTTTTTTCTGGGTTGAAAAAAAAACCGAGTATAGTTTTAATTTAAACGAACTTAATTTATCTGACCTGTTTCCGTACATGTTTTTCGGATAAAACACTTTATGCAAGACATTCTCTTCACAGAAATAAATATATTCGTAACAGTGGGCGTTAGTTGCGGCAGCAAAAAGAAACGGCCTGTATTAATGGGATTCGGGGGGCGAGAAAAAAGTAAGGAATGAAGCGGTCGTATTTCTTAAGACGACTTAAGATTTAATTTGGCGCCTTAAAAATCGCTCGAATCTCCTCCCAGGACAAGCCGACGTATAAAACTAAGTAGGCGCGATTTTCTTTCGCACTGTTTTGCCGCCGCCCGGCATAAATCCTGAAGGGGCCTTTCTGCGTAAAGGATTGGATGTAGTTTGTGTATTGCATCCAGCCATTTCTTGCAGCGCACACACAATAAACGCTTTACAGTGTGAATTAGTAAGATAAGATATATTATTCAGACCATTCCGAGGCACTATTCCTGCTCTCCTGAGTTATTACACGCCGTTTATGCCCCATTCGCACACGGCGAATGGATCCTCAAAGCGGGCATTTTTTTAATTGGAGATGCAAATTTTACATAGTATATTTTCAGGCGGAGGATATATTTCTTCATTCTGAAATTGCACCAAAATAAGAAAGGTGTGAAATAAAATGAAACAAAAAAAGTAGTTCATAATTTCTTATTCAATTAATTACCACACGATATCCTGTGGTTTGTCAATAAAACACACGTTTTTAACCAACTGTATACTTTGTTGACTAGGTTTCCTTTTAATTAATTCATTATTTTTAAATATTTCACAATATCAAATATTCGCTCAACCGCGCGCTGTAAGACGGACGGTTAATAAATACTAAAAGAGTAAGGTCAAAATTTCGTTTTTTTTCAATATCTCAAAAACCCTTAAAGATAGCGATTTGAAATTTTCATAAAAAATCACAAATAATTCAGGACACCTGCAGTAACCCCGGGGGGAATTTTTGAAAATCGATTTTTCGCGATGCAGAGGTTTGCGCCAAATGCTAAGGCTTTTTGGGTTTTCGAGTTGGAACGTTCGGCTCAAAAAATCCCAAATACATGGAGGCACAACGGCCACTTCTGCGCTGAAAGTGCTCCTCTCCGTTCGCGAGCTGCGACTCTTTCTCTGCAGAGGTCGCATTTTTCGTGCTTCGGCGAGCGAGACCGCGCCCCCTTTATAGTCGCGACTAGAATTTTTATTGAGTTTTGTAGAACAAGTCCGTCTCTTACGAACAGGGCAATTTGACGTGTGTCTATCTTCAACCCTTGAAGAGTTATTAAAAGAAAACCAGCCCCGCATTCAATAAAAAAATCTAGAGCGGCCATTTTTAATCTGACGCAAAAAATTTCAACGGCGCGCCATTCGGAATTTCATTTTGCATCGAAAATGTAAGGATTATATTTTTGGTGGGGCGCACCGTTTACGATCCATGGCCGATTTTCGATTGTTTTCCGGCAATTTTTCGAAGAATTTTACGATTTTTTTTTTGAAAATTAAAAATCTGACGACGGCATATCAGTCGTCAATTTAATCCATATCAAAGATCCCGTTAAAGTTTTTCAATCCGATTTTTAGTTTTCGAGATATGACGTTGTATACGGAACGGGGAAGCAAAACTGATTACACCACCAGAAAGCCCTTCTCAAGCCCAACAGAAAATACAAATCAAATTTCTCGATCCGACCCCTCCTTCTAATTTTAAAAATTCATTAAACTTTTATTCATTTTGCCGGTAAATATTTTCGATCGTTTCAAAATGAAATTTTCTATTCCTTCTTAAATCATGAATCCAACGACGGATTATCACTGCGATATTGCGTGTAGGCAAAACAAACTTTGAATTTTTAAAATCGCCCCGTTATGAACCGAGATATGGATATTTGAATTATTGTCGTTTTTGAACGTTGAAATTTTTTCCCCGGAAAATCCATTTCGAAAAAAAAATATTTTCGGGAGGGTTAAGACAATTAAACTTTGGGAAATCATTAAGAGTTCAATTTGAAGCAGATCACCAAAGTTTCGTAACATTTCGGTCACCCCGTCAGCCGAATCGGCCGCAACGGGGTGCCAAAGACCGAACACCCCAATCAGTACCGCTCTAAATTCTGTTTGTATGTCGGTTTGTAATGTGTATACGCTTCCCAGACGCTCACCAAATAATTTTTTGAGGACCAAAATTAATGAAAAAAATAAGCTTCTTCCTGTTAACGCCCGAGTGCTTTCCAAACATCAAATTAAGAAATGCATTGATAGTGTATTGTCACATTTGGCAGATGTCAGATTCAGAAACTGGGGTTACCACCAGATTACATTCTCGAAGTTCCTCAACGGGGTTCGAGCGAAACGATTTAAAATAATATTTTTTTTTTTAATTTTTTCACCCCCTTCTGCACGGATGAGAGAGGTGGTGCTCTTGGGCAATGTGGTGTCTATCAATTGTCATCGAGTGAGCAAATTTCATCGCCCCCCTGATACTCCCCGTGGCCGTCGCGGCCTTCTCAAAAAATTATTCAAGAAAATTCGGCCCAGCCTTCCGGGTATATCCTGGACAATTTAAAACTATTCTATCCTCTCCACAAAAGACCCCTCTACAACATTTATTGCCATAATTATTTGATTTTTTCTAATCGTTGGCGAGTTATGATTTTTTTTGTGTCAAGGCACCATATTTTTCATTTTTCATGAGGAAATTTGAGTGAAAACATTTTTTGATTTGTTGCTCCCCTAACGAGATACGATTTTTCAAATATTGACCAAATTATTTCTAAAGTTTTTCAAGTTTCTTTCGGGGATGTGTTGTTTCTCATTCAAATTGAAAAGCTGAAATTTTTAAAGTTGGTAAAGGGCACAACGAGCTTTCATCTCTATTTTTTCAAAAATTTTGGAACGTCCCCTGCGGTTCTAGAGCGCGTTATTTGGCAGCGGATGTAAGACATTGCGTTTTGACCCCCTATTTCTAATTTAAATTAACGTAAATGTCATCTAATCTGTTAAGAACATCTCGACAGTTTTTGTAGGTGCTTATTTTTTTATTAGGGGGCACGTTTTCGAGGAATAGTTTTTTAATTTGTCACAAATTCTCCACCACTTTAAGAACGAATTAACGAAAAAAAAAACGCTTCTTCGTTGTATTTGTACAATTCTTTGGTGGGTCAGCCAGATGCAGGATCGTCTTTTCGACTCCTAAACGGGGTAGCGAAAAAAAAACAAAATTTAACTCCGATAGGTAATTTTAAAACAACTGTAAAAATCAAGTGGAAAACATATACAGTGCGAGTCTCTAACTTGGAATAAATTCAGTAAATCAAACAAAGTTTATTTTTCGGAAATATGCTCGGACACGTCGATTAGTATTTTAAATTGCGCTCTTTTTGTTGTAATAAAATTTTATACAGCGTGTCCCAAATTTGAGATATGACGTCATCGACTATTTTTTTTAATAGCAACCCTAATTTTTTTATCACTATTTTTAAAGAGTATATCAAGTTACACATGTGTGCTAAATTTCAAATTTTTATTTCCTGTCATTTAGAAGATATTTAACAAACAGTATCAAATTTGAAAAATGAATTCAACTTAATAGTCTTTCTTCAATAAATGCTCAAAATGTTGTCCATTTTCTAACTGACAATACCCTAAACGGAACTGAAACTCGTTTTGAACATTTCTAATTACTTCGGGGGAAATTAGTCTACACTCCTGTCTTATTCGTTCTTTCAACTCCTCAAGATTTGGCGGTTTGGTCTTAAAAACTTTGCTTTTCAAGTACCCCCATAAGAAAAAGTCCATAGGTGTTAAATCCGGAGACCTGGGTGGCCATTCAACTGGTCCTCTTCTGCCAATCCATCTTCGTGGAAATACATTATCCAGGTACTCACGGACACGCCTTGCAAAATGAGGAGGCGCACCGTCCTGTTGAAACCAGATGTTTCTATTCGGGACGTCAGCTTCTACAGGGCACGGAAACAAAATAGCCAAACTCGGAATTAGCTCTTCCTCCAAGAATTGTAAATATCCCGCTCCATTGAGATTATTTGGAAAGAAAATTGGTTCTAAAATTCGATCACCAACAATACCTGCCCAAACATTAACTTTTTCTGGATATTGAGTGTGGCCTTCCCTCATCCAGTGTGGGTTCTTGTCTGCCCAATAACGGCAATTTTGACGATTTACCTCACCATTTAACATAAACGTTGATTCATCGGAAAACAATATATTTTCTATTTTTAGAACATTTCTATCTAGTAGATCCATCATTTTTTCGCAAAACTGAAGTCTTCTATCCGGATCATCTTCGGTGAGTTCCTGGAAGATTGTCATTTTATAAGGATGAAATGTTTGCTCTCTAAGGATTCTTGACACTGAAGACTGGCTAATTTTGAGTTCCCTAGCCATCTGCCTAGAGGAGACATGATCATTTTCCTGAACAGAGAGAAGTACATCAATTTTGACCTCTTCACTCAGCGCATTCTGACGATGATTATTCGTTTTTCTTAAATGCCAATTTTCCCGAAACTGACTTTCAATCTTGCTTACGGTACTTTGAGATATGGCTGGTAAGTCAGGATACTTCTCTCTAAATAAATAAATAACTTCATTTTGTGTTCTTGTCCTATCTCCATAGCCAATCATCATTAAAATTTCGATTTTGTGGGTTTCAGTTAAGTACGGCATGTTAGTATAATTTTTCGACCAACGGTGAACAACAGTCAACACAACAATGGAACGACTAATACTCTCCTCACTCGAATATGCGTGGAATGCGATGCTACACTTCTTACTTGTTTTTATAACTAAACGTCAAAATGATAAACGTCAGTTTGAAAAAAAAAATGACAAACCAGCACGTTTTGGCATTCCACTTTTAAAATGCATAAAAATTCGATTAAGGTGACTTGATTTCTTCATTCTACAAATTTGATAATGTTTGTTAAATATCTTCTAAATGACAGGGAAAAAAAAATTTGAAATTTGGCACACATGTGTAACTTGATATACTCTTTAAGAATAGTGATAAAAAAATTAGGGTTGCTATTAAAAAAAAAATAGTCGATGACGTCATATCTCAAATTTGGCACACGCTGTATAAAATTTTATTACATCATAAAGAGCGCAATTTAAAATACTAATCGATGTGTCTGAGCATATTTCCGAAGAATAAACATTCTTTGATTTACTGAATTTATTCCAAGTTGGAGACTCGCACTGTATGTTATATTGTTGTGTAATAAGAAACCGAATAAAGATGGTTATATATGTCCACTAAGCAATTTTCTAGGAAATTAAGAACATCTAGGTAAATGCATAATTTTACACTTTCGAAAATTTTTGAGTTGAAATTTCAGAAAAACTAGCTCAAATTATTTATTTATTATTTAGTTGTTTTATTACTACGAATCTATAGAATGTGCTTGTAAAATTTGAAGAGAATCCACTAAGTTGTTTTCTAGGAAATTAAGAAAATTTAGGCGAATGCATGATTTTGCGTTTTCAAAAATGTTTGAGTTTCGGAAAAACTTGAAACCGAAGATTCATCTGTTTTGGGTAAATTTAAGTTTTAAAATGCTCTTTTTATTGCACATGTGACTATTTCAAAATTTGGGCCTAGGATGTTTACCGATTTTATTATAGAAATGAAAATTAATTCCTTTTGAGTAAATTTGAAAAGTCTGGAATTTTTTGCAATTGGTTTTTATTTTCAAAGACACTTGGAAAATGTTCAACCCTAAAATTGAATTCAGTGTTTAAGGGTAAATATTTCAAAATTGAGGCTAAGAGTGTTGACAGATTTTAATAGAATCTATTTTGATTAAATTGGAAAAGGTTCGAGAATGCTGCAACTGTTTTCATGTTTTTTTGGGGTTTGTAAAATGTTCGATCTCAGAATTGAACAGGAGTGTGATTATTTCGAAATCAAGGGTAGGAATGTTTGCAAATTTTTTATAGAAAAATGAAGTTGTAATCCATTTTGAGTGCGTTTAAAAAATTTAATTGGTTTTATATTTTTTGGCGATTTGGAAAATGCTTGACTTCAGGGTGTTCAAGTGTGATTATTTCTAAATCTAGCTTAGTAACGTATGCATTTTTTTGCAGAAAAAATAAGTGCATTATATTTTAAGTGAATTGAAAAAAATTGAGAGGTTGTTTCAATGATTTTCTTTTTAATTTTTTGGCGGTTTGGAAAATGTTCGACCTCAGAATGTTGAAATGTGATTATTTTGAAACCTAAGGTAGGAATGTTTTCAAAATTTAGTAGATATTTAAAGTGCAATCTATTTTAGAGGAATGTCAAAAGTTGTTCTTTTTTGTGGTTTGTAAAAAGTTCATCAGAATTGAACTGGGAGTTGTTCAAGTGTAATTATTTTAAAATCTAAGGTAGGAATGTTTTCCAATTTTTATAGAACTATAGAGTGGAATCTATATCTAGCTCAGACGTTTTAAAACGTTTCTCTTTAAAAGCCATCGTGAATTACAATACAAAAACAGGTGTTTATGATCACATAATTTGTTAAAAAGTCTGCTATACGAAAAAGTATAAATACACACTTTGCCACCGTTCCTAGTGACTAACTGTTATAAAACAAATAATATGTAAAAAACTTTTTTTTGTGTTTTTACAATATTTTTTCGCGACCCGGCAAAATTCTTCTGCGACCCAGTGCCGGGTCGCGACCCACACTTTGGGAAACGCTGGGTAAGAAAATGCCATAATGAACAACTTATAAAGAATAAGCTTTTTTCGAAATCTCTTTAGGTTTTGAGTAAACTGATTATATTGTCATTTTCATCTTTCATAATTTTGACGTTTCAAACGTCAGTATCATCCGATCCTACAAAACATTCCATGTACTTTTAAAATATGATTTAAATTGAAAATAAACGATGAAAGTGTAAATACACTGCCCAGCATAAAACTAGGGTCATTCCGTAGTTTAATTTTTTTAAACAGCCGAAAAAAATACGTAAAAAACTAAAACTGTTAATTTTTTTTTAAATTACGGAGTTTTATGCTCGGCAATGTATAAGCAACCATACCATCAAATCGGAGAAAGTAACATGATAGCCACATCATCTTTTTTTTTAATAAATAGATAACCATGTTAACTTCATAAAAATTGTCAAATCGGAGAGTTACATGATGGCCACATCAACATTTTCAATGTTGTTTCATCTTTCAGACGAACCAAAAAATATGGACCCTTCAGTATGCCTGGGGTGTGCTTAAATAGGTCATATTTTACAGCCCCCTTTAGAAAATTAACATACCGCCCCTCATGTCTAAAGAATAAGAATGATCAATTAACGCATTTATACGTGATTCAGTTGCAAATGCGGATGTGAATGATGGCTTAGCCCAATAACAGAAACCCTTCAGATTTATCGCTTCTTCCATTTGATTACGCAGATTTATACGGCCCGTGCATAATTCCCACACTGTATAGATATATAGGCTGGCACTTAATTCTCCATTGTTATTGTTTTAATGAAACGTTTTCGTAATACTTGTTATTATAGACTTCCATTCTCGGGTTTTGGGCGTCCGTGGAATTATTTCCTCTGGATGGGGAATTGAATCGTCGGAATAGATTATTTACGTCCGACATTTATTACGTTACATTAATGCAAATTCGCATTAACTATTTTTGACAGCGCATCTAATTTAAATCCGGTTATAAATGTTGCGTTCGCGATTCGGCCCAAAATATTACAGTTGCACATCAAAATGTAATTAGCGGATTTAAATGTAAATATAAAAGCCTCGTATCCGATTTACATGGAAACCAACGGTTTCCATTATTTTCGCTAAAAATGCGGATTCGATTCGAATGCTCGTCGGTCGTTGTGTTTAATAAAATCATTGGCGTGTATTTAGTGTTATGGTTTTTTTGCTTTTATTTTTATTACGCGAATTATGTAGTCGGAACGATATCGTCGCCTCCGGCAGCGTTTTTACAACTGTAATCGCAGGGATGGAAAAGAGATTACGAGGCGAATATAAGCACTACTATTGCTTCAACTAGTTTTCAATTGTTAAATGGTGATAGGTTATAAAATCAAATGCAATATGTCAAGGTATAAAATGTTATGATTAGATAGCGTAGTTTCTGCAACTAAATATTTCAGGATAATTGTCATTTAATAGTAATTAAGGTATCTAGGGCGTTATGAGTACAATAACGCCACAGGTCGACCGTGGGCGTTTTGCTCATAACGCCCGTGATGCCTTCAACGTTTTATGTCATACTTGTAGTTTAAATTTATCGAAGATTTTCTTATACTATTTTCTGACAGATTGTCGCGTCGAAAGCCGCGCAGCGCAGATGTCTACGGCGTTCGCACGCTTGATTTGCGTTTGACGAATTGTTGACAGTCCATCTGTTGATAATTACTATAAGCGGGCGTTATAGAAATAACGCCCTCGAGCGTTATTTGTCATTTAAAATACGTTGATTCCATGCCATTTTGATTTCAATAATAAACAAGTATGACATAAAAGATGTTTCGTTTGTATTTTTTTTATTCACAATCACTATAATAATATGTATATTTTTAACCTTCAAAAAGTTGGAAAATTAACAATTTTCTCTAAAGACATATCTCCTGGTCAGCAAAAAAAAATTGCGAACGTCCATTTCGAAGTACACAGGGTGCGGCATTTATCCTGGACACCCAAAATATTATGGAAACGAAGATTCGGAGAAAAAAATGTTTCAAATAAAATGTTTTTGACATGAAGGGGCCAATGTAGCAGGCATAGGTATTAGTTTATCTAAAACATGTTTCTCTTCAGCACTTAAAAAAAAATATATTTTTTTTTACATTTTCTAACATTAATTTTTCGTTATGAAGAAAATAGTGGTATCTCTCAACGACAAGAAGTTGGTCTCAACTTTCTAACCACGGATTTTGACACCTCCACCATCATCCGAATTATGAACAATCTCAACAAAATATGAATCCTGCATATAATTTAAAAAAAAGTATCGTATGAAGGGATATTTACTAAACATTTTATAATTATTTGTTTGTAATTTTAATAAAAATTGGCGGCGAATTAAATTTGTAAGGTCAGCCACGAGTCCGCGTGGTACAAAAAAAAATCCTAAATGGCGTTTGAAAGAACAATAGTCATTTTCCAGCTGGAAGCACAATGGCAACAATCTGAACTTGAATGAGGAAAACGAAAATTACATTTAACGATTTAAAATATTATAAAAAAATAAGTAACTTTGCAAATACAATTTGTTTCAAAAGCTCAAAATACGTACACAAAATAATATACATTTCATTTAACAATAAACTAATTGCCATATCCTGGTTGTAAAAAACGGCAACACTTTAATCTTAGACTAAAAAGACCAAAAATTCATTCAACGATTTAAAAAATTGTAAAAAAATTATGAATGAAGAAATTTGCTTCAAAAGCTCACAATCCATAAATAAATATATTTCTGATTTCACATTAAAATAATGTCTACATCTAGTTGTGCAGAAAAAGACAACATTCGAAACTTGAACGAGGAAATCGAAAAATGTATTCAACGATTGGAAAAAATGTGAAAAATATGCCAATCGAGTTAACTGTCAAAATACATGTTCAATTTCACGTAAAAACTAATGCCATACTCTAACTGTTAACAAAACGGCAACATCCCAAAATTGAACTGGAAAAACTAAATCTTCATTCAAAGATTTTTGAAAAATAAAAAAATATTATGGACCAATTTTTAATCAAAAGTTCAAAATCCATAAAAAAAAGACAATACATATCTGATTTCACCCAAAACCAAATGCCATATTCTGGCTATTAACAAAACGCAAACACTTCAAACTTAAACTGTTAAAACTAAAAATGCGTTCAACGATTTAAAAAATAAAAAAAAAATTAAAATATGGAATTTTTTTATCGAAATCTCAAAATCCATAAAAAGACGAACCATATCTGATTTCACCTAAAAACAAATATCACATTCTAGCTGTTAACAAAACGTCAACATTCCAAACTTAAACTGGAAAAACTAAAAATTCATTCAAAGATTTGAAAAATTAAAAAAAATTATGGAGAATTTTTAATCGAAAGCTCAACATTCATAAAGAAAGACGATACATATCTGATTTCACCTAAAAACAAATGCCACATTCCGACTGTTAGCAAAACGGTAACATTCCAAATTTAAACTGGAAAAACTAAATATTCGTTCAAAGATTTGAAAAGTTAAGAAAAGAAAATTATGGAGAATTTTTAACCGAAAGCTCAAAATTCATAAAGAAAGACGATACATATCTGATTCCACCTAAAAACAAATGCCACGTTCTAGCTGTTAACAAAACGTAAACATTCCAAACTTAAACTGGAAAAACTAAAAATTCATTCAAAGATTTAAAAAATTAAAAAAAGAAAATTATGGAGAATTTGAAATCGAAAGCTCAAAATCCATAAAAAAACATTACATATTTGTTCGACTGTTAACAAAATGGCAACATTCCAAATTTAAACTAAAAAAACTAAATATTTATTCAAAGATTTGAAAAGTTAAAAGAAGAAAATTATGGAGAATTTTTAATCGAAAGCTCAGAATCCATAAAAAATAACGATACATACCTGATTTCACCTAAAAACAAATGCCACATTCTTGCTGTTAACAAAACGTAAACATTCCAAACTTAAACTGGAAAAACTAAAAATTCATTCAAAGATTTTAAAAATTAAAAAAAAAAAATTATGGAGAATTTTAAATCGAAAGCTCAAAATCCATTAAAAAAAACGATACATATCTGTCGACTGTTAACAAAATGGCAACATTCCAAATTTAAACTGGAAAAACTAAATATTCATTTAAAGATTTGAAAAGTTAAAAGAAGAAAATTATGAAGATTTTTTAATCGAAACCTCAAAATTCATAAACAAAGAGGATACATATCTGATTTCAGCTAAAAACAATTGCCATATTCTAGCTGTTAACAAAATATCAATATTCTAAACTTAAACTGGAAAAACTAAATATTCATTCAAAGATTTAAAAAATTAAGAAAAGAAAATTATGGAGAATTTTAAATCGAAAGCTCAAAATCCATAAAAAAAACGATACATATCTGTTCGACTGTTAACAAAATGGCAACATTCCAAATTTAAACTGGAAAAACTAAATATTTATTCAAAGATTTGAAAAGTTAAAAGAAGAAAATTATGGAGAATTTTTAATCGAAAGCTCAAAATTCATAAACAAAGAGGATACATATCTGATTTCAACTAAAAACAAATGCCACATTCTAGCTGTTAACAAAATGTCAATATTCTAAACTTAAACTAGAAAAACTAAATATTCATTCAGATTTAAAAAATTAAGAAAAGAAAATTATGGAGAATTTTAAATCGAAAGCTCAAAATTCATAAAAAAAAACGATACATATCTGTTCGACTGTTAACAAAATGGCAACATTCCAAATTTAAACTGGAAAAACTAAATATTTATTCAAAGATTTGAAAAGTTAAAAGTAGAAAATTATGGAGAATTTTTAATCGAAAGCTCAAAATTCATAAAGAAAGACGATACATATCTGATTTCACCTAAAAACAAATGCCACATTCTAGCTGTTAACAAAACGTCAGTTTTCTAAACTTAAACTGAAAAAACTAAATATTCATTCAAAGATTTTAAAAATTAAAAAAAGAAAATTAAGGAGAATTTTTAATTGAAAGCTCAGAATCCATAAAAAAGACGATACATATCTGATTTCACCTAAAAATAAATGCCACATTCCGACTGACGAAACGGCAACATTCCAAATTTAAACTCAAAGATTTGAAAAGTTAAAAAAAGAAAATAATGGTGGATTTTTAATCGAAAACTTAAAATTCATAAAGAAAGACGATACATATCTGATTTCACCTAAAAACAAATGTCACATTCTAGCTGTTAATAAAAAGTCAACATTCCAAACTTAAACTGGAAAAACTAAAAATTCATTCAAAGATTTAAAAAATTAAAAAAAGAAAATTATGGAGAATTTGAAATCGAAAGCTCAAAATCCAGAAAAAAGACGATACATATTTGATTTCAGCTAAAAACAAATACCACATTCTAGTTGTTAACAAAACGACAACATTCCAAACTTAAACCAGAAAAACTAAAAATTATTTCAAAGAATTGAAATATAAATAAAAAATTATGGACAATTTTTAATCGAAAACTGAAAATCTATAAAAAAAAACGATACATCTGATTTCACCTAAAAATAAATGCCACATTCTAGTTGTTAACAAAACGACAACATTCCAAACTTAAACCAGAAAAACTAAAAATTATTTCAAAGAATTGAAATATAAATAAAAAATTATGGACAATTTTTAATCAAAAACTGAAAATCTATAAAAAAAAACGATCTGATTTCACCTAAAAATAAATGCCACATTCTGGCTGTCAACAAAACGGCAACTTCAAAGATTAGAAAAATAAAAAAAAAATAGAGAATTTTTAATCGAAAGCTCAAAATCGACATAAAGCAATACGTTTCTAAATTCGAGTAAAACGGATGCCAAATTCCCTCTTTCCACAAAACCACAATGTCCTAAACTTGAACTAGGAAAAAGAAAAATGCATTTCAAAAATTAAAAAAAAAGTAATAATTCAAACATTTGCTTCAGAATCAAAAATCCATGATAAAAATAATACATTTGAAATTAAAATAATTGCCATTTATTTTAGCAAGAAAATGTAAAAAATTAATAATAACAATAAACTTTATTATACCGGGTGCGCAGAAAGTCCGGCAATGGGTCAATAAGTCCCCGGAGGTAGGTTTTCAAAAAAAAGTTGGATACAAAAGTTGCTTGATTGCGAGTTATAATTTCTTTGGATACTAAACCATTACTTACTCCCTCATCTCTTCGCGAGAGGTGGGGGTGACTTTAAAATTTTAAATAGCAACCCCCATTTTTCTCGACGGATTCAGATTTTTGGGGACAAAATATTGATCCTTTGTCTAAAAATTTTTTTATCCAAAACCTCCCTCACCCCACATATTCAAAAATCTGTTTTCTGACTTATTAGCGTTTTCATGCCTCAATGACGATCTAAACTTTTTCCGAGAACAAGTTTGAGAAAAATTATGCTCAGTTATTAGTTTGAAGTCGTTTGTACACTGACAAGAATACAATATATAGAATTTTTCGTTTTAATCAACATTGTGTAGGAAGGAAATTTCGATTTTAAATTGTAACTTTAACTAATTTGAATTGTTTTGTTTTTCGATTTTAATTTTTCATTTTAACCGGAGCTGAACCAGAACTGAATTGAAACTGAACCGGAATTTTTAGACGAACCGAAACCGAAACTAGAACGAAGCACAATTACTTGGAACGTAAAGCTACGCGCATACTTATCCGAATCGGACGGACGGTACGCATCGGCAAAAATTGCTTAACACAGTTGTAAATGAGTCAACGCACATTTATCGGCATGGAACGGATAAATGTGCGTTGACTCGTTTACAACTGTTTTAAGCAATTTTTGCCAATGTGTCCGTCCGATTCCGACAAGTGTGCGCGTAGCTTAAGCCGGAACGAAATTAATTTCGATTCGACTCTGTTTTAAACACGAATGTCAATGCGAATAGAATAGGTATTAACCAAATTCGAAAAGCTATTGAGCCACTATAAATTTTAAATGGAAATTAAGTACTGTAATTATTTAAATACTTGTTGTAAGAACACAATTAAAAAACATTTCCAAAAAGGGAAGCCAAAACAACATGTAGGTAACCGAATTTACAAGTCGTTATCGGTGTTTTAGATGTAAAATGCAAAAAATGTCGCAATATTTCAAATTAAATTTTTATTGGTAAAAAAATTATATACTTCCAATTATGTATTGTTGTTTATATTACTTCAACGCGCAATTTTTTATACCCCACAATAATATACCAAATAAATTGATTTTAAAACGACTAATATAAAAAAAAAAATTTCGTAATTTTACACGATAATAATATTTATAATAACGATAAAACTCGTTTTGTTCTATTCGAGCAATTCACGAGGATCCGAAGCGTGCAGTAAATAAATTAAACATTTAAATAAAACAAACTGTGTCGTTCATATTTTGTAATTATCGAACTTGAAATAATGTCTTTGTTACACCAAAGCGCACAAAAATCCCTCGTATATATTTTCCTTTGCCAATTTATATAAATGAGACCTCTTTAGTCCCACTCCCTGGTAGGTATATATACGAAAGATCAATTTAAAGACACGTTATTTCCCGATCCTCATTATTTTCTACCTTTCTGCTCGGAATGAGCAAAGAAAAAAAAACAATAGGAGGGCATTTTTTCGCTGATTGCCCTCATTTATATGTGGCGTAAAAAGGTTTCATATTCAATCCGGCCGCTTCGAGATTCTTTCCGCTGATATCTTCATTAAGATAAATTCCTCTTTTAAGGGCCCGCGTCCTTGGTAGTCTTAAGATAATGTCTTTATCCCCTCGCATAATAGGTTAACATTGATAAGTGACTTCTTGCTCTTTAGATAAGAACATTTAATTAGGCCTAAATTTACT
Organism: Ocypus olens; assembly: GCA_910593695.2. Classification (NCBI taxonomy): domain Eukaryota; kingdom Metazoa; phylum Arthropoda; class Insecta; order Coleoptera; family Staphylinidae; genus Ocypus; species Ocypus olens. The sequence continues at coordinate 51,837,984 of OU343060.1, forward strand.
TTTGGTTTAGTGCATGGACGTAAACTTTTACCGCGTAAACTTAATAATGAAATACCACTCATCTTCCGCTGTCCTCGAATTTAATACGCTTCTACTTCTTGTTTCTCTGATTACCTCACTATTCTAAACTCATTCACCATGACTTGTTCACTATAGTAATCATGGTTAATTTGTCCCACTAGCGAAATGAATTGCACACTGTTTAGACGTGGACACGCTTCGTGTAAACTGCAATAACTGGCATGGCGTCACATGCGCAATTCATTTGTTTGCGTCTTAAAGATGATGTACCATTGGATTAACTGCACTTAGTAGCGTTGTGTCCCTTAAATTAAGTACAGTTTTTAAAAATCCACGAGTTTGAATTTTTGAAAATTTTTATTTTCGAATGTGTAATACTCGAGCAAAAAAATAAAGAAAAAATATGAAACGTGTCGTCAAAATTCTGCAAAAATTAAAATACATTTGCAAATCATCGTTTTATTAAACTAAATAGAGTTTTTGAAAATCCGCCAATTATTTCGCGAGTTGTGAATTTTTGAAAATTTTAATATTCGAATTGTGTAATCCTCGAGCAAAAAATTAAAAAAATATATAAAACGTATCGACTAAATTCTACAAAAATTACATTAGATTTACAAATCATCGTTTTATCAAATTAAATAGAGTTTTTGAAAATCCGCCAATTATTTCGCGAGTTGTGAATTTTTGAAAATTTTAATATTCGAATTGTGTAATTCTTGAGCAAAAAATTAAAAAAATATATAAAACGTGTCGACTAAATTCTACAAAAATTACATTAGATTTGCAAATCATCGTTTTATCAAATTAAATAGAGTTTTTGTAAATCCGCCAATTATTTCGCGAGTTGTGAATTTTTGAAAATTTTAATATTCAAATTGAGCAATCCTCGAACAAAAAATTTAAAAAAAATATACAAAATGGGTCGACTAAATTCTACAAAAATTACATTAGATTTTTAAATCATCGTTTAATCAAATTAAATAGAGTTTTTGAAAATCCGCCAATTATTTTGCGAGTTGTGAATTTTTGAAAATTTTAATATTCGAATTGTGTAATCCTTGAGCAAGAAATTTAAAAAAATATATAAAACGTGTCGACTAAATTCTACAAAAATTACATTATATTTGCAAATCATCGTTTTATCAAATTAAGCAGGGACAGCTCGTTATACAGAGCCACGGAGCTATGGCACTACCTGTAGTTTCAAGCTCAGCAAGAATTTTTAAAACACTTTCGCCAGTTACTTTCGTCTAGAAAGATAAATCGTTGTTTCTTTCTTCAAATAATAAGGGGGGGGGGGGTGTTGTATAAGTGGCTCTACCATCCACATGTTCCACGATCCGCCACTGACGCTGGTATTGTTTTGTAGCTAATTTAATTATAGAAATCTTTTGATTGAATATTTTTTTTAATTCCAATTACCAATTTTCCATAAAATAATAAATCTTCCAGAAACACCGTATTGTTTAGAGTAGCGATAAAAATATTTAAATAACTGAGTGATGACTAAATTATCAATTTCAAACATGTTTGCTTTCAATCATCAGGTTTTTATGAAAAAAATAAATTATTACAAATACCGATTTGTTTGGAGTAATGATAAAAACAATCGAATAACTAAGTAATCGTGACAGCTAGAATTATACAAAATAATTCTTTTTTTAGATAAGTCTATTATAAAAATATTTGATTTAAAACACTGTTTTGTTCCGATAACCAAATTGCCATAATAAAATGAAATATATAAAAAATCTGATTTATCTGCAATAGTGACAAAAAAAAAACTAGGTAATGGCGGTAGATATAGATAGACAGATAGATTTATTGGTCAAAATTACAAATGTAGGATCAGAACCGTTCCTGGTTTGTGCAAAAATGATATCGTCGCCCTTCATAATTTGATTCATCCAAAAATTCAGAATTAGGCATTTTCTCATAATCTACTTTTTTGTTTGAAATTATTTTTAGCACAAGATTTTCTTTTAAAGTATCAGAGTTAGAGTAAAAAAAGGTCGGCATTCAATATTAAAAAATCACTTTCAAATTCTTTTTTTCAGAAATATTTTCTTTTGTCTTAATCAAATTTAACTCTTAAATTTGCTTCCAAATGAATCCTTCAGAAATATTTCCTTTGTCATTTTCTCGAAGTCTACTCTTATTTAAAAGTTGCTTTGTTTTGTTATGAATTATTATCCAAGACGTGGATAAAATGGTTTTCAGAATATATGTTTTTGTAAGTTTGAGAACAAAATGTTGTTTTCGAAATATTTTTGTACGCTTTCAGTATTCAATATAGACGCACACTATATTAAATTCCGTAAAAATCACAGTCAATTTTTTTTTTCACTAATATTTTCATTAATAACAAAATTAACTCAAATTAATAAAAAAATGCTTCCAAATGATTTCTTTGTCATTTGCTTTAAACAGATTTAGACATTTCCTCTTTTTAAAAAGTTGCTGTGAAATTGTTCTGTTTAGAATTACTTTTAGTACATCTTAGATAAAACAGTTTTTAGGATATATTTTTACTTTCTCTGTTACCAAGTACGAGAATGTATTGTGATCGTGATTTTTTTTTAAGGATTTTTTTTACGGAAATATCCGTTTTGGGGTCCCTAGATACCATTTCAACAATTTCTGAAAAAAAAAAATGTGTCTCGTGTGTGACTGTGTGTGGGTGTGTGTGTCTGTGTGTCTGTGTGCGCTGTATCTCAAAAATTAATAGAGCAATTGATATGGAACTTTGACCATACGTCTTATTTGATAATCCTAAGAACTGTAAAGCTTTTGGTAAAATTTCGTACACCGGAAGTGGATGTTTCCTTTAACTGTTTTCTGTTTTTTTGCCAATATTTTCTTAAATATGAAAAATATCACAAAAATATTTAAACAAACATTAAAGACAACAAAGAAATGAACATCTTTTGATTGAAAACATTTTTCATAAAATCATTTTTATTCGAGAAAAAAAATTTATTATTATTTTCTTAATTTTTCGTTTATAATTATAAAACGATAATAGTTACAGCAAATTTATGTTAATAATAATTGTAGAGAATGCCAAAATGAACAACTTATAAAGAATAAGTTTTTCTCGAAATCACTTTAGTTGAGTAAACCTAGTTTTTGTATTTGAAGTATAATTTTTCCATCTTTGATAATTTTGACGTTTTAAACGGCATCAGCCAGGGAAGTAGTTGTTTCAATAAGTTATTTGTTTATAGTCTTAGTAAGACTTAATTTTGCTTGCAGAGTTACGAACAGGTTGAATATTTATATATTCAGGCTATATTTCGTTTTTTTGAATTTATTTAATACTCTCTGCAATAAGTAAGGTAGTTTCTATTTTATTTAGTAAATATAAATGGCTATGATCCCATCAAGTCGGAGAAAGTAACATGATGGCCACATCACCATTTTTTAAATGGTTCAAATATTAAAATGGATTCTTCCGTTGAAATTTCAAATTCACAAAATTTACAATACTTGTGTGTGTTGCAGATTACTAATATTTTTGTATTTTAAAAAGATTATGCATTTTATTTTATTTACAATCAAGTAAGAACTTTTATGTAAATCAAGAAAAATCAGTTCAATAATAATCAGTATATATAGTAAATCAATTGAAACAAAACAAATACATTGATGGCAAGAATATGCGGATGTCACTGCATTTATGAAAAAAAAACGAAGTGTACACACATGGAACCGCTCCAAGAAAACGTGAAATTTTAAAGCGAGAAATATGATGGAGGAAAATTATTTATTTTCCCCGCAGAGAATATATGTCGCCGAGCATGAACGAGCAGGGAATAAGAGATAAAGGGAGGGTGGTGGTATAAAAACTAGCCTAATTTTAAATTAGACATAATGCACCCGTTATATATTTCGATTCATTATATTTAAACGGTTGACATTTTATTTAAAAAAATTACACTTTTTCTTTGTCCACTGTGAATTTTAATAGAAGGCAGTTATACCCACAACTTGTATCAATTGTATTAATATTAATTATTCACAGGACCGGAGTAAGGTACAATGGGGCCCTAGGCAAATATATTCCTGGGGCCCCTTCTAAAAACAAAACCAAACTAGCTAAATATGATATAAAGGTTTCGAAAGACAGTTTTATTGCAAAATAAAATTTAAATCGCAATGACACATTGAAATACAAAATCAAAAATGCACGTTACACAAAATTAAATTGGTGTTTTTCTTACTTTGGAGTTTACAAATCGGCAATTAAAGATTCGTGGTTAATTTCGTTAAATAACTGTTTTTCAATATTTATTAAAGCTAAATCTGTAAGCAATGTTAATTATTTAGTCTTCTAGATAATCAAAATCAAACCCCAGAAAGACATTTCTAAAGCTCAAAAATCGAAAAAGTATTGATTCTTCAAAAATTGATTTAACTACAGACTTTCAGCTTAAACATCGTTATTGGGCAATAATTGGGATTTGATATAATAAAAAGTCAAACTTTATTAATGATTTAGTTTGCTAGATAATTTACCACATAATAATAGATGCGATAACAGAAAATCGATAATTAATGGGGTAGCTTGACATTACAACAATGTTTTGCATTGTCATAATCGATAACAGAAAAACGGTAATTAGGTGAGTAGCTTTTAAGGTTATAAAAACATGATGTTCATGACGTTACGTCACTGTCATTAAGTTTTAATTTTTACAATTACTCTTGTAGCAAACCAAACTATTCAGCTTGTAATAAACCGTAACTTTTCCTGATCCTTATTATTATTTCATTCGATAAATTATCTACCCAAATATACCGCGAGCTTGGATGAATTATCAAAAACATATTTTTTTCGTACCTTTTACCTTTTAGTAATTCATCTCGACATAACATTTGTTGTCAACTGGTTATTAACCGAGAGCTTCAGCTCGAGGTTAATAACCAGACAACAAATGTTATTATCTCGTTAAATTACTAGGTAACAAGGTACTCAAAAAACGATTTTTTGATAATTAACCTCGATCTAGGTATATTACTACCGATAATCAAAATTAAACCCCAGAACGATCATTTTTAAAGCCTAAAAATCGAAAAAGTATTGATTTTTCAAAAACTATGTAAATAATAAGATTTTTTTAAAATCAGCTTAACATCATTATCTCTTCATCGATTGCTTCCGTCCGCGCGCCTTTCTTCCAAAGAAGATTACTTCGTTAATTTTTGTCGGATTTTAATTTTATAAACGTTTTTTGTTAACAATTATTCGTTCTTTGAATCCTTGTTATTTTTTTTTGTTTTGACTTTTGCACTTTGAAAATGGTGGGTATTTGACGCGGGAAGCATTTATGAAAATAAAAAAATTGTAAAAAAATATAAAACTTTACACAATGACACGTGCATTTCTCCATCTATTGGCTAATGGAGTAACTCCGATCGATGATTCCATCTTCACAAAAGCATCCCTGTACCAAAACTCCATAATTATTGGAAATTTCAACCTGAATAAATCCAAATCTCGTCACCTATTCCTTGCCAATTCTAACTCCGTCCGCATTCCTACCCCACCCACATTTATCATGAACGAAGAACAGTCGACTTACTCTGTACTCAGAATATCTGGCACCTAATCCACTCCGTTAATTTAATATTGGATGGATGAGGCTGTTACTTGTTGAAACTCCATGGTATCATTTAATAAAACACTAACACAGTGTATGGTTTCAAATTAACTTTATTGTTCTACGACAATTGTTTCACCACACAGTGGCTTCATCAGGTAGATGAAAAATAATGGTTTTACATTTTACAATTACCGCTTATATACTAAAAAATTGGGAACAAACGTTGAGGGTGGGAGGGGGGTGTGGGGTGTGTTGTATTCATGTGTTGAAATCAGAATTAAAATTAAAATTTGCGTTATAATGAATGAATTATTGTAGATAAGTTAATTTAATCCCTGACCTCTGCTCCGACCACTTAGCCATTCAATTCCTTCTAAATACTCAGCTTCAATTATCCCCACAAACCCCTTCCTTTTACTATGACTTCCGTAATTGTAAAGTTGACAACGTTACCTCCAATATATCCGACTTTATCCTAGCCATTCAAACATAGACATACTAGAATTCAATAATGCCCTTTCACTATCTATCCAAAACAACACTCCAAAACTTGAAAAACAATTCTTCAAATACCCACTCCCCAAATATATACTACGTTTAATAAAACACAAGCGACAAATTTACCGTAACATCCGACGAACTGACGAACCTGAACTTAGACAAAAATTTAACAAGTTGAACAAGGACATTAAGGCGTTAATTAGTCAATATAAAACTGATACTTGGCTCAACTGTTGCAAAAATATCAACAACACGCAAGGCAAAGATTACTGGACAGATATTAAAAAACTTTCTAAATACAAAATGACGGACAGACTCACGGAATTGCATGGCCCAGTGACGAACGAGACAATAACAGATACAACCTTGATAGCAGAAAAAATTGCAAATTACTTTAAGTCTACATTCAAACTAACAGAAGGCCCTTCATTCGACGCACATTTTTATGACAGAGTAAATGACTGGTATACAGACTATATCCAATGCTCCTCTCTTATGACAGTGACTGATTCTTTTTCCGAAGAAGAATATTTTGAAATCCTCTATAAGGGTAAAAATTCAGCTCCAGGATACGACAACGTACACAGGCTAATCCTAAAATCCCTGCCCGACCACATCCATGAATATATCCTTTAAATAATGAACTACTGCTATCAAAATCAATACTTTCCTCCTGAGTGGAAATCTGGAATTATAATATGCATCCCCAAACAAGATTGCAACCCATCCTTATTATCCAGTAAAAGACCCATCACCCTCCTTCCAGTCCTAGGCAAACTATACGTATCCCTTATCAAACTGAAAATACTTTCCTATTCCTCTCACCTTATACCAAATTATCAATTTGGATTCCTCCCTAACGGATCCACTACTCTTCCCCTTACTATCCTGACCTCCAACCTACAAACAATGCACCTACAGCTCTTTTCCTTGACGTGCAAAAAGCATTCGATTCTGTATGGCATTGTGGTTTACTGTTTACGTGCCACCTTAATATTCCCAAACACCTAATCCTACTTCTCAACAATTTCTTATCCCATAGATCTCTTAAAGTCAAGATTGACAATTGTTTTTTCCTCAACCGTTACCCCTGAACAGGGCCTTCCACAAGGCTCACCACTCTCTCCTTTACTTTATAACATCGTTTGTACCTCTATCTATAACCCTGACGCACTACATTTCAATCCTTCAGCCTATATCCTGCAGTATGCCGATGATACAGCCCTCATCACCCACAAACCATCTCTTCTAAAAGCCCTTCAAACGTTGCAGCAACTAATTGATTCACTCGAGTTATGGTTTGCAAAATGGCTCATAAAAATTAATCCCAATAAATCCCAACTCATAATTCCTTTCCACCGACACAATCCTAATTACGCTTATAACATTCATATATCACAATACTCCCATCCCCTCATGTTAAATACTTAGGTGTTACCTTTGACCCGAAATTAAAATTTTAAAAAACATGCTCATATTAATAAGAACAAAATAATTGCTAGAGCGAAGCACTTTAGATGTTTCACATTTAAAAATAAGGGAATTTCCACTAAAACCGCTACCCGAATATACCAAATGATTTGCCGCCCTCTATTAGATTATGCATCCATCCTTTTCTTCCAATCATCAAACCCCACTATTAAATCCATTCAAGTAAGCGAACGTGCATCCCTTAGAGCACTCACTAAAATACACCATCCTAACAATCCCCTGTTCAACCCCTCAAACCATCTTCTTTACACCACAACAAACGTCTCCCCTATAGAAAATCGTCTATTTTATCTCGCAGATAAAATTTGCAAGTAACCCCTCTAACTTCCACTTCCTTTCTCAATTCTGTATTCGTCGTAATCAAAATGTTGCCCGAAAATTTAAGCATCCTGCATCTACTCTGTATGAATTCATCTAATCATTTCACCCAAATAATTAACACCCACTATTTCCCCATCATTCGCTCATTCCTACTCATTGATCACTAAATACCTGGCAGAAAGACCTTCGGTCGATAGCTAATTGACATGAAAACTCCATGTATTTATTTGTTTATGTATTTATGATAATTTGTAACCACTTTGTCAATAAAGATTTTGTATATATTTACACTAAATGAAACCAATACACAATACGAAAAACACTGCGAAAATATGAAAAACACCAAGAACTAATGAAAAACTAAAACAAACAGAAATACTCTAACAACTTGCAAATTAAGGGTGATTAGTGAACGCTACTGACGGATGATTGACAGTTCTCGTGCGCTTTGCGTCAAGGTAGACATGCGCTATAACGGCGTCTTTGTCTAACCAATCGAGCGCTGGGCACTGCTATCGGTATTTGTATCAACGCTCAGAAGACATACGTTTATACTATTGACCACATGATGCTCGTATAATAGTACAAAATAGAAATCCGCTTGTCTTTGATATGTTCAGAAACTGATGACGTGAACGCCAACATTCATGAAATGAACTCTACTTACCAGTCTAACAGTTTACATCTTCTGCATCGCAGCATTAATGTCTTTATTCGATTATTTTGCATTTGATTTAAAAACAGAAAATACACAATTTGCAATTTATATCTCCCGAACTATATTCCTTGTACAAGAGGCTTTAATAAAAATGTAAATTTTTACAATACGTTTATAATATTACCAACATATCTCTCCAAGCTATACATATCTATTGATGCTTCAGCAGTCCGCATTAATTTACATAATTGAACAATATCCAGTATCAGTCCCTTGCTTACGGCGGGCAAGGAATAAACAGTGCCGTAATATAATAACGTCCAATTTAACAGCATGCATCGATAACGATGGACACATGAAAGAAACTTAGACGTCTACGTATTACGAAGATGGATAATTGCGTCCGTTTTCTGATCAAACTTCCGTCATTAGCTCGCAGGCCTTCTATTTCAATTACACGGCAATGGAGTCCAGGCTGGAAAAATGTTCAGCCGTAAATAACAATAGTATAGGAAATAAAGAGAGGAATATAAGCAAGTTCGTTTAATTATATAACAAGGTTACTTAGTTATTTATAGTGTGAAGGTATTATATGACATAGATGATTATTGTCTTTTATATACCGGGTGTAACTGAATTCTGATAGAACCAAAATATCATTTGCGTTTTTACATATATCTTTATAAAATTTAGTATTGTGGGAATAAAGTGTGTCAACATGTGGATTTTTAATAAAAATATCATTTCCGGTTTAACCGGAAATTACTGTAACTTCTATTTCAAATGGAACACCTTGTATATTTAATTTAATTTCTCTCTAAAAAGTTTATAAATGTATCATAAGTAACCCTTTGGTTTTCTTTATTATTTCTAGTCTACACAAATGATTTAGGCATTAATATACCGAAGGCAGACTCGTAATAATACGCAGACGATGCAACCATGGTCAGAATAGCAAAAAATCAGCATCATATTCTACAATCGCGAGTTGAAAGAGAAGCTATATGTGGTTTAGACAAAATAATCTTGCTATTAATGAAGCAAAAACTAATCAAAGAAGTGTATCCCTTTCAAAAATTATCACCAAGCAAAAGTTATAATTTTTTAAGCAAGAAGTTAATGGTTTCCATTTATACACACAAAGAACATCTTCATTCTGAATTCGATTATTCATATCTTACACATAGATCATTACGATGATTTGAAATGCATTGTCATTACATCTTGGCGTAATCTCATGGCAGTTTGGAGTAATCTACCGTAACAACTCAAATTATAGATCGTATGTCAGGATCTGAGATACGAGTTGACGGCGAGTTGTTAACTTCTCGTTAGGTGAGGGAAAGGAGTCGAGTGTGGAAAACAGTGGTACAGCGGGAAATGACGCTCCTTAGAGAGGGACATTGCGCCTGTTCCGTCGGCACTTTTGCATATTCATGAGGTTCTTAGGGGTCTAATGGGACCGAGCGTCTCTTAGACATGTCTATGTCTCGAGACGCGCCACCGCTGAAGACATTTCTGCGTGGCCGTCACGCTCAGACCCCCCGACTCTTGATTAAATATCATAATAAACCGCGATGTCGGAATTATAATGTGTTTTAATGTGGGGGCCTTAATGTTCGCAGAGCGACACCGTGGGATTCCTCTTAACTTCTCGGTTGGGGCGAACCCGCGGAAATGGCGTCCCGGGTAATCGCTCGAGAGTTATATCCGTGGAAAAAAAACGGACACCTCATAATTTATTTATTTAACGGGTACATGTCTCTCTATACAATAATTTAGTTTAAATTCTTACAACCCAATCGTAAATATTTAAATAATAATGAAGTTAAGCAGAAAAATCTCTGTACTTGAAAAAGTACACAAGTTACAGCCCTACAAACTTTTGCTCAAAAAATGCAACTTTTATAATAATTCCTAGATTATCGGATAATTTCATGCAAACAGAGCGTAAATTAGTGAAAATTTAAATAATTTTGGCGATTCGAAAAAAAAAACAAAAACTATGGCAATCGACTTGAAACTTTCTTAAATCGCCTAAAATGGATGTCAAATTGAGGTTCTGTAGAAACTACAAATCCTTCATTCCTAGATTTTTGGATAATTTCATGCAAACAGAGCGTAAAGTTGTGAAAATTTAAATAATTTTGGCGATTCGAAAAAAAAAACAAAAACAATAGCAATCGACTTGAAACTTTCTTAAATCGCCTAAAATGGATGTTAAATTGAGGTTCTGTAGAAACTACAAATCCACATTTCCTAGATTATCGGATAATTTCATGCAAAGAGAGCGTAAAGTTGTGAAAATTGAAATAATTTTGGCGATTCGAAAAAAATACAAAAACAATAGCAATCGACTTGAAACTTTCTTAAATCGCCTAAAATGGATGTCAAATTGAGGTTCTGTAGAAACTACAAATTCTTCATTCCGAGATTATCGGATAATTTCATGTAAACAGAGCGCAAATTTGTGAAAATTGAAATAATTTTGGCGATTCGAAAAAAATACAAAAACAACAGCAATCGATTTGAAACTTTCTTAAATCACCTAAAATGGATGCCAAATTGTGGTTCTGTAGAAACTACAAATACTTCATTCCTAGATTATCGGATAATTTCATGCAAACACAGCGCAAAGTTGTGAAAATTTAAATAATTTTGGCGATTCGAAAAAAATACAAAAACAATGGCAATCGACTTGAAACTTTCTTAAATCGCGTAAAATGGATGTCAAATTGTGGTTCTGTAGAAATTACAAATCCTTCATTCCTAGATTGTCAGATAATTTCCTGCAAAGAGAGCGCAAATTTGTGAAAATTGAAATAATTTTGGCGATTCGAAAAAAATACAAAAACAATACCAATCGACTTGAAACTTTCTTAAATCGCCTAAAATGGATGTCAAATTGAGGTTCTGTAGAAACTACAAATCCTTCATTCCTAGATTTTTGGATAATTTCATGCAAACAGAGCGTAAAGTTGTGAAAATTTAAATAATTTTGGCGATTCGAAAAAAAAAACAAAAACAATAGCAATCGACTTGAAACTTTCTTAAATCGCCTAAAATGGATGTTAAATTGAGGTTCTGTAGAAACTACAAATCCACATTTCCTAGATTATCGGATAATTTCATGCAAAGAGAGCGTAAAGTTGTGAAAATTGAAATAATTTTGGCGATTCGAAAAAAATACAAAAACAATAGCAATCGACTTGAAACTTTCTTAAATCGCCTAAAATGGATGTCAAATTGAGGTTCTGTAGAAACTACAAATTCTTCATTCCGAGATTATCGGATAATTTCATGTAAACAGAGCGCAAATTTGTGAAAATTGAAATAATTTTGGCGATTCGAAAAAAATACAAAAACAACAGCAATCGATTTGAAACTTTCTTAAATCACCTAAAATGGATGCCAAATTGTGGTTCTGTAGAAACTACAAATCCTTCATTCCTAGATTTTTGGATAATTTCATGCAAACAGAGCGTAAAGTTGTGAAAATTGAAATAATTTTGGCGATTCGAAAAAATACAAAAACAATAGCAATCGACTTGCAACTTTCTTAAATCGCCTAAAATGGATGCCAAATTGTGGTTCTGTAGAAACTACAAATCCTTCATTCCTAGATTATCGGATAATTTCATGCAAAGAGAGCGTAAAGTTGTGAAAATTGAAATAATTTTGGCGATTCGAAAAAAATACAAAAACAATACCAATCGACTTGAAACTTTCTTAAATCGCCTAAAATGGATGTCAAATTGAGGTTCTGTAGAAACTGCTAATCCACATTTCCTAGATTATCGGATAATTTCATGCAAACAGAGCGTAAAGTTGTGAAAATTGAAATAATTTTTGAGATTCGAAAAAATACAAAAACAATAGCAATCGACTTGAAACTTTCTTAAATCGGCCAAAAATGGATGCCAAATTGTGGTTCTATAGAATCTACAAATCCACAATTCCTAGATTATAGGATAATTTCATGCAAACAGAGCGTAAAGTTGTGAAAATTGAAATTATTTTGGCGATTCGAAAAAAATACAAAAACAATAGCAATCGACTTGAAACTTTCTTAGATCGCCTAAAATGGATGCCAAATTACGGTTCTGTAGAAACTACAAATCCTTCATTCCTAGATTATCGGATAATTTCATGCAAACAGAGCGCAAATTTGTGAAAATTGAAATAATTTTGGCGATTCGAAAAAAATACAGAAACAATAGCAATCGACTTGAAACTTTCTTAAATCACCTAAAATGGATGCCAAATTGTGGTTCTGTAGAAACTACAAATCCTTCATTCCTAGATTATCGGATAATTTCATGCAAACAGAGCGCAAATTTGTGAAAATTGTAATCATTTTGGCGATTCGAAAAAAATACAAAAACAATGGCAATCGACTTGAAACTTTCTTAAATCGGCCAAAAATGGATGCCAAATTGTGGTTCTGTAGAAACTACAAATCCTTCATTCCTAGATTATCGGATAATTTCATGCAAACAGAGCGCAAATTTGTGAAAATTGAAATAATTTTGGCGATTCGAAAAAAATACAAAAACAATAGCAATCGACTTGCAACTTTCTTAAATCGCCTAAAATGGATGCCAAATTGTGGTTCTGTAGAAACTACAAATCCTTCATTCCTAGATTATCGGATAATTTCATGCAAACAGAGCGTAAATTTGTGAAAATTGAAATAATTTTGGCGATTCGAAAAAAAATACAAAAGCAACAGCAATCGACTTGAAACTTTCTTAAATCACCTAAAATGGATGCCAAATTGTGGTTCTGTAGAAACTACAATTCCTTCATTCCTAGATTATCGGATAATTTCATACACACAGAGCGCAAATTAGTAAAAACTGAAATAATTTTGGCGATTGCTCTAAAATACAACTTTTTTAATAATGATCGTATACCATTGAAGTATACCTTCTTTTTCATCACAAATTGATTGCCGTTAAAAAATTTCAGCCATCTTCAATAGCAAAAAAATTAGCGTGTCACCATGAACATGTTAGAAAAATTTCAAAAAAGTTGATTTTTTCAGACTTTGAACGGCCGTAGCGGCTAAACGTAAAATCCAAATTGAACTCTGTTTTTAAATCTGTGCTCTTTGTGTGTAGATTAGTCGGATTTAATTGAAATTAGCGATTTGAAATTTTCCGAAACATGGTTAATTTAAAAAAAAATCAAGTCATACTCAGGCCTAGTTTAGGTTCGATATTTTTATCCACAAATGTTCTAATGGGATTTATAAATAATATCAAGTGATAAAAAATGACACGTATTCTTTATATTTGTTTAAACATTTTTTTAACTTAGCACCATTAGAAAAATGGTCAATTTTCAAAAAATCAAAAGTCATTATTAGGCCTAGTTTAGGTTCGAAATCTTCGACCACAAATGTTCCAACGGGCTTTATTAATAATATTAAGTAACAAAAAAAGACACTTCATTTTTTTTTACACATTTGTGGCCAAAAATATCTTTTTTAATATCGTTTTTAGAAAGCGCATTATAGTCGATTATATTTGTAAGAATGTAGTAATTTATCAGTGTAAAACAGTTAAAAGTTTACATCAGATTTTGTTTAATGAATATTAAAAAGAATAAATCTAACCTAAACAAGGCCTAACAGTGACTTTTGATTTTTTGAAAATTGACCACGTTTCGGTTGATGTCTTATCGAAAACTCGGGATAAATCTGAAGTTAAAAGTTTACTGGCATTACAATAGCGTTACTGTTATTTGATTAATTATGATTTTTTATCCATTTTCTGTAAATTAGTGGAGATTACTTAGAATTTTTAACGCATAAATCGTGAATGCGCCGGGTTCGTTGTTGAAATGTATGGTTAATTTTCAATCGGTATATTTTTGTAGGTCGATCTTCGGTTCGAAATCGCCATCTTGCAAATTATTCGATATCGACGCGATACGGAATTCCAATGCCGCACTTGCTCTATACATGTGTTTGTATGTATTGTGTGTAAATGTATTTGAATAAGTGACAACTTTACAATTTTAATTTATGTAAAAATATTTTTTAAAAAACGATCATGACCGATGTGTAACAAATAAAGCACTTCTTTAAAAAATAAATTAATATTTAATAAACTTAACTTGATAAAACCTCGCTTATTGCAGATTAATTGAATAAATGTAATAAAGACGTCTTTATTACGTTTATTAATATTTAATTATCTACGCGTTCGAAGGATATTGTTAATCGCCGAACATCTATATTACAAATTGATGGAATTAGTGTAGAATCCTAAATACATACCACTACGGTATCGTCAGCGGAATATATCTCAATTAAACGCTTAACGATTCAACGCATAACATAATCAAATCCACATCATTCCCGTGCTGCAAATTTCCGAAAATTAACAGTAAATCCCCGCAAAAAAATAATTCCACCAGGAGCGGTATAATCGAGCAGTCTAACTCGACCTTGTCCTCCCCAATCCATCGAAGATTAAATCACGAAACACGCTCAACTGATTTTTAAGTCGTGCGCTTTTACAGAGAATCTAATTTATCGGTTGCCTGTAACGTCCTAATTGATATTCCATTCTAAAAGAATCCATTGTATTATTGAATGTGTCCAGTCAATTTTTCACTTTTTTTTTTTAATTTTGACATAGGTTGTTTTACATCGCTGAAAAGAGAAAAAAAATCTATTTATGCGTGTAAAAATCAAAGATGGCGGCCATTTGAAATAAGAAAGTTGGTATTAAGATCTCGCAAACCGCCATTTTGAATTTTATTTTCATTCTTATGTTTGCGCTGTTGAATCAAGTAACTTTCACTTAAAACGTTTTTCCGTATCTTTAATAAATATTGAGATCAATATTCTGCTTAGTTCTATTTAAAAAAAATCAAAAGGTTTGTAATTTTTTTTGACATAATTAAATTAATAATTTTTCGGTTTAATTTTTTTGGATGACAACAAGAAAAAATGCCTTTTCGAATTTTTCTTCCTGCACAAAATTATCGCCTGTTAAAGGTACAAACACACAATCGCCAATTTAGCAATAACTTCTGTTTCCAGTAATAAAAAGTTTATCGTAAAATTTTCTGATTGCTGCGCTAAAATCCCGTATTTATTTCCCATCAGCCCAACACTAATTGACCGCTTTCAACCTTTTAGATCTCATCAGTGTAGTTGCTGATGGGGAAATGAAAATTACTATTGGCGTTTCTACCGTTAAATATTAAGATATTTTTTTTTAGAAAATCTCAATTTTTTGAATAATTTTTTAACTGCTGAGAATTTTGAAAATGTCTTAACATAATCTCACACAGCATACAAAACTGCACAGCATTGCCCATTTAGCCAGATCTCTAGCTTTACGTATAAGAAAGAAACCCATCATGCAATCCCATTCCTACCCTTCATTTTCATAAATGTATTGAATAGGGTTTTAACGAAGTGCTACGAGGGGGCGAAAGGGCGTCAGGTTTTGCATTTTGTAATAATTATGAATCGCTACGGAATTATACCCGGGAGCGCTAATCCGACGTAATATAAATTAAATTTTAATAACGTCCCGCTTGTTTATCAATTTCGCAAGCCGACGCCCTTTTAAAATATGTATACGGGCCATTATTTAAATTGATATCTGTACCCTCAACGGCGTTTATACATATGTAAGGTGAAAGGTACATTTTCGTTTTGCATAATGCGTCCATTTCATTAGAATAAACTGTGGAAGTTATAAGTATTTAGATGAATTGGATTTGTAAATTAATGCCCTTTTTCGTTTCAGGTAAGTGCCGATTTCAAGTGGAATATTTGTAAGTATAATTGCGTGTTTTTTTGGACCTAAACATTCATACTCGTGGAAAATTGCGAATTTTTCATGCGTGAAAATTGTGGTTAACCAACGGCCTGTTGCAATTTTTATTCCGCATTGCGTTTTTACAAGTATAATTGCGGACTGTATGGCCGCAACATTGCTATTTTGAATTAATGTTTATTTTAATTAATCAATACCGTGTCTCTCATGACCGGTTGGGACGCATCTACACCCCTATGTGGATGTAAAAAATGTTATTTGGGTACAAAAAATATTAAAACAACTGCCATCAACTTGAATCTTAACAAAATTACTCAAAATTCATAAGAGATTAAGATTTTGCCAAGAATGCATTCACACCATCACCAGATTTTGTGATAATTACACGTGATCAAAGCGCGAAATTTCCAAAAATTGTTATTATTTTGGTGGCTAGGAAAAAATATTAAAACAACTGCCATCAACTTGAATCTTAACAAAATTACTCAAAATTCATTAGAGATTATGATTTTTGTCAAGAATGCATTCATACCATCACCTGGCTTTGTGATAATTACACGTGATCAAAGCGCGAAATTTCTAAAAATTGTTATTATTTTGGTGGCTAGGAAAAAATATTAAAACAACTGCCATCAACTTGAATCTTAACAAAATTACTCAAAATTCATTAGAGATTATGATTTTTGTCAAGAATGCATTCATACCATCACCTGGCTTTGTGATAATTACACGTGATCAAAGCGCGAAATTTCTAAAAATTGTTATTATTTTGGTGGCTAGGAAAAAATATTAAAACAACTGCCATCAACTTGAATCTTAACTAAATTACTCAAAATTCATTGGAGATTATGATTTTGCTGAGAATGCATTCATACTATTATCAGATTTTGTGATAATTACACGTGATCAAAGCGCGGAATTTCTAAAAATTGTTATTATTTTGGTGGCTAGGAAAAAATATTAAAACAACTGCCATCAACTTGAATCTTAACAAAATTACTCAAAATTCATTAGAGATTATGATTTTGCCAAGAATGCGTTCATACCATCACCAGATTTTGTGATAATTACACGTGATCAAAGCGCGGAATTTGTAAAAATTGTTATAATTTTCGTGGCTAGGAAAAAATATTAAAACAACTGCCATCAACTTAAATCTTAACAAAATTACTCAAAATTCATTAGAGATTATGATTTTTGTCAAGAATGCATTCATACCATCACCAGATTTTGTGATAATTACACGTGATCAAAGCGCGAAATTTCTAAAAATTGTTATTATTTTGGTGGCTAGGAAAAAATATTAAAACAACTGCCATCAACTTGAATCTTAACAAAATTACTCAAAATTCATAAGAGATTAAGATTTTGCCAAGAATGCATTCACACCATCACCAGATTTTGTGATAATTACACGTGATCAAAGCGCGAAATTTCCAAAAATTGTTATTATTTTGGTGGCTAGGAAAAAATATTAAAACAACTGCCATCAACTTGAATCTTAACTAAATTACTCAAAATTCATTGGAGATTATGATTTTGCTGAGAATGCATTCATACTATTATCAGATTTTGTGATAATTACACGTGATCAAAGCGCGGAATTTCTAAAAATTGTTATTATTTTGGTGGCTAGGAAAAAATATTAAAACAACTGCCATCAACTTGAATCTTAACAAAATTACTCAAAATTCATTAGAGATTATGATTTTGCCAAGAATGCGTTCATACCATCACCAGATTTTGTGATAATTACACGTGATCAAAGCGCGGAATTTGTAAAAATTGTTATAATTTTCGTGGCTAGGAAAAAATATTAAAACAACTGCCATCAACTTAAATCTTAACAAAATTACTCAAAATTCATTAGAGATTATGATTTTGCCAAGAATGCATTCATACCATCACCAGATTTTGTGATAATTACACGTGATTAAAGCGCGAAATTTCTAAAAATAGTTATTATTTTGGTGGCTAGGAAAAAATTTTAAAACAACTGCCATCAATTTGAATCTTAACAAAATTACTCAAAATTTATCAGAGATTATGATTTTGTCAAGAATGCATTCATACCATCACCAGATTTTGTAATAATTACACGTGATCAAAGCGCGAAATTTCTAAAAATTGTTATTATTTTGAAGGCTAGGAAAAAATATTAAAACAACTACCATCAACTTGAATCTTAACAAAATTACTCAAAATTAATTAGAGATTATGATTTTGCCAAAAATGCATTCATACCATCACCAGATTTTGTGATAATTACATGTGATCAAAGCGCGGAATTTCTAAAAATTGTTATTATTTTGGTGGCTAGGAAAAAATATTAAAACAATTGCCATCAACTTGAATCTTGACAAAATTGCTCAAAATTTATCAGAGATTATGATTTTGCCAAAAATGCATTCATACCATCACCAGATTTTGTAATAATTACACGTGATCAAAGCGCGAAATTTCTAAAAATTGTTATTATTTTGAAGGCTAGGAAAAAATATTAAAACAACTACCATCAACTTGAATCTTAACAAAATTACTCAAAATTCATTAGAGATTATGATTTTGCCAAAAATGCATTCATACCATCACCAGATTTTGTGATAATTACACGTGATCAAAGCGCGGAATTTTTAAAAATTGTTATTATTTTGGTGACTGGGAAAAAATATTAAAACAACTGCCATCAACTTGAATCTTAACAAAATTGCTCAAAATTTGTCAGAGATTATGATTTTGCTAACAATGCATTCATACCATCACCAGATTTTGTGATAATTACACGTGATCAAAGCGCGAAATTTCTAAAATTTGTTATTATTTTGGTGGCTAGGAAAAAATATTAAAACAACTGCCATCAACTTGAATCTTCACCAAATTACTCAAAATTCTTTAAAGATTATGATTTTGCCAAGAATGCATTCATACGATCACCAGATTTTTTGATAATTACACGTGAACAAAGCGCGAAATTTGTAAAATTTGTTATTATTTTGGTGGCTAGGAAAAAATATTAAAACAATTGCCATCAACTTGAATCTTGACAAAATTGCTCAAAATTTATCAGAGATTATGATTTTGCCAAGAATGCATTCATACCATCACCAGATTTTGTAATAATTACACGTGATCAAAGCGCGAAATTTCTAAAAATTGTTATTATTTTGAAGGCTAGGAAAAAATATTAAAACAACTGCCATCAACTTGAATCTTAACAAAATTACTCAAAATTCATTAGAGATTATGGTTTTGGAATTTATTGAATTGTGAGATGTAAATACCCCCATTGCCATTTAAATTGCCTTAAAATTTCGATTTTTTTGCTATTGCTATTAGGATTTTGCACTTTGTCCGATTAACTATTCAGTTTGCGATAAGATAAGAAAAACATACAATTACGGACTTTCCACGTACAGTACAACCGCCACTGGTAACCAACCCGCGAAAGATATAGAAAATACCACGCGTACGGATAATCGAGAAGGAAATATTTTTAATTATATATAACTCTTCTCTAATGATTATTTTTTAATAGCATTAAAACACTTTATATAACCTGTGTAAGCTTCAATGGTTTATTCATTAAATACAATTGTAATATACAAAGCGCATTCTATTCTTTTGAGGATGGAATTTATTCAAAACAATGTATAACCCTCTACTCCGGTTAAAACTGTGAGTGTTTACTTTTAATTACATTAACGTTTCTGTTAAATTTCATTCGCATCACATCACGAACCCCACAATACCGAGTAAACATAACACCGCCGCAGCAGATAAGATTAATTAAGTATCTAATTACAATTAATTATTTATAAATTAGATAATGGAATAAATTACTTAAATTACATTTATTCATAAATTCAGGCTATTGAATTTACTTGGTAATTATTTTGAAAAAAATATTTCTTATAGCGTAAAATTTCAACGTTTGATGTGTAATCAAGTATTATTTATAAACCTAACAAACTATATATTTTTAATCGTTAATTAATGAAAAATCGTTTATTAATAGGGGTCATTAATGAACGATTTTTGATACATTAGGGTACATTAAAAATTATCCACGAGCAACGGAAAAATAAATTAATGCTTCATATGTTTACCTTCGCGTTTTTCATCAAGAAGTTGTTATAAACTAATATAACTCCACTTGAAAATTGTTTGGGCAAACAAGAGTAAACTCTCACTTTCCATTATTGTCTAAATTAAGGAAGCGAATTGGTGAAGTCACACAAAAGCAAATTAATTAGGAACGTAGTTTGGGTTGCAGTGCTGCCACATAGAAATATTTGCACGATGTACGTGTTTCGGAAGCTTAATGCAAAACGTCCGTGAGTTTCCGAGTGTCGAATAACTCCCCCCCCCCCCCCCCCCAGTCGAAAACTTGAATTATCCGACTGACCTATTTGTGCTTAACAAAACAACAATTGCTAAATATTATTGTTTAAAAATGATTAATTTTTAACACAAATCTTGTTAATTAAAATTGAAAACCCTTACTTGTTGCAGAAGCATTAACTAAATCAAATAAAGACGAATTTATGAATAATCAACCTGTGTGTGGGCGTTTACCTTAACTGTTTTTCGTTTTTTTTTCCAATATTTCTTCAAATATGAAAAATATCACAAAAATATTTAAACAAATATTGAAGACAACAAAGAAATGAACATCTTTAATTTGAAAATATTTTTCATAAAATCATTGTTATTTGAGAAAAGAAAAATTGTTTTTTTCATTTTTGGTATATAATTATGAAAGCTAATAGTTACGGCAAATTTATGTTAATAATAATTGTATGGAATGCCAAAACGAACAATTTATGAAGAATAAGTTTTTTCGAAATCTCTTTAGTTTTTGAGTAAACTGAGTTTTTAGATTTAAAGTATAATTTTTCCATCTTTCATCATTTTGACGTTTTAAACGTCAGTTTCATCCGAGTCTACGAAACGTTCGATGCACATCTAAAATATGTTTCAAATTAAAAATAAACCACGAAAGCGTAAATATAAATGATACCATCAAGTTGGAGAAAGTAACAAGATGACCACATCATCATTTTTTAATTACTGACTTATACCATTAACAACATTCACAGAAAATATCTATAATTACCTAATTTAAATTTGTAATAATTGGTAATAGTTGTTAATTGGATATTTCCCAATTATCTTCGTGTTAAATGCAAATATTAATTACATTCTCTTGCATACCCTATTGAATTTATACTGGAACCGATAATTGTTATCACAGTATAATTATGGGCTTTGTGTGCACGCACCAGTTATTAAATATCGAAATTTCTCATTTACATCAGGTGTAATAAAATAAAATGGAGGGTAATTTTATTATGTCCGATGAGGAGTTTAATGCTGTAAATTTAACAAATAGGCATCGGCGAAAACGAAATTGTTACTATCAAATAAATAAACTTGAACATTAAAGAACCAATAATTAGATGTTATAAAACTTCAAAAAAGCAAGACCCTCAGAGAACTAGAATGTCTGGCCATTGCAACAACTATTCTGACCTTAGTGGCTTTGGTGTGAGGTTTAGTAGAAATTTTGGTTTCTATTAATATTCCAAGATATTTACAGGATGGGGATTATGGGATAATAATATTCTTAAGAAAAATTTTAGGATCGATTGGAGAAGTTCCAAGAAATGGGATAAGAAGTATAAAAAAACGGGTCGGTCAACTTAGCACCCCATGTTGTTTATAAGTACTGCACCACAAAAACCTTATCTAGCAACAGCTAGCACTACAATAATTAGAGCTAGCAGCCTGTTCAGGAAATAGTTACATGATTTTAAATAAGTGGGGTGCTAAGTTAACGTGGCACCCCACTTTGATTTATAACTGAAAATCACTATTTTTGCCAAAAAAACTGTTGAATCTAGCTATTTTTGACAGATGAAATCGCTGTTTTAACCGTTGAAAATAACAATTTTTGATAGTTAAAAATAATTATTTTTGATAGTTATACATTATTATTTTTGACTCTTGAAAATCATTATTTTTGCCAAAAAACTGTTGAATCTAGTTATTTTTGACAGATGAAATCGCTGTTTTAACCGTTGGTAATAACAATTTTTGACAGTTGAAAATCATTATTTTTGATAGTTGAATATCACCATTTTTACAATTTAAAATCACCACTCTTGACAGTTGGAAATCAAATTTTTAAGAGTTAAAAATCACCATTTCTGACGCTTGAAATGACAGCTTAAAATCACTATGTTTGCCAAAAAAATGTGAATGAATATCACATTAAAAGGACTTCCCGATTCTACATAAGCGATTTTAATTTATTTCTATATTTTTTATTAATTTATTTGTACACCATGCACCTGACTCGTGCAAAACTGTATTGTTGTGGCATAAATACATTTATTATTAATATTATTTTTGAAAATCACTAAGTCTGGCGGTTGAAAATCACTGTTTTTGGCAGTTGAAAGTGACAATTTTTGGCAGTTAAAACAAACTCTTTTTGAAAGCTTAAAATTACTATTTCTGCCAATTAATTTTTTTTTGACAGTTGAAAATCGACATTTCTGGCAGATGAAAATCTTAATTTTTGATGGTTAAATAGCATTATTTTTGACAGTTAAAAATCACCATTTTTTTACCGTTTAAAGTCAATACTTCCAGCAGTTAAAATCACTGTTTTTGACAGTTTAAAATTACTATTTCTGCCAGTTAACATTTTTTTTTGTCAATACAATTAAACTAAATGTAGCCTGAATATATGAATATTCAACCTGTTCGTTAATCTGCAAGCAAAAATTAAGTCTTATTTCGTTTTATTGTATTTATCTAATGCTTTCTGCAACAAGTAAGGTTATTCCCAATTTGTTTTTTTTTGTCAGTTGAAAATCGAAATTTCTGGCAGATAAAAGCTTAATTTTTGAAAGTTAAATAGAGATATTTTTGACAGTTGAAAGTCGCTATTTTTGACAGGTAAAAATCACAACTATAGAAAGTAAAAATTTCCATTGACAGTTTCCATTTTTGACAGTTGAAAATCACTACTATTGAAAATTGAAAATTACTATATTTAAAAGTTTAAAATCACTATTTCTGGCAGTTGAAATCAATGTTTTTGATAACCTAAAATTACTATTTCTGCCAGTTACAAATCACTATTTTTGATAGTTGAAAATCACCATTTTTGGCAGTTTAAATTATTAAATCTGGCAGTTAAAATTACTATTTGACAGCTTACAATCACTGTTTTTCAGAGGTAGAAATTTTTACAGTTTAAAATCAATCATTTCTGGCAGTTGAAATCACTGTTTTGACACCATTTCTAGCAGGTAAAACTCACAGTCTTTTGACATTTAAAAATCACTATTTCTGACAGTTAAAAATCGACATTTCTGACGTTTGAATTTTCTCGTTTTTAATAATAAATTTTATTATTTTTGACAGTTAAAACCATTATTTTTGACAGTTGATGACCATTATTTTTGCCAGTTGAAAATTACCATTTTTGACAGTTCAAAATTACTATAATACTTGAAAGTCGACATATCTGGCAGTTGAAAATCGTTATTTTTTATAGTTAAATATAATTATTTTTCACCGTTAAAACCATTATTTTTGACAGTTGATAACCATTATTTTTGCCAGTTGAAAATTACCATTTTTGAAAGTTCAAAATCACTATAATACTTGAAAGTCGACATATCTGGCAGTTGAAAATCGTTATTTTTCATAGTTAAATATAATTATTTTTCACCGTTAAAACCCATTATTTCTCAAAGTTAAAAATTATAATTTTGACAGTTTAAAATCACTATTTCTGGCAGTTTAAATAAATGTTTTTGACAGCTTGAAATCACCATCTCCACAAATCGAAGATCAATATTTTTCGACAGCTGAAAATCACTATTTCAGGCAGTTGAAATCACTGTTTTTGAGAACTTACAATCACATTTTTTTGCCAGTTACGAAACACTATCTTATTACAGTAAAAAATCACTATTTCTGACAGTTAAAAAATCATCATTTTTTGTATTAGATATCATGATTTTAGCAGTAGAAATCCATTATTTCTGACAGTTACAAATCGCCATTTTTGACAGTTTGAAGTCACTATTTCTGGCAGTTGAAATAAATGTTTTTGACAACTTAAAATTACTGTTTCTGCCAGTTACAAATCACTATTTTTCATAGCTAAAAATCACCATTTTTGACAGTTTAAATTATTAAATCTGGCAGTTAAAATTACTATTTGACAGCTTAAAATCACTGTTTTTGACAGGTAGAAATCAGCATTTTAACAGTTTAAAATCAATCATTTCTGGCAGTTAAAATCACTGTTTTGACACCATTCCTAGCAGGTAAAACTCACAATCGTTTGGTAACTAAAAATCACTATTTCTGACAGTTAAAAATCGACCTTTCTGATGTTTCAATATTCTCATTTTTGATATTAAATATTATTATTTTTGACAGTTGAAAATCATTATTTTTGACAGTTGATAACCATTATTTTTGCCAATTAAAAATTACCATTTTTGACAGTTGAAAATCACTATAATACTTGAAAGTCGACTAATCAGGCAGTTGAAAATCGTTATTTTTTATAGTTAAATATAATTATTTTTCACTGTTGAAAACCATTATTTCTCACAATTAAAAATTATAATTTTGACAGTTTAAAATCACTATTTTTGGCAGTTTAAATAAATGTTTTTCACAGCTTGAAATCACCATCTCCACAAATCGAAGATCACTATTTTTCGACAGCTGAAAATCACTATTTTAGGCAGTTAAAATCACTGTTTTAGAGAGCTTACAATCACATTTTTTTGCCAGTTATAAATCACTGTTTTATTACGGTAAAAAATCACTATTTCTGACAGTTAAAAAATTCTCATTTTTTGTATTAAATATGATTTTGGCAGTTGAAAACCATTA
The DNA here is from genome assembly GCA_910593695.2 of Ocypus olens. Taxonomy (NCBI): domain Eukaryota; kingdom Metazoa; phylum Arthropoda; class Insecta; order Coleoptera; family Staphylinidae; genus Ocypus; species Ocypus olens. The sequence continues at coordinate 51,863,321 of OU343060.1, forward strand.
TTTCTGACAGTTACAAATCGCCATTTTTTACAGTTTGAAGTCACTATTTCTGGCAGTTGAAATCAATGTTTTTGACAACTTAAAATTACTATTTCTGCCAGTTACAAATCACTATTTTTGACAGTTTAAATTATTAAATCTGGTTGTTAAGATTACTGTTTGATAGCTTACAATCACTGTTTTTGGCATGTATAAATCAGCATTTTTACAGTTTAAAATCAATCATTCCCGGCAGTTTGAAATCACTGTTTGACAACATTTCTGGCGGGTAAAACTCACTATCTTTTGACATTTAAAAATCACTATTTCTGACAGTTAAAAATGGATATTTCTGACGTTTGAATATTCTCGTTTTTGATATTAAATATCATTATTTTTGACAATTAAAAACCATTATTTTTGACAGTTGAAAACCATTATTTTTGCCAATTGAAAATTACCATTTTTAGTAAGTTCAAAATCACTATAATACTTGAAAGTCAACATATCTGGCAGTTGAAAATCGTTATTTTTGATAGTTAAATATAATTATTTTTCACTGATAAAAACCATTATTTCTCACAGTTAAAAATTATAATTTTGACAGTTTAAAACCACTATTTCTGGCAGTTTAAATAAATGTTTTTGACAGCTTAAAATCACTATCTCCACAAATCGAAGATCACTATTTTTCGACAGCTGAAAATCACTATTTCAGGCAGTTGAAATCACTGTTTTAGAGAGCTTACAATCACATTTTTTTGCCAGTTATAAATCACTGTTTTATTACGGTAAAAAATCACTATTTCTGGCAGTTAAAAAATCTCATTTTTGTATTAAATATCATGATTTTGGCAGTTAAAACCCATTATTTCTGATAATTAAAAATCGCCATTTTTGACAGTTTGAAGTCATTATTTCCGGCTGTTGAAATCAATGTTTTTGACAACTTAAAATGTTTATTTCTGCCACTTACAAATCACTATTTTTGATAGTTGAAAATCACCATTTTTGACAGTTTAACTTATTAAATCTGGCTGTTAAAATTACTGTTTGATAGCTTACAATCACTGTTTTTGGCTTGTATAAATCAGCATTTTTACAGTTTAAAATCAAACATTCCCGGCAGTTGAAATCACTGTTTTGACACCATTTCTAGCAGGTGAAACTCACTATCTTTTGACATTTAAAAATTACTATTTCTGACAGTTAAAAATCGACATTTCTAACGTTTGAATATTCTCATTTTTGATATTAAAAACCATTATTTTTGACAGTTGAAAACCATTATTTTTGCCAATTGAAAATTACCATTTTTGACAGTTGAAAATCACTATAATACTTGAAAGTCGACATATTAGGCAGTTGAAAATCGTTATTTTTTATAGTTAAATATAATTATTTTTCACTGTTGAAAACCATTATTTCTCACAGTTAAAAATTATAATTTTGGCAGTTTAAAATGACTATTTCTGGCAATTTAAATAAATGTTTTTGACAGCTTGAAATCACCATCTCCACAAATCGAAGATCACTATTTTTCGATAGCTGAAAATCAATATTTCAGGCAGTTGAAATCACTGTTTTAGAGAGCTTACAATCACAATTTTCTGCCCGTTATAAATCACTATTTTATTACAGTAAAAAATCACTATTTCTGACAGTTAAAAAATCTCATTTTTGTATTAAATATCATGATTTTGGCAGTTGAAAACCATTATTTCTGACAGTTTTTATTTTAATAGTTTGAAGTCACTATTTCTGGCAGTTGAAATCATCGTCTTTGACAGCCTGAAATTACTATTTCTACAAATTAAAAATCACTATTTTTGACAGCAGAAAATCATTATATCGGCAGTTGAAATCTTTGTTTTTGACAGCTTGCAATCACCATTTTCTGCCTGTTACGAATCACTATTTTGTTACAGTTGAAAATCACCATTTCTGACAGTTAAAAAAACTCATTTTTGTATTAAATATCATGATTTTGGCAGTAGAAGACCATTATTTCTGACAGTTATTAATCGCATTTTTGACAGTTTGAAGTCACTATTTCTTTCAGTTGAAATAACTGTTTTTGACAATTTAAAATCACTATTTTTGTCATTTAAAAATCACTTATTTTGAAAGTTGAAAATCATTATTTCTGACAGTTGAAAATCTTCATTTTTATATTAAATTTTATGTTTTTGGATAGTTAAAAATTATTATTTCTGACAGTTAGAAATCACCATTTTTGAGAGTTGAAAATCAGTACTATTGACAGTTGAAAATCACTATTTCTGATTGAAAAAAAAACTGCTCATCTTTAGTTTATAAATATATTTCATTGACTCTTTGATTTTTGTGAAAAAAATGATAATTGAAATTGTTTCACTTTTTTGGTCTATAGGGTCTATGAAATGATGATTATTTCATCCATAAAATGCTGATATAATTAAAAATAAATATTTTAATAGCTACAGTAAATATGTCCTTATAAATATAATTATAAATGCTCAAGTTCAATGATTTTTTAAAATATATTCCGTTTGCATAGTGCAATTTTTCATCTATTGTTCTCATTGTGAACAAAGTTTGAAAGAATAAATAAATTGCGACCGCAACTCTATCGCGAGCGCAAGGTTGCCGATTCCGATCAGGTTCTGGTGTGTATCGAAAATTTTTAAAATTGCCGCTGGGAATTCGTTCATACTTGTGAATTATTTATTGTGCTACTTTCTGATATTAATAGAGTTACAGTCCATTGAATTCCACACAATGATTACCTGGATCGATTTCAATCGGATTTAAGGGGAACTGGATAACTGTGATACGATTTCATGAATACTAAGCCAGTCAGTCCTTCTCCGTACAAAGTATGAGAAGGTATCGTGTACTTTTTTACATTTATTAATTAATACTTAAAGCAGAAAAGTATGTTAAAATAAAAACAGATAGATTAATGCAATGTACGTTATTATACAAGTTTATACAATCCGCAAGTGGCTTAGTTATTGCATCTAACACATATTTTGATTAGGTTTATTGATTAAGGGTGGAGACGTTTACAAGTATATTATCATCAGGTTTAGTCTTAATTCTACCCCTAATTGCATGTGTAATTAATATAAGTTTGTATTTTTTTTTTCAATTAATCCACTTGGTAGGGACTCGAATGACTTGAAATTATAGTCAATAGTGATAAAAATGGTGATATGGCCATCATGTTACTTTCTCCGACTAGATGGTATTATTTATATTTACGGTTTCATGGTTTATTTTTAATTTAAATCATATTTTAAATGTACATCGAGCGTTTTGTAGACTCGGATGCAACTGACGTTTGAAACGTCAAAATTATGAAAGATGGAAAGATGGAAAAATTCAAAAACTCAGTATAGTAAAAAAAAACTTATTGTTTATAAGTTATTAATTTTGGCATTCTCTACAATTACATAAATTTGCTGTAACTATTATCGTTTCATAATTATAAAAAAATTGAAGTCTTGAAAAAGACTTCTAAAAATAGTCCTAATTAAAAAGTCCCAAAAAATCAAATAAAAGTCCTGAACAAGAAAGTCTTGAAAAAGATTTCTAAAAATAATCCTAATTAAAAAGGCCTAAAACCCTTAATAAAAGTACTGAACACGAAAGTCTTGAAAAAAGTCCCTGAAAAATAGTCCTGAGAAAAAAATGTCTTCTAAAACATTTTCTTCAAAATGACCAGAAATAAAGTCCTGAAAACAAGTCCTGGACTGGAAAAAAGAGAGTAGGATTTGTGAAAAAATTAAGTCTTTATATAAGCACCAGAAATAAATGCCCTCAAAAAAAATCCTGGACGAAATCCGAAAAAGTGTCTCAAAAAAAAGTCAGGAACAAGAAGTCCTGAAAATCAATCCTATAAAAAATGTCTTGAAATATAGTACTGAAAAAAGTCATGTAAAGAAGGCTTGAAAAAAATTTCCGAAAAATGTAATTAAGAAAAATCAGAAAAGAATCCTGAAAAGAAGTCCTGAGGTTCTTAAGAAATTCTCGAACAAGTCCCACTTCTGAAAATAAAGTATTGAAAAAATAATCCTGATAAAAGCCGCGAAGAAAAGTTCTGAAAAAAGTCTACAAAATACCATAAATAAATTTCCGGAAAAAAAGCCCCAAAAATCCTGAAAGAAAGCTAAAATAAGTCCTGGAGAAAGTTCAGAAAAAGAGTCCTGACGAAATATCATAAGAAAATTGCCCTAAAAATAACATGTTTAAAAAATAAACAAAAAAATTTCTGGAAAAAAATAATTGTAAAAAGTCCTTAAAAAGATCTGAAGAAATTATCCTGCAAAAGAAATCCCAAAGTGTCTTGGAAAAAAATCCTGCGAAATGGCCTAAAATAAGTTCTTAACAAAATTCCATAAATATAAAGTTTTGAAAATAAAAAGGAGAATTCTAAAAAATGTCATGAAGAAAATTCTGAAAATTTTTTCTGAAAAAATCGCGAAATATCATAACAAAATTGTCTTAAAAAATTGACCTGAAAATAACAACAAAAATTTATTTGGAAAAAAAGCATTGTAAAAAATCTTTTAAATGGTCCTTAAAAAGATCTAAAGAAATTGCCCTGAAAAAGAAATCCCAGTCTTGAAAAGTCCCGCAAAAAGGCCTAAAATAAGTCCTTAACAAAATTCCTGAAATAAAAAGGTTTAAAATTGCTAAAAATATCTGTCCTTAAAAAGGTCCAAAAAAGGTCATGAAAAGTAAAAATTCTAAAAAATGTCATGAAGAAAATTCCGAAAAAACCCGAATTTTCATTAAAAAAAATTGTCCTTGAAAAATTGCCCTGAAAATAACATTTCTAAAAAAAACCATTGTGAAAAGCCCTTAAAATGGTCCTTGAAAAAATCTGAAGAAAAGGTCCTAAAAAAGAGACTCCAAAGAGTCTTGAAAAAGTGTCCTGCAAAAAGGTCTAAAATAAGTCCTTAACAAAATTTCTCAAATAAAAAGTTTTGGAAATAAAGCTAAATGAAAAGAGAAATTCTAAAAAATGCCAAGAAGAAAATTCTGAAATTTTTTTTCTAAAAAAAATCCCGAAAAGAAGTCCTCAATGAAAAGTCCCAAAAACGTTCGGAAAAAAACAGTTTTTGAAAATAAATGTTGAAAATAAAGGTCCTGAAAGAAAAAAGTTTTGAACTTCTGAAGAAGAATCCTCGAAAAAAGGTCTTTTAAAAATGCCATTGAAGAGTTCTGAAAACATTGTCCTGAAGTACCAAAAAGGCTAAAAGAACAAAAACCTGTTAAGGTAAATATTCGGAAATACGAAATTTTACCAAAAGCTTTTTAGTTCTTCAAATTCTCAAATAGCACTTATGTTCAAAGTTTGATATCAATTCGTTTTTGAGATACAGCGTGCGTGCACAGACAGACTGTTATGTAGAGAAAAAATGGTGATGTGGCCATCATGTTACTTTCTCCGACTTGATAGTATCATTTATATTTACGTTTTCATGGTTTATTTTCAATTGAAATCATATTTTAAATGTACATCGAGCGTTGCGCAAACTCGGATGAAACTGACGTTTAAAACGTCAAAATTATGAAACATGGAAAAATTATACTTAAATTAAAAAACTCGGTTTACTCAAAAATTAACGGGATTTCGAAAAAAACTTATTCTTTAGAAGTTGTTCATTTTGGCATTCTCTACAATTATTATTCACATAAATTTGCTGTAACTATTATCGTTTCATAATTATAAACCAAAAATTGAAAAATTAATAATCATATTTTTCTCGAATAGCAATGATTTTATGAAAAATATTTTCAAGCAAAAGATGTGCATTTCTTTGTTGTCTTCAATGTTTGTTTAAATATTTTTATGATATTTTTCATATTTAAGAAAATATTGACAAAAAACAAAAAACAGTTAAGGTAAACATCCACTTCCGGTGTACGAAATTTTACCAAAAGCTTTTCAGTTCTTCAGATTATCAAATAAGACGTATGTAGAAAGTTTAATATCAATTGGTCTATTAGTTTTTGAGATACAGCGCACACAGCCATACTGTAGGAATATCTCTATTACATGGTTGTTACGTTATCACATGAAAACGCTTTGGTATTATCATTAAATAGATATTATGCACCTTTTGTTTAAGTTGCAAGTCGAACCATTACCATACCAACAATAACCTACATGCTGTAAAAGTAGTATGTACATGTTACAAAGCACAATCGCTTTTCTTGTTTTGAAACTTCAGGTAGAAAAGGCTACTGTTATAATATTCCAACGGGAAAGGTACATTATTAGGAAACGAGAATAATACCTTAAACGTTCCCATGATTCTGATCCCATTCACGTGTTTTCCCTTCGCCCCCCGCACCGGCGGCCCTCATTCAAATATTCATCATAAAATAAGCGCTATTGTTTCGCGATTGCATTTCGAATGCAGACCCTTGATGCCCGCGGGTCGTTATTCAAATTCGCCCTTCGGCAAACGGGTTTAGCGGCTGAAAAGGGAAAACTCATCTTTGAGTGAAAAATCAGCAGGAGCGGAGAAACTCCGGTACAAACAACCGTGAATTATTTAACAGCCACCCCCGCCGCCATTCGGAGTGGAATAGTAAAGTCTTGCAAGAGGGCAATTCCTTCGTGGTTTCGAGTTTTGAATAAACTCACCTTGCGACTGGCGGCGTCGCTTAAAAGCGGAGTTTTCGATTTTATTCTGTTCGCGCTGACAGGCCGAAGCTATTATTGCCGTTTCATTTGATTGAGTACACACGATCACGTCAATCGCGAAGAGTATTGACGTTTTATTGCTTTTTTCGTTGCCGATGCAATAATTTTAAAGATTTTATTTAACTGGGGAATGCTATGGCTTTAAATTTACGGCTAATCATCAGTATTTGGTTTGTAATATGCATTAGTTGTAGTTGATTTAAACTTTCGGCAGACCACATTAAATAGTTAATTGGTGGATATGTAAATGTATTCATATCACTCTATCAAACTGAGCGGTAAATATACATGCATTTACTCTCGACTGCATAATTAAAATAACTTTCGCATGTCTACTGATTACGTCTTAGATCGATTCATTCAGTTACGTTTTCAAAGGGTTATATTTGAATCATAACAAATATTTTATGGTGTAAATTTAAGATGCAAAATCGACCTCTATGTTTTAAAACACTAACCTGTACGATCCTCGCGTGTCCATGTTGTGGTTTTTATAACATGCCACCAAACTTAGCGCTGATGTTTTTGTTTTGTTATAAACACATTCCTAGCATATGCGCGCACAATTTTCACACCGATACAATTATTAAAATATTGAAAATAAATGAAGAATAAGCGAGCAACACGAAATCACGCGCGTTTGAATTGAATCAAGAGATGGCGATGACCGTGAAACAACTGCGCACGCACGACCTGCGGCGATGCATTTGCTCTTGCTGTAGTGCCGTGTGCATGCACAGATGTAAACAGCATCACGTGATAATCGCGTAATTGCCTCATGGCAACCCCGCGTGTCCATTTACCTTTGAATCCGCTCTTCTAGAGTTAACGAAGATGTTGAACGAAAAACAAAACAAGGTCCTTAAAATGTATTAAATTTTGTGGTCCCTCTCGAATTTTCAAATTATACGTATATTTTCGAGCGATTTAAACTCGAAAATTCACAACACAAAATCGACAACACAAAATTTGAAAGGCCGCCATTTTGTTCAGAATCGAAAAATCGAAAGAAGCATTCGTAAGGGTCTGCAAAATTTAATACATTTTAAGGTCCTTGTTTTGTCTTTCATTTCGGATAACCGGAATTCCAGATAATAATAATAAGGGAACTATAAACAAATAACTTATTGAAACAACTACTTCCCTGGCTAATGCCACGCCGGATATTGAATCAGCCAGGGAAGTAGTTGTTTCAATAAGTTATTTGTTTATAGTCTTAGTAAGACTTAATTTTGCTTGCAGAGTTACGAACAGGTTGAATATTTATATATTCAGGCTATATTTCGTTTTTTTGAATTTATTTAATACTCTCTGCAATAAGTAAGGTTGTTTCTATTTTATTTAAAAGGAATTCATATTGAAAAAATGGTGATGTGGCCATCATGTTACTTTCTCCAATTTGATGGTATAATAGTGATTTATATTTATAGTGGCATCGTTTATTTTCAATTTAAATCATATTTTGCATTAAGCGTTTCACATGATCGAATAGTAATGACGTTTAAAACGTCAAAATTATGAAAGGTAAAAATGACAAATTAAGTTTCAAATTCTAATAATATTTAGGATAAGTTTACTGAAAAACTAAAAAAAAAAATGCTAAAAAAAGTCCCCAAAAAGATTTCTAAAAATAGTCCTGATTAAAAAGTTCTAAAAAACCTAATAAAAGTCCTGAACAAGAAAGTCTTGAAAAAAGTCTCGATAAAAAATCCTGACAAAACAGGTCCTTCAAAAAGCTCAAAAATAAAGTCCTGAAAGAAACTGAAAAAATTATTTCCGACAAAGAAATGTCCTAAAAAAGTCTTGGAGAGACAGTTTTAGAAATAAAGTCTAGAAAAAAGAGGCCTGTTAAAAAGTTTTGAAAAAGAGTTGTTAAAAAATCCTGAAAAGTACAAAAGAGCTTTAAGAGATATTAAACATCAGAAATAAATGTCCTTAAAAAATCCTGAAAGAAGTCCGGAAAAAAGGCCAAAAAAGTCCTGAAGGAATGTCCTTAAATAAGTCCTGAAGAAAGTTCCGAAGAAAATCCTGAAGTAAATGCTGAAGAAAGTCCTGAAGAAAGTCCTGAGAAAAGTTCCAAAAAGAGCCCTGATAAAATATCCTGCAAAAAATGTCCTGTAATAACAGTCTTAAAAAAGAATTATGAAAATAACATCGTAAGAAATTCTAAAAAAACATTTCTGAAAAAAACCCTGTTAAAATATCCTTAAAAAGATCATTTAAAAAGGGTCTTGAAACAAGTCTGGAACAAGAAGTTCTAAAAATCAATCCTATTAAAAATGTACAGAAATATAGTACTGAAAAAAGTCCTGTAAAGGTTTAAAAAAAAATTCCTAAGAAATGAAGAAAATTCTGAAAATAATTCTGGAAGGAAGTCGAGAACAAGAAGTTCTTAAGAAAGTCTCGAAAAGTCCCGAAAAAAAGTCCTGGAGGAACAATCCTGGACATAATGTATTGAAAAAAGAGTCCTGATAATAGTCTTCATTCAAAATAAGTCCTGAAAGAATGTCCTAAAATAAGTCCTGAAGAAAGTTCAGAAAGAGTCCTGATAAAAAAATATCATAAAAAAATTGTCCCGCCTTCAAAAAACGCCCTGAAAATGACATCATTAAAAAATAAACAAAAAAACTTCTGAAAAAAGCATTGTAAAAAGTCCTTAGGAAGATCTAAAGAAATTGTCCTGAAAAAGGAATCCCAAAAAGAGTCTTAAAATAATCCTGCAAAAAGGCCTAAAATACGTGCTGAAATAAAAAGTCTTAAAAAAAATGCTAAAAATATCTGAAAAAGTTCTGATAAAAAGTCCAAAAAAGGCCATGAAAAAAAAATTCTAAAAAAATGAAGAAAATTTATTCTGAAAGAAATCCCGGAAATAAGTCCTCAGCAAAGGGTTCTGAAGAAAGTTCCGAAAAAAAAATCCTGTTAATAAAATTTTGAAAAGGGATCGTAAAATAAAGCTCCTGAAAGAAAAAGTCCTAAAAATAAGTCTTGAAAAAAATTTCTTAAAAAGTCCTGAAGAAGAATCCTCGAAGAAAGGTCTTTCAAAAACGTCCTTAAAAACAATGTCCTGAAGTCCCAAAGAGGCTAAAAAAACAAAGAAAAACTGTTAAGCTAAATATTCGGAAATGCAAAATTTTAGCAAAAGCTTTTTAGTTCTTTGGATTCTCAAATAAGACGTATGTTTAAAAGTTTCATATCAATTACTCTATTGGTTTTTAAGATACAGCGCGCACAGACAGACACACACACAGACACAAAAAAATGTTTTCCAGAAATTGTTGAAACGCAGCAAGGGACCCCAAAACGGATATATCCGTAAAAAAAAATTTTGAAAAAAATCACGATCACAATACTTTCTTGTAGTTCGTAACGGAGAAAGTAATAATAGTGATGTGGCCATCATGTTACTTTCTCCGACTTGATGGTATCATTTATATTTACACTTTCATCCTTTATTTTCAATTTAAATCTTATTTTAAATGTACATCGAGCTTTTTGTAGACTCGGTTGAAACTGACGTTTAAAACGTCAAAATTATTAAAGATGAAAAAATTATACTTCAAATTTAAAAACTCAGTTTATTCAAAAACTAAAGAGATTTCGACAAAAATGTATTCTTTATAAGTTATTCATTTTAGCATTCTCTACAATTATTATTAACATAAATTTGATGTAACTATTATCGTTTTATAATTATAAACCAAAAATTAAAAAAAAATAATAATTTTTTTTTCTCGAATAACAATGATTTTATGAAAAATGTTTTTAAACAAAATAAGCTCATTTTTTCGTTATCTTTAACACTTGTTTAAATGTTTTTGTAATATTTTTCATATTTAAGAAAATATTGGCAAAAAACAAAAAACAGTTAAGGTAAACACCCACTTCCGGTGTACGAAACTTTACCAAAAGCTTTTCAGTTTTTCGGATAATCAAATAAGACGTATGTTGAAAGTTTCATATCAATTGCTCTATTAGTTTTTGAGGTACAGCGCGCACAGACACACACACACACACACACACACACAGACACACACACACACACAGACACAATTTTTTTTTTTCCAGAAATTGTTGAAATGGCATCTAGGGACCCCAAAACGGATATTTCCGTAAAAAAAAATTTGAAAAAAAATCACAATCACTATACTTTCTTGTACTTCGTAACGGAGAAAGTAAAAATGCATCCCTGACTAATACTTGAGATTTTATAAGAACTTGTAGATTTAATACTTTTGCATTTATTATAATATTTGTATTTTCATTTGAATAAACTTTGACCACATCGATATTAGAAGGTTTGTAACTACCCAGTGTCGTTTTTTTAGCTAAAATCCTTAATTGTAAATTAAGAATATAAGCCTGAAAATACGTCAGAATTCTGGTTACTCGCAATTGAGATAATTTCATAAATACAGTTATAAACAAATTAGAAACAACTATACTTGTTACAGAAAGCATTGTATTTATCTAATACAGTTATGTTTGACAACTGAACTATCAGTGCAAATTTTGGTAATTACTTCAAATCGTCGTATGGAGGATTGGAGAAAGTTAAATTGTTGAGAATTCGATCGTTCCAACTAAAAAATGTGCTTTTTTGACTTGTGGTCAGCGGCGGCTCGTGGATTTCCGTTGGAAGGGCAAAGACAAAGATGTCGTTCGTGTCGCACTACTTACTCTTGTAGAGGAAGTAAATATTCCGTTGCTGTTTTGGTGAAATTTTCTTCCGTAACCTCCTTGCCGAACATCCACGAGCCGCTACTGCTTGTGGCGTTTTTGTTCCGCACCTGCAAAATCCTGAATTCAAACCCAACACAATTCTATTTGTATTTCTAATCAACCGTTCACAATGATCGAACACTAGCTTTATTAATGCGTACTCCCTTGTTTCCCATCTTGAATTGTATTTATCTTTACGTACATGTGTATAATGTTAAATTAATTCAAATATAAAGCATTTATTCTACAAATGGTATTGACATATTGTAATTTCATAGTTGTCAGCCGCAGAAATATAACAGAACATAATATTCTCTTAGCTTCGCAACATTATTATAATCATGCAATCTAGCGTGAAATCTTGTTTGCGCTCTACAAAGCGTGTTAATAAATCGAATTGTTTTACAGAATAGGATATTAATTCCCGGCACCGCGGCACAACAATTAATTCCGTTCAATTTGTTTTTGTCATGCAGTCTGTGGGTGGGTGTATGTGCTGCGAAGATTGAAAAAATAGCCCGCTGTGCAAATCCGACGGCGCGTCACGCCAAAAGATAAACGAATTTATGACAAAAGGGGAGATGTATAATATAAAACGGTTCAGGGAATCGCCCAAAAATAAAAAATAAACATTTCTGCGAGTCGGTCCAGCCGAAATAATTCGAAAGCCATCAATCAAGCTATGCAGCGCACCAGTTGATAGTAGAGCTTTGTCACATAAATAATTCATAAATGGACCGGTGACAATGTTTCCTAGCGAAACATTGTTCTGCACAGCCTGGATTTAATAGCGCGTTATGTTTATGTACCGATGGACAGGCTAAATCGACGGGGCCGGCGAAGCGACGAGGGCCAAGTATTTTTCAATATTTCAATTTAAAGGATTTTAATCTGTAGCTGTCCAATTTGACCGCAGATTTTTGTACGGTTTATGTATTTACAACAAAACAAACATGAAATACATTTTTTTCTTGAACATCCTTCTCACTTATCACATTATAAAAATAAGGGATAAATCGATTAAAAACAATACAAAAACTGGTCCATTTTTCAGAAAGTCATCTAAAAATAAAGTAGTGAAACAAACTCTCTGTATTTGTACAAAAATAGTTTAAGAAACATACCTTGTGTTTATTATAATTTTTAGAAAAAATACAATTTTGAAAACGTGTGATTTACTTTTTCAGAGATTCTAGTAGGTAAGTCTATTTGGTTGCCTAAGGTTAATACATTTATTTTTTTACTTCATAATGTGATAATGACTCTAATGACATTTATGAAGTGAATCATGCGCTTTGTTTTCAAAATTGTATTTTTCTATCGACTCTCCTCATCATAAATTTGAATAAACACGATTGAGTAAATTATGTTAATTTTTCTTTCAGGTCTAGATTTTAATAACAGTCTTACTTGATATTTAACTCAAAACTGTCTTTGTACAACCAGGACACCCAAAATATTATGGAAACGAAGATTCGAAAAAAAATGGTGATGTGGCCATCATGTTACTTTCTCCGACTTTATATTTACGTTTTCATGGGTTTATTTTCAATTTAAATCATATTTTAAATGTACATCGAGCGTTGCGTAAACTCGGATGAAACTGACGTTTAAAACGTCAAAATCATGAAAGATGGAAAAATTATACTTCCAATTCAAAAACTCAGTTTACTCAAAAACTAAAGAGATTTCGAAAAAAACTTATTCTTTATCATCTTGGCATTTTCTACAATTATTATTAACATAAATTTCCTGTAACTGTTATCGTTTTATAATTATAAACTAAAAATAAAAAATGGTCGTGTGGCCATCATGTTACTTTCTCCGACTTTATATTTACGTTTTCATGGGTTTATTTTCAATTTAAATCATATTTTAAATGTACATCGAGCGTTGTGTAAACGCGGATAAAACTGACGTTTAAAACGTCAAAATTATGAAAGATGGAAAAATTATACTTCAAATTCAAAAACTCAGTTTACTCAAAAACTAAAGAGATTTCGAAAAAAACTTATTCTTTATCATCTTGGCATTTTCTACAATTATTATTAACATAAATTTCCTGTAACTGTTATCGTTTTATAATTATAAACTAAAAATAAAAAATGGTCGTGTGGCCATCATGTTACTTTCTCCGACTTTATATTTACGTTTTCATGGGTTTATTTTCAATTTAAATCATATTTTAAATGTACATCGAGCGTTGTGTAAACGCGGATAAAACTGACGTTTAAAACGTCAAAATTATGAAAGATGGAAAAATTATACTTCAAATTCAAAAACTCAGTTTACTCAAAAACTAAAGAGATTTCGAAAAAAACTTATTCTTTATCATCTTGGCATTTTCTACAATTATTATTAACATAAATTTCCTGTAACTGTTATCGTTTTATAATTATAAACTAAAAATAAAAAATGGTGATGTGGCCATCATGTTACTTTCTCCGATTTGCCGATTTGATGGTATCATAGCCATTTATATTTACGTTTTCGAGGTTTATTTTCAAATGAAATCATATTTTAAATGTACATCGAGCGTTGCGTAAACTCGGGTGAAACTGACGTTTAAAACGTCAAAATTATTAAAGATGGAAAAATTACACTTCAAATTAAAAAACTCAGTTTACTCAAAAACTAACGAGATTTCGAAAAAAACTTATTCTTTAGAAGTTGTTCATTTTGGCATTCTCTACAATTATTATTCAGATAAATTTGCTGTAACTATTAACGTTTCATAATTATAAACCAATAATTAAAAAAAAAAAATAGTGATGTGGCCATCATGTTACTTTCTCCGACTTGATGGTATCATTTATATTTACGTTTTCATGGTTCATTTTCAATTGAAATCATATTTTAAATGTACATCGAGCGTTGCGTAAACTTGGATGAAACTGACGTTTAAAACGTCAAAATTATGAAACGGAAAAAATATACTTCAAATTCAAAAACTCGGTTTACTCAAAAACTAACAAGATTTCGAAAAAAACTTATTCTTAAGAAGTTGTTCATTTTGCTATTCTCTACAATTATTATTCACACAAATTTGCTGTAATTATCATCGTTTCATAATTATAAACCAAAAGTTAAAAAATAATAATAAATTTTTTTCTCGAATAGCAATGATTTTATGAAAAATATTTTCAAGCAAAAGATGTTCATTTCTTTGTTGTCTTCAATGTTTGTTTAAATGTTTTTGTGATATTTTTCATATTTAAGAAAATATTGGCAAAAAACAAAAAACAGTTAAGGTAAACATCCACTTCCGGTGTACGAAATTTTACCAAAAGCTTTTCAGTTCTTCAGATTATCAAATAAGACGTATGTTGAAAGTTTGATATCAATAGCTTTATTAGTTTTTGAGATACAGCGCACACAGCAGACACACACACACAGACAGACAGACACACACACACACACACAGACACAAAATTTTTTTTTCCAGAAATTGTTGAAATGGCATCTAGGGACCCCAAAACGGATATCATCACGATCACAATACTTTTAATTTTTTAATTATAAACCAAAAATTAAAAAATAATAAAAAAAATTTTTCTAGAATAAAAATGATTTTATGAAAAATGTTTTCAAGCAAAAGATGTTCATTTATTTGTTGTCTTCAAAGTTTGTTTAAATGTTTTTGTGATATTTTTCATATTTAAGAAAATATTGGCAAAAAACAAAAAACAGTTAAGGTAAACCCACTTCCGGTGTACGAAATTTTACCAAAAGCTTTTCAGTTCTTCAGATTATCAAATAAGACGTATGTTGAAAGTTTCATATCAATTGCTCTGTTAATTTTTAAGATACAGCGCACACACACACACACACACAGACACAATTTTTTTTCTTCCAGAAATTGTTGAAATGGCATCTAGGGATCCCAAAACGGATATTTCCGTTAAAAAAATTTTTGAAAAAAAAATCACGATCACAATACTTTCCCGTACTTCGTAACGGAGAAAGTAAAAAGAGTTGTGAAAATAACATCGTGTAAAATGCTAATAAAGAATTTCTGAAAAAAAAACACTGTAAAAATATCCTTAAAAAGACCTGAAAAAGTTCTGAAGAAATTATCCAGAAAAAAATCCCAAAAAGAGTCTTGAAAAAAGTCCCGAACAAGAAGTCCTGAAAATTAATTAATTAATTTAAAAAATGTTCTGAAATCTCCAAAAAGCCTTGAAAAAAAAATTCCCGTAAAAATAATTCTGAAAAAAATCCTATAAAGAAGTCCTGAACAAGAGGTTCCTAGAGGAACAGTCCTTGAAAAAGTGTCCTGATAAAAGCCGTGAAAAAAAAAATCCAGAAAATAGTCTTCATACAAAATACCAGAAACAAATGTCCCGAAGAATCCTAAAAAGTCTTAACATAAGTCCTGAAGACAGTTCAGAAAAAATTATCCTGTAAAAACAGTCTTGAAATAGTAATTTACGTAACAAGTTCCGAAAGTGATATTTTACGGAATGAGTGAAATCCTGCGAGTCCCGTAAAATCACTTTTCGAACATGTTACGTACAATATTTTTTCTGCAGCCGTTTTTTACTTTCTCCGTTACGAAGTACGAGAAAGTATTGTGATCGTGATTTTTTTTTCAAAATTTTTTTTTACGGAAATATCCGTTTTGGGGTCCCTAGATGCCATTTCAACAATTTATGGAAAAAAAAAATATGTGTCTGTGTGTGTCTGTGTGTGTGTGTGTGTGTATGTGTGTGTCTGTCTGTGTGCGCTGTATCTCAAAAACTAATAAAGCAATTGATATGAAACTTTGAACATAAGTCTTATTTGATAATCTGAAGAACTGAAAAGCTTTTGGTAAAATTTCGTACACCGGAAGTGGGCGTTTACCTTAACTGTTTTTTGTTTTTTGCCAATATTTTCTTGAATATGAAAAATATTACAAAAATTATTAAACAAACTTTGAAGACAAAGAAATGAACATTTTTTATAAAATCATTTTTATTCGAGAAAAAAATGTATTATATTTTTTTAAATTTTTGGTTTACAATTATAAAACGATAATAGTTACAGCAAATTTATGTTAATAATAATTGTAGAGAATGCTAAAATGAACAGCTTATAAAGAATAAGTTTTTTTCGAAATTCCTTTAGTTTTTGAGTAAATCTAGTTTTTGAATTTGAAGTATAATTTTTCCATCTTTCATAATTTTGACGTTTTAAACGTCAGTTTCATCCAAGTCTAAAAAACACTCGATGTACATTTAAATTGAAAATAAATCGTGAAAGCGTAAATATAAATGATACTATCAAGTCGGAGAAAGTAACATGAAGTAGAATCAAATAATCTTTCAGATTATAATAATTATTCCTGATATGGTAATCGCCGAATACAAGAAAACTATTGAGATTAGGAACAGGGAACCCTTATACAATCTGAAAGATAATTGGATTCTACTTAAAAATACGTTACTAAATGCAGGGTGTGCCATTTGAAAAAAACGAAGTTATTTAACTTTATAAGTTCGGTTTTTCTACCGCATTTTTTTATCACCTTGTATAATTTTTTGTATGAAATCATGGTTGGCTCTATAGTTCGAACCTTCAACCAAATAATTAAAATGATTTTAATCGTTCAACGTCAATCACTGGGGCAAAAATAAAATTTCACCCAGACCTTGCATTTCAACAAATCTTAAAATATTTCGAAAACGGCAAACAATAGGTATAGAGAGTATTGAAGCAATTCACCTTTATTTGCTCCATATAATTCAAATAATAAATAATTGATATTGCGTCTGATGCTTGTCGAGAACCACTCTGAAAATTTGTCATACTATTCTCGACACATTTATCTAAGTTTTCGGAGCAAGATGAGCCATTTTCAAATGGGCGAAAATAGGTTTTCTTTGAATTTTCCGGAAAAACGCAATTTTAAGGTTATGTTTTCGCCCAAAAAAAAAATTCCCCCTCGGGATCTTGTTCGTCTATCCAAGCCGAGCAACTTTGGTTCTTATGAATTTTTCATGAAAACGCGTCTATTCAAAGTTATTTTCACATGAACGTCTGAGAAAAATGGATAAAAACCTGGATTTTTCTATACTGAATCGTGGATATCTCGGGAACGCGAGCGAAAAAAAAAAAATGTGAAAAAATTCACGATGTTTAGGGACAAGTAGACGAACATTTTGACGTAGTCATTATAGTTCGAAAAAAAATCTCTCGCGGAATGCCCCGTATATATGTAGGCGGCCTTGACAAAAACATGAACTTCGTATTTAATTATGACAGCGCATGTCATATAACATTCGCGTGTGTTTTAGCTTTTTTAATATAAAAAAAAACGGCTCCAGAAAAAATATTGTACGTAAAGGCGTTCCAAAAGTGATTTTACGGGATTTCCTACTCATCCCGTAGAATATCACTTTCGGAACTTACTATTATTTGCAGTAGTGTTCATAAATTGCGACGGAAATAATTTTTAAAATCAATCACAGATTTTCTTTAAAAATTAAATATTGGAAAAAGTAAGCACCTGTGAAAAAAATGTGTTATTTGCTTTAAATCGTAGATTTTGACGCCCTCGATAAAAATTACAGCTTTACATTTAAAATCACAATTTGACCTTGAAATAATATATAATTGATGACATATACCTGCCGCATTGGCCCCTTCATGACGAACACATTTTATTTGAAACATTTTTTTTGTCGGAATCTTCGTTTCCATAATATTTCAGGTGTCATGCCGCACGCTGTATATTGCATATAATAAAAATTCAGTATGTTTTCAAAGGAACTAACAAAGTTAGAATAAACACAAAAACAGGTATTTCATCTTGAATCCATTGTTTATGTAAGAACTTGTATAAACGTTTCCGTCGCCAATTAATTTCAGTGAATGCAAGAGGATGATGTGTATTTTCTTAAAATAATAAACCTAATTTCTTAAGTGTTATCATTTGCAGTGCAGAACAAACATTAAAATATTTAGTTTAGAAAATTTATTATTCTGTGCGAGTATAAAGGATTTCGAATATTTTATCTTCAAAGGATTTCTATAATTATAAAGACAATTGAAATTCAAGGCAAGGATAATAATATGAAATAGGTATTAATTATACCAAATAAAAACTCAATTCAGATTCTGAATGTTTAAAATACTTTTAGTAATTAATTAAGGGATGATTAAAACAAGTGATATAATTAATATTAAACATACAATAAAGTAATTTTACACAGCGAAATTACAGATGTAACTTTGATGTCTGGAATGGTGAATTAGAAAAAAAGTATTTACACGTATATCTTCTTCGGGACATATAGTTTGATCAACGGATCTTTGCGTGTGCGTCATTACCGAAAACGGAGTGTTCTCGCTTTGGATGACGTACGTACAGATATTATTGCGCCTCATTTAATTTATCGTAGAGGGAATAAACGCATGAAAATTAGTTTCAGTAATCTAGGACGTTCACGCAAAGATCCATTGATCATAGCATACCAATTTATTTGCTACTATTATTATAATGAAAATAGGTCACAATTATTTTACTTTTTATTAAACATTTCGCAGAAGCCCTCAACGTTTCCGAATCCTCCGACATGCAATTTTCTATGAACCCTCAAGGTGCTTCCTACGGTCCCCTAGAGGTCCACTGGACACACTGACCTAAAAGATGATTCAAGAAAACCCACTTTTCCTATTTAAATACAGACATTTCTAAAATATAAATTAATTGTGAATTCTTTGTATGTATTTAGATTTTTTTGTAAGCACTTTGAACGAAACTTCAAATACAAATACAAATATAAGTTACAGGAATTCGGTAGACTTTTTCAAAATGACCTCAAAACAGCGTGTTAAGAAACTTCACCTTTCCTATTTAAAATAAAGAAATTTCTAATAAGAGTTATAGAAATCGGATGGGTAAAGAAAATCCACCTTTCCAATTTAAAATATAGAAATACAGTGGACTTTTTCAAGATGACCTTATTTATTTAGACCCACTGTATATCGTTCGGCATCCTCATTCAATTATGTTTGTACATCCTTTCTTTTATTTACTCGGGCTTTATAAGCAGATTAAATCCGGGCACGTCCGTCGGTGAATTTTATTTTCATAAGAGAGTAAACTAAGTATATTTCTCAATCCTGGCCCACGATATAAATTCATATCTATCCGGCGGTGTATGTGCGGCAATAATCATATTTTATTTATTGATCTCCTCGTCTCGCCCTCAACAACTTTGAAGTTTGCTCACGCACCGACTGATTCTCCTCTTATATATCCTATATCGGTAGTTTCGCGGTGAAACTTATTTAGAGTTTTTTTCACCACATCCCTTTACACCTAAGTTCGATATTTGTCGTGGAAAAAAATATTTAAAATTACAAAAATCAACTTACTTATAACAATTTGTTCACAATTATTTAAAAATATTAATGACATAAGTTCTAAGTTACGACAGATCGACACATGCTTCAGTTTTAGGGGTTTAAGAGTTAATGATTAATGCAATGGGTCTCTCAGACTTAGGGTCACCAGTTGACGTTAATGTAACGAGATAATTTTTTTAAAAAATGACACTAAATCATATTTTGACGTTTGAATCATCAAAGTCAGAGAACGCGTTTGGTTGTTCTGGGATTCAAAAAAAAAACAAAAATCGCAATTTAAAATCTTCGAACATTGAAAACTTGAAATTTCAACGTTTTGTGTAGATTTAACGAGGATGTTTTTAACCAGTTTTTTAATTGCACTTAATTTACCACATTTTTAAATTAGAATCACCAAAATCGAACAACGCGTTCGGCAGCTGTGCAATTTAAAAAATCAAAACCGCGATTTTTAATTCGTCGTACCTTAAAAAAGCGCAATTTTTGCATTTTGTGTTGATTTAACGAGAAAATTTTATAATCCGCTTTAAAACTAGACTAAATTTTCCATATTTTGACATATAAATGATCAAAATCGCAGGTCTCGTTTGGCAATTAAGAAAAATCAAAACCGCAATTTAAAATCGTCGAACTTTAAAAACGTGAAATTTTGACGTTCTCCGTTGATTTAAAGAAGAAATTTATTCACCAATTTTTAAATTACACTAAATTTGCCACATTTTGACATTAGAATCATCAACATCGAACATTGCGTTCGGCAGTTGTGCAATTTCAAAAATGAAAATCTCGATTTTCAAATCGTCGAACTAAAAAGTGCTATTTTTGCATTTTGTGTTAATTCAACAAAAAAAAATTGTTTTAAAACTACACTAAATTTTCCATATTTTGACGTTTCAATCATCAAAGTCGGAGATCACGTTTGGCTGTTCTGCAATTAAAAAAAAAAAACTAAATCTTAACTTAAAATATTCGAACGTCGAGTAAGTGAAACTTTGACGATTGCGTTGATCTTACAGAAATATTTCTTAAATAACTTTTCAATTGCTCTAAATTCTAATATTTTATCGTTGGAATTATTACGTTCGGCACTACCGCAATTTCAAAAATCAAAATCGCGATTTTAAAATTTTAAAACCTTGGAAAGTGCAATTTTATGAAAACATTTTGTAATCCGTTTTAAACCAAAAAAAAAAACGACAGACAAGAAGTAATAAGCTAAGGCTGAGAGACCACTGGTCGATAACCAATTTAGTTTATATTGTTTAGTTTATCATTTCTGTTTATATGTTGTCCATAAATCTAAAATGAAAGTAGTTAAATAAAGATGTTACCAATACTCCGTTTTAAAATTACAATAAATTTTCGATATTTTGACGTTTCAATCATCAAAATCGAAGATCACGTTTGGGTGTTCTGCAATTAAAAAAAAATCAAAACAGCAATTTAAAATATTAGCATTTCAAAAACTTGAAATTTTGACATTTCCCGATAATTTAACGATTATATTTATGAACTAGTTTTTAAATTGCACTTAATTTCGACTGTTGTACAATTTCAAAAATCAAAACCGCGATTTTAAAATATTGAAATTTAAAAAAAGTGCAAATTTTGTATTTTAAGTTAATGTAACGATAAAATTTTGTAATCCATTTAAAATTACACTAAATTTTCCATATTTTGACATTTTAATCATCACGTTTGGCTGTTCTGCAATTAAAAAAAAATGGAGATGTGGCCATCATGTTACTTTCTCCGGCTTGATGGTATCATAGCCATTTATATTTACATTTTCATGGTTTATTGAAATAATATTTTAAATGTACATCAAGCGTTGCGTTAACTCGGATGAAACTGACGTTTAAAACGTCAAAATGATTAAACATGGAAAAATTATACTTCAAATTCAAAAACTCGGTTTACTCAAAAACTAACGAGATTTCGAAAAAACTTAATCTTTAGAAGTTGTTCATTTTGGCATTCTCTACAATTATTATTCATATAAATTTGCTGTAACTATTATAGTTTCATAATTATAAACCAAAAATTAAAAAAATATTAATTTTTTTTTTTCGAATAACAATGATTTTATGAAAAATATTTTCAAGCAAAAGATGTTCATTTCTTTATCGTCTTCAAAGGTTGTTAAAATGTTTTTGTGATATTTTTCATATTTAAGAAAATAAAATATTGGCAAAAAACAAAAAACAGTTAAGGTAAACACCCACTTCCAGTGTACGAAATTTTACCAAAAGCTTTTCAGTTCTTCGGATTATCAAATAAGACGTATGTTCAAAGTTTCATATCAATTGCTCTATTAGTTTTTGAGATACAGCGCACACAGACAGACACATACACACACACACAGACACACACAGACACAAAAAAAATTTTTCCAGAAATTGTTGAAATGGCATCTAGGGACCCCAAAACGGATATTTCCGTAAAAAAAATTTTTGGAAAAATAATCACGATCACAATACTTTCTCGTACTTCGTAACGGAGAAAGTAAAAAATCGTAATTTAAAATATTCAAACTTCAAAAACGGGAATTTTTGACGGTTTGCGTTATTTTTACAAATATATATATTTCTTTATCTATTTTTAAATTGCATTAAATTTGGTTAATTTTGTCGTTGGAATCATTAAAATCGGACAACAACCCGTTCGGTAGTTACGCAATTTCAAAAATCAAAATAGCGATTTTGAAATATAAAATTTTTCAAAAAAGTCAAATTTTTGCATTTTGAGTTAATTTAATGAGAATGTTTTATAATTCGTATTAAAACTACATTAAAGTCGCTATATTTTGACGTTTGAATAATCAAAATCGGACGTTTTCTGCAAATTAAAAAAAAATAATCAAAATCGCAATTTAAAATCTTCGAACTATTGACATTTTGTATCGATTTTATGAAAATATTCAGTAACCAACTTTTAAATTGCAATAAATTTGGCACATTTTAATGGAGTTGTTTTTACTTTCTCCGTTACAAATACGAGAAAGTATTGTGATCGTGATTTTTTTTCAAAATTTTTTCTACGGAAATATCCGTTTTTAGGGACCCCAATGTATGTTACGCCATTGAAAATTGTCAAAATCTGCAATTTTCCAAGTTTGAATTCAATAGATTAGCGTTTTTGATAAAAAAGAAATGCTAAAATGTTGAACGCGTTTTTTTTTCTATTTTGTTGATTTAAATGCCAAAATATGGAGAATTTAGCATTTCAGCAGATTTGCGTTTTTGGTAAAAGAAAATGCTAAAATGTTGAACCCTTTTTTTGATTTTGTTGATTTAAATGCCAAAATATGGAGAATTTGGCAATTTTCTAAGTATTAGGAAATACACATGTTACGCCAATGAAAATTGCCAAAATCTGTTCAATTTTCCAAGTTTAAATTAAACGCGTTTTTTTCTATTTTGTTGATTTAAATGCCAAAATATGGAGAATTTAGCATTTCAGGAGATTTGCGTTTTTGATAAAAAAAAAGCTAAAATGTTGAACACGTTTCTTGATTTTGTTGATTTAAATGCCAAAATATGGAGAATTTAGCATTTTTGTAAGTATTAGGAAATACGCATGTTACGCTGAACAAAAATTGCCAAAATCTGCAATTTTCAAAGTTTACATTAAACAGGTTTGCGTTTTTTATTTTTATTAAAAAAAAATAATCACGATCACAATACTTTCTCGTACTTCGTAACGGAGAAAGTAAAAAAGTGTCTGTGTTTGTGTGTGTGTCTGTCTGTGCGCGCTGTATCTCAAAAACTAATAAAGCAATTGATATGAAACTTTGAAAATACGTCTTATTTGATAATCTGAAGAACTGAAAAGCTTTTGATAAAATTTCGTACACCGGAAGTGGGCGTTTACCTTAACTATTTTTTGTTTTTTGCCAATATTTTCTTGAATATGAAAGATATCACAAAAACATTTAAACAAACTTTGAAGACAACAAAGAAATGTACATCTTTTACTTGAAAACATTTTTCATTAAATCATTTTTATTCGAGAAAAAAATTTATTATTATTTTTTAAATTTTTGGTTTCTAATTATAAAACGATAATAGTAACAGCAAATATATGTCAGTAATAATTGTAAAAAATGCTAAAATTACAACTTATAAAGAATAAGTTTTTTTCGAAATCCCTTTAGTTTTTGAGAAAACTGAGATTTTGAATTTGAAGTATAATTTTTCCATGTTTCATAATTTTGACGTTTTAAACGTCAGTTTTATCCGAGTTTACAAAACGCTCGAAGTACATTTAAAATATGATTTCAATTGAAAATAAAGGGGGCCGCGGTGGCCTAGTGGGTAGCGCTTCTGCTTCTGGGCCTCGTGGTCGTGTGTTCGAATCCCATCCGGACGGTCACTTTTTCTGAATGAAAAATGGCCGTACGGGTCCATGGATGTCTAGTGGTTGTCCTTTCATATCAATATATGAATTTATTACAAAGAATCGGTTGTGGCAGAATAGCCAAGTAGCTTACGCCAATTTCCCTAATATCATTCACTCTCCTTAACCCGAAATCCCATCAACCATCCTTCCTTTTTTTTTTTTTAATTGAAAATAAACCATGAAAACGTAAATATAAATGGCTATTATACCATCAAATCGGAGAAAGGAACATGATGGCCACATCACCATTTTTTTTTCGAAATCTCATTAGTTTTTGAATAAAATAAAGGTAAAGATTATAGGAATGTGAAATTTAATTGGTTATTTTCATCATTCATAATTTTGACGTTTCAAACGTCATTACTATTTGATGTCATGTAACGCTCGATGTGCATTTAAAATATGATTTAAATGAAAAATAAACCATGAAAGCGTAAATATAAATGATACCATCAAGTCGGAGAAAGTAACATGATAGCCACATCACCATTTTTTGTCGTTGAATTGCAACACATAAAGTATTAGAATTATTTTTATCGTTAATCCTTTTGATTTTTTACTAATATCTAATTTCGTTGTTGTGTAACGCGCAGTTACTCCTCACACTTAACGGGGTAACCGTCTGAAGTGTGTTAAACGGGCCCATAGAGGGGGATTCAATCAAATTAGTACGACTATAGGCAACACATAAAGCTTTACTTTACGGTTCGTTGCGAACTGTCAAAGCACAATGCGATTGAAGCGTGTTTTTCCTAAATTTTACATGCTCGCAATTGGTATGTTCAGAGATTAAAAATTCGCACTTTCCAGTTATTTATATATAAATGAGTTTTCATAATATTGCGTTCACTAATAATAAAATTGTTGTATTTAGTTTAAACTGAAATAACAACCGACTGAAATTGTAAATGTTTTCAAGCAAACATGCCAAAACCAATTTATGGTGGCAGCGCCGGGCAACGCGTAATATAATCCATACACGTCAATCAATTAATTAACGTTCGTTAGTTAGTTAATTTGTCAACAGGATGAACTAATCATTTAACAATCTCTCCTCACTTATTACCCCGACAGACAAGCCCACAGCCCCATTCCCAAACAGCGAGAGAGGGGCTGCATTCCCTTGTCATTCTATGTCATCTCGGCAACCATAACTTAGCCTAATCCTTAACTAAATTACCGCCAAGTTAGTGTGCAGAGTTTAGACGAGAGGGATCCATTTTGGAAAGCCAGAAACTGTATAACGGCTGTACAGACATATTCCTTTTACGGATAATATCACCAGGTAGATGGAGAAGATATTTTGCATTCATCAGTTTTATTTTTACCGATCGTATCAAGGATATGTAATCGGATTTTATTCTGTAATAATAAATAATAATCATTTATTAGTGTTTACAAATAGAAAAATCTAACACACGTTAAATAAAAGTTATGTTTTATGAGTTTTAATAATTAAATTGACTTTCTTTTCACGGAAGAAATTTAAAGTAGCTAATATAAATTACCATTACATTGCGATCGATTATAATCGTATAACTATAAGCAAACTGTAAACCATCATTTTATATATAAATTATGTTGATAAACAGCCATTTTTTTTACATAATTTTCAAGTTAGAGTAAACGCTTAGAGTAAATCCACCGTTGGTGTTCAAACTTTCACCAAAAGCTTTTCAGTTCTTCGGATTGTCTAATAAAGTTTAATTTGAAGGTATTAAGAAATTTTTGAAAATAAACTTGGTAATATAAAATTGGAGGAAGAAAACAAAAAATGGAGGACTCGAAAAAGAGAGGAATGTAAAATTAAAACCGTTAGAAAACAAACAAAAATAAAAGCAAAGGCATTTTCACAGACAAAAACGTTTTAAAGTGTTACATCTGCAACAATTTCATTGCTCTTGCATTCCGAAAGATCATAAATAAAAAAAACATGTATGCGACGTAGATGACGATGATCTATTTATATGCAGTGGGTGTTACAAGAAAGAAGAAAAACATGTGATGATGGACAAATTGTTAATAAATTATATATGCAAGAATCTAAAAAGTATTGTGTGAGTGTGTGTTACTCTACAATTTTAATTACTATTTAATGAGAAAATTGGTTAAATGCTGCCCATGCCATAAAATATTTATGCATCGGTTACATCACGCAATTCCGCAATTTATAATCGTACAAACATTAATGATTTACATAAATTATAAATGAAATACACTAATCAATAACCATCATATTATTAACAAATTAAAATTGCATAATATATTAGTGGCAGAGGCAACACCATATAAGCGCTACTAAATTATTTGGATGCAATTAGTTTATGATATCGCATTACTATACTAACTATTCCATTAAATTAAACTCAGATATTGTAAGGATATTTAAAAGCGGAAAATTTAAAATGCCATTTTAATTTTTAACTATAATTAGCAGTAATGGAAGTAATTTGCAACAGTGGAAAGTACGGTAATGTAACATAACGTAAGGTTGTTTGTGCATTTTTATATTCTCTAATTATGCCGGTGTCCCTGTAATGGTGGGTAGAAGTGAAATTACACCTTAGGATGTAATAAAAAAAGCTGAGCACTTTACCGAAGAAAAGTTCAAATGGACAACGAGGGGCTCTGGAGGATTGTTCGTCATAAAAAACTAGGTTTATGTTTTGTATAAAGAACGATATACAATGTAGCGAATTACATTATTATTAGAAACTTTTATTTTACAAAGTTAAATGGTTATTACGAATAGTTGTAATCATGTAATGTTTATAACGTATAAACTAACTTATAACTAACTTAGTTAAGTGATCTTAATTGCCTCATCTCTACAATAATTCATTAATTTATTATAACGAAAATTTTAATTTTAATTCTAATGTTCAACACATATTAATACAACAACACCCCCCCCTAACCTCCAACCTCAACGTTTGTCCCCAATTTTTAGTATATAAGCGGTAATTGTAAAATGTAAACCCATAATTTTTTCATCTTTCATGAAGCCACTGTATGGTGAAACAATTGTTGTAGAACAATCAAATTAATTTGAAACCATACACTTTGTTAGTGTTTTATTAAAAGAAACTACATACTTTAATTTTTGAAATTTTTGACCACAAAATGGCCAAAACGTACCACAGTGCGACGCAAAATTCTGCATAAATTAAAAAAAAAATAGGATTTGATTTATGACCATCATGTCATCTCAAGAACTAAAAACTACAGCTTCCAATGCCACCATCAATATTTTTATATTTTTTATTCATCTTTTAAGAGATTAATTGACATTGAATGTAACATTACACGCCGCATTCAACATTATTTCATTATTTTCACTGAACTTCAAATATGCATTCCCTTTCAGAATTCATATTTAAATATGCACTTCGTTTTCCTCGGAACGCAAAAAAAGCATCCCCCGTCCCATATGCGACACGATTTTATGGAGGCCTAATACATATTCTACACCGAGTGATGTCTGAATATCAAAATATCATCTGATATATTGCCGGCCGTAAAGAATTCAAAGCATTTTCGGCGGTGTTTCATTTTTGATTTCCGTAATATGCAGTGCAGACGGGAGCGGGGAGGAAAAAAAACGGCGGAGGGCTCGGTTTAATTGGTTCGAAACTAGAAGGGTTAATTGAGGTCTGAAGGCGGCAGCCTCTTTTTTTTCGGGGCGGGAGTAATTAGGAAATCGAAATCATAATTAGTTTACCCATTCTGAACCGAGCAATAACCACCACTTAATGCCTCAATTAGTAGTTCGCGTTTCATATTTATGCAAATACTGTATTCGGAATCTCAATACCGTCTTCCTGCTGTGATGGCTTATTAAATTAGCTGAATAAATTTGGATGATCTGTCAATTTTGTTAATAATGCAAATTACATCAAATTATTTGCTGAGTTAAGTACTAGCTTACGTTTTTAATTATAAAATCAGCTATACAGGTATTTTGACGTGCTGATACTTTTATTTTATCTTATAATGTTATCATGCCAGTAACTCCTTAGCAACGAGTTACGTTAGGGTACCTTTAATAACACTAGTGTTGTTATATGTATCTTAACGCAACTCGTTGCTATTGAGATATTGGCAAACAAAGATGATTTCCCTTTTTGACGGTTTTTATTAAACATTTTTTTAAATAAAAACAAATAGAACTAGGATAAAATAAACCGTGTTACGGCAGACGTAACGTTATTTGTTTTTACATTACTCGCAAATTTAAAAACTTTCAAACTTTTCTCTCGTAATGTAAAAACCTTCATAGCGTTACTTGTATCGCAAATTACTATTGAGTAATTCTGAGTTAATATTATGTATTCGTTGAATGAAAAATTCCTTATAGTAAAATGGTACCATGGTAGTAATAGTTTGGTGTAGAATATCTGAATCGACCAATTTCAAACCACACTACCGTTAACAGAAAGGTTGATAAATTTCGGAACGTTCAACGGTATTTTATTTCAACAATTTCAAGCCACCACCTGTTTTTGTTACAATAGTAGTTTTAATTTGCTCGATTTACCCCTTTGTATGAAAAATAAAAAAAATAATAATGGTATTCATAATATTTAAAAAAAAATTTTTCTACAAGAAACACATTTACACTTTGTCTCTAAAATTATTTGAGGAGCCAATATTTGAATATTAAGAATTTAACCCGGAAATCCATATGAAGCATGAACCAATTCTACACTGGTTTAAACGATTAGTTGCGTGAAGAATAATTTATGCGCGAAGAAATCAATGATTAATCGGATATAAATAAACTTGCCCATAGTACAGAGTGGCCCATCTATCGGTTGCTTTTTGAACTATCGATTATTTCGGCTTTGACAGCTCAAATGACTTGCCAATGTGTCAAATATTTAGTAAAAGATTTGCAGTTTACGAAATGGTTAAGTTTACGCTCGAAGAAAATTGAGAAATGTTGAAAACTTACTTCCAAAATGGCGAGTCTTCAACCGAAATAGCAAGAAAAATGCGCTCAAAATTCGGGAAAAATAAAGCGCCTTCCAGGCAGCTTGTGGATAAATTTGTGAAGCGTGTGTGTGAAAGTGGCTCGTTAATGGACAAAGCAACGCGTTCCCGTGCTCGTCCAGTGCGCTCAATCGAAAATATTGTTGCTGTTGCCGAAAGTGTGAGTGACAATCCATCATCATCAACTCGACACCGCTCGCAGGAATTGAACATTTCTCGCACGTCCCTTCGAAGAATTTTGACGAAAGACCTCGGTTTGAAGCCGTACAAAATTCAATTGGTGCAAGAGCTGAAGCCGCATGACCATCCGATGCAATTTCGGTTCGCCCAATGGGCCGAAGAACGCTTGATGGAAGAGCATGTTTATCGAGAAATCATCTTTTCAGATAAAGCTCATTTCCACCTCGGTGGTTTTGTCAATAAGGAAAACTTCCGCATTTGGGGCTCAGAAAATCCACACGTAATCATGGAAAAGTCACTGCACCCACAACGAGTGACTGTTTGGTGTGGTATGTGGTCCGGCGGCATCATTGGTCCGTTTTTCTTCGAAAACGAAGCAGCAGCCGCCGTAACCGTCAATGGTGAGCGCTATCGCGGCATGTTGGAAAATGTTTTCTTTCCCCAAATGGAAGAGGAAGACATCGGCGACATTTGGTTCCAGCAGGACGGCGCCACATGCCAGTCGAACTTTTGCGCGGTACGTTCGAAAATCGGATAATTTAGCCGAAGCGGCGATGTCAACTGGCCGTCTCGCAGCTGCGATTTGACCCCGTTGGACTATTTTTTGTGGGGAGCCGTCAATGATAAGTGCCACGCCAACCATCCAGAGACGATTGACGACCTAAAGCACGAGATTGAAGTCCACCATTGCAGCCATTGAGGGCCACACCATCGAAAATGTCATGAAAAATTGGGTCGACAGAATAGGCTATTGCAAAGCCAGCCGGGGCAACCGTATGAATGAAGTGGTTTTCCACTATTAAACCGCAATGTTGGGGCTATTCAATAAAAAAAAAAAATTGAAAAATATCCACCCGTCTTTTTTTATAGCAATTTTAAAATGCAACTTTTTCGTGGGAAACTTTATATTTGATGGAAATATGACCTAATTTCAATGTTTTCCAAAAAACAATATTTTTATTCACATGCAAAGTCGTATCACCCTCCGTTTATTTGGCTATTTTAAATGAACAATTTTATACATCAGTTGATTTACCGGAATAATTAAATATCATAACGACCACTTACCTTGTGTTGCTCTTTCCACATTTAAGGCACAGTGCACACTTGAGAAACAAGTTTCTAGGAACTAGTTTTACGAAACTGAGTTTCATGTTTTGGTGCACAAATAGGAAACCATTTTTCTACACTTATATCATGTCCTCTGACGAAGATGATGCGTTGATTTTATGGTGCTGGCTGAATAAACGAATGAAAAAAAAAGGAAGTGTTGGGTTAGCCCTTTAAATCTTGATTGACAGCGCAGTAGTTAGTGAGAATGGTAACACATTTCAAAGCTATTATAGGATGTCCAAGCCTCTCTATTGGTTCAATAGTCATTTTAATAGCAAAAAACAGTCTGAACAGTTTAAAACATTTAAATTAATGCAATGATAAGAAATGAAAACATGTTTGTATGACATTGACAAACATGAAAACACATGAAATTTCGTTTCGACGAAACCTATCTTTTTGATTACGTAAAACTAGTTTTATGAAACTACAGTTTCAAGAAACTGGTGTGCTGCTTCCTATATGTTTTATATCAAATGATTTCATGAAACTAGTTTCTCAAGTGTGCACCGCGCCTTATATGCTTCTACTTCTTGCCTCTCTGATCACCTCACTGTTATAAACTCATTTATCATCACTAATTACATCACACAATTAATCCACTATACTAATTATCGTTAATTCCAACAAAACATTAACACTAGCGAAATGAATTGCACAAAACATTGTTTAACGTGGGCAGGCTTAGTAAAATCTGCGATAAGCGGCATGGCGCCACATGCGCAATTCAGTTGTTTGCGTCTTAAGGGGGACTTACGCCTTATCGGTTTCAAAAAATCGAATTTTTTTTCTTCATTTTTCTAATCTAAAGGGTCTTAGAAATGAGCCTGTAAAAGGGTTTGTTAGATTTCTCTCTAGTTCGAGAGTTATAGCTAGTTAAACATGACGAGTGGCACGCTATTGGGTCGCGCGCGTGCCCATGCTTGTTTGTGAGTTTTTTATTGTGAAATGGGCTGTAAATGGTCACGTGAACATAATTACCGAGTGTTTAGACCCAAAAAAAACATAAGCCGTCGAATCCAAAAACTGTTGAAGAAGAAGAAGACGTAGGTACGTCAGCACATCAGCGCAGAAGCTGAAGAACAGGCATCTACTAGAAGCCCCAATCACACCTGAATTCGTTTACTGCATCCTAGAGTTTGTCTCAGTTTTTACTGCAATCTCTCAATTCGTTGTTAGCAAAGAGTGTTATAGTATAGTACAATCGCGCAGAGATGACAATGACTCATGCTTTTTCGATCTAATCATCGCGTCTGGGTAAATATCTATACTCGTTCGCATGCTTAAGAAAAACGAAATTAAATACGAAACATATGTCGATATGTAAATTCAAGGGCTAAGTGCAACGTATGTCTTTTCTCATTCTATCTATTCTAACCTCAAAATTCACGTGCTTGTATCTGGTTTTGACCGTCTCCGATTTCGATTTAGTTAAGAGCAAAATTGATTGTATCCATTTCATGAATAAATGGGTTAAATTTAATGATCAATTTCAGTTGTCTTTACCGATTGCCGAAAAATGCACTCGCAAAGTTTCGTCGGGAAAATATTTGCCCGCTCGAGAATTTTTAAATTTCCCGCCAAGACTGAATCGAATTATTTTATGGACATACGTTTACTAGAAACTTAATTCAGGCAACATGGAGCGATGAGTTACTGTCACCTCTGCGCGATTGTACTATGACATCAATTTTTCATAAGAAAAACGGTACGGTACGTTTTTCATCATTGGATATTTTAGTAGGAAAATGGTAAAATCTAATTTTTGCCAATCCTATGAAAATCATAAGCACTTATCGTCAGATGATTTGCTAGATCGATATTTAGGACCTCACGTTGGACACAGCAATTAGTCTTTGAATCGTTGCATTTGATTGATCGCGCCTAAACATTTGCATTCCGTGAAGAGTGTAGTTGAAATCACGACTCATTTGGCTGTTAGAACATTCAATGAAGGACAGAAGGGGATATTGAAAGTAATGGACACGTCGTGGATCACATTAAGGCTGCAAGTAGAGGCGTGCGCCACTGAACTAAACGCGTTACGAATCGACAGTGTCGAGCAAAAGGTTAGCGAAACGAGCAATAATTCAACAAAGAAAAGAGCAGGTGATCCATCGTGGAGTTCGTCTTCATCAGGAAGGCTAACTGTACGAATCTGGCATTGCAGATTAATCGCAAGTCCCGGCATTTACACGTTGTATTGTTCTAAAACTTCAAACGTGTTTTCCCAAAATTTTGCATTTTTGCATTTTTCAAACTGGTGTACACGATTACGGGAGAACAACTGAACGTATCGCGATAAATTTTTGTTTTATAATCTACAGTCAACACTTGGCACGGTCCCGATTTTTCATTTTTGGAAAATTCCATTTTGCTGATTTTTGACAGCTTCAAGAAGAACAAAAAACACGGTAAAAAATGACTTTTTTGGAAAAATGTCCGTCATTTTGCGAAAAATCGGAATTTTGAAAAAGTGAACGATCGGGACCTTGCAGACATGACAACAATTAAAAGTCTTATTGAAAATTATATTTCAGTTAACTACGGTTGACTCAATCCTGTACACCGTTTGACCCTTCACTTCTAACAGGGGCGCTGTCAATGCCATCTCCAGGTCTTCCAAGACAACATTGACATATAAAAAAAAATCAGGTGTGAAATACAATTGAACTGCAATAACATAAAATAATGTTTCGTATCGAAATATTCTCTAGTTTTTTTACAATAAATTCTTGAAAATTGGCTCCGAAATTGTCCTACAAGGTGTAAGTCCCCCTTAAAATGATGCACAATTACATAAACTGCGACAAGTAGCATGGCGTCCCAGCATCGACGCGCGCGCTTAAAGGTGAAAAAAAACATCAGCCTCCTTGGATTTTTAGCAAATCTCTTTACGACCTCAGTTTAAATTTTGTCCTGGTTTGCCAAAGCCAATTTTTTGTGTATACACTCATGAGGCAAAGGCCGTTCAACCTGCCCTCTATCATCGTCGACCTTGTCCTAGTTTTCACTCTATTCAAAGTACTTAATGTTCTTTCGATACTGCTGGTTGAACAAGGTTGAGCTATTGATATAAACAAAGCTTGTTTTATAGCTGGAAATAATGTGGTTGCTTCCTTGACTACCTCAACCATTTCCAAGGTTTCCAGCAACAGGCGATCATGCTTCTTTCCTGTCCACAAATAACACCACAACTCAATTTCAGATTCATAAAATTCAGTTCAATTTTCATCTTCTGTTCTAATTCTTCAATTGACAAATCAATCA
This sequence comes from Ocypus olens, assembly GCA_910593695.2. Lineage (NCBI taxonomy): Eukaryota > Metazoa > Arthropoda > Insecta > Coleoptera > Staphylinidae > Ocypus > Ocypus olens. The sequence goes on from OU343060.1 coordinate 51,897,033, forward strand.
TAAGAAACAGCAGAGTAAAGGCTGGTAAATTGTCTTCTGAAAATCTACTTTCCAAAGAATGTGAAAATGAGATAAGGAATGAGTACTGTTCGTATTCAATATTCTTCATCTGAGGTAGCAGGGGGATTTTAACGGTATTTCTGGCGTATTGAAGGTTGAAGCTCTATTAGCAATTCTTCAGCTATCTTTTTGCAGAATTATAAATTTCAATCATTGCAGTATTTGGCGATTCCCGTTGTGTTTTCACAACAGCAACTATTTTTTTGATGTTGTTTGTGCAGTGAAGAAGGTACAAGTTTTTCAACTCTAGAATGTTTACGACAGGTTCTAACGTAGCGGAGTACTTACTTATAATGCAGGTAGAAATGACTAACACAGGTCGTGTGGCAGCACAGTGTAGTTGGAATGCATTATTTTTTTGTCTCTGCCATCCTTTTAAGAGCTTGCGAAATGTTTTATAAATATGGAAATACTTCGGCATTTTTCAGACCATCTTGTCTTACAAAAAGCTGGTATGTTTGGTATGTGTTTTCTCCTTGAAGCTAATTCACTGGAAAAATTGATAATGTTTCTAATAGTTGACGTAGTTCTGGTACAGAGTTAAGGTCATTCACCACGAGGTTTAATCGATGTCTAACACAGTGTAAAATCAAAGCTTTTTTATACTTATCTCTCAGTATTTTCTGTACCCTACCATCTTTTCCTGTCATCGTACCCCACGCATTTTTGACGATCAAGACCGTTCTTCTCAAGAAATTGCGTTGGCTAAGGTTTTTGCATCCGTAGCTTCCAGCTCTACAAATTCCATTAATTATTCGCGTAGATCCATGTTTCTTCATCAAAAAACCTAATTCCGATAAATATTTTTTCCTTTCCAGATATATGGGCTGTCTGTCAGCTAGCACAGAAAAGGCAAACGCCCTTTTGACGTCTGTGATTTTAAGGTTGCTGACTACAATTCCATACAAAGTTTTAAGTTAATTTTGAATTCTTGGTGACTTATAGGTGGCATTCTTAGCACCCTTCGTGAGTCTCTTCAACTCAGTGGTCGCGAGAATCGATTTTTAAGCGAACGAGATCTTCCAAAATTCTTTCGTGCTGTTAGTGTATATCATGAACGCCACAAAATATTATAGTGGAAGCCACTGATGCCATTAACTTTCTGTTGTCTGTCAATAACATTTGGTGAGCAGTTATATCTTCCAAAAATGATTTTGCTGCTTTTACAACTGCAAGCTGACACCTACCATCTGCATAATTCTTACAGTATTCATAAATATTTTTATATTTGGTAAAAGCTCTTACAGCAAAGGAACTTTGAATTCCCTGAACAGTTGTAGGGGAAAATAGTACACAATATAGACACAGTTCTCCCTTCAGATGCTTTGAATATACCAACCAAGAAGAATCTTTTTCGAAGAAACGCCAAAGGAATCTATTGCCTGAATGCTGTACTGACCCAAATCCGGGTGGCTTTAACACCAACAGTGTTTGTAATACTTATATTCCAATAGTAATCTCCGTTTCCCCATCAGCAATTAACTACATTGATGAGACCTGAAAGGTCCAAACCGGTCTGTAAGTGTTCTGATAGGGGAACAATATTTAATATTCAATATTTTTCGAACAAAGAGTATGAAAATTTTCTTTTTAAAAATCATAACTTTGAAGAGGTTTCCAGCAATTCTTCAAAATTTCCATTTTTTCATCTGTCGTCATGAAATAAGCTTTTCCAATGCATTTTCCAATGTGATTTTCATAATTTGGCTCCTGCTTGTAAGTTGAAGAACCTGGTTCCAGGGTAAATACAGTATGAGCATTTTCTTTTAAGTCATTATTATCATTTCCAGTCCCAGGAGGACTAGAACTCATACGTTTTCTTTTCTCGGCAACAATAAGAAAAATAAAGGGTTGAAATGCAATGAAAATGTCGCATCTCGAGATTCTGGAAATAATCAATCATTTTGGTTTGGTGGGAAGCTTCGCAAACATGAGCATTATTTATTGCATGTTTTTAACAATCCCGGTTACTTCAGCTTCATGTGAACGATCTTTCAGCGAATTAAAGCTCTTAAAAAAATCACTTGTTCGCTGCCATCTCGAGTACGCTTCTTCAATCTGGTCTTCTCACTTCCAAGTTGATGAACATAGAAGATGAAAATGAGTTCTTCCGTTTTGTTGAGTGAAAGCTGGATGAACGACATATAATTTGGTCATGTTCGAACACAAAATATCAACTACATATCCACTACCTAAGTGATCGAAGTACCTTCTCCGATTTGTGTACCTTTTTTAGGCTAATTAGTGATTGCCCAAATTTACTGGCTTGGTTGGATTTTTATATATCGGTAATTTCCGGTTAAAGCGAAAATGGTATTTTTATTAAAAGTACACGATGTTGACACATTTTATTCCCAAAAAAACACCATACTAAATTTCATAAGGATATTTGTAAAAATGCAAATGATATTTCGGGTCTACCAGAATCCACTTACACCCAGTATATTATAAACAAATTAAGGAAGTACCAATTTCAACAAACTAATATTATAACCTTCATCAGCTAAATGAACACCATGAAATACTATGCAAATGTCTAGAAAAAAAATACATTAATTCGGCCCTGTGCGGAGACGAAAACTATTTCCATTTGTTTTCCCTTTACACAAATAAGAATCGTTCCTGCGTTGATCCATCAATTGCAATTCCTCAAGATACCGTCACCCGGATGGGTAAGAGAGCGTTTCGGCACGTCCCGCATGTACGTGCGACATCCGCCTTGACGAATTTTCTAAAAGCCGCGGTTTCTTCAGGATTTATCGGAAAGCCGCCGACGACGGCAGATTTATTCCCCAGAAATATCTGCATGCCCTCGCAAGTGTTCATCATGCATTCATACCGATACACATTCGGACACACAATACAAAGTTCCATTTTCTGATTGCCGATGCCGATGCAGTCGAAAAATAAAAAAAAAATCAAATTCGCAATAAAACGTCACCGTTATCGAGGCGTTCATTTTTATGGGCAATTCGGACACGGCATTAATTGCCCGACATGGATATTGTCCGAAATAGTGGAAAGTAGTTTATTGGGCGGATCGCTATCCTGGGCGATTGTGCTGGGATATACGAGCGAGCCCATTGTGCCCATTCCGATATCGTCGGACGATCACTCAAGCAAGTTTTTATATTCGACGGTATAGCGGTCTGTGATGAAATCTGTTTTTTTTTTCCTGACACTAGAAGTAACTTAACAATAGCGCTAGAAACTTGGCAGAAATCCCATTTAGTACGTGATCGGTATATCGATATTATTTTATCGTTGCATACATCAAATCCACGCTTGATGAACTGTCAAATTTTGACAGTTTTGTGATGTGCGTCAGATTCATGTAATAATGTATTGTTGCGCTTGTAATTTTCTTACTGCTGCCGTGGGAAAAGTAATGTTCATAACTCGGCCTAAAGTGCGACATCATATTGCTCGATATTTTTAGGTAGATGCAAAACCCTTAGGATATACGCTTATTACATGCGTGTAAATGATTGGTATATGTAGTGCATTGCTCACGCCTTTCATTACCTGTGCGGGAATGATGAGCTAATAACTATCACAATGAAGCACAACAAAGTTGTCGTAGGTATAGTATAGAGCAATGGTCGGCAAACTTATTAGCCAAAGAGCCAAATATGAACATTACAACAAATAAAACAAAATGGGAGCCAAATCTGCTAGTTTAGTAAACTTTTATTACACTAAATAAGTAGTACACTAAATAAAACTAAATTTCATACTTAATAAATATTTACAATGTGCTTGCATCTCCTTGGAAAGTTTGAGTAAGTCAGGTTTGTATGTTGTTGTTTTTAATTTTAGGCATGATTTCAAGTTCTCATCAATAAGACGACTTCTCAGTTTACTCTTGATTATGTTCATGCTTAAAAATAGATTGTTCGCATATATATGTAGAACCGAAAAGGGAAAGAACTTTTTCAGCTGATCGTAAGAGCAGGGGCGGCTCGTTATATAGAGCCAAGAAGCCATGGCACAACCTGTAGTAGTTTTAAGCTCAGCAAGAATTTTTAATTATATCTTAAAATTATTCTTGTTTTCCATGTGTATTGTTTGATGTCGAAGAATGGTGTTACAGTCTGGGGCAAAATGTAAACGCGCGATAAGTACTCATAAATCACATTTTCAGCTTGTTTGAATTTGGCTGTTTGAAATTATAAACCTTTACTTTAGAACTCAAAATAATCTTGAACTATGAATATTAATCGTTAAAAAGAGGCGAGGGCCTGCCCATATTGTAAAAGTACCATCAACATTTTCCACGAGCCGCTACTGAGTGTCATATTAACCAAGTGAATTGTTTTATTTGAATTATTCAAAATGTATCTACTAAATCTAAAGTTGTCGAAACTGCCGACACAAAAGGTGAAACAATAAAGTTGATGGTTTTATTTGAATTCTTTTTCAAATTAGTTTCACTTTTTTGGACAATTAAAGCGAAAATTAAAGAAAAATATTTTCCTTTTAAAAAAAAATTGGGAAATGATTTTGAACAATAGAGTGATTTTTAGGATTAATTTAAACTATTTTCTTACTAGAATATTCTGCATATTTTATTATTAAGCCTGTATTTTCTATTTGTTTTTTGACTATATTTTAGACCATTTGGCCTAAATATTCTTTATTTTGACCTAAATGTTCGATTTCATTGTCAAAATTTTCGACTATTTAGTCCGCATTTTTTATTTCTGTTTTTTTTTTAATGTTGACCCGTATTTTCGTAATTTTTGGTCAAAATATTATAACTTTTAGCCTAAATATCCTTTATTTTGACCTTTTGCGATTTAATTGTTCAAATTTTCGACTTTTTAATTTTCCCGCCGAATTTTTAATTTTCAGATTTTTTACCTGTATTTTCAATTTTTGATCTGTCGACCTAAATATTCTTTATTGTGGCATACATTTTCGGTTTAATTATTAAAATTTTTGATTTTTTTTGGTCCGCATTTTTGATTTTTCGGGCCGAATTTTTAATTCTAGTTCCAAATTTTTGATTTGATTTTGGTTAAAATATCTATAACCTGAATTATTAATTTATATGCGAATTTATTTTAATTTTTTTCCGGTATTTTCGAGTTTTGTTTGTTAAAATTTTCTATTTTTTAGTCTGCATTTATTATCTTCAGGCCCGAGTTTTTTTATATACTGTCTAAATGTTCGACTCTCTGGCCAACATTGCAGATATTTATTATTTTTTTAAATCTTTCGACCTAAATTTTTCTTTACTTTGACCTAACTTTTCGATTTTATTGTTAAAATTATCGACTTTTTTGGCCCCCATTTTTGATTTTTCGTTTAGTTTGCATTTATTATCTTTAGGTCCGAGTTTTCCATGTTTTGTCTAAATTTTCGACGTTTTGATCAACATTGTGGATTTTTTTAAATCTTTTGCCCTAAATTTTTCTTTATTTTTTTTTTATTTGTCTGTTAAAATTTTTCTTTCCTTGGTCCACTATTTTTAGGCCAGATCTTTAGATATTTGGTCTGAATTTTTTAACGTAGGTATATATTTTTTTCATTTTTGGTATATTTTGTATCCTATATTTTACATTTTTTAACTTGGATTATTGATTTTATTTCGTGAATTTTTTTATTTCTTACTATTATTTTCGAATTTCTGATCAGAAACTTATTTTTTGCGGCTGAAAGTGGCAAATTCTTTTTGCTTCTGCCTAAGTTTTCGATTTTTGCCTGCTTTTTTTATTTTTAGATCAGGATTCTTGATTTCTAGGCCCATATTTTAGATTTCTGTATTTCCGATTTTTTTAATTTATTTATTTATTATTGAACGGGTAATCCCAATAATGAAAAATTGGAAACAAAAACTAACATACAAATTAAATTAAATTTAAATCACAAGAAAACAAATTAGCCATAAATTTTATCTTATTTTTTTTTTCTTTATTTTGACCAAAATATTCTATTGGTTTGTAGAAATTTTCGATTTTTTTGTCTGCAATTTTTATCTTTACACTTGTTTTCGATGTTTTGTTTAAATTTTCACCGTTTTAGGCTAGATTGTAGATTTTTTTATTTTTTAGCCTAAATATTTATTACTTTGACGATAAAATTCGATTGGTATGTAGAAATTTTGGATTTTTTGTCTGCATTTTTTATCTTTACGCCCGAGTTTTCGATGTTTTTTTCTAAATTTTGACCTTTTTAGGCCCTATTGTAGGTTTTTATTTTTTTGGCCTATGTTTTGTATTTTCGTTTATTTTGGTTTCAATATTTGGTCTTTTGGCCCAAATTTTCTTTATTTCGACTTAAATTTTCGATTCGTTTGTTAAAAATTTTGATTTTTTGGTCCACCGCTTTGATTTTTGGGTACAAATTTTAGATTTTTGGTCTTAATTTTTTATTTTTTGTCCCTTATTTTAGATTTTCTTGCGATTTTTTTTTTTATTTTTGGGTACAAATTTTGTATTTTTTGTCCCGTATTGTAGATTTTCTTGCGAATTTTTTTTTAATTTTTGGGTATAAATTTTAGATTTTTGTTCGTAATTTTTTATTTTTTGTCCCATATTTTAGATTTTCTTGCGATTTTTTTTTTATTTTTACATATACAAACATCTTTATTCACAGAAATAACATTTAAATACATTATCTTAAAAACTTGAAATCCGCGTTCCGTTGTCTGTGAAAGGGCTGTCGATTTTTATTTTTGCTATTATTTTCGAATTTCTTGTTGGAACTTATTTTAAGCTAAAAAGAGTTATTTTTGGCGCTGAAAATGGCAAATTATTTTTCTTTTGCTTGTATTTTCAATATTTTTTTGGTCTGCATTTTTATTTTTAAACCAGGTTTTTTGATTTTTTGGCCGATATTTTAGATCTTCTTCAAAATTTTTGATTTTTTGGCCAAAATATTCGATAAATGGTTCTTTGTTTCTTCAAAAAAGGATATTGTATAAGTGGCTCTACCACAACATGTTCTACGAGCCGCCACTGCGTAAGAGTCAGGAATACTATTCCAAGCGTTGAAAATCATCATGTCTTCCTTCTATAGGTCAATCAAAGCAGACCACTTGTGTTGTGTAAGATGTAATTTTTTTCTTACCAAGTTTTTTTTTAATGAAAATATTATTGCGCCTTCCGTGAATATTTGTGCCAGAGCCGCACTTAAGGAGCCAAAGAGCCACATGCGGCTCTGGAGCCGTACTTTGCTGACCACTGGTATAGGGTATCCCACGAAAAAGTTGCATTTTAAAATTGCTATAAAAAAAAGACGGGTGGATATTTTTCAATTATTCTTTTTTTATTAAATAGCCCCAACATTGCGGTTTAATAGTGGAAGACCACTTCATTCATATGGCTGCCCCGGCTGGCTTTGCAGTAGCCCATTCTGTCGACCCAATTTTTCATGACATTTTCGATGGTGTGGCCTTCAATGGCTGCAATGGCGACTTCAATCTCGTGCTTTAAGTCGTCAATCGTGTCTGGATGGTTGGCGTAGCACTTATCCTTGACGGCTCCCCACAAAAAATAGTTCAACGGGGTCAAATCGCAGCTGCGAGGCGGACAGTTGACATCGCCGTTTCGGCTAATTATGCGATTTTCGAACGTACCGCGCAAAAGTTTGAGTGTAATGTTGGCTGTTGCACGTGGCGCCGTCCTGCTGGAACCAAATGCCGCCGATGTCTTCCTCTCCTCGGGAAAAGACAAAATTTTCCAAAATGTCGCGATAGCGCTCACCATTGACGGCTACGGCGGCTGCTGCTACGTTTTCGAAAAAAAAAAATGGACCAATGATACCGCCGGACTACATACCGCACCAAACAGTGTGCGCATTTTTCTTGCAGTTTCGGTTGAAGACTCACCATTTTGGAAGTAAGTATTCAATATTTCCCAATTTTCTTCGAGCGTAAACTTAACCATTTCGTAAACCGCAAACCTTTTACTAAATATTTGACACATTGGCAAAGTCATTCGAGCTGTCAAAGGGATAGTTCAAAAAGCAACCGATAGATGGCCCATCCGTTATGTGTACAACTTGCATGCAATGACCATTTTTCGCTCGTATGAATTGCATACAACTTCATATTAGCGAGAAATGTGTGTCATGTCGTGCTCGTTGTACTTTTATATACCATCATCTATTTTGTTTATCTCATGTTAAACGTGTATTGATAATAAATAAAATAGAAACTACCTTACTTATTGCAGAGAGTATTAAATAAATTCAAAAAAACGAAATATAGCCTGAATATATAAATATTCAACCTGTTCGTAACTGTTACGAACAGGTTGAATATTTATATATTCAGGCTATATTTCGTTTTTTTGAATTTAAGTGTGTTGATAATTATTAGGATCATAATATTACAATAACTCCAGAAAACGTTAATAACGAATCAATCAATTTATAGTATCATCAATTTATCCACATTCAAACGCATTATATTTATTTTAGAAATTTTGTCCGACTCTTATCACTCACACATTTCTGTTTGAAATAATTTATTTCATCGCTGGCATCCAAACGTTAAGCTTTGTAACCTGATTACATGTATTTTCAAACATTCAGATGTATTTTTCATTCGCCCGGATACAAACGATATTCTCTTTACTCTGTGCTCGCGAATGTAATTTCTACATTTATCTCCAGCCACGATAAAAAAAAAATCTCATTAATTTCCGTTAAAACTAAAACGAAAACTAATTAACTGTATTCCGTAGAAATAGATCCCTTGTTGACGATGGTATTCGTATCTATGCCCACACATAAATCCAACGCGGCGAGCTCCCAGAGGTAGAGGGCGCAAATAAATTTATCTTCTATGAAATCTAACAAAAAGCAGCCTGCGAATTCACTCAACGCAATCGAACCGTATTTCACGAAAATGCTATAATTACGGGATTAATGGAATGTTCGGATGGGAAAATCATGAAATGTACGCGATGGCTTTATTTGAAATCTAGTTTGAGTGAAACTAATTACTTGTGTGAGAAATTTAATTAGTCCTGGATTTAATTAGTCAAAAAAAAATCGCGAAAAAACTCGATTTTTCAAACCGTCGTAACTTGGTTCGATTTGATCGAAAATCGATTAATCTTTCAGTTTGGGAAAGATTCAAGTTTTATCTGTAAGAATGTGTAGTTGATTTTGACCCCAAGTCCAACCCACCCTCCGTAACAACGCGATGGAAAAAAATGTTTTTTATGTAAAAAATTGTTCAACTTTGACAAGCTGTACCGTGCACAAAAAAAATCGGCGGGAAATTTCACCACAATGGCAGAAAAATTTAATCAATTTCCTTCAAATGCCTTAAAAATTCGAGTGGTTTCGATGATTTGGAGCAAAGTTATGAATTTTTGAAAAAAAAATTACATTTTTCACTTTTTTGGCCATAACTTGAGTAATTTTTCACACTTTTTGTAGGGGTTTTCAGGGGGTCACGAAAGTCAAAAACTTCTCAGATCGCGAAATTCCATCGAGTTTCGTGCGAAATTCGCCTAGTTATAGCCAAAAAGGCGCAAAATGTAATTTTTTTTCGAAACTGCATAACTTCGCGCCAAATCATCGCATCGACTTGAATTTTGGAGGAAATTGGAGGAAAATGATTTAGCTTTATTACCATGCTGACCGATTGAGTCCATGATTGTTTTCTTGCACACGGTACAAGAAACCAAATTTGCACATTTAAACTTCAAAAACATTTTTTTTTTCCTTTAGGGGGTGGCAGGGAGTGAAATCGTTTTAGCAACAAAACAATTCACATGACGTTGAAGAGAAAATTTGAAACTACTCAGACTGCAAAAGTTTATCGATTTTGGTGCAAAATTACTCAAGTTATGGCAAAAAAAGTGAAAAATGTAAATTTTTTTCAAAAATTCATAACTGCGCCAGATAAGTAAATTGGAGGAAAATAATTGAACTTTATTGACATGCTGACCGATTGAGTCCACGTTTTTTTTTTGCACACGGTACAAGAAACCAAATTTGCATATTTCATTTGTAACTTCAAAAATATTTTTTTTCCTTTAGGGGGTGGCAGGGGGTGGAATCGTTTTACCAACAAAATAATTCACATGACGTTGAAGAGAAAATTTGAAACTGTTCAGACTGCAAAAGTTTATCGATTTTGGTGCAAAATTACTCAAGTTATGGCAAAAAAAGTGAAAAATGTCAATTTTTTTTCAAAAATACATAACTTTGCTCCTAATCATCGCATCGACTTGAATTTTGGAGTAGATTGGAGGAAAATGATTGAACTTTATTGCCATGCTGAGCGATTGAGTGCAAGATTTTTTTTTGCAAACGGTACAAGAAACCAAATTTGCACATTTCATTTTTAACTTCAAAAACATTTTTTTTCCTTTAGGGATGGCAGGGGGTGAAATCGTTTTAGCAACAAAACAATTTACATGACGTTGAAGAGAAAATTTGAAACTGTTCAGACTACAAAAGTTCATCGATTTTGGTGCAAAATTACTCAAGTTATGGCCAAAAAAGTGAAAAATGTCTATTTTTTTCATAAATTCATAACTTCGCGCCAAATCATCGCATCGACTGGAATTTTTGAGTAAATTGGAGGAAAATGATTAAACTTTATTGCCATTCTGACCGATTGAGTTCAAGATTTTTTTTTTGTACATGGTACAAGAAACCAAATTTGCACATTTCATTGTTAACTTCAAAAACATTTTTTTTTCCTTTAGGGGGTCGAATCGTTTTAGCAACAAAAAAATTCACTTGACGTTGAAGAGAAAATTTGAAACTCTTCAAACTGCAAAAGTTCATCGATTTTGGTGCAAAATTACTCAAATTATGGCCGAAAAAGTGAAAAATGTCATTTTTTTTTTCTCAAAAATTCACAACTTTGTTCCGAATCATCGAAACGACTCGAATTTTTAAGGCATTTGAAGGAAATTGATTAAATTTTTCTGCCATTGTGGTGAAATTACCCGCCGACTTTTTTTGCGCACGGTACAGCTTGTCAAAGTTGGACCATTTTTTACATAAAAAAACTTTTTTTTTCCATCGTGTTGTTACGGGAGGGTGGGTTGGACTTGGGGTCAAAATCAACTACACATTCTTAAAGATAAAACTTAAATCTTTCCCAAACTGCAAGATTCATCGATTTTCGACCAAATTGAACCAAGTTACGACGGTTTGAAAAAGCAAGTTTTTTCGCGATTTTTCGAGTGGCGCGTTTGAGTGTATTTGTCCTGGTACTGGTAATAAATTGATTTAAAGAACTTTGAAATTTTGACATGGCTTTACAATTGCCCGAAGAAAATTTTGCGATAATAAAATGGCTGCAATAGAAACACGGGTGTGAAGTTAGCAATAGATCCAGCAATAGATTTTAAAAATTCATTTCTTGGAGAAAACATTAGCAATTCGAAAAAAAGTTAACCATACCATTAGAGAAGGTCTAAATTAATAACACAAAAAGAATCAACCATTAATTTTAACCCTTTATATTTTTTCACCCCTTTCAAAAAAGTTTTTTTTTTAAGTTTGCGATCAGCCGTAACTAAATAAAAATTCTTATTCTTATCACTAATAAAGGTACTTTCATAAACAAAAGTCAAAGAAACGTTACGAACACTCCTTCGAACCAAAAAAAAAAAAATTTCTCCGTAAGTCGCAGAAATCAACATTTCGCGATTTAAATCTTGATTTTTGACAAAGTTTGCAATCAGCCATAACTAAATAAAAATTCTTATTCTTATCTCTAATAAAGGTACTTTCATAATCAAAAGTCAAAAAAAAGTTACGGGCACTCCTTCAACCCAGAAAAAAAATATTTCTCCGTAAGTCGCAGAAATCCATTCCTCGCGATAAAAATCTCGATTTTTGACAAAGTTTGCAATCAGCCATAACTAAATGAAAATTCTTATTCTTATCACTAATAAACGTACTTTCATAATCAAAAGTCAAAAAAATCTTACAGGTGCTCCTTCAACCCAAAAAAAAATAATTTCTCCGTAAGTCGTAGAAATCCACATTACGCGATATAAATTTCGATTTTTGACAAAGTTTGCAATCAGCCATAACTAAATAAAAATTCTTATTTTTATCACTAATAAAGGCACTTTCATAATCAAAAGTCAAAAAAACGTTACGAGCACTTTTTCAACCCAGAAAAAAATTATTTCTCAGTAAGTCGCAGAAATCCATACCTCGCGATATCAATCGCCATTTTTGACAAAGTTTGCAATCAGCCATAACTAAATAAAAATTCTTATTTTTATCACTAATAAAGGCACTTTCATAATCAGAAGTCAAAAAAACGTTACGAGCACTTTTTCAACCCAGAAAAAAATAATTTCTCCGTAAGCCGCAGAAATCCACATTTCGCGATATTAACCTCGATTTTTGACAAAGTTTGCAATCAGCAATAACTAAATAAAAATTCTTATTCTTATCACTAATAAACGTACTTTCATAATCAAAAGTCAAAATAACGTTACCCGCACTCCTGCAACTCAGAAAAAAATAATTTCTCGGTAAATCGCAGAAATCCATATTTCGCGATATAAATCTCGATTTTTGACAAAGTTTGCAATCAGCCATAACCAAATAAAAATTCTTATTCTTATCACTAATAAAGGTACTTTCATAATCAAAAGTCAAAAAAACGTTACGGGCACTCCTTCAACCCAGAAAAAAATAATTTCTCCGTAAGTCGCAGAAATCCACATTTCGCGATAAAAATTTCTCGATTTTTGACAAAGTTTGCAATCAGCCATAACTAAATAAAAATTCTTATTCTTATCACTAATAAAAGTACTTCCATAATAAAAAGTCAAAGAAACGTTACGGGCACTCCTTCAACCCAGAAAAAAATAATTTCTCCGTAAGCGAGACGGACTTACGGAAATTTTATTGTTGAAGGAGTTCTCATAACATTTTTTTAACTCTTGATTATTAAAGTACTTATATTAGTGATAAGAATAAGCGTTTTTATTTATTTAGGACAGATTGCAAACTTAAAAAAAAACTAAAACTTCTTTGAAAGGGGTGAAAAAATATAAAGGGTTAAAATTATGGGTTGTTTTTTTTTGTGTTAATAATTTAGACTTTCCCTAATGGTATGGTCAACTTTTTTTTCGAATTGCTTTTCTTTTCTCCGAGAAATGAATTTTTTAAATCTATTGCTGGATCTATTGCTAACTTCATATCCGTGAAGTTATAAAAATGACATAAGTTGCATAAAGAAAATCCATATATTTTCCATCAGACTCACACACGATGGCATGATATGTTGAATGTTTGCGCGATAATGTTAACCACTGTACACACAATAATTTATTTCGTTAATATCTTTAATACTTTCGAAATTTTTCATTACAAAAATTCTGCCAAAAAAGAAATGAAATTATTAAAAGGCATATAAATTTTAACATGTCAATACCTATGATACATTGATAGGAAAAAACGCACTGCATAATCAATAAACTATCCAGTTTGTGTTATATGTATATTATTTCCAATAAATGTCAGATAACCGCACTAGTGCGATAAAGTACGTCATTACAACCTTAAATTAAATTAATTACCGTTTTCTAATATTTGTATGTTGTCTTGTTGAATTATGCCTTTTGAGGTTACAAGTTAATTAATTACAAGTATACCTCCCATAACCGATAATAATAATAATGCAATAATAACTGGTCAAGTTGATGAATCCCTATTATCCACACTACCACAGTATTTTAACAAATTGAAATGAAGCAGGAGAATCACAGCCAACTTAATCATCCAATTATATTCGAGAATTAAAATAATTAGGAAATAATAACACAGTGCAGATTGGCAGATGATATAATTTATGCGAAAATGTTGGGAAAAATTACACCTAGAATCCGCGAACTTTTTCCCTAAAGGAATAATAAAATTAAATTTGTTTCGGACCGAAAAAACTAACTGCATACATTAAAATGCTCAAACCCCCGGTGCATCGCCCCCACACAGAGGGCGCCAAAATGCAAATGTGATGATTTAAATAAAGTACGACACAAACATTTTTACGGATCGCGTAAATGCCCCCGCAATTTATGGCCGGATTTAAATTTTACGACGCGGCCCTAAATCCAAACATTAATATTTATTATTTATAACTCTAATCTACTTTCCCCCCAGTCTCGATTTCCAAAATAAAAAACTTTAGCACACTAACTCACGCGGGGTGTATTAAGCTGACGATCACTTTGTTCTATTTCCGGAGGGCTGATTGCCATCACGACATATCACTGAATATGTCAATAATGATTTAACATAACGCACGAATGTGTCTATAGCGCTTCGATATAAATTATTGCACCGATGAAAAGGATTATTCATCGATTATGATTTTGTATTAGAACGTACGATTTATGATCGTGTTTACAATCAGATTGCAAATGTCGAGAGATAGAAATAAAAGTGCATTTATACGACGCTTCCATTGTTCTCGCTTAGCTCATATTTCTTAGCAACCTGTAAGAAACTTCTGAAGACTTCCCGAGAATTCTCCGGCATTGTTATTTCTGTTCAATAGTTTCCTATCCAATATCCTTTCTTGTCTATTCAAGTTTATAATAACATGAAAATAAGCGATGCCATTATGTAACTATTTATAGGCATGTGGTGGTTACCTACGAGACTATTACATGGGAAGGATTTTAATTTTTAATTTGTGCTTTAATAAAATTGCAAACATTTAAAAGTAATCTTAAATTGGATTAGCTATACTGTGGGAAAGGGATAAAAAGTGCGCCCCTGAAAATTGAAATTAAATATTAGCAGAGGGAATACTTATTATAGACTTCATTAAAATGCCCAACACCACATTTCCAAAGTTAAAAAAATCGGAAAGTGCATGTTTAAGTGAGTGAACAAAAAAAATGCTGAAGTGGACTAGTTGTAGTGCATCGTTCTTTGTAACACAAGTTGATTTACAACTTATAGAAGTGGTTGAAGAAAAAAAACTATAAAAATCACCCATTTTTTGGACAAAAACTCTCATGAAACAATAACTGGCGGATGCTCATTGTTTCAATTTTTTTCTCATGATAGAGGACAAGATTATGCATCGTTTGGTGTAATACACATTGATTTACAACTTGCGGAAGGGGTTGAAAAAAAATAATTACATTTTTAACAAAAATTTGTGGAAGTGGTTGAAAAAAAAAAAACTATAAAAATCACCAATTTTTTTGACAAAAACTGTGATAAAACAATAACTGACGAATGCTCATTGTTTAATTTTTTTCCTCATGGTAGACGACAAGATTCTGCATCGTTTGGTGTAACACTAGTTGATTTACAACTTGTGGAAGTGGCTGAAAAAAAAAATTACTATAAAAATCACCAATTTTTTGGACAAAAACTGTCATGAAACAATAACTGACGAATGCTCATTATTTAATTTTTTTTCTTATGACAAACGACAAGATTCTGCATTGTTTCGTGTAACACTAGTTGATTTACAACTTGTGGAAGTGGTTGAAAAAAAATAATTACTATGAAAATCACTAATTTTTTTGACAAAAACTGTCATGAAAAAATAACTAACGGATAATTATTGTTTACATTTTTTTCCTCATGATAGACGATGAGATTTCTGCATCGTTTGGTGTAACACAAGTTGATTTAAAACTTCCGGAAGTGATTAAAAAAAATAATTACTATAAAAATCACCCATATTTAGACAAAAACTCTTATAAAACAATAACGGATTAATGCTTATTATTTGATTTTTTTTTCATGATAGACAACAATATTGTGCATCGTTTGGTGTAACACAAGTTGATTTACAACTTGCGGAAGTGGTTGAAAAAAAAATTACAATAAAACTCACCAATTTTTTTAACAAAAACTGTCATAAAATAATACCGAATAAATGCTTATTGTTTAAACTGCTTCTCATTATAGACAACGAGATTTTGCATCGTTTGTTGTGACACAAGTTTATTTACAACTTGCGGAAGGGGTCGAAAAAAAATTACAATAAAAATCACCAATTTTTTTGATAAAAACTGACATGAAACAATAACTGACGGATGCTCATTGTTTAAATTTGTTTTCTCATGATAGACGACGAGAATGTGCATTGTTTGGTGTAACACAAGTTGATTTACAACTTTAGGAAGCGGTTGAAAAAAAATAATTACTGTGAAAATCGCCATTTTTTTAGACAAAAACTGTCTAATATAAACGAATAAATGCTCATTCTTTAAACTGTTTCTTATGATAGACAACGATATTCTGCATCGTTTGATGTAACACAAGTTGATTTACAATTTGCGGAAATGGTTGAAAAAAAATAATTACTATAAAAATCACCAATTTTTTTGACAAAAACTGTCATAAAATAATAACGAATAAATGCTCATTGTTTAAACTATTTCGCATGATAGACAACAATATTCTGTATCGTTTGGTGTAACACAAGATGATTTACAACTTGCGGAAGGGATTGAAAAAAAAATTATCAACACCCATTTTTTAGACAAAAACTGTCATAAAACAATAACGGATTAAAGCTCATTGTTTAAACTTTTTTTCATGATAGACAACAATATTCTGCATGGTTTGGTTAACACAAGTTGATTTACAACTTGTTGAAGGGGTCGCAAAAAAAATTACAATAAAAATTCACCAATTTTTTTTGACAAAAATTGTCATAAAATAATAACGCATAAATGCTCAATTTTTAAACTTTTCTCATGATAGACAACGATATTCTGCATCATTTGGTGTAACACAATTAGATATACAACTTGCTGAATGGGGCGAAAAAAAATAATTACAATAAAAATCACCAATTTGTTTGAAAAAAAAACTGTCATGGAACAATAACTAATGGATGCTCATTGTTTGAACTTTTTCTCATGAACGACAACGAGATTTTGCATCGTTGGGTGTCATACAAGTTGATTTACAACTTGTGGAAGTGGTTGAAAAAAAAAATAATTACCATGAAAATCACTCATTTTTTGGACAAAAACTGTCAGAAAACAATAACGGATAAATTCTCATTCTTTAAACTTTTTCTCATGATAGACAACAAGATCATGCATCGTTTGGTGTCATACAAGTTGATTTAGAACTTGTGGAAGTAGTTGAAAAAAATAATAATTACCATGAAAATCACTCATTTTTAGAACAAAAACTGTCACAAAACAATAACGGATATATTCTCATTTTTAAACTTTTTTTCATGATAGACAACAAGATCATGCATCGTTTAACACAAGTTGATTTACAACTTGTGGAAGCGGTTAAAAAAAATAATTACCATGAAAATCACTCATTTTTAGGACGAAAACTGTCATAAAACAATAACGGATAAATGCTAATTCTTTAAACTTTTTTTTATGATAGACAACAAGATCATGCATCGTTTGGTGTAACACAAGTTGATTTACAACTTGTAGAAGTGGTTGAAAAAAAATAATTACCATGAAAATCACCATTTTTTTCGACAAAAACTGGAATAAAACAATAACGCATTAATACTAATTGTTTAAACTTTTTCTCAAGATAGACAACAAGATCATACATCGTTTGGAGTCATACAAGTTGATTTACAACTGGTGGAAGTGGTTGAAAACAAAATAATTACCATGAAAATTACACATTTTTTGGACAAAAACTGTCAGAAAACCATAACGGATAAATTCTCATTCTTTAAACTTTTTCTCATGATAGACAACAAGATCATGCATCGTTTGGTGTCATACAAGTTGATTTAGAACTTGTGGAAGTAGTTGAAAAAAAAAATAATTACCATGAAAATCACTCATTTTTAGGACAAAAACTGTCACAAAACAATAACGGATATATTATGATTCTTTAAACTTTTTTTCATGATAGACAACAAGATCATGCATCGTTTAACACAAGTTGATTTACAACTTGTGGAAGCGGTTAAAAAAAATAATTACCATGAAAATCACTCATTTTTAGGACGAAAACTGTCATAAAACAATAACGGATAAATGCTAATTCTTTAAACTTTTTTTTTATGATAGACAACAAGATCGTGCATCGTTTGATGTAACACAAGTTGATTTACAACTTGTAGAAGTGGTTGAAAAAAAATAATTACCATGAAAATCACCAATTTTTTCGAGAAAAACTGCAATAAAACAATAACGCATTAATACTAATTGTTTAAACTTTTTCTCAAGATAGACAACAAGATCATGCATCTTTTGGTGTCATACAAATTGATTTATAACTTGTGGAAGTGGTTGAAAAAAAATAATTACCATGAAAATCACTCATTTTTAGGACAAAAACTGTCACAAAACTATAACGGATATATTCTCATTCTTTAAACTTTTTTTCATGATAGACAACAAGATCATGCATCGTTTAACAGAAGTTGATTTACAACTTGTGGAAGCGATTAAAAAAAATAATTACCATGAAAATCACTCATTTTTAGGACGAAAACTGTCATAAAACAATAACGGATAAATGCTAATTCTTTAAACTTTTTTTTATGATAGACAACAAGATCATGCATCGTTTGGTGTAACACAAGTTGATTTACAACTTGTAGAAGTGGTTGAAAAAAAAATAATTACCATGAAAATCACCAATTTTTTCGAGAAAAACTGCAATAAAACAATAACGCATTAATACTAATTGTTTAAACTTTTTCTCAAGATAGACAACAAGATCATACATCGTTTGGAGTCATACAAGTTGATTTACAACTGGTGGAAGTGGTTGAAAACAAAATAATTACCATGAAAATCACACATTTTTAGGACGAAAACTGTCATAAAACAATAACGGATTAATTTTCATTCTTTAAACTTTTTCTCAAGATAGACAACAAGATCATGCATCGTTTGGTGTTATACAAGTTGATTTACAACTTGTGGAAGTGGTTGAAAAAAAAAATAATTACCATGAAAATCACTCATTTTTAGAACGAAAACTGTCACAAAACAATAACGGATAAATTTTCATTCTTTAAACTTTTTGTCAAGATAGACAACAAGATCATGCATCGTTTGATGTAACACAAGTCGATTTACAACTTGTGGAAGCGGTTGAAAGAAAAAATAATTACCATGAAAATCACCAATTTTTTCGAGAAAAACTGCAATAAAACAATAACGCATTAATACTAATTGTTTAAACTTTTTCTCAAGATAGACAACAAGATCATGCATCGTTTGGTGTCATACAAATTGATTTACAACTTGTGGAAGTGGTTGAAAAAAATAATTACCATGAAAATCACCCATTTTTAGGACAAAAACTGCCATAAAACAATAACGGATAAATGCTCATTCTTTAAACTTTTTCTCATGATAGACAACAAGATCATGCATCGTTTGGTGTAATAAGTTGATTTACAACTTGTGGAAGTGGTTGAAAAAATAATAATTACCATGGAAATCACCCATTTTTAGGACAAAAACTGCCATAAAACAATAACGGATAAATGCTCATTCTTTAAACTTTTTCTCATGATAGACAACAAGATCATGCATCGTTTGGTGTAATAAGTTGATTTACAACTTTGTGGAAGTGGTTGAAAAAATAATAATTACCATGGAAATCACCCATTTTTTGGACAAAAACTGCCATAAAACAATAACGGATAAATTCTTATTCTTTAAACTTTTTTTCATGGTAGACAACAAGACCATGCATCGTTTAGTGTAATACAAGTTGATTTACAACTTGTGGAAGTGGTTGAAAAAAAAATAATTACAATAAAAATCACCCATTTTTTTCTAACAGATGCTCATTATTTAAACTTTTTTTCATAATAGATGACGAAATTCTGCATCGCTTGGTGTAACACAAGTTGATTTGCAACTTGTGGAAGGGGCAAAAAAAAAATAATTACAATAACAATTGCCCATTTTTTAAACAAAAACTGTCATAAAATAATAACGGATAAATGTTCATTGTTTAAAGACAAGGAGATTCAGCATCGTTTGGTGTAACACAAGTTGATTTACAACTTGTGGAAGTGGTTGAAAAAATATAATTACAATAAAAATCACCCATCACAAAACCTGTGATGAAATAATAACTAATAGATGCTCATTGTTAAAACTTTTTCTCATAATAAACGACGAAATTCGACATCGTTTGGTGTAACACAAGTTGATTTACAACTTGTGAAAGTGGTTGAAAAAAAAAATTACAATAAAAATCACCCATTTTTTTTCGACAAAACCTGTGATGAAAAAATAACTGATAGATGCTTATTGGTAAAACTTTTTTTCGTGATAGACAACGAGATTCTGCATCACTTGGTGTAACACAAGTTGATTTACATCTAGTGCAAGTGGTTTAAACAAAATAATTACTATGAAAATCACCCAATTTTTTGACAAAACTGTCATAAAATAATAACGCATAAATGCTCACAGTTTAAACTTTTTCTCATGATAGACAACAATATTCTGCATCGTTTGATATAATACAAATTGATTTACAACTTGCGGAAGGGGTTGAAAAAAAAATTACAATAAACATCTTCTGGAGGTTTTTTACGTATGTTTCCCTGTATACGTTGGCAATAAGAATTATATGATGATTGTCTTAAAACTGAACACTTATCACGAAGTTAGTTAAAAATTTCATAATGATCCAAGTTATTACTGCACTTGTAATTGTCGTGAGCAATTTTCTTCAGCTTTACTAAGGATATCAAAGTATTATTAAACCATTTGGGATATGTTGTTGATTTAATTTATTTAAATTAACATAGCTAATTGATTACATCATAAAATAGATCAGCCATACAATCGATATCAGTACCAATGAATATCGAATACCAGTTAACCAAACTAAGATTTGTAATTTATATTTTTTTGTGACTTATGTAAGATATGTCGATTGATGTTATAAATGTAATGAAATGAAATGAAATGGAAGAACATAATACTGATATAATCAGCATTTTTTAAATCAAATAAGGATTTAATATGATGTAAATTATTTGTCCAATGCAGAATTCATAACCGTAGTGATGAATAGAATTATTACACAATAAATCAGAGGATAGTACTATTTTAATTTAATTAAATTTAGAGCTTCATCTTTAAAAATTGGGATTTTCACCCTTATATTAATTATTTTAAAATATTAATAACTCACGAAGATATATTACTACCTTTTTTTGATCCACTGTGCATACATTTTTGGAACAGACTAGTTTGGGGCGCCCGAATTATTAATACACTCGGGCGGCCAACCCGCCTCTGGATTGAATATTCATATACTCCGACTAATCGTCTTGATTAAATATTTGTTAATAATGGTGTTGATGTGAAATTTTTGGCAGTTATATTTGCTATGTTTAATAAATTTAGTGTTCATTTTTATGGGGCACACTTACATTTTATTTACAAGCAATTTAAATAAACAACAACCACACTTCAGAGCAGCTTTCTATCTTTTTATGTTTATTTTTTACTGCGTCTTAACTTTAGATTTTTTTTTGTTACGCCCGTATTCTGTCAATTTAGTCTCTGCAGTTTAAGAGTTCTGGATAAAGTTTGAAGTTGGGAATTCTCTCTCCCGTTTCAATTTATCTCAGGCTTTCGGCAGCAAACTTCCTGTACAAACCAGGATATGCATTTAAAATCCTAATAAGTTTAATTGTTTAAACAGATCTTAACGGGATAGTAATTGTGCTTGAATAAATATACTATAACTCGTGTGATTATTACATTTTTGTTAAAATACAATTTTAACTATCTATTTCATTATATTTAATTTAAATTTAACAACAGTACATTGCTTGCGTAAATGTTTCTGCTCTCAATCATAATTTTAAGACACAAAGTCAACGGATTACCAATTTTATCTGATTAATATTAAACAGTGCGCCGCAAAAGTACAGAATAATTTCAACCAAAAATTAAAAATTGTTTATATTAAAAAGGACCCCGCACTAATCTTATGGGATTTGTTTCCCGGTAAAATCTACTCATTTTCACATATATTCTAGTTCATGATCTACCGAACAAAACATGTCATGGGCACAAGTCCTCTATCTCTCTATCTCTTCAAATACAGAAGTTTCCTATGCTGTCCCTACGAAATCCAGGCACCCTGTATAATAATAATAATAATAATTTATTTGTGTTAGGAATATATAATTTTACACAGGTCAGAATTAGATAAATTAAGTAAAACATTTACAATATGAATAGATGACAATGGATTACATAATAATAATTATTATTATAAACTGATTTCATAAGTTTTACCTTTTTACATAAGGTTACACACAAATATACATACAGGGTGTCCCAGAAGTCGACGTCAAGCCGAAATCTTTTAACAGACTAAGTCATGAGAGTTATCAGAAAAATATAAAAAAAATCCAAATAATGTATTTAAAAAATTATGGCCATTTAAAAACAAAACGAGAAAATCTACAGCCTGTGACGGTATTTAATTTATTACAAGCATAACAAATGTTTAACATCAATTAAAATTACAAAAGATGTTCAAACTGCCTTCCTTCAGCCTCAATACAGGCTCGACATCTTCTTAAAAGGGATCTTGTTATCCGAGATTACATAACAACAAAAATGATGAAAAAAAGATGATATTTGTAGTAACAGGAGTGAAAAGACCGTCACAGGCTGTAGATTTTCTCGTTTTTTTTTTTAATTTCATTGATCAAATCGTACATGCAGTATTTAAAAACCGAATTTACCACTGTCAAATCATGAATGGTTTACACTTTGAATATTTCCTGTAAGTTTAGTTTGATTACATTACTCATTTGTTAAACAATTTGATATTACAAAAAATAAATATCCAAGATATTTTCTTTTTATTGATTTTTTTTTAGATAAAGGTAATCAAGTTTTGTGTCGTTGAAAAGAGAAAAAAAAACTCTATCAAATGAGTATAAAAAATATATGCCTTGTCATTTAAAAAAATGTAAGTGTTATTTGTTGCGCTTTTATTTATAGCAAAAAATAAAATTGATATATCCAAGGTGGTGGATAACTAAGTGTCAAATAACTTCTATTTAAAACTTTTTTCTCTAAAGTGGATATTTACTGAGCTATACGGAATATTCCATACTTTTCGGACACCCTGTATCTTACATACAGAGAATGATACTATTATTTCAATTCATGTATTAAATCAGCAAATCGGGAGAAACTCCATAAAATTAAAGACCCGATCCATAACGTGGAAGATAATAGGACACTTAATTGAGGAATTTCAATAAAGGTAATGGTTACGATTCGAGTTTATTGTCAATAAATTAAGTTTATCTGCGTAATACACTAATTTATATGGTCACGTTGAGATATATTTTAACCGAAATTGTCTTATGGCATAATACCCTAATAGATGTATAAATTATATTTAATTGTACGGGTCAAGGATTCAATTTATTTTAAAGCTTGTGACGTTACCTTAATTGTACATAAACTTTATTTTTGTTTATACATTAAATCTAATTCTGTTGTATAACTAAGTAATCAAATATATAAAAAAAAATTAATGCGGCAATGTGTCAACATTTAGTTGCTTAAAAAATCTTTATTTAACTTGAAAGTTTGCCATTTAAGAAGAATTGAACATAATGATCTATTCATCATTAAGTAAGTTGATTTGAAATTAAGAAAAAATATGATAAACCATAGATTCTGTGGGTCTTAAAATAGTTAACCTCTCAGGAAATCAACTGAAGGCTCCTGCAGAAATTACCTTTTTTGGTTGCGCTAACAGAGATTTTTCGTTGGGATAACTTACCCATATCCCATTTGCGCACAAGGGTACCAAAAAATAAACAGCTGAGGGCAAACCCACCTCGGAAAAAAAGACAATTTTTGTTTGAGTTGAGGATGATTAGTCTGTCTTCAGATTTTGACTATGATTCCAATCTGCCAAACTTAGAGAGCACTTTGGAACTTTTCTCGAAGATTTTCGATAAGGAACTAATGGTAAACTTAAGCAATCAATATGCTCAACAAAATAACCAGAAACCAAACATAGAATATCATAAAGTCATAGGAATCCTAATTCTTAGTGGACAAGTGCCAAGGCGGAGGATTTTCCGAGAGTGCGACAAAGATGGTCATAATCACTTGATTTAATGGGACAGATATTTGGTATAAATGGGCAAAATATCAGGAAACCCCCTTTTATGGCATCAAATTGTAGCCTTATCAAAAAAATAATACTTTGTTATTGATTCATGATAACTTAAATGAGTTAGTGTAACTAGCTACCCATAGTGTGTTAAAGCGGAACGCTCCTATAAATAAAATACAACAGATACATATGTAACGAAAACCTTTTACCCGTTGGGAGTGTGTTTAAATATAAAAGGGCATTAATACATGTAAAATGTTCATTTAGTCCAACGCTTCGTCCTCCTGGCGATTTACTTTAAAATGCAATTAGTTAGTTCACTGAAACTTTTTCATTTATCCAGTAATCCTTTATTTAATTAAAACTGCAGAGAAAATTAAAAAGGGTTCCAAGATATTAATACTAGAGCGACTGTGAAAGATATCTGTGTCTGTCCACTAGAATTTAATCCTGAAAATATTGAAATTGAAATAATTTCCGGTGGAATTTTCACATGCGCCGGCAAAACCGTTCCACTGGGGGGGAATTTGTGGCGGTTAAATATTTTAATTTTCACAAATACGGGCGTCTATGTATGAGGAATATTTTCCATGATGAATCGCACGCACATTTGACGCAACGGGCAATTTCCTAGAGTTTTGAAAAGCTGCCCCACTTGAACATTTACTGCTTAACGGAGCAAAAGGAATTCCTGCTGCGCATTTTGAATATAAAAAAATCCTTTATGCCCATGTTATTGCGGATTTATAAATACGGTATGCAAAATGTAAGAAAAAAAAATGGAATTGGAATTTTCTGATTTAAGAATCGTTAAAATTTATACTGTCATAATGTTCAATTACGCGGTGTTGGCGTAATGAAGTGCGAGCACTTGAATTTTTTTTAAATTTCCGTCATTTAGGGGAGTCAATGGGCCGCGACTTTTACGGCTTCTTGATGAAATCGGGGCAATTTTCATAAGCCCTAATAAGCGCTTAATCCTTGTATCTTTAAGGGGCACTTGCTTTATATAAAACTTAATTATTTTCCGAAATAACCAGATAAAATACAATCTCTCTACAGTAGTAACATTAGACATAGATGGAAAATCTCGTGATCTACGACTAGTAACGGTTACAATTGCTACCACTGAAACTGCATATAATAGAAATTCCAACTTATTTATGTAAGTAGTTACATTTTCAAATGGTGCATGAACCAGTTGCGCAATTCATAGTTCGAAAATTGACACCTGAGTACACACGCGGCCAATATTCGGATTCCATTAGCAAAATAAACGGACAATGGGTAACAAAATATAAATTCCCAGTGGCGCTAATATTGCGCTTATGCCATCCGTAATGCTATCAAATTTGCAAATTTACGTCCCAAAACAACGGACAAACATAAATATGATTGTTTTGATGTTCGGTCGGGATTTAATTTAAAACTATCGATTATTAGTAATGCATGTCGAAAGCGATTTGCCGTGTCTATTTCAATTCACATCACTCCATTATAAATGAGCTTTTACTATGTGCTCGTTGAAATGGGAAAATAAAAGCGAAATTATAATATAACGATGCAAAAAATAGTTATCTGTCACCATTTATTGCATGCATTTTTCGTTGTATTGTTTTATGTATTTTTAATACAGAATGCGCGGCAAAGGTGTGGAATAAATGCATTCAAAATTTAAAAAGTAAAAATTCCACTGACTGATTATCAAAATACAATGTCTATTTTAATGTCTGAGTTTTCGGGTTTATTTTTTAAGTAAGTAAGTAAGTAATTTATTTGGTGTTGTATACATACGTGTTAACACAGGTCAAAATAATATTTAATCTAATCACAGGTATGTTAAATAAAAACTAGGACACTAAGACACTAGTTTGAAATACTAGAAACTAATACGTTATTAAACAAGACAATTTAAAATATATACAATAATATAATAAATTTAACAGTAAATAATTTTACTTACAATAAAACTCATCTAAACTGTAAAATCGATTTGCATGTAAAAAAAATTTTAACGAACATATGAACTTTTTACTTGTTTCATGTTGTTTGACTGTTTCAGGAAGTGCATTGTAGATTCTCGAAACGTAGAATAAATGAGATTTCTCATAAAAACGATTGTTTTGAATATTCGGCCGGACAAATTTTGAACATTGTCTGGTGTTATGATGATTAAAGTCCGGATTTATATGCGCTAAAAAAAGGCATTATAATTTTTTTATATGCGCTAAAAAATGGCATTATATTTTTTTTATATGCGCTAAAAAGGTATTATAATTTTTTTATATGCGCTTAAAATTACCCAATATTTGCGACAAAATTATTCAAAATAAAAAAATACGAATAGCAACTGATGATAATTTATTTATTGGAATTAGGGATGGGCGATATTTCACATATCTGTGATTTTTTACCTATATTAAAAAATCATAGATCGTTACTGTTACTAATAGGTGAATTTCACTGCTTAAAATCACTGCTACTTAAAACCACCTACTTCAAATCACTACTACTTAAAATCCCTGCTATTTAAACTGTGACAAACCGTGATTGCTACTTAAACTGTGACTGTTACTTAAAACATAATTGTAAGAAGACAATTCAAGGTGGCATTTCTAAATGTCATTTAATATTCATTACTTTATTCTCCCATTTGTGCAAGGTATTGTATTTAAATTTTAAATAAATATTTAATAAAAAAGACAAATATTTATAAAATGCCGTAGTATACCATATAAAATGAAATAAATTACAACTTATTTACTAACAATTATTAATTAATTAATTGAGATTTTATAAAAACGAAAAAAAATTCTTGCCCGGCATGGAATTGAACCACAAACTCGTGTGATCGAAAGTGATGAGTCCGCTAACTTAATAAACCCAAAATGACATAAAACTCATTTTAATTTATCTAAACATACAGTTTAAAATAATACCACGAAACTAATTTTGAAATTGCAAACTTCATGAACTGAAAAAAATAAATAAAAACAATTTACCAAACTGCGAAAATCTCCAAATGCTCCTTGTTCATGCGCTCAAAAAATTAAAATAGAAATCTTCAAAAATCCATATCTATTGAAAAGTGTTAAATTTACAAAAACCGAATTGATTTTGAATAAGCGATACTTCGGCCGTTGCTGATCATTTTTTATTGAATTTTGTCTACGCATTTTATTTTTTTCCGCGATGTTTTCATTCAGGTGCTCACAAAATTATAACTAAAATTTTCAAAAATCCATATCTCCATTAAAAACTGTGAAATTTACAAAAAAACATATTTATTTTAAATAAGCGATACTTCGACCATTGGGGACATTTTTTAATGAATTTTTTCTACCCGTTTTATATTTTTTTCTGCGATATTTTCATTCAAGTGCTCAAAAAATTAAAACGAAAATCTTCAAAAATCGATATCTCTGTTGAAAATTGTTGAATTTACAAAAATCAAATAGATTTTGAATGAGCAATACTTTGGCCATTAAGGATGAGTTTTTATGGAATTTTTCCTGCATGTTTTATATTTTTTCTGCCATGTTTTTGTTCAGGTACTCAAAAAATTAAAACAAAAATTTTCAAAAATCCATATCTATTGAAAATTATTGAATTTACACAAACCAAATTGATTTTGAATTAGCGATACTTCAGCCATTAAGGATAATTTTTTATGGAATTTTGTCTCGCGTTTTACTTTTTTTCTGCGATGTTTTCATTCAAGTGCTCAAAAAATTAAAACGAAAATCTTCAAAAATCCATATCTCTATGGAAAAGTGTTGAATTCATAAAAACCAAATTGATTTTGAATTAAGGATACTTTGGCCATTGAGGATGATTTCTTATGGAATTTCGCCTGAATGTTTTATATTTTTTTCTGCGATGTTTTTATTCAAACGAAAATCTTCAAAAGAACTTTTGAAGATTTTCTGTATTGAAAATTGTTTAATTTACAAAAAGCAAGTTTATTTCGAATAAGCGGTACTTCGGCCATTGAGGATAATTTTTTATGGAATTTTGCTTGCAGGTTTTATATTTTTTTCTGCGATGTTTTGGCCAAGTACTCAAAAACTTAAAACGAAAATTTTCAAATATCCATATCTCTATTGAAAATTGTTGAATTTTCAAGCCCCAAATTAATTTCAAATAAGCGATACTTCGGCCGCTGAGGATAATTTTTTATGGAATTTTATCTGCCCGTTTTATTTTTTTCTGCGTTGTTTTCATTCAGGTGCTCAAAAAATTAAAACTAAAATGTTCAAAAATCCATATCTTCATTAAAAATTGTTGAATTTACAAAAACCAAATTGATTTTGAATAAGCGATATTTATACCATTTAATTTACTGTCTCTAAGAGAAAGACGTTTTGTCACAGACTTAGTACTTCTTTTTAAACTAACGAATGCCTTAGTCAATTCTAGTTTTCTTTTAAGTAGGTTAAATTTTAATGCAGCCTCTGTTCATTACAAAGAACCCAATTAACATTTAGGCCTGAATTTCACAGCACCAATTATGGAATGAATAGCCCTATATGTAGAATAAGGCAACAAATAGTGTCTAGTAATAATATTTTAAATGTTTCTTATGTGCGTTAAATATTTTACTTTTAAGTTGTTACTGTAAAGCACTTTCTGTGCTCATTATGTATATTGTATAGGTATAGCCGTTAATAAAGTTTTAAGTTTGAGGATATTTTTTTAAGGAATTTTTTCTACGCGTTTTGTATTTTTTTCTGCGATATTTTCATTCAAGTGCTCAAAAAATTAAAACGAAAATCTTCAAAAATCTATATCTCTATTGAAAATTGTTGAATTTACAAAAACCAAATTAATTTCGAATAAGCGGTACTTTGGCCATTGAGGATCATTTTTTATGAAATTTTGCCTGCACGTTTTATATTTTTTTCTGCGATGTTTTTGGCCAAGTGCTCAAAAAATTAAAAAGAAAATTTTCAAAAATCCATATCTCCATTGGTTAATGATTTTATATCAAAATAATCCTTCGAGAACAAAGCAAATAATCTTTCAAAAGATGCATTTTTTCAGAGGTAAAACCAAAATAGGAAAACATTTGGCACATACCTAAAACTTTCCAACTTTTTAAATTTACGGAACAAACATTCTGTTATAAGATTCTGAAAAATCTCCAAATACTTCTCGAATTTTGAACTGAATCAAGGATAGTCGTATGTTTATTTGGTATAGCCGATAATATAGCCAACATATTACCTTCAGTCACAGGTATAATATCAAAAGGAACACTATTTACGTGACCAGGTGAACAAATAGCAGAATCATATCAAAAACATTTTTTGCGAAACCATTAACAATTTCAGAAGGTGTTACGACGTTTACTAACCGTGATCACAGTCATTGTTTAAAATCACTGATATTAGAAAGTAGCAATCACAGGTAGCAACGTGATTCAAAAGTAGCAGTTTTGCCCATCTCTAATTGGAATTACAATGTAGAACCAAAATTTGATTTTCATTTTCATTTTAGGTAAAGTCAAATGACATGAGTTCTACAAATCATTTTAATTTTTTCGTATCCCTGGTTTCGATATAATACGCTTCAAATTTTCGCAAAAGTTAGGAAACTAATTTTAAATTTTCGTACAGTTCTTCAGTACTTTTAAAAGCCTCAATTAAAGATATTTCAGCTGTTTCCAAATTCTTGATTGCAGTTATTAAGATGCAAAAATGAGCAATAAAAGCTAATAACAACAAAATCAATTAAAGTTAATGGAAATATTGACTTTATATGTAGTTATATGCGGATATATGCTCAAATAAGTTTAATGTGATAAAACCTCGAAATATTAAGTTATATGCGAAATAAAACTTGGTACTTTTATTTATTTCCGAGAGAAACGTATAGACACAATTCGCCAGTTCCATATGAAAGAGCAAATAAAACATGTAAAAAAATATAAATCCGGACTCTAATGATGATGCACGTTGGACTCGGTATTATACTGATCTCTGTTACGATGGATGAAAATACAAGCTTGAAGAATGTATAAATTGACAGTGGTGTATATTTTTAATTCCTTAAAATGTTCACGGCATGACTCTTGTTGTTTAATCTTTAATATAGCGCGAATAATATTTTTTTAGAGTAACGGCAATTCCTTAATAATTATTGGGTTGCTCCAGTATAATAGTCCGTATGCAATTGTTGATTCAAAATAGGCGAAATATACCGCTCTAAGGGTTGAAAGGTCGAATGAATCACGAATTTTCCTAATTACATAGGTGGCAGAGTTAAGTTTCTTTTTTATGTGGATTATATGTTCTGTCCACGATAAATCATTGGCCAAGACCATTCCCAAAAATTTGCAACTTGAGCTTAACTCTATAGTTTTTACAGCGAGGGTTATTGTTTCGATATTTTCAATTGGTATGTTTTTAAAAAATAATAACATTCGTTTTTGATGTATTAACATATTTGAGTTAAACCATGCAGTTATTTGCTTATTAACTGGCTCAATGTTATCTAATAACTGCATTTTATTTGAGCCGAATACACATATACTTGTGTCATCAGCGTACATAACAGCAGGATAGTCCACACATTCAGGAAGGTCATTTATGTAAACCATGAATAAGATAGGGCCCAGAATTGACCCCTGCGAAATCGCGATGTTTTTAAGTCTTATATCTGATTTATAATTACTTGTCTTTTGCTCTAACGTTTCCCTTATCTCGACTTGTTGATTGCGATTTTTTAAATAATCACTGAAAATATTCAAAACAGAACCCCTTATGCTGTAACGCAGACATGTCAAACAAGCGGCCCGCGGGCCGCATGCGGCCCGCTTACAAGTTGCCTGCGGCCCGGCAAGGTTGGTATCAAATATTTAAAAAAAATTGTATACAAGGTAAAAATAATTTTTTTTTTTTTGTTTTAATTGTAGTTTTTTTTGGTAATGCGGCCCGCGACTTGTGCGTAATACTTGATGTGGCCCTTGGTGGTAAACGTGTTTGACATGCCTGCTCTAGAGACTTCAAAAGGGACATTTCCGTAAAAAAAAATGAAAAAATTTTCACAATCACAATAGACACACACACACAATTTTTTTTTCCCAAAAATATTTGAAATGGATTTTAGGGACCGCAAAACGGATGTTTCCGTTAAAAAAATTTTGGAAAAATTTTCGTGGTCACAATACAAAAACACCCATAATTATTTTTCCAGAAATATCTGAAATGGACTAGAGAGCTCAAAACGTACATTTCCCTTAAAAAAAAAAATTTCACGATTACAATACAGACACACATAATGTTTCTTTTCAATAAATATTTGAAATCAAAAACGGATACTTTCGTAAAAATTTTCACGGTTACAATACAGACACGCATAATTTTTTTTCTAGAAATATTTGAAATGGACTACTCTAATGACCTCAAAACGGATATTTCCGTTAAAAAAATTTTTGGAAAAACTTTCACGCTCACATTATGTACACACACAGACACATACACACTACATTTTTTTTCCAGAAATATTTCAAATGTACTCTAGGGACCTCAAAACAGATATTCCCGTTAAAAAAATTTTTGCAAAAATTTCACGGTTAGTACAGACACACAATTTTTTTCCCAGAAATATTTAAAATGTACGCCAGGGACCTCAAAACAGTAAAAAAAAATTGAAAGAATTTTCACAATCACAATACAGACACACACACACAATTTTTCTTTTCCAGAAATATTTGAAATGGACTCTAGAGACTTTAAAACAGATATTTTTGTAAAAAAATTTGAAAAATTTTTCACAATCACAATGGAGACACACACACACAATTTTTTTTTCCCAGAAATATTTGAAATGGACTCTAGAGAGCTCAAAACGAATATTTCCGTTAGAAAAATGTTTGGAAAAAATTTCACAGTAACAATACAGACATACAAACAATTTTTACAGACACACATACAATTTTTCTTTTGCAGAAACATTTGAAATAGACTCTAGAGACCCGAAAACGGATATTTCCGTGAAAAAAAATTTGAAAATATTTTTGCGATTACAATACAGATACACACACTATTTTTCTTTTCCCGAAATATTTGAAGTGGACTCTAGAGACCTCAAAACGGATATTTCCGTGAAAAAAATTTTGAAAAATTTTTTGCGATCACAATAGAGGCACACACACAATTATTCTTTTTCAGAAATATTTGAAATGGACTCTAAAGACATCAAAACGGATATTTCCGACAAAAAAATGTTTAAAAAAATTTTCACG
The DNA here is from genome assembly GCA_910593695.2 of Ocypus olens. Classification (NCBI taxonomy): domain Eukaryota; kingdom Metazoa; phylum Arthropoda; class Insecta; order Coleoptera; family Staphylinidae; genus Ocypus; species Ocypus olens. The sequence goes on from OU343060.1 coordinate 51,929,404, forward strand.
ATCACAATACAGACCCACACACAATTTTTCTTTTCCCGAAATATTTGAAATGGAGACCTCAAAACAAATATTTCCGTGAAAAAAAATTTGCAAAAATTTTCTCAATCACATTAGAGACACAGAGAAACACACAAACACATACATTTTTTTCCCCAGAAATATTTGAAATAGACTCTAGGGAACTCAAAACGGATGTTTCCGTAAAAAAAATTACGGTCACAATAGAGACACACATAATTTTTTTTTCCAGAAATGTTTGAAATGGACTCTAGGGACCTCAAAACGAATATTTCCGTTAAAAAAATTTTGAAAAAGTTTTATGACCACAATACAGACACGTTTTTTTTCTAGAAATATTTGAAATGGACTCTAGGACATCAAAACAGATATTTTCGTTCAAAAAAAAATTCTGAAAAATTTTTCAGTCACAACACAGGCGCACACATAATTTTTTTCCAGAAATATTTGAAATGGACTCTATAGACCTCAAAAAATATTTCCGTTAAAAAAAAAATTGACAAAATTTTCACGGTCACAATACAGACACATAATTTTTTTTGCAGTAATATTTGAAATGGACTCTTAGAGACGTCAAAACGGATATTTCCGTTAAAAAAATTTCACGATCACAATACAGACACACAAAATTTTTCTTTTACAGAAATATTTGAAATGGGCTCTAGAGCAGGCATGTCAAACACGCGGCCCGACAAGGTTGATATCAAATATAAAAAAAAATTATGTACAAGGTAAAAATAATATTTTTTGTTTGGTTTCAATTTTTTTGGTAATGCGGCCCGCGGCTTGTGTGTAATACTTGATGTGGCCCTTGGTGGTAAATGAGTTTGACATGCCTGCTGTAACGCTCTAATTTGTTTAATAATATTTCATGATCAACCATGGCAAAAGCCATTGTAAGATCATAATTTAGACTTGCTATAAAATTCCCGTTATTTAATTGTTCATAGATTACTTGTAGCATGGAACCCACGTCAGTGTTCCAGAAATTGTTGAAATGGCATCTAGGGACCCCAAAAATTTGAAAAAAAAATCACGATCACAATACTTTCTCGTACTTCGTAACGGAGAAAGTAAAAATAAAGTTGCTACTATTGTACTGCACCTGTGCAACCTTCATTGATGTTTAGCTGGTTGGATTGTAGGATAGTGCCCACCCACCATCCGTAAATTTAACCCTAACTTAAGCTACAAAACCAAGTTCGTGTAAATTTCTTTGTAAATTCATTGGTGATGTTAAAGGTTTAACAACAGCCAAAATGTTTTTTTTTTAATATCTTGACTTTAAAAACGAGTAATTATGACCCGTTGTGTTGTTTCTAAAAAAATATTCCTTAATCCGTTTTTAAATTGCACTGAATTCTCCACAGTTTGAAGTTAGAATAATCAAAATTGAACGATGCGCTTAAAAAAAAATCACAATCACAATACTTTCTTGTAATAACCAACAAATTGGAGAAAGTAACAGGATAGCCACATCACCATTTTTTTAAATGATTTACTTTCCTTATTGTAGTGATCTCGCTCTTTATAAGAAGTTGAGCCGGACCATAATGCAATTTGCGTTCTAACCTTTAACGGTTACCACTCAACGCATTATCTTTAAGAGGGCTCGTCATGAAATGGCCTTGAACGAATTCGATTCATATGCGACTGATTTGAGGGGAAACCTCCTTCCAGAAAATTTTACGGAAAGGAAAAGAGGGGTATAAGTGAGCTTTGTATTGGTTGATCTCCTCGTGTAGTTTGTGACTCATTAGATGTTCGTCGTGCCGCACCGCAATCCCGCTTTCGATATCAAATTACAAAGTAAACAATGCGCTTATAGGACTTATTTATTCATATTCGTTTTAGTTTTGTCGTCAGACTGTTTTAGTATTAAATTAATGAATGGAACAAATATCTCATTTGCAAAAATTTAAAAATTAACCAAAATATAAAATTCTTCAATTACATTATCTCGCTTATTTGAAAAGTTAGATAATCGATTGTTGTGTATTTTCAAGCCTTTAATTTAAAATATTTTCAATTGTTTTCTTATAAATTCAAAATAAAATAAAAATTCCATTTTCATTTTATATAAATTCTTGCATATGATAGGAATAACTTGAATTAATATAATAATAATAATAATATCCTTTATTACCCAACAGGTATAACCATTTTACAAAGTAACATAAAAAAATTAAAACAATAATAATTAACTATTACCAAATAATTGTAGCTATTAATATGTATAACAAGAATATTATGTGATTCATAACAATAAAAAACGACATAAAATGAACATAATAGATGATGATTCAATAAAGGAATTATAGTACTATTATGATCCTAAAAGTATCAATACATGTTTAGCTAAAAATGAACATAATAGATGAAAATTGATACACACCAAAGTTATGCTATTATTTAATGGGACACTATTTGGTTTTATTATTTTATTAATGTATGACCAAGTAAGGGAAGTTAACATTTACTTGTTATTAGCATAGTACAAATTACCTATCATAGATTTTGAACCTTTTTCTTTTTGTTTGTCTGTTTTGTTTTTCTTTTTTGCTGTGCCTCTATTATATGGTGCGGATCCCTAATGGGCATTTTCCTAGGATGACGAGGATCCACCAATTCTGGTAGCAAACACTCATAGTAAAATTGAATTAATTTAACTTTCATGTGCATATTCCAGAAATCCCTTCTTCGATTTATGTAGGTTACTTTCATATGGTCTTTCGTCCAGACACCTAAGATACATCCTCTTCTATTGGTGATTTGAAGTGCCCTTGGATTTGGAAATACTACGGATGCTTGCAATTTAGAATAAATGAATTCGTTTCTTCTTCTTCTTTTTTCCAAAAAGTTATTTTTTTGTTTTCTATTGCTTGATCAGGGGACATATTGTATGCAGTATATGGACATTTAATTTCGACAATTACGTCGTTTCCTACAAGTCCATTTCTTGCAATTTACAACCGAGCATATATTCTTAAAAAAAATCTCAAATTTTATTCGCGAAACATGACTTCCCTTATTACATACCGGGTGACCCAGCGATCAGTAAAAGCCCCATCACTTATTTGCTATTTGAGCTATCGACTTCTATTTTTCATAAGCTGGTACCTACACCCATTCTACATATTTTAAAAATATTCATGTTTTTGTACAGGGTGTCCCAGTATACATAACAGAACAAAGTTATGTTTTTTTAAATGGAACACCCTATATTTTATACTTTATTTTCAACCCTCTTGAGAAGCTAATAAAAACAGTACAAGATACCATGGGTCTATTATTTACGGTTGGTTAGTTATATGCAAATTTGTGGCAAAAACAAGGACACATTGAAAAAATTGGAGAAGCGCTCCTCGTCATTTTTTATACACTAAAGAATTTTCCACATCATGAAAAATAATACAAATCGGCTTTGGTTCTTTTTTGTTCATTCTGCTATACAGGGTGTCAACATACGCAAAACAATGGATAACTATTTTTTTTAATGGAACACCCTATATATCTTGCCGCCAATGCATGGCATTTTTGATAAGCTTTCCAATGATGTACAATTTGTATAAGGAAATATTTAGGTTTCTTGAGATTTATCCATAAAAATATTTTTCTATTGTCACCTCCTGCTCATTTTTGGATTTTCAGCCAAAACTATCCATTTTCTGAAATAATAATAGGAGACCAAAGTTGTAGAGCGGAAAATTTTCGATCCTTAACGGTCTTTCGACTTTTCCAATAATGCGTGCATTGCCCGCCAGAGTGTGCAAAATCGTGACCGTACATGTATTTCAGCGTTTTTTTCAAATTGTTCATTAATTAATTGCTCTATACTTTATTTTTCAGGCCGTCTAGCAGAAAAACGGATAATTGTAGAATCATTCAAATGACCTACATCGATGGAAAATGTTCCGCTCTACAATTCTTAATAAAAGCAATTTTTGCTCTAAATGCATAGTTTTCGCTGAAAATTCAAAAAACCATTCAAAAACGGGAAAATTGATTCAAATATTTTCAATTTGCATTTTTGCGTAAACTATGCATTTTGGGCAAAAATTGCTTCTATTAAGAGTTGTAGAACGGAACATTTTCAATCGATATTGGTCATTTGAATTTCCCTATAATTTCCCGTTTTTTTCTGCTAGAGGGTGCGGAAAATACAGTCACGATTTTGCGCGTTCTGGCGGGCAGTGCACGCATTATCTGAAAAGTTGAAAGATCTATATCGATCGGAAATTTTCCGCTGTACAACTTTGGTCTCTTATAATTTTTCCAGAAAATGCATATGTTTGGCTGAAAATCCAAAAATCAGCAGAAGGTGACAAAAGAAATATGTTTTTATTGATGAATCTCAAGAATCCTTAATATTTTGTCATCCAAACTGTATATCATTAGAAAGCTTATTAAAAATGCCTTAGATTGGTGGCAATATATATATATATATATAGGGTGTTCCATTTGAAAAAAATAGTTATCCATTGTTTTGCGTATGTTGACACCCTGTATAACAGTATGAACAAAAAATGGTGATGTGGCCATCATGTTACTTTCTCCGACTTTATATTTACGTTTTCATGGGTTTATTTTCAATTGAAATCATATTTTAAATCTACATCGAGCGTTGCGTAAACTCGGATGAAACTGACGTTTAAAACGTCAAAATCATGAAAGATGGAAACATTATACTTCAAATTCAAAAACTGGGTTTACTCAAAAACTAACGAGATTTCGAAAAAAAACTTATTCTTTAGAAGTTGTTCATTTTGGCATTCTGTACAATTATTATTAACATAACATTTCTGTAACTATTATCGTTTTATAATTATAAACCAAAAATTTTAAAAGAATATTTTTTTTCTCGAATAACAATGATTTTATGAAAAATGTTTTCAAGCAAAAGATGTTAATTTCATTGTTGTCTTCAATGTTTGTTTAAATGTTTTTGTGACACTTTTCATATTTAAGAAAATATCGGCAAAAAACAAAAAACAGTTTAGGTAAACACCCACTTCCGGTGAACGAAATTTTACCAAAAGCTTTTCAGTTCTTCAGATTATCAAATAAGACGTGTGTTCAAAGGTTAATGTTAATTGCTCTATTAGTTTTTGAGATACAGCGCACACAGACAGACACACACACGCACACACACACAGACACATTTTTTTTCCCAGAAATTGTTGAAATGGTATCTAGGGACCCCAAAACGAAATATAAATAACTTTGTTCTGTTATTTATACTGGGACACCCTGTACAAAAACATACATATTTTTAAAATATGTAGAATAGGTGTGGGTACCAGTTTATGAAAAATATAAGTCGATATCTCAAATAGCAAATAAGTTATGGGGCTTTTACAGATCGCTGGGTCACCCGGTATGTAGAGTGCGTTTACAAAAAAAAAGAAAAAATCCAAATCAACAATTAAATTTCAGTGTCCGGTTTGACGTGCAATGAGCAAAATACGTTCTGTAATCTTTTCTTCCGTAGTCACGGGCGTCACGGCAAGTGAATTACCGAAATTTGATACTTTTTCTAAGTAGTTCGTCCGCTTGCGGTGTTTATAATTTATGTGTTATGTTAGAGGTAATAAAAATTCTAATATACATGGCTGCGTCTCGATTCTCTCGATGAACGAGCGAAACAAAGACAGAGCTTGTGTCTATCGCAGTTTGGAAGGCGGAATGGTAGGGATATTCCCTTTCGAAATGTAACAATTTGTTAGGAGTTAACCTCCGACTCTCTACAGTATTTATTAAACATTTAATAATCACATACTTTTTATAGCAAATTGTCAAAGGTGCAATCTATAACACCATCTTTTCATATGTTAAATAATGGGAATATAATAAGATTTACATACATTTCAAGTTAAAAGACGATTTTATATTATTTGATATTTTTTATTTCAAAAACTAGAATAAATCTTAATATTTTGAGTAATTCATATTATAGTAATGTATGATGAGATTCTGCAGAAAAAAAATTATCGCCGTATATTCACTAATAAACTCTGTAGAATTTAATTAATTTGTTAAGGATTCCCATAAGACGTGCATCAAGGTCATTTCATGACGAGCCGCCTTAACGACTCTAATATATTTAAGAACGATTTTAGTTGCTACGGCACAGACGAGAGGCGATTAGCTTTCGAAGTGGAGGGTTCCATCAAGAGCAATTACTTAGAATTATTGTCACACACACGCAGTTCTTGCGAACGTTCTTTAAGCATCTTCCCCCCATATCGTGTAATAAAGGCCCATTAAACCAGTGTAACCAACCGATATCCACTAATAAAAACTCACATATTTCCCGCTAAAAAAAAATGGGTAAACACATAAAAGTCGCATTAATGTTCGAGCGCAGTTATTTTCATTACGTTCTATTGATTGCCGTGTTTCCATTTGATCCGGTAAATATTTAGATTACATCTGATCAAAGTTTGCGCGATTAATGGAACAAACCAAAATCACTCGATGCATTTAACGTGATGAATTGTTAATATAAATTCCCGAACGCATAAATAAATATTTTTCATTTGCGGCTGTTGTTGCCGACTTGTTTTCAAATTAAATTGAGTGCTTGAAGTGAGGGTATAAAAAAGTGGACGGGAACGGATGTGGAGGAAGCACACAGAAATATATGTATGTTCTTTTTTCTGGCGGAGACGGGAAAAACAAAAATCAATTATAATAATGCAATAAGGGAAACAGTTATGGTAAGATAAAAACAAAAGTTACTCCTCTGCAATCTGCACTCGGGCCCGTTATCGGGAACGATGTCGTATATTTGTGAAGTAATGTTAGAGGGCTTTGTTGACTGTGCTCCAGTAGCGAAATCTCGCTCACTCTCTATTTTAAACAAGCACTCTACAAATATAATATCGGAAATTGTAATTTCTTTATGACTATGTGGTCTAGCCGCGCTATGAAGGCATTCGAGGCGAATAACGAAGGGTCGAAAAGACCGCCTTCACCAGAAGTGATTGGAAATTTTGTTACTTTACACTCGCAGATGTTTACGCTTTACCTGTTAGCTATTGGTGCAATATTGGCTTCTAACCATTTACGCAAATGAGAGCGATCCAAGTTAATCACCTCAGATGTCTTCATAGCGCGGCCAGTCTATATGTATAGTATATGTAAAAATGCAAATGATATTTGATATTCAGTTACACCCGGTATATTCGTTATGTTTATATAACATTTGTATAACAATCCTGAATCTTGTTATCAGGGCTAAAAATATATATTTACAGATTACGAAAAAGTACTGTTTTCGAATTTGAAATTTCAACGGAAATTTCCAGCCCCAGAAAAGATTTCGGCCATTTTTGAAAAAAGCGTCTCAAAAACTAAAAATATTTTCAAAATGAACTCTAATCATAAGCATTATTTGATATTCGAAAGGATGGAGAGGATTTTGGTGAAGTTTCATGCACCGGAAGTAGGTGTTTACCATAAACATTTTTTATTTTTTCCGATATTCTTTTTACTTCGAAAAATATCAAAAAAAACGTTAATATAAATATTGAAGGTAACATCGAAATCGACATTTTTTGTCAACCCTCATTTGCCCAAGAAAGTAAATGATGTTTTTCTAAATTAAGTAATTAAGATTTAAGAGGTTATTTTTCGCCTTCCTGTCAAATGCCAATGAATAATCATCGAACGTACATATTGGAATAAAAAAATGATAGATGGCGCTGACAAGATTCTAGACATAATTTTTAGAGAAATTTAAAAAAAATAATAATCGTCCTTCATACAGAACTGTGGGCATATTTGAATTAATGACAGTTTTCCGTAAATTTTGATTTCCGCAAAAAAATTCAAAAATGATTTTTACTTTCTCCGTTACGAAGTACGAGAAAGTATTTTGATCGTGATTTTTTTTTCAAAATTTTTTTTTACGGAAATATCCGTTTTGGGGTCCCTAGATGCCATTTCAACAATTTCTGGAAAAAAAAAGTGTGTGTGTGTGTGTGTGTGTCTGTGTCTGTGTCTGTCTGTGTGCGCTGTATCTCAAAAACTAATAGAGCAATTGATATGAAACTTTGAACATAAGTCTTATTTGATAATCCGAAGAACTGAAAAGCTTTTGGTAAAATTTCGTACACCGGAAGTGGGTGTTTACCTTAACTGTTTTTTGTTTTTTGCCAATATATTCTTAAATATAAAAAATATCACAAAAACATTTAAACAAACATCGAAGAAAACAAAGAAATTAATAGCTTTTGCTTGAAAATATTTTTCATAAAATCATTGCTATTCGAGAAAAAATTTATTATTTTTTTTAAATTTTTGGTTTATAATTATGAAACGATAATAGTTACAGCAATTTTAGGTGAATAATAATTGTAGAGAATGCCAAAATGAACAACTTCTAAAGAATAAGTTTTTTACGAAATCTTGTTAGTTTTCGAGTAAACCTAGTTTTTGAATTTGAAGTATAATTTTTCCATCATTCATGATTTTGACGTTTTAAACGTCAGTTTCATCCGAGTTTACGCAACGCTCGATGTACATTTAAAATATGATTTCAATTGAAAATAAACCCATGAAAACGTAAATATAAAGTCGGAGAAAGTAACATGATGGCCATCACCATTTTTTTTGTCTATAATTCTGAAATGATTGTTTTTGTCCTTAAAAATATGGAAGTTAGTGTTGACTTCCGGCATAACCGGAAGTCGTAAATTCCTAAAAAAAATTTCATGTAAAATAAATTTTTGTAGAATCCAAATTTGCTATAAAAAATATAACTTTCTACTTAAAATAAGGAAGTTGACGTAGGCTTCCGCTATAGCCGGAACTCGTATAATCTTAAAATAATTTTCATTGAAAAGAAATTTATCTGGAATCCAAATAGGCAGTAAAAAATTTAATTTTACTTTTAAAATAAGGAAGTTGGCGTATAATCTTAAAATTATTTTAATTGAAAAGTAATTTATGTAGAATCTAAATTTGCAATAAAAAATATACCTTTCTATTTAAAATAGGGAAGTTGGCGTTGACTTCCGGTAGACACGGAAGTCGTTTAATCTTGAAATTATTTTCATTAAAAAGAAATTTATCTAGAATCCAAATTGGCAGTAAAAAATCTAATTTTCCTTTTAAAGTAAGGAAGTTGGCGTTGACTTCCGGTATAAACGGAAGTCATATAATCTTCGAATTATTTTCATTGAAAAGAAATTTATGTAGAAACTCAATTTGCTATAAAAAATATAACTTGCTATTTAAAATAAGGAAGTTGCCGTTGACTTCCGGCAGACACGGAAGTCGCATAATCTTGAAATTATTTTCATTGATAGGATATTTATCCAGAATCCAAATTGGCAGTAAAAACTATAATTTTCCTTTTAAAATAAGGAAGTTGCCGTTGACTTCCGATAGACACGGAAATCGTTTAATCTTCAAACTATTTTCATTGAAAAGAAATTTATCTAGAATCCAAATTAGCAATAAAAAATATAATTTTTCTTTTAAAATAACGAAGTTGGTGTTGACTTCCAGTATAACCGGAAGTCGTGTAATATTAAAATTATTTTAATTTCAAAGAAATTTATGTAGAATCCAAATTTACAATAAAAAATATAACTTGCTTTCTAAAATAAGGAAGTTGGCGTTGACTTCCGGTAGACACGGAAGTCGTTTAATCTTGAAATTATTTTCATTGAAAAGAAATTAATCTGGAATCCAAATTGGCAATAAAAAATATAATTTTCCTTTTAAAATAAGGAAGTTGGCGTTGACTTCCGGTATAACCGGAAGTCGTATTATCTTAAAATTATTTTGATTAAAAAGAAATTTAAGCAGAATCTAAATTTACAATAAAAAAATATAACTTGCTATTTAAAATAAGGAAATTGGCGTTGACTTCCGACAGACACGGAAGTCGCATAATCTTGAAATTATTTTCATTGATAGGATATTTATCCAGAATCCAAATTGGCAGTAAAAACTATAATTTTCCTTTTAAAATAAGGAAGTTGGCGTTGACTTCCCGTATAACCGGAAGTCGTATAATCTTAAAATTATTTTCATTAAAAATAAATTCATGTAGAATCTCAATTTGCAATAAAAAATATACATTTCTATTTAAAATAAGGAAGTTGGCGTTGACTTCCGGTAGACACGGAAGTCGTTTAATCTTGAAATTATTTTCATTGAAAAGAAACTTATCTAGAATTTAAATTGGCAATCCTTTTAAAATAACTAAGTTGGTGTTGACTTCCGGTGTTAACGGAATTCGTGTAATCTTAAAATTATTTTCATTGGAAAGAAATTTATGTAGAATCCAAATTTGCAATAAAAAATATACCTTTCTATTTAAAATAATGAAGTTGGCGTTGACTTCTGGTAGACACGGAAGTCGTTTAATCTTGAAATTATTTTTATTGAAAAGAAATTTATCTAGAATCCAAATTGGCAATAAACAATTTAATTTTCCTTTTAAAATAAGGAAATTGGCGTCGACTTCCGGTATAACCGGAAGTCGTATAATCTTAAAATTATTTTAATTGAAAACAAATTTATGTGGAATCTAAATTTGCAATCAAAAATATACCTTTCTATTTAAAATAAGGAAGTTGGCGTTGACTTCTGGTAGACACGGAAGTCGTTTAATCTTGAAATTATTTTCATTGAAAAGAAATTTATCTAGAATCCAAATTGCCAATAAAAAAACATAATTTTCCTCTCAAAATAAGGAAATTGGTGTTGACTTCCGGTGTTACCGAAAGTCGGATAATCTTACAATTATTTTCATTGAAAAGAAATTTATGTAGAATCTAAATTTGCAATAAAAAATATACATTTCTATTTAAAATAAAGAAGTTGGCGTTGACTTCCGGTAGACACGGAAATCGTTTAATCTTGAAATTATTTTTATTGAAAAGAAATTTGTCCAGAATCCAAATTGGCAATGAAAAATATAATTTTCCTTTTAAAATTAGGAAGTTTACATTGACTTCCGGTGTTACCGGAAGTTGTATAATCTTAAAATTATTTTCATTGCAAATAAATTTATGTGGAATCTGAATTTACTTCCGGTAGACACGGAAGTCGTATAATCTTGAAATTATTTTCATTAAAAAGAAATTTATCTAGAATCCAAATTGGCAGTAAAAAAAAATAATTTTCCTTTTAAAATAAGAAAGTTGGTGTTGACTTCCGGTGTTACCGGAAGTTGTATAATCTTAAAATTATTTTTATTGAAAAGAAATTTATGTAGAATCCCAATCTGCAATAAAAAAATATACCTTGCTATTTAAAATAAGGAAGTTGGCGTTGACTTCCGGTAGACGCGGTAGTCATTTAATCTTGAAATGATTTTCATTGAAAAGAAAATTATCTAAAATCCAAATTGGCAGTAAAAAATATAATTTTCCTTTTAAAATAAGGAAATTGGTGTTGACTTCCGGCATAACCGGAAGTCGTATAATCATAAAATTATTTTCATGTGAAAGAAATTTTTGTAGAATCCAAATTTGGAATAAAAAAATATATCTTTCTACTTAAAATAAGAAAGTTGGCGTAGACTTCCGGTGTACCCGGAAGTCGTATAATCTTGAAATGATTTTCATTGAAAAAAAAAATTATGTAGAATCTAAATTTGCAATAAAAATATAACTTTCTATTCAAAATGAGGAAGTCGGCGTTGGCTTCCGATAGACACGGAAAATCTGAATTTAATCTTGAAATTATTTTTATTGAAAAGAGCTCACTTGATTACATACATGCTGAAAATTACAATACATTAATTAGAATACTTTTAATGTGTGATATCCGTGGGATACCTTGTATATTTTTGGTGGAATTTTCAAAATCATCCTCATTAATTTTATAAATTTTTTGGAAAATTTTCAGCTCTGCAGCTTTCCCGGTTTTGCCGTGGCTGTAAACAGGAGTTATCCGTTTAGTATACCGGCTGTAACTGAATTCTGGTAGACCCCGAATATCTTTTTTATTTATACATATTTAGTATAGTGTTTTAAGAGAATAATTTGGGTCAGCAAGTGGAATTTTAAATATAAATTCTATTTCCGGTCTAACCGGAAATAAACTTAACTTTTCTATTTCAAATGGGACACCCTGTATATTTTTACACAATTTAATTCCTCCCCAAATTTTGAATTCATAGATGTATCATAAATGATCCTTGGTTGTTAGTTTTTAGTTTAAATTTAATTTAAATTTATTATTTTTTGTAAATTTAATTTAATTTTAAACAAAAAACTAACAATCAAAAGGTAACTTATGATACATATCTATACTTAATTTAAAGACAAATTAAATTATCTTAAAATATATAATAATAATAATAATAAATTTATTCATCCATAAAAATCAACCGTTATTGGACAAGTCAAGATAAGGGTTCCTTGCCCCAAAATTACAAAAATCATCATCTATAATATAACATTACAAAAAATAATCAAATAATAAGCTATATAGATATATTTTTAGTTTTTTCTTAAACTCATTATATATTCTAATATCCTTAAGAACAACAGGTAATTTTTTATAAATTTTCACACAATTGTGATTTGGGCCTCTTTGAAACTGGGCCGTGTCATGACCGACTACTGCAAGACTATGACGATGCCGCGTATTGTACTCATAAGGTGTTCCTTTTAAAATAGAAAAGTTAAGGTCATTTCCGGTTAAACCGGAAGTGGAATTTTTATTAAAAATCCACATGTAGACACACTTTATTCGCTAAAAACACTAAACTAAATTTCATAAGGATATATGTAAAAATGCAAATGATAGGACCCAAATATCATTTACATTTTTGCATATATCGTTATGAAATTTAGTATAGTATTTTTAAGAAATAAAATATGTCAATATGTAAACTTTTAATAAAAATTCCATTTCCGGTTTAACCGGAAATGACTACTTTTTTATTTCAAATGGAGGACCCTGTATATTTTTACATAATTTAATTCCTTTTTAAATTCTAAATTCATAGATGTATCATAAGTGACCATTTAAATTTGTTTTTTTGTGGAAATTTAATTTAAATTTAAACAAAAAACTAACAACCAAAAGGACACTTATGATACGTCTTCAAACTCAGAATTTAGAGACGAATTAAATTATGTAAAAATATACAGGGTGTTCCATTTGAAATAGGAAAGTTAAGGTCATTTCCGGTTAAACCGGAAGTGGAAATTTTCTTAAAATTTCACTTTTTGGCACACTTTATTCTCTAAAAACAAAAATTATAAAGATATATGTAAAAATGAAAATGATATTTGAGGTCTACCAGGATTCAGTTACTCCCTGTATATGGGACGTTCCGCGATTTTTTACGACCAAAATTGAGGACTAGCTAAAAAAATTCCCTTGGAAGGAAAAATTACTTCAATATATCTATTTTATAATGCCATGTGGTATTTTAGAAGAATACAATATTGCGGCCTTAAAATGGCTGTTTTATCTTCAAAAAAACGCAAACTAATTTATTAATATGATCTGTATAAAAACTTATAAGACCTAAAAATTCTTTTACAATCTGAAAATTTGTATTAATGTACCTACTTTAAGAAACTACTAAAAAAAAACATGGCGACTCCAATATTACGGCTCAAAAATATCAAAAACCTATTGTGTCATTGTTTTCCGTGATAGATCAAATAATGTCAATTGGTGTAAATTTAAATTATTTCAAAAATCTATGTATTCCATGAGTCCGAGTTATTCTCTCAATAGGGGGTAATGAACAACATTACTTGCCTCAAATTACCGAACTTTAAGTCGTACAAACATTAATTTTCTCTAATTTTATTGCGCCATAACGAAAAAGTCGTACAAACATTTTTTTCTCTAATTTTATTGCGCCATGACGAAAAATTACATTTTTTACATTTTAATGTTTTTTTTTTTCATTTTACGTGAAAATGGTAAAAATGGTGTTTCAGAGCTCTGGGAACGGTCAATCACGTGCTTATTTTTAAAAATTTCGAAAAATGTTATATACAAAATTTGTACAGAATAGTGAGCTGCACGTCCTAAAAATATTTAAATTTATACAGGGTGTCTTATAACAATCTGATCTGAATTTTATTATTTTATTTGTTAGCATGGTTAATGTGCAAATTATTCATGTGCTTATATTTTTTATGACGATATGTGAACTTGTAGAAATTTTCCATTTGTTGGGACTCCGCGAATTCGTGGCGCGAGGGTGGAAATTAATTATTTTCATAGTGTTCGGGGTGGGGGGGATTGGTGATCCGAATTTTATTTTTTTTATATGTTAGCATGGTTAATGTGCAAACTATTCATGTGCTTATATTTTTTATGACGACATGCGAACTTATAGAAAATTTTTATTTGTTGGGACTCTGCGCGAATTCGTGGCGCGAGGGTGGAAATTAATTATTTTTATAAGGTTGGTGGGGGGCGGTGATCCGAATTTTATTTTTTCATAAGTTAGTTAGGTTAATGTGGAAACTAATTATGTGCTGAAATTTTTTACGGCGATATGCTAACTTTGAAAATAGTTCACATGTTATTAGATGTGCGCCAAATAATTATGAAAATCAGGGGTGGCGTTGTGACAACTAATTAATATGATAGTGCCTTAATTGCCATTTAAGGTTTTTTTAATTTTTCTTAAGTAAATTTGGAGGAATTAACTTATTTTAAAATCCATTGCTGTAATCTATTGCTAACTTCACACACGTAAAAAAGAGGTGTAGGTTTGTTTGCCTAATGTCTATGATAAAATATTCATTTTTTAGACAACTGTGTTTAATGAGAGCTTATTTATTCAGGATGTTTCATGATCTTCGAGCTAATAATAGTAACAATTTAATCAATCACATACACATACTTTAGATGTATGCAACATAATACCTGTTGCTTGAATGTGCACTTAAATGATCCTAATAACTGCTATATAAATCCAGCACATAAAATTCAATACCCCTTCTAGGATACGATGGTATTAAATCAGTTTGATAATTGAGTGCAAACTGAAATTGTATGTTTACTACCCTCCAATAAACCTGTTTTACTGCAGTTTCCATTCTTTTCTCGAGTGCACTTAAGAGTGAAATTGTGCACAATTAACCATAAAATAAATTAGATCATTTTATTACAGCGCGCGAGTTACTGACGAAGCTGCTGCTCACCCGATATTATTTGATTGGTTTGCCAGAAGAAAAAAAAAACAGTTTTGAGGTGTTTCTAATAAAATAATTTTAATCACCAATTTCAACTAACTTTGGTATGCAGGTATTTTAATTACTTGATCAATGAATAGTCTCGAGTTTATTTAGTGTTACCGTATATCCGTTCGTTTGTATAATCTGCATATTTGAAACTCGAATTTGTAGTAATGCGCACAAAAGTTTATACGCTGACCGTTTACGTGCAACTAAAGACAAACTAGGGAAGGTGTGTATTTTAGAACAGCTAATGAAGGAATATATTTGAGTTTGTTAAAGTCGTAAAACGAAAAAGCTGCATATTTGATTTAAAGAACTTTTTGTTTAGTGAATCTGTAATTTTTAAAATATCCTACTAATCCTATTTTACAACAGATATGCATTTTGAAATATTCATCTCAAAGGATGTTGTACACAGTAAGCTAAGTCTGACGTTTGTATTTTCCTTTAATTTCTTACGTTGTGATTTTATTTCAATTTAAACGTGTCGTATCAAAATATCTAAAATCAGGAGTATTTTATAACATTGAAGATTTTATGTCTGATAGAAGAAAATTAAAATTAATTTAAAATTATGACTTGTGTTTTTAATTACAATTATTTGATTGTGTTCGTTATTTTAAATTAGTATTTGTTCAATATTGTATATACCGGGTGACCCAGGGATCTGTAAAAGCCCCATAACTTGTTTGCTATTTGAGATATGGACTTCTAGTTTTCTTGAACTGGTACCCACACTTATACTACATATTTTAAAAATATGTATGTTTTTGTACAGGGTGTCCCAATATACATAACAGAACAAAGTTATGTTTTTTTAAATGGGACACCCTATATCTTATACTTTATTTTCAACCCTCTTGAGAAGCTGATAAAACTAGTATAAGATAGTATGGGTCTATTATGGACGGTTGGTTAGTTATAGGCAAATTTGTGGCAAAAACATGTACACATTGAAAACATTGCACAAGCGTTCCTAGCAAACATAGCATCATTATTTATACACTAGAAAATTTCCCACATCATAAAGAATAAAACACATCGGCTTTGGTTCTCTTTTATTCATGGTGATATACAGGGTGTCAACATACGCAAAACAATGGATAACTATTTTTTTTTCAAATGGAACACACTATATAAATTGCCACGAATCTATGGAATTTTTAATAAGCTTTCCAATGATATACAGTTTGTATAACAAAATATTAAGGATTCTTGAGATTCATCAATAAAAACATATTTCTTTTGTGACCTTCTGCTGATTTTTGGATTTTCAGCCAAAACTATGCAGTTTCTGGAAAAATTATACGAGACCAAAGTTGTAGAGCGAAAAATTTCCGGTCGATCTGGGTCTTTCAACTTAAGATAATGCGTGCATTGCCCGCCAGAGCGCGCAAAATCGTGACCGTATATGCATTTTAGCGTTTTCTTTTCAAATTTTTTATTAATAAATTGCACTATACTTTATTTTCCGCACCCTCTAGCGGAAGAACGGGATATTATAGGGAAATTAAAATGGCCCATATCGATTGAAAATGTTCCGCTCTACAACTCTTAATAGAAGCAATTTTTGCCAAAAATGCATAGTTTTCCCTAAAAATGCAAATTGAAAATGTATGTACCAATTTCTGCGTTTTTCAATGTTTTTTGTGTTTTTAGCGAAAACTATGCATTTAGGGCAAAAATTTCTTCTTTTAAGAGTTGTAGAGCGGAATATTTTCAATCGATGTGAGTCATTTGAATAATTCTATAATAACCCGTTTTTCTGCTAAAGGACGTGGGAAATAAAGTATAGTGCAAGTAACAAAAAAAAAAACGCTAAACTGCATATACGGTCACGATTTTGCGCACTCTGGCAGGCAATGCACGCATCATTGGAAAAGTCGAAAGACCTATGTCGATCGAAAATTTTCCGCTCTACAACTTTGGTCTCTTATTATTTTTTCAGAAAGTGCATAGTTTTGGCTGAAAATCCAAAAATGAGCAGGAGGTGACAAAAGAAAAATGTTTTTATGGATAAATCTCAAGAATCCTTAATATTTCATTATACAAATTGTACATCATTGGAAAGCTTATCAAAAATGCCATGCATTGACGGCAAGATATATAGGGTGTTCCATTTGAAAAAAAAAATAGTTATCCAATATTTTGTGTATGTTGACACCCTGTATAGCAGTATGAACAAAAAAGAACCAAAGCCGATTTGTATTATTCTTCATGATATGGAAAATTCTTTAGTGTATAAAAAATGACACTAGCTTTGCTAGGAGTGCTTCTGCAATTTTTTCAATGTGTCCATGTTTTTGCCAAAAATTTGCCCATAACTAACCAACCGTTTATAATAGACCCATACTATCTTATACTATTTTTATTAGCTTCTCAAGAGCGTTGAAAATAAAGTATAAAATATAGGGTGTTCCATTTAAAAAAACATAACTTTGGTCTGTTATGTATATTGGGACACCCTGTACAAAAACATACATATTTTTAAAATATGTAGAATAAGTGTGGGTACCAGTTCAAGAAAACTAGAAGTCGATATCTCAAATAGCAAATAAGTTATAGAGCTTTTACAGATCCCTGGGTCACCCGGTATGTAAATTATTTTGTTCTGACTTTTGTAAATACTCTGTATGCCAACAATAAAAATATACCTCTCTATCTATTTTTATAGTAACACTAATTGTAACAAAATGGGATCTTCACATCCAATAATAGTAGTTCATAAGCAGAATACCGAAAAATTTCAAACTAAAGGCGGTTAAGAGGACCAAAAATTATAACGGGAAGGTTTAACTGTAGACTGCAACTCCTACAGGCAACTGTGAATAAAAATGGCTCAATGAATGTAGGCACTAGAGACTGCAAAGTATTTATGAAATATGGCAATCAATCCATAAGGCATATTCATATATTCATAAATGATTTCAATGATAAATAGTTCATCAACATCGTAGCCGTAATTGCAATTTATTCACCTTGAATTTTATTCTCTTTTCTCTTATTTAGCAGTTTAGGCTAAAAAATATATTCATTATGAAAGCACTATAATTTACGTACACATAATTATCAACCAAGTATAAATCTGCTCTTATTACAAAATAACCGAGCAAATATTCTCCACTTGCATATGCTGCAATTTTGCAAGCGTTCAACATTTCTGCATTCTATTAGTAACTATATTCAATAATGCTTACCTTTGGGGATTACAGGTGCAATTATTTGAGAACACAATGCCGATATATTCGAAACTATCGAAACCGTCGAAATCGGGAATTACGTAATTATCGTGCAATAAGCACGTAATGCTATAAGATGTTTGATTAGAACATTACCACACCTATTCCCCACTATTGATCAGTAATAATACTTACTGGGTATATGAAGTTCGACAATATCCATCAACGGCCATCGTTGGATTTCATAAACATTTATTTAAGTCGGCATTATATTTTCAGATCTTTATGTGTCATTGTCAGTCATCAAATAAAATGTGTCATTGTTGTTTAAAAATGCAGAATAAGAAAATAATTAAATGTAAAAATTACACTGAAATTTAAAATTAACATAATGAAAGGGTAAGTATCGTTTATTTAAAGATTCGCAGAATTCAGTGGCGAGCTTATTTTTTATTTCGACTTTTAATTTAAGAGTTGTGACACAAAGTTGCATTTTTAAATGGAACAGTGCGTATTTTTAATATCTGAGCATGCTAATTGCGAGCATGTAAAATTTCGTATGTTCAATTTTAGAAAACACACTTCAATCGCATTGTACCTTGACAGTTTGCAGCGAACCATATAGTGATGCTCTGTGTGTTGCCTATAATAACAATAAATCAGTTTGTCAGATTTAACAATTCAAAAGTCGGATTATTTTGCAAATAAGTTTATTTCAAAATAATAATGTATACAAAGAAAGAAAAATTAGAAATTCCACTTTTCTTATCATCCATAAACAATCAAGTGCAAAACTTTGTTTTCATATCTTACAGTAATTGAGAAAAAGACGTATTTTAAAATAATCAAAAATTAAAAAAACGCATATATTCCAAACCGATCAAGTTAGCCATGATCGGCTAATGCTATTGTTATTATTAAAAAAAAAGAGATCATAATTTGTAAATCAGTTTTTTTTATTCTTAAGGTTACCGAGATAGCCTATAAAAACATCGAATTTTGGCCACCCGTATTGCGGGACACCCTGTATAATATATCAAAAAAATAAAAACAACTTCGTGTAGATTATTACTTTCTCCGTTACGAAGTACGAGAAAGTATTGTGATCGTGATTTTTTTTTCAATTTTTTTTTTTACAGAAATATCCGTTTTGGGGTCCCTAGATGCCATTTCAACAATTTCTGGAAAAAAATGGTGATGTGACCATCATGTAACTTTCTCCGATCTTGATTGCATAACAGTTATTTATATTTATACTACCATGGTTTATTTTCATTTTAGATCATATGATACTGACGTTTAAAACGTCAAAGTTATGAAAGATAAAAATTACAAATTATACTTCCATTTCAAATAATCTTAAATTAGTTTATTAGAAAACTCAAAAAATCCTAATAAATTCTTGAAAAAAGTCCTAAAAACAAATCTTGATAAATCCTGAAAAAGATTTCTGAAAAAGCCCTGAAAGAGTCCTGGTTATAAAGTTCCAAAGAGAATACCCGAATAAAGTCTTGAATAAAACAGTCCTGAAAAAATCTGATTAAAAAGTCCTGATAAAAAGTCCAGAAAAACAGTCTAGAAAAAAGTGCTCTGACAAAGAAATCTTGAAAAACAGGTTCTTGAAAAAGACCAAAAAAAGTCCCGAAAACTGAGTCGTCACAAAAAATTCTAAAAAAAAGGTCCTAAAAAAGATTGTAGAAAAGTACTGAAAATAGGATTCAAAAAAGTTCTTACAAAGAGTCCTACAAAGGTCCTAAAAAGACCCGAAAAAAGTCGACAAAATAGGCCTAACAGAAGTCATGAAAATAGCCTTAGAAAAGAACTGATAAGGCATTAAAAAAGTCTTGATAAAATAAAAAATCCTGGAAAACGTCTTGAAAAAATATTCGTGATAAAAATTCCTGAAAATAGGGTCCTAGAAAAAGTTCTGATAAAACGGCCAGAAGAAAACTACTGAAAAAGCATACAAAAAAAGTCAGAATAAAGACCTTAAAAAGTCCTGAACAAAGCCTGTGAAATAGGCACGAAAAAAGTCCTAAAAAATTTCTGAAAAAATTCCTGTTAAGAGTCCTTAAGAAGGTCCTAAAAAGACCCCCGAAAATTCCAGAAACTAGTCCTGACAAAAGCCTTAGAAGAGATCTGATAAAAGGCATTGAAACGTCCCAAAAAAGGTCCTGAACATGATAGTTTTTTATATTATCTTTAAAAAAGGCCTTGAAAAAAAAATTCGAAAAAGATGGATTCTGAAACAAATATCTTCAAAAACTTGACAGTTTTGAAAACAATGTCCTGTAAAAAAAAATCTCAAAAAGAGTCTTGCACAAAGCCTAAGAAAAGACCTGAAAAAAGGCATTAAAAAAGTTCCAGAAAAATAATTCGAATTAAAAATCCTAAAAAAAGGCCCCGAATAAAAACTTTTTTGTCTTGTAAAAAACAAAAGTTTTGAAAAAATCATCCTTTCAAAAAAATCCAAAAGTCTTGCAAAAAGATTTAGAAAAGATCTGAAGAAAGCATTAAAGAGTCGTGAAAAATAATCCTGATAAAAAAATCCTGAAAAGAAGTCGCAAAATCAAAAAGTTTTGAAAATAAAGTCTTGAAAAAGAGTCTCGAAAAAAATTCAGAAAAGAAAAGTTTTAAAAAAACATGATTCCTGAAAATATGATCTTGAAGAAAAATCCTGCAAAATACAAAGGTTCTTAAAAAATACCTGAAAAAATCCTAAAAATAAGGTCTTACAAAAAAGACATGAAAAAAGACTCCTAAAAAAGTCGTGAAGAAAGTCCTGAAAAAGTTCTGAAATTTTGATTTATACTTTCATGATTATTTTTTTTCAATTTCAATGTACATCGAACGTGTTGTAGCATTGGATGATTCTGACGTTTGAAACGTCAAAATTATGAAAGATGGAAATGAAAAATGATACTTCAAATGCTAATAATCTTTACCGATGATTTACTCAAAAAGTAATGAGATTTCCAAAATAACTTATCTTTTATAAGTTATTAATTTTATCATTACCTACCAATATTATTAATATAAATTTGATTAACTGTTATCGTTTCTTAATTATAAACCAAAAATGACAAAAAAATGATAATTTTATTTTTTCATAAAACGTTTGTTTTTTGAAAAATATTTCAAACAAAGGATGCTTGTTTCTTTGTTACCTTCAAGATTTGTTTAGATGTTTTTGTAGTATTTTTCATATTTAAAAAATTATTGGAGAAAAACAAGAAACAGCGAAGGTTAACGCATACTTGAGGTGTATGAAATTTTACCAAAAGCTTTTCAGTTCTTCGGATTTTCAAATAAGGCTTATGTTCAAAGTTCCATGTTAATTGTTGCATTAGTTTTTGAGATACGGCGCGCACAGACTGACATACATCGCAATAGGAATGCATATTAAAAAAATTGTGATGTGGTCATCATGTTACTTTCTCCGACTTGATGGTATCATTTATATTTACGCTTCCATGGTTTATTTTCAATTTAAATCATATTTTAAGTGTGCATCGAACGTTTCGTAGACTCGGATAAAACTGACGTTTAAAACGTCAAAATTATGAAAGATGGAAAAATGTACTTCAAATTAAAAAACTCAGTTTACTCAAAAACTAAAGAGATTTCGAAAAAAACTTATTCTTCATAAATTGTTCATTTTGGCATTCTCTACAATTATTATTCACATAAGTTTGCTGTAACTATTAGCGTTTCATAATTGTATACCAAAAATGAAAAAAAAGAAAATAAATTTTTTTCTCGAATAACAATGATTTTATGAAAAATGTTTTCAAACAAAATAATTGAATTTCTTTATTGTCTTCAATATCTGTTAAAATATTTTTGTGATATTTTTCATATTTAAGAAAATATTGTCAAAAAACAAAAAACAGTTAAGGTAAACACCCACTTCCGGTGTACGAAATTTTACCAAAAGCTTTTCAGTTCTTCGGATTATCAAATAAAACTTATGTTTAAAGTTTCATTTTAATTGGTCTATTAGTTTTTGAGATACAGCGCGCACAGACACACACACACACACACAGACACAAAAATTTTTTTTCCAGAAATTGTTGAAATGGCATCTAGGGACCCCAAAACGGATATTTCCGTAAAAAAAATTTTTGAAAAAAAAATCACGATCACAATACTTTCTCGTACTTCGTAACGGAGAAAGTAAAAATGGTGATGTGGCCATCATGTTACTTTCTCCGACTTGTATCATTTATATTTACGCTTTCATGATTTATTCTAAATTTAAGTTATATTTTAGATGTACATCGAGCGTTTTGTAGACTCGCATGAAACTGACGTTTAAAACGTCAAAATTATGAAACATGGAAAAATTATACTTCAAATTCAAAACCTCAGTTTACTCAAAAACTAAAGGGATTTTGAAAAAAACTTATTCTTTATAAGTTGTTCATTTTAGCATTCTCTACAATTATTATCATTATAATTATAATCATTGCTATTCGAGAAAAATTTTTTTTAAATTTTTGGTTTATAATTATGAAACGATAATAGTTATATCAAATTTGTGTGAATAATAATTGTAGAGAATACCAAAATGAACAACTTCTAAAGAATAAGTTTTTTTCGAAATCTCGTTAGTTTTTGAGTAAACCTAGTTTTTGTATTTGAAGTATAATTTTTCCGTTTCATAATTTTGACGTTTTAAACGTCAGTTTCATCCGAGTTTACGCAACGCTCGATATACATTTAAAATATGATTTCAATAAACCATGAAAACGTAAATATAAATGGCTATGAAGTCGGAGAAAGTAACATGATGGCCACATCACCATTTTTTTTACTTTCTCCGTTACGAAGTACGAGAAAGTATTGTGATCGTGATTTTTTTTTCAAAATTTTTTTTTACGTTTTGGGGTCCCTAGATGCCATTACAACAATTTCTGGAAAAAAAAATTTTGTGTCTGTGTGTGTGTGTGTGTCTGTTTGTGTGCGCTGTATCTCAAAAACTAATAGAGCAATTGATATGAAACTTTCAACATCCGTCTTATTTGATAATCTGAAGAACTGAAAAGCTTTTGGTAAAATGTCGTACACCGGAAGTGGGCGTTTACCTTAACTGTTTTTTTGTTTTTTGCCAATATTTTCTTAAATATGAAAAATATCACATAAAAATATAAACAAACTTTGAAGACAACAAAGAAATGAACATCTTTTGCTTAAAAACATTTTTCATAAAATCATTTTTATTCGAGAAAAAAATTTATTATTATTTTTTCAATTTTAAGTTTATAATTATAAAACGATGATAGTTACAGCAAATTTATGTTAATAATAATTGTAGAGAATGCTAAAATGAATAACTTATGAAGAATAAGTTTTATTCGAAATCGCTTTAGTTTTTGAGTAAACTGAGTTTTTGAATTTGAAGTATAATTTTTCCATCTTTCATAATTTTGACGTTTTAAACGTCAGTTTCATGCGAGTCTACAAAACGCTCGATGTACATCTAAAATATAACTTAAATTTAGAATAAATCATGAAAGCGTAAATATAAATGATACAAGTCGGAGAAAGTAACATGATGGCCACATCACCATTTTTTATATATTGTACTACAACCGACACAATCGAAAACAATTATTTTGTTGATGAAAATAACTCGTGCGGTTATAATTACAATTTTCCTAATTAAATTTTTATGGTAATTCCATAAATTTATTCATTATTGTGCGGGGTGTTAAAATATCAAATTTCATGTAAAACAATACTTTTTTTTTGTTGCTGCCGTACCCTCTTCTTTGAGGTCGGTTTTTGTTAGTCTCCGTCGGGTCCGGACTATGCTTCATTGCTCACCCCAATTTCCTATTAAAACATAATTAATCTTGGGATTATGAAATAATTATAATTATTAAATGGGCACAAAAAACGTGTTTTCGGAAGAGTTGTTATTCAATACATTATAAATGTATATTTATGAGTGGAAAATCTATAACTAACTTATGTTATAAATAAAGGGTATTTTACTCGTAGTATCAGATAACTTATTGGCCTTAAATATCTTAGACAGAAAAATATATGAGTTATTCTGTTTTTTAGGGCAAAAACAAACAATATTTGAACAGCCACAGAAAAATATTAAGTTGATGTTTTAAAATGATCGAAGTATTTCTTAACAATAGAAATGTTACAGTTTTCGATGATTTAAGTAATTGAATGCTATTTTTGTGAAGTAAGAGACCTTCGCTAAATGCAAAGGAACTTTTTTTATGGAACACCCAGTACATTTTAATAGAAAAAAGCGGTTGCCATAAATTGAAGTTAATGTGTTAATGTTTTCATTTCAAGGTTCAAATGTAATACAAGTTTAATTTGACAGCTTGTGCAGTGAACATAAATGCGAAAATTATGCGATTTGCATCGAACTACAATCACACCAGAGCCGTGAGGCCAAAGGATAAACCGTCGGAAATATCTGCATAGGAGGGCATTCACGTGCACACGGGGGACGCGCCGTGAATTAAATGGACTTCTTTTCATACACCCGAAGTCATTATTTATGGGTTGCCGAATTGTTTCCCGGCGATATATCTCAATTTCCTCGTCGACAATAAAAGCCCGTGTGCAGTTTTAGTGCCAGTCATTACTGCCGCGCGTACATTTGCGTTCACGTTCGGAATTCATTGCGGCAATATCAAGGGTATGTATTCGATCCATTTGCATGCATACCTCCGCCATTTAACTACTGAACTATTATTGCGACTTAATATTCTACCATATTTCACATAAATGTGTGTTTAATGTTATGGTTTTCTTCTTCTGATACCAATTTTATGTTATGATCGGGCACCTGACACCAATTTAATGTGTCGATTACCACAGCACAAAATATTCTCAACGTAATTACTCTTCGTAAACAAACACGTAGACCAGTGGTCGGCAAACTTATTAGCCAAAGAGCCAAATATGAACATTACAACAATTTAAAAAAAATGGGAGCCAAATCTGCTTGTTTAGTAAACTTTTATTACACTAAATTAGTAGTACACTAAATAAAACTAAATTTCATACTTAATAAATATTTACAATGTGCTTGCACCTCCTTGGAAAGTTTGAGTAAGTCAGGTTTGTATGTTGTTGTTCTTAAATTTAGGCATGATTCCAAGTTCTCATCAATAATACGACTTCTCAGTTTACTCTTGATAATGTTCATGCTTAAAAAATATTGTTCGCATAAAGGGGAAAGAACAACAAGCGCGAGCTTTTTCAGCTGATCGTAAGACCAGGGGCGGCTCGTTATATAGAGCCAAGGAGCCATGGCACTACCTGTAGTAGTTTCAAGCTCAGCAAGAATTTTTAATTAATTCTTAAAATTAATTTTGTTTTCCATGTGTATTGTTTGATGTCGAAGAATGGTGGCAAAATGTAAACGCGCGATAAGTACTCATAAATCACATTTTCAGCTTGTTTGAAATTATGGACCTTTACTTTAGAACTCAAAATAATCTTTGACTATGAAGATGAATCGTTCTTTCTCTCTTTAAAAAAAGAGGCGAGGGCCTGCCCACATTGTAAAAGTACCATCAACATTTTCCACGAGCCGCTACTGAGAGTGATACTAACCAAGTGAATGGTTTTATTTGAATTATTCAAAACGTATCTACTAAATCTAAAGTTGTCGAGACTGCCGACACAAAAGGTGAAACAATAAAGTTAATGGTTTTATTAGAATTCTCTTTGAAATTAGTTTCACTTTTTTGGACAATTAAAGCGAAAATTGAAGAAAAATATTTTCCTATTAAAAAAAATTAAAAATTGGGAAATGATTTTGAACAATAGAGTCATTTTTAGGACTAATTTAAACCATTTTCTTACTACAATATTCTGCATATTTTATTATTAAGCCTGTATTTTCTATTTGTTTTTTTGACTAAATTTTAGATCATTTGGCCTAAATATTCTTTATTTTGACCTAAATGTTCGATTTCATTGTCCAAATTTTCGACTATTTAGTCCGCATTTCTTATTTCTGGTTTTTTAAATGTTGACCCGTATTTTAGATATTTTTGGTCAAAATATTATAATAAATAAAATAGAAACAACCTTACTTACTGCAGAAAGTATTAAATAAATTCAAAAAAACGAAATCAGCCAGGGAAGTAGTTGTTTCAATAAGTTATTTGTTTAAAGTCTTAGTAAGACTTAATTTTGCTTGCAGAGTTACGAACAGGTTGAATATTTATATATTCAGGCTATATTTCGTTTTTTTTATTTAAAATATTATAACTTTTAGCCTAAATATCCTTTATTTTGACCTTTTGCGATTTAATTGTTGAAATTTTCGACTTTTTGATTTTCCCGCCGAATTTTTAATTTTTAGATTTTTGACCTGTATTTTCAATTTTTGATCTGTCGACCTAAATATTCTTTATTGTGGCATAAATTTTCGGTTTAATTATTAAAATTTTTGATTTTTTTGTCCGCATTTTTGATTTTTCGGGCCGAATTTTTAATTCTAGTTCAAAATTTTTGATTTGATTTTGGTTAAAATATCCATAACCTGAATTATTAATTTATTTGCCAATTTCTTTTAATTTTTTTCCGGTATTTTCGAGTTTTGTTTGTTGAAATTTTCGATTTTTTAGTCTGCATTTATTATCTTCAGGTCTGAGTTTTCGATATACTGTCTAAATCTTCGACTTTCTGGTTAACAGATATTTATTATTTTTTTTAAATCTTTCGACCTAATTTTTCTTTACTTTGACCTAACTTTTCTATTTTATTGTTAAAATTTTCGATTTTTTTTCCCCAATTTTGGATTTTTCGTTTAGTCTGCATTTATTATCTTTAGGTCCGAGTTTTCCATGTTTTGTTTAAATTTTCGACATTTTGATCAACATTGTGGATTTTTTTTAAATCTTTTGCCCTAAATTTTTCTTTATTTTTTTTTTATTTGTCTGTTAAAATTTTTCTTTCCTTGGTCCACTATTTTTATTTTTAGGCCAGAATTTTAGATATTTTTTAACGTACATAGGTATATATTGTTTTGATTTTTGGTATATTTTGTATCCTCTATTTTACATTTTTAACTTGGATTATTGATTTTATTTCGTGTTTTAATTTATTTTTTATTATTATTTTCGAATTTCTTATCAGAAACTTATTTTTTTGCGGCTGAAAGTGGGAAATTATTTTGCTTCTGCCTAAGTTTTCGATTTTTGTCTGCTTTTTTTATTTTTAGATCAGGATTCCTTGGCCCATATTTTAGATTTCTGTATTTCCGATTTTTTTAATTTATTTATTTATTTATTATTAAACGGGTAATCCAAATAATACAAAATTAGAAACAAAAACTAACATACAAATCAAATTAAATTTAAATCGCAAGAAAACAAATTAGTCATAAATTTAATCTTATTTTTACTTTTTATTTTTCTTTATTTTGACCAAAATATTCGATTGGTTTGTAGAAATTTTCGATTTTTTTTGTCTGCAATTTTTATCTTTGCACTCGTTTTCGTTGTTTTGTCTAAATTTTAACCGTTTTAGGCTATATTGTGGTTTTTTTTATTTTTTTAGTCTAAATATTTATTATTTTGACGATAAAATTCGATTCATTGGTAGAAATTTTGGATTTTTTATCTTTACGCCCGAGTTTTCGATGTTTTTTCTAAATTTTCACCGTTTTAGGCCCTATTGTAGGTTTTTACTTTTTTGGCCTATGTTTTGTATTTTCATTTATTTTGGTTTCAATATTTGGTCTTTTGGCCCAAATTATCTTTATTTCGACTTAAATTAAATTTTCGATTCGTTTGTTAAAAATTTTGATTTTTCGGTCTACCGCTTTGATTTTTGGGTACAAATTTTAGATTTTTGGTCTTAATTTTTTATTTTTTGTCCCATATTTTAGATTTTCTTGCGATTTTTTTTATTTTTACATATACAAACATCTTTATTCACAGAAATAACGTTTAAATACATTATAAACTTGAAATCCGCTTTCTGTGGTCTGTGAAAGAGCTATCGATTTTTATTTTTGCTATTATTTTCGAATTTCTCGTTGGCACTTATTTTAAGCTAAAAAGAGTTATTTTTGGGGCTGAAAATGGCAAATTATTTTTCTTTTGCTTGTATTTTCAATTTTTTGGTCTGCATTTTTATTTTTAAACCAGGTTTTTTGATTTTTTGGCCGATATTTTAGATCTTCAAAATTTTTGATTTTTTGGCCAAAATATTCGATAAATGGTTCTTTGTTTCTTCAAAAAGGAGGGGGGATATTGTATAGGTGGCTCCACCATCAACATGTTCTACGAGCCGCCACTGCGTAAGAGTCAGTGAAAATGATCATGTCTTCCTTCTATAGGTCAATCAAAGCAGACCACTTGTGTTGTGTAAGATGTAATTTTTTTCTTACCAAGTTTTTTTTTAATGAAAATATTATTGCGCCTTGAATATTTGTGCCAGAGTCGCACTTAAGGAGCCAAAGAGCCACATGCGGCTCTGGAGCCGCACTTTGCCGACGCCTGACGTAGACCATAACTTTGTGCCAAATCGTCGTAGAAATTTTGTTATTTAAGTCCTGCGCAGGTAATTGAACACATTTCAATGCCCTTTTGTTGGATCGTTGGATTTTTTCCAACTCGGTACAGGTTGCCAAAGTTGGACGTTTTTTTGTCCAAAAACGTGTTTTTTTTTGTTCAGAGGTTAAAGGGTTCGAAAAGAGATCATTCCAATCTGAGTTTACTCTCTTAAAGTAGAGCCAAAATGGGATTTTTTCCCCGAAAGAATCATCAAATTTGGTTGAAAAATCACTGAGTGATGTGCGAAAAACCTCAAAATGCACTTTTTTTTCAAACACCCATAACTTAGTGCCAAATCATCGTAGGAATCCTGCATAGGGTATTCACCAAAATTAAATGCCTTTATGGAGGATCAAGTTTTTCGAACTCCGTAGACATCGTCAAAGTTGGACATGGTTTCCAGAAAAACTTTTCTTTTCACAGGGGTGCTAGAGTAGGTCGGAAGGGGTTACGCTTAAGTTCGCATGCATGACTTTAAAGAAGACACCTCAATGTTTTTCGCCCTTAAAGATTCATCAGAATCGATTGAAAATACGCCAAGTATGGCGGTTTGAATTCACGAAATTCAAGTGTTTCATTTTTTTCCACCAGTGTATTTTAGTTTACTAAAGTCAATGTATATTTTTTCCCTGTAATTGGAATAAATACTATCAAACCGGAGAAAGTAATATGATGGCCACATTACCATTTCTTTTTAAATAAAAAAGATAAATCAATTGACATATATTTTTAAATCATTATTTTTCCCGCATAATTCCCCTTTTAATCATTACAGAAAACTGCAATAAATACCCTTCCGGCCCTAATTACCGCACAATCATTATGCGCTAAAAAAAAGAACCCATTCTCATATTTCTGATGTTGAACAACGAGAATTTAGACGACATTACTGCGGGAAAATGTTCCATTCTCCGGGAATAATAGTAATTGCCGACAGGAAACGGAAGTAGTTTGAAATATGCAACTTTAATTGTGTATTCTTACGAAAACCGGCCGTTCAGACTCTGTACTTGCATTCGGGGCCTCCCAGTTATTGCCCTTAACTTTACACCCCGGACTAACCCTATTATCTTTATGCACGGCGTTACCTAACTAAATCAGGGCGTACCATTACTTGTCTCCGGGCGTATCCTCAGGATATCTCTCGGAGTTCTCTGCCAGAAATGGGCGAACATTTTAATTAAGTAACGGCGATGACGTAGTTTAGCCCAGTTTTGTGTTATGCATTTGATATCTCAATTAAATCTGCAAATGAGAATCGATTTGTGACATTATTATGATGGTATATTGCGGGCGTTAATAGTTGGTACATATTTACAAATAGATAAATATAAGCCAGAAAGACCGCATGTCTATAGCCGTACAAATGAAAATACACGTAAATCTATATGTATAAAAAAATAAATAAAGATGTTTGTCTCCCTTGATGAATATGTACAAAATATTGTGGTTAATGTGTACTCTCACCACCTCTGTTAGCATTGTTGTAATTCAAGTAACGTGTGATCCACAAGATTTCTATTGTAAGATAAATTAGGAATGTCGCATATTAAAAATTATCCTACAATATCAACGACAAAAATGGTGATGTGGCCATCATGTTACTTTCTCCGACTTGATGGTATCATTTATATTTACGCTTTCATGGCTTATTTTCAATTTAAATCATATTTTAAATGTACCTCGAGCGTTGCGCAAACTCGGATGAAACTGACGTTTAAAACGTCAAAATTATGAAATTATACTTCAAATTAAAAAACTCGGTTTGCTCAAAAACTAACGAGATTTCGAAAAAAACTTATTCTTTAGAAGTTGTTCATTTTGGCATTCTCTGCAATTATTATCTCATCAATTTTCTGTAACTATTATCGTTTCATAATTATAAACCAAAAATTAAAAAATTATTAATAATTTTTTTTCTCGAATAGCAATGATTTTATGAAAAATATTTTTAAGCAAAAGATGTGCATTTTTTTGTTGTCTTCAATGTTTGTTTGAATATTCTTGGGACCCCAAAACGGATATTTCCGTAAAAAAAAAATTTGAAAAAGAAAATCACGATCACAATACTTTCTCATACTTCGTAACGGAGAAATAATAATAATAATATAATAATAAATTTATTTGTGTCAATAAATAGATATACACACGTCAGGAATGATACAGAATACAAAGAATACAAAAGTAATTAAATATTTTATACAAAGTACATTTTTAAGAACTAAAACAGATCATCAAGGAATTCTTTATAATTATAGTAAGCTTTCTTGCACATTATTATTTTTAAATTCTCTTTGAATGCTGGCAAATCTAACGATCTCAGCTCTTTTGATAATTTATTATAGAATAATGGGCCAAAATAATTTAGTCCATTCCGAGATCTGTATATCCGTGTATAGTGAACTGGTATATCATATGATGACCGAGTACAATATGAGTGTTGTTCGGATAATACTGAATATTTTGGAAGATTATTTTTTACATACATAATATAGTTAAAGATATACAAGGCCGGAGCAGTTAATATGCCATAATTTTTAAAGTGATCACTAACATCACATCTATAATGGAGTTTAAACATGATTCTTAAACATCTGCGTTGAAGTTTAAACACTCGATTAATATGTGTTGAATGTCCCCAACATATAATGCCATAGTTAATTTGTGAAACAATTAAAGCATGATACGCGGTTAGTACAGTTTCCATAGAGCAACATTTCACTAGGTTTTTAATTAAAAAAATATTTTTGGAGATTTTTTGACAAACTTTGTTAATGTGTTCTGACCATGTCAAACCGGGGTCGAGCATAACACCAAGGAATTGTATTGTATCATTTGTGTATATTGCGGACAAGTTTTTTAGTGAAAAGTACATTTGCGCTGTTTTCTCTTCGTTAAGTGTTAATGAATTTGCTGAGAACCACTGCTTAATCTGTATTTTTGATTCTTCTAACAATTGTGTCAGGATCTGCAAATTGTTATTACTTACACTACAAGTAGTATCATCAGCATATAGTGTGAATTTGATTGTATTATCACAGGTCACGATGTCGTTTATAAAAATGAGAAATAATAGGGGCCCGGGGACAGATCCTTGCGGAACAACAATTTTAATTAATTCTTGATTAGAAAAGGATCCATTAAATGTAGTTATTTGTAACCTGTTAGATAAATAAGACTGCAGTAATTTAATAGATTCTGTTTGAATGCCGTAATAAGACAATTTATCTAACAGTATGCTATGTGATACGCAGTCAAATACCTTAGAAAGGTCGAAAAAAACGCTGGAAGAATAGTTGTTGTTTTCAAAAGCTGCTACAATAAATTGTGTTACATTATTAATTGCATCGCTGGTAGATTTATCTGATCTAATCCCAAATTGACAATTATTAAAAAGATTATTTGATTCAAAGAAATCCTGTAATTGTTGTTTAAGAATTATTTCAATAATCTTTCCAATAAAAGGTATAATACAAACGGGCCTGAAATTCCCAGGATTATTTGCATCTCCTTTTTTAAATAGCGGTATGACTTTGGATATTTTCAGCGGGGATGGGAAAGTACTTTCTCTAATACATTCATTTATCAAGTCGGTTAACGGGATTAATATAATATTTAAAACAGTCATTATCAATTTTTTATTAATATCATAAATATCTTTACTATTTTTATTTTTCAGTTTAGTAACAGTATCACGGACTTGATTATAACTGACTTCCGAAAATTGGAAAGTGACATCATTATTATTCATATGTATGTATTCTAAATATTGTTTTTGATTATTATTGCTTTTTAACGAATTTATTAAAATAGATGGAATTGAAGCGAAATAATGATTCAAATCATTAGAAGTTAGCGTTGAAGAAGGCAAGGGTGACTTATTTCTATTTTGATTTATTACATCCCACATTGCTCTGGGGCGATTACTGGCATTTAATATGGTATAAGAATCATTGTTTGAATACTTTTTTGAGTTTATAGTTAATTTATAGTCGTTCTTAAATTCATCTCGAATTAGTTTATTATTGACAGTTGGGTACTTTTTAAACCAATTGTTGACAAAAATTAGATGTTCCCTCATGCTTTTTAATTCACTATCGAACCAGTTGGGTGAGAAAGTACCATTGTTCTTAAAGTACTTGGTTTTTATTGGGAAAGCTAAATCAATGGCATTTGTTATTTTATCAATAAATTTTTGACACTTGTTGTTCAGATCAAATTTTTGGGTCATAAACTCCCAAGATTGGGCAGAAATAATATTATAAAATTGAAATAACCCATATGAGGTTATAGACCGACATTGGGCTACAGAATTGCAATTGTGAGTATTTGTGAATTTAATTTCAACAGCAATTGCATTGTGATCAGAGAGTATAGGGTCAAAAACTGCACAATTAATGTCATCAGACTCCATATTAGATAAAATATTGTCGATGCATCTAGAACTGCGAGTATTCGTAGAGACAAGGGCTTTGAAACCATTGCATGTATAAACATCTGCAAAGTTTAAATGGATGAAATTCTTATTATCAAAATTAATATTGAAATCACCAGTTATAACTATTCTTGAATTATTAAACGCAAATAGTTTTTCCATTGTGCATAGAAAATTATTGAGAAAGTAAAAATGGTGATGTGGCCATCATGTTACTTTCTCCGACTTGACGGTATCATAGCCATTTATATTTACGTTTTCATGGTTTATTTTCAATTGAAATCATATTTTAAATGTACATCGAACGTTTCGTAGACTCGTATGAAACACGTTTAGAACGTCAAAATTATGAAAAAATTATACTTCAAATTCAAAAACTCGGTTTACTCAAAAACTAAAGGGATTTAGAAAAAAACCTATTCTTTATAAGTTGTTCATTTTAGCAATTTCTACAATTATTCTTAACATAAATTTGCTGTAACTATTATTGTTTTATAATTATAAACCAAAAATAAAAAAAAATAAAAAAAAATTTTCTCGAATAAAAATGATTTTATGAAAAATGTTTTCAAGCAAAAGATGTTAATTTCTTTGTTGTCTTCAAAGTTTGTTTAAACGTTTTTGTGATATTTTTCATATTTAAGAAAATATTGCCAAAAAACAAAAAACAGTTAAGGTAAACACCCACTTCCGGTGCACAAAATTTTACCAAAAACGCTTGTGTTTAAAAAAATTTCATCCACAAAAAATTGCAAAAAAGTTAGCTAGTCACCATGAGATTTTTTGAAAAAAGTCGATTTTTTCAACTTTTGAACGGCTGTAGCGGCCGAACCAAAAATCCAATTTGAACGCGGATTGAAAATCTGTGTTCCTCGTGTGTCAATTAGTCGGATTTGATTAAAATTGGGGATTTTTAATTTTTGACGAAAACCCGAAATTCTATCCAAGGGTCCCCCCTTCTTACTTTTTCCCAAAAATTGCAGTAAAAATGGATTCCTGAAGAAACCACTGGTTGGATCCGGGGTTTCTTGACGTCTCTCGAAAGATCGCTTCAAGACGCTTCAGAAAATGTCCTTTGGCAGAAACAAATGTCAGTTTTAAGGCCCTGACGCGTCAGCAAAAAAACTCGAAAATGGAAAAAATCGAAAAAATCAACTTTCTTAATAATCATCGTAGACGCTTGTGTTTTACCTTTTTTTTCATCAGAAGAACGAGATAAAACGATTGCCGTTAAAAAATTTCATCCACAAAAAATTGCAAAAAAGTTAGCTAGTCACCATGAGATTTTTTGAAAAAAGTCGATTTTTTCAACTTTTGAACGGCTGTAGCGGCCGAACCAAAAATCCAATTTGAACGCGGATTGAAAATCCGTGTTCCTCGTGTGTCAATTAGTCGGATTTGATTAAATTTGGGGATTTTTAATTTTTGACGAAAACCCGAAATTCTATCCAAGGGTCCCCCCTTCTTACTTTTTAACAAAAATTGCACTAAAAATCATTTCCTGAAGAAACCACTGGTTGGATCCGGGGTTTCTTGACATCACTCGAAAGATCGGTTCAAGACCCTTCAGAAAATGTTTTTTCGCAGGAACAAATGTCAATTTTAAGGCCGTGACACGTCAGCAAAAAAACTCGAAAATGGAAAAAATCGAAAAAATCAACTTTCTTTAAAATCATCGTAGACGCTTGTGTTTTACCTTTTTTTTCATCAGAAGAACGAGATAAAACGGTTGCCGTTAAAAAATTTCTTCCACAAAAAATTACAAAAAAGTTAGCTAGTCACCATGAGATTTTTTGAAAAAAGTCGATTTTTTCAAATTTTGAACGGCTGTAGCGGCCGAACCAAAAATCCAATTTGAACGCGGATTGAAAATCTGTGTTCCTCGTGTGTCAATTAGTCGGATTTGATTAAAATTGGGGATTTTTAATTTTTGACGAAAACCCGAAATTCTATCCAAGGGTCCCCCCTTCTTACTTTTTCCCAAAAATTGCAGTAAAAATGGATTCCTGAAGAAACCACTGGTTGGATCCGGGGTTTCTTGACGTCTCTCGAAAGATCGCTTCAAGACGCTTCAGAAAATGTCCTTTGGCAGAAACAAATGTCAGTTTTAAGGCCCTGACGCGTCAGCAAAAAAACTCGAAAATGGAAAAAATCGAAAAAATCAACTTTCTTAATAATCATCGTAGACGCTTGTGTTTTACCTTTTTTTTCATCAGAAGAACGAGATAAAACGATTGCCGTTAAAAAATTTCATCCACAAAAAATTGCAAAAAAGTTAGCTAGTCACCATGAGATTTTTTGAAAAAAGTCGATTTTTTCAACTTTTGAACGGCTGTAGCGGCCGAACCAAAAATCCAATTTGAACGCGGATTGAAAATCCGTGTTCCTCGTGTGTCAATTAGTCGGATTTGATTAAATTTGGGGATTTTTAATTTTTGACGAAAACCCGAAATTCTATCCAAGGGTCCCCCCTTCTTACTTTTTAACAAAAATTGCACTAAAAATCATTTCCTGAAGAAACCACTGGTTGGATCCGGGGTTTCTTGACATCACTCGAAAGATCGGTTCAAGACCCTTCAGAAAATGTTTTTTCGCAGGAACAAATGTCAATTTTAAGGCCGTGACACGTCAGCAAAAAAACTCGAAAATGGAAAAAATCGAAAAAATCAACTTTCTTTAAAATCATCGTAGACGCTTGTGTTTTACCTTTTTTTTCATCAGAAGAACGAGATAAAACGGTTGCCGTTAAAAAATTTCTTCCACAAAAAATTACAAAAAAGTTAGCTAGTCACCATGAGATTTTTTGAAAAAAGTCGATTTTTTCAAATTTTGAACGGCTGTAGCGGCCGAACCAAAAATCCAATTTGAACGCGGATTGAAAATCTGTGTTCCTCGTGTGTCAATTAGTCGGATTTGATTAAAATTGGCGATTTTTAATTTTTGACGAAAACCCGAAATTCTATCCAAGGGTCCCCCCTTCTTACTTTTTCCCAAAAATTGCAGTAAAAATGGATTCCTGAAGAAACCACTGGTTGGATCCGGGGTTTCTTGACGTCACTCGAAAGATCGCTTCAAGACGCTTCAGAAAATGTCCTTTGGCAGAAACAAATGTCAATTTTAAGGCCCTGACGCGTCAGCAAAGAAAACTAGAAAATGGAAAAAATCGAAAAAATCAACTTTCTTAATAATCATCGTAGACGCTTGTGTTTTACCTTTTTTTTCATCAGAAGAACGAGATAAAACGATTGCCGTTAAAAAAATTCATCCACAAAAAATTGCAAAAAAGTTAGCTAGTCACCATGAGATTTTTTGAAAAGCAATTTCTACAATTATTCTTAACATAAATTTGCTGTAACTATTATTGTTTTATAATTATAAACCAAAAATTTAAAAAAAATAATAAATTTTTTTCTCGAATAAAAATGATTTTATGAAAAATGTTTTCAAGCAAAAGATGTTAATTTCTTTGTTGTCTTCAAAGTTTGTTTAAACGTTTTTGTAATATTTTTCATATTTAAGAAAATATTGCCAAAAAACAAAAAACAGTTAAGGTAAACACCCACTTCCGGTGCACGAAATTTTACCAAAAGCTTTTTAGTTCTTCAGATTATCAAATAAAACGGATGTTGAAAGTTTCATTTCAATTGCTGTATTAGTTTTTGAGATACAGCGCACACAGCCAGACACACACACACACACACACACAGACACAAAAAAAATCGAGAAATTGTTGAAATGGCATCTAGGGACCCCAAAACGGATATTTCCGTAAAAAAAATTTTGAAAACAAAATCACGATCACAATACTTTCTCGTACTTCGTAACGGAGAAAGTAAAAATAGTGATGTGGCCATCATGTAACTTTCTCCGATTTGATGAAATGTTACCAAAAGCTTTTCAGTTCTTCAAATTTCCAAATAAAGCTTATGTTTAAAGTTTCATTTGAAAATTATAATTACTTTTTGAAACACAGACATTTTTCAAAAATGTTCGCATATATCCGTCGAAATTTCGATTTCAATATTTTCTAGAATTTCGTACGGAGAAAGTAAAAATCATAAGATTTGGCCAAAAAAATGCATTAACAAGTTTTACCAAAAATCTAAAATATTCATTCAAGCTCTCCCAGCACCCAAAATTGTCGGCAAAAATCACTCATGATTTTTTTGTATAATTAACTTAAGCCTGGACTTGACTAGATGAGAAGCATTTAAAGATTTTTTCAGAATCGTAAAATAAAATTTTAGTCATTTTGTAAAGTACTTGATAATCGTTTTTTTGTTAAATTTGTGTTTTGCCTCTGAAAAAACGCATATTTAGATTGATGATTTGCTTTGTTCTCGAGGGATTATTTTTAAATAAAATAATTAACGTCGAATCGTCCATTATATTTTGAGTTTTGAGAGAATTGTTATATTTTTTTAGTTCGCGTTTGTACTTGGAAAATTTTTATAGTGCTGGTTTCGTGGTATTATTTCAAAAATTATAATAAAGGAAAATTTAGTTGTTCGCACCGAATATTAAAGTTAAATTAATTTTGAGTACATTTGGGAAGTTCAGTATTTATTTTTATTTTTTATTTTTTCAGTTCAAGATTTTCAAGTGTAGTCGTTATTGGTTTTAAAAATCGAATCCTCAATGTTTGGTTTTTTTTAAATGTATAGCGACCAAACGTGTTAAACACTCCAAATCTTGTTTTTTAACCTTTTTTTTCTCGTTTTAGAGAATTTTTTTTGATCATTGAAACGTCAAAATCGAGTCATTTGTGTGTTAAATTTGTGCAAAAGTTGTTTGTCGATTTTTTAAAATAGCACTTCCAAATGTGTTGGACAATTTTAAGCTTTAAAATGTGAAAAAAATCATTCAAGAAAAATATAAATGATTTTTGCATTTTTGTTATTAGATAGTTTTTGCCGGTGATTTTTTCGAGGTTTATAACTTGAAAAACGCGTTGGATGATCTCCATTGATTGAAAACTAAAATATCCTCAAAAAATGGATTGTTTGTAAAATGTGTACAAAAATGCCCAAAAATAAGGTTTCTGAGTCTAGAAGTTTAGAAACGTATATTAAGTAACTTTTTAAAGGTTTATAATACCCAAACGTGTCAGGTGATCTCGATTATTTAAAAACCAAAATGTGCCAAAATTTTCTATAAAATTGATGAAAAATGTCAAAAAATTAAGATTTTCGCTAACAATCACAGTTTGGGTATCAATTACAATTTTACGTAGCAATCACGTTTTAAGTAGCAATCGCTGTTTAATTAGCAGACACCGTTTGGCTAACAGTCGCACTCACAGTCACGGTGAAATTCAGTAACGACCTCCGATTATTTACTATCAGTGAAAAATCACAGGTACGTGAAATATCACCCATCCTTAAATATAATGAATTTATCAACAATTATCAGTCACAAAACATTCAATTATCAATAACTAAACTTGCCGAAGTCAGGGGCGGCTCGTTATATAGAGCCAAGAAGAACCTGCAGTTTCAAGCTTAGCAAGAATTTTTAATTAACTCTTAAAACACTTTTTCGCCAGTTATTTTGGTCTAGGAAGATAAATCGTTCTTACTTTCTTCAAAAAAGGAGGGGGTGGGGTATATTATATAAATGGCTCTACCATCAACATGTTCCGGTGGCATGGTGTCAACTTGAATGTAAATAATTAAAATTTAAAGCCGTAATAGCCAGATACCTCATGAGGGCTATATCTATTATCTTAACATTGGACAATTTCCTTGACTGAGTGGAGAAATTTGTAATAGATAGATACACCATTAGGGCGACTTCTATTGCCGTAACGTTGCACAAATTTAATTGAAACAATATTTAAACAAAAACCGTAAATGCAAAAAATCGCGAATATTTCGTTTTGTAGCAAAAAGTTACGTATTACATGTAATTGAAATTATACATATTCATGATAATAAGTTACTTTTTGGTGTCTTATTACTAAAATAGTAAACACGCAGCCCCCAAGATATTCACTTGAGGGGGCGGCCAACTCAACATTTGCACGCGGGCGGCCAAGGGTACAGGATCGGCCCTGCCGTGGCCGTTAAATAGATGTCTACAATATTTGAAGGTGCAAAAATGTATAGCGCTATCTTCTTCAAACAATATTTTCTGTTTTCATTTATTCTCAGAGCCACAATAAATTACCTCAAAGGCCGCATGCGGCCCGCGGGTTGCCAGTTTGACACCCGTTGATTAAGCAAACAAACAAAACATCGATAAACCAGGTTCTTTAATTTTTTTGTAGTTTTCTTATTATCTGATAACATTTCGGCAATGAACTTCCACTTAAAACGTCATGTATTTAGTAATAATATGATAAACTTTACCGATGTAAACTATATTTAAACTGACTGGAGAAACAAGTTTATTCTTATGAAAAATAAATTTACCCTTGGGATCTCAGGGATCGTTTGAAGCACATGATCCAAAAACGCCAAACAGAGCATTAGCGCTTGTCTTTATCGATTGCAAAAAGGCGAAAACGAAAATAGGCTAAAAATCCACATATTCAGCCATTTTTATCTTTATTTAATTTATTCATGTTTCTGCAACAAGTGAAGGTTTTTAATTTTGATTATGAATAAGGGTAAATAATTTACTGGGCTGGAATCGAATTGTTTTGAACAAGAAAAACAAACATTTATTTTAGAATAAGTAGCAATTTGGGATTTAACATGCTTAGAATTTTTGGGGATTGGACAATTATCAATGTTTCTGATGTGAAATATTAGTGTAAACATACGCGAGTAGAGTGTAAAATAATTAAACTACAAAATTAATCCGCTCGTTTCTATACATGCGAAGTTTAAATGCAAGTCCTCCAACAGCAGCGACCCCCATGAATATCAAAATGGCCCGGAATTAATTCTAGAAATTCAGAAGTTGTTGTTCGGGTTAACAGCGGTGTTCTTTAAAAACTCGTCGTCGGGACCATTACAGCACGCCAGGGCATCGCCGACTCACATTTAATGGTCAAGATGGTGCATGAGAGGTGCGCGTTATCCGAGGGCCGAAAGAACCCTTTTCGGCCTAATTTATGAAAAGCTAGTGTCCCCCGGCGATTTTAGATTCGCGCATGAGGGGTCGGCCGGTGCGAATTTACATTTCGTACAATTGGACGCTTTTAACTTCGCCGAAACTTTTCGCCGCCATTTCCATATTAAATATTAAGAAAATAGAATGGGGACAATGTATGTACTCACTGGAAGGAGGAAACTTGGTAAAGGGAAAATGAATGTACAAAGTTTTATAATCGTCTTAATCTAAATTGTAATTGCTCTCGCGGATTTCACAATGTAAAGTCGCTCGGTTTTGTAAAAATAACAGGAGTTTAAAACATGCATTTAATGTTTTCTCTTTGTTTACTGACTTTATTAAATAAACATGATTACTGGTAAAGTACCTGGGAATGAAAATTATATTTATACACAGAATGTTCATAAAAATTCATTATTTATTTATTCTCTTTTACGGAAGGCCATGCTACAATTCTTACTATTCTAAAGTATAATAATAAATATCACTTTTTACTTTCTCCGTTACGAAGTACGAGAAAGTATTGTGATCGTGGTTTTTTTTCAAACATTTTTTTACGACCCGTTTTGGGGTCCCTGATGCCATTTCAACAATTTCTGGAAAAAAAATTGTGTCTTTGTGTGTGTGTGTGTCTGCTGTGCGCACCGTATCTTAAGGCGGCTCGTCATGAAATGACCTTGATGCACGTCTTATGGG
This sequence comes from Ocypus olens, assembly GCA_910593695.2. Lineage (NCBI taxonomy): Eukaryota > Metazoa > Arthropoda > Insecta > Coleoptera > Staphylinidae > Ocypus > Ocypus olens. Next base: position 51,970,529 of record OU343060.1, read on the forward strand.
AATCCTTAACAAATTAATTAAATTCTACAGAGTTTATTAGTGAATATACGGCGATAATTTTTTTTTCTGTAGAATCTCATCATACATTACTATAATATGAATTACTCAAAATATTAAGATTTATTCTAGTTTTTGAAATAAAAAATATCAAATAATATAAAATCGTCTTTTAACTTGAAATGTATGTAAATCTTATTATATTCCCATTATTTAACATATGAAAAGATGGTGTTATAGATTGCACCTTTGACAATTTGCTATAAAAAGTATGTGATTATTAAATGTTTAATAAATACTGTAGAGAGTCGGAGGTTAACTCCTAACAAATTGTTACATTCCGAAAGGGAATATCCCTACCATTCCGCCTTCCAAACTGCGATAGACACAAGTTCTGTCTTTGTTTCGCTCGTTCATCGAGAGAATCGAGACGCAGCCATGTATATTAGAATTTTTATTACCTCTAACATAACACATAAATTATAAACACCGCAAGCGGACGAACTACTTAGAAAAAGTATCAAATTTCGGTGATTCACTTGCCGTGACGCCCGTGACTACGGAAGAAAAGATTACAGAACGTATTTTGCTCATTGCACGTCAAACCGGACACTGAAATTTAATTGTTGATTTGGATTTTTTCTTTTTTTTTGTAAACGCACTCTACATACCGGGTGACCCAGCGATCTGTAAAAGCCCCATAACTTATTTGCTATTTGAGATATCGACTTATATTTTTCATAAACTGGTACCCACACCTATTCTACATATTTTAAAAATATGTATGTTTTTGTACAGGGTGTCCCAGTATAAATAACAGAACAAAGTTATTTATATTTCGTTTTGGGGTCCCTAGATACCATTTCAACAATTTCTGGGGAAAAAAAATGTGTCTGTGTGTGTGTGCGTGTGTGTGTCTGTCTGTGTGCGCTGTATCTCAAAAACTAATAGAGCAATTAACATTAACCTTTGAACACACGTCTTATTTGATAATCTGAAGAACTGAAAAGCTTTTGGTAAAATTTCGTTCACCGGAAGTGGGTGTTTACCTAAACTGTTTTTTGTTTTTTGCCGATATTTTCTTAAATATGAAAAGTGTCACAAAAACATTTAAACAAACATTGAAGACAACAATGAAATTAACATCTTTTGCTTGAAAACATTTTTCATAAAATCATTGTTATTCGAGAAAAAAAATATTCTTTTAAAATTTTTGGTTTATAATTATAAAACGATAATAGTTACAGAAATGTTATGTTAATAATAATTGTACAGAATGCCAAAATGAACAACTTCTAAAGAATAAGTTTTTTTCGAAATCTCGTTAGTTTTTGAGTAAACCCAGTTTTTGAATTTGAAGTATAATGTTTCCATCTTTCATGATTTTGACGTTTTAAACGTCAGTTTCATCCGAGTTTACGCAACGCTCGATGTAGATTTAAAATATGATTTCAATTGAAAATAAACCCATGAAAACGTAAATATAAAGTCGGAGAAAGTAACATGATGGCCACATCACCATTTTTTGTTCATACTGTTATACAGGGTGTCAACATACGCAAAACAATGGATAACTATTTTTTTCAAATGGAACACCCTATATATATATATTGCCACCAATCTAAGGCATTTTTAATAAGCTTTCTAATGATATACAGTTTGGATGACAAAATATTAAGGATTCTTGAGATTCATCAATAAAAACATATTTCTTTTGTCACCTTCTGCTGATTTTTGGATTTTCAGCCAAACATATGCATTTTCTGGAAAAATTATAAGAGACCAAAGTTGTAGAGCGGAAAATTTCCGATCGATATAGATCTTTCAACTTTTCAGATAATGCGTGCACTGACCGCCAGAACGCGCAAAATCGTGACTGTATTTTCCGCACCCTCTAGCAGAAAAAAACGGGAAATTATAGGGAAATTCAAATGACCAATATCGATTGAAAATGTTCCGTTCTACAACTCTTAATAGAAGCAATTTTTGCCCAAAATGCATAGTTTACGCAAAAATGCAAATTGAAAATATTTAAATCAATTTTCCCGTTTTTGAATGGTTTTTTGAATTTTCAGCGAAAACTATGCATTTAGAGCAAAAATTGCTTTTATTAAGAATTGTAGAGCGGAACATTTTCCATCGATGTAGGTCATTTGAATGATTCTACAATTATCCATTTTTCTGCTAGACGGCGTGAAAAATAAAGTATAGAGCAATTAATTAATGAACAATTTGAAAAAAACGCTGAAATACATGTACGGTCACGATTTTGCACACTCTGGCGGGCAATGCACGCATTATTGGAAAAGTCGAAAGACCGTTATCGATCGAAAATTTTCCGCTCTACAACTTTGGTCTCCTATTATTTTTTCAGAAAATGGATAGTTTTGGCTGAAAATCCAAAAATGAGCAGGAGGTGACAATAGAAAAATATTTTTATGGATAAATCTCAAGAAACCTAAATATTTCCTTATACAAATTGTACATCATTGGAAAGCTTATCAAAAATGCCATGCATTGGCGGCAAGATATATAGGGTGTTCCATTAAAAAAAATAGTTATCCATTGTTTTGCGTATGTTGACACCCTGTATAGCAGAATGAACAAAAAAGAACCAAAGCCGATTTGTATTATTTTTCATGATGTGGAAAATTCTTTAGTGTATAAAAAATGACGAGGAGCGCTTCTCCAATTTTTTCAATGTGTCCTTGTTTTTGCCACAAATTTGCATATAACTAACCAACCGTAAATAATAGACCCATGGTATCTTGTACTGTTTTTATTAGCTTCTCAAGAGGGTTGAAAATAAAGTATAAAATATAGGGTGTTCCATTTAAAAAAACATAACTTTGTTCTGTTATGTATACTGGGACACCCTGTACAAAAACATGAATATTTTTAAAATATGTAGAATGGGTGTAGGTACCAGCTTATGAAAAATAGAAGTCGATAGCTCAAATAGCAAATAAGTGATGGGGCTTTTACTGATCGCTGGGTCACCCGGTATGTAATAAGGGAAGTCATGTTTCGCGAATAAAATTTGAGATTTTTTTTAAGAATATATGCTCGGTTGTAAATTGCAAGAAATGGACTTGTAGGAAACGACGTAATTGTCGAAATTAAATGTCCATATACTGCATACAATATGTCCCCTGATCAAGCAATAGAAAACAAAAAAATAACTTTTTGGAAAAAAGAAGAAGAAGAAACGAATTCATTTATTCTAAATTGCAAGCATCCGTAGTATTTCCAAATCCAAGGGCACTTCAAATCACCAATAGAAGAGGATGTATCTTAGGTGTCTGGACGAAAGACCATATGAAAGTAACCTACATAAATCGAAGAAGGGATTTCTGGAATATGCACATGAAAGTTAAATTAATTCAATTTTACTATGAGTGTTTGCTACCAGAATTGGTGGATCCTCGTCATCCTAGGAAAATGCCCATTAGAGAGCCGCACCATATAATAGAGGCACAGCAAAAAAGAAAAACAAAACAGACAAACAAAAAGAAAAAGGTTCAAAATCTATGATAGGTAATTTGTACTATGCAAATAACAAGTAAATGTTAACTTCCCTTACTTGGTCATACATTAATAAAATAATAAAACCAAATAGTGTCCCATTAAATAATAGCATAACTTTGGTGTGTATCAATTTTCATATATTATGTTCATTTTTAGCTGAACATGTATTGATACTTTTAGGATCATAATAGTACTATAATTCCTTTATTGAATCATCATCTATTATGTTCATTTTATGTCGTTTTTGATTGTTATGAATCACATAATATTCTTGTTATACATATTAATAGCTACAATTATTTGGTAATAGTTAATTATTATTGTTTTAATTTTTTATGTTACTTTGTAAAATGGCTATACCTGCTGGGTAATAAAGGATATTATTATTATTATATTAATTCAAGTTATTCCTATCATATGCAAGAATTTATATAAAATGAAAATGGAATTTTTATTTTATTTTGAATTTATAAGAAAACAATTGAAAATATTTTAAATTAAAGGCTTGAAAATACACAACAATCGATTATCTAACTTTTCAAATAAGCGAGATAATGTAATTGAAGAATTTTATATTTTGGTTAATTTTTAAATTTTTGCAAATGAGATATTTGTTCCATTCATTAATTTAATACTAAAACAGTCTGACGACAAAACTAAAACGAATATGAATAAATAAGTCCTATAAGCGCATTGTTTACTTTGTAATTTGATATCGAAAGCGGGATTGCGGTGCGGCACGACGAACATCTAATGAGTCACAAACTACACGAGGAGATCAACCAATACAAAGCTCACTTATACCCCTCTTTTCCTTTCCGTAAAATTTTCTGGAAGGAGGTTTCCCCTCAAATCAGTCGCATATGAATCGAATTCGTTCAAGGCCATTTCATGACGAGCCCTCTTAAGAACTAATAGAGCAATCGATACGAAACTTTGAACATACGTCTTATTTGATAATCCGAAGAACTGAGAAGCTTTTGGTAAAATTTCGTACACCGGAAGTGGGTGTTTACCTTAACTGTTTTTTGTTTTTTGCCAAAATTTCCTTAAATATAGGAAATATCACAAAAATATTTAAAAAAACTTTGAAGACAACAAAGAAATGAACATCTTTTACTTGAAAATATTTTTCATAAAATAATTGTTTCATTTTTTTTCATATTTTTTCATTTTTGGTTTATAATTATGAAACGATAATAATTACAGCAAATTTATGTTAATATTAATTGTAGAGAATGCTAAAATAAACAACTTATAAAGACTAAGTTTTTTTCGAAATCCCTTTAGTAAACTGAGTAAACTGACTTTTTACTTTCTCCGTTACGAAGTACGAGAAAGTATTGTGATCGTGATTTTTTTTTCAAATTTTTTTTTTACGGAAAAATCCGTTTTCTGGTCCCTAGATGCTATTTCAACAATTTCTGGAAAAAAAAAATTTGTGTCTGTGTGTGTGTGTGTGTGTGTGTGTCTGGTGTGTGCGCTGTATCTCAAAAACCAATAGAGCAATTGATATGAAACTTTGAACATACGTCTTATTTGATAAAAGAACTAAAAAGCTTTTGGTAAAATTTCGTACACCGGAAGTGGGTGTTTACCTTAACTGTTTTTTGTTTTTTGCCAATATTTTCTTAAATATAAAAAATATCACAAAAACATTTAAACAAACATCGAAGACAACAAAGAAATGAATAGGTTTTGCTTGAAAATATTTTTCATAAAATCATTAATATTCGAGAAACAAATTTATTATTTTTTTTTAATTTTTGGTTTATAATTATGAAACGATAATAGTTACAGCAATTTTATATGAATAATAATTGTAGAGAATGCCAAAATGAACAACTTCTAAAGAATAAGTTTTTTTCGAAATCTCGTTAGTTTTTGAGTAAACTGAGTTTTTTAATTTGAAGTTGAATTTCATAATTTTGACGTTTTAAACGTCAGTTTTATCCGAGTTTACGAAACGCTCGATGTACATTTAAAATATGATTTCAATTGAAAATAAACCCATGAAAACGTAAATATAAAGTCGGAGAAAGTAACATGATGGCCACATCACCATTTTTTCTCTACATAACAGTCTGCTTTGAGCGCTGTGTCTCAAAAACTAATACAGAAATGACCATGAAACTTGAACATAACTGTTATTTGAGAAACCGAAAAACTGTAAAGCTTTTGGTAAAATTGCGTATTTCCGAATATTTACCTTAACAGTTTTTTGTTCTTTTAGCCTTTTTGGGACATCAGGACAAAGTTTTCAGAACTCTTTTAAGGACATTTTTAAAAGACGAGGATTCTTTTTCAGAATATGTTAAGACTTATTTTTTACGACCTTTATTTTCAGGATTTCTTTTCAAAATTTTATTAACAGGATTTTTTTTTCAGGAATTTTTTCTCGGGTCGTTTTTGGGACTTTCTTAGAACCCTTTGTTGAGGACTTATTTTCGGGATTTTTTTCAGAAAAAAAAGCCATTGAGAAAACAGGTTTCGCGGTAGCCACTGCTACTCGGATTTGGATTGTCAGAAATCAAAAACAAATAAGAACAATTTATCAAAAAATTCCTTTGTTTGATCCCTGGCCTATTATATCTCAAATATATGTGCCAAGTTTGAAAGAAATCGGTGCAGTAGTTTTCGCGATGTCGTGGTCACCGAATTTGAAAATGCGGTTTTGAGAAAAACGCATTTAAAGTTTCAATACTTCGTTCGACCATACGCCCGGAGAGTACTTTTCGGGGAAGCGATTTTGATGAATCTTTGAGGGTGAAAAACTTTGAAGTGTATTCTTTAAAGTCATGCATGCGAACTTAAGCGTAATCCCTTCCGTTCCCGTTAGCACCCTTGTAAAAAAAAAAAAAAAATTCGGGAAACCATGTCCAACTTTTGATTTGAACTCTTTGTTGAGGACTTATTTTCGGGATTTTTTTCAGAAAAAAATTTTCAGAATTTTCTTCAAAACATTTTTTAGAATTTTTTTTCTCATAACCATTTTTGGACCTTTGTAAGGTTTTTTTTAGATATTTTTGGCATTTTTTTTAAGACTACTTTCTAAACTTTTTATTTCAGGAATTTTGTTAAGGACTTATTTCAGACCTTTTTGCAGGACTCTGGGATTTTTTCAGGACAATGTCTTCAGATCCTTTTAAGGACCATTTTAAGGACTTTTTACAATGCTTTCTTTTCAGATTTTTTTTTGTTTATGTTTTAAAGATGTTATTTTCGGGGCAATTTTTCTGGGACTGTTTTTACAGGACAATTTTTTTATGATATTTCATCAGGGCTCTTTTTCTGAACCATCTTCAGGATTTATTTTAGGACTCTTCTTCGGGACATTTATTTCTGGTATTTTGTATGAAGACTATTTTTCGGTAGGTTTTTTCACGGCTTTTATCAGGACTTTTTTTAAAACTTTATTTCCAGGACTGTTCCTCCAGATCTTTCTTAAGAACCTCTTGTTTGGGACTTCGTTTTGGGATTCTTCTCAGAATTTTCTTTATTGCATTTTTCAGTATTATTTTTTCGGGAATTTTTTTTCAAACCTTCTTTACAGGACTTTTTTCAGTACTATAATTCAGGACATTTTTTTTATGGGATTAATTTTCAGGACTTCTCGTTCCGGATTTTTTTTCAAGACTCTTTTTGGGGTTTCTTCAGAACTTTTTCAGGTGTTTTTTAATAATCTTTTCACAGGGTTTTTTTCAGAAATGTTTTTTTTAGGATTCTTTTACGATGTTATCTGCATAACTCTTTTTCAAAACTGATATTACAGGACTTTTTTTCTGGATATTTTATCAGGACTTATTTTTGGAACTTTTTCAAGACATTCTTCATCACTTATTTTAGGTCTATCCTTCGGGACTTTTTTGGGACTCTTTTTGGATGTCTTGCAGGATTTTTTAAACGACATTTATTTCTGGTGTTTTATACGAAGACTTAATTTTTCAGGATTTTTTTTGCAATACTTTTTTCAGGACCTTTTTCACGACTCTTTTTCACAACTTTTTAACAGGAACCTTTTATCAAGACTTTATTTCCAATACTGTTTTTCCAGGAAATTTTTTTGTAAGAACTCTTTTTTAGGACATTCTTTCAGGACTTTATGTCTGGTCTTTTTGAAGGACCTGTTTTTTAAGATATTTTTTGTCAGGACTCTTTTTTCAGGGCTTTTTCTCAGGACTTTTTACAAGACATTCTTGTCAGGACTTTTATTGGGTTTTTTTAGTACTTTTTATATTAGATCTATTTTAAGAAATCTTTTACAGGACTTTCTTGTTCAGGGCGTTTATTCGGTTTTTTTTAGGACTTTTAAATCAGGACTATTTTAAGAAAACTTTTTCAGGATTTTTTTGTTCAGGGCTTTTATCAGGTTTTTTAGGACTATTTTTAGAAATCCCTTTCGAGACTTTCTTGTTCAGGACTTTTAAGAGATTTTTTTTACGACTTTTTAATCGGGACCATTTTTAGAAATCTTTTTCAGGACTTTTTTTTAGTTTTTCAGTAAACTTACGGTAAAAATTATTAGAATTTGTAACATAATTTGTCATTTTTACCTTTCATATATTTGACGTTTCAAACGTCATCACCATTCGATCATGTGAAACGCTCGATTTAAAATATGATTTAAATTGAAAATAATGAATGAATCTATAAATATAAATAACTATTAAACCATCAAATCGGAGAAAGTAACATGATGGCCACATCACCATTTTTGAATTTGAAGTATAATTTTTCCATCTTTCATAATTTTGACGTTTTAAACGTCAGTTTCATCCGATTCTAAAAAACGCTGTATGTACGTTTAAAATACGATTTCAATTGAAACTAAACCCATGAAAACGTAAATATAAAGTCGGAGAAAGTAACATGATGGCCACATCACCATTTTTACTTGTGTAATTGCATAAAACTCGTTCCGTTACTCTAATTAAAAGCACGGTATCAGCAAAAATGTAACCCTGAGTCTGAGCGTTCTGACATTACCCCAAAAGTAGTATTTCTTAGTTACACCTAATTGGGCGACCAGTAACGAGTAGTAGCTCCATTGCAGCACACCATTCCACGCCGAGCCCTAAGTGCAAAATAAAAAGGGATTACTTTCAAGGGCTGCCGTATTATTTCTGCCCTATGTACGAGTACATGTATGCATGCAATGCTCCTAAACGCAGTCCGCGCCGACTTAAAGGGCGCAACACCATAAGAAAATCATATTAAAGCACATGTTCGGAAATCCCAGCTTTACCCGTCATTTACGAAGCCCTTCAAACATCGGAGAGGAGAGATTCGAGAGCTTTTTTACGTGTAGCGGATCGTAATACCTTGGTAAACATATTGATCATCCATTTTATGTATATTTCTTCGAGTAAATGTTGACATAAGTAAATAATCGAATCAGAATGAAATCCCTTGTACAGTTGAAGACGAATTCACCCTCCTGCGGCACTACATGCGTTCAATAAACCTAAAAAAAAATTTAAACGCAACTAAGAAAATACTAAATAGTTTCGCGGAAGATATTAGAAAATGAAGGAACTAATTATAGGGTCACTCCACATCGGATTCAGATTCACCACTTCAGTTCTGTATGGTGTTTTATTACAAGTTTATATAACCGAGTTATGAAGCCACACTCAAAAATCAAATACATTCCAAGATATTGAGGTTGAAAGTTTATGGAAAAAAAGCGTTTTTACCGTTCGTGGGGCGCCGCGGCAAAATTATTACTAACTCAATAAGTTATGAATATTTTGATATCAAATTGTCGCTGTGATCGAATGTGATGAGTCACAATCAAAAAATGAATGCTAAAATTTTAAACATCCACATCTCCATCAAAAACTGTGGGATTTACAAAAACCAAATTAATTTTGAATAAGCGATACTTCGAACTTTGAGGATATTGTTTTAAGGAATTTTTCTACGCGTTTTATATTTTTTCTGCGATGTGTTCATTCAAGTGCTCAAAAAATTAAAACGAAAATCTTCAAAAATCCATATCTCTGTTAAAAATTGTTAAATTTACAAAAACCAAACTGATTTTGAATAACCTATACTTCGGCCATCGACCATGATTTTTTATGGAATTTTGTCAGCGCGTTTTGTATTTTTTCTGCGATGTTTTTGTCCAAGTGCTCTAAAAATGAAAATGGAAATCTTCAAAAATCCACATCTCTATTGAAACTTGTTGAATTTACAAAAACCAAATTGATTTTGAATTAGCTATAATTTGGCCATCGAGCATGATTTTTTATGGAATTTTGTCTGCTCGTTTTATATTTTTTTCTGCGATGTTTCTGTCCAAGTGCTCAAAAAATGAAAACGAAAATCTTTAAAAATCCATATCTCTATTGAAAATTGTTAAATTTACAAAAACCAAATTGATTTTAACTAAGCGATACTTCGGCTGTTTAGAATATTTTTTACGAAATTTTGTCTGCGATTTTTTTGTCCAAGTGCTCAAAAAATTAAAACGAAAATCTTCAAAAATCCATATCTCTCTTGAAAATTCTTGAATTTACAAAAACCAAATTGATTTTGAATTAACTATACTTCGGCCATCGAACATCATTTTTTGTGGAATTTTGCGCGTTTTATATTTTTTCTGCAATGTTTTCAATAAAGTGCTAAAAAAAAATAAAACGAAAATTTTCAAAAATTCATATCTTTATTAAAAATTGTTGAATTTACCAATACCAAATTGATTTTGAATAAGCGATACTTCTGCCATTGAGAATATTTTTGTATGAAATTTTGCCTGCTCGTTTTACATTTTTTTCTGCGATGTTTTTGTCCAAGTGCTCTAAAAATGAAAATGGAAATCTTCAAAAATCCACATCTCTATTGAAAATTGTTGAATTTACAAAACCCAAATTGATTTTGAATTAGCTATAATTCGGCCTTCGAGCATGATTTTTTATGGAATTTTGTCTGCTTGTTTTATATTTTTTTCTGCGATGTTTCTGTCCAAGTGCTCAAAAAATGAAAACGAAAATTTTCAAAAATCCATATCTCTATTGAAAATTGTTGAATTTACAAAAACCAAATTGATTTTGAATTAGCTATAATTCGGCCTTCGAGCATGATTTTTTATGGAATTTTGTCTGCTTGTTTTATATTTTTTTCTGCGATGTTTCTGTCCAAGTGCTCAAAAAATGAAAACGAAAATTTTCAAAAATCCATATCTCTATTGAAAATTGTTGAATTTACAAAAACCATATTGATTTTGCATTAGCTATACTTCGGCCATCGAGCATGATTTTTTATGGAATTTTGTCTGCACGTTTTATATTTTTTCTGCGATGTTTTCTTTCAAGTGCTCAAAAAAAATTAAAATTTGCAAAAATCTATATCTCCATTAAAAATTGATGAATTTACAAAACCCAAATTGATTTTTAATAAGCTATACTTCGGCCATCGAGCACAATTTTTTATGGAATTTGTCTGCTTGTTTTATATTTTTTTTTCTGCGATGTTTTTGTCCAAGTGCTCAAAAAATGAAAACGAATATCTTCAAAAATCCATATCTCTATTGAAAATTGTTGAATTTACAAAAACCATATTGATTTTGCATAAGCTATACTTCGGCTACCGAGCAGGGTTTTTTATGGAATTTTGTCAGCGCGTTTTATATTTTTTCTGCAATGTTTTCATTAAAGTGCTCAAAAAAATAAAACTCAAATTTTCAAAAATTCATATTTTCATTAAAAATTATTGAATTTACAAAAACCAAATTGATTTTGAATTAGCTATACTTCGACCATAGAGCATGATTTTTTATGGAATTTTGTCTGCGCGTTTTATATTTTTTCTGCAATGTTTTCATTAAAGTGCTCCAAAAGATAAAACTAAAATTTTGAAAAATTCATATCTTCGTTAAAAATTGTTGAATTTACCAATACTAAATTGATTTTAAATAAGCGATACTTCGACTATTGAGAATATTTGTTTATGAAATTTTGTCGGCTCGTTTTATATTTTTTTCTTCGATGTTTTTGTCCAAATGATCAAAAAATGAAAACGAAAATCTTCAAAAATCCATATTTCTATTGAAAATTGTTGGATTTATAAAAACCAAATTGATTTTGAATTAGCTGTACTTCGGCCACCGAGCAGGATTTTTTATGGAATTTTGTCAGCGCGTTTTATATTTTTTCTGCAGTGTTTTCATTAAAGTGCTCAAAAAAATAAAAATAAAATTTTCAAAAATTTATCTTCATTAAAAATTATTGAATTTACAAAAACCAAAATGGATTTTGAATAAGCGATACTTCGGCCATTGATAATATTTTTTTATGAAATTTTTTCTGCACGTTTTATATTTTTTTCTGCGATGTTTTTGTCCAAGTGCTCAAGAAATTTATTGAAAAATGAAAACGAAAATCTTCAAAAATCCATATCTCTGTTGAAAATTCTTGAATTTACAAAAACCAAATTGATTTTGAATTAGCTATACTTCGGCCATCGAGCATGATTTTTTATGGAATTTTGTCTGCGCGTTTTATATTTTTTCTGCAATGTATTCATTAAAGTGCTCAAAAAAATAAAACTAAAATCTTCAAAAATCCATATCTCTATTGAAAAACCGAGTTGATTTTTAATTAGCGATACTTCGGCCATCGAGCATGATTTTTTATGGAATTTTGTCTGCGCGTTTTATATTTTTTCTGCGATGTTTTTGTCCAAGTGCTCAAAAAATGAAAACGAAAATCTTCAAAAATCCATATCTCTATTGAAAATGGTTGAATTTACAAAAACCAAATTGATTTTGAATTAGTTATATTTCGGCAATCGAGCATGATTTTTTATGGAATTTTGACTGCTCGTTTTATATTTTTTTCTGCGATGTTTTTGTCCAAGTGCTTTAAAAATGAAAACGAAAATCTTCAAAAATCCTTATCTCTATTGAAAATTGTTGAATTTACAAAAACCAAATTGATTTTTAATTAGCTATAGTTCGGCCATCGAGCATGATTTTTTATGGATTTTTTTCTGCTCGTTTTATATTTTTTTATGCGATGTTTTTGTCCAAGTGCTCTAAAAATGAAAACGGAAATCTCAAAAATCCATATCTCTATTGAAAATTGTTGAATTTACAAAAACCAAATTGATTTTGAATTAGCTATACTTCGGCAATCGAGCATGATTTTTTATGGAATTTTGACTGCTCATTTTATATTTTTTTCTGCGATGTTTTTGTCCAAGTGCTTTTAAAATGAAAACGGAAATCTTCAAAAATCCATATCTCTATTGAAAATTGTTGAATTTACAAAAACCAAATAAATTTTTAATTAGCCATACTTCGGCCATCGAACATGATTTTTTATGGAATTTTGTCTGCGCGTTTTATATTTTTTCCGCAATGGTTTTCATTAAAGTGCTCAAAAAAATAATACTAAAAATTTTCAAAAATTCATATTTTCATTAAAAATTGTTGAATTTACTAAAACCAAATTGATTTTGAATAAACGATGCTTCGGCCATTGAGTATAATTTTTTATAAAATTTTGTCTGCTAGTTTTATATTTATTTCTCAGCCCGTGCAATCAGATGATAACAGTTGTTTTCATAAGAATTGGACGTTCAATAAAAGAACAGAAGCAAATATAAATCTCTCGATCCTTGGAGATTATAAACATAAGTCTAAGTTTTCTTCGGTATCCTCCGCGATAACTTAAATTACCGCAGAGAGAAAATGAATGATAAATTAAGGCATAATCGCAGTGACCAATCGGCCCAAGTTTGTCAGGCTAATTCCTTCGGCGGAAGTTTGCGGCAACTTCCCTTTTATCTCTCTCCCCCGATTGCTTCCCAAACAGAGAAACATCTAATAACAAGTGCTTAAGCACAAGTTATTAGCAGGCACTGTGTCGGATTATTTTGAGCAGATATTGTGCGCTGAATCGCGAGAACAGCAAACGAACTAATTATGTTATTATTATAACTTAGTTGCGGATTGTTCTGACACCATAGTCGCTTGCCATTGGATGCCATTAATGGGATTCTCATCGGTTTGATATATGGAAAGTTTTATTGGTTGAATTTAATTTCGAACATCGTCGGAATAATGGGAACATGCGATACATCTGTTTGTGTCTGCGAGGATGAGGTCGGTGTTCTATTACTATGGACAAAGTTTGTTTGAGTATATAAATTGGTTCCTACAAGTATTTTGTCAAGTGGAAATTGGTTGTTTGGAATTTAACTAAAAATCTTTACATTACTTATTACAAAATTACACAACTTTATTTGGTTAAATAAAAACTTTAGTTTCTGTCTATTTATAAATTCGGAACAATTACCCTACCATAACCCCAGTAACGAAAGAATCGTAACATCTTAAATTCACGCAATATGAATAATACAGCTAGAACCGTCCCAAAATGTCGTGACACCTGGGGGTAAAGTTTGCGGAAAATTTGGAGAGAACACGATAACAAATCTATGCTGAATGATGAACAATCATCACTTCGCGTCGGATTATGTGTCTATATTTACATTATGTTCACTGAATAATTATGAGTTTCCGGCGTCCCCTGTTTTGAAATGTTCACTGCACCATGTGTCACAACATTTTAGGACGGGTGTACGTACATATTAAAGTGAGTTTTTGGCGTCCTCTGTTTTGAAATTGACTGCGCAATGTGTCACGACATTTTAGGTCGGCTGTACGTATATATTCGAGTTCCTCGGAAATTTAACAAGCAGTTCTATAACCTCAAAGAGTAGATTTATGAAAAATTAACAACATGTTCTTATTCAAACTGTTAATTTAAATTTAGTGTATTATTAAAGAGGCCGTCACGTATGTAAGGTAATCATCTTAAATAATGGTTCGGGCATTAATAATACGACTTGAAGACGATAGCGCTGGGATTCTGTGGTGTGCCCCATCATCTAACCCTTTACTGCGGCTACGCCCCCGCTTCTGAATCTGTGCGTTAATTTTGGTAAATCCGTCACTTTGATTTCGTTCCCCTTAACGTCGAGGAATTTCCATCTAAGCATAATTTGTTTTCTTACTTGACATCTAAAGCGCTATCAAAGTTGTTCAACGTACAAGTTACTAACTTGTAAATAAAAATTAAATATTGCGAGAATGTATTATTATTCAAGCAATTCGTATCTTTACAAAATTAGGTCGTAGAAATAACATCCTTGGTTTATAGCAAACGGAATATTAAATTAAGTTTCCTTCAAAATAAAGAAGAAAAATAATTGCAACCAATTCCAGACTGTTTAAATTTACTAAAAACCGATTAATCAATATTTTTATAAAACAATCAGCAAAGTTTAAAAAATGGGTATTTTTTTCAAATTATCTTGAATTTATTTTTTTTATCTCATCTACATCTATTCGCTGAGTACTGATTTTGGATTCTAATCCAAGAATTTCATGAAAATTCTCCAATTTGGACCATAGAATCCATGGTTTTGGATCTTCCATTATTTATGACCAAAAATCCAAAATTTGGATTTTAATTTGATAATTAAATGTAAAATCTGGACTTTAAAATATTAAATCTGAGTTTTTGGCACTTAAACGCAAATGTAAGACTTACAATTCAAAATTAGGATTCGATTTCAATCATGAAAACTCTCGAATTTGGGCCATAGAATCCATGGTTTTGGACCTTAAACGCAAACCTTGTATTAAAAAATCCAAAATTTGGATTTTAATTGATAATTGTTTGTAAAATCTGGAATTTGAAACATTAAATCCAAGTTTCTGGCCCTTAAACGCAGAACTTTAGACCCAAAATCCAATAATTGGATTCTAGTTTGATCAATTGCATTTAAAATCTGGTATTTGGAACATAACATCCAAGTTTCTGACAATTAAACGCAGAATTTGAGTCCTAAAATCCGAAATTTGGATTCTAATCTAGGAATTTCATGTAAAATCTCAAATTTGGACCATAGAATCCATGTTTTTGGACCTTAAACACAAAATGTTTGCAGTAAAATTCAAACTTTGGATTTTAATCCGATTATGTGAAATCAGAAATTTTAATAAATTCAATAAAACGAAATATAGCCTGAATATTTATTCAACCTGTTCGTAACTCTGCAAAGCAAAATTAACATAAAATCTAAGTGTTTGGCCCTCAAGCGCGAAATTTGAAAACCAAAATCCAAAATTTGGACTCGTCCTATAATTTCATGTAAAATCTAAAATTTGATCCATAAACGCAAAATATGACCAAAATTTGGATAATTCCATATAAAATCTTAAATCAGGACTATAAAATTCTAATTTTTGGGTCTTGAGCGCAAATTTGCACACCTAAAATCCAAAATTTGGATAATTGCATATAAAATATGATATTTCTAATTTTCGGCCTCCGAACTTAAAATTTAAGACCTAAACCTGTTCGTAACTCAAAAAAAAAATCGCAAAGATAATAGAAATGTTGTTTTTAATTCCTTTATTCGAAAACCATTACTACTACTTATTTTTTACTAAGACAATATTCGAGCAGTTTTTGATGGAGAAATTAAATTAGTTTTTAGATTTATTGCAGCTTTCAATATCGCGGAGAAACAATAGACAATTTTTGCTTTTCTAACGGCCGCCACATTGGATTTTACGATTTTCCATTGCAATTTTTTTTTCTGTTCATTATGCTTAATGGTTTAATTTTATATTTGAGCTAAAACTAGTTATTTATTATATTTGTAAGGTGTTGTTTTACTGGACATATAAAATACTAGAGATGGGCAAAACTGCTACGTTTTAATCACGTTGCTACCTGTGATTGCTACTTTCTAATATCAGAGATTTAGGTGACTGTGACTATGATCACGGTTAGTAAACGTCTTAACACATTCTGATATTGTTAATGGTTTCTCAAAAATGTTTTTGATATGATTCTGCTAATATTTGCCCCCCCCCCCCTTATTGTTTCTTTTGATATTATACCTGTGACTGAAGGTAATATTTTGGCTATTCTATCTGCTATACCAAAAAAATTTACGACTATCCTTGATTTAGTTCAAAATTCGAGAAGTATTTGAAGATTTTTACAGAAAAACAGAATGTTTGTTCAGTAAATTTAAAGAAAGCTTAAAGTATATGGTTTTCCGTTTTGGTTTTACCTCTAAAAAAACGCATCTTTTGCTCTGTTTTCGAAGGATTATTTTGAATAAAATCATTAACAAATAGAGATATGGATTTTTCAAAATTTTCGTTTTAACTTTTTGAGCACTTGGCCAAAAACATCTCAGAAAAAAATATCCTCACTGGCCGAAGTACCGCTTATTTATTTACAAAGAACCCAATTTACATTTAGGCCTGAATTTCACAGCACTAATTATGGAATGAATAGCCCTATATGTAGAATAATGCGATTTTTCAATTTAATATCTAAGTATAATTTAGACTTATTTAGCAATTCGCTGAATAAATTTAAGAGGCAATGTAAACAAATAGTGTCTAGTAATAATATTTTAAATGTTTCCTATGTGCGTTAAATATTTTACTTTTAAGTTGTTACTGTAAAGCACTTTCTGTGCTCATTATGTATATTGTATAGGTATAGCCGTTAATAAAGTTTGATTTGATTTGATTTGATTATTCGAAATCAATTTGGTTTTTGTAAATTCAACAATTTTCAATTCAGAAAATCTTCAAAAATCCTTTTGAAGATTTTCGTTTTAATTTCTTGAACAAAAACATTGCAGAAAAAATATATAAAAATCCAAGCAAAATTCTATATGAAATCATCCCCAATGGCCAAAGTATCGCTAATTCAAAATCAATTCGGTTTTTGTAAATCCAACAATTTTCAATGGAGATGTGGATTTTTGAAGATTTTTGTTTTAATTTTTTGGGCACTTGAATGAAAACGTAGCAAAGAAAAAAAATTAAAACGCTCAGAAAAACTACTTAAAAAATATCATCAATGGTCAAAGTATCGCTTATTCAAAATCAATTGGGTATTGGTAAATTCAACAATTTTTAATGAAGATATGAATTTTTGAAAATTTTAGTTTTATTTTTTCGAGCACTTTATGAAAACATTGCAGAAAAAATATAAAATGCGCAGACAAAATTCCATAAAAAATCATGCTCGATAGCCGAAGTATAGTAATTTCAAAATTAATTTGGTTTTTGTAAATCTAACAATTTTCAATAGAGGTATGGATTTTTGAAGATTTTCGTTTTCATTTTTTGAGCACTTGGACAAAAACATCGAAGAAAAAAATATAAAACGAGCAGACAAAATTTCATAAAAAATGATTCTCAATAGCCGAAGTATCGCTTATTCAAAATCTATTTGGTATTGGTAAATTCAACAATTTTTAATAAACATATGAATTTTTGAAAATGTCAGTTTTATTTTTTTGAGCACTTTAATGAAAAAATTGCAGAAAAAATATAAAACGCACAAACAAAATTCCATAAAAAAATCATTCTCGATGGCCGAAGTATAGCTATTTCAAAATAACTTTGGTTTTTGTAAATCCAACAAGTTTTAATAGAGATATGGATTTTTGAAGATTTTCGTTTTGATTTTTGATTTTTTGAGCACTTGGACAAAAACATCGCAGAAAAAAATATAAAAGGAGCAGATAAAATTCCATAAAAAATTATGCTCGGTGGCCGAAATATAGCTAAGTAAAAATCAATTTGGTTTTTGTAAATTCAACAATTTTCAACAGAGATATAGATTTTTGAAGATTTTCGTTTTAATTTTTTGAGCACATGGACAAAAACATCGCAGAAAAAAATATAAAACGAGCAGACAAAATTTCATAAAAAATTATTCTCAATGGCCAAAGTATTGCTTATTTAAAATCAATTTGGTATTGGTAAATTTAACAATTTTTAATGAAGATATGAATTTTTGAAAATTTTAGTTTTATTTTTTCGAGCACTTTATGAAAACATTGCAGAAAAAATATAAAACGCGCAGACAAAATTTCCTAAAAAATCATGCTCGGTGGCCGAAGTATGGCTAATTAAGAAGGGTTAAACCCCACCCCTTATCGGGCCCTTATTCGGTAAAATTGTGTTAGTTTTTGCGCGCAGATCGACGCCCAGATGACGTGGCAAGTTCTTAGAAGTTTTTTTTGCTTTTTGCATGTTTCCAAAGAAAAATATCTCCACAGTAACCGCCGGAGCTGGACGATCCCGGTATATCCTAAAATAATCTTAAAGAAAATATCTAAAATTGGTGGGGCCACTTTTTTGAATTTTTGCCTCGTTTACGAGATGTGATTTTTTTAATACCGGGTAAAAAAAAATTCTTCTTTTTAGGACGTATTTTTTTCTTTTCAAGTAGAAAAGCTGAAATCTAATAATAGGTGTCACATAAATTACAAATTAAAATAATAATATTATTAACTGTTGTTAAGAACATATAAAAATTAAGAAGTCACATTTTAAAATCTGACTCATCGCAAAACACATTAAAATATTTAAATTACGTAAAATAAATTATGTTAATTATAAAATAAAATCAATTATAAATAAAATTAAAATTAAAATTAAGTCCGGGTAACCATTTAAAAGCATTCTAGCTGGAGCCACATATTTAAACGTTTTTGTCACCATTCCACATTGAAATAATCCTTGTAGGAATATAATACTTCAGCAGCAAGTTTAGATTTTATAACCTGTTTAAACTTTTTTAGTGGAAGGTCTTGTACTTTTTAACATTCGAACGCTTAAAAATGCTCATGTTTGGGTTTGATGGTGATTATCTGGAAAACGTAATGAATTTTGTAGAATTTCGAATCTTATTTATTTTTGAGTAATTTTGAGGAAGTTGGTCAGGTTTTGAAAAATCAACGTTTCTTCGATTTTCGAGTTATAAAAGATGGCCATTTTTGGCGATGTTACTTTCTCCAATTTGATGGTATCATAGTTATTATATTTATATTTACACTTTCCTGGAGATTTTTCTTAAATTTTCAAGCCTATGATTTCGAAATAAATCTGTTCAAATTAAGTCTGTAACGGAAATTTCCGTAAAAAAAATCATGATCACGATACTTTCTCCTAACGGCGAAAGTAAAAATAATATTTCGAATGTGGAAATTATTTTGCAAATTTTGTTAACCTTGCCAATTTTAAATGCATTGGGGATTGTCTAAAAAGCGTAAAAGTAATCTAAGGAATTTAATGTCAGATGAAACACTAATAATAATAATATAGCTATATTATACAAGGTGTCTAAAAAAGACACCACCAAAATGATATGGTGTATTCCTGAGACAAAATAAATAATATTTTGTTAAAAATAAGGCGTAAACAAAAAAACTTTAGGAGTTATAAATTCCTTAAAAGTGAAGAGTTGCATCGATATTAAATCGTAAAAAATGTGAAGAACAAAAAATTTCTATGTAATAATGTAAACAGCATGTCCTCTGGAGCACCTTTGTACTTGAAGAAATTTCTTGAAATTTTTAAACAATGTAGTACACCTAATGTAGTTGTCAGAAAAAAAAAACAAATCATTCTCTTAAAATATTTTAAAAATCTTAAACTTTGACTTGCTGTATCTTGGAAAGTATTTAATTTTTCATATAGATAAATTTAGTTAATTTGCTCTTATTTTGTCTCAGGAATACACCATATCATTTTGGTTGTGTCTTTTTTAGACACCTTGTATATGAAGAGCGATTTACTTAAAATTGTGATGAGAAAGTTGATAAGTTTGCAAAACGAAAAGCAAGAAACAAATTTATTTAAATATTACACATTTGTAATTTCTATATTTTTTTCGTTGAAATAAAACATTACTAGGAAATAATATTTTGTATTTATTTTATATCTTTAATTACGCTCTAAAATTTCTCCAAATTTTCTTCTGCGTCCGGGGCCTCTACAATCCCCAATCCGCCTCTGGACACAATCAATTTCGCTGCTGCGACTATTGTAAATTTAATAATTCTGCAAGAGCGAGCCTGCGTTTCCTTTACTTCCACTAATGTTTGAGATATCAAACATTAGTGGTATTTATAAATTGAGTATGCACTCTCGCAATTTCTGCAGAATCGCTATTGATTTTCCATCTTCCATAAAATCTCCCACTAATATTAGCACACACCCCGTTGCACAAAAGCCCAGTGTTAGTGATGTATTTAAGACAAGCAATTATTTCAGAATTAAATTTAATTGAATTTCCAACAAGGCCAAGAAAAATCGACAGTTTTTTTCTTAAACGAAATCTATCGAAAAATGAATTTTTCAATTAATTTCCTCAGCCCTTTATAATTTTAAGACATTTTTTTAATATATGAAAATCACGATGTTATCGTTAGATAAGGTATGGAGTACCAAGGTATGTATAATAATAATAATAATAAGCAATCTTTGTTCCAATATAAATATGAACTCACAAAAAATGTACATAAATATTTAATAGAAGAATAGGCGTCGCAAGGGCAGTGGTCGCTCGTGGAAGATTTTGATGGTAGAGCCAAATAAAAAAATTAAATAAAAAATATATCCCACCGCTTCCTTTTTGAGAAAAGAAAAAAGATAATTGAAATTGAAAACCTTTACTTGTCACAGAAGTATTAAATACATTAAATAAGGACGAACAGTAGCCTCCATAACATATAAATATTCAAGTTGTTCGTAACTGCAAAATTAAATCTTACAAAACCTAAAAACAAGTAACTTATTGAAACAACTACTTCCCTAGATAGTGTCACGCCGGATATTTTGTTCAAGATTTATCTTCGCAAAACCACATAACAATTGAACAACTAATTTATTTATTTTTATCTATTCGTTAAATTTGGTTCTCGTTTATCAAGCAGTGAAACATTTTTAATATTAAAGGTTGTTGAAATTGTGAAACCAACCAAGTGCCTCATTCCAACAACCTTTAATGCATCTATTCGCCGAGTACAATAGTTCGAACTGATTCTGGATTCTAATCCAAGAATTTCATAAAAATTCTCCAATTGGACCATAGAATCCATGGTTTTGGATCTTAAACGCATAATTTCTGACCAAAAATGCAAAATTTGGATTTTAATTTGATGATTATGTGTAAAATCTAGAATTTGAAATATTAAATCTAAGTTTTTGGCCCCTGAACGCAGAATTTGAGACTTGAAATAAAAAATTTGGATTCTAATCGAAGAATATTATGAAAACTCTCGAATTTGGACCATAGAATCCATGGTTTTGTACCTTTGTACGCAAAATTTGTGTTGAAAAATCCAAAATTTGGATTTTAATTTTGATAATTATTTGTAAAATCTTACGGAGTTTCTGAGTAAATTTGACAATTTTTAAGTTTGTGGCAACTGTTTTTATATTTTTTTTAAGATCGGAAAAATGTCCAACTTTTTAATGACCATACAAGCTGTCAAAGTGCAATTATTTAGGAATGCAGTAAAGAGGAATCTCCTATTTTTTACTGATTTATACAGAACAATGATTTTTGGGTAAATTTGAAAATATTTAAGTTTGTGACAACTGTTTTTATATTTTTGTTAAGTCGGTAAAATGCCAAACTTTTGGATGATTGCATATGCTGCCTAAGTGCGGCTATATTGGCAAAGGTATGTTTGTTAATTTCACGGGTTTATAAAGGTCAATGGTTTTTGAGCAAATCTGAACATTTTCAACTTTCATGCAATTAATTTTAAAATTTTGTTCCGCTTTGCCTAACTTTTGGATAATATGTACGCTGTTTAAGGGCAACAATCTCCGAATTTGGTAAAGAAGAATTTGCTGAATTTTAAAAAAATATGAAGTGCTATTTCAAACATTAAATTCAAGTTTCTGTCCCTTAAACGCAGAATTTGAGTCCTAAAATCCAAAATTTGGACTCTAATCTAGGAATTTCATGTAAAACTTTAAATTTGTACCATAGAATCCATGGTTTTGGACCTTAAACACAATGTTTTTGCAGTAAAATCAAAAATTTGGATTTTGATCCGATAATTTTATGTAAAATCTGGAATTTTAACATAAAATCCAAGTTTTTGGCCCTCAAACACAAAATTTTAAATCTAAAATCCAAAATTTGGACTTCAATAATTTCATGTAAAATTTGAAATTTGGGACATTTAATCCAAGGTTTAGATCCTTAAACGCAAAATATGACCGAAATTTGGATAATTGTATATAAAATTGTAAATTAGGACTATACAATTCTAGTTCTTGGCTCTTGGATGCAAAATTGGACACCCAAAATACAAAATTTGGATAATTGCATATAAAATATGTTATTTTGACAATGAAATTCTAATTTTCGGCCTTTGAAATCAAAATTTAAGACGCAAAAATAATGGAAATGTTAATTTTAATTTTTTTATTCGAAAACGATTACTACCACGCATTTTACTAAGATAATATTACAGCATTTTTTGATGGAGAAATTAAATTCGTTTTTAGATTTATTGTAGATTTCAATATGGCGGAGAAACAATAGACAACTTTTGCTTTTCTAACGGCCGCCATATTGGATTTTAAGATTTTCCAATGAATTTTTTTTTCTGTTCACGATACTTAATGATTTAATTGTATATTTGAGCCAAAATTTATACTTTATTATAATTTTTGTAAGGTGTTGTTTTACTGGACATATAAAATACACTTTTCAACGAGAGCCAGCGCCCTGGAAACGTTTGTTTCCCGCCCTTTAACTCATGCTACACCACTGGCAGGAAATGTATCTGTACAAAAGTTGTGAATTTAACACATGACTGCATTAATTCGTATTGGATGACTTTTACAATTACTGAATTAATTTCAATATTGAAAATGTGGTGCCCTAGAAAAGTTTGCCCCCGCCCTTTAAATTACGCTACGCCACTGGCAGGAATTTCAAACCCTTTTCTTTTTTTTCTTTTCAACGAGAGCCAGCGCCCTAGAAAAGTTTGTTTCCCGCTCTTTAACTCGTGTTACGCCACTGGCAGGACATATATCTATACACAAGTTGCGCATTTACCAAACAACTGTATTAATTCGTATTGTCATCAATTACTAAGTTAATTACGATACAAAAAAATTATCAAAATCTGGTTGTCCTTTCAAGGGTTATTCTCAAAAATCAGAAACAAATTGAAGAACAAATTTATTTTTTTGGTCATATCAGCATCTATTCGATGAGTATAACACTTTGCTGGAAGAATTTGCCAAATTTGGTCATCCTGAAAAAAAAACGAAAAACAATTTACGAAGAATTTATTCTTTTTTTTTATCTGCATCTATTCGATGAGAACATTTTCAAAATTAGCCGTCCGTTCAAGAACGTTAAAAATTCAAAATACAATAGAACATCGAATTTCCACTTTTTTTTGCTCAATTGACATGTATTTAATGAGTACATTACTTGCCTGCAAGAATTTTTTTATACAGTGCGAACGTTGGCTCTGAAACGCTCCAAATAAAAAAATTCCCCGATCATCTGCGGCCAAAATTCCCAGAAACGTCAACCTTATTTTTTAAACGCGCATCTTTTCTGATAGTTGTCAATTTTCCATACCTCCACCCCTTTGCGTGATGACGTTATCGCCATTTTTTTTAATGGAAACAATTTTTTTTATTTGACTAAATTTGTAGCCTTTTTAATTCTCTTTACGACTGTGTAAACATATTTTGTTTTTTTTGTTTTTTTATTTAAGAAATTAAATTAATTTAATTAATTATTATTTAAGAAATGAGACAAATTCCACCAGAAATATTTCAAAATGTAAGGGATGTGTTTTATCACCGATTGGCTTGTTGCCAAGAGAGGAACGGTGCACATTAAATAAGTTATAAAAAAAAATGTTTTTTTCAATTTCTCGAATAAAAAACAAAAATAATTTTTTTTTACACAGTCGTAAAGAGAGTAAAAAGTACTACAAATTTAGTAAAATAATAAAAATATGCGCGTTCAAAAAATAGGGAATTTTTTATTTGGAGCGTTCCACAGCCAACGTTCGCACTGTATATTTCAATCTATTCTAAATTTATTTCAAAAACAAAATTGACTTTACTTTGTCACCTCACCTCGAAAAAAAAGGGTATTTATTATTTTTTCTACTATCATATTTATTAATTTTATACCTCACACCCCCAAAGCTAATTGTATTTTTAAGTATACAGGATGTTCCATAAATATACCAACAAACTTTTAAGGGTGGTAGGAGACATCAAAACAAACATATTTTATAATGTTTTATAAACATATGTCCGAAAACTCTTCGTTTTTGAGATACAAGGAGTAGAAATTTGTAAAAAAAATATTTCTTTTTAATTAAGCTTTATTGAGTTTATTGCATTTTAATTAAATTATTGTTTAGAATAATCGTTCAAAATGTTGACTATTGTTGACAAAATTTGTTCGTTTTTGACCACCCCTAAAAGTTTCTCGGTATATTTATGGAACACCCTGTATAGCTCGATTAAACTTTATATTTTTCTTTATTTATTAAACTTTCCCAGGCATTGTATAACCATTTAAAATGACGAAAAAGTCTTTTTAGAATTAATAAAAAAATTGTGATGTGGCCATCATGTTACTTTCTCCGACTTGATGGTATCATAGCCATTTATATTTACGTTTCCATGGTTTATTTTTAATTGAAATCATATTTTAAATGTACATCGAGCGGATGAAACTGACGTCTAAAACGTCAAAATTATGAAAGATGAAAATGACAAATTTTATTTCAAATACTAATGGTCAGTTTACTCAAAAACTAAAGGGATTTCGAAAAAAAATTATTCTTTATAAGTTGTTCATTTTAGCATTCTATGCAATTATTATTAACATAAATTTGCTGTAGCCATTATCGTTTCATAATTATAAACCAAAAATTAAAAAAATAATCATTTTTTTCTCGAATAAAAATGATTTTATAAAAAATGCTTTCAAGCAAAAGATGTTCATTTCTTTGCTGTCTTCAAAGTTTGTTTAAATGTTTTTGTGATATTTTTCATATTTAAGAAAATATTTGCAAAAAACAAAAAAAAAGTTAAGGTAAACGCCCACTTCCGGTATACGAAATTTTACCAAAAGCTTTTCAGTTCTTCAGATTATCAAATATGACGTATGTTCAAAGTTTCATATCAATTGTACTATTAGTTTTTGAGATACAGCGCGTACAGACACACACACACGCACACACAGACACATACACAAATTTCTTTTCTCCAGAAATTGTTGAAATGGCATCTAGGGACCCCAAAACGGATATTTCTGTAAAAAAAAATTACGATCACAATACTTTCTCGTACTTCGTAACGGAGAACGTAAAAAAAAAAAATCTCGAATAAAAATGATTTTATCAAAAATGTTTTTAAGCAAAAGATGTTCAGTTCTTTGTTGTCTCCAATGTTTATTTAAATGTTTTTGTGATATTTTTCATATTTAAGAAAATATTGGCAAAAAACAAAAAACAGTTAAGGTAAACACCCACTTCCGGTGTACGAAATTTTACCAAAAGCTATTCAGTTCTTCAGATTATCAAATAAGACTTATGTTCAAAGTTTCATATCAATTGCTCTATTAGTTTTTGAGATACAGCGCGCACAGACAGACACACACACACACACAGACACACACATAGACACACACATAGACACATACACACACACAGACACCAAATATTTTTTTTCCAGAAATTGTTGAAATGGCATCTAGGGACCCCAAAACGGATATTTCCGTAAAAAAAAATTTTGAAAAAAAAATCACGATCACAATACTTTCTCGTACTTCGTAACGGAGAAAGTAAAAATCTTATCGAGCTTGAAATTACAACTAGTGGCACGGCATATTTCTATAGTTTAAATTGAATTTTAAGAACTCATTTAAATTGTATGGTTTAATATCTCTCACTAGTGTGTGCATTTTTGATTTATATATTTTCAAACAACGCTTATTTTTTATGTTTGCGGGCAGTTTGTTAAATAATTCAATGCACGTGTGATTGACACCCTTTGTATATGTGTGAATTAATATACCTGCGACAGAAAATAATGCTTGTATGGGATAAAATAACCTCAAAATTAAATTTACAAGATGAATGTAAAACCAAAAATATTCGAAGTTACCCCTAAAATTATTCATGCACATGAATATTTTACTTTAATTAATCAATAATGCTGTTTTTGTAAATCTCGAAAACTCCCTTAACATGCTAATGTTTAGCGTATAAAAGCGCAATTATGCAACACCATTTGAAAACAACACATTATTTTTTTTTAATAGATTGAATAATTGATTGAAATTAAATAATAAAATATTTAAAATGTTTTGCTTGATTCGATTCTGTGTAATTAATGAAATAAATAAATAACAGATATGCAATCTATTTCTGAATGCAAAACCATTAAAATGGGACCAAATAAATCAAAAGATATTTTGGATTATTAATGCCACCGCACGAAGGGTTTGTGAAATTTTTACATGAATTAGCGCCACCGCACTCCGCCCCCCTTCCCCCCCATGCAACATGTACCGCGTTCCGCGAACAAACCACAATAAAGCAGTAATTTTCCCCCGAAACCCTCGCGCTGAAATATCATCCAATTTAAATCCAGCAACAATCGGACGAGAAACTTATTTTCTACAGGCCATTATGAAGTTTGTGAAAACTTTTTTTTTTTCGTCATTGTGCCCCTTTTTGTGTACTCTCGACGCCGCCTCCCTTGGGCCCGCTGCATTTATATCTATAAAAAGTGTGTAGCCCCGCACAGATAGCTTTTTAATAAAGTTTATTCTGCATAAATCTACCCCGAGGGTTGGAGATGATAAACCGGGGCTCTGGATTTAAAAATGAGCTTAGAACGTCCTGTAGACCGTAATTACTGCGTATATTGGAGGCTGTGGGTTTACTGTCATGCACGGGATACATTCTCGGGGATTTGGGAGTTTTCGGATAAGGGGATTAATACTTACAAATCTAAAGTTCGACGTAAACATAAGACAAACAATTTTACAAATATATATTGGTTACTATCTAAAGCACGACCTTAGATTATTGTGATTGTGTTTTTGTTTGTTTTGTGTTAACAATAAATTTTTTTTGTCATTTTCTATTCTCATTTATATATTTAGAGTGTATGCAAAATGACCAAAATGATTTCATTGTAATTGTAATTGTTCGAACGTTTTAGCAAAAAAACTGAAAAGAAAAATTCGACTTCTCGCAGTAATCAAAAGAACCCGAAGCGGAAAGTGAAATAGAGAGCGAATGTTTTAAGTTTCTTCTGTTGTTCAAAACTGAAAATCTAAATTTCGACACGAATTAGTTTTTTTTCTGTCATTAAAAGAACTTGAAGGGTTAAGTAAGATGGTGAACAAATTTTCGAAATTTCTTCAACTTTTCGAAATTTATAGCTGAAAAACTGAAAACCAATCGCAACCCGAATTCACATTTTAGAAGAAAACTAATCAAAAGATCTTGAAAAGTAGAGTTAAATCACGAGCGAGTTTTCGAATTTTTACTCGTTCGAAACTTATAGCTGCAAAACTAAAAAAACAATTTCGACTCGAATTCGTTCTTTCAATCATTAATGGAACTTGAATAGTTGAGTAAGATGATGAACGAATTTTCGAAATTGCTCCAATTTTTCGAAATTTATAGCTGAAAAACTGCAAAACAGTCGCGACGCGAATTTGCATGTTTCACTGTAATGAAAAGAGATTCAAACAAAAATCTCAAGCGAATTTCCGAAATTTCTTTACTTATGGTTCCGAATGTTATTACTTATTTATTTTTTACTTTTATAATCATACTAGGTTGCTGTTTACATAATTAATTTATACTTAGTTAATGTACAAATGGGAAAACCCGTGAATAAATTATTATTATTATTATTATTATTACTTACTTACTTGAAATTTAAATATTTTTAACGGTATTCTTATTCCTTCGACAAAGGTTTTTATAGTGTGTTTATTTTTCTCTTTGACTTATGTAAGACTTTTGTCATAAACATTAATAAATAAAAGAATTATTATATTAGAAGAATTGGAAGGTGGGGCAAGGCCCACTTAGATGAATTGGAAGATGGGGCAGGGCCCACCCACCGCTGTTTGAAGAGTTGAAAGGTATGACAGGGCCCACCCACCGCTATTTGTTTTCAATCTACTCTAATGATTTTCAAAATTTTAAATCACCAGTGGTTTGATTTAAAAATTTCTTTAATTAAACCGTATTTTCTGGGTTAACTTTAAGTGGAAACGACGAGCGGTGGGTGGTCCGTATCCCACCCTCCAATCCTCAGAACACAAACAAGAGTTTTACAGCTGTAATTTAATTGTACAGAAAACGATTATTTATTTGTCGTTTCGAAAAAAAACTTATTTACAGGGTGCGTTCGAAAGATTTGACGGTGGTGTATAGCCCACCCACCAAAAATGGTTAATTATATTATGTCATTAAAACATCACTGTATTTTGGTGATTACAATTTATTTTTTATATTTTAAGTGCCGAAATGAAATAATTCAACCGAAACAGTGTTCTGTAGCTTTCAATGTGAACGAAGGGAGGTGGGTGGGCTCTTTCCTACAATGAAATCTGTAGAAACGGAAACAAGGGTTTTACGTGTGTAAATTTGTTAATAAGAAAAAGTAAAAATCGTAAATTACATTATTAATTAAATTGTAAAATCACTTGCTGATGTTAAACTGGTTGGATTGTAGGATAGGGCCTACCCACCACCCTTGTAATCAACTATACCTTAACCTACAAACCCTGTTTTTGTGATTGTCAAGCTCTTAACATCGAAGGTGTATTGATGAAAATATTTCAATGAATTGAACAGAGTTTTGTTGGTTATGGTAAAGTTAATAGGCGGGTGGTGGGTGGGCCCTATCCTACAATCCAACCAATAGAACCGAAAGCAAGAGTTTCTTATAAGGTGTAAATATGTTAATAGAAAAAGAAAATTAAGGTAATGTTAATGTTTATATTTTTATTAGTTCATTTGTAAAATAAGTTGCTGATGTTCTAGTGTTTGGATTGTAGGATAGGGCCCACCCACTATCCTTCGTATTAACTATAACTTAACCAACGAACCTGTTTTTGTGGTTGTCAAACTTTCAACATCAAAGACTTACTGATGAAGATATTTCAGTGAATCAAACGAAGTTTTGTAGGTTAAAGTTAATACGGTGGGTGGTGGGTAGGCCCTATTTTACAATCCAACCGGTAGAACCAGATACAAGAGTTTTACGTATGGTGTAGAAACGTTCATAAAATAAATTTAAGACATTTAAATGTTTAATTTTTATTACTTCATTATAAAAATCAGTTGCTGGTGTTCTACTGATTGGATTGTGGGATAGTGCCCACCCACCACCCTTGTAAGCAACTATTACTTAACCTACAAACTCTGTTTTTGTGATTGTCAAACACTTAACATCGAAGGTGTTATTGATGAAAATATTTCAGTGAATTGAACAGAGTTTTGTAGGTTGTGTTAAAGTTAATACGGCGGGTGGTGGGTGGGCCCTGTTCTACAATCCAACTAGTAGAACCGGAAGCAAGAGTTTCTTATAAGGTGTAAATGAGTTAATAAAGAAAATTAAAGGAATGTAAATGTTTATATTTTTATTAGTTTATTTGTAAAACGAGTTGCTGATGTTCTACAGGTTGGATTGTGGGATAGGGCCCACCCACCACCCTCGGTATTAACTATAACTTAACCAACGAACCCTGTTTTTGTGATTGTCAAACTACCAACATCAAAGATTTACTGATGAAGATATTTCAGTGAATCAAACGGAGTTTTGTAGGTTATAGTTTATACAGTGGGTGGTGGGTGGGCCCTATTTTACAATCCAACCGGTAGAACCAGAAGCAAGAATTTCACATAAGGTGTAGAGACGTTCATAAAATAAATTTAAGACATTTAAATATTTAATTGTTATTACTTTATCATAAAAATAAGTTGCTAGTGTTCTACTGGTTGGATTGTGGTATAGTGCCCACCCATCACCCTTGTAATCGACTATAACTTAACCTACAAACCCTGTTTTTGTGATTGTCAAACTCTTAATATCGAATCAGTTTGTTTCCAGGATTATTAAAAGAATGTGTTGAATCCCATGGTGAACGCATATTTTGTAATTTTCTAAATTTCTCCGGTTGTTTGAAACTTAAAAATTGTGATGTGGCCATCATGTTACTTTGATGGTATCATTTGTATTGACGTGTTCATGGTTTATTTTCAATTGAAATCATATCTTAAATGTACATCGAGCGTTGTGTAAACTCGGATGAAACTGACGTTTAAAACGTCAAAATTATGAAAGATGGAAAAAATATACTTCAAATTCAAAAACTCGGTTTACTCAAAAACTAACAAGATTTAGAAAAAAACTTATTTTTTAGAAGTTGTTCATTTTGGCATTTTTGCAATTATTATTACCATAAATTTGCTGTAACTATTATCGTTTTATAATTATAAACAAAAAATTTAAAAAAATTAAATAATTTTTTTCTCGAATAAAAATGAATTTATGAAAAATGTTTTCAAGCAAAATATGTTCATTTATTTGTTGTCTTCATTGTTTAAATGATTTAATATTTAATATTAATATTTGATATTTTTCATATTTAAGAAAATATTGGCAAAAAACAAAAAACAGTTAAGGTAAACGCCCACTTCCGGTGTACGAAATTTTACCAAAAGATTTTCAGTTCTTCAGATTATCAAATAAGACTTATGTTCACAGTTTCATATTAATTTCTCTATTAGTTTTTGAGATACAGCGCGCACAGACAGACACACACACACACACACACCATGACACACACACCGACACAACAATTTTTTTTCCTAAAATTGTTGAAATGGCATCTAGGGACCCCAAAACGGATATTTCCGTAAAAAAAATTTGTGAAAAAAAAATTACGATCACAATACTTTCTCGTACTTCGTAACGGAGAAAGTAAAAAACTGAAAAACAATTGCATCTTGAATTCGTTCTTTTTGCAGGCACCAAAAAACTTAAGTAGTTAAGTAAGATGGTGAACAAATTTTTGAAATTTCTTCGATTATTCGAAACATCGCTGAAAAAACTGAAAAATTCTCATTCGTCTTTTACGTTGCTATTAAAAGAATTTGAAGAGGTAATTACGATGGTGAACGAATTTCTCAAATTTCTTCAATCGCTTGGAACTTACAGCAGAAAATTTGTAAAACAGTTTACATGCAATTAGGATTATATATTTAATTTAATTTTAAGTTTTTAATGACAATTTTGAATATTTTGTAATAATAAGTTTTTTCAATTCAATTTATCAAAACAATAGTTTTGCTCGAAAAAGTGTGATAATATGATTTAAATTCGTATGATTTTATGGTTTATAGTTATACAGGGTTGGGCAAATGTGTCGTAACACCTGATTTCTGGCTAAACATCTTTTGTTTTCTTATTACTTAAAAAAGAAATTTGTATAGTTTTATTTATTCTATTCAGTGACGTATTTTCATTTTCGACAGCTACCCTATTTTTCGAGATATGACGTCATCGGTAGTTTTTTTTTTTAATAGAATACCCTCTATTGAATATTTTTCATAAAATCGTTGATATTAAAAAAAAAAAATTTTTGGTTTATAATTATAAAACTATAATAGTTAAATTTATGTAAATAATGCCAAATAAACAGTAAATTTATGTAAATAATGCCAAAATGAACAACTTTTAAAAAATAAGTTTTTTTTCGAAATCTCTTTGGTTTTTGAGTTAACTGACTATTAGGATTTGAAGTATAATTTGTCATTTTCATCTTTCATAATTTTGACGTTTTAAACGTCAGTTTCATCCGAGTTTACACAACGCTCGATGTACATTTAAAATATGATTTCAATTGAAAATAAATAATGAAAACGTAAATATAAATAACTGTGGGTCCATCAAAGCGGAGAAAATAACACGATGGCCACATCACCATTTTTTGTCATTACGACAGAAACACCATTAAGGCGACATCTACTGTCTAAAACCTTGTACTAATTTTTACAATTTTTTTCATTACCATAGAAACACCTTTATGGCGACATCTATTGTTTACAATTTCACCAATTGAGTAGAGTTACCTACAATATAGGAACATCTAGAACCATTTAAGTATTGATGATGAAATTACAGTCACTAAATAAGCTTCCATATTATACAGGGTGTCTCGTTTCGAGTGTGCCAAATGAGTGCGCGAAGTAGATAATGTTATTCTGAACAGAAATGTTCAAATAAACATGTGTCCGATTTATTACCGTTATCGAGATAAATAATCTTAGAGATTTTTCTATCATAAAAAAAAATCTTATAAATTTATACTCAAAATTTCAACAAAAATATTTTAGCCGGTTTATTTCATTTGAACGCAATTTTCTGTAAAAGTAACTTAAATTAAGTTTCCGTTGTGGGAGCTTCGCAAGACTGACACTGTAGATCAAGAAATATGTCTTATTTTTACTTTTACCATACAATGTATGAGAAAATATTATTTTCATGATTTATTTCGAATTTAATTACAAGGAAAACATCAATTTTGAGGTCCTTCAAGACGAAACCGGTCACTTTTCAAAAATGTATGTGCGCCTGATTATAGACGCTGTATTTCAAATAGAGATTTTGAAACGAAACTTGATAATAATAATAAAATATTTATTAATGGGACATCGCCCTTGAAAAATGCAAAATAACTAAAATATACATTTCCATTAAATAAAGTAATGCTAATCTATTAACTTCAAATGTAACTTATAGTATTTGACAAATTCAAGAACTAAACAGCTTTTGGTAAAATTTTTAAAACCATTTACCTAAACCGTTTTTTGTTTCTCTCGAATTTTTGGTTTTTAATTCCCAAAATACTACAAAACCATTTGTAGATATCTTGAAGATACCGAAGAATTGCACATCTTTTGTTGAAAAATGTATTTAAGATACTCTTTGATTTTTGAGAAAAGAAAACTTAAAACTCAAAAATAAATAATAATTTAAGTATAAATTTTCGGTAAACTATTGCGAATTGGAAAGTACTTATTCCTTCTTATTTTCTTTTTTATGACGTATGCAAAACATTTTGTATGTGTTTAACATCAATAATTATTATTATTAAACATGAGCGCGAGCATGATGGTCTCCGTCAATGTAAGTAATTGGCATATTTTCGATGTTACCTTCTTTCATGACTTTACTCGAGGAAATGGGGGGGCGAGGGATTGAAATAAATAAGTCGGGGGCTTTGCGAAATAATTCGATTTCGCACACTGGAAAAAGTCAGTGTGCGTGATTTTATTTAAGGGGAAGGCAAGGGGATCAAAGCGTCGCGACCGAATCGAATTAGCGTCTCGGGTTCGATTGAAAATATGAAAAGTTTTTCTTGATCAGTTGTTGCCGAGTCGGGGGTTTGTACATTATCGTGCGCCCTTTTTGTTGCGGTTCTTCTTTTCAGTTCCCGTGCTTCAATTATAAAACCGTTTCGGGTTTTACCGGGTAGATTGAATTACGTATAAATCAATCCCACAATTTTAATGTCAATTTAACTTCGAGAATTGATTTTATTTTTTAAAGTATGCTCCATGATAGAGATGGTCAAATGACTCATTTTTGCGAGCTGCTTCATAATAATGTTCCGTGAAAAAAGAGAAACAAATCTTTCATACCATACAATCTGCACTGAGTCATGGCTCTAAAATACCTTCATATTTTTAATCGAGTCACCCTACTAATTTCACTGACTTACTCAAGAGTTATCCATCTCTACTCTATAATGCATCATGATTTAGTAATAATATTTTCTCCACGACCACTGTAGAATTTATGCATTCTGCAATCAATTTTGATCATAGAACGTTCACATTCTCACTCTTGTTATGGAACAAAACACTATGCGCTTATGCGTTTTGCATGTAATTCATTCCATAACAAGGGATAGAATGAATATTCTCACACCGTTCCGAATAAAACAATTAGCCTTGGATATCACAATTGTCAAAATACTATAAACATAACCACAAACGTAATAATAAAACGTAAGTTCCTTGTGTTCATTACTTTATTAGTCTATTTTATCTGGTCGAGGAGAAAGTATAGTCTGCTACTCGGTAAGAATGGAAATTCTGATGCTCGTGGTTCCTCGCGCTCGCCTCGCGGCTCGCGCTCGAAATATTCCACTCGCATCAAATTTCCATTCTAACCTTGTTACAGAATATACTATTTCAAAACATTAAATATACACTGGTAGAAAAAAAAATTAAACACTTGAAATTCGTGAAATTTCGACCATTTTCAAACCGCCATAACTCGACGTATTTTTAATCGATTTTGATGAATCTTTGAGGGCAAAAAACTTTGAAGTGTCTTCCTTAAAGCCATGCATGCGAACTTAAGCATAAACTCTTTCACC
The DNA here is from genome assembly GCA_910593695.2 of Ocypus olens. NCBI lineage: Eukaryota > Metazoa > Arthropoda > Insecta > Coleoptera > Staphylinidae > Ocypus > Ocypus olens. The sequence continues at coordinate 52,005,385 of OU343060.1, forward strand.
CCCTCTAGCGCCCCTGTGAAAAGAAAAGGTTTTTCTGGAAACTATGTCCAATTTTGACGATGTCTACGGAGTTGGAAAAATATTGTCAACTCGATCCACCATGAAGGTATTAAAATTTGATCAATTTCCTATCTAGGACTCAAAGAACGAAGTTCCTACGACGATTTGTCACCAAGTTATGTGTGCATTTTGAGGTTTTTCGCACATAACTCAGTGACTTTTCAACCAAGTTTGATGATTCTTTCGGGAAAAAAATCCCATTTTGGCTCTACTTTAAGGGGGTAAACTCAGATAGGAATGATCCCTTTTCGAAACCTTCAACCCCCGAACAAAAAAAAACACGTTTTTGGGCAAAAAAAAACGCCTAACTTTGGCAACGTGTACCGAGCTGGAAAAAATGTGTCGGCTCCATCCACCATTAAAATTTGATCAATTCCCTATGCAGGACTAAAATAACGCATGAGGATATTTTTTATTCTTTAAGTTAGAGATCTGGTTAAATGGGAAATAAATTTCCGGCGCATCCACCAAAAGTAAGGTGCGACTTTTTTTAATTGTATTTATTAATCGCTTTCCGCAGTTATTTTTAACAAATACAAAGTGTCAAAAATCCGTGGAACTAATACAGTTTTTTTTAATTGAGCAGCTCATTAATATGTGTGTGTGGTATTAAAAAAAAATTGTAACCCAAAAAGGGCATTGCAAAAAAATTATTTTTGATTAATGTGCTGATTACGGATTTCATTCAATGTTAAAGAAAAGTATATGAAAAATTCGTCACAACTTTTTGACAGTTTATAATTGTTAAATCCACTTGCAGAAACGCATTGCGAATTTTTTTTTCAGTGCATTTTTTGACAAACTCGTCAGCCACGGATTTCGTTCAATGACAAAAAGGTAATATCGGTCACGGTTTTTTGGTGACTTGTAATTGTTAAATATACTTGCAGGAAGGCATTGCAAAAATAAAATCAATTTTTTTTGCAATGCACTTGTTGCGTTTCTTAAATGCCACCCACGGATGATCTACTCCATAAAAAAACATATTTTTATTAATTTTCACGGCTTTTTGACAATTTGTACTGGCTAAATACACCTGCAGAAAGGGACTGCATGAAAAAAAATTAAAAATTGTGGATGTGCCGGGAAATTTATGGCTGAAATTTTAAGGGTAACCTCTTGTCGGCCAATGTTTTTTAAAGAGAAATTAATGAATTTGTAAAATATCGGAAACATATTTTTTGGAGAAAGTTACACAATGTTCGCATGAACATTTTTTTTTAAATAAGGTAATTTACAGGTTTGGATGAAACTCGTTATTATATTTAATGAATATTTATCGAGGGGCAATTATTATGTGAATGCAATGTTTGGTAAATACGCAGTAATATTATGAATAAATTAAAATCGAAGTAATTACATCGGACATAAAAATGGAACGCAATTTTGTTTAATTGAGATAAATGTGCGCATAATTTTGGAATTAAATTTTACGTGATTACAAAATGTAAATAGGTAAATAGTTCTTGTATATGAAAATATACAGGTTGTATTTGAAATAACGAACAGGCTCATAACCACAAAGAGATTAAATTATTTTTAAACAATATTCGCAATTATTTCGTTTATAACTGTAAGAAAAAGCCCGCAATTAATTATTAAAGTTAATGAGTGAAAATACGCAACATGTTTGGGGGCAGTGGTAATGTGACCTAATTTTTAAACGGCATCGGCTTTAGATATCGAATTACAACAAGCGCGTAGGAAATATCTGAGTGCTCTTTAAGCGTCAATGAACTTGAGGACTGTTTATCTTTTACAAAAAAAAAAAGTTGCGATAACACTTCAAATTTCGGAGGCAAGAAATCGTATCTCGCGTTTTAAATAAACAAACACACATTCCATGCAGACCCAATTAAATGAGGAAAGCATCGGTTCTCAAAATGTTTAAAAAACCTCGAAAATTCAAAAAAAAAATTCGAATAAATTTTGACGGAAATGGGTTCACAAATATTTTGTGTATGTGCCCTTAAATGCCTGTTCGTTATTTCAAATATACCCTGTATTTTCTTTTAATTATATATTAATTATAGGAAAATATTATTTCGAGTATAACTTTTAAAAGAAACGTAAGATGGTGAAAATTCTTTAAGGAACGTGTTAAACTTTTGAATAGATACGGATAAGTTGGAAACATTCATTTTACTTTAATTTGTTTTTCAATTTTTTTAGAATGCTCCTTGAACGATTAGACTGATCTTGAATATCCTTGGCGCAAAATTTCGCATTCAATTAAATCAATGCGGATAAGCTAAAAAACAAAAGTTCGACATTAATTTGATTTTCGATTTTTCTAGAATAGCTCTTGAATAAAAAGGTAGATTTTCAAATTTTTTGAAGGAAAATGCCGCGCTAATAGAATGGATACAGATAAGGTAGAATCCTTAGAGCACGATGTTGTACCAATCAAAATAGATTTAGATTTATTTTATTTATTCCATTAGGTGTTTTCTGCCATTATTTGGTATAAGATATAAAAATTAAAATATTTTCCGTTTCTTGAACTTATGGACAAATTTTTAAGATCCTCTAAGGAAAGTTTGCCACATTCACGACATATATACAGGGTGTCTCATTTCGAGTGTGCCAAACGAAAACAGGAAGTAGATAATGTTACTCTGAACAGAAAAGTTCAAATAAATATATGTCTGATTTGTTACCATAATCGAGATAAATAATCTTAAAGATTTTTCGATCACAAAAAAAATCTTAAAAATTTTCAGTTAAATTTATTAGATTGCCATGAAATTAAACAAAAATATTTTAGCAGGTTATTGTTTATCTGACAGTTGCTTAGGCCTGAACACTTAGATTTCCAAGCATGTTATGTGCCACACTGATCTCGTCTCTGGTAAATGTTGCTTCATCTGACCGTAATACAGAAGAAACAAATGTATCATCTTGCGCTATTTGGTTAGACTTCAGCAAAATTCAACACCTCTTTCATTGTCCCCATCATACAACGCTTGGACATACTGATAAGTGTATGGATGAATTACCACACTTCTAAGTGTGCACCAAACAAGAGACCTTGAAATATTTTTTTGCGCAGCAATACGTTTAACATTTATATTGGGGTCGTTTATTACAGCTTCAATAATATTCTCTTCATACCTGACGTCATAACGTCAAACACGTTGGTGGCCTTGGAGCAGTACTACCTTTAGCACACAAACGCTGAAATATCGCTCTAGAAGGTGTCATATTTAGGACAGGCAGGTCTACAATTTCCGTCATATAAACCATAAACATACACTACATGGGCATATTCAGAATTAATTAAACGAGACATAATTAACAAACTGGCGAAGCAAATAAGCTTGTATAAACAACTGTCAAATAAATATTAACCTGTTTAAATATTTGTGTTTAAATTCATGGCAATCTAATAAATTTATACTAAAATTTGCAATCGATAAATCTTTAAGATTATTTATCTTGATAACGGTAAGAAATCGGACATATGTTTATTTGAACTTTTCTGTTCAGAATAACATTATCTACTTCCTGTTTTCGTTTGGCACACTCGAAACGAGACACCCTGTATAAATAAGGTGGAAAATTAAATTTAACTTTCAATTATCTTTCGAATTTTTAATATAATATTAATAATAATTAATATAATTCTTAAACTGAAAGACATGTTTAGAAATTTAGAAAAAGAAAAATGTAATCATCGCATAATTAGAGCTTTTTCTTTTAAAGAAGGGGTGCGGATTGAGGGAAGTGGAGGATATAGAGGAATAGTACTGCCGAATCCAGGGGTTAGAGAGGGAGGGCGGATTGCCCCTCCCTTAAACCTAGTTTTTTTGTAATTTTTAATTTTTAGCATCAGTCGTGGTATTTAATTAAAAAATGTTTATATTGTGTTTTCATTAAATTCTTTTTATTATTTGTTTTAACGATTTTCTGGATCCAAACCTGCGTGAAATTAATACAACATGCAAAGTTTAAAGATTCTAAATCGAGATTTTGGTTTTTGAAATTGCATAACTTCCAAACGCGTCCATCCGGTTTTGATGATTTTAATGTCAAAATGTGGAAAATGTTGTGTAACTACTTTTTAAAGTTAATAAACATTTTGGTGAAATTAACGCTAAACGTCAAAATTGAATTTTCTCAAAGTTAGAAGATTTTAAATTGCAATTTTGATTTTTGAAATTGTATAACTGTCAAACGCTTTGTTCGATTTTGATGATTCTTACGTCGACTTTAGTGCAATTTAGAATCGGATTAAGAAATGTTTTCATGAAATCAACGAAAAGGTTAACATGGCACGTTTTCTAAGTCAAAAGATTTAAAATTGCGATTTTGGTATTTTAAATTGTTAACCGGCAAACGCGTTTTTCGATTTTGATTAATCAAACGTCAAAATACAGTGATAGAGTAATTTTAAAACTTATTACAAATTGTTTTATTAAAAAGAGTAATTTTAAAACGTATTACAAATTGTTTTATCGAAATAAAATGCTAAAATAGCACTTTTCTCAATTTGAAAATTTTTTAATTCGTAATTTTGATTTATGAAATTGCACAACTCCTAAACGCGTTGTCCAATTTTGATTGTTTTAACGTCAAAATATGGATAATTTAGTGCAATTTGAAAATGGGTTGGGCAAGGTTTTCAATTTGTTAACGAAAAATGTCAAAATTGCACGCTTCAAAGTCAAAAGATTCAAAATTGGGATTATGATTTGTGAAATTCCACAACTGCCAATTTTTTTTATGATTCGAACGTCAAGATATGGAGAATTTAGTGCAATTTAAAAACGGGTTAAGAAATATTTTCGTGAAATCGACGCTAAAATACAAATTGCTCGTTTCTAAAGTAAAAAAAAAATATCGCAATTTTGAAACTGTAAACTGCCAAACTCTTTGCCAAATTTTAATAATTATAACGTCAAACTATGGATTATTTACTGCAATTTAAAATTAGGTTAGGAAATGTTTTTGTGAAATCAACGAGAAAAGTCAAGGTTGCAAGTTTTCAAAGTCAAAAATATTAAAATTGTAATTTTGATGCCGAACGCGTTGTCTGATTTTGATCATCCAAATGTGAAAATGTGGAGAATTTAACATTTATTTAAAACTGATTACAAAATTTTCTTGTAACATTGACACAAAATATAAAAATTACACTTTCTTCAAGTTCGGAGGTTTTAAAATCTCAATTTTAATTTTTGAAATTGCACAACTGCCCAACGCGTTGTCCGATTTTGATCATTCAAACGTCAAAATGTGGAGAATTTAACATTCATTTAAAACTGATTACAAAATTTTCTTGTAACATTGACACAAAATATAAAAATTACACTTTCTTCAAGTTCGGAGGTTTTAAAATCTCAATTTTAATTTTTGAAATTGCACAACTGCCCAACGCGTTGTCCGATTTTGATCATTCAAACGTCAAAATGTGGAGAATTTAACATTCATTTAAAACTGATTACAAAATTTTCTTGTAACATTGACACAAAATATAAAAATTACACTTTCTTCAAGTTCGGCGGTTTTAAAATCTCAATTTTAATTGTTGAAATTGCACAACTGCCCAACGCGTTGTCCGATTTTGATCAATCAAACGTCAAAATATGGCGAATTTAATATTCATTTAAAACTGATTACAAAATTTTCTTGTAATATTGACACAAAATATAAAAATTACACTTTATTTAAGTTCGGAGGTTTTAAAATCTCAATTTTAATTTTTGAAATTGCAAAACTGCCAAACACGTAGTCCGATTTTGATATTTCTAGCGTCAGAAGGTGAAGAATTTAGTGCACTTCAAAAAAATTTAAAGATATATTTTCGTGAAATGAACGTAAAAGGTCAAAATTGCACATTTTCCAAGTCAAAAGATATAAAATTGCGATTTTGATTTTTTTTTAAAGTCGTATAACAACCAAACGCGTTGTCCGATTTTGATGATTCTAGAGTCAAAAGGTAAAGAGTTTAGGGCACTTTGAATATGTTTAAAGATATGTTTTCATGATATCAAAGTTAAAGGTCAACATGGCACATTTTCTAAGTCAAACGATTTAAAATTTCGATTTTGATTTTTTTTTAAGTCGTATAACTACCAAACGCGTTTTACGATTTTGATTAATCATACGTCAAAATATAGCGAATTTAGCGTAATTTTGAAAGTAATTACAACTTTTTTTTGGTATAATTAATAGAAAATGCAAAAATCGCACCTTTTTAAAATCGTAATTTTGATTTATAGAATTGCACAACTTTTTGATAGGTTTTAACGTAAAAGTATGGAGAATTTAGTGTAATTTGAAAATGGATTAGGCAAGGTTTTTTTTTATTAACAAAAAACGTCAAAATTGCACATTTTCAAAGTCAAATAATTTAAAACAATTAAAACTGCGATTTTGATTTTTTTAAATTTGTATAACTGCCAAACGCGTTGTCCGATTTTGATGATTCTTACGTCAAAATGTGTCGAATTTACTGCAATTTAAAAACGTTTTAAAGAATGTTTTCGTGAAACTAACGTAAAAGGTCAAAATTGCACGTCAAAAGATTTAAAATTGTGATTTTTTTGTTTTTTAAATAATTGTATCTGTCAAACGCTTTGTTAGATTTTGAGTAATCAAATGTTAAAATATAGTGACTTTAGTATAATTTTAAAATTAATTACATGTTTTTTCGTAAAATTAATACAAAACGCAAAAATTGCATTTTTCAAATTTCTAAGATTGTTGAAATTGCACAACTTCTAAACGCCTTATCCGATTTTGATGGTTTTAACGTCAAGATATGGAGAATATAGTGAAATTTGAAAACAGGTTAAGTAATGTGTTCATATTATTAACACAAAACATCAAAATTGCACGTTTTCAAAGTCAAAAATTTAAAATTGCAGTTTTGATTTCTTATATTGCGCAACTACCAAACGCGTTGTCCGATTTTGATGATCCTTGCGTCAAAATGTGGCGAATTTGGTGCAATTTAGAAACAGACGAAGAAATATTTTTGTGAAATCAGCGTAAAAGGTCAACATGGCACGTTTTTTGAAGTCAAAAGATTTAAAATTGCAATTTTAATTTTTGAAATTGCACAACTGCCAAACGCTTTATTCGATTTTGATGATTCTTGCGACAAAATCTGGCAAATCTGCTGTTCATTCAAAACTAATTATAAAATCTTCTCGTGAAATCAATGTAACAGGTGAAAATTGCACGTCTTCCAAGTCGAAATATTTAAAATTGCAATTCTGGTTAATGAAATTTCATAACTTCTAAACGCGTTGTCAAATTTTAATGATTTTACCGTCAAAATAAGAAGAGAGTGTACTTTGGAAACGGGTTTAGTTGGTTTTTAATGTTATTAACGCAAAACGTCAAAATGGCACGTTTTCAAAGTGAAAAGATTCAAAATGGCGATTTTGATTTTTTAAATTGCACAACTGTCAAACGCGTTATCCGATTTTTATGGTTCTAACGTCAAACTATGAAGAATTTAGTGAAATTTAAAAACTAGTCAAGAAATTTGTTCATTAAATTAACGCAAAAGGTCAAAATTGCTCGTTTTTACATTCAAAAAGTTTAAGATTTCGATTTTGATACTGCAAACTGACAAACGCTTTGCCAAATTTTGATCATTCTAACGAACAACTATGGAAAATGCAGTGCAATTTAAAAATTGGTTAAAAAATGTCTTCGTGAAACTAACGCGAAACGTCAAGGTGTCGAGGTTGCAGGTTTTCAAAGTCAAAAGATTTAAAATTACAATTTTAATTTTTGAAACACAACTACCAAATGCTCAATCATTTTAATGATTCTAGCGAATTTGGTGCTATTTAGAAACACATTAAGAAATATTTTCATAAAAGCAACGCAAAAGGTCAAAATTGTTCGTTTTTTTATTTAAATTAAAAATTGCGATTTTTGTTTTTTATATTGTATAACTGCCCAACGCGTTGTTCGATTTTGGGTAATAATACTATATAGCGACTTCAGTGTAATTTTGAAATTGATTACGTGTTCTTTTCGTAGAATTAATACAAAATGCTAAAATCGCACTTTTTCGTATTTCTAAGTTTTTAAAATCGTAATTTTGATTTATGGAATTGCACAACTTCCAAACGCGTTGTCCGATTTTGATGAATTTAACGTCAAAATGTGGAGAATGTTGTGAAATTTAAAAACTGGTTTAGAAATGTTTTGCGGGAAATAAACGCAAAAATCGTACGTTTTCAACGTCCACGATTGAAATTTTTGAAATAGCACAACTGTCAAACGACTTATTCGATTTGCATGATTCAAACGTCAAAATATGACGATGACTATACCGGTTGTAATTTTCGTTGTTGGTTCTATTATTGCTCTGGCTGTGATGATCGCTCTGTAACAAGCTGATTTTGATTGCTTGGTGAAATTTTAATTTTTTTTGGATCAGTTTTTTGTATTTAGTAAATTAGTTTTTATTTTTATCATAATATTTGAGTAATGAAATTTTTTGTAAAAACCGTTTAATAAATAAATAAATAAATAATCTCTCGAAATTTTGTATTGAAGTTCTATTTGGCTGCGTTGGTATTTAATATTCGAATTATTTCATACGAACGGTTATATTTATGTTTAATGTTATTGTTGTCATTCTCTCACCTATACAAGATCATCTATTTGATTGGTATGATTAGTCTGATAAGTGGCTATCGACGAGAGGTCTTTCTGCCCGCAGTTTTATTTATTTTTCGGAGTTTATAACTAATTTCATAACTGCAATTTTCATGGATATCTACATCTAGCCTAACGTGTCTGAATCTTTTAATGATAAAAGACATATGATTAATTAATTGCTCACTTAACCGATGGTGAAACATTATTATATTATTTTGATTAATTAAAATCACTATTTTTATTTGCCTCTCCGACCTTGAGAATGACTAAAGGTCGAAACTAGTCGGAGAGACAAATAAAAATAGTGAAACAAAACCAAGTGTTTTAATTAAACAAAATGACAAAAGTCATATTAATAAAATATTCGTTGTGTCATTAACTAATAATGTGTAAGCAAGTCCTTAAACCACTTATTATAGGTATGTTGATATTTACACCCCTAACTATCCTTATCAATGACAGTAATTCTCAATAGCAACATTGTTTACAATTAATTTACTTATACGGTACACAATTGCACGTGTACACGCACATATGGGGGCACTTAAGGGAAAATGAAACTTATCACCAAACGCGTCCCAGTGGAGCCAGTTGCAGAAACAAACGCCATAAAATTGTATACTACCAGCAAAATATTTATGAACATACATTACACCGACAAAACTCGAAGGACACACACGTGCGTCCCCATTTTTTTCTATACTAACCAATTGGTATAATATTATTGTGAAATATATCAAGAAACTGCGCCGCAAAAAACGCCCCTTTGCTTTAAATAAAAGTGACTGGCATCTTTCCTCTCTCCTTTTTCTCGTTCTTTTTTTCTTTCTTTTTTTTTGGGGGATGGAAAACGCATCACACGCATATTCCCATGGGGTAACGGGTGGAAGGACAAATAGAAATCCCGAGGAAAGAGGGCTTTCTATTGTGGCAGTCGTCTGTATGACTATGGTGTGCATTAACATCCGTGGCGACAAAAGCTATTCGTGAAATCTATCGCGTCCTGAGGATGTGCTCAAAGATCGTTCCCCAGCTTTATCAGATTATGCGCTAGATGGAAAAATGTAATCATCTTAAGTGATAACGTCCCACATACAGAAAGATTTTATACAGAAATACATCTTTGAATTTTGTGTGGGATTACTGGTGTCCGTTATTTGAATAACGCTACAAGTAATCGTATTCACAAGATGCGGACTATTAACTTGTAATTCAATTTTGTAAATAAAATAAAGAAACAGTAACATGTTAAAGCAGTAATGATAAAAAGTAAATAGCAAATGCTGTTATGTGTTATACAGGTTTTTTTTTTTTAATTTTAACTCTGATGATTGTTAATGCCTATTTTCAATCATAAAATAATCACATCAACGCATTAATAGGTAGGCAACCATACTTACTAAGTTTCATTTAACTGTCAAAATTGTGTTAGTAAAAATATACTACACCATCGAAGAAAGAATTCATATAATTAATTGGTAAAAGAGCGGGAACAGCATGCGTTGTGTTAGAGATTTGTTTTAGCAGACAACTTCCATCCATGGAACAGTTTTTAATAAACAAGCAAGATGGCCGAGCGTCAAGACGGACATGAAGCAGCGAGTGCTAATATAAACAATAAAAATGGTGATGTGGCCATCATGTTACTTTCTCCGACTTGATGGTATCATTTATATTTACGCTTTCATGGTGTATTTTTAATTGAAATCATATTTTAAATGTACATCGAGCGTTTTGTAAACTCGGATGAAACTGACGTTTAAAACGTCAAAATTATGAAAGGGAAAAATTATACTCCAAATTCAAAAACTTGGTTCACTTCAAAACTAAAAGGATATCGAAAAAAACTTATTCTATATAAGTTGTTCATTTTAGCATTCTCTACAATTATTATTAACATACATTTGCTGTAACTATTATCGTTTTATAATTAAAAACCAAAAGTTAAAAAAAAAATAATCCGTTCATAAGTTATCAGGGAAGTCAATTAATCTTTAAAAAAATCGAGGATCTGTAAAACACTTCCTACTTCCCGTAGAACCTCAAAAAAAGGTATAGACATTCGCGTTTTTCCATGAAAAATGCAGAAGTCGCGAATTACTGTAACTTTTCTTTTTAACGAAAACATCGCTGTGTTTTTGGCCACCAAATCTTATAATTAGGTTTTAATTTCCTTTCTTAAAGTTCTGCTCAAAATTACTCATCTGTAGCAGGGAATGCAGCCTAAAGCAATAAAATATCTCAATCTTTAAATTTTGAATCAAGGATTCAATGATGGCAATAAACATTCTGTAAAATGATACGTATCTGTATTTGCTTTCATTTTTTCAGTAAAACTTCATAAACTAAAAAAAAAATTATTTACAAAAGACTGTAGTCCCTTGATTAAAACTTCAACAATTATAATTTTATAATTATGGACGAAAATCGTGAAAACATCTTGAAAACGAATTAAAATTTATTTTAGATAATAAAGGAGCTTATGAAAAACATTTGTTGATTGGAGATTTTCAATTTTTCATTGTCTTTAAAATTTGTTATTTTGTTAAAACGGTCCACTTTTTTGTTGCCTTCGATATTGGTTTTTTGAAGTGAAACTTCTTTGCGCCTGTTACGCACGTTTGGCATGGGGTGTCGGTCGAGAAACCGCGCCACGCCTGATGAGAAATACGAGTACAAAGGCCGTGTGGGTTATCGAAGCCCCTAAAAAATAAAAATTCAAGATCAAAGTCGTCGAAAGGTAATTTTTTTAAATACCCTTCACCCCCTTTCAAACCCCTAAAGGTATAAAGTTTTAAAAATTTCTAAAAAAAATCCGGAAAAATTTCGAGGGCGGATAAATTGCCCCCGCCAAGGAGCTTTCGAAAAAAAATATCGGTGACCTTGAGCCCTCCCCCTGACCAGTGGCGTCCTTCGCCGCGAAATCTCTTCAGGTAAACTCGAAAACTGTACCCATTTTTTACTTTCTCCGTTACGAAGTACAAGAAAGTATTGTGATCGTGATTTTTTTTTCAAAAATTTTTTTTACGGAAATATCCGATTTGGGGTCCCTGGATGCCATTTCAACAATTTCTGGAAATTTTTTTTTTGTGTCTATGTGTGTGTGTGTCTGTGTGTGTGTGTGTGTGTCTGTCTGTGTGCGCTGTATCTCAAAAACTAATAGAGCAATTGATATGAAATTTTGAACATACGTCTTATTTGATAATCTGAAGAACTGAAAAGCTTTTGGTAAAATTTCGTACACCGGAAGTGGGTGTTAACCTTAACTGTTTTTTGTTTTTTTCCAATATTTTCTTAAATATGAAAAATATCACAAAAACATTTAAACAAACATTGAAGACAACAAAGAAATGAACATCTTTTGTTTAAAAATATTTTTCATAAAATCATTGCTATTCGAGAAAAAAAATTATTAATTTTTTTTAACTTTTGGTTTCTAGTTATGAAACGATGATAGTTACAGCAAATTTATGTGAATAATAATTGTAGAGAATAGTAAACTGAACAACTTCTAAAGAATAAGTAAAAATCTCGTTAGTTTTTGAGTAAACCGAGTTTGTGAATTTGAAGTATATTTTTTCCGTTTCATAATTTTGACGTTTTAAACGTCAGTTTCATCCAAGTTTACGCAAATGTATGGTTTTTGAAAAATAATGGCAATTAATTTTTTTTTGTAATTTTTGGTTTAAAATTATGAAACGATAATACTTACAGCAAATGTAAATAACAATAATAATTGTAGAGAATGCCAAAATGAACAACTTAAATGGAATAAGTATTTTTCGAAATCTCTTTGGTTTTTGAGTAAATTGACTATTAGAATTTAAAGTATAATTTGTCATTTGCATCTTTCATAATTTTGACGTTTTAAACGTCAGTTTCATCCGATTTTACTAAACGCTCTATGTACATTTAAAATGTGATTTCAATTGGAAATAAACCATGAAAGTGTAAACATAAAGTACTATACCATCAATTTAATAAAACCATTATTATTATTATTATTATCAAATCGGAAAAAGTAACACCATTTTTTAATTTTTTGTTATTATTTAAGAGTTTCGGATCGTATCTTCATTTGAGCTTGTGTTATTTTTGGGGAAAATGATTTCTAGACCAGAATTTTTGTGCTCGTATTTTATATTTTTGCCTGTTTCTTCGATGTTTTTCCTTGAAATTCTTGATTTTTTTTCATAAATATTCTTCATGTTGGTCTCAATTTTAAAATGATCTGTTGAAATTTTCGACTTTTTTGGTCAGTATTTTGATTTTTAAGCTTGTGCTTTGGATTTTTGGTCTAAATTTTACATTTTTTGCCACCATTGTTGAATTTTGACTTGTATTTTGGATTTTTTTGGTCTAAATTTTGGATTTTTTGTCCTAAGATTTCTTTATTTGGCCAAAATTTTCGATTTGTTTATTAAGATTTTCGGTTTTTTAACTTTTTGGTCTGCATTTTTTTATTTTTAGGCCCGTGTTTTCGATCTTTTGGCCACAATTGTTAAATTTTGACCTGTATTTTCGATTTTTTGGTCCAAATTTTTGATCTTCTGTCCTAAGATTTCTTTATTTGGCTGAAATTTTCCATTTGTTTATTAAGATTTTCGATTTTGTAATCTGTATTTTTTATTTTTATCCCCAAATTTTCGGTATTTGGTCCAAATTTTGTTTTTTTCGTCCTATATTTAAAATTTTTCAGTTTTCAATTTTAGTTTCTGTTCGGAAACTTACTTTGAGCTACAGGGTTATTTTGAGGGTGAAAATGGCAAACTATTTTTTCTTTGCTTGAATTTTTTTTATCTGCATTTTTAGATCTCTGGCCTGTAATTTCTTTTTTTCAAAGTTTTGATTTTTGGCCTAAATATTCTTTATTTTGGCCTGCGTTTTTTAATTTTTTGTCCCAAATTTTCAGTATTTGGTCTAATTTTTTGTTTTCTTGGCCCGTATTTTAGATTTTTTTATTTTCAATTTGAGTTTCTGTTCAGAAACTTACTCTGAGCTACAGGGTTATTTTCAAGGTGAAAAAGGCAAACTATTTTTCCTTTACTTGAATTTTTTTATCTGCAATTTTGGATCTCTGGCTTTATTCCAAATTTTTGATTTTTGACCTAAATATTATTTATTTCGGCCTAAATATTCTTTATTTTGGCGTGAAAATTTAGATTGCGTGTTAAAAGTTTCGATTTTTTCGTCCGCATTTTTAATATTTAGGTCCTAATTGTTGGTTTAAGTTTTAGCTTTTTTGTGTTATACTCGTATTTTAAATTTTCTAATCTGAATTATTGATTTTTTTGCCGGTATTTTCGAGTTTTTTGGTCAGTTTTTGATTTTTTTCCCTTTACTTTAGATTTTTAACCTGAATGATTGTTTTTTATATTATTTTTTTATTTTCGAGTTTCTGGTCGGAAACTTATTTTGAGCCAAAGAATTATTTTAGGGGCTAGCTAAATATGTTTTCTTTTACTTGAATTTACAATATTTTGGTCTGCATTTTTTTGGTCCATATTTGAGATCTTTACCGCCTCAATTTATTCCAAATTTTTAATTTTTTTGCCTAAATAATCTTTATTTTGGACAACATTTTCGATGTGTTTGTTGAAATTTTCGATGTTTTAGTTTGCGTTTTTTTTATGTTTAGGTAATAGGTTTCGATATTTGGATTTTTTTGGGCCTATGTTTTAGTTGTATTGTTTAATTATTGATTTCTTTCAGCGAATTTTTGATTGGCGAATATTTTAGATTTTTAACCTGAAGCAGAGATTTTTTAATGTTTGGCCAGTATTTTCAAGGTTTTGGTCTAATCGTCAAATAGGAGAAAGTAATATGATGGCCACATCACCATTTTTTAATTTTGGAAATATAACAACATGGTCGAATGCGCCGGCCATCCCGATCGGCGACCTTCAAAAATCGTTTCCGAGGGTGCACACCAACCCCCGGCGGCGGGGGTGATTTTTTCGATTTTTTTTTGCCATCCGATGCACAATCGCTGGTCCTATCGATCCAGACCGGTCCCACCCCCTCGCGCATTCATTAAAATGTGATTTCCTTTAGCCCTTTTAATGTAAAAATTACTCACGCAGCCAGTATTGTCAAAATTATGGACAATATTACAAATTGTTGAGATGGATGGAACTTGTCTGCTCGGATACTCAACCGAAAACAAATCTCAACACGTCGAATGCTGTTCCCACTCTTGTACCAATTAATTATCTGTATTCTTTCTTCGGTGGTGTAATACATTTTTATTAATAACACAATTTTGACAATTAAATACAACTGAGTGTAAGTATGGTTGCCTACATTGTCAATACATTGCAATGCTTTGATGTGATTATTATAACATAGAACATTAACAATCATATGTTCCGAGTTAAAAACAAGACCCTGTATAAACAACAATGATTCATCCGATCATTAAGTTCCCGGGGATGCACGCGAGAATGAATGCCCGAAACAATAATAGTAGTGTGCTGAAATATCGGGGTTTGAGTCCTGCTCACCCTTTGTATTATTATTACGACACGAAATTACATTAGGATCCTATAAAGTTGCCGGTATTGTTGCTGAAAGCTTATTTCGGATACGGCCCCGTTTTTAGGATCCCCATTGTCTCGCGAGTAATGTAATATTTCGACTAATTAAAGTCAAATTAAGTGGCAACTTTATGGAAAGTCTCGGTGAAATAGAAATTTTCTTTGACGCTAGGGCAAAACACGGAACTTAAAATCATAATCATTAAAGAAATGTGCCTATAGGTGTATTTATCTCTCCATGGAGATAATTGCGAGTGTTACTACGAGATAATCCATAATTATAATGAATTCACATTTTTGTAATAGAGCGCCCACAGACATATAAAGAGATAAGCGACGTTCACACGTAGGTGCAATCTCGGATGCATGGACTGGCCCGTTCCAATCTGGCGCGACGGATTGTGCGTGTGAATGCAAGAACATTGCACATTCTGAAAAAAAGCACACCTTTCGTCCCGCTCTTGGCGCGCGGGATTAGTTCCAGCGTTACCTTCTTACCACGGGTCGGTCAACTTAGCACCCCATGTTGTTTATTTTATAAAAAAAAGTACTGCACCACAAAAGCCTTACTTAGCACCAGATAGCACCACAAAAATTAGAACTAGCACCCTATCTAGGAAATAGTTACAGTATTTTGAATAAGTGGGGTGCTAAGTTGACGTGGCACTCCACTTTGATTTTTCTCAGGTTTTACATACTGAAAAGCTTGCATCGAGCATGCACCATAAATTATATACCTAGCACCCGCATAGTTAACCCACAAAAAAATATATAAAATTTACACTAGCACCCCATCTTGAATGTTTTTCAGTTTTAGAAACGTCAATTTGTGTGAAATAGCTAGCAACAAGCTAGCACCTATACTTTTCATGATGAAACTTCACCAAAAAAAACGGTATCATTAATTTTATAATCACATGAACCTTCATGATTCAATATGCGTATTTCGAATACCTATATTGACAAATACTTGTAACAATGTTACTTCGGCGAACTGACATTGATACTTAAATAATGTATTTTAAATGATAAATAAATGAGCATTGGTAAACATCAAATATTTTAATAACATGTTTTGGTTGTAATATGAAACATCATTACCATGTCTAACCATCTAAAGTAGCAGCATTAGAATGATATTACATTTTAGAAAATTTTACATTCATAATCTGAGAATTCACCTAAAATAATACAAAAACAGATATAATTATATACCAAACGGAAATGTTTCTTGATTTTCAAATAACTAAATTAATTTCCATTTCTACGTTTATCTTATAATCGCCATTATCTACCTTACTAAATTATATACGCATTACATTCAATAAGTCTGAATATTTTACGTGTTAATTATTTATATATTGAAGAGAGAGAACGAAACCAGGGATCAAATATTTGGGTTCGTCGTCCATGCCCATCTAACATGGAGATTTCAACTGAAATATATTTGTACAAAGCAAAAATATTATTTATCACACTGAGAAGGTCGATCAACTTATCACCTCATGTTATTTATTTTGTAGAAAACAATATTGCACCAGAAATGCCTCACCTAGCACCAGCGATTATGAAAATTCTAAAAAAAAAACATTGCTACCGGAATAGACTTCAAAATTTCTAAATCCATTCAGAATGAACCAATTTTTAACATTCCCTTAAAAAAATTGATAAATCACAGCTGAAAACAAAATAGTAACCCTCAAAACGTGAACCAAAGCTAAGAAAATTGCTTTTTCACTATTATTGACAGTTGAAAATCACCATTTTTTACAATTGAAAATCACAACTCTTGACATTTGAAAATCATAATTTTAACCGTTGAAAGACACTATTTTTGACAGTTAAAAATCACTATTTTTGACAGTTTAAAATCACTATTTTTGACAGTTAAAAATCACTATTTCGGTCACTTGAAATGACAGCTGAAAATCACTATTTTTGCCAAAAAAAACTGTTGAATTTAGCTATTTTTGACAGTTGAAATCGCTGTTTTAACCGTTGGAAATAACAATTTTTGACAGTTGAAAATCATTATTTTTGATAGTTATACATCATTATTTTTGACTGATGAAAATCATTATTTTTGACAGTTGAATATCACCATTTTTTACAATTGAAAAATCACCACTCTTGGCAGTTGAAAATCACTATTTTCTCCAGTTAAAAATCACTATTTCTGACACTTGAAATGACAGCTGAAAATCACTATTTTTGCCAAAAAAAACTGTTGAATTTTGCTATTTTTGACAGTTGAAATCGGTGCTTTAACCGTTGGGAATAACAATTTTTGACAGTTGAAAATCATTATTTTTGATAGTTATACATCATTATTTTTGACTGATGAAAATCATAATTTTTGACAGTTGAATATCACTATTTTTTACAATTGAAAATCACCACTCTTGGCAGTTAAAAATCATCATTTTAACCGTTGAAAATCACTATTTTTGACAGTCAAAAATCACTATTTCTGACACTTGATATGACAGCTTAAAGTCACTATTTTTGCCAAAAAAAAACTGTTAAATCTAGGTATTTTTGACAGTTGAAATCGCTGTTTTAACCGTTGGAAATAACAATTTTTGACAGTTGAAAATCATTATTTTTTATAGTTATACATCATTATTCTTGACTGATGAAAATAATTATTTTTGACAGTTGATTATCACCATTTTTTACAATTCGAAAATCACCACTCTTGACAGTTAAAAATCATCATTTTAACCGTTGAAAATCACTATTTTTGACAGTTAAAAATCACTATTTCGGTCACTTGAAATGACAGCTGAAAATCACTATTTTTGCAAAAAAAACTGTTGAATTTAACTATTTTCGACAGTTGAAATCGCTGGTTTAACCGTCGGAAATAACAATTTTTGACAGTTGAAAATCATTATTTTTGATAGTTATACATTATTATTTTTGACTGATGAAAATCATAAGTTTTGACAGTTGAATATCACCATTTTTACAATTGAAAATCACCACTCTTGGCAGTTGAAAATCACTATTTTTGACAGTTAAAAATCACTGTTTCTAACACTTGAAATGACAGCTGAAAATCACTATTTTTGCCAAAAAGCTGTTAAATCTAGCAATTTTTGACAGTTGAAATCGCTGTTTTAACCGTTGGAAATAACAATTTTTGACAGTTGAAAATCATTATTTTTGATAGTTATACATCATTATTTTTGACTGATGAAAATCATTATTTTATTTTTGACAGTTGAATATCACCATTCTTTACAATTGAAAATCACCACTATTGGCAGTTGAAAATCACTATTTTTGACATTTAAAAATCACTATTTCTGACACTTGAAATGACAGCTTAAGGTCACTATTTTTCCCAAAAAAATGTGAATGAATATCACATTAAAAGAACTTCCTGATTCTAATTTTAATTTACTTCTATATTTTTTTATTAATTTATTTGTACATGACCTGATTCGTGCAAAACAGTATTGCTGTGGATAAATAAAATTATTATTATTATTTTTGAAAATCACTAAGTCTGGCGGTTAAAAATCACTGTTTTTGGCAGTTGAAAATAACTATTTTTAGCAGTTTAAACAAACTCTTTTTGAAAGCTTAAAATTACTATTTCTGCCAGTTGAAAATTCGCATTGACAGTTTAAAATCACTATTTTTGGCAGTTGAAAATCACCACTATTGAAAGTTGAAAATCATCATATTTAAAAGTTTAAAATAAATATTTCCGGCAGTTAAAATCAATGTTTTTGACAACTTAAAATTACTATTTCTGGCGGTTACAAATCACTATTTTTCGATAGTTGAAAATCACCATTTTTGACAGTTTAAATTACTAATTCTGGTAGTTGAAAACACTGTTTGACAGCTTACAATCATTATTTGTGACAGGGAGAAATCACCATTTTTACAGTTGAAAATCAATCATTTCTGGCAGTTGAAATCACTGTTATGACACCATTTTTAGCAGGTAAAGATCACTATCTTTTGTCATTTAAAAATCACTATTTCTGACAGTAAAAATCGACTTTTTTGACATTTGAAAATCCTCATTTTTGATATTAAATATCAATAATTATATTTAACTATCAAAAATAACGATTTTCAACTGCCAGATATGTCGACTTTCAACTATCAATAGTAGTGATTTTCAACTGTCAAAAGTAGTGATTTTCAACCGTCAACACTGGTAATTTTCAAGTGGCAAAAATTATGGTTTTCAACTGTCAAAAATAATGGTATTCAACCATCAAAAACTATTATTTTTGACAGTAGGAAATCATTATTTTTGCCAGTTAAAAATTACCATTGTTGACAGTTGAAAATCGCTACTTTTGACAGTTAAAAATCACTACCATTGATAGTTGAAAGTCGACATATTTGGCAGTTGAAAATCATTATTTTTGATAGTTAAATATGATTATTTTTCACAGTTAAATTTATTACTTCTCACAGTTAAAAATTGTAATTTTGACAGTTTAAAATCACTATTTCTGGCCGTTTAAACCAATGTTTTTGACAGCTTGAAATTACTATCTTCACCAATCGAAGATCACTATTTTTCGACAGCTGATAATCACTATTTCGGGCAGTTGAAATCACTGTTTTTGAGAGCTTACAATCACAATTTTTTGCCAGTTACGAATAACTATTCTATTACAGTAAAAAATCACTATTTCCAACAGTGAAAACATTCTCATTTTTTGTATTAAATATCATGATTTTGGCAGTTGATAACCATTATTTCTGATAGTTAAAAATAGAAATTTTTGACTGTTTCTGGCAGATTCTGGCAATGTTTTTGACAACTTAAAATCACTATTTCTGACAGTTCAAAATCACTGTTTTTTGACAGCAAAACATCACTATTTCGGGCAGTTGAAATCTCTGTTTTTGGCAGCTTATAATCACCATTTTTCGCCTGTTACGAATCACTATTTTGTTACAGTTAAAACTTACTATTTCCAACAGTTAAAACATTCTCATTTTTTGTATTAAATATCATGATTTTGGCAGTTGAAACCCATTATTTCTAACAGTTATTAATCGCATTTTTTGATAATCTGACGTCACTATTTCTGGCAGTTGAAATCACTGTTTTTGACAACTTAAAATTACTATTTTTGTCATTTAAAAATTACTTATTTTGAAAATTGAAAATCACTATTTCTGACAGTTGAAAATCGACATTTCTGACAGTTGAAAATCCTCATTTTTATATTAAATTTTATATTTTTTGACAGTTGAAAATAATTATTTCTGACAGTTAAAAATCACCATTTTTGACAGTTCAAAATCACTACTATTGACAGTTGAAAATCACTATTTCTGACTGTTGAAAATCGACATTTCTGGCAGTTGAAAATTCTCATTTTTGATATTAAATATCATTATTTTTGACGGTTGAAAACCATTATTTCTGGTAGTTGAAAATCACTGTTTTTGACAGTTTAAAATTACTATTTCTGGCAGCTGAACTCAATATTTGTGACAGCTTGAAATCACTAATTCTGGCAGTTTAAATCACTGTTTTTGATGCAATACATCTCGGCCGGATAGTAAGATAGTACTAAATAGTTCAATCTGCACGGCACGTGAAAAATGACAGAAAATATTTACCAACACATGTTGAGATATTTATTCCATTTAACATCAAAAATTAAAAATCACACCCAAATTTTTAATTTCACAAGGATATACCTATAAATAAACATTAATCTTATACTCAAAGATACCAATGTCCCTTCGGCTAAATGGAATTGGAATTTTTTTTTAAATTTAATTGAAGATTATTCATTTCGCACATGACAAAAATTAGTTGCTTATGATTTTTTTTTAAATTTTTTGTATGGGGTAACTAAGAAGGTACATAATTTATGGTGCTAGGTAGTGCATGCTTGGTGCAAGCCATTCAGTATGTAAAACTTGTAAAAAAATCAGAGTGAGGTGCTACGTCGACGTGCTACGTGCACCCCAATTATTCAAAACCCTGTAACTATTTCCTGGATAAGGTGCTAGCTTTAATTCTTGTGGTGCTTGCTGGTGCTAGGTAAGGCCTTTGTGGTACAATATTTTTTTATAAAATAAAAAACATGGGGTGCTAAGTTGACCGACCCTCTTACCACCTGCTTAAAGCGAGAACGGAGGATAAAAATGTGTCCATTTTTGCTCAACACGTTTGGAACGTCACGTTCCTGCTTGGCGGCGGCGTTAGGAACGCGCGAAGAGCGTGCGAACCCTTCTACAGACATAAAAAAATCATGTTTGAATCGCTTCGGGGACCTCAAAAAGGATGTTTCAATTGAAATTTTGAAGTCCAAAAAACCTCGATTATAAGATAAGGTACAAATCTACAAATTGTTCTACATCGAAGCGGCCGCGATTTTGTTTAAAAAACAAAGAGGCTGAGCATTAGCGTGTAAATAGAAAAATTGGCAATATAAAAAAAATATTTGCATTCGATAGATGGTACCCTGTACAAAATTTAAATTAGATTCATAACATAAGGATTACAGTCTTTAAATATTAAGAGAGGACACTTCTAGAAACACTCGTCAAAGCTTGAATAAGCTATTCACAATCTAGCGTGCGTCGGAGATATTACACCAAACTCGACGTTAAATATTCCGATATCTTTTTCTTTCTGAGAATAGCATAAAATTTTCAACGAGAACGAAAAAAAGAAAAACCCGTGAAACGCTTAAATTACTCCCTTAATCGCGATAAAATCAGAATGGCATGCGAATTATTCATAATTCATCGAAAGTTCCCGATGGAATTATCGAAGTTTTTTGTACAAAAAAAGAGCGACCAACTCCTCTCCCGCCCGTGGTACGTTGCGGCGGCGGCGGCGGCTTAATTGATTTAATATTTTTGCATTAGTTTTGTTTCAGAAGAGATAGCGAGAGAGAGAGAGAGAGAGAGAGAGAACAGGAGCGAGGCAGTTCTGCATTTTAATGGGAATGAATCCGGCGGCGCTTACTTGAGGAATTCCAGTGTCATAAATTCTCGGAGTCAATTGTGAATGCTACACAATATAGCCTGATGAATGGCGAAGATTACTAGATGAGTTGATTTATAGCGAGGGAATAAATTCCACGTCGAGTTTCGTGTAGTTTTGTTTATGTTTTATTTCGTTGCCATTAAGACTACATTTAACTCCTTAAATTAATTTGATGTTAGTCTGTGCTGAACTTGCAGTAAATTATTATGCATGATGGGCATTCAAATCAATATTGAATTAGTTTAGTTTTCAATTAATGTAATTGCGCTATGGCATTCTCTGTTTATATAATGTTTGTTGCGGAACAAGTATAGAATATTTTTATTATCAAGGTTATCATTTTTATTGATAAATTTGATATTGTACGAGTCATTAAATCTATACAAATTGCAAAATGTAGTCATCGTCAGCTCTCACCGTCGCTACTTTACCTTCAAATTTTCACGAAACCATTATACTTATGCAGTATATGCTGCAATCAAATGTCCATACCTCTTCGTTGACATATTTTTCTCGTGCTGCTTGTTGTATTGAAATACGCTGATCAATGAGGTCTTCTGTTATTAGGATTGATGATTCCTTTTTTTTTCTCTTTTCTTAAAAATCAGTCCACGGCTATAGGAATTTGTGAAAGTAACGTCCAGTGCGGAATTAATTTTCATTTGCTGTTGACGGTAAATCGATGTCCAGCTTTTCTTTAATTAATTTGTTAATGATGATATATGTATTTTCACAAACCCCATGCATTCTCAAGTCGACCCGTCGGGAGTGCTGGTCCAGGTGATCAGTTCTCTATTAGTAATTTTTATTTAGGAAATTTATCATCCTTTAGATCACATTGATTGCATTCATTCATTCGTAAATTTAACAGCTATTCCGATTGTTTCCTATAAGACCTTTTGTATTGAATTTACGAATTTTTCATTATTGAAAATAACTTTCTGAATGTTGCTCGGGTGAATTGTACTTAGTGTTGAAATACAAAATAAATAGTTGTTACGGAAGTTCCTGGCACAACACTTAACACGAGCAGTCAGTGCACACTACGATGTTAGGGTGCACTTATTACTTCGGATTATACCAAGTGTTTATTCGGTAGACATGATGATGACATCTGAAGTTCCCCAATAATGACCTCCCTAATTACCTGCATGTACAATTTCACTATACAGTGCGTTTTTTTTATAAATGCACTATAGGGATTTACATGTTAAAATTTGTATACCTGTTAATGGTTTTCCTATTGCGAATTTCAGTATCATTTTTGGTATGCTGGAAGTTTGCATTGTCTTTAACAACTTCTAATAGTTTTTATAATAAAAAAGTCGTAAATTTTAAAGAAATTCAAGAAAATATTTAACTAGTTTTGTTTTTAAATATTATTTTATTTTTATCAGTAGGCGTGTTTGTTGTCGATTGAGAACAAATAACTGCCATAGTTAGAATTGCTTAAACAGTTCGCACCCCCCTATATTATTGGGCCATTTATTATCGAGGGATCGTTAACTAGTATAAAATATTTACATTTACTAAACGAACGCATCCTTCCAGCTGTTCAACAAATTCCAGTAAACGGCAGAATAATCTACCAACATGACAACATGACAATTTTTAAACAACCAATTTCCAAATACACTCGGCGTCAAAAAAAGCGCCACTCGAAAAATCGCGAAAAAACTCGATTTTTCAAACTGTTGTAACTTTGGTCGAAAATCGATGAATCCCCCCGTAACAACGCGATGAAAAAAAAATGTTTTTTATGTAAAAAATTGTCCAACTTTGACAAGCTGTACCGTGCGCAAAACAAATCGGCGGGAAATTTCACCACAATGGCAGAAAAATTTAATCAATTTCTTTCAAATGCCTTAAAAATTCTAGTCGTTTCGATGATTTGGAGCAAAGTTATGAATTTTTGAAAAAAAAATGACATTTTTGCCATGCATTCTCAATTAAAATGAACAAATTTTATCACCCTGGCGAAAACCTTTTTTTGCACTAGGGGTGACAGAGGGTAGAATGAAACTTATGCTTTTCAGATCGCAAAGAATCATCGGCTTCTGTGCAAAATTGATCGAGTTATGACCGAAATGGAATTTTTACAAGTTGTAAAAATTTAACATTTTTTGTCAATCCAAAACATTTTTTTAGGGGTTTTCAGGGGGTCGCGAAAGTCGAAAACTTCTTAGATCGCAAAATTCCATCGAGTTTCGTGCGAAATTCGCCTAGTTATGGCCAAAAAGGCGCAAAATATATATTTTTTTCAAAACTGCATAACTTCGAGCCAAATCATCGCATCGACTTGAATTTTGACGGAAATTGGAGAAAAATGATTGAACTTTATTGCCATGCTGACCGATTGAGTCCACGATTTCTTTTTGCGCACGGTACAAGAAACCAAATTTGCACATTTAAACTTAAAATTTTTTTTTTTCTTTAGGGGGTGGCAGGGGGTGGAATCGTTTTAGCAACAAAACAATTCACATGACGTTGAAGAAAAAATTTTAAACTGTTCAGACTGCAAAAGTTCATCGATTTTGGTGCAAAATTACCCAAGTTATGGCCAAAAAAGTAAAAAATATGATCTTTTTTTCAAAAATTCATAACTTTGCTCCAAATCATCGAAACGGCTCGAATTTTTAAGGCGTTTGAAGGAAATTGATTAAATTTTTTGCCATTGTGGTGAAATTTCCCGCCGATTTTTCTTGCGCACGGTACAGCTTGTTAAAATTAGACAATTTTTTACATAAAAAAACATTTTTTTACATAGCGTTGTTACGGGGGGTGGGTTGGACTTGAGGTCAAAATCAACTACACATTCTTAAAGATAAAACTTGAAACTTTCTCAAACTGAAAGATTAATCGATTTTCGACCAAATTGAACCAAGTTACGACGGCTTGAAAAATCGAGTTTTTCTCGATTTTTCGAGTGGCGCTTTTTTTGACGCTTTGACGAGTGTAATTGGATTGGTCGTTTTGGACCTTTAAAATGGCCAGCAAAAAGTTGTGATTTGAGTCCGCTGGACTTATTTTATTGGGGATATATCGCATCAAAAGAAACACGCCACGAGATTTGCAAAAACTAACTGATCGAATAATCGAAGCCTCTAATGGAATAACTGTTAGGCAATTGCAAAATGTTAAAAGACATTTTCAAGATAGACTAGGTTACTGTTTAGATGGTTACGGCAAACATTTTGAATATTTATTATATTATTAGTATAAATTTAAACATTTTCCAGAGTAATTTTTTTTATTAAGTTGTATTTCATATTCTAATACGTATTTACTACTTTTGTGAGTTATTTATTGTTGATTGATTGTTAACAAACGTACCTATTAATAAAACAAATAATAATTAAACACAAAAAAATTGAAAAATATTTTCTTAAACTTCTTTAAAATTTACGATTTTTTTTTATAAAAACTATTAGAAGTTGTAAAAGACAATTCAAACTTAAAGCGTACCAAACATGATACTGAAATTTGCAATAGAAAAACCATTAACAGGCATACAAATTTTAACACGTAAATCCCTATGGTGCATCTATAAAAAAACGCACTGTATAAGCGAAAACATTTTTCTTCTGTAGATAATGATTTAAAAATTCGAAACTAGTCGAATAAAAAAAAAATATAAAAATTGTGAAACCAACCAAGTGCCTAATCCTAAATATTTATGAAACATTCTTCATGTTATAAACGTAACTGTGAAGGCTTTGACTTCATGGTAAATTTTTGAATTATTGAAATAAGACAAGTAACATTATTTGTATTACACTTTTATTTTCACTTTTGTGGCTGTTGTTTCGACAGATTTAACTTGATTACCGAACTATAGTCTGTTCGCGGAAAAGCTGTCGTCGGTCTAAAAAACGCTGCGTGAGAGCGGCGTTAAGGTAAGCGCTCACTGATCCGCGTCGAACGAGCCGCACGCATCGCACGAATCGCAAGAAAATATCCTTCGCATTGTTTTTCACGCGTGCGGCTCGTTCGGCGCGGATCAGTGGGCGCTTACCTTTAGACGCACAGGATTGGTCCGTTGAATGATGCGAGTTCTCGCCGGATCACATCGTATTCCGTTTGTATCTTGTGTCCGTCGATTTCGGCGCGCGCCGTGCATTTTGTACATACAGGGTCTTTTTTTTTAACTCAGAACATATTATTGTTAATGTCTATGTTCTAGCCAAACGTACACTCAGTTTTATTTAATTGTCAAAATTGTGTTATTAATAAAAATGTATTAGACCACCGAAGAAAGAATACAGATAATTAATTGGTAAAAGAGTGGGAACAGCATTCGACGTGTTAGAGATTTGTTTTCGGTTGAGTATCCGAGCAGACAAGTTCCATCCACCTCAACAATTTGTAATATTGTCCATCATTTTGACAATACTGGCTGCGTGAGTAATTTTCACATTAAAAGGGCTAAAGGAAATCACAATTTAACGGAAGAGATGAAACTCAACATTTTATGTTACGTAGAGCAGAATCCCATATCATCGTTAAGAGTTATCGCAGCACAGTTTCAAATAAGTTCAGCCTCCGTTTACAAGACATTAACAAAATTTAAATACAATGCTTACAAATTTTCAAATCATCAGCAACTATCAAATGAGGACAAAGTCAAACGAACAGAATTCTGTGAAACCGTCCGTATTCAATTTAATTAATAATAATCAAGAAATTTTACACAGAACAATATTTATGAGGCATCAGTTTTCTTAAAACTATAGGTTAGTATTCTTCATTCCTTATCGATACCCATTGCTTACACCCATTGCTTCACCTTTTAGATTTTGGGCGTGCAATAATCCTCGCTTACAAAATTTGGCAATCCGCAACACATTATCAATGCTATTGAAGGATTTTATGATCGACTTGGCTACTGCTTAGAACGTGGAGGTAGTCATTTTGAATATTTATTATAATTACTTACGATTTATCATTGTTTGTTTCATTAACCTCAATTTATTCGTAATAATTTTAAGCTTTCACTGTACTGTGACAGGTCGACGGGGCCGAGAGAAGAAGAAGAAGAAGAAGCATTCACTGGCACCTTTGTGTACTTGGTTGCCTTCATTGTCAATACATTGCAATGCGTTGATGTGGATATTATAACATAGAACATAGACAATAACAATCATATGTTCTGAGTTAAAAAAAGACCCCGTATAAACGAGATTATTATTTAACGATTAACACTCGGAGTTTTGCAGCTTAAGCGATATTAAAACTGATGGATGGCTCTCGGGTTTTTAGATGAATTTATGCACAATATCTGCGCCGAAATTGATTAACTTCGCACAAGATGTGAAACTAACGTTCGTGCATTAACGTTTTCGGAATTGGAGTTTCCGTTTAATGGAATCTACCGTGTGCTGAGAATATGGATTCCTGTTGAGTGAGTAATTTTAGTTCCCACCACTATCAATGTTATATCAGCATCAGCGTAATCAGTACTGTTCTAACTTCAGTATAATAAGTAAGAAGGAAGTATGTCCCACCATTATTAATTTTATACCAACTTCAGCTTGATCAGTCTTAGAGTCACTGCAGTATGATAATAAAGAACCAAGTACGTACATAAGGCTAGTCAAAACGATTTGGTCAGTGCAGTATAGTTTCCTTGCAAATTTCTACTCAAATTTCCGGTTGTAGAAAAGAATATGAAGTTGATTTTAAAAAAATATACAATTACCGCCATTTTATAGTATTTAAATAGCGATTGACTTTATTTCTTAGTTCATTTAAATCGGTCAATAAATATCAGAGTTATGGCGTTGGGCGTTTTTTTTTTATCGAACACACGGTATATCATAGGAGTAGGTAAATATTCCAAACTGCAAACTTTTTAGGTGCACCATCTCTCGTTCTGTCTCTTTTACCTAATAAAAAGAATTAGAACTTTCTATGTTTAATTTCAGTAGTCGCAAGTTTGTCTAGTGAACGTCAAATTTAAAGAAGTGCATTAACTTTTTTAATAATCATCCTAGGCCATTAAAGTATACCTTTTTCATCAGAAGAATGAGGTAAATCGATTGGCGGTAAAAGATTTGAACTATCTTAAATAGCAAAAAAGTTGGCAAGTCAGTTTGAAAATTTTAGAGAATTTAGAGACGTTACCGGAGTAGCCCAGCAGAGTAGCAAATTAGAGATGGTACTACTCTGTGAACAAACCAGATATCAATGACTAGCACGTGTGAGGTGGCCCCCGTGGCCTCGTTAGCAAGTAAAGAGGGCATGTCGGACTTTCTGGACCACTGGGTGAATAGCGGGTTGAGCCAATAGGCACCGATTAACAACCACAGCTAGTCGATTAGCACTCAGTTGGTCGATTAATGAGTTTTGGACATTGCGCTTCCTACCTGAGCTCCAGTACCACGACAAGGTGAGGCAATGAACACTGGAGTCAACCGGCGGATAACGGTATCCGCCGGAGGGGTCCAAGACCGAGTGAAGAGGTGATGTTTTCAGCAGCCACTGTGGTGAGCGTTACTGTGTTATATTCATGAGACACTTCGGCACTGTTCCAAAGAAAACTCCACGTGACTGGGCAGTGTTCCAGAACGATTAAGAGTCGTGCCAAGGTCTCGCAACATTGTATTACAATGTAACAGACCGTAGTGGCTTAACGAAGAATCCAGATCGAACTTTTGGAAAACTGATGAATTTTTGGTGAAAACATGGAAAATTATAAAAGGGTCCCCCCTTCTTACTTTTGCGCAAAAATTGGCTTTGAAATGATGTTCTGGAGAAACCACTGGTTTGATTCGAAGTTTCTATACTTCACTGGAAAGATCCTATTAAGGCCATTCAGCAAATGTATTTGCGCAAGAACAAATGTTAATTTTAAGCCCTTGACGCGTCAGCAAAAAAACTCGAAAACAGAAAAAATTGAAAAAATCAACTTTTTTTAATTATTATCGTAGACCATTGAAGTACACCTTCATTTGAAATTGATTGGTGTTAAAAAAATTCAGCTATCTTCAATAGCAAAAAAAATAGCCTGTCACCATGAACATGTGACAATGACAATTGAATAAAACTGTGACGATTTCATTCTAGAAAGTGTGTCTATACAGATTTACTAATTACCACTTTTTAATTTTACTGAAAGAAAAATGGCGTTCGTTAAAACTGAAGATTAATAATTTAAAACTGACTTTTTGCAGAAACATGAATGTAGATTCCGCAACCAAAAATGCAATTTACTGAAATTTTGACAATTTAATCCTAAAAAGTGTGTCTTCTCAAATTACTAATTAGAACTTTTCAAACTTTACTCAAAAGAAATTTTTCGTTGGTCAAAACTAAAATTTGTTGGTAATAAATTGATTTTTTTTAAGAAACCTGATTGTAGATTCCACAACAAAAAATGGCAATTCAATGAAAATTTGACACTTTATTCCCAAAAAGTGTGTCTTCTCAAATT
Organism: Ocypus olens; assembly: GCA_910593695.2. Classification (NCBI taxonomy): domain Eukaryota; kingdom Metazoa; phylum Arthropoda; class Insecta; order Coleoptera; family Staphylinidae; genus Ocypus; species Ocypus olens. Next base: position 52,035,038 of record OU343060.1, read on the forward strand.
ACTCATTAGAACTTTTCAAACTTTACCCAACAGAAAATTTTTGTTGGTCAAAACTTAAATTTGTTGGTAAGAAATTGATTTTTTGAAGAAACATGAGTGTAGATTCCATTCCCAATGAAACAATTGAATGAAATTGTTACAGATGAATCCTAGAATATGGATCTTTATAAATTACTCATCAAAACTTTTTTCGACTTCACTGAAATAAAAATGGCGTTGGTCAAAACTGAAATTTGATGATCGCAAACCAACTTTTTGCAGAAACATGATTGTAGATTCCACAACCAAGAAGGCAATTCAATGAAATTGTGAAAGTTTAATCCTTAAAAGTGTGTCTTCTCAAATTACTCATAAGTACTTTTCAAACTTTTCTCCAAAGAAATTTTCCGTTCGTCAAAACTAAAATTTGTTAAATTAAATTCAAAAAACGAAATATAGCCTGAATATATAAATATTCAACCTGTTCGTAACTCTGCAAGCAAAATTAAGTCTTACTAAGACTATAAACAAATAACTTATTGAAACAACTGCACTGATGAGAGATAAATCTCGAAACGCGTCTGCAGATGGCTATTTACTTAATTTTTACATACTTTTGGGTTCAGTTTTATAATTTAAAGTTTTCAAATTCAATTTAGTTTCATTTTTCAAGTTAGTCCTGTGGGTAGAAATAAGGGATCTTAAACCAATGTTATTTCACTAGTAGTACTAGTAATAACATGCAAATTTCTTTTGTATCATTCAATATCCGGCGTGGCATCAGCCAGGGAAGTAGTTGTTTCAATAAGTTATTTGTTTATAGTCTTAGTAAGACTTAATTTTGCTTGCAGAGTTACGAACAGGTTGAATATTTATATATTCAGGCTATATTTCGTTTTTTGAATTTATTTAATACTCTCTGCAATAAGTAAGGTAGTTTCTATTTTATTTAAAATTTGTTGGTAAAAAATTGTTTTTTTAAGAAACACGAGTGTAGATTTCATTCCCAGTTAAATAATTGACTGAAATTGTTACAGATTAATCATAGAAAGATTGTCTTCTCAAATTACTTATTAGAAATATTCAAACTTTAGTCAAAACAAGTTTTCCGTTGGTCAACACTAAAATTTGTTGATAAGAAATTGTTTTTTTGAAAAAACATGAGTGTAGATTCAATTCCCAATTAAAAGATTGAATGAAATTGTTACAGATTAATCCCAGGAAGAGTGTCTTTCCAAATTACTCATGAAATCGCGATGAGTCTGATGACTTAATTCACGACACGATTTTATGTCATAACATAATTTTGTCGCAATATTTTTAAGCTTATATTTTTAGGTTAAGTTTTATTTACTTATTTATTACGCAAATGTCATTTTAAATTGTTTTGTTATATCAAGGAATATGGAATATCCAATGTATCCAATCTTATTGCAAATTTTAATTGTATCTTTGACGTATGTAAAACTTCGGTTGACACATTAAATAAATGAATTGAATTGAATTGAATTGAATTGAATGAGTTTTCAAAATCAGGAGTACCATTGCAGATTTTGTAATTTGTGTACCAAGAGAAAGTTAAGGACCGATAGATGCGTGAAGCTGGTCCAACCTGGCCACTTCTGGAGATCTATTTCGCGACTTGGAACACACAATGGTTTTTATCTGCACCTCACACAATACAACATTCAAGTTAATCGAAAAAAACAACGTCGCAAACTTAAGTATTAACTTTTTTACATCGATTATTACATATAACGATTGCCTCATTTTATATTTTTGAGGTACGCTCCTCACAAATGTGTGTTCAGTGTGCTACAAAGTGTACAAGTATACGCATTCTTTACGAAGGCACCAAATGTACGAATGCGGAAAGGTGGCAACCCCCTAAAGTGCAACATCGCCGGCTGCGGTTACAAGTACAAGAGGAAGGACACCCTGCGCGCCTACAAAATGAACCACATTATGAAATCGCAGAGACAAAGTGTGGTCGATTGCAGCGAAGAATAAATAACGCGTTTCTCTAACGCAAATAAAGGATTCTGATAATTTATTAATTAATTTATGGGGGAAATGCGATTACTCCTTCCAATAAAATTTACGCCAATGCTTCCTTCCCTTGTTCACTTTCACCATGACAATATCCCAAACAATTTTCTCGAGACAACGGCGCCGGGAAATTTGAAAATATTATTATGAATTATTCAGCACTACTCTCATTTGCAAGACGCACACGTTGAGAAAAAGTTTGCATTCGATATAATAAAAACAGCATGGAAAAATGGATGGCAGCTTGCCTGTATTTCTGTGTGTGTGTTGGCGGCCATTTGCATGTTAAATGATAGCGGCGAATTTGCATGATTGTACTTGAAACATTGTCGTTTGAACTCCACGGCCACTAATACTTAATTTAGCCCGAAATAACATATATTTAATCGTGGGCGCAAACTAGAAGGGATACACATTGCAAGTGTAAGCTTTCGTTTTTAATTAGGGAATGAAGGCATTCATTCGTTACACGAGAGACTAGATGGTGTTTTCTTGTGCTGTCTAGCGTCCTAGTTGTTTATTTAGAATTAGCGGGCCCGCACACGGCCAATTATTAGTTGAGCGATAGTTTAGTCGAGGTATATAATGACATTACTGTAAATGCAAGTGCGCACACACACCAACTATCGTCCAGCCCGATTTTTTAGTCAAAAGCAGTTAGTGAGCCCTTATGATTAAATAATAGTTGGTGGAGAATCGTAACATGTATCAAACTCAACTAAATAGTTCAGTCGTTGAACAATTGTCCGTGTGCGGGGCCCCTTAATGTCTCGAAAAGCTATAAACCTGACAATTGATTATTACACTCACAAATTTTATGGAGCTGTGTTGATAAGCAAACTTCGTAGTGGGTCAAGTTTGGGATGGAAAAAACATTTAAGCTTCTTTCGGCGGACGTACACTTTTGTGCAATAAAATTGAGCACAAGTCTTATGACCATTTTTTTACGATATTCTAGTTGTATAAGGAGCCCCGCACACAGACAATTGTTCAACGACTAAACTATTTAGTTGAGTTGGATACACGTTACGATTCTCCACCAACTAAACTATTTAGTCGAGGAGAAATCGTGTGGCGTGCGCGCAAATTACGACGCCGACACAACTCAATTTATGCGGAGCGTGTAGAAAGTTTAGTGGAGTATTAATTATTATTATTAATTTATGTAATAAAAATGTTGCTTAAATATTATTAAACATGCTCAAATAAGTTAAAATATGATTACATATGCTCGATGTAACTAAAATATGCACGAGAAGACTAGGATATGCAAAATATGAAAAATTTAATCATCACCATTTAATTGCATCTTACTACATGCGGGATATTGTCAGCATATCAATATTTAAGAATATGCATCTATATATCTTATCGCGGGCTTTTTACGATCGATGACCAACTAAACTATCGATCGTGTGCGCACTCCCATTGGAATTGTGGAACTATGCCAGTCGTACGATAGTAGAACGATTATTTAATCATAAGGGCTCACCAACTGCTTTTGACTAAAAAATCGGGCCGGATGATAGTTGATGTGTGTGCGCACTTGCATTTACGGTAATGCCATTATGTACCGCGACTAAACTATCGCTCAACTAATAATTGGCCGTGTGCGGGCCCGCTAATTCGGGTCTGCAATATTTTCAATAAATCTCAGCAAAAAAAATTAGTGGCTCTCACCTTAATTTGAGTTATATAATAGTAGTATAAGATTTTTAAACGGCAATATGGGAAAGGAAAATCATTCTAAACATAATTGACTTCAACCCTCTACAATTTATTAATTATCAATTGCCACCTTAACGAATATAAATTCTGATTACAATAGTTATCTCATTAGAATTTATTTTTTATATCAATCCTACAACGGAAGCTACTTCAGCATCCAGTAACTTTTTCTGCAGTAAAATGACTTCCTTTCGGATATCTTCACGTTTTCCCTCAATCACCGCAACTAAATCGTCCCACGTGATATCATGTGTTGATGGAAAGTCGGCCAATAAGATATATTTTCTGAGGATTTCTCCAAAGCCCTTTCTGAATTCTTTTCTGATCCAATACGAGTTGATCCAACGTTTTGAAGACTCGGGGAAAACCACTCTAAAGATGTCTTTTCCAATTTCGGGCATTTCGTCTGATTCGGATGATTTAGAATCGGTTTGACCGGAATCTGCGCAGCATAGTGCGACGATGCTCAGCAGCAAGGCAAATTTTCGCAGCTGAAAAAAAAATATTAAATGATACATTTTTAATCGAGCAACGAATACACGCATACTCCTCGTAATTACAAAAAAAAATCAAAGTTCGCACATTGCCATAAAAACTATAAACACGTCAGTGGACTCTAGAATAAGCGTACCTACTGATAAATAAATAAAATTTGTACCACCGCACCGGGAACATTAAGAAAATAATCCATTTACACCCTCGAGCAACGAATACACGCATACACCTCGTAATTGCAAAAAAATCAAAGTTCGCACATTGCCATAAAAAATATAAACACGTTAGTGGACTCTAGAATAAGCGTATCAACTGATAAATAAAATTTGCACCACCGCACACGGAACATTAAGAAAACAATCCATTCACACCCTCGAGCAACGAATACACGCATTCTCCTCGTAATTGCAAAAAAAATCAAAGTTCGCACTTTGCCATAAAAAAGATAAACACATTAGTGGACTCTAGAATAAGCGTATCAACGGATAAATAAATAAAATTTGCACCACCGCACACGGAACATTAAGAAAACAATCCATTTACACCCTCAAGCAACGAATACACGCATACACCTCGTAATTGCAAAAAAATCAAAGTTCGCACTTTGCCATAAAAAATATAAACACGCTAGTGGACTCTAGATTAAGCGTACCAACGGATAAATAAATAAAATGTGCACCACCGCACACGGAACATTAAGAAAACAATCCATTCACACCCTCGAGCAACGAATACACGCATTCTCCTCGTAATTGCAAAAAAAATCAAAGTTCGCACTTTGCCATAAAAAAGATAAACACATTAGTGGACTCTAGAATAAGCGTATCAACGGATAAATAAATAAAATTTGCACCACCGCACACGGAACATTAAGAAAACAATCCATTTACACCCTCAAGCAACGAATACACGCATACACCTCGTAATTGCAAAAAAAATCAAAGTTCGCACTTTGCCATAAAAAAGATAAACACATTAGTGGACTCTAGAATAAGCGTATCGACGGATAAATAAATAAAATTTGCACCACCGCACACGGAACATTAAGAAAACAATCCATTTACACCCTCAAGCAACGAATACACGCATACACCTCGTAATTTCAAAAAAAAATCAAAGTTCGCACATTGCCATAAAAAATATAAACACGTTAGTGGACTCTAGAATAAGCGTACCAACTGATAAATAAATAAAATTTGCACCACCGCACACGGAACATTAAGAAAACAATCCATTCACACCCTCGAGCAACGAATACACGCATTCTCCTCGTAATTGCAAAAAAATCAAAGTTCGCACTTTGCCATAAAAAAGATAAACACATTAGTGGACTCTAGAATAAGCGTATCGACGGATAAATAAATAAAATTTGCACCACCGCATACGGAACATTAAGAAAACAATCCATTTACACCCTCGAGCAACGAATACACGCATACACCTCGTAATTGCAAAAAAAATCAAAGTTCGCACATTGCCATAAAAAATATAAACACGTTAGTGGACTCTAGAATAAGCGTACCAACTGATAAATAAATAAAATTTGCACCACCGCACACGGAACATTAAGAAAACAATCCATTCACACCCTCGAGCAACGAATACACGCATTCTCCTCGTAATTGCAAAAAAATCAAAGTTCGCACTTTGCCATAAAAAAGATAAACACATTAGTGGACTCTAGAATAAGCGTATCAACGGATAAATAAATAAAATTTGCACCATCGCATACGGAACATTAAGAAAACAATCCATTTACACCCTCGAGCAACGAATACACGCATACACCTCGTAATTGCAAAAAAAATCAAAGTTCGCACATTGCCATAAAAAATATAAACACGTTAGTGGACTCTAGAATAAGCGTACCAACTGATAAATAAATAAAATTTGCACCACCGCACACGGAACATTAAGAAAACAATCCATTCACACCCTCGAGCAACGAATACACGCATTCTCCTCGTAATTGCAAAAAAAATCAAAGTTCGCACTTTGCCATAAAAAAGATAAACACATTAGTGGACTCTAGAATAAGCGTATCGACGGATAAATAAATAAAATTTGCACCACCGCACACGGAACATTAAGAAAACAATCCATTTACACCCTCAAGCAACGAATACACGCATACACCTCGTAATTTCAAAAAAAAATCAAAGTTCGCACATTGCCATAAAAAATATAAATACGTTAGTGGACTCTAGAATAAGCGTACCAACTGATAAATAAATAAAATTTGCACCACAGCACACGGAACATTAAGAAAACAATCCATTCACACCCTCGAGCAACGAATACACGCATTCTCCTCGTAATTGCAAAAAAAAATCAAAGTTCGCACATTGCCATAAAAAATATAAACACGTTAGTGGACTCTAGAATAAGCGTACCAACTGATAAATAAATAAAATTTGCACCACCGCACACGGAACATTAAGAAAACAATCCATTCACACCCTCGAGCAACGAATACACGCATTCTCCTCGTAATTGCAAAAAAAATCAAAGTTCGCACTTTGCCATAAAAAAGATAAACACATTAGTGGACTCTAGAATAAGCGTATCAACGGATAAATAAATAAAATTTGCACCACCGCACACGGAACATTAAGAAAACAATCCATTTACACCCTCGAGCAACGAATACACGCATACACCTCGTAATTGCAAAAAAAATCAAAGTTCGCACTTTGCCATAAAAAATATAAACACGCTAGTGGACTCTAGATTAAGCGTACCAACTGATAAATAAATAAAATTTGCACCATCGCACACGGAACATTAAGAAAACAATCCATTCACACCCTCGAGCAACGAATACACGCATTTTCCTCGTAATTGCAAAAAAAATCAAAGTTCGCACTTTGCCATAAAAAAGATAAACACATTAGTGGACTCTAGAATAAGCGTATCGACGGATAAATAAATAAAATTTGCACCACCGCACACGGAACATTAAGAAAACAATCCATTTACACCCTCAAGCAACGAATACACGCATACACCTCGTAATTTCAAAAAAAATCAAAGTTCGCACATTGCCATAAAAAATATAAATACGTTAGTGGACTCTAGAATAAGCGTACCAACTGATAAATAAATAAAATTTGCACCACAGCACACGGAACATTAAGAAAACAATCCATTCACACCCTCGAGCAACGAATACACGCATTCTCCTCGTAATTGCAAAAAAAATCAAAGTTCGCACTTTGCCATAAAAAAGATAAACACATTAGTGGACTCTAGAATAAGCGTATCAACGGATAAATAAATAAAATTTGCACCACCGCACACGGAACATTAAGAAAACAATCCATTTACACCCTCGAGCAACGAATACACGCATACACCTCGTAATTGCAAAAAAAATCAAAGTTCGCACATTGCCATAAAAAATATAAACACGTTAGTGGACTCTGGAATAATCGTACTAACTGATAAATAAATACAATATTTGTACCACCGCACCCGGAACATTAAGAAAATAATCCATTTACACCAGTGGTGTATTGGAGGGGGAACGTGGGGGAACGACGTTCCCTCACCTTGTTTCAGAAACGGAACGCGTTTGTGTTTCTTAATATTTTGTATAGTAAGAATAAAAATAAATAAAAAAGCTTACAATTAAAACAATGGTTTGCCTAAAATAAGATGATCTCCGAAAAACTTTTAGCAAGCTGCTTGTGGAAAGCGCGGACTATTTTTTTGCTCTCACCATGCGTTCCCTCACTTCTTTGCTCTCACCATGCGTTCCCTTACTTCTTATTTTACCAATACACCACTGATTTACACCCTCGAGCAACGAATACACGCATACTCCTCATAATTGCAAAAAAATCAAAGTTCACACATTGCTATAAAAAATAAACATGTTAGTGGACTCCTGAGTAAGCGTACTAATTCCCATTTAAGATTGTTTTTTATAGTAAATTTTGAAGAAATGCCTTAATATATTGCTTCTATAAGCTAAAATCAAGTTTTTGACTAAAATTTTAATGAAATCATCAAAGAATTAAAGTTAAATATATTCGCGCTTTAAAATCCACCTATCATCTGCATACCTTATGTTTAGTTTCAGATTTTATACAGGTTTTTGTTAAGAAAAAAACAAAAACGATTTTATACTTTTCACAATTAAAATCACCTTTAAAAATCCAGTAAAAATAATCGCACTTATTTTTTATGGATCTATTGGAAAAATTACTGTGAATGTTAATAACCACCTTTTTCTTTACTAATAAATCAAGTAGTAATTCGTACCAATCCGTAAAATTTCATATTACTTAGGTTATTATAATTCTATTTAATTCTAATTCTTCTTTAATTCTATTCTAAGTTTAAAACTATCGGTTTACTCACCATTTTGAGAATTGTCAGTTGCAAAATTACAACTACGTGTCACAGAAATCATATGGTAACCTTTATACACATTTTATCTTAATTTTATTCAGCATATCTTCACCTCAATCTGCACATTTGAAAATAATAATCAATTATTTTGCATTTTTTAGAGATTACTATTTAAAATAGTACCGTAATAGCTATTTCTGTAATACATACGTGTGTGTACAAAATTTGGGACTTTGTGATTGAGCTGTTTGGCCCGCTCGAAAAATGAAGCGTTTTTGGCACTCGGCTCGTAACTGATTGTGGCGTGATGTATAATAATGATGGAAGAATATTTTACACAGTTTAACATAAAGGATGAATTTAGGTTTCTAAACCGTTACTTTTTGTATAAGTATTTCTGATAATGTTTAAAAAGAAGGATTTTCAAGGTTAAATAAAAAATAAATATACGCAGAAAATATCAAATGTTTTACTATAGAGGCACAGATTGATTCGTTAGTAATAAAATCCATTAAACCAAATTAGTTTTACCTAAAAAATTAAGGCGCAATTACGTATGAGCTAGACCCTTCCGCGGGAAATTTTAGTTGGCGTAAAGAAAATAGTTCCTGGTAACGGAACAACGGTATTCATGCATTTTTAGAAACCCGATTTCAGTCGATCTTTCAGGGTATTTAGCGTATTTCATGTTTATTGTCTTACGGTTGCCCCGCGCTATTCGTTACGAGACGAACCGCCTTAAGGGGGACACTTCCTCAGCCATTTTCACACTAACTAATGACTTGAAATTATCCAAAATTTAATTGACAAATCAAATTGTAACCACCTAATAAAATCAGTGTTTTGAATCAAAATTACTTTAAATTTATTAATAAACCGCAGACCGTGCAATGGGATCTGCATTAAACTCTTTGAAGTAACTCACCCTTGGCTGTTCCCTAGAAGTCAAAAATAACAAAAAATACAGGGTGTTCCATTTAAAAAAACATAACTTTGATGTGGATCTTTTTTATGGGACACCCTGTATAACTGGTAATAACTTTAAATTGTGCATACAATGATCCTACATTAATCCATTTAAAAAGAATAACACGAAGTTGCATGGTTTTCCAGTATGCGTTGCCCTACACTGTATAACTAAATTTAAATTTTGTCCCAAAAATAACAACAACAATAATTATTTCAACAAAACAAAATGATATACATATGATGTGTATGTTTGTTGGCAGATATTTCATCGTTCAGCCAGTAACGAAATTTTATTATTAGATTAATTATACCGGGTGTGAAACTGAAGCATTAAAGTAACGTTTTGACCTTGAATATTTAAGATAGAAAAATATGATTTATATAAAAGTTGTAAATAATTATCGACTGTATAATCAGAAAATATGTTTATGTATACATGATGCCCTACAGCGGAGAGCCAACACAAATTTATATTTATTTAATGGAAACAAATATGTTTTTTTTTAATGGAATCATTATTTAAATAATTGACAAGACAATTGTCTTGCCTTTTTTTTTTAAATACTTACTTTTCTAGGTTTATAAATATAAATAATAACTTTCAAACTATACAGGGCTTGTATTTTAACTCTGACTATATGATTGTTAATGCCTATGTTCAATCGTAAAATAATCACATCAACGCATTAAACGGTAGGCAACCATAATTACTCAGTTTTATTTCATTGACAAAATTGTGTAAATAAAAATTTATTACACCACCGAAGAAAGAATACAAATCATTAATTAATATAAGAGCGGGAACAGCACTCAAGATTTGTTTTCGGTTGCATACCCTAGCAGACAACTTTCATCTATCGAAACAATTTTTAATATTATCCATAATTTTGACAGTACTGGCTGCGTGAGTAATTTTCATAGTGAAAGGGTTAAAAGAAGCAAATTTTAAGGCGGTGGTACTTTAAAAAAAAATTGACTAAAAGCTCCTGCACTTTTTGTGATTTTTTTGCATTAAATTTTTATACCATAGCCTTTAAAGATGTTGTCAAAAATTAAAAATAGCCAATTTTAATAGAATCCGACTAATTTGCACCTAAGGAGCACTGTTTTGAAAACCGCGTTCCATTTGGATTCTTCGTTTAGCCGCTACGGCCGTTCAAATTCTGAAAAAATCGATTTTCATGGTGAATTGTCAACTTTTCGCAATTTCTTTTGGATGCAATTTTTTAACGCCAATCGATTTAGATCATTCTTCTGATGAAAAAAATGGTATTACACGAAGGTCTACGATGATTATTTAAAAAGTAGATTTTTTCGATTTTTTACATTTTCGAGTTTGCTGACGCGTCACGGGCTTCAAATTGACATTTGTTCTTGTGCAAGTACATTTTCTGAAGGGTCTTGAAGGGATAGTTTCAGTGATGTATTGAAACCCCGCATCGAACCTGTGGTTTCTTTAGGAAATCTTGTCAATGCTAATTTTGACCAACGCAAAATTTCTTTTGAGTAAAGTTTGAAGAGTTTTAATGAATAATTTAAGAAGACACCTATACGTTAAAATTGTTAAATATCTCTGAAATATTTTGTATACAACTGTAGCAAAACAATACATAAATCAAATATGATGAGCAAATGTGTATACACACTCATGAAATGTTTGCGTTCCATATGAAATACTAAGTATATAGCCAATTACTATTTTGGTGTACGATTTCTCCGAACGAAGGGATAACTGTGTCAAGTAGTAAATCTGTTGGAGCGTGAGCAGGGTGTTTAATTATATTTGTATAAAGCGATTTATGGTTTAATATTTTCAGTCCCAAAACAATAACGAACGATGTTTATTGCTGCGGTACGGCCAAGATGAGCAATTATTTATTAAACTTGTTATCATTTATAATATGCGGAGTGAACCAGTGGTTTGATTCGGGGCTTTTCAGGATGAAAATGGAAAAATCAACTTTCTTAAGAATCATCGTAGACCGTTAAAGTGTACCTTTTTTTAATCAGAAAAACGAGAAAAATCGATGGGCTTTAAAGAATTTCAGATATTATACATAGCAAAAAAGTTTGTAAGTTTAAAAATTTTAGAAGATTTTGAAAAAAGTCGATTTTTCAGACTTAGAACGGCCGTAGTGGCTAAACAAAAACTCCGAATCGAAATCCGTTTTCCTTGTGTGCAGATTAGTCGTATTCTAGTACTATTGGCGATTTTAAATTTTTGACGAAAACCCGAAAAACTACCCAAGGGTCCCCCCTTATTACTTACTTTTGCTCAAAAATGCATTTGAAATGATTTCCTGAAGAAACCACTGGTTCGATTCGGAGTTTCTATTCGTTACTGTGCAGATCTCATCAAGATTCATCAGAAAATGTTCTTGCGCAAGAACATATGTCAATTTTAGGTACGTGGCGCGTTCGCATAGAAAATGGAAAAAATCGAAAAAATCAACTTTTTAAATGTACATCATAGACCATTAAAGTGTATCTTTTTTTTATCAGAAAAATTAGAGTAATCGATTGGCGTTCAAAACTTGGGATATCTTAAATAGCAAAAAAGTTGGCAAAATTTGAAAATTTGGGATTTTTTTTTTACTTTAGGCGCACACTGTATAAATGTCTAGTCACTTTATATAACATTTTTTATATTTTTTTAGACACTTTGCAGGACATAATTTAATTAATGACTTACATCAATCAAGCAATGCTAGTCAGATATGATTTTAAGTCATTTCCATAATATTTTCTTATTTTTCGTAGGATTGGATGTTGTAATAACTTATTTTTAAGAATTGTTATCGTAGATCGTAATAAATGATTTGATTGATTCACATGTTTGCGGAGCACTTGTGCCGGTTGCACCGCGGCATTGTGGGTTCGATTCCCCGCCCGGACGAAAGATTTTTCGGTTTCGAGAAGTATTCGTTCGGGTCCGTGGTTGTTTGTATACGTCTTTCATTATTCATTTGTTCATTTAATCATTTAATTTATAACTTAAAATACATATATAAAAATTGATGATGGCTAATGGTAATAGCACCAAGGTCGGGCATAACGCCGAAACAAAAAAAAATATTTGCATTTCTCTTCCATGACGTTTTTGATCAATTAGAAAGGAAATTAAAAAAAATGTTTTGCTATTAAAAAAAAAATATTTTGAACAATAGAGTGATTTCTGAGACTAATTTAAAGAATTTCTTACTAGAATATTCTGAATTTTTAATTACTAAGCCTGTATTTTAGATTTTTTAGTATTTAAATTTTTGATCATTGGGCCTAAATATTCTTTATTATGACCTAAATTTTCAATTTAATTGTCAAAATTTTCGACTTTTTGGCCCGCATTTTTGATTTTTCGGGCCGAATCAATAATTTTTAGATTTTTGAACTGCTGTTTCGATTTTTTGGTTTAAATTTGATATCTTTTGGCCTAAATATCGTTCATTTCGACCAAAATTGTAGATTTAATTGTTTAAATTTTCGATTTTTTTGTCCGCATTTTGATTTTTCGAGTCGAATTTTTAATTTTTAGATGTTTTGCCTGTATTTTTGATTTAATTTTGATCTAAATTTTTGATTATTAGGCCTGAATATTCTCTATTTTGACCATTGTTAACATTTTCGACCTTTTCGTCCGCATTTTTTTTTTATTTCATTTCAACCTGAATTATTGATACAAGAATTTTTTCGAGTTTTGTTTGTTGAAATTTTCGATTTTTAGTCCGCATTTATTATTATTATTATTTTGTTTTTTTGTTTGTTAAAATTTTGGTCCTCTTGGATCACCATTTTTAATTTTGAGGCCCGAATTTTTGGTTTTTAGTCTAACTTTTTTAAATTTTTGTTTTTTATTTTAGATTTTTTAAATGATTGATTTAATTCTGCGAATTTTTTGTATTATATTTTTTGGCTATTATTTTCAAATTTCGTGTCAGAAACTTATTTTTGGGGGCTGAAAGTGGTAAACTATTCTACTTCTACCTAAATTTTCGATTTTTTTTGTCTGCGATTTTTATGTTTTGATTGGGATTTTTGATTCTTTGGCCCATATTTTCGATTTTTTTTTAAATTTTTGGCCTAAATATTCTTTATTTCGATCAAAATTTTCGATTTTTGTTGTTTGCATTTTTTATCTTTACGCCCAAGTTCTCGATGTTTTGTCTAAATTTTCACTTTTTTAGGCCATATTGTAGATTTTTACTTTTTTAGTCTATGTTTTGTATTTTCGATTTTTTCGGTTTAAATTTTTGTTCTCTTGGCCGAAAGTTTCTTTATTTTGACTTAAATTTTCGATTTAATTGTTAAAATTTTCGACTTTTTTTTAAATTTCATTTCAACCTGAATTATTTCTAAAAAAACCTGAAAGTGGTAAACTATTTTACTTCTATCTACATTTTTGTTGTTTTTTGTCCGCGTTTTTCATTTTTAGGTTAATTTAATTCTTGATTCTTTGGCACATATTTTGGATTTTTGTATTGTAGATTTTTACTTCTTTAGTCTATGTTTTGCATATTCGGGTTTGTCGGTTTAAATTTTTGTTCTTTGGCCGAAATTTTCTTTATTTTGACTTAAATTTTCGAGTTGTTTGTTAAAAATTTTAATTTTTAGGTCCACCACTTTGATTTTAAGGTACGAATTTTAGATTTTTGATCTTAATTTTCTTTTTTTTGTCCCATATTTTAGATTTTCTTAACTTGAATTATTGATTTTATTGTTCAAATTTTTTTCTATTATTTTCGAATTTCTTGTCGGAACTTATTTTAAGCTGAAAATACTTACTTTTGGAGTTGGAAAAGGCGAATTATTTTTATTTTGCTTGTATTTTCAATTTTTTGGTCTGCATTTTCATTTTTAGACCAGAATTTTTTATTTTTTTGGCCGATATATTAGATTTTCAGGTGTTTTGTCCCATATTTTTGATTTTTTGTCCAAATGAAAAGGGGTGGGGGGAGGTATATTGTATAGGTGGCTCTACCATCAACATGTTACATGTTCCACGAGCCGCCGCTGCCAAAATGAGTCTTATTTTCAGTTGATTTGAAATGGAAGAGCTGAAATCTTTGCAATTCCGGCTTTCATTTCTAATTTTTTTAGAATATTCGAATTTTTCATGTTTCGAATTCTGATTTGTCAAAACGCTAGCCTCAAGAGCACCTTGCATTTAGGTCAGATGTAGTTGGTCCGGAATGTTGGATTTTTCCGGATATACCGGGCGTTTCAGACCCCAAATATCTCGCGAAATACAAATCGGATTGACATACAAAAAATACGTCTAAATTTGTTTTTTGAGCTCTATCATGTGGTGTGCAATGTAAACCACCACACCACCCCCCTGGGGCGCGATGGGGGGTAACTTTGAAATCCTAAATAGGTACCCCTATTTTTTATTTCAGATTTATATTCTACTCTAAAATATATTAGGTGTATTTTTTTTTTAAATTAACAAAAAAATTTTTTTTTTTTAATTAAACAAAAACCAATTTGTTTTTACAAAAATTCATACATCACCACAATAGAAAAAATGGAATGGAATTTGATATTCAAATTAATTTTTATTCGTTTCTGCGATTTTTTCTAATTGGCGATTTTTAATTTTTTACGAAAACCTAAAAAACTACCCGAGTCCCCCCTTCTAGCTTTTTTAACAAATTTCCTGAAGAAACCACTGGTTCGTCACTGTAAAGATCTTTCAAGACCCATCAGAAAATGTACTTGCGCAAGAACAAATATCAATTTAAAGCCCGTGATGCGTACGCAAAGAAAACTCGAAAATAGAAAAATCGAAAAAATCAACTTTTTTAATAATCATCGTAGACCATTAAAGTGTATCTCTTTTTAGCAGAAAAACCAAAAAAAATCGATTGGTGTTAAGAAATTTCAGCTCTTACATAGCAAGTCAGTTTGAAAATTTGAGAAAATTCAATCAATGAATCGTTTGTCACGGTATACTCCCACGCAAAAAATCCACTGGTGAAATTTCTGTCGCATGTTGTCATAGCAGGAATTATACACACACTAATTATCCATCATTAAAGCAGTAATTAGTATTTCCAATTTTTCTACAAGCAAACCCAATGCACGAGTTAATTTACTTATAATTATACCGAAAACAACTAATTTCGATCAAGATTAAATAATGCGTTTTCGTGGTGAATAATAAAATACAAGCACTTGATTGATGAATTATTTATGTTAAACGTATTTATAGGCTCGTTATTTCATTTTCCATTTATAAGCACTTTTCAAGCCCGACAATGTAAATACACCGAATTGAAATCATTTATCACGTTTCAGATATGACCCGTGGCCCCTATTACGCATTATTTATTATAAAATAATTATTCGCAATCCGTTAGTTTTTTTATTTGTTAATTATTATTTTGTATGCAATTAAATTAATTTGGATTTCCAACGAAACATGCAATTTATCTGATTGAATTAATATAATAATTTTGGGTATACTTTCGTATTGTTCATGTAAATTGTTAGCGGAATGCGCTTTATACAATGATATTACAGCTATATAAAATACTAATGTCACCTTAATGCCAAACAATTCAAATCGATAGTTGGTGGAAAAATGTTATTATTCTGTAATTATTACTGTATACATTAAGTAAGGAATAAATTCGATTTAAATTCAGGGAATTTCTTTCAGAATAATGCTGTGACACATGTATTACCATTTTTTAACGCGCATTTTTGAGATGAAATTCAAATGTACAGGGTGTCCCAAAATTGAGATACGACCCCTAAGTTAAAATTTTCAAATGTAAACCCCCATTTTTTGTTGCATTTATGGATTCTACCTAAAATTCTGAGTATTTTTTAAGTAGCATACCCCATGTTGATATTCAGCTGTTTTCGAAGAAATGACGTTTAAAAAAGTACTACTACTATTTTATTTCTCGTAAAAGATAACATGGTTTCATCGAAACATTGGAATTAATCAGGAAAAATCATTTAATTAAGTAAATAATGATTTTTGCTTATATAAAATATTAAATTCTAGTACAAAATGTGCTTGAATTAATAATCTAATTTAAGTAAAATGCTTTCTTACTAAACACTACATTCACTGCTGAGTATCAAAGGAGTTATTTACTAAACTCTTATATGAAACGTTAAACGAAACCACTTTAATTTTCTTATTGACATTTTCGGCTTGATACAGAAGCAATGAATCACGTTAAAAGTTGACGTGAAAGTAATTTCGGGCAAGAAACCGAACGGTAAAATACGCAGCCGGCCCCGATTTTAAATCTTTCATAATACGTCTGGACGAGTGCGCGCCCTCTTCCGCTTCTTCGGTGCGCACGTGTTCGCGGAACGAAAATGAGTTACATCCAGTTGAGTTGTATTTATGGGGCGGTGCAGCCGAGCTTAAGCGATCCAATTTATTAGTGATTATTTGATCGGGTTCGCGAATTCGGGTTTTCTGGACGAAACGTTCGCGTTGGCCGTCTGAGTACACATGCCGGTTTAGATTGATTTGGGACTGACGCCGTTGGATAAATGCACTGATTCGTGGGACCAGGGAATAAATATCTGCTTGATTTCAATGCAAATAAATCATATTTATACTATTCGTTCTTCCTGGTAAAGTCATATTGTATCATCACAAACCTATTGTCGCATATCGCTTTATGTAAAATATTGCCTTAAAGAACTTCGGTCAATAGCCTGTTGCTTAAATAAGAATAGATCACTGAAACGCAAACTGTGCATAACCTCTTTTTTATACGAGTTACATGCAATATAGACATATTATTCATGAAGAACAGTTATTTACGACACTAGTCCGGTATGTAGAAGTGGCAATGGAGAAGTCGAGTTTGGAATATGTAAATACCTAACGGAGGAGTAGATTATATTATTAGGCATAGAAGTGGTAATTTCGCTCAGATTGCAAGCACTGAGAGAAACATGTGTTAGATTTTTTGAGTTGCTCGCTCTGTTGGCCACTTCTGACACTACGCTTATGTATTAGTTTTTTAGTAAGTAGTCGATAGTCAATTCATAAAGTCAGTTGCGCAGTTCACCTTTTAAATCAATACCCCTGCCACACACTCGTCGAGTGGCATGGGAAGTAGCGAGGAAAGGAGGCAGAGACGTAGTGTGGCAACATTACTCGTCATGCCGCACATCATGCTCCTCGTCATTCCCACTGCTCCCTGTTTCGTCGGTTTTTGGGCGCGAGTCAAAGGACTGGCAATACGAACGCGTACGACCGAATGCGGAGCGCTGCGATTAATTGCGCGAGTAGAGCAGTATGTAGGCAGAGAGGGCAACATCGCAGCAGCGCGAGGAGCAGAGCGATGAGCAACGCTAGGAGCATAGTGTGGCTGAGGCATAACGAGTATTCAGCCGAGTCAGTCAGTGTAAAGCCGGCCGCACATTGAGCGCAGCACAGCCCAGCACTGCCTAGCCAAGGGCAACAGAGAAAAATTATTCCTAAACTCTGCCTCTGTTAGTGAGCGCATATTGAATGCAGGTGTTTTTGGTTATGCGGGTTATTTCATATAGTACGTACATTTAGTATGCTTGCTGCTAACGAACTCTTCTTACAATCTGAATCAGAGTCCGATTCGGAAATTGACACTGTATTATTACTATACAGTATGACTAAAAAACGTAAAAAGTCATTATGGAAGCATGATTATTTAAAGAAAAGGAATAGCCATGGAGAATTCAACATTTTGAAAGAACTGAATGATATTCAAATGAAAGCATATTTTCGTTTACATAAAGAACAATTTGATGAAGTACATAGAATTATAATCCAAGAAATTACAGGACACGGTTGTAACGCACAACAACCTATTGAGAGTGAAATAAAATTAGCAGTGTGTTTAAGGTAAGAATAAAAATTGTATTGTATTGTTATTAAATGCTATATTTTTTATTAATCTATTTTAACAGTTATAATACAAACAAAATAAGTTCAAATCATAAACAAAAAATAAATTCTGATAGACTATCTATGTTTAACAAAACATTGCAGCTTGAAACTTGGAATGAAGTATATGACGTAACTGATATTAACGACATGTGGAATGTATTTTTAAATAACTTCTTACTCATGTACAATGAATCTTTTCCGCGAATACAAGAAAGCTTTAATTAAACCTAGAAAAGAACATTTAGATAATAAACACAAAAACGGAGACAACGTCACTAAAGTTACTTGGAACATTGTAAACAAACTCAGAGGTACCGACCAAAAACAAGAACGGGGTTTTCAGAGAGACGTAAACGAATTTAATCGTTTTTTTATAAATGCAATTAAGGAAATATTACAAAATATACCTTCGGTGCAGTACTCGGACTCATGATTAATGTGGTGTTAACAGGTACGATTGTTGCGATGTCGTTGATTGAATATCGAAGGTTTCCTCCGATATTCTCTGCAATGTTGCTGGTAGTTCATAGTTGTATGTTGAACAACTGCTACTTGAACGACTCTTTTCTTGAACAGTAGTTTCCGGTAATAATATAATACTCTGTTGTAATCCATTGGATTCTAAGGAAAGCAACATATCTTCCTCAACTTGAACAGCTTCAGAAAGTTTTCTTTTTATTCGCAACTGTGATGCTTTTGATAATTGTTTGGTGTCACTGTACATCGAGAGAAAGAACTGTTTTAAACCATCTGGTTCGTCGCCTACCTTGAGTTTTCGTTCTTCCTTTCGTTGTTTTCTACGGACGGCATGATTTTCCAATGTTTCTTGTAATAAATCATCAAGTTTTTTTTTTTTGGCATGTACAGTTTTTAACTTGCGAGGTACAAAAGCTTCTGATGAATGCTGCAATGACTCTTGTTCTGCCTCATCTTCATTTTCTTCGCTCTCAGGAGTTTCAGCACAAGGAGAAGGAGTATAGACATTGTCGGTAAGTTTCTAAGTGGTATTTTGCTGGCTACTTTCGACATTTCCTGTCATACTCCTATTTGCCATGTATGGAATTAGAAATTACATTTGATACTGGTATGTCCAAACCTTTATTTTTTTAGCCTTCTCTCCACTTCTGGACTTCTTTTGCCGCCGCAAAGCATCGCGATGGCAGTCTCGTAATTTTCGCCAAATATCTTTTACCGCTTGACCTAAAACAGTTTCAATTATTGTAATTGTAAACAATGTAAATTATTTTAGATATCTGGCAACAGGAGATACATTTAGAAGTATAGGATTTTCTTATAGAATGGGAGAAAGAACCGTCTCTAAAATAGTGAGTGAAGTGTGTCAGGCACTTTGGAAAAACTTGCAGCCATTATTTATGCCAAATCCAACAGTCGATATGTGGAAGAATGTTTCAGATGGATTTGAAAAAAAGTGGCAATTTTATAACTGCTTAGGCGCAATAGACGGAAAGCATGTAACGATTAAAAAGCCGCCTAAGAGTGGCTCATCCTTTTTTAATTATAAACAATACTGCTCTATCGTCCTACTGGCTACTGTGGATGCGAATTATAAATAGCTGTGGGTTCAATGGGCCGATTTAGTGATGGAAATATATTTTCTAACTGCGATTTAGGGAAGAAACTTAACAATGGCACACTACAAATACCACCACCAAAGTCTTTACCGGGCCAAGAATCGGAAACACCATATGTATTTGTAGGAGATGAAGCTTTTCCTTTGACCAAAAATTTAATGCGACCTTTTCCAAAACGACAAGTTACTAATAACTATAGGAATAAAGTGTTCAACTATAGGTAAATATGTTTTAAGTAAACTAACTACAACGTTTTTAATACATTTTCAAATCAGGTTGTCTCGAGCTCGACAAACCGTGGAGTGTGTATTTGGTATACTTTCTGCTAGATTTCGGGTATATCGACGGCCATTCGAATGCAAATTGGATACTGTAGATGAAATTGTGAAAGCAACTTGTGTTCTTCATAATTTTCTTCGCGGACATACAAACTCCACTGCAGATCAAGAAGAATGTGATATAGAGATTATTTCTGATTCACAATTACTTCCAATAGCCCCAAACAGAACCTGAACCTCAAACGAAGCATATTTAATTAGAGAACACTTTACGGAATTTTACAATTCATCTGTAGGATCAATACCATGGCAACAAAAATCAGTGCAACGTGGACATTATTAATAAGTTTTTTCGTTTTATGTTTTAGTTATTTTTAATTTAATACCAGGCGATCATTTAAAATATAAACTAGAGTAGGCGGAATTTTTTTGAGCGATTTGCCAGAATGCTATTTGATTGATGGTATAAATTTAATGTTATAGCAAACTATGTGCCCGATTGTATATTAAATTATTAACAATCAGAAGTGCCAATCTAATTTAAAATTCAAAGCCTACTCTAATTTATATTTACAGTATAATTCATGAAGCATAAAAACTTTGCGTAGAACGTCATTTTAAGTAAATATACTCGTACCTATGTATAAAGTTTATAATAAAAATATATTAAATATTTTTTTATACTGAATAACTTAATATTTGCATGTGTTACTTACCATTAGCATAGTTTAATTCAACAGCAATTTGGTCCCATATTTCATTTTTATATTTCGCTCGCATGTAGTCTTTGTCCTCTGTATCATACAAAACTTTGTTTTCGCGCACAGATTCAATTAATAGTTCCATTTTGATTACAAAAATAAAACACTACACGTAAATTCTCTGCCAAACAGGTTGACAGAGGCATAGGAAAACTGTGTTCAACTTACAGAGTACGCAGCCCGACAGAGCAAAATAAAATTCCTCTGCCTGTACTACGTCTCTGCTACGCGCAATGTGCGGTATTTGGTTTAATTATGTGTATCGCAAAATCCTCGGCTGTCCTGGACTAGGCTGTGCTGGGCTGTGCTGCGCTCAATGTGCGGCCGGCTTAATGGTCGGCCGAGCAAGAATTTTCGCCGAGTAAACGTTTACACGTACACTACCGATGTAACGAGTCAGTTCTTTAGTGCTTGTCGTTCGTCTAGTAAACATGCATAATCATCATGTTGTACTAAAAAATGTTTTTAAGAATTACGCCAATAAAATTATATTTGAGATGGCAAAAATCGAAAATTAATTAATTAACGAAAGGCAGCCCATTTGGACAAGGAAATAGTTGTTGAGAAGAAATACTCACGCAGCCATTTCTTCATTTCTCCCTGAAGTTTTAGATGCCATATATAATTGTTACGCGGGAGGTACGGGGTGTAAGGAGGGGCGCCACTCGGCCTAGCAAATGAAAAGCATTTGTATTCACTCGCTCGCTCATTTGCTCGGCGGATGACTCGGCAGTAAACTTGAATATGCGTTTATTGAGTGCTAGGCCAAGCGGACTGACTCGGCTGACTACTCGTTAGGTGTAAACTAGGCTTCAGGTTATAGGGCCAAACAGTGAGATATGTGAATAGTTTAGAAGCGTTCGAGATCATTCGCGACTTTTTCGTACAAATCGTTTCTCTTGAACATTGACTCTCGTGTGAATTGACTGATTGTGCTGCTCGATCAAGTTGTCGTTAGATGAGATCAAACTGCCGGTGTTGACCAAGGCGATCTGTCAGAGATGGAAGTTCGAGATAGTGCCGTGTCTCCGCTCTAGATAGTTGACGGCGCATAGTTGTGCCCGTCCTACTCAAGATCTGAACATTTAAAAACAACTGGCGCAAACTTGATACAAAAGCTACACGAGTTCTTACGTGCAGTTTGACAGATGACGATTGTCAAGGCGGGGGGGGGACCGCAGCGCGGGGTGAAAACCGCCCTCGATGACCTCCAGCTAGCTCATGGAGTCGGGCCGCTATGAACACAGCACAAGAAATAGACAAGGCTGGGGCGCAGGTAGAAAAAAGTTTTATTGGCGCGATAAAAATCGCTATTATTTACACACGAAAAATTATTTACAGCAATGTTCAAAGTTCAAAAATATTTACACTTAAAAAAAAAAAAATTATGTCAAAAAAATTAAACAGTCACAAAAAAGTATAGTCACCAGCACAACACTTAAAGTTCGCGAGAGGCCGACGAGATCGCGGATGGATCGCCCACGGTAACGGAAGCGGCGGTAGCGATTGAAGCGGCGGAGTCGGCATGCCGTCGTTGGATCAGCGGTTGCGGCGGTTTGGTGACGTCGGCGGTTGCGGCGGCGGCGTTGGTAAAGGCGTCGACTGTTGTGTTGAGACTAACTGATCGCGCTGACTGTTCGGAGTTGATGGAGTCGAATTGGATGTTTAATTCTAACTGATCGTTGAAAAATAACTGATGAGTGATGAAAAATGACTGATGTTTTGAGAGTAAAAGGCCATGAAGTGCCACGCCCTACTCTTCTCCGGTTTGCGGGTGGTAGTGGTGGTAGTTGGGTGTGACGGGAGCGTCGAGGTCGGCGCACGAACCGGCAAATTGCTTTTCCAAGAACAATTCGAGCCGATACATATCGAGGGTTCGAGCCGATACATATGATGGCTGCCAGTTAAAGCAGTCATCGTGGGTATGTCATCACGAGTGTGGATCCTTCTGAGGTTGAAGTGTGAGGGGGTTCGGTTTTCCCACACCGGATCCAAGTTCCACTGGGAACTGCTGTTGGGCGTCTTGGGGAGGCAGCACTGGCTGCTCTTGACGCTGGTCAGGGCACTGGTCCCTGGGGAGATCCTTCCGCGGTTGCTGGGCACCACTGCATGTGCCCGTATGCAGACGGGTGGTTGTAGGTGGTGTGCTGGGCTGGTGTTGTGCGCGGTGCTGGTTTCGACGCCTTGATATGTTGGAACCGTTTTCCAAGAGTATACACAGCTGGTGGTGCCTGCGTGTCGTCAGGCGGTCGTGGATTGTTCGAATGTTCATGGCGCACTGGAGCGTTCATGAGGTCACTTACACTAAAACTGTTTTTGTCGCATCTTTTCGCGGGGCACTAATATTAATTGATCGTCATTGGTCGCGGTAATGGTCAATCGCATCACGATTAGCGGGTCCATAATCGTGATGGTGCTCGCGGTCGTCCAGGATTGCCTTCCGTAAGCAGGGCAGTCTCTTCTTGCGTCGTGGGTGGATACGACGTCTTGGGTCGTCTTGCAGGACCAATGGGCGGCGCTTTTTTGGAAAGAGCATCGGGCTTTCGTATGTCCTTGGCTCTTTGTAGCATGTAGTTGTAGCTCATGGCGGCGGTTTTGTTTGCTGACGTTGTTTGGCGAGCAGTTTCCGCAACCTCTGGATGGCCACAAGGTTGCACGGCCCCGGCGTTTTCCTTTGGTGCAGGCTGGGTCGACGTCGGTGGTAGCACAGTGACGAGAGTGGCTGTTGCAATGACGATTTCAGGGTGGTCCACGGCTAAGGGTCCCACTTCCTCAAAGCAGACCTCGTCGAGTACAGCAGCAGTAGCTGTGCAGACTGATAGGGCGGGGGCCTGGACGAGCGGCGCCATCAGCATCGCGATTGGCAATTGAGCTGACTCTGGAACTGACTGATAGTTGAAAAATGACTGATAAGTGATAAAAAATGACTGATGAGTGATGTAAAATGACTGATGTCTTGAGAGCGCTCCATGGCCTTTTACTCTACTCTACTTACCCTACTCTTCTCCGGGTTGCGGATGGTGGTGGTGGTGGTATGGTGTGACGGAAGCGTCGAGGTTGGCGCACGTGTTCTAGTTGGCAAATTGCTCTTCCAAGAACAATTTGGGTTCGAGCCGATTCCGTCACATACGCCGGCAGCTGGGGGGCGGATCAACAGTCCATTGTATTGGCACTGGCAGCTGCACATTTTCACTAATAGTTCTGCGAAATGTCCTAACGACGTCCTCGATTAGAAGATGCACAGCGGTGGAGGCTCATCCCTTCATTGTATCGTTACTGGCAGCTGTACTTCGAAAATTATCTCGTTTGGACATTTAAAAAAATGCGGAATTTATGTTAATATTGAAAAGGAGCAATGGTTAGCTCATAAAATACAAACTAAGATAATTACGCATTTGTTAAGACGCGTAGATAAATTAAGCGCCAGTAACACAATCATGCATCTATTCGTAACTGCAACAGTTCCAAGACAATCTGGGAGAAGATCGAGGGGATGTACGAATCGACGACTATCTGATGTCTCAGGAGTCGCATCGACTAACATTCAACGAATCAATGCCGAAATCTAATTATTTCGCTCAACTGTCGATACTTGTACAACGTTTTAATACTGCTGGAGAAAAATACAGCCAAACGCAGATGATAGTCAAACTCATTGCGGACCTTCCATCGAAATTCATTAATTTTCGTCTTGCTTACCGAATGCAAATAACAACCGGAGTAATATTAACGTTTGATCAATTACGACAATTAATGCAAATCGAACAAGAACTCAACAGATCGGTTGATAGTACAGATACGGTTGATGCGTTAGTTGCTAAAAACAATTCTAGCGTTGCTAAGCAAAAAACAAAGAAATAAAAAACGGTTAAATGTTTTTACTGTAACGGACTCGGATATATAAAGCGTGATTGTCGTAAGTTTCAGGCTGATAACAACAACTCCTTACTGACTTCTTTAATTTGACATAAGCGAGAAACCGTATGATCAATGAGTGACTGCGCAGATATTTCTGCTGATATTTCCGTTATGACAATGCCATGAGGATAACAAAACTGCTTCGCCTCTTTAACTTAATGTAATGTAATAGGGGGGATATAATCTGCAATTTTAGTTTTAGACTTTCTCGCGTATTCGTATATACTGCTGAGTAGACAGATTAGTATCCATTATTAATTTAAAGAGCTTGTTCCGATGATAATGACGTTGGCTTTTGAAACAAGGAACTACGGGCCTTCTTAATAGTCATGCCTCTTTTCGAAGATGCAGCAGAAAGTTCTGCTGCAGAATCTTTTTTGCCTTCTTTCCTTAATTGAATTTCTGTGGCCGTACTCAGCTCTTCGCTGGTTGACTTTAGATGTACTTTTAGTTTTTTTAAGCCGGAGAACCACAAGAAACGAACGAAATTAACACTGAAGTAAAAGTGAAGTAAAAAAAAAAATTCCACCTAGATTCCCAAAATTACACACTGTGCGCCAACAACAAGCGGACAATATTTCGTAGCGGTGGGTAACTATTCGGAGTCTGTAGTCAATAACGAGTGGCTAATGTAAAAAGCCCCCATTCACAAATCACACCGATATACGCAGCGAAAACCGCCACCCCCACGACCAACCAAACATCAGACGACTAAGAATGGGAAAGAGTCCACCACCACTGCGCCACTACAATCGTCTTTTCCAGAATCTTGCAGACTACCGATCCCTCTACAAGATCATCTGAAAAGTTGATAACTGCAACAATGTTATCTGCCGAGAAGCTTCACCGACCCGAACTGAACAATGGCACACCAAGCTCTAATAGGTAAACCAGTGAGGATCATGCTGACCCATCAAAAACAAGGACACCGACCTACTTCTGCGCAGTCACAGGAACTCCACACGACATGAAGCCGGAAGAATAGATGGAAGCCATCACCAACTCCCGCCTCCTGCATAAAGGCCTGGCAAACCATCCGCCAAACCAATGAACCCACTAGACTATTCCGGATCAAAATGTAAACGCGTCAGCCTCTGCCATCTTCATGCAGACGTCACCTTGCAAAACAATAGTCTACTCTATATACATTAACTCGAATGACATATTCCCTTCCCACCTCCCAAAAACCATCGCAAACAAACGTCGATCAATTGCCATGAGCCACCTAAATGCAAGTCAAATCATTTTGGACCTGCGCTGCTCGACCTACTTACCGACTCCCAGGAGAACCGGATTAGCAACGACTGCCTCACCTTCGTCAGAGGACTTGAAGAATGCCGACTGAGACCTCTTGGTTTCGGCCATCGCAAATTCCCTACCGCCTACTACATTCAAAACATTCGAACACCTCATGAAAAATCGCCAAGAAAAAACGCTTCAAGCTGTCAGAGAGAGACACAGGTAACCCAGCGACTCGACACATGTCCGACGCAGAACAATCTGCAAAGCCGCATGGCACGCCACCTAGATGAAACAGATAAGAAGACACGCTTGTTCTCGACGCCAAGCCTCCAGGGCAACCTAAAGAAGTCAAGAATATGGCAAAATTTCTGCGGCCATTGGCGCAGCAATAGCGCCGTACTTAAGAGGAGATCAGGGCCGTAAAGATCAAACTAGCGAAGACAGCTAAAACACACCGACCGATCACCGAAGACGTCCCTACCGTGTCAACGGACAATAAATACCTTTGCTTTGATTGAACATGGACACCTCCAAATATGCTCTCCCAGCACCGACGAGAAGTTATCCATAAATTTCAGCCACGAATCCGGCGCATCCACCATTTTTGCCTTTAGTAAATTTCCAAGTTTTCTCTACTAATTTACAGACAATGGATTAAAATTCATAATTAATCAAATTGCTGTAGTGCCATGGTGATAACAATAAGCTTGTAACTTAGGATTTACCCCGATTTTTCGAAAAGACATCTATCGAAACTTGGCCAATTTTCAAAAAATCAAAAGTCACCGTTAGGCGTAGTTTAGGTTCAATGTTTTCGGCCACAAATGTTCTATAGGGCTTTGTTTACAATATTTAAGTTTAAAAAAATGACTGAAGATGATTGCTGAGAATGCTTCGGAACATATAGGGGATGTTAACTATCGCTTAATATTTACAGAACAATGTTTATACAAGAACATAACACACAAAGAGTCAATCAAAAAATATACCCAGATAGCAAACAGTCAATAGAAAATGAGTAGGTATGGGGACGATTTAGCGCCTCGCCCTCTTTTGTCTATGCGCATGCGCAGGTTCATAAATGCGGGAAATTCGAAAATTTCAAAATTTATTTCGCAATTTGTAACATTTTACTGTGCTGTGGTCCAATTGAGGTTACTATACAGCGCGTATTTTTAATCTCTGAACATGCTAATTGCGAGCATGTCAAAATTCGAATATTCAATGTTAGAAAACACACTTCAATCGCATTGTGCCTCGACAGTTCGCAACGAACCATACAGTGAAGCTTTGTGTGTTGCCTGTAGTGGTACTAATTTTATTTAATGCCTTCTATGGGACTTCGGGAAAAGTTACTGCGCGTTACACAAGGAAATTAGATATTACTAAAAATACAAGAAAAATCACATTTCGATTCACTTGTCGAAGGGCCGACAACTGGGTTTTTATAAATGTTTACATGTGATATTCCCTTGAATTGACTCTGAGATTTCAAGTTTACTAAATGTTATTCATAATTATAATTATAGACTTGATAGTATACTCGTACAGACGTACAGTTTGTAATTACTTAAATTACGTTGTAGTTACAGTAGAATAATCAGTATGTAATATATTATTATTATAAATAAATTCGTGAATAATAATAACATAACAGGTGATGATACGGTAAAGACTTCTGTGTGGTCTTGTCCAAACTCAAATTAAACATTTATGAATATATTCCTTCTAAATAAAATTATTTAAATTAAAAAAATCTCATTCACATAACATGCACGTGCTTGAAGAATTCAATTTAACTTTATATTATAACATATCAGCAATGAAAATGTGCATATCTCTGTGATAATCTTTCATGAAAAACAAAAACATAATAAATGAAGTTTATCAGATTTATTTATACTGTCATGTTTATATTACACAGACTGTTTTATTTTGAATAACGCGATTTGTCGATCAATGTCCTCTATTGGAGCACACACACACACACACAGGCAAGTCTTGACGGTTTTTACCACGCCGAAAAACAAGGTTTGGCAAATTATGGTAATGTTTGCATTTAAATTTCAAATGTACAGGCATAAAAAGTGCGGCCGCGCCGCAGCCTCTCGACATCGTAAATGTAAAATAGGTCGGGGTTCATCTAACGCACATATATATAATGCACATTTATGGTTTCATAAACCCGCACAAAATTTACACACAAGCCGATGGCTATGCAATCCACCGCATAGAAAAACTTAATGTATAAAATGTCGAAAACAATCGTGCTGTAACAGAATTAGCGGAAATAATTGTGACCTGTTTTTGGTACAACAAAAAAAAATATTATATTAAATATTAAGGGCGACAAGTGCGTTATAACGGTGGAGGGTAATAACGCGTTGGCGTCGGTCCCCATATTTACCCGAGACCGGCAGATAACATCCGAGATGCTTATACTATTTTTTTGCCCGATCGATTGGTTAATTAATTAATTAAAATCTTTTTTTTAAATGACGCTTCGAAAATATGAGTTCTGTCAAGTCGGCTAATGCGCTCTGGTGTGCCATGATTTTCTATTTTTAAAAATTTAAGTTGGCACACATGTTAGAAAAATTTGACCAAAACAGCAGCGAAATATTTTTTTCCTCCAGAAGAGAAAGTAGTACATCAGGCATCTCTGTCGTAGCCTCCTCTAGAAAGATTCACGAGACGCCGCTGCCTTGAACGAAGTTTAGATCAGACAAAAACCCTAAATGATACATTTAATTGTTTGATGCAAAAAATCCTAAATTCCTACAAATATATGAATCTCAAATAATTCTTTAAACATCCCGCAGACTATATTTTCCAGATAAATTAATTTGATCTAAAAATAAAACCCATATTTAAATTAAAATCCACGAAACCAAACAATATAAAATTAAATAAATAACCTGAAATTAAAACAAAAACCCTTGAAAATACAGGTCAAAAAATTTAGGTTGCAAAATGTAAAGACAAAAATCAAAAACCAAAAAATACCGCCAAAAAAGAAAAAAAAATCCGCGTAACAATCAATTATTCAGATTAAAAAATCTAAAATGTAGAACAAAAAAAATCTGACCAACACGTCGGGCCTGAAAATGCGGAAATATTGTAACAAACTAATCAAAAATGCAGGTCATAATAAAGAATTATTGATTTATATGCAAGAATTTTCAAATTTTGTTTGTTGAAAATTACGCAAATTATTTTCTTTTGCCTGTATTTTCAAGTTTTTTGGTCTGTATTTTTATTTTCAGGCCAGGTATTTTGTTTTTTTTTGTCGATATTTTAGATCATCAGCTATTTTGTTCCAAATTTTTGATATTTTGGCCAGAATATTCGATTTGCTTCTTGAAATTTTGAATTTTTTAGTCTGCATTTTTTATCTTCAGGCCCGAGTTTTCGATGTTTTGTCTAAATTTAGTCCAAAAAGGTCGAAAACTCAGTCCCAAAAATAAAAAATGCAAACCACGAAATCCAAACAAACGAATCGAATATTTTGACCAACAAATAAAACATTTGGAACAAAACAGCCTAGGATGTAAAATATCAGCCAAAAATTTAAAAAAAAATCCTGGTCTAGAAATAAATCTCAGCTTAAAATAAGTTCCAACGAAAAAATAAAAAATAATAGCAAAAAAATTAAAAAACCGCACAATAATAAAAAATTCAGACTGGAAATCTAAAATTCGTACCTAAAAATCAAAGTGAAGCATCAAGAAATTAACAAACAAATCGAAAATTCAATTCAAAATTTCGGAGAGAAGACCTTAAATTTAAACCAAAAAATCGAAAATACAAATTATAGGCCAAAAAAGTAAAAATCAACAATATGGCCTAAAAAGGCGAAAATTAGACAAAACATCAAAAACTCGGGCGTAAAAAAAAAATGCAGACAACAAACATCGAAAATTTTGGCCAAAATAGAGAATATTTAGGCCAAAAACTTGAAAAAATTGAAAATACAGAAATCTAAAATATGGGCCAAAAATCAAGAATCCTGATCTAAGACAAAGAAATCGAAAATTTAGATAGAAGCAAAATAATTTACCACTTTCAGCCCCCAAAAATAAGTTTTTTACGAGACATTTGAAAAAATTTGTTGTGTATATCTATTTTTTTGATGTTATATATTTTATATTAATAATATGTGTATATATTATTATATTCCCTGTTACTTGAACGTTGTTCTGTCGGGATTAATTATTAAATAAATAAATAAAATAAATAATAAAATCAATCATTCAAGTTAAAAAATCTAAAACATAGGTCAAAAAATAAAAAAAATTGACGAAAAATTAAAATAAAAATAAAAATGGTGCTCCAAAAGGACAAAATTTTCAACAAACGAAACAAAATGATAATAATAATAAATAATAATAATAATAAATGCGGTCTAAAAAATCGAAAATTTCAGCAAAAAAAACTCCAAAAAAATTCTCGCATGAATAATTCAGGTTAAAATATCTGAGAAATCAAAAATTTGGAACTAAAATTAAAAATTCGGCCTGAAGAAAGAAAAATGCGGACTAAAAAGTTTAAAATTTTAACAATTAAATCGAAAATTTAGGTCAAAATAAAGAATATTTAGGCCAAATGATTAAACATTTTGACCAAAAAAAATTCGAAAATACAGGCAAAACATCAAAAAATTAAAAATTCGCCCCGAAAAATAAAAAATGCGGACAAAAAATCGAACATTTAAACAATTAAATCAAAAATTTAGGTCAACATAAGGATATTTAGGCCAAAAGATAAAAATTTAGACCAAAAATTCGAAAAACAGGTCAAAGATCTAAAAAATTATAATTTGGCCCGAAAAATTAAAAATGCGGACCAAAAAGTCAAAAATTCAGGCCCAAAAATAAAAAATGCAGATCAAGAAATTCAAAATTTCAACTAACAAATCGAATATTTTGGTCAAAAAAATAAAAAAATTGGAAGAAAGCAGCCTAAGATTTGAAATATTGGACAAAAATAAAAATCAAAAATCCAGGTCTAAAAATAAATCTTTTTAGCTTAAAATAAGTTCCAACGAAAAAATAGAAAATAATAGCATAAAAATTAAAAAAATCGCACAATAAAATCTTTAATTCAAGTTAAGAAAATCTAAAATTTGGGCAAAAAATAAAACAATTTAGCCAAAAATCTAAAATTTGTATCTAAAAATCAAAGTGGCGGATCAAGAAATTAACAAACAAATCGAAAATTTAATTCAAAATAAACAAAATTTCGGCCAAAAGACCAGAAATTTAAACCGAAAAAATCGAAAATACAAATGATTTGCCAAAAAAGTAACAATCTACGATATGGCCTAATAAGGTGAAAATTTAGACAAAACATCGAAAACTCGGGCGTAGAGATAAAAAAATGCATACAACAAAAATCGAAAATTTTGGCCAAAATAGAGAATATTTAGGCCAAAAATTAAAAAAAATATGGAAAATCCAGAAATCTAAAATATGGGCAAAAAAATTAAGAATCCTGAGAAAAATCGAAAATTTAAGAAGTAGCAAAATAATTTTCCACTTTCAGCCCCCTAAAATAAGTTTCTCGCCAGACATTTGAAAATAATAGCCACAAAAAAAACAAAAAAACGCACAATAAAATCAATCATTCAAGTTAAAAAATCTAAAACATAGGACAAAAAATTAGGCCAAAAATTTAAATTCGGGCCTAAAAATAAAAATGGTGGTCTACGAGGACAAAAATTTTAACAAACAAACAAATCAAAATGGTAATAATAATAAATAATAATAATAATAAATGCGGACTAAAAAATCGAAAATTTCAACAAACTAAACTCCAAAAAAAATTTCGCATGAATAATGCGCTTATTTCAGGTTAAAATATCTAGGAAATCAAAGATTTGGAACTAAAATTAAAAATTCGGTCTGAAAAATAAAAAATGCGGACAAAAAATCGAAAATTTAAACAATTGGTGGCGTTTTATGGAGAATGTTTTTGATTTTTCATTTATACACCCAGAGAAATATTGCATTTGAATGTTCCTGCGCGATTTATATAATTTCTTACATAGAAAAATCGCAATTTAGCAGAACTGAAAGACAATTTAACAAGATACGTATAAGTGCATCATCGGCCCGTAAACTTTTAATACATTAAATACCGTGAATCAAGAAATATTATTTTATAAAATCTCCCTTCGATGAACACATAAAACACGACTTTTGAGTTGACTCAATAATTCGCTTCGAATCTTTACAGACAAGCAGAAGGGATGATGATAAAGCTGAATCTACACAAGTTTCCAATTACGGAACGGCGTTATCAGTTCCGCATAAGGATAATCAACTTAAATATGACTAGCCCAAGATTTGAGGCGCATTACCGCGCACTTCCTTCTAAATCCCCTTAAGGATTATTGATGCTTCCCTCCGCAATCCGATTATTTTCCCCACACGCACATTTCCTTCTCGCTTTTTAATATTTCCCGGGATTACATAATATAATATGACTGACGAAAAACGCCTCCTTTATATCGTGCATCAGTGGGATATTTCCATCTATTTTTTTTTTACGTTGATGGGATTGCGGGTTGAGAGTACGGATGATGGTGGGAATTGACGTAGCCAACTAGGGCATCCTGCCACAAATTTCTGCAATTAATAATTCGTATATCAATATGAGAAGACATCCATTTTTCATTAAGAAAAAGTGATCGATCAAATGGAATTCTAACCCAAGATTAAAAATGTAAAAATCAGTAGATCGACAGAATTTTAACAAATTTATTGCTTTATTATTAATGCATAATTAACTCTTAGATAATGAGCTACTTTACAATCACAACCATCGCTTTACAGACAATTAAAATGAACTTATTTCTGAATCGATCTTTTGGTGGATGCGCCGGTAACTTAATTTATAATATTGCGAATATGGCGGCATTCGTTCGCTGAGAGTTGATTATCGTTAATAAATAGTAGCAAAGATATAATTTTAATACGTATTTTTTTTCTTCTATTTACAGGGATATGCTGCAGTAGAAGTTTAACGAACTTGAGACTGACTGTGCCGAGGGCGGTTCGGGTTGGACATTCGGTGACGTTAGAGTGCGATTATGACCTGGAAGAGGCGCCCCTTTATTCGGTCAAATGGTACAGAAATTCGGACGAATTTTATAGATACGTACCGAAGGAGGCCCCGCCGACGAGAGTTTTTCCATTACCTGGATTACACGTCGATGTAAGTTTTTTTCTGTGTGTCGGTGTGTGTGTGTTGCTGTGCCATGTTTATGTCCGTTTTCTCTCTGTGCAAGGTTAAAGAATGTTTCTGATTGTTTGCTGGAACAAATAGACTTGAAAGGTTTCTGGTGTTCGGCGAATATTCTCCTCGTCGTATATTTTAATCAAGTAAATAATAAAAAAATGTATGCTTTCGCGAATATCATATTTTTCTGTAACAAATAGTTTATATATTTTACAGACATATACAGCATAAATAAAATTTAATAAATATGAATAGTTAAATATAATTTATTTAAACAACAATTTAGAATAGTGAACAACAGTAAGTACATTTACATATAAAAAATATTTATTAAATACTAAATCAAAAGTAGTGCATTGAACAGTCGGTTCACAGAAGTGCGCTGGTTATCAAAAGGCAACATGTTAGCTCGCTTTTATGAATTAATAGAAAAGGTCATCCTCTTTCTTGAATTCAAATAAAATAATCATTTTATGCAACTATTGAGAGAAGAAAAAATTCAGTGGAAGCTGGACTATTAGGCTGATATATTTAAGGCCATGAATCAGCTAAACTTTAAACTTCAGGGCAGAATGGTACTTTGATTAGTAACTATGATCATATTCAAGGTTTCATATTAAAGCTTCAACTTTGGAAAAATAAACTGCTGAAAATGTATTTCCTTTTTCACGGCTATCCGAAGCAATTAATCATCAAAAACTGGATAAAGATTTCAAATCTGAAATAGAAACTCATTTAGAAGCGTTGGAAAACGAATTTCACCGATACTATCGAGATGTTAATTCCAAGTCACCAATATGGCACATGACCACAAACCCATTCGTTGTCGATGTCTCACAATTACCTGAAGAAGTCCAGGAAGAATTTCTAGAAATGAAGGCTGACTCGACCATGAAAGATGACTTTCATCTCTTGACATTAGAGAAATTTTGTATCAAACGATTCCTTTTTAATCCAAAAGTTGCTTCTCTTGCTTTAAAAATGCCTATTCCATTTTCGTCCACTTATTTATACGAGACAGTGTTTTCAGCTCTAGTTTTAATAAAAACTAAACAGCGAAATCGCCTTGCCGCCGATAGCGATTTAACCGTAGCTCTTGCAAAAACTGAACCCCGAATCGACCAACTGGTACAGAGCATGCAAACT
This sequence comes from Ocypus olens, assembly GCA_910593695.2. Lineage (NCBI taxonomy): Eukaryota > Metazoa > Arthropoda > Insecta > Coleoptera > Staphylinidae > Ocypus > Ocypus olens. The sequence goes on from OU343060.1 coordinate 52,069,695, forward strand.
CAAGTATCTCATTAGTACTTTAAATTGTTTTATTTATTTGTTCTAAAATTACTTTGAAAGTTGTTAAGCATTATGTAATTATAAAAATATAATTGAAATAAATAAAAGATAATAATAGAAAAAAATCTATTCGAGCAAGTAATGATCTGTGCATGGTATGGTTTTTTATAATTAAAAGAAAACTAAGAAATGTAAATGTGACAGTGATTAATGATTTTCAAGTTTACTCTTCTGTTAAAGATCCTTAATAAATAAATGCATTGTATTTGTATTATACCTATTTGAAATTCAAATAAATAATTTAGTTTTTAGTTGATAAAAAAATGTGTGTTTCTTATTTTTGTTGAAACTTAAGGGGGGATGAAAATATAATTTTTGGTGCGGAAGACTCGGTGAAATAAAGGTTGGGAAACACTGCGTTAGTCTAATTTAATATATAGTTTGACGTTAAATTTTGGACACCCTGTATAATTCATATCAATGAAACTTACTTAACGGGACTATCAGACCTTATTTAAAAAATACCTTGTAGGATTTTATTAACGAAGCACTATTTTTATTTTTTATTTTTTTTAAACCACCCAGGGCTCCCTCCTTCTTACTTTTGCTCACAAATTAGCTTTGAAATAATTTTCTGAAGAAACCACTTCTTCGATTCGGAGTTTCTGCACATCACTGGAAAGATCCCTTCAAGACGCGTCGGAAAATGTACTTTCGCAAGAACAAATATCAATCAATATCAATATATTTATAGACCGTATCCAGCTCATTCATCCTGTCTATATATTGTAAATGAATTTTTCATTCTTTAAGATGTATGAGACTATTTTTGACCAACCCATGAATTATGTATTCGTTATTGGAAATAAACAAACATTAAACAATTTGAAGCCCGTGACGCGTCATCAAAGAAAACTCGAAAAAGGAAAAAATCGAAAAAATCAACTCTATTAATAATCATCGTAGACTTATGTAATACCTTTTTCTTCATCAGAAGAACGTGCTAAATCAATTGGCGTTAAAATGTTTCATCTAGGAAAAAATGCAAAAAAATTGGAAGTCACCATGAACAATTTTCAAAAAAGTCGATTTTCAGACTTTGATCGGCCGTAGCGGCTAAACGAAAACTCCAAATTGAACGCGATTTTCAAATCTGTGCTCCTTGTATGTAAATTAGCCGGATTCAATTAAAATTGGCGATTTAAAATTTTTGACGAAAACCTGAAAAACTACCCAAGGGTCCCCTTCTTACTTTTATTCAAAGCTTTGAACTAATTTCCTAAAGAAACCACTACTTGCATTCGAAATTTCTGCACATCACTGGAAAACGTGCTAAATCGATTGGTGTTAAAAAACTTTATCTAGGAAAAAATGCAAAAAAATGGCGAGTCGCCATGAACATTATAGGAAAATTAAAAAAAAAGTCGATTTTTTCAGACTTTGATCGCCCGTGGCGGCTAAACGAAAACTACAAATTGAACGCGGTTTTCAAATCTGTGCTCCTCGTGTGTAAATTAGTCGGATTTGGTTAAATTTGGCGATTTAAAATTTTTGACGAAAACTTGAAATATTACACTAGTTACCCTTGGAAGTGTTGTTCGAAAAATGCAACTTTTTTAATAATCATCGCAGACCATTGACGTATACCTTCTTTTTCATCAGAAAAACGAGAGAAATTGATTGACGTTAAAAAAATTCAGCTATCTTTTATGGCAAAAAAATTAGCGTGTCACCATGAGCATGATCTATCGCTCTCCGTCCGGAGATTTTAACGTGTTTCTAATTGTAATTGTCGGTATCTTGGATTGTGTAGATGTGGTGAATAATAGAATAATTATTGGTGGCGATTTCAATGTTCACTTCAATAATCCCACTGATAGAAAAAATAATCAAATATGTGATATTTTCAGTTCATATGGCTTAGAACAATCTGTTGTGTTTCCTACGCGAGGAAACAACACATTAGATAATGTGTTCTCGAATATTGATGACTGTAATACATTTCCAATTCCAACTGTTTCCTCTGACCATGTTGGTATAGGCTATGGCATCAAATTAAAACTAAGAATGGCTCCAGCTCTAAGATCATAAGACCAATCACTAAGTCTGGCATGTTCAAATTTTTTCATGCATTAGTTGGAATTGGAATGAAATTTAAGTACAATTGACCCAAACATAAAATATACACTATTCCACAAATTATTTTTAACACTTTTTAATAAATCATTTCCAGAAAAGTTCATGAAATGTGATAATTCTGATATTAATAAAACCTACTGGTATAACAACAATCTAGCTATTATGAGAGAGCACTTACTATTTTTACGTGAAGCTGCTCAAATTAACCAAAATTATAAAGATGTATACCTCAAACAAAGACGTGAATACAGATTGGCAATTCAAGCTACTAAAGTTGAGTCTAATAACAGTTTCATACATATTTCGAACAATAAAAATAAAGCCATGTGGCAAGTTATCAATTCAAATGCAAAAAAAACATTACTTCATGACGTACCGTGTCCAATCTCTCCAAATGAGTTCAATGAATCTTTTCAACACCTAATACGAAATATCGTTGATTCTACAGAAACTAATGCTGCTAATGCATTGAAGTTCATGCCACCCAAAACATCAAATTCCAAATTTAGTTTCCAGCAGGTATCAGAGGGCCATGTCAGGGATGTGATATGTGGATTGAAAACGAGCAAAACAAAAGACTTTTATGGTTGGTCTGTTGATTTAATTAAAAACTGTAAGGAAGCAATATTAATTCCTCTCACCAATGTGATCAATGTTTGTTTGCAGTACAGTATCATTCCTGATTTAATGAAAATATCAGTAGTGATACCAGTCTTTAAGAAGGGCAACAAAGACGACCCTTCCAATTATAGACCAATATCGATCATTCCTGTTTTTTCAAAGATCCTTGAGAAAATAATGTATTTACAAATAGTGTCTTATTTGGAGGAAAATCTACCATCGATGCTATCTTACAGCTCACAGATAGCATTTTAGACAACAGAAAGGTTACCTTCTTGGACTTAACTAGAGCATTCGACTGTGTTAACCACAATCTAATAATAAAAAAGCTCGCATATTACGGTTTCTGCGAGGCAAACTGTGCGTTGGTAAGATCATATTTGGGTGGTAGATCCCAAGTTGTAAAGGCTAATGGTATCTCTTCTGATACCCTGTGTACCATAGGGACCAACACTAGGACCACTATTATTTCTGATTTACACCAATGTCTTCACCTACTCTGTGAATAATGTATAAACCATGATGTATGCTGACGACACTACCTTGTTTAGCACAAGTGATCACTTTGAAACAAGTCTACAGCTTGGCTCCAGTGCTCTGTTAAGTTCTAAGAAGTGGTTTAATGCTAGTCAATTGCAACTTAATCAAACAAAAACAATCAATATGCTTTGTACCCTGCGCAAGTGTGATAGTGATGCTGATATGTTTTCGAACGAGTCTAGATTTCTGGGATTGGTAATGGACTCATCGTTAATTTGGTAACAAAATACGGATGTGCTAGCTTAAAGATTATGTAGCAACATATTTTTACTTAGAAACCTGGCTAACCTTATTTTAAGACACGTTCTAAAAGCCGCATATCATGGTACTTGTCATTGTTTACTGAGCTATGGTCTGCTTATTTGGGGTCATTCCTCGGGTAGGCTCCGAATATTCGCCCTACAAAGGCGTGCAATTCGTATCATAGCAGGAGCTAGTTACCGGGAGGATTGCAAGCCTATCTTTCAAACTGTAGGCGCAATGACCCTACCATGTCAATACATATATGTCTGTCTAATTTACATTGTGAATCATTTAAGCCAGTACAGTACCATCTCCACTATACATAATCATGAAACCAGACATAAGGAAGATTTATATATTGAAAAAACAAGGTTGATAAAAAGTAGGAATAGCCCCAAGTTTTGGGGTATTAAATTCTACAACAAACTACCTGCAGTTATTACAGGCCTATCAATTAACAAATTTAAGTTAACATTGAAAAAACTACTGCTCAATAAAGCATATTTTAGCTGGGAAGAATATTTAGCTGACTATTGTCTTATAACTACTTACGACAATTCATCTATATCTACTTTAGTATTTACCTCCATTGTTTCTATCTATTTATACAGTCTCACCCGTATTACATATTACTTGTATCCGCTGTCTTAATCTTACATTTATTGTATTTTATACTCACTTCAGATTTTCTTAATTCATAACAGTATCGTCTTGCGCATTTACTCATGTACACAATTCAATTATTTATATTTTTAAATTGTAACCACTTATACCTACATTTGTTTTGTATGTCACTCGTTTTATGACTTAATTCACGCATTTGTTCACTAGTATTTAATTACGTTATTTATTAGCTATAAGGAAATGTTTCTGCTTGTAGTACCTATTTTATATCTATAACTTTATGTATTCTTTAAGAGTATGATGGGTGTAAAACTTCAGAGTTAGTAGCACTAATAAACATTATCTAATTATCTAGTTATCATGTTAGAAATTTTTCAAAAAAAAAGTCGATTTTTTCAGACTTTGATCGGCGGTAGCGGCTAAACGAAAACTCCAAATTGAACGCGGTTTCCAAATCTGAGCTCCTCGTACGTCAATTAGTCGGATTAGAGATTTTTAATTTTTGAGGAAAACATGAAAAAATACACGAGTAAACCCCTTGAAACTTTTGTTAAAAAATGCAACTTTCTTAATAATCATCGCAGACTATTGAAGTATACCTTCTTTTCATCAGAAAAACGAGAAAAATTGATTGCCGTTAAAAAATTTCAGCTATCTTCAATAGAAAAAAATTAGCTAGTCACCATGAACATTTTAGAAAATTTAAAAAAATAATTGATTTTTCAAACTTTGATCGGCCGTAGCGGCTAAACGAAAACTCCAAATTGAACGCAGTTTTTAAATCTGTGCTCCTCGTGTGTAAGTTAGTCGGTTTCTGTTAAATTTGACTATTTAAAATTTTTGACGAAAACTTGAAAAAGTTACAGCCCTTGGAACTTTTGCTCAAAAGATGCAACTTTTTTAATAACTATGGAAGACCATTGAAGTATACCTTCTGTACAGAATAGAGCGTTGTCCAAGCAATACTTGTCAAGGTTTACAGTTTCTGTCTTCAGGTCTAGTTTACACCATATTGCCACGCCACCGCCTCCACTGTGCAATATTTGGACCCTAGAAAATACTGGTTAATATTTATAAAAGAGTTTGCTCATTCATCGGCCCATCAAGCAGATAAACTTTAAATTACACTGACCATAATCTATTGAGTTCTGATTGATTTTATCAATACTTACAGAGCGAATGTTTAAAATCATAGTTACAATTATTAATTATTTCAGCTGTGTCAGTACGAGCCTGAAAATTTGGTTGAGGCGGGCTAGTGCTCTTCGCGTAAAAGCGATTAATGTATAAAGTAAATAATGATTTCACCTTATTAATTCCAATGTTTCGATGAAACCATGTTATCTTTTACCAGAAATAAAATAGTAGCAGTACTTTTTTAAACGCCATTTCTTAGAAAACAGCTGAATATCGATATGAGGTATGCTACATGAAAAATACTCAGAATTTTACGTAGAATTCATAAATGCAACAAAAAATGGGGGTTCATATTTGAAAATTTTAACTTAGGGGTCGTATTTCAGTTTTGGGACACCCTGTGCATTTGAATTTTATCTCAAAAAAATGCGCATTAAAAAAATAATACACGTCTTCAAGCATTTTTCAGAAAGAAAATGCCCTGAATTTTAATCGAATTGATTCCTTACTTTATGTACACAGTGTATAGTTTGGGTGGATCCGGGAAAAAAATATAATAAAAAGTTATAAACAATTTTACCAAAAATTTCATCGTTTAAATCGTTTAAGTAGACTCTTATCTTCACGTTGTTGTTAAAAAAATTTGAATTTGAAACGCATCAAACAGTGCCATTTTCGCCTTTGAAAGTTTGTCATGTTATATATTCGGTTTGGGTGGACCCGCGAAAAAAAATTCATAAAGAAGTTATTAACAATTTTACCAAAAATTTCATCATTTAAATGGTTTAAGTAGACTCTTATCTACACGTTGTTGTTAAAAAATTGAATTTGAAACGTGTCAAACAGTGTCATATTGGACTTTGAATTCTTGAGTTCGCGTGGACTCGAGAAAAAATAATTGAAATCGTGGATTGACTGTATATCTATAGGCTTATGTTAATTACATTCTCAGCGTTTAATTTATCAAAAATCATTAAAATTGAAGAAATTTTATTCGGTGGACAATGCGCCGGGAAATCCGGGCTGAAAAATCCGTGGCTATCTTCACATCGGTTAATATTTTTTATGTAGCAATTCATATATTTAGAAGTCGATGCAGGGCGCTATTATCTAATAACAGGGCTTATTAGCTATTTCTCAGTTAATAATTTATTTTTAATTTTAATTTTATTTTCTTGTTATATGATTTACTTACAATTTATTTTTGTAAACTGGTATAATTTTTTTTTATTGTTTTTTTGGCGTCGACTGCGAGGTCATCTGCTACCACCGTTTGTGTTAATTTATCTGGTATAATTTTACTTAAGTATTATTTTATAGAGCATTACTTATTTTTTGCATTTTTAATAAAAAAATTGTATACGTTAAAAAATATATTATTATTATTATTATTATTACTATTATTATTAACAGGAACGGATAGTTATCTCCTGAAAAAAACATTGTGTACGGGAGCAAATAAAAATCCAATTTATTCACTGCAGTCATATAATGCAATTCGCCGCAATGGAAACGATCAACTCCGTCGGAGTTTTCCGGACAAATTTGATTTAGTCATTTAATTCCTACAAGCAAATAAAATTGTAATTTCCTAATTTATGCTGGTAGATAGCGTGTTGCGAGCTGGAGCCGCTACAATAGAACTCTGTTGTATTCGGTTAGAATGAGGATGAAGAAGGCCCCGGAGAAGTTGCACCATGAGTACTTCTAGTAACTGCAAACTTCGAGTGTTTATTCGTTTTAAGGTTACATGAAAATCACAGGAGGTTTTTACCTGAAATGTATTATGAAGATTCTAAAATATTTCAAAAAACGCAAGTGACACTCAATAATCGTAGCTTACATATTAAATGCTTTCCAATACAAGCGCCATTGAAAAGAGTGCCCGTTTTAGGTGATATTTAAATCGACTCGTTTCGTTCATTTTATGAACGATAAAATATGGGAAGCCATTAAATGCGAATATTGCAATCACCGCAGAAAAAGGGTCATTACATGGAACCGTTAATCTTTTATCTGGGACGGTTTCCAAGTTTATGTTGATGTTATCCTCTCTTCATTTACAAAATCTGTCCATAATATTTTACTGCGTTGTATTTGTACTATGGAATATTAAAAAGTGGATCAATTTTCTGTATTATGTATCCCATCATAACGTTATTTTAATATTACATACACACTGTTTAAAAAACTTTCGAGTTAATCTGTTCTATTTATTTTTAAATACAACAAGAATCATTAAACTGTACTGGTGTGACCTAGTTTTCTTTTTCGTAATGCTACATATTTATAACAGCACTATAATTAAGGAAACGCTGTGTTAATGACCTCTTTAAATCGCAAACACCAAATAAGCTGGCGAGACACTAATTGATTGGTTGCATGCATCACGTGGCTCAATTAATTGCGGCAGGACTGCATCTGTCACGTGTAAATGGTGCAATCATTTCTGTTTTGAAAAATCGCTGGAATGTGAAAATATTGTCCATCATAGCGAACTGGGTCGTGCGCTATTCTGTTTCCGGTCCAGTTTACCATTAGGCATTAGGAGAGTTCCCTTAATGACCCGAAGAGGTGTCGAGAGGCACTAAGTCCTTGAGTGGTGGGGTCCGAGGATGGACATTAATTTACGTTACACGACTGACCAAGGACACACACACGTCTTTAAGCAGCGATTCTCTGAATTTATCCCACGTTTCGATGCTGGAAGAGGGGTGCAAAGGGACACATTTATTACGTACTTTTTTATCGTGAGGAATTACGTGTTTGTTACTATTTAAAAGTTGCTGTTGCACATTGAATCCTTCCCCATTTATCCAGATGGAGTCTTAGAATAATAAAACTGGGTTTATTCTAACATTATGTACTGTAAGTAACAGTTCGACAAACGAAGATAATATTGTAAAAATTAATATATCCTTATCAGTAACTAACTACACTGATGAGACGTGAAAGGTCGAAACCGATCTGTAGGTGTTCTGATGTGGAAACAATATTTAATGTTTACAAAATATAATAATTGTACATTAAGTTTGCTGTTGATGCAGTGACCTATAATTTGTGTCTTATAGTTCAAGTTCGGAGTTGGATCTACCTCTGTTCAACAAGCCAGAAAAAATCAGGAATTTTCCAGAACTTTCAAAATACAATATTTCTGGATGGATTTAAGAAGTTTGAAGCTAATTTTGGCAATTACTATTTTTTTAGAACTCTTTAAATCAGAAAATGCAAATCATATTTTTCTAAAAATCAAGTTTCAAGTGCTGACATTTTGTTTCCAGTGGGGGTATATCAATCATTTTCAAGTATGTTAAAAAGACTATATTTCTGGATGGATTTGAGAAGTTTTGAAGCTAATTCTGGCAGCCACTATTTTTTTTAGAATTTTTTAAATCACAAGATGCAAATTTCGTTTTTCTTAAAATCAAGTTTCAAGTGCTGACATTCTGTTTCCAGTAGAGGTATATCGATCATTTTCCAGTATGTTAAAAATATTATATTTCTGGATGGATTTGAGAAGTTTGAAGCTATTTCGGGTAGTCACTATTTTTTTAGAATTTTTAAAATCACAAGATGCAAATTTCATTTTTCTAAAAATCAAGTTTCAAGTGCTAACATTTTGTTTCCAGCAGGGGTATATCAATTATTTTTCAGTATATTAAAAATAATATATCTCTCGATGGATCTTAGAAGTTTTGAAGCTAATTCTGGCAGTCACTATTTTTTTGGAATTTTTTAAATCACAAGATGCAAATTTCGTTTTTCTAAAAATCAAGTTTCAAGTGCTGGTATTTTGTTTCCAGTAAGGGTATATCGATTATTTTCTAGTATGTTAAAAAGACTATATTTCTGGATGGATTTGTGAAGTATAGAAGCTAATTCCGGCTGTCACTATTTTTTAGAATTTTTTAAATCACAAGATGCAAATTTTGTTTTTCTAAAAATCAAGTTTCAAGTGCTGGCATTCTGTTTCCAGTAGGGGTATATCGATCATTTTCCAGTATGTTAAAAAGACTATATTTCTGGATGGATTTGAGAAGTTTTGAAGCTAATTCTGGCAGTCACTTATTTTTTTGGAATTTTTTAAACCGCAAGATGCAAATTTAGTTTTTCTAAAAATCAAGTTTCAAGTGCAAACATTTTGTTTCCGGTGCAGGTATAACAATCATTTTCCAGTATGTTAAAAAGACTATATTTCTGGATGGATTTAAGAAGTTTTGAAGCTAATTCTGGCAGTCACTATTTTTGAGAATTTTTAAAATCACAACATGTAAATTTCGTTTTTCAAAAAATCAAGTTTCAAGTGCTGACATTCTGTTTCCAGTAGGGGTATATCGATCATTTTCCAGTATGTTAAAAAAACTATATTTCTGGGTGGATTTGAGAAGTTTTGAAGCTAATTTGGGTAGTCACTATCTTTTTAGAATTTTTAAAATCACAAGATGTAAATTTTGTTTTTCTAAAAATCAAGTTTCAAGTGCTGACATTTTGTTTCCAGTGGGGGTATATCGATTATTTTCCGGTATGTTAAAAATACTATATTTAAGGATGGATTTGAGAAGTTTTGAAGTTAATTCTGGCAGCCACTATTTTTTTTAGAATTTTTTAAATCACAAGATGCAAATTTCGTTTTTCTAAAAATCAAGTTTCAAGTGCTGACATTCTGTTTCCAGTAGAAGTATATCGATCATTTTCCAGTATGTTAAAAATATTATATTTCTGGATGGATTTGAGAAGTTTGAAGCTAATTCAGGTAGTCACTATTTTTTTAGAATTTTTAATATCACAAGATGCAAATTTCGTTTTTCTAAAAATCAAGTTTCAAGTGCTGACATTCTGTTTCCAGTAGAGGTATATCGATCATTTTCCAGTATGTTAAAAATATTATATTTCTGGATGGATTTGAGAAGTTTGAAGCTAATTCGGGTAGTCACTATTTTTTTAGAATTTTTAATATCACAAGATGTAAATTTCGTTTTTCTAAAAATCAAGTTTCAAGTGCCGACATTTTGTTTCCAGTGGGGGTATCACGATCATTTTCCAGTATGTTAAAAAGACTATATTTCTGGATGGATTTGAAAAGTTTGAAGCTAATTCTGGCGGTCACTATTTTTTTAGAATTTTTAAAATAACAAGATACAAATTTCGTTTTTCTAAAAATCAAGTTTCAAGTGCTGACATTTTGTTTCCAGTGGGGGTATATCGAACATTTTCAGTATGTTAAAAAGACTATTTTTCTGGATGGATTTGAGAAGTTTTGAAGCTAATTCTGGCAGTCACTATTTTTTTAGAATTTTTAAAATCACAAGATGCAAATTTCGTTTTTCTAAAAATCAAGTTTCAAGTGCTAACATTTTGTTTCCAGTGGGGGTATATCGATTATTTTCCAATATGTTAAAAATGCTATATTTCTGGATGGATTTGAGAAGTTTTGAAGCTAATTCTGGCAGTCACTATTTTTTTAGAATTTTTAAAATCACAACATGTAAATTTCGTTTTTCTAAAAAATCAAGTTTCAAGTGGTGACATTTTGTTTCCAGCGAGGGTATATCGAACATTTTTCAGTATGTTAAAAAGACTATTTTTCTGGATGGATTTGAGAAGTTTTGAAGCTAATTCTGGCAGTCACTATTTTTTTAGAATTTTTAAAATCACAAGATGCAAATTTCGTTTTTCTAAAAATCAAGTTTCAAGTGCGAACATTTTGTTTCCAGTGGGGGTATATCGATTATTTTCCAATATGTTAAAAATGCTATATTTCTGGATGGATTTGAGAAGTTTTGAAGCTAATTCTGGCAGTCACTATTTTTTTAGAATTTTTAAATCACAAGATAGAAATTTCGTTTTTCTAAAAAATCAAGTTTCAAGTGGTGACATTTTGTTTCCAGCGAGGGTATATCGAACATTTTTCAGTATGTTAAAAAGACTATTTTTCTGGATGGATTTGAGAAGTTTTGAAGCTAATTCTGGCAGTCACTATTTTTTTAGAATTTTTAAAATCACAAGATGCAAATTTCGATTTTCTAAAAATCAAGTTTCAAGTGCTGACATTTTGTTTCCAGTAAGGGTATATCGATCATTATCCAGTTTGTCAAAAATACAATATTTCTAGGTGGATTTGAGAAGTTTGAAGATGAATCAGTCAGTCACTCTTTGTTGATGCAATAGCTTCCAGCTTCAATGCGTCGATTTCGAAAATTCATAAATACGAGAAAATTTAATCGAGATCTACACTTAAAAAACAGTTGGCTTTTGTTTGGGGCTGGGTTTACGAGGACGAAGAAGGGTATTACAGATTTAGTGCACATTAGGGACTAAATTAAAATACACGACAAATCAAATGTACATATAAATAATATTTTCATTCTTTCTTCAAAATATATTGTATGCTAAGTGGCTCTACCATGAAAATGTTCCACGAGCCGCCACTGGTCTCTAATACAACATACCTATTTGTGTAATTACTTAAGTATAAAATCACTGACGTAGAGTTAATTGTCCCAGTTTCAATATATATATGCGGTCGGCAATATTAACAGGCACCGTTTGTTGTAGTAAGTACTTCATCTGTGTACGTACACGATATTGCAATATTGTTCTAAGTCAAAGATAACTTTCCCAACAAAGTTCCACCGCGAACTAGATGGGCATTTCACAATTCTGAGCCGTCCCCAAAACATTTTAGACTCTATATTCGGTTATAGTATACATTAAGGCCCCGCAAATGACGCCGTAATATCCCACCCCCCATCCTATAGGCCACTACCAGCGGTCCCTTTGCGAGTAATAATTGCTATCAAACGCCATACAAAAATGGTCCACATTGTGGCGAACTCGCAGCATTAGTTATGTTAATTAAAAACTGCGAGCACAATAGTTTGAAACGTCCCGGCGGTATTTCGCCTAATAACAGGATGCTATGAAATTTATTTTGTAGTTGTAAATGAACGCGGAATAAAAAATGCATTTGCTTTGTAACGAGGAGGGACAATTTAATTAAAATCGCCGCTGTGGAACCGCGAACGGAAAACACATACAATATATAGAATAATTATGAACGTGCGGGGGAATGTTCGTCTGGTTGTTAAAAATATCTTCAGCAAATAAAACGTATCGCGTATATATTTTTCTGGAATATTTTATTTTAACACGGCAGCCAGTTATTTCTAGACAAAAGTTATACAGCGTAATAAAATTCAAACGGAGAAATTCCTTTTATATTTTATTAGCTAATTAATTCATTTCAAAGATGTACCTTTTGCAAGTAACAAATACGTTGCATAAATTATGAGTTGTCTATATTTTGCAGCATTGTGTTCAAACGTTTGATCAGGTGTGTTTTCGAGCGTTCTATTTACAAACAATGTTGCAGTACTTTTGCTGGATATTGCCTTCTCTGGAAATTCAACACTAAGTAAATCACGTACACTTCTTAAATAGTTAAACCCTTTCATTAAAATGTTTTTTCTTATGTAGAATACACGACCAATTGTAAATTGTAATGTGACAGCAAGCGTCACTTCTTAGAACAAAATAAGATATCCGCCATTATGATTTCATGGCAAACCTTTTAATTCAAAATAGTTGTAAAGTTTTTGCAATTATCTCGGTAAATACTCTACAGAAACTATTGAGTAAGGTACTAAATCATTCAGCTTATTAAGCTTTAAAAATAATGTAAGAAGACCGATGCTGTCAAATAATTAAGGGGAGCCAATATTAACACATTTAAAATTTTACATGTAAATCCCTGTAGCTTTGCAATTCAACACCCTGTATATTTCAAAAGTAATCTGCCGGCGCTTCGATGCCGAGGAATACTAGGGCCTCCAGTAGGCAACAGAGTCAATCCGGACGCCGTCGCGGACCGCCGAATAACGGTAACGTTTGCTGACGTGGCGTGCGTGTTGGGTTTGAACAGGGAAAACTCGTCCGGCTACAAAGGATGTCCCTAGCCTCCTCCCCTATGAACCTTACCGGGCGGATGGCGCCACCCAACATGGGAACTGAGTCGGTGAACAGGGACGGTGACGCCTCCAGCACCTTCGAAGAGGACCACGACAAGTAACCTCCCCGTCGGTTTAGGGCCGTGTGGAACCAACTGATCCATCTGCATGCCAAACTATACGGTGAGATCGGTCATGTCTGCGACATCTTGCGTGCCAGTCACAAACCCAAAACAGAAGTTTGCAACCACGCCTATGAAGCCGAAAAACTTATGGAGGAGATTAGACTAACGAATGTTGGTGCCTGCCTCCCCTTGGCCATGAACAGATCGATCCAAACCTCTCCCCGTGATGTGACAACCTCAGGGCCTCCCCAGACGTCCAATACGGTGCCCAATCTCGTTTCCCTCGAGCCGCTTAGGGACGTTATCTTGAGCCTCCAGGGCAGCGTCCTGGAGCTGCAAGACAAAATGGACCGTTACATTCTTCAGACGACACCGGCCTCCACGGAGACTCGACTTATCGCCGCCCTTAATCCCATCACCTTCAAAGCCTATCACCCCAGTCATTTATATCCAGCACTTTCCCCCTCTCTCCCCGTCAAGCGAGTCGACAGAAGAGGGGGACTGGAAAAGGGTACCTGATCGGAGAAGCAGGCCAACGGTGGACCAGCCATCCCGTAAAGAATAGACGTCCAGAGCTGTGGCGAGGCTCTTAGGCAACTTAGGAGGACCCTCGGTGCCGAAGCGACGGCTACTAACGGCAGTCGCGCGAGCGGCTTGCGTTCGCTTTTAACGTAACATCGACCGGTTCCGCAGTGCCATGCATCCTGGTGCCCTTCGAGTGATAAGGGGGTACCGGACCATATCCACAGAGGCGACTGTAGTGCTGGCCTCATCACCTTCCTCCGACCTATCGATCCTAGCAAGGCAGGAATCATTCTACGCCATAAAACGGGGCATCCCTAAAGGGAGGGCTAAGCGGGAAGCAGAGATGCGACTACGGAGGAAAAGCCGCTGGACCGCAGGTAACAAAGGGGCTTGGACGCATGTAACGTTCAAAAGTCACCTCTCAATTATTGCATGAAAGATGGTTTTCACATCTAATTTATACTGTTGCCAGTACACCTCGGGCTGGTTCAGGATTCGTGTGTACACTTTAGATAAACCAATAACGTCCAATAAATAAACTTAAACAACAATTAATAATGGTATATTCTGGATTTTAAAAAAATATGTACAATTAAGAAAATAATAATAATTCCGTCTATGAGACACAATCCATATTTTTGCTACCCGTGTCACCCGACGAAATTTATAATGCAATTGCAGAACTAAAAAACAACAGTAGCTAAGGTCAGGATGGAGTATCTGTCAATGTAATTAAACGTATAGCAATTGAAATCTTGGAGCCATTAGACTACGTAATTAATTTAATGCTCAAATTCGGAGTCTTTCCAGAAGCATTAAAGACTTCTAAAATAATACCTATTTATAAAAATGGACCGAGGAGTGATGTCAATAACTTCCGACCTATTGCCTTGCTCAACACATTCTCAAAAATATTTGAAAAAATTATAGCATCAAGACTAACCAACTACGTTGAGACTTTTCATCTTTTCAATGACGTTCAACATGGATTCAGGAAACACCGGTCAACTGAAACTGCAAATGTTGTTCTTTTAGAGGAAGTGTCCAAAAACATTGATAAGGGCAAATGCGTGGCTGGTGTATTCTATGACTTCTCAAGAGCATTCGACACCATCAGTGCTAATTTTGTGCGGGTAAAGCTACATGCGCTCGGTATTCGTGGCAATGCGTCAGATCTCGTTGTGTCATTTCTAACCCATCGGAAATTGTTTGTGCAAATCGGTGTCAGTGTCTCCGAAATATTTGACATTAAAGAAGGGGTCGTACAGGGGTCGACTCTAGGACCGCTGCTATTTTTGTTATTTATTAACGACCTTAGCGAACATATTTCTGTGGGTCATGTTATTAACTTTGCAGATGATACTGCTACTGTGATATCCGCAAGTAATCAAGAGGAGCTACTGCTGAAAATCAGGACAACAAATGAAGAAATGTGTGACTGGTGCAACAAAAATAGTCTTCTACTTAACCCAGACAAAACAAAAACAATACAATTGTACAATAGGAAACGTCCAGATAACCCGATTGAAACTGGATCTAATTGTGTTAAATATTTAGGTTCATATATTGATGAAACCCTAAGCTGGGATGCTCAGATTAACCATGTTGCCTCCCGGCTAAGTAGCGCTTACTCTGCCATACACAAACTAAAACACAAAATCAACCATACTTATTTGCTAGATGCTTACTACGCCATGGCTCACTCTCACATATCTTACAATATTTTAATTTGGGGTAGAGCCGACATAAAGCGTGTGTTCGTAGCGCAAAAGCGAATTGTAAGGTTAATTTCTAACCGAAAAATGTTATTACAAAATCACTGACTTTTTATCGCCTTGATCAGATATATGTGTAGTAACCATCTATTTACGCACTAAAAAAGTGTAGGCAATATATTTAACACTCGTTATTGTCCATGTCCTAATTTTAACAATAGTGTTACTGATTTTAAACCTAATTTTAATGTGTTGTATTTTTATAATTGAAACAATGTTGTCGTTAATTTTATTAATTTTATTTTTGATTTTAATATGTTGTATTTAATTATTTTATCTTATTTAGACTATATATCTTGACGCTCACATCCACTGCAAACGCATTTTGCTTTGGCTTCTTGTATTTTGTGTATGGTGGCTACGTGAAATAAAGAATTGAATTGAATTGAATAATAAAATAAAACAAATTCTGGTGTCCTCTTTTATGGGGAAGGCTACCTCCCTGGTTGGGCAGCCTGGTTTGTCCTTCCAGGGATGACGGCTCTTTAATGAAACAGAACAAAGAAAACTTGTAATTTACAGTTTACTTGTCCGAATTCAAATATATACCGGGTGACCCAGGGATCTGTAAAAGCCCCATACCTTATTTGCTATATGAAATATCGACTTCTAGTTTTCTTGGACTGGTACCCACACTTATTCTACATATTTCAAAAATATGTACGTTTTTGTACAGGGTGTCCCAATATTCATAACAGAACAAAGTTATGTTTTTTTTAATGGAACACCCAATATTTTATACTTTATTTTCAACCCTCTTGAGAAGCTGATAAAAATAGTATTAGATAGTATGGGTCTATTATGGACGATTGGTTAGTTATGGGCAATTTTGTGGCAAAAACAAGGACACATTGAAAAAGTTGCAGAAGCGCTCCTAGCAAAGCTAGCGTAATTTTTTCTACACTAAAGAATTTTCCACATCATGGAGAATAATACAAATCGGCTTTGGTTCTTTTTTGTTCATACTGCTATACAATGTGTCAACATACGCAAAATATTGGATAACTGTTTTTTTTTTTAATGGAACACCCTATATATCTTGCCACCAATGCATGGAATTTTTAATATAAGCTTTCCAATGATGTACAATTTGTATAATGAAATATTAAGGATTCTTGAGATTTCTCCATAAAAACATTTCTCTTTTGTCACCTCATTTTTGGATTTTCAGCCAAAACTATGCATTTTCTGAAAAAATAATAAGAGACCAAAGTTGTAGAACGGAAAATTTTCGATCGATATAGTTCTTTCGACTTTTCCAATAATGCGTGCATTATCTCGTTTTTAAATTCCAATAATGCGGAATTTATGTTAATATTGAAAAGGAGCAATGGTTAGCTCATAAAATGCAAATTGAAATAATTACGCATTTGTTAAGACGCTTAGATAAACTAAGCGCCGATAACAAACTATAATATAAAAGTAAGTTTTTAAAAATAATGCCGTACTTAACTGAAACCCACAAAATCGAAATTTTAATGATGATTAGCTATGGAGATAGGACAGAAACACAAAATGAAGTGATTTATTTATTTAGAGAGAAGTATCCTGATTTGCCAGCCATATTGTAAAGTACCGTAAGAAAGATTGAATCACAGTTTCGAGAAAATGGGCATTTAAGAAAAATAAATAATCATAGTCAGTGAAGAGGTCAAAATTGATGTACTTCTCTCTGTTCAGGAAAATCACGATGTCTCCTTTAGGCAGATGGCTAGGGAACTCAAAATTAGCCAGTCTTCAGTGTCAAGAATCCTTAGAGCGCAAAAATTTCATCCTTATAAAATAACAATCCTCCAAGAACTCACCGAAGATGATCCAGTTTTGCGAAACAATTATGGATCTACTTATCAAACCAAAGTAGAAACACACAATGATTGCTTATTTACCTTAACATGTTGACGGCTTGAGCAGCAAGTTAACGAATTTAGGGTAAGCCGATTATGACACGAACACCACGTGCTCAGGATGAGGCGCAGTTCAACTCGATTCGCTCTCTAACGGCCCAGAATCTTGACGACGAAATCCACGCCGTTATACTGAGTGTGTTTTATTTTTCTTATCAGTGTCTTGTTTTATTTAGTTTTTTTGGTGTTGGTAAGTTCAGTTTCTTCTAAAAGTACTTTTATTTGGTGCATCTGCAACAAGTGATGTTTTTTCGGGGGTAATACCACAAGAGGTTTAATTTGGCCGGATAAATTTTATTTGTTTGCACGAGCCATTGAATCGATACAAATTTCGAAAATTTCCATCTCAAAGGAAAAATCTACGAGCGCTTTAGGGCAAGTGGATTTTGCCTAATCTCAATTCATTCAAGAAATTTGCGATGAAATGACGAGTTCTTAAAATAAAATTTATAACCGCGAGTGGTATTTGTTAAGATAATTTAACGAATAAGAACTATATATTAGCAATTTATATTAATTAAAAGTACAATGGGTGAAAGAGCATTTGTAATGGGATTGGATGAAGCACCAATCGTCAAAATCCTGTGTGGGTAAAATAAAAATGGTGAGTGCCACGGGAATCGTGAAATTCAAGCCTGCGCGTTTGCGAGTTGTCAAACACTGGAATATAGCCGGTAAAATTATATTTATAATTATTGTTTTGTATAAATGTATATTATTACTTACATTTAGTATAAGTTCCACACATTTCTTATATTATATTATATGTTATAACCTCTCTCTCACACACACACTGCAAGCGACATGATGTTAGGAGACCAATGACGGCTGATCGTTTAGTCGCCGGTACACTTAATTCCGACACACATAAAAAAGACGCCAAATACGTTAATATATAAATGTTTATTTCATACTATTAGAACATGATAAAACAAGATGGATATTAGTTGCAATCCAATTCTATAATCATAATATATAATTCTATAATACCGAATCGGCGGTAGTGCTACCGTACGCTTACGACATCTCGCGGCCGAAGTACGAAATGCAGTTCTGTCAGTGTCACCGGCTTTAATATCAAATGTACAAAACTAAATCTATAATTGGTAAAAAGACAAGATCTACCTCCCTGGCACATGGACCGGAATGTCAATCGTGAACAATTTTTCACGCAGAAGCATGTCCGAAACGGATTTCAATTATATTTCACCGCAAAGATATTCAGACACGAACTGCCAGACTACAACTGAAGTCAGCTGTTTACTAAAATTGTTAATATAGAGATCGTTGTCATGGTGAAGGTAAATAAATTTTTAACCATTTGCAAATTTTTTTGTCCGCCGCCGCCGTTTTAAATGCACCTTTTTATACATGAGTTGAATTATCAAGAATAATCAGTTGCTTTAAAATTTTCAGATTAATCTTCTTTTATTATGATTGTTAAAAGAAAACAAAACCATGTTTGCAGATCTTGATAATAAACTATAGGACAACCGCCAACGCCGTTAGCTTACGGTGGACAAAGAGATGAAAGGAGGTCCAGGAGATCCAAAACTAAGGCTTCAATGAAAATCCCCGTTCATAATTATGTAATACATGGCGGAGCCCTGAAATGCGTACCCACAAATATGAAAACGTAACGAAACATAACGAAACATTTCTTTTTAGTTATGTTAATGGTAATTAATAATAAAAACCAGTTCTTCAGAGTCCCATTGTTGTATCAGCCTCACTTAGGTGTATATCAATACATCAGCTCTGTGAGATAATACAATTTTATTACCATATTTAACACCCAATAAGGTAAGCAAAACATATTTATGCATACACATGTTTTCCCCTTAGTTATGACATCAAAAATTATATCCATATGAAATGTCATCTTTAGATCGAGCGTTTCATAAATTCCCACCCTCATGTAAATGTCGGCCCGTAAAGCTGTTTCGGATCCACGCGCTTTTTGTTGCTTTATTATAATTCGCAATCGTAAAAAAAAATAATTGCCTTCCTCCTCCGTGCACTCGACACATAAATATACATCTTATAAAATATAAATGGAATATCTTATTGGATGCAAAATCAATATTATTAAAATCCCTTGCCCTGCCTAATTAGCATAAAATCGTTTCGGGAAAATTGAATGGCAAATGCGCTTATCTGAGGAATAATCTGTAATTTTGTTTTTTAAGAATATACAGGGTGCCCTAAATAGAGTAGGATTGTATGGGTATCTTTCTTATTCTTAAAGCTAGAGATCTGGTTAAACGGGCAATGTTGTGCAGTTTTCTATGCTGATTCAGATTATGTTGAGAAATTTTCAAAATTCCGAGCAGTTTAGAAAATATTAAAAAAAAACTGAAAATCGCGATTTTCAAAAAAATCAAATATCTCAATAATTATTAAAGATGCAAAAAAAAGTTTTAAATAAAAGTTACTTGGTTTAATTAGGCAAACATAGAAATCAAGTCAAAATAAAATTCAAGATGGCGGTTTCCGAGATATTAATACCAGCTTTCTTATTTCAAATGGCCGCTATATTTTATTTTTACACGCATAAATAGACTTTTTTATTCTCTTTTCAACGATGTACAACGACCTATGTCAAAATGTCCTCTATTTAGGACACCCTGTATATGCTACCTTTTTTTTGACTTAGGCATGAGCCATTCAGTCACGACCAGGTTATTATTTATGTTTTTCAATTTGGGATGAGTAAGTGAACAAATGAATAATGTCAGACGTATACAACCACCATGGATCCGAGCGAATACTTTTCGATCCCCGAAAAATCTTTCGACCGGGCTGGGATTCGAACCCACACGGCACGCGGTGCAACCGGCACAAGCGCTCGCCTGTACCCACTACACCAACGGGCCGCCCTAAGCAATCTATTGAAAGAGGATAAGAATATAATCAAGCATTTTTACTTTCTCCGTTACGAAGTACGAGAAAGTATTGTGATCGTGATTTTTTTCAAATTTTTTTTTTACGGAAATATCCGTTTTGGGGTCCCTAGATGCCATTTCAACAATTTCTGGAAAAAAAAATGGTGATGTGGCCATCATGTTACTTTCTCCGATTTGACGATTAGACCAAAACCTTGAAAATACTGGCAAAACATTAAAAAATCGCTGCTTTAGGTTAAAAATCTAAAATATTCGCCAATCAAAAATTCGCTAATAGAAATCAATAATTAAACAATAAAACTAAAACATAGGTCCAAAAAAATCCAAATATCGAAAACTATGGCCTAAACATAAAAAAAAACGCAAACAAAAACATCGAAAATTTCAACAAACACATCGAAAATGTTGTCCAAATAAAGATTATTTAGGCAAAAAAATTAAAAATTTGGAATAAATTGAGGTGAAAACAGGTAGAGGTAAAGATCTAAAATATGGACCAAAAAAATGCAGATCAAAATATTGTAAATTCAAGTAAAAGAAAAAATATTTAGCTAGCCTCTAAAATAATTCTTTGGCTCAAAATAAGTTTCCGACCAGAAACTTGAAAATAATGCAAAAAAAAAACAATAATTCAGGTTAAAAAGTAAAGGGCAAAAAATCAAAAACCGACCAAAAAACTCGGAAATACCGGCAAAAAAATTGAAACTTTTAACACGCAACCTAAATTTTCACGCCAAAATAAAAAATATTTAGGCCAAAATAAAGAATATTTAGGTCAAAAATTTGGAATAGAAAACGAAGTTACAGGCCAGAGATCCAAAAATGCAGATAAAAGATTCAAGTAAAGGAAAAATAGTTTGCCGTTTTCACCTTCAAAATAACCCTGTAGCTCAGAGTAAATTTCTGAACAGAAACTCAAATTGAAAATAAAAAAATCTAAAATATGGGCCAAGAAAACAAAAAATTAGACCAAATACTGAAAATTTGGGACAAAAAAAATTAAAAAAAGCAGGCCAAAATAAAGAATATTTAGGCCAAAAATCAAAACTTTGAAAAAAAAAGAAATTACAGGCCAGAGATCTAAAAATGCAGATAAAAAGAATTCAAGCAAAGAAAAAATTGTTTGCCATTTTCACCTTCAAAATAACCCTGTAGCTCAAAGTAAGTTTCCGAACAGAAACTAAAATTGAAAATTGAAAAATTTAAAATATAGGACGAAAAAAACAAAATTTGGACTAAATACCGAAAATTTGGGGCTAAAAATAAAAAATACACATTAAAAAATCGAAAATCTTAATAAACAAATGAAAAATTTCAGCCAAATAAAGAAATCTTAGGACAGAAGATCAAAAATTTGGACCAAAAAATCGAAAATACAGGTCAAAATTCAACAATTGTGGCCAAAAGATTGAAAACATGGGCCTAAAAATAAAAAAATGCAGACCAGAAAGTTAAAAAATCGAAAATCTTAATAAATGTATCGAAAATTTTTGCCAAATAAAGAAATCTTAGGACATAAAATCAAAAATTTTGACCAAAAAAAATCCAAAATACAAATAAAAATTCAACAATTGTGGCAAAAAATCGAAAAATTAGACCAAAAATCGAAAGCACGAGCTTAAAAATCAAAATACTGACCAAAAAAGTCGAAAATTTCAACAGATCATTTTAAAATTGGGACCAACATAAATAATATTTATGAAAAAAAGTCAAGAATTTAAAGGCAAAAATCGAAGAAACAGGCAAAAAATATAAAATACGAGTACAAAAATTATGGTCTAAAAATAATTTGCCCCAAAAATAACACAAGCTCAAATTAAGATACGATCCGAAACTCTAAAATAATGCCAAAAAAAAATAAAAAAACAGTGTTACTTTTTCCGATTTAATGGTAAAATACTTTATGTTTACACTTTCATGGTTTATTTTCAATCACATTTTAAATGTGCATTGAGCGTTTAGTAAAATCAGATGAGACTGACGTTTAAAACGTCAAAATTATGAAAGATGAAAATGACAAATTATACTTTAAACTCTAATAGTCAATTTACTCAAAAACCAAAGAGATTTCGAAAAATACTTATTCTATATAAGTTGTTCATTTTGGCATTCTCTACAATTATTATTAAAATATATTTGCTGTAAGTACTATCGTTTCATAATATTAAACCAAAAATTACAAAAAAAATTAGATGCCATTATTTTTCAAAAACAATACATTTCACGAAAAATATTTTCAAGCAAAAAATGTTCATTTCTTTGCTTTATTTAAGATTTGTTTGAGTGCTTTTATAGTACTTTTCATATTTAAAAAATTATCGGAGAAAAACAAAAAACGGTTAAGGTAAACATCCACTTCCGGTGTACGAAATTTTACCAAAAACTTTTCAGTTCTTCGGATTATAAAATAAGGCTTATATTTAAAGTTTGATGTTCATTCAAGTAGTAGTTTTTTAGATACAGCGCGCACAAGCAAACAGGCATACATTTTAACAGGAATGCATATTGAAAAAATGGTGATGTGGCCATCATGTTACTTTCTCCGATTTGATGGTATTATTTATATTTACGCTTTTATGGTTTATTTTCAATTTTATTCATATTTTAAATGTATATCGAGCGCTTTGTAAACTCGGAGGAAACTGACGTTTAAAACGTCAAAATTATGAAAGATGGAAAAATTATACTTTAAATTCAAAAACTCAGTTTACTCAAAAACTAAAGGGATTTCGAAAAAAATTTGTTCTTTATAAGTTCTTCATTTTGGCATTCTCTACAATTATTATTCATATAAAATTGCTTTAACTATTATCGTTTCATAATTATAAACCAAAAATAAAAATAAAATTAATACATTTTTTTCTCGAATAGCAATGATTTTATGAAAAATATTTTCAAACAAAATAATCTCATTTCTTTATTGTCTTTAATATTTGTTTAAATGTTTTTGCGATATTTTTCATATTTAAGAAAATATTAGCAAAAAACAAAAAACAGTTAAGGTAAACACGCACTTCCGATGTACGAAAGCATTTAAACAAACATTGAAGACAATAAAGAAATGAACATCTTTTGCTTGAAAACATTTTTCATAAAATCATTGTTATTCGAGAAAAAAAATTATTAATTTATTTTTATTTTTGGTTTATAATTGTGAAACGATAATAGTTACAGCAAATTTATGTGGATAATAATTGTAGAGAATGCCAAAATGAACAACTTATAAAGAATAAGTTTTTTTCAAAATCTCTTTAGTTTTTGAGTAAACTGAATTTTTTAATTTGAAGTATAATTTTTCCGTCTTTCATAATTTTGACGTTTTAAATGTCAATTTCATCCGAGTCTACGAAACGTTCGATGTACATTTAAAATATGATTTAAACTGAAAATAAACCACGAAAGCGTAAATATAAATGATATTATTAAGTCGGAGAAAGTAACATGATGGCCACATCACCATTTTTTCTATTTATCGAAATAGGCTATTGATATAAAAACAATATGATTAAAATTTTAAAACTAAAACGGTTATTAATTAATTATAATTTATACTACCGAAGAACCAGGAAAAATTTTAATATTGAAATATTACGATATTTATTTCCTCCTATTGAAAACACGGAAAACTTGTTAATTCGATTGCCTATACGTTCTTTTTATTTCTTAAGAGTCTCTAAAGAAAAAAAGAATTAATTTCGTATCGAATTACCATTATGACAATTCATTGTTCCAGATGTGAACGTTTCGCCTGTCCTCCATTTCTTTCTCCACCTTTCCCCTAAATAAAGACATTACCCATCTGCTTTGCTTAAACCCTCCTTAACCTAATGCTGGGTTAAACGTGGGGAGGAGTATAAAAGAATAGATGGGAATAGATAGACCGAATGCGTTCTGTACGCATTCAAAAGTTAGTGTTCACTAAGCATAGGTTTTGCCGGATTTGCCATATAATTATTTCCGACTAATTGCCTTAACTGGGGCGGAGGGTGTAAATGAAAATTTTAACGGCGTTCTAAAACAGTTTAATTGTTGGAGCATTATCTTAAATAGGGCGTATTAAATACATTGTGTTTATTATTGTTTGAATAACGCGTAAAACTGGTATACAAAGAGGAAACGAATGGTGGGAAAGTGCACTTTTATATTGTTTGGAATGGTCGTAGACTTTGCAAAGGCAAAGCGGGGTTAAGCTCGCCCCGCTGTAGTATCCACTGGTGTTGCTAAGTTCTCAGAGTTAATGGTGCCTCAGGATTAATATGTAGTAGTTTGAATGTTTTTTATATATAATATACTAACAAATATTAAAAATCATGTAACTAATGTAAAAGAAACTTGTTTGTCGGATCATAAAGCGATTACTTGCAAGTTTCCAATAAATAAGGACGTAAACCATGACCAACATATAAGAGTGCGACCAATAACGGAAAGGGGAAAAATTGAATTCTTTGAGAGTGTCTATAATTGTATTGACTCTGAAGCCAAAAATGTGAAATTTTTATTAAGAAATTTCAAGAATGTATTGACACCTCATTCCGGTACAAAATGATTCAAAAGAATGCCCCCATCTGCGTTCCCTATTTTGACGATAAATTACAGGAAATGAGAAATAAAATGCACTTTCTTAAAGATATTTGCAGCCAATATCCAACAGCACGAAATGTGAAAATTAAAAAAAAATACAATACCGAATACAAACGGAAGCTGCAATCAGCAAAAAAACAAGCGTATGCAAAACACCTCAAAGAGAACAATTACGATCCTAAAAAGATATGCGACCTAGTAAATAGGGAAAGGGGGGATTACAATGAGGTTCTTGAAGGGAAATTAAATGCTCAAATGTTTAATGATTTTTTTTCAACTATTGGTGAGGAAATTGTTAAAAGTATTCCAATAAATAAGAAAAACCCTGTGGAATTTTTTGATAACACGTCTATGAGGGATAATTTCAATTTTGATTCAATATCTTACAATAAGGTACAGGAAACAATAGCGAACATAAAAAATAAAAGCAGTAGAGATATCTATGAGATCAGCGTACTATTAATAAAGTCCGTTGTAAACATTATAATCATACCATTAACAAAATTATTTAATGAATGCATAAGAAAATGCATATATCCTACATGCCTTAAACGTTCAAAAGTTATACCAATTTAAGAAAATGGTGATGTGGCCATCATGTTACTTTCTCCGACTTTATATTTACGTTTTCATGGGTTTATTTTCAATTGAAATCATATTTTAAATGTACATCGAGCGTTGCGTAAACTCGGATGAAACTGACGTTTAAAACGTCAAAATCATGAAATATGGAAAAATTATACTTCAAATTCAAAAACTCGGTTTACTCAAAAACTAACGAGATTTCGAAAAAAACTTATTCTTTAGAAGTTGTTCATTTTGGCATTCTCTACAATTGTTATTCACATAAATTTGCTGTAACAATTATCGTTTCATAATTATAAACCAAAAATTTAAAAAAAATAATACATTTTTTTTCTCGAATAGCAATGATTTTATGAAAAATATTTTCAAGCAAAAGATGTTCATTTCTTTGTTGTCTTTGATGTTTGTTTAAATGTTTTTGTAATATTTTTCATACTTAAGAAAATATTGGCAAAAAACAAAAAACAGTTAAGGTAAACACCCACTTCCGGTGTACGAAATTTTACCAAAAGCTATTCAGTTCTTCGGATTATCAAATAAGACGTATGTTCAAAGTTTCATATCAATTGCTTTGTTAGTTTTTGAGATACAGCGCACACAGGACAGACACACACACACACACACAGACAGACACACACACACACAGCCACACACACACACACACAGCCACACACACACACACACACACACACAAAAAAAATTTCCAGAAATTGTTGAAATGGCATCTAGGGACCCCAAAACGGATATTTCCGTAAAAAAATTTTTTGAAAAAAAAATCACGATCACAATACTTTCTCGTATTTCGTAACGGAGAAAGTAAAAATGGTAATGTGGCCATCATGTTACTTTCTCCGACCTGATGGTATCATAGCCATTTATATTTACGTTTTCATGGTTTATTTTCAATTGAAATCATATTTTAAACGTACATCGAGCGTTGCGTAAACTCGGATGAAACTGACGTTTAAAACGTCAAAATTATAAAGATGGAAAAATTATACTTTAAATTCAAAAACTCAGTTTACTCAAAAACTAAAGGGATTTAAAAAAAACTTATTCTTTATAAATCTTTTAAAATTCAGTCTGAAAAAAAATTTTTTTTTTTAATTTTGTAACAAACTTTTCTTATATTTCTACATCCCAATTTAAGCGTTTTACTACCTAAAATAATTTGTTTTATAAAAATTCGCATGTTATTAAAAATAGTATTATTTTTTTGAAGCTAAGACTAAGAAATTTAGAAAAACACAAAAAGATTAAAAATTTAATTTTTGAAATTTTTAAAGCATGAAGCGTATTATGGGGTTCATCTATTTTCAAAATAATTTTAGTTTATAAAAATCTGCCCATTATTAAAAAAGTTGTGACGTTTTGAAACTGAGACTGCAAGTGCATGATAAGAATTTTAGAAAAAAACACAAAAAATTTAAAAATTAAATTTTTAAAACTTTTCAACTATGAAGCGTATTATGGGGTTCATCTACTATCAAAATAATTTTGGTTTATAAAAATTCGTACATTATTAAAAAAGTTATGACTTTTTGAATCTAAGACTGCACGCGCTTGCTAAGAATTTTCGAAAAAACACAAAAAATTTAAAAATAAAATTTTTAAAACTTTTCAACTATGAAGCGTATTATGGGATGTATCCACTTTCAAAATAATTTTGGTTTATAAAAATCCGTATGTTATTAAAAAAGTTATGACCTTTTGAATATAAGACTGCACGCGTTTGCTAAGAATGTTTGAAAAAAAACAAAAAGTCTAAAAATTAAATTTTTGAAGCTTTTAAACTATGGAGCATATTATGAGGTTCATCTACTTTCAAAATAATTTTGGTTTATAAAATTCCGTACATTATTAAAATAGTTGTGACGTTTTGAATCCAAGACTGCATGTGTTTGCTGAGAATTTTTGAAAAAAACGCAAAAAAATTAAAAAATTAAATTTTTTAACTTTTAAACTATGGAGCGTATTATGGGGTTCATCTACTTTCAAAATAATTTTGATTTATAAAAATCTGCACATTGTTAAAAAAGTTATGACCTTGTAAATCTAAGACTGCACGCGTTTGCTAAGAATTTTTGAAAAAAAACACAAAAAATTTAAAAATTAAATTTCTAAAATTTTTAAACTATGGAACGTATTATGAGGTTCATTTACTTTCAAAATAATTTTTGTTTATAAAAATCCGAACATTATTAAAAAAGTTATGACGTTTTGAATCCAAGACTGCACGCGCTTGCTAAGAATTTTCGAAAAATACAAATTTTTGAAACTTTTAAACTTTGGAGCGCATTATGGGGTTCATCTGCTTTCAAAATAATTTTGGTTTATAAAAATCTGCCCATTATTAAAAAAGTTGTGACGTTTTGAAACTGAGACTGCAAGTGCATGATAAGAATTTTAGAAAAAAAACACAAAAAATTTAAAAATTAAATTTTTAAAACTTTTCAACTATGAAGCATATTATGGGGTTCATCTACTATCAAAATAATTTTGGTTTATAAAAATTCGTACATTATTAAAAAAGTTATGACTTTTTGAATCTAAGATTGCACGCGATTGCTAAAAATTTTCGAAAAAAACACAAAAAATTTAAAAATTAAATTTTTGATACTTTTCAACTATGAAGCGTATTATGGGATGCATCCACTTTCAAAATAATTTTGGTTTATAAAAATCCGTATGTTATTAAAAAAGTTATGACCTTTTGAATATAAGACTGCACGCGTTTGCTAAGAATTTTTGAAAAAAAACAAAAAATCTAAAAATTAAATTTTTGAAGCTTTTAAACTATGGAGCATATTATGAGGTTCATCTACTTTCAAAATAATTTTGGTTTATAAAATTCCGTACATTATTAAAATAGTTGTGACGTTTTGAATCCAAGACTGCATGCGTTTGCTGAGAATTTTTGAAAAAAACGCAAAAAAATTAAAAAATTAAATTTTTTAAACTTTTAAACTATGGAGCGTATTATGGGGTTCATCTACTTTCAAAATAATTTTGATTTATAAAAATCTGCACATTGTTAAAAAAGTTATGACCTTGTAAATCTAAGACTGCACGCGTTTGCTAAGAATTTTTGAAAAAAAAACACAAAAAATTTAAAAATTAAATTTCTAAAATTTTTAAACTATGGAACGTATTATGAGGTTGTTCATTTACTTTCAAAATAATTTTTGTTTATAAAAATCCGAACATTATTAAAAAAGTTATGACGTTTTGAATCCAAGACTGCACGCACTTGCTAAGAATTTTCGAAAAAAACAAATTTTTGAAACTTTTAAACTTTGGAGCGCATTATGGGGTTCATCTGCTTTCAAAATAATTTTGGTTTATAAAAATCTGCCCATTATTAAAAAAGTTGTGACGTTTTGAAACTGAGACTGCAAGTGCATGATAAGAATTTTAGAAAAAAACACAAAAAATTTAAAAATTAAATTTTTAAAACTTTTCAACTATGAAGCGTATTATGGGGTTCATCTACTATCAAAATAATTTTGGTTTATAAAAATTCGTACATTATTAAAAAAGTTATGACTTTTTGAATCTAAGACTGCACGCGCTTGCTAAGAATTTTCGAAAAAACACAAAAAATTTAAAAATTAAATTTTTAAAACTTTTCAACTATGAAGCGTATTATGGGATGTATCCACTTTCAAAATAATTTTGGTTTATAAAAATCCGTATGTTATTAAAAAAGTTACGACTTTTTGAATATAAGACTGCACGCGTTTGCTAAGAATTTTTGAAAATAAACAAAAAATCTAAAAATTAAATTTTTGAAGCTTTTAAACTATGGAGCATATTATGAGGTTCATCTACTTTCAAAATAATTTTGGTTTATAAAATTCCGTACATTATTAAAATAGTTGTGACGTTTTGAATCCAAGACTGCATGTGTTTGCTGAGAATTTTTGAAAAAAACGCAAAAAAATTAAAAAATTAAATTTTTTAAACTTTTAAACTATGGAGCGTATTATGGGGTTCATCTACTTTCAAAATAATTTTGATTTATAAAAATCTGCATATTGTTAAAAAAGTTATGACCTTGTAAATCTAAGACTGCACGCGTTTGCTAAGAATTTTTGAAAAAAAAACACAAAAAATTTAAAAATTAAATTTCTAAAATTTTTAAACTATGGAACGTATTATGAGGTTCATTTACTTTCAAAATAATTTTTGTTTATAAAAATCCGAACATTATTAAAAAAGTTATGACGTTTTGAATCCAAGACTGCACGCGCTTGCTAAGAATTTTCGAAAAAAACAAATTTTTGAAACTTTTAAACTTTGGAGCGCATTATGGGGTTCATCTGCTTTCAAAATAATTTGCACCCGAGGAAGAAGTATTTGAAATCCGCGTTGGATTTTGATTCTTCGTTCAGGCACTACGGCCGTTCAAAATCTGAAAAAATCAAGTTTTTTAAAAAAATTATGGTGACTTGCCAATTTTTTTTTGCATTTTCTCCCAGTTAATTTTTTTAACACCAATCGATTTGGCTCATTCTTCTGTTATAAAAAAAGGTAGCACATAAGGGTCTACGATGATTATTAAAAGAATTGATTTTTTTGATTTTTTCCAATTTCGAGTTTTTTGCTGATGCGTCACGGGCTTCAAATTGACATTTCTTCTTGCGAAGG
Organism: Ocypus olens; assembly: GCA_910593695.2. NCBI lineage: Eukaryota > Metazoa > Arthropoda > Insecta > Coleoptera > Staphylinidae > Ocypus > Ocypus olens. The sequence continues at coordinate 52,099,996 of OU343060.1, forward strand.
CTCGTTTTCTGAAGCGTCTTGAAGGGATATTTTTAGCGATGTATAGAAATTACGAATCAAACCTATGGTTTTTTCAGGAAATCATTGCAAAGCCAATTTTTGAGCAAGAGTAAGTCTATCGTTTTTCACGTTTTTGTCAAAAATTAAAAATCGCCAATTTTAATTGAGTCCGACTAATTTGCACTCAAGGAGCACCGATTTGAAAACTGCGTTCGATTTGGATTCTTCGTTTAGCCGCTACGGCTGTTCAAAATCTGAAAAAATCAAGTTTTTGCAAACTTTTCATGACTTGCTAACTTTTTGGCATTTTTTCTTAGTTTTTTTTTTTTTAACGCCAATAGATTTGTCTCGTTCTTCTGATGAAGAAAAATGTAAGAGTCTACCATGATTATTAAAAGAGTTGATTTTTTCGATTTTTTTCAGGCTTCAAATTAACATTTGTTCTTGCGCAAGCATATATTCTGAAGGGTCTTGAAGGGATCTTTCCAGTCACGTACAGAAACCACAAATCAAAGTAGTGGTTTCTTCAGGAAATCATTTCAAAGCCAAATTTTGGGGAAAAGTAAGTAAAACCCTTAGGTAGTTTTTCAAGTTTTCGTCAAAAAATAAAATCACCAATTTTAATTGAATCCGACTAATTTGCATCCAAGGGGCAAAGATTTTAAAACCGTTCGAGGTCTGAAAGAAACCACTATTTTTCAAAATTTTCAAAAATTTTCAAACTGACTTGCCAACTTTTTTGCTATTTATAGATAGATTGCTGAAATTGTTTTGATTCCAATCGATTTCTCTCGTTTTTCTTATGAGAAAGGGTATCTATGATGATTATTAAAAAGATTGATTTTTTTCGATTTTTTCCATTTGCCAGTTTTCTTTGCGAATGCGCCACGGGCTTCAAATTGACATTTATTAATGCGCAAGTATATGTTTTGATGGGTCTTGATGAGGTCTTTACGGTGACGTATGGAAACTCCGAATCGAACCAGTGGTTTCTTCAGGAAATCAATTTCTGAGCAAAAGTGAGAATGTGGCACCTTTCTATAGTTTTTCAGGTTTTCATCAAAAATTAAAAATCGTCAATTTTATTTGAGTTCGACTAATTGGCACACAAGGAGCGCAGGTTTTTTAAACTCTAGGGACCTCAAAACGGATATTTCCATTACAAAAATGTTTGAAAACATTTTCACGATCACAACATGTTCCAACATGTCTAGGTGGGTTATTTCAGTTACAGTTTTTTCCACAAAGAAAAAAGGTCTAGAAACCTTAGTACAGGATAAAGCACAAAACACGTTGATCTTCGGTGGGTCTCTTAATTAATTAATTAATTAATTAATTAATTAATTAAGTGACATAAAATGAAGAAGATAACTCTACCGGCTGCTTCTGGAACCATCACCGCCCGTTGAAAACTTTGAAACTTCCGCTTTTCATTGGTATAAACTATAAACATTGTTAATTTTGGATTTGTACTTTAATAAATACGAAGTTTTAAAAATTGATCCATCATTCAGAATAACACTGTACTTTCTCGTAAAAATGCACTATAAATTTAGATCATTTAATATGTTAATAAATTCCAATTTAACGGATACCTTTACCTCGATCTGCTTACTCTACTAATTATACTTCATTATATATTTTATCGATCAATCTTATATTTTTATTTTTGTGGAAAATCAACCTTGGTTATAAAATAATGGATCCCCGACTAAATAAGATGCATCGCACTTCTCCATGAAAATAAAAATGTTCTAATTAAAATATGTAAATGTGTCAACTAATTAAGCGAGCCCCGCCATTAAAAACCGCCCTATTAATTACGAAAGTAGCTTATTTAATACATTTTTCTTAATGTTCACGGGCGGACATATTTTCACCGGCGGTTTTTATTAACGAAAATCAGCGGGAAGGGACGACGCGAGATGGAGAAGAAAAATGTTGCACGAAAAGAACCTCGGCCCGTGCTTAATCACGCTCGCAACGGAATCAAAACGAAATTAATCTTGTTTATTTTGCACGTAAGGAACACTTTCCAACTTTTTAATTAATGATTTTGATTCCTGCCGGTGAAAGAGAGGCGAGAGATGTAAATGGAGCATGAAAAACAATGGGGGTTTACTATCGTGGAGTTAATGCAGTATTTATAAATTAATACCGCCCTTTATGGACGCTAACAATCATATTAAGTGAGAATGCCTCGTTTAAGAATCGCATTAATTTGTAGCGTGTTTTATCTTATTGTTCAATTTGTTGGCGCTCGGGTGGGCTTCGTATAATATCGGGGGATTATTATCTTTTCCATTCAGAATGACGACGTCTAAAGTAACATTTTTATTGATGATTATAACTCTGATTGATACACAATTTTACCAACAATATCAATATTAATTGAGAAGTGCTCGGGCAAATAATTCCATTATTTGGAGATCTGAGTATAAGCTGATTACGAAAAACAGGGGTAAATATAAAAAAAAAATATTTACAACTGTATTTATCGACTCAATACAAAAAATAAAATTGAGTCTGTCCGTTTGCCTCCGATATATTTTTTTTTCATTTCACAGCCGCATTTTTAACCAAAAACCTTCGAATTCAAAGTTAACATTGTATATCAGTTAAAATTAAAGTTACTTCCGATGTTCCTGAGGGATCACATGTTGGTCCAATTCTGTTTTAAAGCATAGTGAGTTCTTATTGCATGCAGACGATTTAAAGATATTTCACATTGTACGTTCTGTGTCGGATGCAGCTAATATTCAGAAGGATTTGGATCACCTCCACGATTGGTGTTTGGAAAACAATTTATTTTTGAATATCAGCAAATGTAAATCCATCACTTTCACTCGAAGCGAAATTTGCATTCTGAGCATCTACAATTTGAACAATATTGTGCTGAAAATGGTTGCTAACATAAATGATCTGCGAGTTTTGTTTGATAAATCCTTATCCTTTAAGGATCATATAATACAAACAGTTAATAAAGCGTATAAAATGTTGGGTTTTATAATTCGCATTTCCTCGGAATTCTCTGTTAGTACCTTAAAGATTTTTTAAAAGAAACTGAACTTTGCTGGAGCGTTTGGTAAAGTTCTGTACGCCGGAAGTGGGCGTTTTGTTTTTCTTCGATAATTTTTTAATTATGAAAAATACTGCAAAAACATTTAAACAAATCTTAAAGACAACAAAGAAATGAACATATTTTATTTAAAAAATGTTTTTTTAACTGTTTGTTTTTTGAATTTTTTTTTTGTTAGTTTTCGTTTATACCAAGCAAACGGTGATGGTTACCGACGAGAAGTTAGCCATAAAAATTCCAGCCATATATTTCCCGGCGCATCCACCATTTCAGTGCGATTTTTAATTTTTATTTGTGTAGTGTCTTTCTGTGGGTGTATTTATCAACTACAAACTGTCAAAAGGCCATGAAAATTAATACGAAAAAACAAAAAAATATCTGACAGCTCATTAATTCACGGGTGGCGTTTAAAAAATCGTAACTCAAAAAGGGCATTGCAAAAAGAAATATTTTATTTTCAATATGCCTTTCTGCAAGTACAGTAAACAATTACAAATCGTCAAAAAGCCGTGATGAATATTATTTATATTTTTTATTTAACATTAACAGAAAATTGTGACGACGATTTGTAATTGTTAACTGTACTTGCAGAAAGGCATTGCGAAAATAAATTATTTTTTTTGCAATGCCCTTGTTGTTTTATGGGCCATCCACGATTTTCTGTTAATGTTAAATAAAAAATATAAATAATATTCATCACGGTTTTTTGACGATTTGTAATTGTTTACTGTATTTGCAGAAAGGCATATTGAAAATAAAATATTTTTTTGCAATGCCCTTGTTGTTTTATGGCCCATTCACGATTTTCTGTTAATGTTAAATAAAAAATATAAATAATATTCATCACGGTTTTTTGACGATTTGTAATTGTTAACTGTACTTGCAGAAAGGCATTGCGAAAATAAAACATTTTTTTTTGCAATGCCCTTTTTGAGTTACAATTTTTTTAAACGCCACCCGTGAATTAATGAGCTGTCAGATAATTTTTTGTTTTTTGGTTTTAATTTTCATGGCCTTTTGACAGTTTGTAGTTGATAAATACACCTACAGAAAGACACTACACAAATAAAAATTAAAAATCGCACTGAAATGGTGGATGCGCCGGGAAATCTATGGCTGGAATTTTTATGGCTAACTTCTGCACATCACTGGAAAGATCCCTTCAAGACATCTCGGAAAATGTACTTTCGCAAGAACAAATGTCAATTTGAAGTCCGTGACGCGACAGCAAAGAAAACTCGAAAATGGAAAAAATCGAAAAAATCAACTCTTTTAATAATCATCGCAGACCCTTATGTAATACCTTTTTCTTCATCAGAAGAACGCTAAATCGATAGGCGTTAAAAAAATTCATCTGGGAAAAAATGCAAAAAAAATGGCAAGTCACCATGAACATTTTCAAAAAACGTCGATTGGCCATAGCGGCTAAACGAAAACTTTAAATTGAACGCGGTTTTCAAATATGTGCTCCTTGTGTGTAAATTAGTCGAATTCAATTAAAATTGGCGATTTAAAAATTTTGATGAAAACTTGAAAATGTAGCCCTTGAAACTTTTGCTCAAAAAATTCAACTTTTTAAATAATGATCGTAGACAATTGAAGTATACCTTCTTTTTCATCAGAAAAACGAGAGAAACTGATTGGCGTTATAAAATTTCAACTATCTTCAATAGCAAAAAAATTGGCAAGTCAACATCAACATGTTGGAAAATTTTCACAAAAAGTTGATTTTTTCAAACTTTGATCGGCCGTAGCGGCTAAACGAAAACTCCAAATTGAACGCGGTTTTCAAATCTGTGCTACTTGTATGTAAATTAGTAGGATTCAATTAAATTTAGCGATTTGAAATTTTTGGCGAAAACCTGAAAAACTACCCAATTGGCTTTGGAATAATTTCCTGAAGAAACCACAGGTTCGATTCGGGGTTTCTACACATCACTGGAAAGATCCCTTCAAGACGCATCGGAAAACATACTTTCGCAAAAATAAATGTCAATTTAAAAATGAAAAAAAATTGGCAAGTCACCATGAACATTTTCAGAAAAAGTCGATTTTTTCGAACTTTGATCGGCCGTAGCGGCTAAACGAAAACTCCAAATTGAACACGGTTTTCAAATCTGTGCTCCTTGTGTGTAAATTAGTCGGTTTCAATTAAAATGGGTGATTTTTAATTTTTGACGAAAGCTTGAAAAAGGACACAAGTTACAGCCGTTGGAACTTTTGTTCAAAAAATACAACTTTTTTAATAATGATCGTAGACCTTTGAAGTATACCTTCTGTTTTATCAGAGAGAAATTGATTGGCGTTAAAAAATTTCAGCTATCTTTAGTAGTAAAAAAATGGCGTGTTATCATGAACAAAATTTTCAAAAAAATCGATTTTTTCAGACTTTGATCAGCCGTAGCGGCTAAATGAAAACTCCAAATTGAACACGGTTTTCAAATCTGTGCTCCTTGTATGTAAATTAATCGGATTCAATTAAAATTGGCAATTTAAAATTTTTGTCAAAAACCTGAAAACCTTCTTACTTTTGCTCAAAAATTGGCTTTGGAATAATTTCCTGAAGATACCACTGGTTCGATTCAGGGTTTCTACACATCACTGGAAAGATCCTTTCAAGACGCCTCGGAAAATGTACTTTCGCAAGAACAAATGTCAATTTGAAGTCCGTGACGCGACAGCAAAGAAAACTCGAAAATGGAAAAAATCGAAAAAATGAACTCTTTTAATAATCAACGTAGACCCTTATGTAATACCTTTTTCTTCATCAAAAGAACGTGCCAAATCAATTGACGATAAAAAAAATGTATCTAGAAAAAAATGCAAAAAATTGGCAAGTCAACATTTTCAAATTTTCAAAAAAATCGATTTTCAGACTTTGATCGGCCGTAGCGGCCAAACGAAAACTCCAAATTGAATGCAGTTTTTAAATCGGTGCTCCTTGTGTGTAAATTAGTCGAATTCAAATAAAATTGCCGATTTGAAATTTTTGACGAAAATCTGGAAATGTGGACCACTTACAGCCCTTGGAACTTTTGCTCAAAAAATACTTTTTTTTTTAATAATGATCGTAGACCATTGAAGTATACCTTCGTTTTCATCAAAATTACGCTCAAAAATGTAGTTTTGCAGTTATTAAATGTTCTGTGTCAAATAGTTTTACAATAAACTGCCTCTAGAATTTAAGAACTTGTCTCTAAAAACATATAAAATAAAAATTAAGTCATTCCTAATTAAGTTCGCTTTTTATTCATGGGAAGAATATTTAGCACATAATTTTACGTGAACTGTCGATTATGCGCCAGTACTTATTTACTTTTAGTAACTTTGTGTAATTTATTTTTTTCTATCTAAGACCTGTGTAAACATATGTGTTAGCACCAATAAATACTATTACTATCTTTAAAGAATATATTTTCCATCAAAAATATTTTGCAAAGATAACATTACAAATCCTATTACTCCCATCTTTTAATTTTTGGGTTATAGGCAGTTTTACAGGGTGTCTACCCTAAACCGTTTTTTTTTAAAGTTGACGGGGTGCCGTTGTATTAAAAATTTAAAAAAAAATCCTCATCACATGGAAAACGGGGAATCTAAAAATATAATAATTTATAGAGTGTTTGATTTAAAATACCAAATTTGAGAAGAACTGACTCAACTGTATTATGAATTTTTAGAACAACGACAAAGCCTCAACCTTTAAACGAACGTTTAGCGTAGACACCCTGAATATTAATGTTTTTTTTACAAAACACCGTTTGTGAAAATGAAAGTATGTACAATTAACTGTTACCTGTATCCTACCTCGATGTTTAAATTTGATGAAAAAATGAACCCAGGGGGTGCAAATGGCGCATAGGGGTTCCAAAATTTTTGAAAAAATTACAAATGAAAGCCTCCGCGATACCTAAAAGTGAGCTTTTCGATCTTAAAAGAAAAAAAAATACGTCCTTAAAAAAAGAAAAAACAACCCAGGGGTGCAAAGGGCGCGTAGGGGTGGTTCCAAAATTTTTGAAAACATTACAATGAAAGCCTGTTGTATGTTTAAGCTTTTTGAAGAAAATACGCCCTTGAAAGTTGTAAAACGAACCTAGGGGGTGTGGCAAAAGACGCGGTCCGGAAATCTAGGGGGTGTTTTGTAAATTTCGAAAAAATCACAAATTAAGGCTCGTCATCAACTCTACTAATTCTAAAAAGAAGGCACTCCGAAGGCAAAACGAAAGCCGGGGGCGGCGAATAACTGATCATGGCGGCACGTTTTTTTTTCCAGAACACCGGGCTGGAGGGAGGAATATTTTGTGAAAATTTGAAAGCCTCAATCGAAATGTTTCTTATGGTTATCCTGAAAATGCACTTCTTTTGTTAAGAGGGTGAAGCCTAATTGGGGCAAAAATTGAAAAAATTAATCAGAACGTTATTCGTAGTTTGCAATTAGAAACATAAAAATCCAAACTGCACCTATTTTTCGCAATGATAAAAAAATACCTTTTGGTTCTCGCCTCTTCCTCTGGAGGTTGGCGGGAGGTGGTGAGAGGAGCGCGACCTGGTGGAATCGACGGGACCGGCGATTATACATCGGGTTGTAAAAAAAAACAAATTCGAAAAATAACCCCCACCATCGAGGGTTAGGGTGCCCCGTCCCCCGAAAATGGGGATTGAAGGTCGCCGAAAATACAATTAATTTTTTTTTTTCAGTTTTCGAGTTTACCTAAAGAGTTTTCATTGCGATGGACGCCACTGATTCGAGGGGCGGCGGCTCGAGGTCACTGATTTTTTTTTCGAACGCTTCTAGGTGGGCGGCAATCTGCTCTCGAAATTTTTCCAACAATTTTAAGGGATTGAAAGGGGTTGAAAGGCATTACAAAAAACCCTTTCGGCGACTTTAATCATAGAATTTTTTTGTCTACTATAAACCTTGCAAATTTTCAATAATACTCTACAATCACATACCTATGTATTATTGTGTCATAGTGTAATAATTGTATTATAAATTTAAGTACCATATTTTAAGTATTGTTTATGTACAAATTGTAAATACTGTAAAAAGGGGTTACCCGTTAATAAAACTATTATTATTAATTATTAAAATTTAAGTTTGATTGGTTCATTTTTTATTAGGGTACCTCTTATCTAATTAGTATATAAAAAAATGTTTAAATGTATTTTTTTTTCTGTTGTTTCTGTTTCGGATCGTAATTCAATATTGTTATTGTTATTGTTAAAGACGAACACCACTGGTATGAGCGGAACAACAAGATAGCGGGGCATAGTGTGCGACGAAAAGAGAAAATAATCCTAGCCCCACATTTATCACTGAAACACTGTCGCACGTTAACATATAAATAAAATTGGTTTTCCAGTCTAAAAAATATAATTCTTATGTCTGATGAAAGAGAACGTATTAGGCTACTGAACCTACTAATAACTTTAATGAAGAAATAGGGGCGGGTATTATAAAAGTCAGTTAAATTTAACTGAAGATTAAAATTTAAATGAAGTTTGGTTATATGCAAAATGCATGTAGAACAAATGTCAATTAAAATTTAATCGTCAGTTAAATTTAAATGACCTTTATAATACCGGCCCTAGGCCTATTATTTGGCACTTTTTTTAATATCAATCTTGTAATAAAAAATACTCTGACGTGAAATTGGGTAAAAACAATTAGTAGATCCCTTACTAGACCATAACAGCTTCTACTCGTTGAAAACCGAAATCGAATATACTTAACCGTTTACCTTCAATTTATGTTAAAAACTCATCACACGTTTACATATAGTTTTCTGATACTCCCAACGTTTTTAAAATAAGATTTAAATTGAAAATAAACTATGAAAGTGTAAATATAAATGATACCATCAAGTCAGAGAAAGTAACATGATGGCCACATCATATTTTTTTTAAATTTATTTTTAATTTTTATTTATTTCATGTGCAACAAAAATTTAAATGTAAAGGCTTTCCATAGAATCTCCGACTATTAAGTCCGTTTTTCTAAACTACTCAAAAATAAATAGGGATATTTTGATATTAAGGTCTCAATTATAATAATAAGCTTTTGGTAATTTTAAAAATCCATATTTATTTTTGAGTAGTTTATATAAAAATTTCCATTATCAACACTGTAAAAATCGCAGTATTTATACATAAAAGTTTCTGAAATTCAATCAACTTAATCATGGTGATGGTTGCGACCGTTACTACGTGGTAATTCATAATAGAATCACTGAATAAAACATAATAATAATAATAGTTTATTTGCCCAACAGAAACCAATTACAGGACAATAAAAAATATATAAATATAATGTATGAGTAAAGAAAAACAACATTTATACAAAAATCTTTAAACACAGAAATAAATCATAATGATATAATGACAGTAAAACGTCGAAACTTACTGTATGTATATGTAATATTTATACATACATGAAATAAATTGTGTTAAAAAACATAGTAAGTGTTTTATTCAGTGATTCTCAATCAACTTATTTTTTCGGTAACGTAAAAAATACGTATTTTATTCACTTGTAATTAAAAATGTTGCGATAATGGCCAAAACCTCATTACAGAAAATTGAAAATTTAATTGAAAATGGAAACGTTTTTCGTAGATTTTGCGTATACCATAGGGAGGGTGCAACATAGAAACTTTCCGGGGCTATTTGTCTAACATTAAATATTCCCCGGTTGTTCCGTTGAAGTTGATCTTTTTAAAAATTCAGCATGTCGTTAGGGGACCAGTCGAGTGTCTTTCAAAAAAAGGCTGCTGCCTTGTCTGCCACTCCACCAGATTTTTCCCAAGACTCCAACAATGCAACACTTTTTTTTGTACGCCCGGCAAAAAAAAAATCGAAGCAATTTAAAAGTCATTTGTGTGCGGGCGTCAGACACTTCGGCGTAATCTGTTTGTACGGATTTTTCGACGGCGGCGATCAATTAAGTATTCACGCCTTTTCGGCTATTAATTATAACACCGGTTAAATCTTTTATATATTTTCTGATACAATCCGAATGGATACAAATTACAGCGAACACCCCCTCTCGTTAGGCTTTACTAATTAACGATATAAAATTCGAAGTTTAAGTATTTTCTCCCGGTTTCCTCAGGAAATGCAATTAGTGCCCGGAGAGGTCTTCCGGATCTCTTATTGATTGTCGAAAAATGTTTGCGGTGCGCTCTCGGTTCCGCCCGAGAAGCATTAGTTCTTTATCCTCCGGCGACACAAAAACGCTTTTAATTTAATCGAAAGTAATATATATCGGCGGGTACTGAATAAGAGCAAAAAAAGGGGGATAGGAAAAGGGATTTATTGTTTTTAATTCTGTTGCAGGTATCCGTGTCAAATGCAAATAACGTGACCTTACTATCGGTGGGGCGACCTCTTTCCGGCCTCTTCCAGTGTGAAGTGTCCGCGGACGCCCCATTATTTCACACAGACATGAGGGCAGCTCCGATGACGGTTGCTGGTAAGTGGCACATGTTTTGTGTGTGTACTAATCAAATGTTCATAAATTGACTTGCAGAAACCAATTTTTTTATAGGTTTTTATTAAAGAAGAAGAAACAATTTAGCTATACAAACTAAAATTTAGTCACAGCAATACATCACTTACATTTTCTCAGTTCTAAATCAATGTCTGAATTAAAACCTATTACACTTATTTGGAACGTCGTCGTTCTGTGCTCCCAAGGAGATTCCCAGTCATTAGTCATTTTAATGTAAACGTATTTCGGGTCGTTTAATCCACGCATTGAAGTGGGTGGATCGTTTTGCTCCCTTATTTTGTGAATGATTATGTGTTTTTGCCGGGCGACCTTTCAGGGGGAATCTCAATTGATCCGTGAAAGGAGCAATCAATTTCTTTCGGGTCTGCCGACCAAAAACAATCCCCGAAGCAATGCTTTACTTCTATCCTCGTATACACGATATTAAAATAGCAAATGTCTCAGCCGCGATCACTGGATGCATTTTAATCGAAATAAAAAAAAAATATTATATTATTTATTATTATTACACGGATATCTACAATGGTAATTATAATTGAGCATATGATTAGTTTAAAAAAAATCTTAGGGTCAGTTTTTTTTTGTTTTCCGCGTATATTGGTGAGGTTATGTGGACGAAGAATGGTGTTGCGGGGTTGTTAATACTTCGCAGGAGCCGTTATTGGGCTTCTTTCACAGGCAACATCTGAAGGAAAGTCCCTCTTTCTACTGTGCCAGGAAATAAGTGCGCCGGTCGAGACGACGTTAAGAGCCGGTCACGGTAAGCAAATTTCGCCACCGTTCGGCGACTCCATTTTTGTGCGTGGATAAGTTAGCGAAAAATACATTGTAATGTCAAACAAATTTTCGGGCGGCTTCTATTGCTTCTATTGGCCGACGCAATGATTGGCGAAATAACATGACGGAGTCTCACCTGATTGGCTCATTACTTTTACAGCCCAGGCATAAATAAGCATTTTTAAATCCTAGTCCGCAAAAGTAATATTTCACGGCCTAAAAGCAATCCGAAAAATCTTACATTTCTTATCAATCCGCGAAAAAATATATTTTGAGCAATAGACTAATTTAAAATTTTCGACTTTTTGGTCCGAATTTTTAATTTTTCGGGCCGAATTATTAATTTTTAAATTTTTGACCTGTTTTCCGATTTTTTTTTGGTGTAAATTTGTATCTTTTCGCCTAAATTTTTTATTTAATTGTTTAAATTTTCGTTTTTGTCCGCATTTTTTATTTTTCTGGGCGAATTTTTAATTTTTAGATGTTTTGCTTGTATTTTCGTTTTTTTTTTGGTCTAAATTTTTGATCATTTGGTCTAAATATTCTTTATTTTGACCTAAACTTTCGATTTAATTGTTCAAATTTTAAACTTTTTAGTCCGCATTTTTGATTTTTCAGACCGAATTTTTAATTTTAGTTCCAAATTTTTGATTTCTTAGATATTTTAACCTGAATTATTCATGCGAGAATTTTTTGGAGTTTTGTTTGCTAAAATTTTCAATTTTGCAGTCCGCATTTATTATGTATTTCTCTGTAATAAAGCACTGTCTGTTGAGAATTAAATTAAATTAAATTAAATTATTATTTATTATTATCATTTTGTTTCGTCTGTTTGTTTGTTAAAATTGTTGTTCTCGTAGACCACTATTTTAATTTTCAGGCCCGAATTTTAATTTTTGGTCTAAATATTTCAGATTTTTTAACTTGAATGATTGATTTTATTGTGCGATTTTTTGTTTTCTTTTTCGCTATTATTTTCAAATGTCTGGTGAGAAACTTATTTTTGTGGGCTGAAAGTGGTAAATTATTTTGCTTCTACCTAAATTTTCGATTTTTTTGTCTACGTTTTTTATTCTTAGATCAGGATTTTTGATGTTTTGGCCATATTTTAGAATTCTATATTTTCCATTGTTTTTTTATTTTTGGCCTAAATATTCTCTGTTTTGGCCAAAATTTTCAATTTTTGTTGTCTGCATTTTTACTTTCTCCGTTACGAAATACGAGAAAGTATTGTGATCGTGAAAAAATTTTCAAAAATTTTTTTGACGGAAATATCCGTTTTGGGGTCCCTAGATGCCATTTCAACAATTTCTGGAAAAAGAAAATTGTGTCTGTGTATATGTTTGTGTGTGAGTGATTGTCTGTGCGCGCTGTATCTCAAAAATTAATAGAGCAATTGATATAAAACTTTTTGATAATCCGAAGAACTGAAAAGTTTTTGGTAAAATTTCGTACACCGGAAGTTTAACTAATATTTTTTTAAATATGAAAAATATCACAAAAATTTTTAAACAAATATTGAAGACATCGAAGAATGAACATCTTTTGCTTGAAAATATTTTTCATAAAATCATTGTTATTCGAGAAAAAAATTATTATTATTATTTTAATTTTTAAACGATAATAGTTACAGCAAATTTATGTTAATAATAATTGTAGAGAATGCCAAAATGAACACCTTCTAAAGAATATGTTTTTTTCGAAATCTCTTTCGTTTTTAAGTAAACTGACTATTAGTATTTAAAGTATAATTTGTCATTTTCATCTTTTAAAATTTTGACGTTTTAAACGTCAGTTTCATCCAATTCTACAACACGCTCGATGTACATTTAAAATACGATTTAATTTTAAAATAAAACCACGACAGTGTACATATAAATAACTGTGGGTCCATCAAATCGGAGAAAGTAACATGATGGCCACATCACCATTTTTTTTATCTTTACGTCCGAGTTTTCGATGTTTTGTCTAAATTTTCGCCTTCTTGGGCCATATCGTAGATTTGAACTTTTTTGGCCAATAATTTGTATTTTCGATTTTTTCGGTTTAAAGTTCCGGTCTTTTGGCCGAAATTTTCTTTATTTTGAATTAAATTTTCGATTTGTTTGTTAATTTCTTGATCCACAACTTTGATTTTTAGGTACGAATTTTAGATTTTTGGTCTTAATTTTGTATTTTTTACCCATATTTCAGATTTTCTTAACTTGAATTAATGATTTCATTGTGCGTTTTTTTTTAAATTTTTTTGCTATTATTTTCTATTTTTTCGTTGGAACTTATTTTAAGCTGAAAATATTTATTTTTAGACCAGGATTTTTGTTTTTTTTTTTAATTTTTGTCCGATATCTTAGATCTTCGGCTGCTTTGTTCCAAATTTTTGTTTTTTTTGGCCTAAATATTCGGTTCGTTTGTTGAAATTTTGGATTCCTTGGTTTGAATTTTTTATTTTAGGACCTGAGTTTTGGACCTTTTTGGCCTAAATTTAGACAAAACATCGAAAACTCGGGCCTGAAGATAAAAAATACAGACTAAACAATTAAAAATTTTAACAAAAAAATCGAATATTTTGGCCAAAATATCAAAAATTTGGTACAAAATCTAAAGATCTAAAATATCGACCAAAAAAGTCAAAAATCCTGGCCTAAGAATAAAAATGCAGACCCAAAAACTTGAAAATACAGGCAAAAGAAAATAATTTGCATAATTTTCAACAAACAAAATTTGAAAATTCTCGCATATAAATCAATAATTCTTTATAATGACCTACATTTTTGATTGGATTGTTACAATATTTCTGCATTTCCAGGTCCGACGTTTTGGTCAGACTTTTTGATTCTTTTTTTTTGTACTACATTTTTGATTTTTTAACCTGAATTATTGATTTTTACGCGTTTTTTTTTTATTTTTTGGCGCTATTTTTTGATTTTTATTTTTGTTCTTAAATTTTTGAATTTTTTGACCTGTATTTTTAAGGGTTTTTTGTTTTAATTTCAGGTTATTCATTTAATTTTATATTGTTTGATTTCATGGGTTTTAATTCAAATATGGGGTTTATTTTTAGATCAAATTAATTTACTTTGATATTTATCTGGAAAATATAGTCTGCGGGATGTTTAAAGAATTATTTGAGATTCAAATATTTACAGGAATTTAGGATTTTTTGCATAAAACAATTAAATGTATCATTTAGGTTTTTCATCTGATCTAAACTTCGTTCAAGGCAGCGGCGGCTCGTGGATCTTTGTAGAGGAGGCAACGACAAAGATGCTTCTCGTGATGTACTACTTTCTCTCATAGAGGAAGAAAATATTTCGCTGCTGTTTTGGTCAAATTTTCTTCCGCGGCCTCCTCGCCAAACATCCACGAGCCGCCGCTGGTTCAAGGGTTATCGAGAAAAACAAACAATTAAAAAACAACTGAAGGGCTAATTTTTTTTTTTTATTTTACCAATACCAAACCTGAAAATTTTTCGAAATCTAGTCATCCATTCAAGAATTATTCTCTAAAAAAACAAAAAAAAAAACAATAGTATTGTATGGAAACGATGGAAGTCAATTCTGAGCAATGCAGGAGCTTTATTTTTGATCAGATTATACAATGTGTTTCAAATAGAAAGGAATCGCAGACAGGGGCGACCCGTTATACAGGGTGTATTTGAAATAACGAACAGGCATTTAAGGGCACATACACAAAATATTTGTGAATCCATTTCCATCAAAATTTATTCGAAAAAAAAAATATTTAATTTTCCTAATTTTTCGAGGTTTCTTAAACATTTTGAGAACCGATGCTTTTCTCATTTAATTAGGTCTGCAGGAATGTGTGTTTGTTTATTTAAAACGCTAGATAAGATTTCTTACCTCCGAAATTTGAAGTATTATCGCAACGTTTTTTTTTTGTAAAAGATAAACAGTCCTCAAGTTCATTGACGCTTAAAGAGCACTGAGATATTTCCTACGCGCTTGTTATAATTCGATATCTAAAGCCGTTGCCGTTTAAAAATTAGTTCACATCACCACTGCCCCCAAACAAGTTGCGTATTTTCACTCATTAACTGTAATAATTAATTGCGGGCTTTTTGTTACAGTTATAAACAAAATAATTGCGAATATTGCTTAAAAATAATATAATCTCTTTGTGGTTACGAGCCTGTTCGTTATTTCAAATACACCCTGTATAGAGCTAAGGAGCCATGGCACTACCTGTAGTTTCAAGCTCAGCAAGAATTTTTAATTAATTCATAAAACACTTACTTTGGTCTAGGAACATAAATCGTTCTTTGTTTAAAAAAAAAAGAGGAGGGCACTAGGGATTTATTGTATAAGTGGCTCAACCATCAACATGTTCCACGAGTCGCCACTGCCAAATATATTGCCTGAATGCTGTACTGAAGTTCGTATATTTTATGGATTTTGTAGATGAAAGCTACAAATGGCCATAGACTGAAGTCTTTTAGCCTTGTGGGTCAATTATGTTTATAAAGTAAAATTATTTTCGACTTAATATTAAATTCCATTGAGCTATTTATAAGCGAATATGAAAAAAGTTGTAAACTCGTAAATCCACAAAATTATTTCCAATGAGACTCTACTAATTAAAACAGTTATTTCAGTGGTTAATAAATAAAGCGAAAGCCTCCACAATTACTTATTATTGTTTCGATTTGACGTATTTTTAATAAACTTTAATATTTCGTAATTATCTCTAAATGAATTTATTTCGGCACGAAATTTAAATATATATTCTCAACATCTTTAATTACACCAACGTCAATTATTCCTTAAAATACCTCAAAACAAATTAAACCTGCATCACGTTCATCCTTAGGTAATTGGCGAGAGAAACAAATTTTCTCCCATAATAAATTAAATGTCAACGTGTTTCACGAACTCCCCTGAGCCGGCCAACGTGCCGAGGTATAAATATTATTAATGGCATTAAGAACTTCACCTTCACCCTTCTTCCCCTTCTCTTCTCCAAGCATGTCTTACTTCGTTTCTTTCGGGGCGCGGACACGAGAACAATAAAAAGTGTGTAATGTTCTCGTCGTGTTCTTTCAGGCTTGCACTAAACTGTTTTAAATGTACGCCTTGATGGGAATATGGATAATGCAAATTGAGTAATTATAGTCCGCTAATATATATTTGAGTATGTCTTGGTACGGAAACGTCGAAGTTGAGGTAGTTAGTAGAGTGCGCCGCAACATTTGGTGAAGGCGCCGGGTTACAGCCACTTTGGCGTGCAAGCGGTCGTCTTTACAACCGAAAACTTTTCACATTTAGTAGAAAACTAAAACCAAACTATGGTACATTCCGCGAGAAATTGAAAAGAAATGCACTGAATATTTAAAGAATTAAAATTAAACTTGATGGGCGATTTTATTATCATTTTTTTAAGGTTGCAATAGTTTCCTGTTAAGAAGTAGATTTTTGGAACGATTGACTTTTTTTTTAAATACCAAATATACATTTTTTAGTGCATTAGTGTAATTACATTATACATATTATTTAGAATAGCGTATATTCGAAATATTTAAGAGAGGATATATCAATTATGCACAGGATTTATTAATAAAATAATTAAGGTTACTCCGCCAGTAATACGAATAAAATGTAATGTTTAATTTTCACGGCGAGTGTTGTCATTATTTCTAGTACATTAATTGAGGAGTTGAACTGCAAAACTCAACAAATCCACTTTAATAATTTGTTCAGAAACAGCGAAAAACGTTCAGGAAGTCTATTTGTTGCTTTAAAAAAATGAATGTTTAGCCGCATTTTTAAATATGATTTGTTGCGTTTTGAAAGGTAATTCACACATATTCGGATTTATCTATGTTTGGACAGTAAGAATCGATACCAAGCTCATTTTGGCCCAAAATTGGGTTAGTTGAGTTTTGCAGTTCAACTCCACAATTATTTATAAAGAATATACGACCCTAAATTTGTAATTCAATGAAGTTTTAGAATAATATGCAATAAATTATACCTTAAATTAATTTCAAATAAAAGTTTCTTAGAAAAATATACAATATGTAATCTATTGGAAGTTACTAGACGAAGGACATTCTTTCAACGAATACTTCAAAATACTCTATCAAGAATAAAAAGGAAGGAAATTAAACTTATTTGAAAACATCGAAATTAACAAAAGGAAAGCTATCGGCCTCCTGCTGAATGACCAAATCGACACAAATCGCTCGCCACTACTCAACATTTTTAATTCTAAAAATAACAATCCCTAAGCCCCTAATTACTATTTAAACTACGAACAAACTTGTACTGAAGAAGCCACAGTGTGGCGAAACAATTGTTGCGAGTTAAAAAAAAAAAGTTTTTTGAAAATTAAAAAGTATTTTACTTTACCCTTAAAAAAGTCAATCTACTCACGCTTGTTTATACAAACAGCTAACATATGTCATTTTTGATGAACCAAAAAAATATTCGTTTAAATAATAGTTTTTAAACAAAATCGAATTTCTAAGAAAAAATTGAATTAGCTGTTTTTTTATTCCACCATTTTGTTAATTTTAAATTTGGCTAGGTTCATCGACGAACTGCGAATATTAGCTTTAAAAATCTCTTTGGGTTTTTTGTTTCGAGTTATCCTGCGAACACATATCACTCACGCCGATTTTAGTCTACATTTCGGACACGTTAGACATCCGCTCTTATTTCGAAAATATTACAACTTCCTGTATCCAGAAAAATTTGATTGTATACATTAAATATAGTATAATGTAAAAAACTGAATGCTTGTATTACGCAACAAAAATTGCTAAAAATACACTTATTTTTAGGCTTTTACATGATTACTGAAAAAAATCCCTTAAAACTTTTAACAAAAAAAAACCCTTTGCGTTATTGTTTTGGAAAAGCAAATAGTTTAGTTCTTCACAAAATATTAACAGTTAACAATTTTCAAAATCACCCCTTCTGTAAGCTTCAAACTTTAAAAGAAACTAAAAAAAATGAAAACGTTGCTCTATAGTTTTGGAAATGGTAAGAGAAGCTTACGCACCTATTGATCAATCAAAACAGTTTTTTTTTTAACAATTAAAGTTTTTTTTTTAAACCAACCCATATCACGGGGTTAGTTAAAAAAAACAGCATTTTAGCTGGAATGCAAACTAATTAAAACATTGAAAAAGTTGCATTATTGTTTTCAAATGCTACCTGTATATTTAGCATCTGTTCAGTAACCAAAATAGATTAGTTGTATTTACTGAAATAATAAATATGAATTTTCAAATTTGTTCCTGACGCAAGTGTAAAATCCTGGCCAAAATTTAAAATATGTAAAAAAAATGAACAGATTGCGTTATTGTTCTGCAAATTCTTACAGTTACGTTTGAATCTATTAACTAACCAAAACAGTTTCTTTCTCGAAGAAATTTTGATTAAAATAAAAGATAAGAATTTTCAAAATTGTCCTAGCAGTACTGTTAAAATTTTAGGCAGATTTAAAATACTGCTAAAAAATAAATATGTACAACTTTTGTCAAAAAATGCATCTATTTAATAACAAAAACAGTTCAGTTAAAAAAAAAACAACAAAAGTTATAAATGTTCAAATTTATCAGTGGTGTAAGGTTAACATTTTAACTAGATTAATAAAAATGTAAAAAATTAAAACCGTTGCTCTATTGCTTCACAAATACTAATATAGATCTTTGCATCTATTTACCAACTATGTTAACACTGCAAAAGTTATAATTTTCCAAAATTGTCCCTGCACTTAAACTACACAATTCGCGTTTTTCAAACACCCATAACTTTGTGCCAAATCATCGTATGAACTTCGTTCTCCGAGTCCTGTATACGGAATTGATCAAATTTTAATGTCTTTATGGTGGATCGAGTCGACAAAATTTTTCCACCTCCGTAGACATCGTCAAAGTTGGACATGGTTTCCAGAAAAAAACTTTTTTTTGCACAGGGGTGCTAGAGGGGGGCGGATGGGGTTAAGCTAAGTTCGCATGCATGACTTTAAAGAAGACACTTCAAAGTTTTTCGCTCTCAAAGATTCATCAAAATCCATTGAAAATACGCCGAGTTATGGCGGTTTGAAAATGGTCCAAATTTCACGAATTTTCATTTTTGTTCCTTCAGTATAGAATTAACAAAAAAATGGAAACAATTGAAACCGCTGCTAGAAATATTTTTACATCTATTTAATAATTAAAAATAATTAAATGTTCATTTTCCAAGCATTTTTTTCTAATACAAGTTATACATTTTCAAAATTGTAATTGCAGTAAGGTTAAAATTTTAGCTTAAATTAAATAATGGTAATTAAATTAAAACAAGTTAAGTTTTGCAAACGCTAACAGATATGTTTGCATCTTTTCACTAAATAAGACATTTGCTAAGGAGGAAGTTATGTTTTCAAAATTGTTCCTTAAAATTCGAACAAAAATTTAAAAAGAAATGTAAACAATTAATCCGCTGGGTTACTGTTATGCAATTCCTTAGGGATACTTTTGAAGATTTACTAGCCAGAACAGTTTACTTCGTGGACAAATTTTGCTAACATTAAAATTGTATTTTTTTAAATTGTTTCTGAAATATTGGTAAAATTTTAGCCAAAAAAAAAAATTTACCCTGCGTGATTATTCTGTACAACCTAATAGCTACTTATACATCTATTGACCAATTAAAACTTATTACTTCTTGCAAAGATTATGACTAGAACAAATAATTTTCAAAAATGCTGCTACAATAAGGTTAACATTTTAGGCAGAATTCAAATACTGTAAAATAATTAAAATTATCGAGTTACTTTTTTGCATCTATTTATTTATTTTATTCATTCATTTATTTTTATTAACTTATTTGCTAACTAAAACAGTTTAGTTTTCAACAATTTTCTAATAAGAAAAAAATTCAAAATTGTCCCTCCAGTCAGGTTTACATTTTAGCTTGAATTCAAAAATTGTAAAAAAAATGTTGTCAAGTCCCTCAGGGATGGCGGTCAGAACATTTACATTCATTCTATTAAATTGTCTCGTTATTTGTTTCTAACTAATGTTGTTATTTTATTTATACGTTTGGTTAAAATAAATGAGTATGCATCTGGGAAAATATTCTTAATTTGAAATTCAGGAATCTGTATTATTTGCATATAACTCAAAATTAATGCATTTTATAAAAAAAAATATTTCTACAAAAAATCCTATAATTAATCTTAGAATAAGTATACTGGGTGTTTAATTTGAAAAAGGAAAGGCTACTAAATTCCCATATTAAAATGAACACCCTGTTTATTACAAATATATTTAAATAATAGCTTACAACTAAGGAATGTTTGTTTGATTTTTTTTCAAATTTCCTACCGTTGGAGAATTATTTAGGTGTTCCGGTAATTTTGACTGACCCTGTATAGACATACAGACATACAGACAGACAGGCAGACAGACAATCAGGCAGACAAACAGACAGATATGTTTCAAAAATTATCGGAATCGTCTCGGGGACCTCAAAATGGAAATTTCCGTTGAAAGATATATGCAAAAGTGCAAATGATATTTGGGTCCTATCATTTACATTTTTACATATATCCTTATGAAATTTAGTTAAGTGTTTTTTAGGGAATATAGTGTGCCTTCATAGGGATTTTTAATAAAAATTCCACTTCCGGTTAAACCTACGCTTGTCAGCATCGGACGGACGGCACGCATCGGCAAAAATTGCTTAACACAGTTGTAAACGAGTCAACGCACATTTATCCGTTCCATGCCATACCGATAAATGTGCGTTGACTCGTTTACAACTGTGTTAAATAATTTTAGCCGATGCGTGCCATCCGTCCGATTCCGACAAGCGTAGCTTTAACCGGAAATTACTATAACTTTCCCATTTCAAATGGAACTCTGTATATTTTTACATAATTTAGAGTTTAGAAATGTATCACAAGTTACCCTTTGATTCTTAGCTTTTTGTTTAAATTTAAATTAAATTTACAAAAAATAACAAATTTAATTTAAATTTAAACAAAAAACTAGCAACCAAACGGTCACTTATGATACATCTGTGAACTCAGAATGAGAGATAATTTAAATTGTGTAAAAATATACAGGGTGTTACATTTGAAATAAAAAAGTTTAGGTAATTTCCGGTTAAACCAGAAATAGAATTTTTATTAAAATTCCACTTGCTGACCCACATTATTCTCTTAAAACATCATACTAAATTTCAAAAAGATATATGTAAAAATAAAAAAAAAGATATTCGTGGACTACCAGAATTCACTCGGTGTACACAGAAACATTTTATTTTCTATTTTTTTTTCAAAAACTTATACTTACGTAATTAATTTTCATTTATTAAACAAAATACGAATTAAAGAAACGAATCACGAGATTGTTAAAATTTGACGAAGCAAACTGTTATTTTGAATTTAAACAAAATTATTTTTTCTAGTTAGTGCTACGTAATAAATTTTTGTATATTAACAAAATACGTTTTATAAGTGAAATTCTAGAAAATAAAATGTTAAATTGTATTTTTGGAGTAAAAAAAAGTCGAATCGTAAAAAAATATAACCATTTCGGGCGGATTTTTAAAATTTTGCATTTTCATTTGCGAAATTCTAAATTACGTAATAAATCTTAGTTTGCTAAAAATCCTCGATTATTGATCAAATTATGAGAGTTCAAAGCTGACACAACAGCAAATTGTAATTTCGATGTAAAAAATGCAGAAAGAATTTGACCAATCAAGATAAATTTTTAAAATTTTGTATTTTCATTTGAGAAGGTTTAAATTACGTAATAAACTTTAATTTGTTAAAAACTATGATTTTTGAACTAATAATAAGAGTTCAAAACTGACACAATATCAAATTAAAATTTCGATGTTAAAAACCAGAAAGAATTTAACGAATCAAGATAAATTTTCAAAATTTTGTGTTTTCATTTGAGAAGGTTTAAATTACGTAATAAACTTTAATTTGTTAAAAACTATGATTATTGAACTAATAATAAGAGTTCAAAACTGACACAATATCAAATTAAAATTTCGATGTTAAAAACCAGAAAGAATTTAACGAATCAAGATAAATTTTCAAAATTTTGTGTTTTCATTTGAGAAGGTTAAATTACCTAATAAATTTTGGTTGGTTAAAAAATGAGAGTTCAAAACACACACAATATCAAATTGAAATTTCGATGTAAAAAATCCTGAAAGAATTTAAAGAATCATGATAATTTTTAAAAAAATTATATTTTCATTTGTGAGGGTTTAAATTTCGTAATAAATTTTGATCTATTCAACAATGATTATTTTTAAGCAAATTATGACAGTTAAAAAATGATAACGTAAAATTGCAATTTCAACGTACAGAAATCGAAAAAAATATTAACTAGTCAAGATAGATTTTGAAAACTTTGAATTGTTATTTGTGAAGGTTCAAATTATTTAACAAATTTTAGTTTATATAAATATTTTGAAAGTGGAAAAATGACACAATTCCAAATTGTAATTTCGGCGTTAAAAATTGAAAGAAACAAAATAACCAGTCAAATTATATTTTTAGAATCTGGTATTTTAATTCGTAGAGATTTAGGTTATGTAATTAATTTTGGTTTGTTAAATAATTAGTAGTATTATTTTTGAGCAAATTATGAGAGTTGAAAAATTGTAATTTTACAGTTCAGAAATTGAAAATAAAAAAAACATTTACAAGTCAAAATAGATTTTGGAAACTTTGTAATTTTATTTGTGAAGTTTCACGTTATGTGGTAAATTTTAGTTTGCTAAAATATTTTGATTTTTTAAGCAAATAGTTGAAAAATGACAATACGAAATTCCAATTTCGGCGTTAAAAATATAACCAGTCGAAATAGATTTTGAAAATCTTGTATTTGTAACGGTTTAAGCTACGTAAAAAATGATCGGTTGAACAATTATTATTCTTAAGCAAATTTTGAGAGTAATATTTCAACAACAAAAAATCGAAAAAAAAAATATCACTATAGTTGTCACCTACATTACTATATTTGAGACATCACTTTATCACATACAGTGCGAATTTTTAGTCTCTGAACATGCTAATTGCGAGCATGTAAAATTTCGTATGATTCAATTTTCAATCAAATTAGTATCACTATAGGTAACACACAAAGCGTCACTGTACGGTTCGTTGCGAACTGTCAAGGCACAATGCGATTGAAGTGTGTTTTCTAAAATTGAACATACGAAATTTTACATGCTCGCAATTAGCATGTTCAGAGATTACAAATTCGCACTGTATGTGATCAAGTGATGTCTGAAATATAGTAATGTATGTGACAATTATGGTGATATTTTTTTTTCGATTTTTTTGTAGTTGAAATATTTAAAATTCGCAATGTATATTACTTATTTCAGCTTCAGATTCGCATACTGCTTATATTTTAAATAATAATTAATAATTTTTGTCCTACATACATTTCTTAGCCTTTAACTACAATAATTTATCCAGATAAATAGATAATCGGGAATCATATTACACGGATTCAATCCAAGAATGATAATTTTATACAGATTTTATTTAATTCTTAAAAAAATGGTACAATGGTTTGTTACAAACCTATGAGTTTCTTAATACTCATAGTAAAGCGTGTTCTTAAAGAACACACTGTACAAATGACGGCCAGTAGCCAGAAACTGGCCTGCAGTTGTAGTTGATGAGAAATAATAATTCATGCTTGGTTCTTCAAATTTATATCTATAGGAAGTGCAAATAAGAATTTCTCTCGAAATGTATTAAAAAATATACGAGTGTGAATGATTTGAAAATAACTTTCAGAAACAGCGGCGACCAATAAGCGTAACATAAAGAATTTGTATATATCTCGCGAGTTTACATAAAAGCAGACAATTGTGAAAATGTAATAAATGGAGGAGTCGCAAAAGTTATATATAAGAACTTTTAAATTAGATGCGAATTATTCCGCGAGGCGCGCACCAGTATTTGCACATGAAATATTCAGATTTGTTCCGATGTATTTTCCTAGCTTTTACATTCTTAAATGAAATTATGACTCTAATACACACTGCTTTGCACATGGGAGTACATTCTGGGTCCCGGGAGGATACAATTTCCCAAGGGCAATATCTCGTAGTGATGTTTGATATCCTCAGGATATTAACGGAATACTTATACCTAATAAATGACAGCCGGTTCCTGCAAGGACCAACTCATGCATTGCGAATCAAGATTAAGTGACTGCTTGCTCGATGTTCTGTTGAAATTCGTTATTAAATGGTGCATTTCAACATTTTCAAAAACTTATAAATGCGCCGACGTTGTTGATCAGTCAATTATTCGCTTATTACTTTTTATATTTAGAATAAAACAAGGATGCACATCTAATCTGTAATGCACATTTCCTGGAGGGTGGTACTATTGTTGAAGACCTTCTGTTGTGAAAAAGCAAGGCTGGAGGTGCAAGTTCTGAAAAATCCCTTTTCTAACATCAAATCGGAGAAAGTTAGATGATGGCCACATCAACATTTTTTAGATTATAACTTTTAACAAAATAATATGATAAATGTAGTGAGTTACAATTATCCATTATAACATAACAAGGCGGAATTCCCTTTAACATGTTTTAATTGTCGTGGAGTAATTTTAATAGAGTCCTTCTAATTTCCTTTCATTGCGGTTCTAAATATCTTATAAGGCCGGTACTTCTCAAGGCACCCTCAATTACACCCTCCTAACGAACGTTTCATGAAACAAATCCCGTTAGCTTATAATTCAAAAAATGGCGCAGCTTTGCAGACGCTCTTAATTAAAAAAGTGCGCCACCGTGCGCTCCTCTTACGATTACGTCGGGACTATTAAAAAAAAAAGAAGACAAACGCTTCCACTGGTATCTCTGCACAATCTGTCCAAATTTGCAATTCAAATTGGTCGGCACTTTTACTATTTTTAAAGTGGGGCCCTTTTAGTTTACACTAAATCATGTGCATAAATTCCGGCCTGCCGTTTTGTACGCCAATTTAATTTTATCATTCGTTATAAAGCGTAAAATTCCGGCGTATTGAAATAATTATATTCTAAAATTTCTTAATGACAATAAAGTAAGGTCTCGATCGTTGTTAGGTATTGAAAATCTTACTAGGCAAAAATAGGTTAAGTTTTTCTTGAAAACCTTTCCCACGTATCACTTGGTGAAACATTTTGAAAATAATAAAAGTTAAATCAAAATCAACACTTGGTTTGTTTCGCAAATTTGTGAAACAAACTAACAGTTAATTTTTATTTATCTTTTATTAGGTTAAGTTTACTTGCAGAAAAAATTATTGATATTATTATTTTAAAATCATCGAAGCGTTTTTACTTTCTCCGTTACGAAGTGTGTGTGTCTGCCTGTGTGCGCTGTATCTCAAAAACTAATAGAGCAATTGATATGAAACTTTGAACATATGTCTTATTTGATAATCCGATCAACTGAAAAGGTAAAACTTTCGTTCACTGGAAGTGAGTGTTTACCTTAACTGTTTTTTGTTTTTTGCCAATATTTTCTTAAATATGAAAAATATCACAAACATATTTAAACAATCATTGAAGAAAACAAAGAAATGAACATCTTTTGCTTAAAAATATTTTTTTATAAAATCATTGCTATTCGACAAAAAAATGGTGATGTGGCCATCATGTTACTTTCTCCAACTTTATATTTACGTTTTCATGGGTTTATTTTCAATTGAAATCATATTTTAAATGTACGATAAAACTGACGTTTTACACGTCAAAATCATGAAAGATGGAAAAATTATACTTCAAATTCAAAAACTCGGTTTACTTAAAAACCAACGAAATTTCGAAAAAAACTTATTCTTTAGTTGTTCATTTTGGCATTCTCTACAATTATTATTCACATAAATTTGCTGTAACTATTATCATTTCTTAATTATAAACCAAAAATTAAAAAAAAAATAATAAATTTTTTTCTCGAATAGCAATGATTTCTAAGAAATATTTTCAAGCAAAAGATGTTCATTTCTTTGTTGTCTTCGATGTTTGTTTAAATGTTTTTGTGATATTTTTTATATTTAAGAAAATATTGGCAAAAAGCAAAAAACAGTTAAGGTAAACACCCACTTCCGGTGTACGAAATTTTACCAAAAGCTTTTCAGTTCTTCAGATTATCAAATAAGACGGATGTTCAAAGTTTCATATAAATTGCTGTATTAGTTTTTGAGATACAGCGCGCACAGATACACACGCACACGCGCTCACACACACACACACACACACACACACACACACACA
Source organism: Ocypus olens (assembly GCA_910593695.2). Lineage (NCBI taxonomy): Eukaryota > Metazoa > Arthropoda > Insecta > Coleoptera > Staphylinidae > Ocypus > Ocypus olens. Next base: position 52,126,626 of record OU343060.1, read on the forward strand.
CCATCACAGACACACACACACACACAGACACAAAAAAAAATTCTAGAAATTGTTGAAATGGCATCTAGGGACCCCAAAACGGATATTTCCGTAAAAAAATTTTTTTAAAAAAAAATCACGATCACAATACTTTCTCATACTTCGTAACGGAGAAAGTAAAAATGGTGATGTGGCCATCATGTTACTTTCTCCGATTTGACGATTAGACCAAAACCTTGAAAATACTGGCAAAACATTAAAAAATCGCTGCTTTAGGTTAAAAATCTAAAATATTCGCTAATAGAAATCAATAATTAAACAATAAAACTAAAACATAGGCCCAAAAAATCCAAATATCGAAAACTATGGCCTAAACATAAAAAAAAACGCAAACTAAAACATCGAAAATTTCAACAAACACATCGAAAATGTTGTCCAAAATAAAGATTATTTAGGTAAAAAAATTAAAAATTTGGAATAAATTGAGGCGAAAACAGGTAAAGGTAAAGATCTAAAATATGGACCAAAAAAAAAGCAGATCAAAATATTGTAAATTCAAGTAAAAGAAAAAATATTTAGCAAGCCCCTAAAATAATTCTTTGGCTCAAAATAAGTTTCCGACCAGAAACTTGAAAATAATGCAAAATAAAATCAAATAAAAAACAATAATTCAGGTTAAAAAGTAAAGGGCAAAAAATCAAAAACCCACCAAAAAACTCGGAAATACCGGCAAAAAAATCGAAACTTTTAACACGCAACCTAAATTTTCACGCCAAAATAAAGAATATTTAGGCCAAAATAAAGAATATGTAGGTCAAACATTTGGAATAGAAAACGAAGTTACAGGCCAGAGATCCAAAAATGCAGATCAAAAGATTCAAGTAAAGGAAAAATAGTTTGCCGTTTTCACTTTCAAAATAACTGTAGCTCAGAGTAAGTTTCTGAACAGAAACTCAAATTGAAAATAAAAAAATCTAAACTATGGGCCAAGAAAACAAAAAATTAGACCAAATACTGAAAATTTGGGACAAATTTTTTTTTAAAAAAGCAGGCCAAAATAAAGAATATTTAGGCCAAAAATCAAAACTTTGAAAAAAAAGAAATTACAGGCGAGAGATCTAAAAATGCAGATAAAAAGAATTCAAGCAAAGAAAAAATTGTTTGCCATTTTCACCTTCAAAATAACCCTGTAGCTCAAAGTAAGTTTCCGAACAGAAACTAAAATTGAAAATTGAAAAATTTAAAATATAGGACGAAAAAAACAAAATTTGGACCAAATACCGAAAATTTGGGGCTAAAAATAAAAAATACAAATTAAAAAATCGAAAATCTTAATAAACAAATGAAAAATTTCAGCCAAATAAAGAAATCTTAGGACAGAAGATCAAAAATTTGAACCAATAAATCGAAAATACAGGTCAAAATTTAACAATTGTGGCCAAAAAATTGAAAACATGGGCCTAAAAATAAAAAAATGCAGACGAGAAAGTTAAAAAATCGAAAATCTTAATAAATATATCGAATAAGACGTATGTTCAAAGTTTCATATCAATTGCTCTATTCGTTTTTGAGGTACGGCGCGCACAGACAGACACAGACACACACACACACACACACACACACACAGACACAAAAAAAAATCCAGAAATTGTTGAAATGGCATCTAGGAACCCCAAAACGGATATTTCCGTAAAAAAAAATTTTGAAAAAAAAATCACGATCACAATACTTTCTCGTACTTCGTATCGGAGAAAGTAAAAATTTATTAATTTTTTTAAATTTTTGGTTTATAATTATGAAACAATAATAGTTATAGCAAATTTATGTGAATAATAATTGTAGAGAATGCCAAAATGAGCAATTTCTAACGAATAAGTTTTTCCGAAATCTCGTTAGTTTTTGAGTAAACCGAGTTTTTGAATTTGAAGTATAATTTTTCCGTCTTTCATAATTTTGACGTTTTAAACGTCAGTTTCATTCGAGTTTACGCAACGCTCGATATACACTTAAAATATGATTTCAATTGAAAATATACAAAAAAAAAGACCTTCGCTAAATGTAAGGATTTTTTTTTAATGGAACACCTAGTAAACGGCCTTTCTAAAAATGACCAGTTTTCTAGGTTTATAAATAATAATAACTTTCAAAGTATTATTTATAAACGAAACTTAATAACTGGAAAATAATCATGTCAGCAAGTTTCAGCGTCAAAAATATTCATTGTAGTAGTAACACGAAACCGTAGTTTTCACACGTGTATTCGAACTATTAAATATATATTTACACGTAATTACGGACAACGGTTTCCTGTTTCCCATTCATACCTTAATTATTATCGCATGTAGGACCAAATATAACAATGCGATTTTCGATTTAAAAAAATTCTCGCCACCTTAATACCATCCGAATGATAGTAATTACCGAATATTAGGATAAACCGTTTCAAATTGTAAAGCAGCAGAAATATATAAATACAAGCGGTTGTATTGCATATATTATCAGTTTGGTTTAAGAGTTGCAAAGTGATAAAATGAAGAGTTTTATTTTGTTGTCTGCAGTTGTTGTCGTTTGTTCGGTAAGTTTATTTTTAGGCTTATGGTATTATTCTGAACAAAAATGTTAGCGTTAACAGCGGTGTTATATGATAACATCGACAGATGTTATGAATATATTATTCTGTACACTGTCTGTCAACTAACATCGATGTAAATTAACATTTTCGATGTTAAACAACACTTGTCAAAACGGTCAACGTTACGAGATTGTTAATGGTGATATTTTTAGGTTATTTCGTAGTTTGTGTTTTTCCTCAATAGAAAACTCAAATGGATAGTAGTATTCCAATATTTATATGCATGCTTTATGAAACACTCATTTTATTTCTAAAAATATCCTCAAAAACGTATTATTAATCATATATTATAATACACATGAAGTTGGTCGCTCTGCAGACTTTGCACTGTTGCCAATTTGTTGACATCGGACTGTTCAGAATACAATTTTTAACAGCGCTGTTCAATTTCACATAACATTGCAATGTTAATAACATCGCTGTTAATAAAAGTTGTTCAGAATAACATTATTAATTTTAATTTGACCAATTAATTTTAGACTTTCAAATTTCCTGAAGAATATAAAGCCATTGCTGAAGCTTGCGCCCAAGAAAATAATGTTGAATTATCGAATGGGCGACCAACATTTAGTGGAAAGCCATCGCATGATTTCATGTGCTTCATGAAATGTCTTCATACGAAAACTGGATTATATTCGGAAAAAGGTAATACGTTAATTAATAATAATATGAAGGTTGTACAAATAAGCCTTGCCCCTACTTTTTTTGTCGACGGAAACAAATTAGATTGATTTAAGTTGACTTGAATTGATTGAGTTGATAAGCCCCTGTCGTCAGGATGCGATAAGCTCCCGTCGTTTAGTAAACAATATGAGCAAACGGTGATTGGCTATAATAACTCAACATCATATTATATTATATGAATGATATATATTGTGTCGGTATCATATTCGTCATATTACTAACTACAAAATTAGAACCTATTTATATATTTTAGAAAATATGTTTAAACAGTAAGGATAAAATATTTCTGCAAAAAAATACATATTTGATTTTCAGGGGAAATAAATATGGATAAAATAAAGGCAAAATTCTCTCCCGATGAAGAAGCTCTAGCAAAAATAGATAAATGTGTATCTGACAACAATCAAGAAGATATCTGCGAAAAGATTGCGAGTACTCATAAATGTATAATGAAAGGAATTTTTGCAGGCGGCAAACCTCAATGATTTAAAAATATGAAATATGGATATTTGTCGTATTTATAAATATTAGCATGTTCCTATCCCATCTGGTTTTAATTAATAAAAGACTTTTTAATCTTGAAATAAGTGCTGTTTCCTTTATAATTTCTATAAATTCAAGCTGTGATTTCCATTATCAAATTAAACAGCAAATTAGAGTACGAACGCTAATGCATATTAAGGAGGCTTGAAGTAGAGTATCTCCAGTGTCGGTAGTCTTATCTAGGTAGTGCCTCTTCAGGCTGTGGTTGGGATGTTGTTTAGTGAAAAAAATTGGCCGACGCAGATGCGGAATGCCAGACACGCCAGGGGAGAATGGAAATATAACCAAGGTCACCTTCACCAAAACAACTATCAACTATTATCATGTTAATCGCTGCTACAAGCTGCAGAGCTCAACAGAGCGGAAAACTTAAAGAAAATGCTTTCGCTAACGCTTTTAAACAAATAATAGAAGAAAAACTTTCTATAACATACTTTAGTTGTACTGCTGATTAAGATGTTTCAGCATCATTCCAAGTTGATATTTCATCCAGGGCACCATTCGACAATAAGAATAATAGCATCATGCTGCTCTCACGAGTTAAAATCTTGGCTTTTTCTTCAGGAAACCCCGTTTGAATTACTTGTTTTAAAAGCTTTGACCTTTTGGCGCATTGAAAAATGAATACAATTTTGAAGTCATGTGGGTGAAAGGGTCCAAGGTAACCACTACAAGGTTGCTTCTAGTCACCACTGGAGTAGATCAGATACATGGCATTAAGTAAGACTTTCTATTTTATTGAGTGAACATGTGAATAATAAAGATTGGGATAACTGGTACATCACATGATATAAGTATATAACATTTTCTAGAAATATTTTATACGTCATTATTTGTTAAAAAACATAAATTGTACAACTTTCCTTTTTTTCATCAATGGGTAAAGTTACAACCCCCAACCCCACATAAAAGTATAGTGTGCAATTCTCTTTATTTTTGATTTTGTTAACGTTTAGGTTATGTATTCCAGTGTTTGTACACTATTTTGTTTGAAAATGTGATCCTGTAAATAAATGAATAAAACATCAATATGTTCCCGTTACTCTTAATCTTAGCTATCTTAAACGGCAAAAAAGTGTGACAATTTTAGAAAATTTTGAAAAAGTCGATTTTCTCAGACTTTGAACGGCCGTAGCGGCTAAAAGAAGAATCCAAATTAAACACGGTTTTCAAATCGTTTTAAAATTCGCGATTTAAAATTTTTGACGAAAACCTAAAAAACTATCCCAAGGATCCCCCCTTACTTTTTCTCAAAAATTATAATAATAATAATAATTTATTCACGGGTTTTCCCATTTGTACATTAACTAAGTATAAATTAATTATGTAAACAGCAACCTAGTATGATTATAAAAGTAAAAAATAAATAAGTAATAACATTCGGAACCATAAAAAATAAACATAATTATTATAAACTAATTAACTAAAAAATCATTAACGTTAACAGAGAATAGAAAATGTTTGAAGCGCACATAGCTAGCCGAAAAAATTGGAAAAGACGTAGTCACATTAAGCTTATTACCCAACCGCATAATTCTTCCAATAGGATTGTTATATCCATAATTTGTTCTGGAGAAATTATATCTAAATACAGAGTTTGTTCTAGTTTGAACATTTGTCGCTCAAAAATTAATTATACACAACAAGTCCTGACAAATTATGCGATTGTTTAAAATGTTATAAAGGAAACACATATCTGCAAAAAATCGTCTATCAACTGGTGACTGGATATTAAGACGACTAGCCAAAAATTGGCTTTAAAATAATTTCCTGGAGCAATCACTGCTTCGATTGCAGTGATCACTGGAAACATCCCTTCAAGACGGCTCGAAAAATCTACTTTTGCAACAAAAAAAGTTAATTCAAAGCCCGTGATGCGTCAGCGAAGAAAACTCGAAAATGGAAAAAATCGAAAAAATCAACTTTTTTAATAATTATCTTAGACCATTCAAGTACACCTTCTTTTTCAACAGAAGAAGAGAGAGAAATTGATTGGAGTTGAAAAAATTCAGCCATCTTCAATAGTAAACAAATTAGCGTGTCACCTTGAACATTTTCAAAAAAAGTCGATTTTTCAGACTTTGAACGGCCGTAGCATCTAAACGGAAACTCCAAATTGAACACGATTTTTAAATCTGGGCTCCTTGTGTTCTAATTAGTCAGATTCAGTTAAAATTGATGATTTTTAATTTTTGACGAAAACTTGAAAATGTATAGCCCTTGGAACTTTTGCTCAAAAAATGCAACTTTTTTAATAACCATCGAGGATCCATTGAAGTATACCTTATTTTTCATCAGAAGATCGAGAGAAATTGATTGCGTTAAAAAAATTCAGCTGTCTTTCAGCAAAAAAATTATCATCACCATGCACATGTAAGGATATTTTCAAAAAAGTCGATTTTTCAGAATTTGAACGGCCATGGCATCTAAACGAAAACTGCAAATAGAACTCGGTTTCCAAATATGTGCTCCTCGCGTGCTAATTAGTCGGATTCAATTATATTTGGCGATTTAAAATTTTTGACGAAAACCTGAAAAACTACCCAAGGGTACCCCCTTCTTACTTTTTCTCAAAAATTGGCTTTGAAATAATTTCCTGAAGAAACCACAGGTTCGATTGCGGGTTTCTATACATCATTGGAAAGATCCCTTCAAGACGCCTCGGAAAATGTATTTTTGCAAGAACAAGTGCCAATTTGAAGCCCGTGACGCGTCAGCAAAGAAAACTCGAAAATGGAAAAAAATCGAAAAAAATAACTTTTTTAATAAACATCGTAGACCATTGAAGTATACCTTCTTTTTCATCAGAAGAGAAATTGATTGGCGTTAAAAAATTTCAGCTGTCTTCAATAGCAAAAAAATTAGCGTGTCACCATGCACATGTAAGAAAATTTTCAAAAAAAGTCGATTTTTCAGATTTTGAACGGCCGTAGCATCTAAACGAAAACTCCAAATTGAACGCGGTCTCCATATCTGTGCTCCTCGTGTGCTAATTAGTCGGATTCAATTAAAATTGGCGATTCAAAATATTTGACGAAAATCTGAAAGACTACCCAAGGGTCCCCCCTTCTAACTTTTTCTCAAAAATTGGCTTTAAAATAATTTTCAGAAGAAACCACTGGTTCGATTGCGGGTTTCTACACATCACTGGAAATATCCCTTCGAGATGCTTCGGAAAATGTATTTTCGCAATAACAAGTGTCAATTTGAAGCCCGTGACGCGTCAGCAAAGAAAAGTCGAAAATGGAAAAAATCGAAAAAAATCAACTTCTTTAATAATTATCGTAGACCATCGAAATATGCCTTCTTTTTCATCAGAAAAACGAGAGAAATTGATTAGCTTTTAAAAAATTTCAGCTTTCTTCAATGGCAAAAAAATTAGCGTGTAACCATAAACATGTACTTTCGCCGAAACAGAGTGTTCGCTTTACAGCGGCGCGCCATTAGAATAATTGCTCATATTGGGTACCGTGATGATTGTAGGGACTCTTTTAAATACTATAGTATTCTGACAGTTCCCTCACTGTACATATTAGAATGAGTCTGTTATTTAAAGAAGCATCTTGAAAATTACCAAGAACCGAACCATACTTACAACACACGAGGTCGAAATGATATTGGTTTAAATAATATTAGGCTTAAAAGAACCGAAACTGGTACACAATATTATGGTATAAAATTTATCAACAAAATACCCAGAAATATTAAAGATCTTGAATATAAAGTTTTTAAAAATAAAATACAAAAATATCTATTAGATCAATGTTATTACTCATTGGAGGAATTTTTATTGGATGATGTACATATTGAATAATGACTTCTCTACACATATTTGATTTCGGCATTTCCTCGTTTATATTTTTATTTTTTAAATTGTAAGATTTTAGAGATTTTTAAATTTTAAGATTTTAGAGATTTTTTAAATTGTTAGATTTTTAAATTGTTAGATTTTTTAAATTGTAAAATGTTTGAGTATTTTTAAATTGTTAGATTTTTTAAATTGTTAGATTTTTTAAATTGTTAGATTTTTTAAATTGTAAGATTTTTGAGTTTTATTAAATAGTTAGATTTTAGAGATTTTTTAAATTGTTAGATTTTAGAGACTTTACTTGTAAACTTGTATGTATTTTATGAATATTGGTCTATTTTTGTGTTGACTAGTGTACACCGTTTTTGGTCATAGCACAATAAATATCTATCTATCTATCATGTTAAATTTTTTTCAAAAAAGTCGATTGTTCAAATTTTGAAAGGCCGTAGCATCTAAACGTAAACTCCAAATTCAACGCGGTTTTCAAATCTGTGCTCCTCGAGTGTAAATTAGTCGGCCTCTTTTAAAATTAACGATTTAAAATTTTTGACGAAAACCTGAAAAACTACCCAAGGGTCCCCCTTCTTACTTTTTCTCAAAAATTGGATTTCAAATAATTTCCTAAAGAAACCTTAGGTTCTATTTCGGGTTTCTACACGTCACTGGAAAGATCCCTTCAAGACGCCTCGGAAAATGTACTTTCGCAAGAACAACTGTCAATTTGAAGCTCGTGACGCGTCAGCAAAGAAAACTCGAAAATGGAAAAAATCAACTTTTTTAATAATCATCGTAGACCATTTAGGTATACTTTTTTTTCATCAAAAGATCGAGAGAAATTGATTGGCATTAAAAGATTTCAGCTATCTTCAATAGCGAAAAAAATAGAGTGTTTTACTTGCACATGTTAGAAAATTTTTCAGACTTTGAACGGTCGTAGTGGCTAAACGAAAACTCCAAATCGAAAGCGGTTTTCAAATGTGAGCTCCTCGTGTGCAAATTAGTTGGACTCAATTAAAATTATACCTTCTTTTTCATCAGAAAAATGAGAGAAATTAATTGGCGTTAAAAAATGTCAGCAATCTCCAATGGCAAAAAATAGCGTGTTTCTACACATCACTGAAAAGATCCCTTTAAGACGTCTCGGAAAATGTGTTTTCGCAAGAACAAGTGTCAATTTGAAGCCCGTGACGCGTCAGCAAAGAAAACTCGAAAATGGAAAAAATAAAAAAAAACAAGTTTTTTAATAGTATACCTTCTTTTTCATCAGAAAAGCGAGAGACATTGATTGGCGTTAAAAATGTCAGCAAACTCCAATAGTAAAAAAATAGCGTGTCCCTATGAACATATTTAAAAAAAAAAAGAATTTTTGAAAAAAAAAAATTCACGATCACAATACGTTCTTGCTTCGTAACGGAGAAAGTAAAAAGGCTTAAGTCACAGTACGAATAGTTGATTTGCTTTAATCGAAGAATAAGTTTTAAGTTCACACTGCATTGCTGAAACTGAATTATTTTGGATGATGACGATTATTCAAGATACATTGTTTAATCGAGCAATTTTAATTCTCGATGTCGGCTCATGTTTTTCGTTTCAGACAGCTTTGAAACTAAATGGATCATATTACGTCTCGCAAAATAACTTCGATTGATGTTGATTATTGAAATGCCATTTTGGATTTAATTAACTCGTTTGTCATTACAAAGCACATAAAGCATTCATAAATGATAAAAAACAATTATAACCGATTTGAAAACAAACAAATTGCCTTTTGTATGTGTAAATAAATTTGACATTAATTGGACACATTATGATAATTAAATTCATAAAAACAACTTGAACAGAATGAATGGATAGTGCATCCTTAAGCGATATCTCGATAATGATAATATGAATTTTGAAACACCCTGTATAAAAGTAGTTTGATTGTTAAAGCTGTAGGGTGTTGGATCCAACTACAGGGTGGCTTATAAGCGATAGAGGGGTTGTAAGAGCTAATAACTTTCTTAACTATGAATTTTTTTTTAAATTCTTTTCAGGAATTGTAGTAAACAGTCGGTAAATTTATTTTAGAAAAACCCACAAGTATACAGCGTACGAAAATGATTAAATTTCGACCACGCTGTTTAAATTAGGTGAAATATGTCGGAATGTACTGAATATTCCAACAGTGCGTTCGAAAACTATTTGTAACACAAGTTATCCGTTTTGTAATTTAATATCCGTCGTGGTATTAGCAAGTGAAGTAGTTGAAACCGTGGATAATTTAATTTATAACTTCTGACCAAACCTTTAGACTCAAATCACAGATTAACGAATACATAAATGATATTAATTTAATTATGTTTTTAAAACATTTTATATTTTCAGACATCCGGAAAGTTTTCGTTTAAGCTATTGTAAGTTCGTTCATAGTCCTCGCGCAATTTCAATTAGCGTAAGAAATTATTAATCAATATTAATGTTGCCTTAAGCATGTATGATATACCGTACGTTTTTTTATCGTGGGCCATTTTACATGTTAAAAATTAACTTGTGTTAATGTACATTTTATCATATAATTTTGAAGCAAATTTTAGTTAGTAAAATAAATCAATTATTTTTCTACATGATGCGCTTAATTAGAATCAGTTAAACATGTTTTATTCCATTAAAAAGTGCTTGCTCGGAACCGGACGATCGGGATACGCTGCAGAAAAGTTGTCAACTATTTCCCTACAATAAAAATTCCCTGACTTCTTGTAGAAAAATACAGCTATTTCCCTGCTGGACAAAGCTCTTATAATTTCCGTTACAAATTCCACCCAAATTTCCCTCAAAATTTTATGATAAAACAAGGTATCATTTTTAGCATGTAAAATCCTATGGCCCACGATAAAAAAATGTACTGTATACATCTTTTATATATCCTTTATTTTATTGTATTCGTGCACTACAATTAAGATTTGTTCTGTAATTGGACATTCGTCTGTTGTGCAATAAATTATTATTATTATTATTATTTATTGGATCGATGAGGCTGTTACTTGTTGAAACTCCGTGGTATCATTTAATAAAACACTAACACAGTGTATGGTTTCAAATTAATTTTATTGTTCTACAACAATTGTTTCACCACACAGTGGCTTCATCAGGTAAATAAATAGAAAAATACACTGTGTTAGTGTTTTATTAAATGATTATTATTAGTATTATTAGGTCTGATTTCCCCATAGGAACCGACAAATCAATCCATTATCCACTGATTAATAATTACAACAAATCAACCTAATTGTCCACAGTTAGAATATACGTGTGAAACCGCACTCAATAATTACGTGAGTAATAATCGATTCAATATTGCTCAACACCATAACCCCATTAGTTCCCGGGACGTAGAGGACTTCTCGATCCGAATTAATATCCAATTAAGAATCCATAAAACTCCACCGAAATCCGTAATGAGTAGTGGTGCTCCAGATAATTTAAGCTATATTATTCACGGCTTCATTTGTAAATTGAGTTTAACATTAATGAGCCGTCGTCGTTTATATCGTCGCGACGCTTAGTGAATTTTAAAACGGAAGATTCCCGTCCGCAATTTTAATTGAGGCCCCCGATGATGGAGAGATCGTTATTTCATTCCGGATGCAATCCATCCGCAGGATCCTTTCGCCACAATTAGAACATCTTTGGTGCAATTGCAATGCTGAGCAAACATAAAGATGTATTCGATTGAGAGCAATCGGCAATTGAAACTTAATTGAATGTAAATAAAACTGACATTGATTGATATCGTTTAGTTAATTATTTGCTCAGTCAATATTGATAAATATTTCTTGTTGGATGTAATTGATCTTTGCAATATTAACAACAATTACATAAATCGGTTCTTGGCATAAATTTGAGACAACCTCACTTGTTGCAGATGCATTAAATAAATGTAATTGTGATGTATTGCAACATTTAGGATTGTTTTAGTATTAGTAGCGACATCTATGGATACGCGCTCTAGTGTATTTGTTTCTCACTATAAAGGTTTTTTGTAACATATGTAAAAAAACGCCACAGTCGAGGTTTACTCTGCGATGTGTTCCCGGGGTTCGGATAAAGAAGTATTAGTTAGGTAGCGAGTTTTTATTAATTAAAATATTACCACTCGAGACACTACAGTAATAAAGGCGAAATATATGCCAGCCAACGAAATAATTGTTTCAATAAGTTTAAACATTCCACACCCTGTCTAGGTATTCATGTAAATGTTAAAGTTAACACAACTACCATGGCACTACCTGTAGACTCAAACTTAGCAAGAATTTTTAACTGATTCCTAAAAAACTTTTTAAATGTTAAACAACACCTGTAACACCGCAAGGAAATTCCTCATTAATTTCAACAGATGGTTAAAATTTTGACAGACTATTTCTGAATAATGTGTCTTTACAAATTAAAAAAAAAATAATCGCAAGTTTACCACAACAAAAAAAATGCACTAAAGAGCAAATTTTTATGACAAAAAAAGTGCATTTTTCAGAAATTTGCATGAGAATTCCACATTTATTGCAATAGATGGTTGCAATTTTGGCAGACTAATTTTGAATAATTTGTCTTTACGAATTTGAAAAAAAACATAATCGCAAGTTTACCACAACAAAAAAAATGCACTAAAGAGCAAATTTTGATGACAAAAAAGCGCAGTTTTCAGAAATTTGCATGGGATTTCCACATTTATTGCAACAGATGGTTGAAATTTTGACAGACTTTTTGTCTTTACGAATTAAAAAAAAACATAATTGCAAGTTTACCACAACAAAAAAAAAATGCACTAAAGAGCAAATTTTGATGACAAAAAAAGCGCATTTTTCAGAAATTTGCATGGGAATTCCACATTTATTGCAACAGATGGTTGAAATTTTGACAGACTAATTTTGAATAATTTGTCTGCGAATTAAAAAAAACATAATTGCAAGTTTACCACAACAAAAAAAAAATGCACTAAAGAGAAAATTTTGATGACAAAAAAAGCGCAGTTTTCAGAAATTTGCATGGGAATTCCACATTTATTGCAACAGATGGTTCAAATTTTGACAGACTAATTTTGAATAATTTGTCTTTACGAATTAAAAAAAACATAATCGCAAGTTTACCACAACAAAAAAATGCACTAAAGAGGAAATTTTGATGACAAAAAAAGCGCATTTTTCAGAAATTTGCATGGGAATTCCACATTTATTGCAACAGATGGTTGAAATTTTGACAGACTAATTTTGAATAATTTGTCTGCGAATTAAAAAAAACATAATTGCAAGTTTACCACAACAAAAATGCACTAAAGAGAAAATTTTGATGACAAAAAAAGCGCAGTTTTCAGAAATTTGCATGGGCATTCCACATTTATTGCAACAGATGGTTGAAATTTTGACAGACTAATTTTGAATAATTTGTCTTTACGAATTAAAAAAAACATAATCGCAAGTTTACCACAACAAAAAAATGCACTAAAGAGGAAATTTTGATGACAAAAAAAGCGCATTTTTCAGAAATTTGCATGGGAATTCCACATTTATTGCAACAGATGGTTGAAATTTTGACAGATTAATTTCGAATAATTTGTCTTTACGAATTAAAAAAAACATAATTGCAAGTTTACCACAACAAAAAAAAATGCACTAAAAAGCAAATTTTGATGACAAAAAAAGCGCAGTTTTCAGAAATTTGCATGGGAATTCCACATTTATTGCAACAGATGGTTCAAATTTTGACAGACTAATTTTAAATAATTCGTCTTTACGAATTTAAAAAAAAAACATAATTGCAGGTTTACGACAACAAAAAAAAATGCACTTAAGAGCAAATTTTGATGACAAAAAAGCGCATTTTTCAGAAATTTGCATAGGAATTCCACATTTATTGCAACAGATGGTTGAAATTTTGACAGACTTTTTGTCTTTACGAATTAAAAAAACATAATTGCAAGTTTACCACAACAAAGAAAATGCACTAAAGAGCAAATATTGATGACAAAAAAAGGGAATTTGCATGGGAATTCCACATTTATTGCAACAGATGGTTGAAATTTTGACAGACTAATTTTGAATTAACGTGTCTTTTCGAATTAAAAAAAACGTAATTGCAAGTTTACCACAACAAAAAAAAATGGACTACAGAGCAAAAAAAGCGCAAAAAAAGGGAAATTTGCATAGGAATTCTACATTTATTGCAACAGATGGTTGAAATTTTGACAGACTAATTTTGAAGTAATATGTCTTTATAAATTTCCAAAGAAAATAATTTTTTTCTAAATTTTCGACTTTTTTGTTAAAATTTTCGATTTTTTGATCCGCAATTTTGATTTTTAGGATCGAATTTTTTACACTATATTTTAGATTTTTTGACCTAAATTATTGATTTTTACACGCAGCTTTTTTATTTTTTGCCGATATTTTCAAGGTTTTTTGACAGTCTTTGATTTTTTAACTTGAATTATTATTTTTTATGGACGAGTTTTTTTACTTTTTGGTTACTTTTTGACTAAAATCGATTAAATTAAATTTTTCTTTAAACATTTTTTTGTTTTTTTTTCAAGTCTGAGACCATTCCATTATTTGTCAATAAAAAAAAAATGTGGGACTTCCAGGAACCGAGGTTTTCAAGTTTCTAGCAACTTATTTTGAGCTAGAGTTATTTTGCGGGCTGAAAATGGCAAATTCTTTTTGTTTTTCTTGATTTTTAAAATTTTTGGTTTAAATTTTTTATTTATAGACCAGCATTTTTTATTTTTTTGGCCTGTATTTTAGATCTTTGACCTGTATTTTATATTTCTCCGTTTCAAATTGTAGAGTGTTTGCCCTAAATATTCTTTATTTTAGTTAAACTTTTTGATTTTTTTTTTTGTTGAAATTTTCGGATTTTTGGTCTGCCTTTTTTTAACCGCGAATTCTCGATAATTGTGTAAAATTTCGATTTTTTGTGCTTATATTTTAGATTTTTACCTTAATTAAGAGCTAATTCTGCAAGTGATTATTTTTTTACAATTTTTCAAAACATTGAGTGCAATTTTCGTTCCCTCGTTTCGAGTTAATTCATGTTATTTTGAGTAGCAATATTGCATTTATTTTTACAAGTAATCAAAAATGCGCTCTTTTCTGCGTAGTTTTAGTAATTCTGGAGCTAATTCTGCAAGTGATTAATTTTTTACAATTTTTCAAAACATTGTGTTTATATCGGTCAATAAATAACAGTTATAACGTTGGGCGTTTTTTATCGAACACCCGGTATGTTTATTGATTTTGAGTTCTTTTTTAAATGGCTCCATTAATTAACTTTTGCAACTTCTCAAATCGTTGAATGAAATTTTCGTTTTTCCAATTCAAGTTGGGAGTGTTTCCTTCACTAGAGAGCAAATTTTGAGTTTATTCCTTTGTTTTCTGCAGGAGCATGGGGTTGTTTTCGCAGGAAATAAAAAGTACACTATTTTTGAATAATTGAAGTTTATTTGAAGCGAATCCTCGGGGTAATACATTTTTACGATTTTTCAAATCGTCGAGTGCAAATTTCCTTCGCCACAAAGCAAATTTTGAGTTTTTCCCTTTATTTTCTGGGGCTAATCACCCGGAGTGCTGAAAATGGCAATTTTGGTACTTGAATTTTCAATCTTTTTGTTTTCATTTTTTATTGTTAAGGCGGGATTTTGATATTTTGGTCTAAATTATTGATATTTTAGCCTAAATTTTCGATTTTTTTGTTAAAATTTTCGATTTTTTGGTCCGCAATTTTGATTTTTAGACAAATTAGAAACAACCTTACTTGTTGCAGAAATGATTTTTAGGATCGAATTTTTGGTCGATTTTACGATTTTTTTAATCTAAATGATTGATTTTTATACGCGACTTTTTAAATTTTTTTGTCGATATTTTGAAGTACGGTTTTTGATTTCTTGTCCTTCATTTTAGATTTTTTAACTTGAATTATTATTTTTTATGGGCGATTTTTTTTTTACTTTTTGGTTACTTTTTGACTGCCGTTTTCGAGTTTCTGGTCGGCAACATATTTTGAGCTAATGAGTAATTTTGGGGGCAGAAAATGGAAAATTATTTTTGTTTTCCTAGATTTAATAATTAATTTTTTAATTTAATTGAAATACTTTTTTGGTTTGCATTTTTTATTTTAAGACCTGCATTTTTTCCTATATTTTAGATCTTTGACCTGTGTTTTTCATTTCTTCGTTCCAAATTTTTTTTTCACTAAATATTTTTTATTTTGGTTAAACTTTTTTTTTGGTGAAATTTTCTGATTTTTAGTGTGCATTTTTTTTAACCGCGAATTTTCCAAATTTGTCTGAATTTTCGTTTTTTCGTGCTTATATTTTAGGTTTTTATCTTAATTAAGAGCGTATTTTTTATTGGTCTATAGATTGTTAACGTGACTGATTTTTATGTGCAAATTTTTGATTTTTTGGCAGGTATTTAATTTGCATAATTTGTCATTTCCATCTTTCATCCAATAAATTGTAAAAGTGGCTCTCCCATCATGTTCCACGAACCGCCACTGATTGATCCTATTGAAATTCAGAGCCGTCAACCTGTGATAAATTTTCGGCGAGATAGTTTTGAGGTTATGCGATGTGTGGAAACCGCAAACTGATATCAAATTGAAATGTCAATTATCAGTGTTACCAACCACCATATAATTTTCTAAATATGTATGGGTGATTCTAACATTTACGGCAAACTCTTTTGTTGCACGAAAAGTTTATTATTCCCAAGTTTTCTATTAATCTCTTCTTACGAACGTAATCTACCACAAATTTTCTGAAATTACAAGTTTGCAATGCTTTCGCACCAATAACGTTTCCCCCTTCTTTTAATTCCTAACTATTATGAGTTTATAAACATTCCCGTTGCATTTAACAACGTTCTGTTAATATCTAAAGCCTAGATTAAATTCTATTCATATACATTCGTTCTCGGTAAGCAGGAAGGAGGAAATAATAAGGAAAAAGCAATATGCTCTTCGATAACTAAATCAATATCTCGATCCGGAGATGCAATTAGAAGTAATGAAGTTCTTTCCCGACGAACAAACCGGTGAATTAGCACGAATCGTATATATTTGATGTTCGCTACGTAACTCCAGGATATTGAATTAAATAATTCATTATTAATTTTGCCTAATCAAAGAGTGGCTGCACGTGAACTTTGGAAATGCACAATGACTACTGCAGTATCGTTTTAAGTCTTAATTAGTCCTGTGTGTACGGATTTAGCATTTAAAATATTACGTCCCTGCTCGGCTCTCATTCCGACAATGCGGTTATAAACGAACTCAATGCAGACAGTAAATTCTCTGCTTACACAATATAGCCGGTGAATTAAAGCTCGACGTGCTGCTACTCAGATTACGTGGTAAACATCCAACTTACGCTAATTAAGTATGAATGTAACATTTTTTTTTTGTTTACGTTATGGAGATAATAGATGAAAAGAGTTTAAAATGGATTTCCGCTGTAAAATATTAAATATTGTTTCCCCATCAGAACACGTACAGACCGGTTTCGAACTTTCAAGTCTCATCAGCGCAATCAGTTGCCAATGGGGAGACGGAAATGACTATTGGAATATAAATATTCCAATCACCGTTAATGGTGGAAACGCCAAAGTGGCGGAATCTATTGCCTGATTGCTGTACTAAACCCAATCTAAGTGGCATAACTACCGACATTGGGTTTAGTACAACATTCAGACAATAGATTCCACCACTTTGGCTTTCCTACCTTTAACGGTGTTTGGAATATTTATATAATAAAATATGGATTAACCAAAGAATATGTTTTAAAAGCTCAAGATCTTGAAAGATATCATGCATTTACGATTCAGACAACATTCCAGACATCCCCAGCTATAAGACAAATGAAAAATCCAAAAACTCTCCATCACTAAGTTTTCCGGAATTTTCCATCAAAAATCGCTGTCTTGCAAAATTTTGCACTTTCAACTAAATTTCCTCAATTTTCACGAAAACCCCTCGGTGAATTTGAATGAAAATTTCAGGCAACTTTCCAGACATCCCCAGCTGTAGAACAAATAAAAAATCAAAAAACATCCCATCGTCAGTTTTTCCGGAATTTTCCATTAAAAATTGCTGTCTTGCAAAATTTGCACTTTCAACTAAATTTCCTTAATTTTCACGAAAACCCCTTAGTGAATTTGAATGAAAATTTCAGGCAACATTCCAGACATCCCTAGCTGCAAAATAAATGAAAAATCCAAAAACACCCCATCACTAAGTTTTCTGGAATTTTCCATCAAAAATCTCTGTCTTGCAAAATTTGCACTTTCAACTAAATTTTCTCAATTTTCACGAAAACCCCTTAGTGAATTTGAATGAAAATTTCAAGCAACATTCCTGACAACCCCAGCTGTAAAACAAATGAACAATCCAAAAACACCCCTTCACTAAGTTTTCCGGAATTTTCCATCAAAAATGGCAGTCTTGCAAAATTTGCACTTTCAACTAAATTTCCTCAATTTTCACGAAAACCCCTCTGTGAATTTGAATGAAAATTTCAGGCAACATTCCAGACATCCTCAGCTGCAAAACAGATGAAAAATCCAAAAACACCCTATCGCTAGTTTTTCCGGAATTTTTAATCAAAAATCGCTGTCTTGCAAAATTTGCACTTTTAACTAAATTTCCTCAAGTTTCACGAAAACCCCTCAATGAATTTGATTGACAATTTCAGGCAACATTTCAGACATCCCCAGCTGCAAAACAAATGAAAAATCCAAAAACACCCCATCGCTAAGTTTTCCGGAATTTTCCATCAAAAATCGCTGTCTTGCAAAATTTGCACTTTCAACTAAATTTCCTCAATTTTCACGAAAACCCCACAGTGAATTTGAAGGAAAATTTCTGGCAACATTCCAGACATCCTCAGCTGCAAAACAAATGAAAAATCCAAAAACACCCCATTACTAAGTTTTCCGGAATTTTCCATCAAAAATCGCTGTATTGCAAAATCTGCACTTTCAACTTAATTTCCTCAATTTTCACGAAAACCCCTCGGTGAATTTGAACGAAAATTTGAGGCAACATTCCAGACATCCTCAGCTCCAAAACAAATCAAAAATCCAAAAACACCCCATCACTAAGTTTTCTGGAATTTTCCATCAAAAATCGCTGTCTTGCAAAATTTGCACTTTTAACTAAATTTTCTTCAATATTTACGAAATCCCCTCAGCGAATTTGAATGAAATTTTCAGGCAACATTCCAGACATCCTCAGCTGCAAAACAAATGAAAAATCCAAAAACACCACATCGCTAGTTTTTCCGGAATTTTCTATCAAAAATCGCTGTCTTGCAAAATTTGCACTTTCAACTTAATTTCCTCAATTTTCACGAAAACCCCTCCGTGAATTTGAATGAAAATTTCAGGCAACATTCCTGACATCCCCAACTGTAAAACAAATGAGAAATCCAAAAACACCCCATCGTTAGGTTTTCCGGAATTTTCCATCAAATATTGCTGTCTTGCAAAATTTGCACATTCAACTTAATTTTCTCCATTTCCACGAAAACCCCTCGATGGATTTGAATGAAAATTTCAGGCAACATTCCAGACATCCTCAGCTGCAAAACAAATAAAAAATTCAAAAACACCCCATCATTAAGTTTTCCGGAATTTTCCATCAAATATTGCTGTCTTACAAAATGTGCACTTTCTACTAAATTTCCTCAATTTTCACGAAAACCCCTCAGTGAATTTGAATGAAAATTTCAGGCAACATTCCAAACATCCTCAGCTGCAAAACAAATGAAAAATCCAAAAACACCCCATCACTAGGTTTTCCGGAATTTTCCATCAAAAATCGCTGTCTTGCAAAATTTTCACTTTCAACTAAATTTCCTCAATTTTCACAAAAACTCCTCAGTGAATTTGAATGAAAATTTCAGGCAACATTCCAGACATCCTCAGTTGCAAAACAAATGAAAAATCCAAAAACACCCCATCGCTAAGTTTTCCGGAATTTTCCATCAAAAATCACTGTCTTGCAAAATTTGCACTTTCCACTAAATTTTCTCCATTTCCAAGAAAACCCCTTGATAGATTTGAATGAAAACTTCAGGCAACATTCCAGACATCCTTAGCTGCAAAACAAATGAAAAATCCAAAAACACCCCGTTACTAAGTTTTCCGGAATTTTCCATCAAAAATCGCTGTCTTGCAAAATTTGCACTTTCCACGAAATTTCCTCAATTTTCACGAAAACCCCTCGGTGAATTTGAATGAAAATTTCAGGCAACATCCCAGACATCCTCAGCTGCAAAACAAATGAAAAATCCAAAAACACCCCATCGCTAGGTTTTCCGGAATTTCCATTAAAAATCGGCAACGCTAAAAACTTAAATTGGCAAATCGAAAATTGCGAATTGAAAAAACTAATCAATTTGCTTCAAAAGCTTAAGATTCACAAATAAACAATGCATTTTTGATTTTCAATCAAAATAATTGGCATTTTTCAGGAGGAAACAAAACGACAGCGATTCAAACATGAACTGGGAAGTTGAAAAATGTATTCAACAATTTGAAAAATTGTAAAAAAATGAATTAATCAAGAAAATTGCAAGTTTAAGATACATAAATAAATAATAAAAAAATTTTCTCAAAAAAAAAAAATTGTCAAATCCTAAGTAAAAGAATAAAATAGAAACGCCTAAAATTTGAACTGCGAAATCGAAAAATGCATTCAATAAATTTGAAAAATCGTAAAAAAATGGATCAATCAAGGAAAAAAGCTCGTCAAGTTTGAGATCCATAAATAAATAATTAATTTTTGATTTCTCCCAAAAACAATTGCCATATCCCAAGTGGAAACAAAATAGAAATACTTAAAATTTGAACTAAAAAATCGAAAAATGCATTTAATAAATTTGAAAAATTGTAAAAAAATTAATTAATCAAGGAAATTAATCCGCAAGTTTAAGATCCTCAAATAAATAAATAATTTTTGATTTCCTCCAAAAACAATAGCCATATCCCAAGTGGAAACGAAATAGAAACGCTTAAAATTTGAACTGGGAAATTGAAAAATGCATTCAATAAATTTGAAAAATTGTAAAAAATTAATTAATCAAGGAAATTGCTCCACAAGTTTAAGATCTATTAATAAATAATTAATTTTTGATTTTCTCCAAAAATAATTGGTATTGATCGAAACAAAACGGAAACGCTTCAAACTTGAACTGAAAAAACGAAAATTGCATTCAAAAAAAATGTTAAAAAAATAATCAACAAAATTTCTTCAAGAGTTCGAGATCGATAAACAAAGAATGCAGTTTTGGTTTTCCATAAATAACATTTGCCACATCCTACGTGGAAATATTTCAAATCGTTCAGATCGTTGTCATGGTGAAGGTAAATAAAGTTTATTCACTTGGAAACTTGGGTCTACCTTTTTATCCGCTTGCAAACTTCTTATCCACTTGCAAAATTGCCTTCAACGATTTGAAAAAATGTAATCAAAAATTAATCAACGAAATTTCTATAATAACTCGAGATCTATAAACAAAAATTGTGGTTCCATAAAAACAATTGCCAATTGTGAAAACACAATGTATACGCTTCAAAATTGAACTTAAAAAACGAAAATTGCATTGAACGATTAAAAAAAAGTGTAAAAAAATAATCAACGATATATCTTCAAGAGCTCGAGATCCATAAACAAAGAATGTAGTTATGTTTTTTCATGAAAACAATTGCCATATCCTGTGTGAAAACAAAATGGAAACACTTCAAACTTGAACTGAAAAAAACTATAATTGCATTTAACGATTAAAAAAAAATGTAATAAATAAATTAATCAACGAAATTTCTTAAAGAGCTCGAGATCCATAAACAAAGAATGCTGTTTTGGTTTTCCTTAAAAACAATTTCCACTTCCAACGTGGAAATATTTCAAATCGTTCAGATTGTTGTAAATAAAGTTTATCCACTGGGAGTCTAGTATCTAACTTTTTATCCACTTGCAAACTTTTTATCCACTTGCAAACTTTTATCCATCTTCTAAACCGCACGTTTTTGTGCATGAATTAATTTATTAGGAACAAAATTTGATTATACTTTAAATTTGTAAATTTAATTTGTATTCGTCTATCCTCATCTTTTTAAATCGCGACAGTGTAATATGAAATGCTTCTTATTTAATGAAAATAAACACAAACGATATAAGTTTGTTTTATCTGGGTCAATACAATAAATGTCGGTATATTTTTACTTTCTCCGTTACGAAGTACGAGAAAGTATTGTGATCGTGATTTTTTTTTCAAAAATTTTTTTTACGGAAATATCCGTTTTGGGGTCCCTAGTTGCCATTTCAACAATTTCTGGAAATTTTTTTTTTGTGTCTGTGTGTGTGTGTGTGTGTGTGTGTGTCTGTCTGTGCGCGCTGTATCTCAAAAACTAATAGAGCAATTGATTTGAAACTTTAAACATATGTCTTATTTGACAATCTGAAGAACTAAAAAGCTTTTGGTAAAATTTCGTACACCGGAAGTGGGTGTTTACCTAAACTGTTTTTTGTTTTTTGCTAATATTTTCTTAAATATGAAAAGTATCACAAAAACATTTAAACAAACATCGAAGACAATAAAGAAATGAACATCTTTTGCTTGAAAATATTTTTTATAAAATCATTGCTATTCGAGAAAAAAATGTATTTTTTTTTTTAATTTTTGGTTAATAATTATGAAACGATAATAGTCACAGCAAATTTATGTGAATAATAATTGTAGAGAATGCCAAAATGAACAACTTCTAAAGAATAAGTTTTTTTCTAAATCTCGTTAGTTTTCGAGTAAACCTAGTTTTTGAATTTGAAGTATAATTTTTCCATCTTTCATGATTTTGACGTTTTAAACGTCAGTTTCATCAAGTTTACGCAACGCTCGATGTACATTTAAAAGATGATTTCAATTGAAAATAAACCCATGAAAACGTAAATATACAGTCGGAGAAAGTAACATGATGGCCACATCACCATTTTTTTTTATACCAGCATAAAGCGATAAACTTATTATCCCAATTTTAAAAGCAAAAACCAGATTTTGTAATTAACAAATCAATGGAATGAACGCTCAGCTTTGCACATTCGTTTCGAAGCATAAATCCATTTGAGCTATTAAGCTCCATTGATATTAAATTTATAACTGATGACTGTCTCTAAATTGAAAAATAAAACCAGAAAATACCATTACTGGAAACCGTCACGTTTTTCTAGCCGCACACAAACCGCCCTATTTATCACGGGCCGGCCAACGGAATAGAATCGATACGTGATTTTCACAATAATAATTTAATTTCGCATCGCGGCTTTTTGTTTTGGTAAACATTTTCACTTTGAGTGTGAGCGCGCACGTATAAATCAGTGAAATATTCAATAATTCAGAGAGAGAGAGAGAGAGAATTAAAATTCAAGTTAGCCATGATCTGTTAATGCTATTGTTATTATATCAAAAAAAGAGGTCATGACGTGTTTATTTCTTTTTCTAATTCTTAAGGTTACTGAAATAGCCTATAAAAACATCGAATTTGGACCACCCGGTACATATAAAATATTTACAATTATATAAAAAAATGTTTACATTTTATTTAAATCCATTGTCAAACATCGCGAAAACTAATTCCTGGTAAACGGATTATTTTCGTGAATCCCATTTTTTTTTAAATAACACGCAATTGTCCCGTGAATATTTATATTCCGTAACGAACAACCGACACACTGTCATTCGACATTATCAGGTTTTATATATAAATTATGAAGGCTGTCCGATCGCGATGGAAATAAAACGGTAATTATTTTGTGCGCATTAATATGTATGAGGGGCGCTAATTGGCAACTGACACACTACAATTTTTCAAAAGGCTTCAAACACGTAATCGTCCGGCAATTAAAATTGTTTTATGGGGAGGATGATAAATTTTCTATTTTGTTCATCTCTAGTTCGGTCCCTTGTTATTTGATAAGAAAGCACTTAAAGTTTACGAGCATATAAAACTCAATAAAGTTTTATAGGAAATTATAATGTAATTAAAACTTTCTTCGTATTTATTGGCCTTATCAGGGCGTCTTTGTATGGTGATTGATATTTATTTCTTCACGGTCGTTCGGGTTCATTAAAACTTAATATATTCTCAATTAAATTTGATAGCTAAACTTTCTGGCTTGAGGGGGATGTGATTATTTCAGTTTCTTAGTATATTTGAAGTTTGCGATAACTTAATAAAAAAATAATTAATTAATGTAGACATTGGAAGTATAACTAATAAAACAAATTTGTGTACATAAGATACTTAACTTTATATACGTATAACTTTATTATTATATATTGTTTTTTATTTAATTTCTGGTGTTTTAAAGATAACTTTTGAACCGCTGACCAGATTTGTAAAATACTTTCCGCATAGTCCGAAAGATGTAAAAAAAATTAAATTGCTTTTTAGGTTTCAATTCTTGAACGGATGAAAAAGAATGCATTTATAATTTACCATAAAAGCAATTGCCATATCCTATGTCAAAACAAAATGGCAGCCATCTTAACTGGAACTAGAAAAACGAAAAATCCATTCAACAATTTGAAGAATTCTAAAAATTTTATCAGTCAAGGAATTCGCGCCAGTAGCTCAAAATCTATTAAAAAAATATGCATTTCTAATTTTCCATGAAAACAATTGCCACATCCTAGGTCAAAACATAATGGCAGCTATCTTGACCTGAACTAGTAATGCGAAAAAAATCAGTCAATAGTTTATAGTATTTTTAAATAATTAATCAGTTAAGGAATTTGCTCCAAAAATACTAAATCCATTGAAAAATATTTCATTTCTAATTCACAATAAAAATAATTACCGTATCCTACATCAAAACAAAATGGCAACCATCTTAACTTGAACTGGAAAAACGAAAAATGTAATCAACTATTTGTGAATAAGTCTAAAAAATAACGAATCAAGAAATGTACTTCTAAAACTCAAAATCGATAAAACAATAATGTATTTATAATTTTCTATTAAAACAATTGCCACATCCCGGTTGAAAAAAAAAACCGCAACAATCCAAACCAAACTGGGAAAACGAAAAATGCGTTCAACATGGTTTGAAAAATTCTTAAAGAAATTTATCAACCAAAGAAATAGCTCGAAAAGCTCAAAATCAATAGAACCATAATGCATTTCTGATTTTCCAACAAAACAATTGCCACATTCTCGGTGGAAACAAAATGGCAACAATCCAAACTTGAATTTGGAAAAATGCATTAAACGATTAAACAAATTCCTAGAAAAAATTATTAACCAATAATTTTTTTCAAAAGCTTAAAATCTATAAAACAACACTGCGTCTCCGATTTGCGATCAAAACAACTGCCGTATTCTAAGAAGACACTAAACATTAACAATCCAAACTTTAAACTAGGAAAACGAAAAATGTCTTCAACGATTGAAAAAATTCTAAACAATCAACCATTCGATAAATTTCACTTAAAAGCTCAAAATACATAAAACAACAATGCACTTTAGATTTTAGGTAAAAACAATTGCCATATCCTAGGTGGGAACAAAGCGGCAATAATCCAAACTTAAACTAGAGAAACGAAAAATAATTTGAATAATTCTAAATAAGTTATCAACGAAGGAATTTACGCCAAACGCTCAAAATCAATAAAACTATATTTTATTTTTGATTTTATAACAAAACAAGGTAAAAACAAAACGGCAACAATCCAAATTTGAACTGGAAAAACGAAAAATGTTTTCAGCGATTGAAAATAATCTAAAAAATTAATCATTTGACGAATTTCTTCTAATAGCTTAAAATACATTAAACAACAATGCATTTCAAATATTAGTTAGAAACAATCCACATCCTAGATGGCAACAAAGCGGCAACAATTCAAACTTATACTAGGAAAACAAACAAAAAATGCATTTTTGAAAAATTCTAAATTCTAATTATCACAATTTATCAAGGAATTTGCGTCAAACGCTCAAAATCAATTAAACTATAATACATTACTTATTTTCCATCAAAACAGTTGCTACATCCTAGGTGGAAACAAAACAATAACAATTCAAACTTAGGAAAACAAAAAAAATGAATTCAACTGAATTTTTCAAAAACCTTAAAATCTGCAAATCAACAATGCGTCTTTAATTCATGATCAAAACAATTGCCGTATTCTAAGAGGAGACTAAACGTAAAACAATCCAAATTTAAACTGGGAGAACGATTGAAAAAATTCTAAAAAATTAATAATTGACAAATTTTGAAAAATAAGTAACTATATTACTGTTTGAGAAAAAAATGCTTATTTGATTATTTTTGTGCTCTCTCTGAAAAATAATAGAGTTTAGCAATTAAGATTTATTCAATGTGAAGAATGAGATTTTTCGATTTTTTTTCCTTTTCGAGAAAATAAAAATTGTATTCTATTGATTTTTGTATACTATAACTGAAATAATAATAATAATAATAATAAGGAGTTTTGCATTAAATTTTCAAATTCTAATAAAGAGAGAGAGAGGGGGAAAGACAGAGAGAGAAGTTTTAAGTTTTCTTTCAAGTTAGTGAATATTGTTTTTTAAATATGAAAAAATACAAAAATCATTTTTCAATAAATGCGGAAAAGGTTTGTATTAAGCCTTTTTACTTTCTAAGTTTTGAAGTACGAGAAAGTATTGTGATCGTGAATTTAAAAAAAAATATTTTTTTAAGGAAATCTACTGCGCGCTGTATCTCAAAAACTAATAAAGCAATCGATATGAAACTTTGAACATCCGTCTTATTTGATAATCTGAAGAATTAAAAAGCTTTTGGTAAAATTTCGTACACCGAAAGTGGGTGTTTACCTTAACTGTTTTTTGTTTTTTGCCAATATTTTCTTAAATATAAAAAATATCACAAAAACATTTAAACAAACATTGAAGACAACAAAGAAATGAACATCTTTTGCTTAAAAATATTTTACATAAAATCAGTTTTATTCGAGAAAAAAATTTATGATTTTTTTTAAATTTTTGATTATAAAGCGATAATAGTTACAGCAAATTTATAATAATAATAATTGTAGATAATGCTACAATGAACAACTTATAAAGAATAAGTTTTATTCGAAATCTCTTTAGTTTTTGAGTAAACTGAGTTTTGAATTTAAAGTATAATTTTTCCATCTTTTATAATTTTGACGTTTTAAACGTCAAATTCATCCGAGTCTACAAAACGCTCGATGTACATTTAAAATATGATTTAAATAGACAATAAACCATGAAAGTGTAAATATAAATGATGATAGCATCGGAGAAAGTAACATGATGGCCACATCACCATTTTTTTACTTTCTCCGTATAAATTAAATTAAATTTCTAACATATTTTTTAATCGGAAATATTCGACGTTCCGACAATTTTTGGAAAATATTTTATGTCCATCTGTGGGCACTGTATTTAAAAAAAAACGAACAAAGATTTTCTAATTAAACTTTGAACTTAAACTTTATTTACAAACCGGAAGAACCGAAAAGTTTTTTGGTGGAATTTTAAATTTGTTTTTTTTTTTGTTTTTCATATATAAAAAATATTACAGATATTTTCACTAAAATGTTAAAGAGTACAGAGAACTCTGCTTCTTTTGTTAGTAAATTAATTGTTTTGATTTTCGAGAAAAAAAATTGATTTATAAGTTTATAATTATGAAATTATAAAAATCACCAAAAATTGTAGAGAAAAACAAACGAACAGTTATTTTTGGAAATACTGCTAGCATTTGAAATAAAAAAATGATAATTGCAAAATAACTGAAAAATTCTATTTAACACCTCAAATCGGAAAAGTTACATGATGTCAAAAGTAACGGGTGGGCCAAATAGTGATTTCTTTTTGAAATATATTTTATTTTGACATTGACGGCTCTTTCCCGCTCGAAATCTTGACAGAAAGAACAGCTTTGAGAAATAATGCAAACTTATTTCCAAAGTCAATGCTGTATAGCCAGAATTGAAAAAAGTTTTGGCCGAAATTTCCGGCGGCTATGTTAACAAGCAAAACTGCCGCATCTGGGGATCGGAAAAGCCTCACGTGATCTTCGAGAAGCCAATGCATCCTCAGAGAGTGACAGTTTGGTGGAGATTTTGGAGTGGTGGCATCATTGGCCCATTTTTCTTTGAAAATGCTGATGGAAACGCTGAGCGCTACAGAGGCATGATAAACGATTTTTTTGTGGCCGGAAATTGAAGACATGGACTTGGAGGATCCATGGTTTCAGCAGGATGGCGCGCCATGCAACACAGCCCATGTCACAATCGATCTTTTGCGCATAACTTACACTTTCAATTAAAGAAGTCAATTTTAAATTGGATTTACAATGAACTTTTAATAAAATATGGGATGTTTCTCTGCCAGTTTTTAATTGCAAATTAGCTGTTTACCGGCAACTTAATTTACTCGATGATACAACGATATGAGAAATGCAGATCCATTTCTAATTCATCATCAAACATCTGACCAATCAACGCATGCTTAACCGTTGATGATAATGAATCCACAAAGCCGTATTCGAAATTAAATTATCCCGATAATCGATTAGAAGATTCAATTTGGTCCTTAATTATGAACATTAATCTATATTGGCTCCGATCTTTCAATTAGTCCCACGGACAAGTAAACTTCGGCGAGGGCGGGCGCAAATTACATTCAGGCCGTATTTTAACTAATAAAAGGATAACATTCTTCCACAACAAAACGACTCAATTTGCGAGCTGAAATGAGTTGCGTGCCAAGCACTCGAAGCGCTACATCGACCGTATTTTCCAGATATGTAGCAATTAGTTGAGATATTTGATTCGGTAATAAATTCCATTTCGAACATCCGATCGCATTTTCGCCTCGTCTACATTTGGTTTCAACCCCCACCCCACCGTACAATCAGAGAGAGAGAGAGAGAGAGAGAGGGCAGCTTCCGGTCTGAATGTGAGGGGTGTCATTAATTACGGCGTAAAAATTCCTTTCCGCTGAGTCGGGGTCTATTAAAATATCCTCGAATAATGGAACTAGTCCTTAAACGAAAATTACTGCCGGAGGCATTGTTCAATTGTAGATTAAAAGTGAGACACACACACACACACAAACCGGGGGTTAAATCATCCCCCGTTGTCATTTAAAATTCACTCCCGCAGACGCGATAAAAGCGCAGGGATTCAAAAGTTCGTGTTCGACCGGATGCCCTTTCCCCGCTTTATTTTATTTTTATTTTTTTTCAGACTCGTCCGCAGTTTAACGGGCCGCTCCGGCCCCAAGTACGTGGTTTCCAGTTGTAAACCCGAAAAGAGTGGGAGAGTGTAAATTTACTTACATAGTTTATAGCGACACGACATGACTCGCTTCGGGGGGTTTTCTTTGAATGTTTTATGAACTTCGCCCTTAATTTAATTATCCAGTCGTTATAAAATAATTTCTTGTATGAAATTATCTCGGATATAATTAAATTAATCACGCTTCACAACACTTATTATTAAGTCACGGTATCATATTTTATTAATTCTAATGGAAACCCTCACTTGTTGCAGATGCATTAAATAAATTTAACGAAATTTATTCATATTCAATGCCAAACCGTACGGATTTTGAGCAAAATCTGCGGTGTCGGATATTTAAAATATTAATATTTCCCCAACGCATCAATAATTTCGAAATTACAGTGGTAAGAAGATTTGAAGAAAAAATCGTTAATTTTAATCTGGAATATAAATTATATTCTCAAAATATAATTCTGAACATAAACCAAATTAGGTCATATGTCAGCTTAGTATGTTTATCAAATGAAGGGTGATGTGGCCATCATGTTACTTTCTCCGACTTGATGGTATCATTTATATTTACGCGACCATAGTAATTTGGCCAGAGCGGCGGGATCAAGGGGTACAATTTGCGGGTTGTTTACTACCGACGATTAGGGATTCTATTCTCTACGTAATCGTGTAGAAATTGTAATTTATGACCATATTCGAACATTTTCTGCCTGCTAGAGACGAGGTCTGGACAAACTTCTAAAAATATATGCCAGATGTTCCCATTCTTCACCCCTAGTACCTGCGCTCGACCTTCCCTTTAAATTTTAAAAGGAATTCGTTTAAATGAATGCAACACAACTCAATATCCGTTCCAAACTATCATACCCTGAATAAAACTTACTCATATTTAATACATTACAGGTACTTTTTCAATCTAAACGGCAATTATTAATTTTTATTTTTAAGTGTAACATGGATCAATGAAATTATATTTATGTTCATTTCAGTATTTTTGTGTATTTTTTTTCTCCAATTAGATATAAACTACTAGCCTTATATAGAGGAAGAACACTAACTAGCCCCGAACTTTACAAAAAATAAAGATTTTCAAATTTCAAACAATTATAAATTTATCAGGGTTCTTGCTCTATATAAAGCTAGTAGTTTATGATATCTAGCTAGAGAAAAAAATACACTGTGATAAATTTTGGTTGTTATTTTTGGGTCTAAAGTGGATTTTCTAAATTTTCAATACCAAACTTCCATTTTACTGGTTATTTTTAAATTTTGGATCTTTTGGGTAATAAACATTGTTGTAAAGGAGACTTTTCTGAAAACAATCATGTCAATTGCAATGTTGTAACTTAACATAGTGCAGAGATATTCAAATTAACGCTAATGAAAATGAATTAACTTGAAAACACGTCGTGCGCTTACAAATATAGTAACGGTGCAAGGTATTTTTTTTAACTTTTGAACTCAATTATAGGCTAATCGCATATAAAAAAATCAAAATATTTAAAAATGGTCACGCAACGAACTTAATTTTTATTCACTTGGATTGACCAAGTTGAGAATGTCGCCAGTCTGTTTCTAGCTTAGAAATGTCAATTGTTTTCTAGTATGTTTACTATATCTAAGTGGTCAATTTAAAGTAAATTGTACGAGTGATAATGTTTTCAGAAATTTTAAAATCCTTAGATGCAAATTTCGCTTTCTCGAATTCAAGTTTCGAATGTCTCCATTTTGTTTCTAACTTAAAAATATGAATTGTTTTCTAGAATGTCAAAAATGCATTATTTTCTAATTCGTTTTAGAAATTTTTAAGAAAATTCCACGATTGATAATGTTTTCACTATATTTATAATCCCCAGATGTAAATTTCGCTTTCTCGAATTCAAGCTTCAAAAGTAGCCGTTTTATTTCTAGCTAAAAATTTTATCAATTGTTTCCTAATGTATTAAAAATGTATCATTACTAAGTAGTTTTGGAAATTTTGTAAATAATTCCAAAAGCGATAATTTTGTTAGCATTTATTGTTTATGGTGGAGGCGTCTACTTTGTTATACATGTTGTTAATATAATAAAAACACTTTTACTTTATGTTTTGATAATGGTAAGTTGAGTTGCCGAAACTATAGTCAACAATAAAAATCCGTGTTATACCAACAAAGTAAAAGTGTTTTTATTATATTTTTAGAATTTTCTTTATTTGAAGATGTAAATTTCGCTTCCGCATATTCAAGTTTCGACTGTCGCCATATTGTTTATAGCTTAAAAATATCAAAATAATTATCTAGTATGTAAAAAATGAATTATTTCTAAGCAGTTTTGGAAATTTTGAAGATAATTCCACGAGTAATAAAGCTTGTAGAATTATTCTAATCCCAACATGTAAATTTTTCTTACTCGAATTAATAATAATATTGATACTTTTATTAGCGGGACATCGCCCTTCAAAAATACAAAATAACTGAAATATACATTTCTAAGAAATAAAGTAATCTTAATCTTTTTGAAAATGTATTTTTTTCAATAACGAACACTCGAGTGCAAAAAATTAAAAATTAATATAAAACAGAAGGATAAAATCCTACAAAAATTCAGATTACTTCACAAGCCGTTGATCTTTTAACATAATTTTGGTTTTTGAATGTGCAGCAATTTTCAGTCGAGTTATGAATTTCTGAAAATGTATTTTCTTGAATGTCGAACTCTCGAGCGCAAAAATTAAAAATTAATATGAATCGCGGGAAAAAATTCTACAAAAATTCAAATCACTCTACACGACGTTGACCTTTCAAAATAAAGTTGGTTTTTGAATATGCAGCAATTTTTAGTCGAGTTATGAATTTTTTTCAATGTCGCAATTTCGAATGCAACATTAATATGAAAAATAACTACATAAAAAATATTACAAAAATTCAATTCACTTCACAAGACGTCGATCTTTCAAAATAATTTTGGCTTTTGAATCTGCAGCAATTTTTAGACGAGTTACGAATTTTTGAAAATGTATTTTTATGAATGACAAGCACTCGAGAGCAAAAAATGAAAATGAAAATGAAACGAATTTTTACAGCACCCTGTAAATTTATTAATAATTAACAGTTTCACTAGTGCGTAATTACTTTATAACTCGAGTTATGTACTATACTTTATCTACAACCATACCTGTATTGACTTAAAATAAGGACAATTTAATTTTCATCTATAATATCCCTAATGCGTCAAATATTACCGATCATTAAAAGGAAAAGTATTCTATTTCTTAATTATTTCATCTTCATCTTGGGGCGATCAACCAGTTAGACATGAATGCACGGCTTATTATAATACATCCCAAAAAAGGGCTCACTACCTGCTAGGGCCAAAAATTTAAAATTCGATCCGGTGGGATAATAAACTTGAATTTTGTAACAAGAATTGGGTAGAATTCTGTGAAAGGGAAGGCATCCGACATGAAATTACGATGGCATACACTCCGCAATGAAATGGCCTGACCTTAACGTTACTTGATCTAGTTCGAGTGGGAATTCAAGAAACTTGGGCTGAGCTAACGTGCGCAGCGGCGTACGTGGGAAACCGTGCGCCAGACACCTACGAGCTATAGGCTGCGACGTATTTGTAAAGGGTGTCTCAGCAAGAATTTGAATTTCGAATTGCGCGCCCATTCCGTGTGTCAATTGTTGAGTCAGCCACGTCTAGTATTTGTTTAATTAAAATATTGACATTTACAATAATGGTGCGTTATGGCTGGAAAGAACGTTTGCTAATAGTGAAAACCCAATTTTACTGTGACGATTCGCAAGTTACGTGATTATTTATATATAAATTTGAAAAGTTTCAGACCTATGGCAATTGTTTTTTATATTTTTAAACCGGAAAAAGGCGAGCAAATGCTGCATTATTATAATCTGTGTTTACGTGTGATTATTTAAAAATTTCGTGAAAAATGTTTTCAGGTTATGATTGAATTATACAGCTGAATCTGTTTTGAGTAAATTTGGAAAGTTTCAAATCAGTGGCGATTGTCTTTATATTTATTTCATCCATAAAAAATGAACAAGTTTAGCATGATCACAAACTGCGTTCTCGTGTGTTTATTTCCAAATTTGGTGAAGGGATGTTTTCAGGTTATGATTCAATTATTGAACAGAATCTATTTTGAGTAAATTTAGAAAGTTTCGAATCAGTGGCGATCGTTTTTATATTTATTTCATCCATAAAAAATGAACAAGTTTAGCATGATCACAAACTGCGTTCTCGTGTGTTTATTTCCAAATTTGGTGAAGGGATGTTTTCAGATTATGATTGAATTATTGAGCAGAATCTATTTTGAGTAAATTTGGAAAGTTTCAAATCTGTAACGATTGTCTTTATATTTATTTCTTCCATTAAAAAAGAACAAGTTCAGCATCACCACAAACTGCGTTCTCGTGTGTTTATTTCCAAATTTGGTGAAGGGATGTTTTCAGGTTATGATTGAATTATTGAACAGAATCTATTTTGAGTAAATTTGGAAAGTTTCAAATCTGTAACGATTGTCTTTATATTTATTTCTTCCATTAAAAAAGAACAAGTTCAGCATCACCACAAACTGCGTTCTCGTGTGTTTATTTCCAAATTTGGTGAAGGGATGTTTTCAGATTATGATTGAATTATTGAACAGAATCTATTTTGAGTAAATTTGGAAAGTTTCAAATCAGTGGCGATTGTCTTTATATTTATTTCATCCATAAAAAATGAACAAGTTCAGCATCACCACAAACTGCGTTCTCGTGTGTTTATTTCCAAATTTGGTGAAGGGATGTTTTCAGATTATGATTGAATTATTGAACAGAATCTATTTTGAGTAAATTTGGAAAGTTTCAAATCAGTGGCGATTGTCTTTATATTTATTTCATCCATAAAAAATGAACAAGTTTAGCATGATCACAAACTGCGTTCTCGTGTGTTTATTTCCAAATTTGGTGAAGGGATATTTTCAGGTTATGATTGAATTATTGAGCAGAATCTATTTTGAGTAAATTTGGAAAGTTTCAAATCTGTAACGATTGTCTTTATATTTATTTCTTCCATTAAAAAAGAACAAGTTCAGCATCACCACAAACTGCGTTCTCGTGTGTTTATTTCCAAATTTGGTGAAGGGATGTTTTCAGATTATGATTGAATTATTGAGCAGAATCTATTTTGAGTGAATTTGGAAAGTTTCAAATCTGTAACGATTGTCTTTATATTTATTTCTTCCATTAAAAAAGAACAAGTTCAGCATCACCACAAACTGCGTTCTCGTGTGTTTATTTCCAAATTTGGTGAAGGGATGTTTTCAGATTATGATTGAATTATTGAACAGAATCTATTTTGAGTAAATTTGGAAAGTTTCAAATCAGTGGCGATTGTCTTTATATTTATTTCATCCATAAAAAATGAACAAGTTTAGCATGATCACAAACTGCGTTCTCGTGTGTTTATTTTCGAATTTGGTGAAGGGATATTTTCAGGTTATGATTGAATTATTGAGCAGAATCTATTTTGAGTGAATTTGGAAAGTTTCAAATCTGTAACGATTGTCTTTATATTTATTTCTTCCATTAAAAAAGAACAAGTTCAGCATCACCACAAACTGCGTTCTCGTGTGTTTATTTCCAAATTTGGTGAAGGGATGTTTTCAGATTATGATTGAATTATTGAACAGAATCTATTTTGAGTAAATTTGGAAAGTTTCAAATCAGTGGCGATTGTCTTTATATTTATTTCATCCATAAAAAATGAACAAGTTTAGCATGATCACAAACTGCGTTCTCGTGTGTTTATTTCCAAATTTGGTGAAGGGATATTTTCAGGTTATGATTGAATTATTGAGCAGAATCTATTTTGAGTAAATTTGGAAAGTTTCAAATCTGTAACGATTGTCTTTATATTTATTTCTTCCATTAAAAAAGAACAAGTTCAGCATCACCACAAACTGCGTTCTCGTGTGTTTATTTCCAAATTTGGTAAAGGGATGTTTTCTGGTTATGATTGAATTATTGAACAGAATCTATTTTGAGTAAATTTAGAATATTTGAACGCTGTGGCTATTGTTTTTTCTAAGTTTACAATACATTTTAATTAATACATCTAATGCTGAGTAACTCAATTGAATCCTAAATAGAGTTACTTGCATTCCATAAAAGCAAAATTGTGTAAACACTAACACTCAATGAATAAATAAAATTAACTACAATTATAGATAAGGTAAACATTCATTTATAGCTTAAAAATCCCCATTCGTATAATTAATTAAAATTGCATTAAATTGCACCCACAAAAATTAAGTTGTCAAACAAAATCTCTTTAAGCAGATTTGATGGCAAACTACTCATACATAAATGTGAACGCACGTTACACAGACTGTTATCTGTAAATGGGAACTAAAGATGGGCTTTTATGTCAGTCAACTCATGAGTTACCCATCTTTAATGGGAATCATTAGAACGAGAGAAAACAACCGGGGATTCCCCGATGTCTGCGCGGTAGAAGAACTTTTTTACCTTCAGTTTCTGACATAAACTACGAAGTATTTGTGTTTAACGGAGACACTTGTAAAATGCTAAGAACGGTAAAAACCGGTATTAGAAAATTATTTATTTCGTTTTCAGCATGAAATCCTATCGTCTGCCAGTTGTAATATAGTTATTGGCTGAACGGCAAAAAGCCTAGGCCAAAAAAACTATTTCGTTTTCGATATTGAACGAAAAATAAAAATTCCGTTTTCATTTCCGTTTTCTTTCTTGTAATTATTTTACTTAATTTAGTCATTTCTTTTTCGCTGTGTTTTTAACCCCGCGAAAACTTTTAGATATTTATTTTTAGTGTTATTTAATGTTTCGTAGTACATTTTATATAATAAATAAAATTCGAATTAAATATATAATGGTGTGTATAACTTAAAATTTTTATTTTCGCGACTATAGTTTCGGCAACATGAACTTGCAATTATCTAACGGATAATTAAAGTTGCCGAAATAATATTTACGCAATATAAAAGTTCAAGTTATAGAAACAAAGTAGTAGTGATTGATTTATTGTTTATCTTTAATCTTCGATATCTCGGTAATAATTGAATTTAAGAGATATGTTTACATGTACTTCCTGTTTATTTTATGCTAGAAAACACATCCCTAAAATAATACCGTGCAATTCTGAAACATCCTGTTTATAAATAAAACTAATTAAATGCAATATCAAATTCTGCATAAATTATTTAGTTTTGCTCTAAAACACACAGGAGAGCCAATATTTGCAAATGTTTAATTTAAGCATGAAATTTCCACGGTGAATATTTCGGCTGAATATTTCATTTCCATTGAATGTATTATTGAATGCATCTGCAACAAGTTCAACATTTTCATTCGATTAAAATTGAATTGAATGAATTTAAAATTGTGTATTGTTTGAAAACAAGAATTTAATTGTTATACCTCATTCCTTTGTACTGCACGATTTGACAGTCGATTTATGTAATTGATGGAAAAAATGGTGATACGGTCATCATGTTACTTTCTCCGATTTTTTGTTTGCATTTAATTCTCGTCGCAGTAGGCTTTGTTTGGGTGATATTTTTGTTGGTTGTAAAAATAACGAATTTCTGTTCAATGTTAAAAAAAAAATTAAGTAATTTCGGCCACGGTTTTTCGACAGTTTGTAATTTTAAAAAATATTTTTGCAATGCCCTTTTTGAGTTACCATTTTTACTTTCTCCGTTACGAAGTACGAGAAAGTATTGTGATCCTGATTTTTTTTTCAATTTTTTTTTTACGGAAATATCCGTTTTAGGGTCCCTAGATGCAATTTCAACAATTTCTGGAAAAAAAAATTGTGTCTGTGTGTTTGTGTGTGTGTGTGCGCTGTATCTCAAAAACTAATAGAGCAATTGATATGAAACTTTAAACATACGTCTTATTTGATAATCCGAAGAACTGAAAAGCTTTTGGTAAAATTTCGTCCACCGAAAGTGGGTGTTTATCTTAACTGTTTTTTTGTTTTTTGACAATATCTCCTTAAATATGAAAAATATCACAATAATATTTAAACAAACATTGAAGACAAAAAATAAATGAACATCTTTTGCTTGAAAACATTTCTCATAAAATCATTTTTATTCGAGAAAAAAATTTATATATTCTTTTAAATTTTTGGTTTATAATTATAAAACGATAATAGTTACAGCAAATTTATGTTAATAATAATTGTAGAGAATGCTAAAATGAACAACTTATAAAGTATAAGTTTTTTTCGGAATCTCTTTAGTTTTTGAGTAAACTAAGTTTTTGAATTTGAAGTATAATTATTCCATCTTTCATAATTTTGACGTTTTAAACGTCAGTTTCATCCGCTCGATGTAGATTTAAAATATGATTTCAATTGAAAATAAACCATGAAAACGTAAATCACCATTTTTTCTTCGTTCCATACTTAAGAAAAATCTATCCCCTAAAATTCCTTCTAAACGTGTTTCTTTTTATTGTATCGTTTCTACTCGTAGCCTCTTTTAGGTGGGGGGTTATGTAGGGTTACTAGGTGCAAGGAACTTCTGAGGATCAAGGCAGTTGTAAAGGAAAACCAGTTTTCGTTACCCAGAATATGGATATATAAAAAATAATAATAACGATTTTTTTTACACTAAACGTGAATAAAGTTCCTGTTCTTCCTTTGAGGAAGTTTTTTATTTATTTAACACCCAGACGTTAAAACTTTAAGCAAATTTATTCAAGGTCGTAGGTAAAGTATAGTACATAGCGTGAGTTGTAAAGCAATTACGCTAATTTTGTTATTTACAACTCTAGTTATGTAACAGTCTATAGTTATAAGTATGCACAAAATCATGATTAGAATAGCATTAGTTTGAAATTCGGTTAATAAAATACCAATTAAAATCACGACCAATTCACTGGCACTCACCGTCCTGCATAATTCATGTAACGCATTTGCTAATTGCACGATAATTAAAAAGCACCCGCACTAATTTCCATATTGAAAACTCACTATATTTCCGTCGTGGAATGAGTGCCGTGACTTGGTATCTGATTCGGCTCGTGAAATTAAACCGTAATTAAAAATTTGTTGAATGCAAAGCGTCATTTATCAAAATTATACGGATATAATACAACATAAAAGAAAACAAAGGGAGCGATCATTAATTATTTTGTCCTATTTTCCCGGGGGGCAATTATTTATTCCTTTGGGATTGGCGTCTTATTAATTTTCAATTAAATTTGCCACGGTTGTGCCCTTCACCTATTAACACGTCAAAGTTTTGTTGTTTTTCTGGTTGTAAATGATTTTACAGCATTAATTGTAATTGAAAATTCAAGGATTTATACATGAGAACATTATTTATTTGTTTATTTTATCCTTTAATGTAAACATGCCAATATCTCCTTAGCAACGAGTAACGTTAAGGTACCTTTAACAACACTGGTGTTAAGAAATTCTTAACAACACTAGTGTTGTTATATATATCTTAACGCAACTCGTTGCTATGGAGATATTGGTAAACAAACATGATTTCACTTTTGACGGTTTTTGTTAAACATTTCTTTTAATTAAAAAAAAAATAAAAATAGAATAAAATAAACCGTGTTACGACACACGTAACGTAATTTGCTTTTACATCACTCGAAAATTTATTTCAAATGTAAAAACCTTCTATAACGTTACTTGTATCGTAAATTACTATTACAACAGTATGTGATTATATAACAATTCCTAATTCTAGTAATCGGATATCGATTCTACGTATTTGTTCGCAAATAAAAGCGCTTAATGTTCAATCTGTAGAAGCTACATTCACAGCCATTCGGAATTGTTTGATTTAAAAACAAATGGATCCTTTAAGCTTGGTGCTGGGTTAATTGAAATTTAATGGAATAAAAATGAAACGGACCTTATTTGCAATGCATTTCTACAGGGAGCACCGATTTCGTCGTGGCCATTTCTCATCCTGTACTCGCGACAGTTTGCATTCACTTGTTTTGATTCACAAATTTTTAAGCGGAATCGTAATAATTCACATCCGCAAATGGGATTTTTTGATTAATAGTTTAAATCCAGACAGACAATTAATTCATGACGTGATACTCAGTTTCGTTTCTGGCGAGGGGTTCAAGGGAACAATTTTCATTCGGGATTTTTAATCCAGGGTAGATCGGGGGAATGCCGCCACCTTAAAGAACTTCAATTTTATCACCATAAAAAATTGTATTTATGAGCTAGATCATTTTTTGGAACATAGTACGCAATCTTAAAAATGTATACAAAATTTGTTATCATTAAATCTTTAAAGGAAATAGTCACAAAAAATTAACTTATTAACCTCTGCACTGTCGCGGTATTACCCAGGGAGCTGGGGTAATCCCGCCACAAACCTGGGGTAATGACACCACTAGCCAATATGACTAAAATACTAAGAAGGAAAATTTATTGAAAGTCTTATATGCAATTAGCATTACAATACAGGAATTGAAAAGCAAAAGAAATGACATTTTTAGTTTATACGAGTGAAAAAACGGTGTATTTTAAATTTATCTGATTTCTTAAAATTTACCTACAAAAATCACAAATGTAGTTTTCAGCTGTATCAGCATCGCTACACTCTGAACGCACCCACTTCGCACAATAAGTGCATCTGTGCCACAGTTCGTTGGTTCCATATTCATTGCATATGGCACAAAGTTGAACGTTTGGATCGCTTAGATCAGAAAGGTCATCATTATCGTTGTCGTCACACAACTTTTTGACGTCGATGTCCTCCTCATCTGAAGATTTTTCAAAACTACAGTCGCTTGCCCTTTTCTTAACAGATTTATTCATTTTCTTTTGCCGTGTTGTCACTGCTTTTCTTTCCTTGCCTTGGATTCAGTTTTAATGGACATTCCCAAAACCTTAGCTGCAGATTTTCTTTTGGCTTGTTCCTTTTTCAATGTCCTTTCCTTTCTTTTAGCTACTGTTTCTTCCAAAACTGTCTTCATTGGGGTTCCCGTTAGAATTGACGAGTGACCTTTTCTTTTAGAACTTTCCGCTGCCAATTTTGGAATTGGTGAAAACTTTTCTAGCGATTGAAGAAACGTTTTTTAATGCACTTCCTGAATGGTCTTTGATGAGCAAGGTTCTACATCCAGTAACCCAACTTCAAAGGTGTTGATCGTATTTCCAAGATTATTTTCTTCACCAGTTTCTTCTAAGATCATCTTTTCTGCCTGTTCTCGATTTTCAGATTCTGTGTCATCTGGATCGTCGATGCATATTGGCTCGAGATTTTGAACAGGGAAGAAATCTTCTTCCTTGACGGTGTTTGAGCTTACTGGAAAGATCCCAGTGCTGCGAAATCCTGATACTCCCTTCTCTATTGTTGCAACTGACATATAAGCGCCATAAAAGATTGATACTATGTCATAAGGAGTGATTTTCTTGTGGGTGCTTGCTGTCATATACTTGTCACACTCCTTATTGAATGCTCTTTTCAGAGGTCCAAAAAATGAGACGTCGAGCGGTTGAATCTTGTGTGAGGTATGTGGGGGATTGAGAGCATGTGAATATAGTTCTCACGACTAAATTAATATCTTTCCAGGGATACGTGGCTCCCATGGTTATCGAGGATAAGTAGAACAGGATCTTCCATCGAGGATTTCACGTTTTTCTGAAAATGCTTGGGCCAATCTAAAAAAAAATTCTCATTGGACCAGCCGTTATGGGAACAGGTATATACTGAACCAGCAGGTCCCCCCTTTCCAACAACATTGACATTCTTTTCCGTGGGTAGATAAACAACGGAGGGATGAATGAGCCAGACGCACTCATACAGCAAACAACTGTGATATTACGCCCCCTCTCTTAACTGGTGATTCCTCCAACTTTCCCCTTAGGTGCAAGGACATGAACAGGCTTTTGAACACTAGATGTTCCCGTTTCATCCATATTGAAAATGCGTGTCGGTTCAAAGGTAGTATGCTTATCCATTAGAGACTAGATTATGATAGAAAATATCAACTTCTTCTTTATTAAAACCCATTACCCTGTTCATGTTTGTTGCAGAGGGCTTCCTTAAAGAAATATTAGGGTTTCTTTTCCGAAAACCATTCACCCAATCCTCTCCGGCCATTCTTGTTGTGCGATTAAAATTGTCTTCTGCCACCTAAAATGCCATACGTCTTAATTCTGTGATTGTAATTCAATAGGATAGGTTTGCCATTGTAAAAACTCTGTCCTTCAATATTTCTTTTTGTTCCCTGTTAAAAACTGGGTTTCTGTCCATGGTAGGAGTCGATGTTTTATTATTTCTTATTCTATCACGAAGAGTCGATCGTGGAATATTGAAGTGTAGAGCAACACTTTTCACTGATTTCCCTGCAAAGCTGCTTTCAAATCTTGCTCAGACCATTTAGCCTTATCGGTAAACCTTTTATGAACTCTAGGCATCTAGAAAATAAATGAAAAAATTGTGTTTTGCGCATTTTCGTTCCTTTAAAAAATTGTTTTTGACCTATACAGTGGAAAGACGCGTCCGGGGGTAATGCCGACACCCTGGAGAGGTGGCGTCATAACCCCGTTCCGATAAGATGGAAGGAACGTAGATTTAAAGACATCAAAACAAACGGAAGTGATCAATATTGTTGATTAAAATGTAGGCTAAAATATCTAGTTAAAGGCTATTCATAGCAAATGCAGGCATTGTAACATCTAAAGATACATACCTCAGCTTATTCAAAGTGGAAAAATAAGATCAAACTTCTTCAAAACAACGTTCGTCACTGTAAAAACAAAACAACGAGCGCAATGGCCTGCCATCCACTCGGGGCATTAGTTGCAGCATCGTTCGCTAGAGGTCAGGAGCTGTCAGGCCGGCTAACCGGTGTCTTTTAATACCGGGAGTGGCGGCAATCCCCCGGTCTACCCTATAGCGTTTCTATGATGGAATGCATGCTATGATTCTTTTTCTTTCTTGTAGTACGAGCATGTGCATCTATTATTTGCAACTTTCTTCTTCTGTTTAGCGTATTAACTAATTTTTCCTAGGCTTAAGTTGACAATAGGTAAAATTGTTTTCTTTAAAATTATTAATTAAAAAAAATAATAATAATAATTGGGCAGAAAGACCTATGGTCGATAGCCCTTGACAGTTCATAATTAATGTAGTATGTAAAAATTAATGTAATAAAATTATGTCTGTCAATAAAGATATTTCATATATATAATAATAATTTTGTTTTCTTTTTTTTTTAATTTTAATTTTTTTTTATTTTATATTTTTATTTTTTTAATTGGTGACGGTACGTAGCCTATTAAAATTGGCCCTTAAAGATTTAAGAAAGTTACTGTTGAACAACGGCTCCGATGCGCTGCGAAGTCGTCCGTGCGGGGCCCTTTAAAATTTAAGAAAGTTACTGGTGACGGACGACGGCGCAGCGCAGCGGAGTGGCCCTTTAAAATTGCGGAAAGTTACTGGTAACGAACGGCGGCTCCGCTTG
Source organism: Ocypus olens (assembly GCA_910593695.2). Classification (NCBI taxonomy): domain Eukaryota; kingdom Metazoa; phylum Arthropoda; class Insecta; order Coleoptera; family Staphylinidae; genus Ocypus; species Ocypus olens. The sequence continues at coordinate 52,169,099 of OU343060.1, forward strand.
TATGTTTTATTCACATGCAAGAACTCTGCATGCATTGCTAACCTCACTTTATGAATCTCTCATAATCTGTTAAACGTGTCGCACTAAGTATTTCTTAATTTGCTGTTTAGAAAGCACTCGGACGTTAAAAGTAAAAGGCTTATTTTCTTTCATTAATTCTTTTCAATTGAAAATTATTTGGTGAGCGTCTGAGAAATGTATATACTTTACAGTCCCGTTTTCGAGGTTTCAAAATGTGACGATCGAAAATTTTGATTTCGATTGTTCCAAAAAAATTTGAAAAAATTATTGATGAAAGCAAGTCATACCCTCTACTGACCTTAATTATTTTGGCCATATTAAAAAAAAAAAAACATTTCTTCTTAAGGGGGCAACAAACCAAAAATGTTCCTATGTAAATATTATAGGGGAATGCTTTGTGAATATAATGGAGCTTTGACAAACTCGGTCAAAACCGAAAGCAAAAAGACTCCCGAAAAATAATCTTGAATCGCCCTCTTTAAAGGCCGGGGCCCCGAAACGGGGGCCCCCAGAGATAAAATAGTTGTCTCTTTTCAACCCTTCCGGCAAGAGGTACCTTTGGTGAAAATTTCAGCGGAATCCATGTCACGCGATTTTCGCTCAAATTTCCGATGAAAAATGAAAAATATGGTGCGACACATACAAAAAATCATAACTCGCGAACGATTACAAAAATCGAAAAAAATCAAAAAATAAATGTTATAGAGCTGTCTTCAATGAAGAGGACAAAGTGGTTTCAAATCATCCGGGATGTGCTGGGAAGGCTTTACGAATTTGTTTCTATAATTTTGAAAGAAGGCCCTGAAGGCCTCAAGGAGGATTATTGGGACAATCAAATTTGCTCAATACATACCTCTTAATAGCTGACATGTTACCTAAACAGGTCATCTCTAATAAGACTTAATTTTGCAGAGTTACGAACAGGTTATTCATATATTCAGGCTACATTTCGTTTTATTGAATTTAGGTCATCTCTATCGGCAGTACCGAAGAGGCTAAAAAAAATAAAACATGATTTTTAATCGTTTTGGGCAGTTTTGAATTGGAGAAAATCAATATTTAAAAAAAATATGCACTTTATGTAAGAATTTTGTATATGTTTTCGATTTTGATTTAATAGTTATTAAAAAATTTAACATTTGAGCTGAGAAAAAAATACGACACCGAAATAGAGGGTGGAAACTAAAAAAAAAAATTTGGTTGCTTTTTCAAAAATCGTATCTCGTTAAGGGGATAACAAATCAAACAGTTTTCGGATGTAAATAATGTAGGCGGATGCTTTGGGAAGAGATCCCGGCACCGACGGATCCTTCAAGAGCAAAAATAAAGTCAGTGGCACCCCTGAAATTTCAAATATAAGGCCGCGGCTCCAAAACGGCTTCAACGATTGTTGTAAAAATTACCAGGGATGTTCTGTTTTTGAGGGGAATCCCTGGAAAAAAATTAATTGAAACATAGTTTTGACACTTTTAAATTTTTTTCGTTTTTTTTTTCACGGGGGGTAGTGGGATAGAGTCAGAGAGACAGCACCCGTGCATCGGTGAGTGTCCGAAAAATTTCCAAAAAATTTGCCTCCGCCCCCTGGGGGTGATTTTTACGTCTCGTCCAATTACTCCGAAACCGGTCTACGTGCGCCGGTGAAACTTGTTGGGGATACGTTGGAGAAATTGACCGTTTTTAGCCGAAGGGGGTTAAAAATTTAGGGGTTAAACTCAAAAATTAAAAAAAGATGAGTCTCTTTGAAATATTTTTTAAAGTCTAAAAAAAAATTGCCGCCACGCTCCCGCTCGCCCGCCAAAAACTTCTCCTCCGTCGCGTTGTTTCGTCATTTAAAAAATCGCCCCGCTTCCGGAGGGGTGTTTTAAAATTTTTGAAAAAATTACAGCTTAAATCTCGTTCGACCCCCTACCTATTTGAAAAGTTTCAACTCTTCGATTTAAATAGAAAAAAATACGTCCTTGATGGAAGCAAAACGAACCCGGGGACCGGGCCAAATGATGGCTTTGGAAAGGTAGAGGGTGATGTTTAAAAAAAAAACAAATCAAAGCACGTTACACTCTCTTCTCATCCTAGAAGTTTGAGCTCTTGGATGTAAATAGAAAAAAATACGTCTGCGAAAGAAACCCCGGAGAGCGGAAAAAAATTTTTGGTCACTTTAAAAAAAATCATAACTCGTTAAGGGAGCGACAAATCAAAAAGTGTGTCGATATAAATAATGTGGGCGGATGCTATGTGACGAGATTCCACCACCGATGGATCCTTCAAGAGCAAAAATAAAGTAAGTGGCGGCGTTTTGGCGAACCCTTGAAATTTAATATATGAGGCCGTTGCTCCAAAAAGGCTCTAACGATTTTTGTAGAAAATGGCAGGGATGTTCCGCTCGTCGAGGAGAGTATCTGAAAAAAAATTGGTTAAAATCGGACAATACGTTTTTGAGTATTGACACTTTCTTTTTTTTGGGTTTTTTATTTCTGGGGAGTGGTGGGGTGGAGTCAGAGGGGAGGCGCTGAGATGGATCGATAGAGCTCTCGGGTGTGCATCAGACCGTGCCGGAAAAATTTCAATAAATTTTGCCTCCGCCTCCGGGGGTGATTTTTACGTTCCGCCACCGTAAACCGAATTACTCCGAAACCAGTCAACGTATGGCGGTCAAATTTGCTGAGAATGCGCAGGATGGGGAAGAAAATATTTTTTGAAAAAATCAAATTCATTTGTCGAAATTAACAATTTTTGACCGAAGGGGGTGGTAAAAATTTAGGGGTTAAACTCAAAAATAAAAAAAAAAATAAGACCGAGAGTCTCTTTGAAATATTTTTTAAGGTCTAAAAACATTTTTCGCCACCCTCCACCTCCGCCGCCAACCGATTTCTCCTCCGGCGCGGTAAAAAAATCGCCCCGGGGGTTGTGATGGTTCCAGAGGGGTGGGAGTGGTCGGGATCGACTCGATCGGCGATCCCCCATAAATTGGGGGCAAAAATTCGAGCGTACTTTTAAACGCACCTTCTGGTGGTGTGGTCCACCCCTTGGGGGTCGGGGTTGATAACCAAAATCTAACAGTTTTCCTCATTTGGCGCCCTCTATACGGTTTCAAAATTTCAACTCTTTGCGACTTTTAGTTTCGGCGCCTCACGTGTAGGGCACTTGCAATCAGGACACGGTGTGTCCGAAAAGTATGGAATATCCCGTATAGCTCAGTAAATATCCAATTTAGAGAAAAAAGTTTTAAATAGAAGTTATTTAACATTCAGTTGTCTAACATCTTGGATATATCAATTTTATTTTTTGCTATAAACAAAAGAGCAACGAATAACTCTTACATTTTTTGAAATGGTAATGCACGTCTTTATTATACTAATTTGACAGAGTTTTTTTTTCTCTTTTCAACGGCATAAAACTTGATTACCTTTATATAAGAAACATTTCAAGAAAAATAAGAAAATGTCTTGGATATTAATTTTTATTTCATTAATCAAATCGTACATGTAGTATTTAAAAAGCGAATTTAGCACTGTCAAATCATGAATGGTTTACACTTTGAATATTTGCTGCGAGTTTAGTTCAATTACATTATTTACTTGTTAAACAATTTGATATTACAAAAAATAAATATCCAAGATATTTTCCTGTTTTTATTGATGTTTTTTTTTTTTTAGACTAGGGTAATCAAGTTTTATGTCGTTGAAAAGAGAAAAAACCTCTATCAAATGAGTATAATAAAGATGTGCCTTGTCATTAATTCTTTTGAGGGTTAAAGCTAATCACATTCATCTAGTAACTGTTGTTTATTGCAATCGTTTATATTATAATTGTTTTTTCAGAAAAAAAAACGTACCTTACACGAATAAATAGAAATTAATGAAACTCATTTTTTATTACCAACCACTAAAACTTGTCGAATCTGCTAATATTCCTAAACGTAAATTAATAAAACCTATTTTTTATTTAATTTATTAAACTGAGCGAATGTCGACCCCATAAAGAAATTGATCTAAAAGGTTAGTTTTTCATATCTAACAAATTGAATATAAGAACGCGCGGGGGGCGAGAAAAAAAGCTGAGCTCTCCAAGAAAAACAAGAAAATAAAACCTTTATGCCGTCATATAACGCTGACAAAATAAAAAATTGAAAAGTTAGTCAAATGATTTATTAGGGTCAATTTGTGCGGGGCCGCAAACATTGAATAACATAATAAAATTTGATTGGCTCACGTAATTCCTTCAATTTGGCCCCGTGGTTTTTATTGCCCACCTAAAGTCGAATTATAATTGGAGTCCAGAAAGAAGAAGAAGAAGTGAAAGGTGAGATGAGGGTTTTCCTAAGGAAGGCAGTGAAATAAAACTTGATGAGGCGTTTTAGTAAAAAAAAAAACGGTACTTAATATGCCGTCTTTATTACACGTGAATGTTTAGTAATTTGATTGGGGGGTCCATTACAGCTGCGGGGGCGAGTTTCCCCTCGCACGGAGCGACCGAGGGAATATGAAATTTATGGTCCAGAAAGCGATGGTGGTGCGGAGGCGCTGAAAAGGGGGATTTTTATTGCACACGCCTGTAAATCACGTACAGAAAGAAGTGTAAAGTGCAAATAAATTACCGACGATTGTTCGTTTGGTCTGGCGATATCGGCTTGGGTAATTAGAGGATCGGACTCCTTCGGCGTTGTTTTGCGTTAAACAATGGGAGTAGGTTAATTTGTGGTGTAGATAAATTAAGCAGTTAAACGAACGACGGACGACGGCGCGGCGCAGCGGAGAGATAAAAAATATTCCAATACAAATATTATAAGGCAATGCTTTGTATAGTCGGGCCGCTAAGAGCTGCCTGTGACTCATCACTTAAAATCGCATGAATCAAGATTTAAGTAAACGTATGTCCGTAAGAAAATTTGGTGCCGCGCTGATTTTCATTGGCGGGATTTTTAAAAATTCTCGCGCACCACCTTATATATTTTCAGACCGGTTTATCATTTGGCAATTTGCGTTCAAAATAATTAAACACGTTAATCAACATATGTTGAGACTGACTTTTTAGCGATTTATTTCTGAGCATGATGAATTAATTAAGTATTAACTCGATCGAAATGAAATCTAAAGCGCAATATAAACAAACTTTTTACGGTTATGTTACTTGACGTAGCGCTCGCGTGTTTTGTGTGTTTATATGAAGCGTGCCAATGCGATGCAAGAGTCTTTACGCTGCCCTATTCTTTAACACGGAGACACAAGTTTCGTCTTTTAATTCATACTGTTTTGTACATGATAGAAAAAGATAGATATAAAATGCAAAGCAATTCTTAGTACGAAAATGCATGAGTCACCGTCAGCTATCAACGAATGAACTATAAATATACTGGAGCTTTGACAGGCTCTTCAATGTCAAAACTAAAAGCAGCAAGACTCGAAAGAAACGCATGTATCGCTCATTTCTCGAGCCAGGGCACAGTAACGGGGGCCCCCAAAGACAAAACGCTTGCCACATTTCAACCTTTCCGGTAAGAGGTATCTTTGGTGAAAATTTCAGCTGAATCCGTGTCATGCGATTTTCACTCAAATTTCCGATGAAAAATTAAAAATGGTGATGTGGCCATCATGTTACTTTCTCCGACTTTATATTTACGTTTTTATGGGTTTACTTTCAATTAAAATCATATTTTAAATGTACATCAAGCGTTGCGTAAACTCGGATGAAACTGACGTTTAAAACGTCAAAATCATGAAAGATGGAAAAATTTTACTTCAAATTCAAAAACTCGGTTAACTCAAACACTATCGAGATTTCGAAAAAAACTTATTCTTTAGAAGTTGTTCATTTTGGCATTCTCTACAATTATTATTTATATAAATTTGCGGTAACTATTATCGTTTCATAATCATAAACCAAAAATTTAAAAAAATTAATACATTTTTTTCTCGAATAGCAATGATTTTATGAAAAATATTTTCAAGCAAAAGATGTTCATTTCTTTGTTTTCTTCGATGTTTGTTTAAATGTTTTTGTAATATTTTTTATATTTAAGAAAATATTGGCAAAAAACAAAAAACAGTTAAGGTAAACGCCCACTTCCGGTGTACAAAATTTTACCAAAAGCTTTCCAATTCTTCAGATTATCAAATAAGATGTATGTTCAAAGTTTCATATCAATTGCTCTATTAGTTTTTGAGATACAGCGCACACAGTCAGACACATACACAGACACACACACACACACACACAGACACAAAATTTTTTTTTCCAGAAATTGTTATTATGGCATCTGGGGACCCCAAAACGGATATTTCCGTAAAAAAAAATTTTGAAAAAAAAAATCACGATCACAATACTTTCTCGTACTTCATAACGGAGAAAGTGAAAATATGGTGCCCTGACACAAAAAAATTAATAACTCGCGAACGATCAGAAAAATTGAAAAAATTTAAAGAATAAATGTTATAGAGCTGTCTCTCATAAAGAGGTTAAAAAAGGTTTAAATCATCCAGGATATACTGGGAAGGCTGTGCGATTTTTTTCCTCTAATTTTTAAGAAGGCCCTCAAAACCACAGGGAGGGCCGTTGGGACGATCAAATTTGTTCAATCCGTGCTACGTCATAGCTGCCACATTACCTAAAAGAAGGGGGTGCAAAAACAATAAAACATGCTTTTAAATCGTTTTAGAAAAATCAGTATTTTAAAAAGTATGCACTTTATGTAAAAATTTTGTATATGTTTTCGATTTGGTCTCAATAGCTATTACAAAATCTGACATTACAGTTGAATTCAATTTTTCCCTTCTACACCCACGCTGAGGAATTTTGGAAATGTCGAGTTAAAAAATAACGGATCACCGTAAATCGTAGACAACACGGTCCTGTATATGACAGTTTAAATTTTAAATTTTTCATTATTTATTTCATTTTTATTTTTTTTTTACTTTCAGTTGTATCCTATGCGATCCCTAAAAGTGTTGAGTTGTTAGACTTGAAAAGAAAAGAAAAACGTCCTTAAAAAAACACGAACCCCAGGGGTGCAAATGGAGCGTACGGATGGTTCCACAAATTTTGAAAAAGTATCATCAGCCATCTCTGAAAGATTCAATTTTTCGACGTCCTTAAGAGAATAAAAACGAAGCCAAGGAGTGCAAATGGAGCGTAAGAGTAGTTCCAAACATTTAAAACAATATCTTCCGCGATTCCTGAAAGTTTCGGCTTTTCGACTTGAAAAGAAAAAATGGTGATGTGGCCATTATGTTACTTTCTCCGACTTGATCGTACCATTTATATTTACGTTTTCATGGTTTATTTTCAATTGAAATCATATTTTAAATGTACATCGAGCGTTGTGTAAACTCGGATGAAACTGACGTTTAAAACGTCAAAATTATGAAAGATGGAAAAATTATACTATTTCGAAAAAAACTTATTCTTTATAAGTTGTTCATTTAGGTATTCTCTACAATTATTATTAACATAAATTTGCTGTAACTATTATCGTTTCATAATTATAAACGAAAAATTAAAAAAAAATTAAAAAAAAATTTCTCGAACAAAAATGATTTTATGAAAAATGTTTTCAAGCAAAAGATGTTCATTTCTTTGTTGTCTTTAACAATTGTTTAAATGATATTTTGCATATTTAAAAAAATATTGGCAAAAACCAAAAAACAGTTAAGGTAAACGCCCACTTCCGGTGTACGAAATTTTACCAAAAGTTTCTCAGTTCTTCAGATTATCAAATGACACGCTCTGGAGGGGTAGAGGGTGTTTTAAAATTTTTGAAAAAAATACCCATTAAGGCTCACCATATTTTTCATCAACCCTAAAAGTTTCAAATCTTCAATTAAAATAGAAAAAAACACGTCCTCGAAAGAAGTAAAACGAATCCAGGGAATCCGTCGTTAGATTCGTGATTTAAAAAGAAAAAAAAAATATTATTATTAAAATTATTTTAAATATTTTGAATATTTTAAATTTTAACTCTAAATTTTATTTTTATTTTTATTTTTATTCTGACATACATCAACATCTTTATTCAGATACTTACATGTATAGAATACACAGTAACGTTTTATTTATATACAAGTTTGTTAGTATGTCTCTGTCTGGGCTAACGACCTTAGGTCTTTCTGCCCTTTTTATTCTGATTTTAATTGATTTATATTTTTATTTATCTTAAATATTTAATCTTTAATTTTTAATTGTTACTTGTTAATTTTAAATTGTAATTTTGATTTTAAATTTTAATTTGCTTTAACATGTTAATTTTAGTAATCAAACTTAATTTTAGTTGTAAATTTTGACGAACACATCCGCTTAAATGTTATACAGTGTGTATCAGCCAAATGGAATAAATTCGATAATAAATAAATGGGGGCGTGTTCGGCAAAACGCTCGGATAAGTCGATTAGTATTTTTAGTTGCGCATTTTTTTAAGCAAAAACTTTTTATACAGGGTGAGTCATGTAGCAGACGCCAATACCAACTTTCTTATTTTAAATGCAACACCCTATATATTATTCAATTTTTGGATTATTCAGAAAATTCTAGACATATTTCATGTACAATGTCCTATATCTATCTTTAACTGTTTTTTTATTTATTAGTTTTTGAGTGTATTGTAGCGAATTTCTGTAATCAAATAATATTCTTTTTTACTTTTTCCGTTACGAAGTACGAGAAACTATTGTGATCGTGAAACGTTTTTCAATTTTTTTTTACGGAAATATCCGTTTTAGGGTCCCTAGATGCCATTTCAACAATTTCTGAAAAAAAAATGTCTGTGTGTGCGTGTCTTTATTTCCAAAACAGTTGAAGATAGGTATAGGACATGGTACATGAAATATGTCTAGAATTTTCTGAACAATCCAAAAATTGAATAATATACAGGGTGTTGTATTTAAAATAAGAAAGTTGGTATTGGCCTCTGTTACATGACACACCCTGTATAAAAAGGTTTTGTTGGAATAAATGCACAACTGAAAATACTAATCGACATATCCCAGCGTTTTTTCGAACACGCCCCCATTTATTTATTATCGAATTTATTCCATTTGGCTGATACACACGGTATGTAACTCAACATGTATATATATAATATTGTAAATGGTGGCATACGTAATAAAGTTTATAATTATTATTATTATTCAATAACGATAAAAAATATTGACCGGCAAAATACGTCAAACGTTTTTAAATACACACGGATTTATATAAAAAATAAAAAAAAAATAAAAATTCAAAACCATCGAAATTTGAACCGCGGACCTTCCGACTACGAAGCGTCCGCGTTTCCATTGCGCCAACACTTAACGTTAATTAAAGGTGTATAAACATACACAGCGGACGTCATTTTTACTTTATCCGTTACGAAGTACGAGAAAGTATTGTGATCGTGATTTTTTTTTCAAAAATATCCGTTTTGGGGTCCCTAGATGCCATTTCAACAATTTCTGGAAAAAAAAATGGTGTGTCTGTATGTGTGTGTGTGTGTGTGCCTGTGCGCGCTGTATCTCAAAAACTAATAAAGCAATTGATATGAAATATTGAACATACGTCTTATTTGATAATCCGAAGAACTGAAAAGCTTTTGGTAAAATTTCGTATACCGGAAGTGGGCGTTTACCTTAATTGTTTTTTGTTTTTTGCCAATATTTTCTTAAATATGCAAATTATCACAAAAATATTTAAACAAACATTGAAGACAACAAAGAAATGAACATCTTTTGCTTGAAAACATTTTTCATAAAATCATTTTTATTCGAGAAAAAATGTCATTATTTTTTTTAAATTTTTGGTTTGTAATTATGAAACGATAATAGTTACAGCAAATTATTGTTAATAATAATTGTAGAGAATGCTAAAACGAACAACTTATAAAGAATAAGTTTTTTTCGAAATCCATTTAGTTTTTGAGTAAACTAAGTTTTTGAATTTGAAGTATAATCTTTCATAATTTTGACGTTTTAAACGTCAGTTTCATCCGAGTTTACACAACGCTCGATGTAGATTTAAAATATGATTTGAGTTGAAAATAAACCATGAAAGCGTAAATATAAATAACTATGATTCTCAAATCGGAGAAAGTAACATGATGGCCACATCACCATTTTTTTTTTGACAGTGCGTCGGTGGTGCCCCGCTGTTGAATTTCACATTTCCCTTCCGTTTACAACATCATATCTCGAAAACTACAAATCGGATCGAAAAACTTTATGAAGATCTTTAATACGGATTAAATAGACGACTGATATGCCCCGCCGTCGGATTTTTAATTTTTGAAAAAAAAAATCGAAAACTTCGTCAAATAATTCCCGGAAATCAATCAAAAATCGTAAACAGTGCGCCCTACGAAAAATATAGCTCTTACCTTTTCGACGCAAAATGCAATTCTTAATAGCATGCCGTTTAAATCGAAGTTTTCGATTTTTAATTTTCGAAAAAAAAAATCGAAAACTTCGTCAAATAATTCCCGGAAATCAATCAAAAATCAACCGTAGATCGTAAACAGTGCGCCCTACGAAAAATATAGTTCTTACCTTTTCGACGCAAAATGCAATTCTTAATAGCATGCCGTTTAAATTTCTCGCGTCGGATTAAAAATGGCCGCTGTAGAATTTTTTTATTGAAATCGGGGGTGGTTTTCTTTCAATAACTCCTCGAGGGTTGGAGATATTGAAAATCCGTAGGAGACATAAAATGTAGAGAGGAGATAGTTCTACAAAACTCTATAAAAATTCAAGTCGTGACTGTAAAGGGGACGCGACCCCGCTCGCACGAAAAAAAAGGGACCTCCGCAGAAAAAGAGTTGCAGCTCGCGAACGGAGAGGAGCACCGGACCCTCCGTGCGTGGCCCTTGCGTCCCATGCATTGGGGATTTTTTGAATCCTCCAGTTCAAAAATCCAGGGAGGAAATAGTTTTGACGCGAACCTCTGCATCGTCAAAAATCGATTTTCAAAAAATCACCCTGTAGTAATTGGGTGACTTGGAAAATCGCGGATTTCATGGGGCCCTAGAGGACTTTTGCTCAGGAAAAAAATATTTTTTTGAGGGGTTGGCAACCCTTTTTTTGAAGCGGTGGTCGGAGGGGGTTTAAATTTTAATAGTCTTGTTCTTGAATTATTTGCGATTTTTCGTGAAAATTTCAACTCTCTACTATAGTTTTTGAGATCTCACACTTTGGGGCTCTTGCGTATAGGAGTATGTAGTAATGGAGTAATGTAGTAATGTAGTAATGTAGTAATGTAGTAATGTAGTAATGTAGTGATGTAGTAATGTAATAATGTAGTAATAACTCTTAAAACGCTAATGAATAACATAAAAATGTTTATGTTTCACGTATACATCAGTGTTTGCTGGCAGTGACTGGAGCGCACTCATTTGTCGGGGGTAATTTAGGGCGAAGGGCCGAAATGCATAAGCGGCAAGACGCATGTATGCGAGTGAGGTTATGTAGGCCGTCGTGCCGGGATGATAAATGAGCGTAAACGCGGTTCAGTAAACACAGAGGTTTTTGCTGTACGTTTTTTCTTCCGCAGGAAACTCCTGCTTCCTCTGGACCCAAACCATTTTCATCCTTACGAAAATAAGAAAGAACAGACCGGAAAGAATCATTGCATACGTTCAGACCGGGGGCGTTCCAGGATCTGACACTTCGCAATATTAAAAATAATCTATACAGCGTGTCCAGTTAGGATATACACAGTTGATTTAATAAAATAAAACTTTCAAATTATTTATTGATTTTATGAACTCAACAATATTCTAAACATAAACTTACCCATCATATCCTGGTAAGTAACAATAATCGAAAATATTTCAACAGTAAAAATTGGTGGTGGCCATCATGTTACTTTCTCCGATTTGATGGTATCATATATAAATTCGCTTTCACGGTTTATTTTCAAGTTAAATCATATTTTAAACGTACATCGAGCGTTGTGTAAACTCGGATGAAACTGACGTTTAAAACGTCAAAATTATGAAAGATGGAAAAATTATAATTCAAATTCAAAAACTCAGTTTACTCAAAAACTAAAGAGATTTCGTAAAAAACTTATTCCTTATAAGTTGTTCATTTCGGCATTCTCTATAATTACTATTAACATAAATTTGCTATAACTATCATCGTTTCATAATTATAAACCAAAAATGTAAAAAAAAGTAATAATTTTTTTCTCGAATAACAATAATTTTATGAAATAATATTTTTAAACACAAGATGTTCATTTCTTAATTGTCTTTAATTCTTCGGATTATCAAATAAGACTTATGTCTAAAGTTTCATGTTAATTGCTGTATTAGTTTTTAAGATTCGGCGCGCACGGACACAGACGCACACACACAGACACAATTTTTTTTTCCAGAAATTGTTGAAATGGCATCTAGGGACCCCAAAACGGATATTTCCGTAAAAAAAATTTTGAAAAAAAAAATCACCATCACAATACTTTTTCGTACTTCGTAACGGAGAAAGTAAAAATCATCTATAAAGAAAAGTTACACACAAAAACATTCTATAAAAATTGTGATGCGGCTATCATGTTACTTTCTCCGATTTGATAGTATAATAATGATTTTAATTTATACGTTCATGCTTTATTTTCAATTTAAATCATTTTTTTTATATGTACATGAGCATTTTTTAAGATCGGATGAAACGTCAAAATTATGAAACATTAAAATTTCAAATTAAACTTCAATGCCTTTTCTTAAATATTGCGCTTAAATTTCTCCAAAATGTATCAAAGAATGTTTTTTTTAAACATGCAATTTCTCATTTTAGCGCTCACATTTCTTAAAAACCAATGTTTCTATCTTTCTCAGGACATCAAAACACAATAAACTTTGATAATTGTTGTAATAGGAAAATCTGCACTTGGTAAGTGACCTTGGTAAGGTGACCTCGGTAAGGTCTCAAAAATTGATCTGGTGTTTTCACAGAACATCAAAATACAATCAATTTTGAATATGTCTTGTAGTGGCAAATCTGCACTCGCCATAATTCATCATCTTTTGGTTTCGCTGCAAATAGCGCGTTTTATTAACTTTGTGCTTAAATTTCTCGAAATATTTTCTCAAGGAGTGTTTTATTTATTTTTTTAAAGAACATAAAAATTCAATCATTTTTGAACATTTTTTGTAATAAACAAATCTGCACTTGTCTGTCATGGTTTTTGCAAAAGTAATCAATCTTAAGTTCTTGCTGCAAAATATGCTTTTCCTAAACTTTGCACCGTAATTCTAGAATGTATCAAATTTTCTTTTTCTATTTTCAAAGAACGTAAATTCAATCAATTTTATAATTTTTGTAATGTGCAAATCTGCATTTGCCATAGTTTTGGCAAAATTCACAATCTTTTGTTCACGCGGCAAAATATGCAATTTTTCATGTTAGCGCTCAAATTTCTTAAAAATAGATGAATCAGTGTAAATTGTTTTTATACAATAAATTTTGAATAATTTTTGTAATATAATAATAATAATAATATATTAATTGGTGCTATTAACTATGGTTTTACACAAGTCAATAGTGTTAACGTGTAAAAGTGAATATTCTTAACTATCCCCGGAAATATTACAAGTACAAACACAAAAATGGGAAAGTCTGCACAAGCCATGGTTTTGGCAAAATTCGTAAAATTTTATTTTCGTTGCCAATAGTGCATTTTATTAACTGGACCCTTAAATTTCTTCAATGTTATTAAAGAATGTTTTCAGTTTTTCAAAGAATGTAAATACAATGAATTTTTAATAATTGTTGTAATGAGCAAATCTGCACTTGCCTAAGTTTTCGGAAAATAAATAATCTATTGTTCACACTGCAAAACATGCAATTTCTAATTGTAGCGCCCAAATTACCCAAAAAATGATTAATAAATATTTCTATATATACAATATCTTTATTTGCAGACAGTACAATATTAAACAAATATAATACATTTAAAATTTACAAAATTATTTCTGCTAAACGGCTATCGACCCGCGGTCTTTCAGCCTAAATATTTCTATTTTTTCATAGAACATCAAAATACAATTAATTTGGAATAATTTTTGTAATGGAAAAGTCTACCGCCGTATTGTCATAATTTTGGCAAAATTCATAAAAAATTATTTTCGTTGGGAATAATGCATATTTTTTTATATATACTAATTGGATAAGAAATGTTTGGTCGCCCAGAAGACACCGCTATAAAGGGGCGTCGGCCGACCGGCACAAAAAATTCGCCCAAAAATATGAAGATTTTGAAAATCGCGTCCCCCGAAACTCACCCTTAAAACGGGGGGGTAGGGTTAAACCTCACCCCTTATCGGGGCCTTATTCGGTAAAATTTTGTTAGTTTTTGCGCGCAGAACCGGTCCCGTCGTTTCGTTTCACCCCCACCCCCGAGGGGATTTTTCAAACGCAGATTTACGATTTTTGCATGTTTTCAAAAAAAAAATATCTCCTCCGTAACCAACGGAGCTGGACGATCCCGGTATGTCTTAAAATAATCTTGAAGAAAATATCTAAAGTTGGTCGGGCCACTTTTTTCAATTTTTGCCCCGTTTCCGAGATATGATTTTTGAAAAACCGGGTAAAATTTTTTTTTTTTAAGGACGTATTTTTTTCTTTTTAAGTAGAAAAGCTGAAACCTTCAGGGATGGCAGAAGGGATAACTGGCCTTTATTGGGAATTTTTTCAAAATATTTGGAACAACCCCTACGCGCCAACCAACGCCACCAACCAAGAGGGTGGTTCGCTTTTCTTCTTTTAAGGACGTGTTTTTTTCTTTTCAAGTCGAAAAGCTACAACTTTCAGGGATGACAGAAGCAATGACTGGCTTTCATTGGGGATTTTTTCAAAATTTTTGGAACCACCCCTACGCACTATTTGCACCCTCTGGGTTCGGTTTTCTTCTTTTAAGGATGTATTTTTTTCTTTTCAAATCGAAAAGCCGAAACTTTCAAGGATGACAGAAGCGATGACTGGTTTTCATTGGGAATTTTTTCAAAATTTTTGGAACCACCCCTACGCACTATTTGCGCCCGCTGGGTTCGTTTTTCTTCTTTTAAGGACGTATTTTTTTCTTTTAAAGTCGGAAAGCTGAAATGTTCAGGGCTGGCAGAAGATATTTTGTCAAAATTTTCTTTTAAAGTCGAAAAGCTGAAACTTTCAGAGATGAAAAAAGCGATGACTGGCTTCCATTGAAAATTTTTTCAAAATTTTTGGAACCACCCCTACGCACTATTTGCGCCCGCTGGGTTCGTTTTTCTTCTTTTAAGGACGTATTTTTTTCTTTTAAAGTCGGAAAACTGGAACTTTCAGGGATGACAGAACATGTTTTGTCAACATTTTTTTAACTACCCCTATGCGCCATTTGCATCCCCTGGGTTCGTTTTTCTTCTTTTAAGGACAATTTTTTTTCCTTTCAAGTCACAAAGCCGAAATGTTCAGGGATCGCAGAGGATACAACTGGCTTAAAAAAAAAATTTAAAAAAATCAATAAAAATGAAATATGAAAACTGAAACATAAAAAATAAAAAATGAAAAATGAAAAATAAAAATTGAAAAATGGAAAATTAAAACTTGAAAATGAAAAATGAAAAATTTAAAATGAAAAATGAAAATGAAAAATGAAAAATGAAAAATAAAAAACGAAAAATAAAAATTAATTTAGAAAAAAATTATGTTTTTCATTGAAAAACAGCGGACCTGTCGATATTCACCAATTACTTTGCTTAAATCATTATAATAGTTGCTATTAGACGCAAATCAACATCAGTAGGCGGCCAAAATGTGATTTGAATGGGACACACTGTGCCGTCGTCCGTTATCAATTTAATCGCTTAATTTTAATGGACCCCGCACGGACGACGGCGCAGCGCAACGGAGCCGTCGTTCATCGCCAGTTACTTTTCTTACATTTTTACATTTTACAATTTCACATAAAGAACACAATTTCACATACATGAAACTTTAGCCTAGGAAAAACTAGTTATTAACTATACACTTTCCTTTGTCCTAAAGACAAATTGTTCATTTTGGCATTCTCCACAATTATTATAAAAATAAATTTGCTGTAAATATTATCGTTTTATAATTATAAACCAAAAATGACAAAAAATAATAACCATTATTTTTCAAAAACCAGACATTTTACGAAAAATATTTTCAAACAAAATATGTTCATTTCTTTGTTGGCTTCAAGTTTTGTTGAAGTACTTTTATAGTATTTTTCATATTTAAGAAAATATTGGAGAAAAACAAAAAACGGTTAAGGTAAACACCCACTTCCGGTGTATGAAATTTTACCAAAAGCTTTTCGGTTCTTTGGATTATCAAATAAGGCTTATGCTCAAAGTTTGATGTTAATTGATGTAGTAGTTTTCGAGATACACTTGAAACATGTATACATTAGAACAGGAATGCATATTGAAATAAATTGTATGCCTTTTTCTCGTATCGTGTAATACAGGAAATCAAATCTTGAACAATAAATTCAATTAAAATAGGACACGCTCTATTTCCATCCTAGATCTAGTATGCGAGCATGCGCATTTTGAATTTATATCGCTCGTCTACGACATAACCTAAAATTGTGGCACGTGAGTTGAGTTTAATAGTCAGTTTACTCAGAAACCAAAGACATTTCGAAAAAACTTATTCGTTATAAGTTGTTCAATTTGGCATTCCTTACAATTATTAATCATGTGAATTTGCTGTAACTATTATCGTTTCATAATTATAAACCAAGAATGAAAAAAAAATAATAATTTTTTTTCTCAAATAAAAATGATTTTATAAAAAATATTTTCAAACAAAACATGTTCATTTCTTAGTTGTCTTCAACATTTACTTGAATGTTTTCGTAAAATTTTCGATATTTAAAAAAAATATTGGAAAAAAACAAAAAACGGTTAAGGTAAACACCCACTTGCGGCGTACAGAATTTTACCAAAATCTTTTTAGTTCTTCGAATTGTCAAATAAAGCTTATGTTCAAAGATTCATGTTAATTGTTGTATTAGTTTTTGAGATACAGCGCGCAGAGACAATTTTTATTTTTGCAGAAATCGTTGGAATCGCCTCTAAGGACCTCAAAACGGATATTTCCGTAAAAAAAATAAAAACATTTTTACGATCACAACACCTTCGTACTTCGTAACGGAAAAAGTAAAAACCAGATTTAATTTCCAATATAACAAGAACTCCTACTTCTATACTATACTTGTCGGCTCTAATTCTTCTCTAAACACATGAATTATTTATACCTTCAAATACTACTTACGTCACCCAAAGCAAGCTAATTCCAGTTAGATCCAGAAATTCAATATTTACCATCCCCCGCATTACCCAAAATTATTGCAGCAGAATTGTAAACAACATAAGATTACCTGCGGATACAATCTTCTAATATAAAAACAGATTAACAACACACATCATATTCCATATACACGGCTGCATAACTCGGAATAACAATACACAAACAGGAAAAAGCCAATAAGAAATAAACGTAATCAAAGTGAGCAAAGCGGCGGGGCTGAAGTTGTGAAGCTTCAAAAACTAAAAGGCGATACGTGTTGTAGGGCATAGCGTGACTAAAAAAAAAACTAGAATAAAAAGAGCAAACGACTGCGGGGAAGAATCGTTAAACACTTGAAAGGATTCCGGCAATCATGCTTTATTCCATTGTATAATCTTACTTAGACGTAACCACGGAAGGAATTCAAAAGTGCGACTCGAAGATAATTAAAACCGGGAAGTCCATAATTATTATCGCGGCGTTAGCCGATATAATAAATGTAAATGGAACGGTGCCCTTATCCAGTGGCATTTAAGATAACGGGCGCTCAGTGGCAGTAAGTATTCAAAAAAGAAAACATTCAAAAATAAGCGAAGGAGATATACACGGGGTCGTGGTGGCAATAACTTTGAACGACGCGACGCTGGCCTCCGTAAGTCTCCATTTTTACCGTTATATAGCCCCGTTTTAGGGCATCATTTCGCATTCTGTACCTTTTTACGCTACAGGCGTAACCGGTTCATATGGACGCATTTGCGCGAAACTCAATTTTGAAAGTGTAATAATAATTTAGCGAGATTGCCTGCTCGAGTGTCGATGCAATGCTTGAAGTTTTGTATTATTGCGGATGTAAGTATACACGGTTGAGCCGGGCAAATTGGTACCTTTTAAAATTCAGAAAGTTAAATGTAATCTTATGGTTATTTAATGATCTAAAGTTAGTTTTTTTAAGCGGAAACTATATTTGATGGTATTTCGAGATAGTAGATTAGTAAATTATGACATTATACAATGGACGGATGATAGTGTTTATACATTATAATAAATATTGTGTTTATTTCACAAATGTACTATTTATCACTTTATCGCATGTAAAATTTGCTTCCAATTCACACCTTAACAGTTTACGCTCAGTGAAACGTGTCGTCGTTTCAATGTCAATAAACGGATTGATATATTTCTGTTTCAATGCAGCATGTCAGTGTGTTATTCGATATTTTATGATATACAGAAATTTCAATAATCACATATATCAACGAATTTTTAAGATACACAGTATGTTTTTTTTTTATCGTGGGCCATAGGATTTTACATGCTAAAAATTATACTTTATGTTAATGTATATTTTATCATTTAATTTTAAAGCAAATTTTAGTTAGTAATATAAATCAATTCTTTTTCTACATGATGGTTTTTTATTGTTTTATTCCATTAAAAAGTGCTTTTTCTCGGAACCGAACGATCGGGATACGCTGCAGAAAAGTTGTCAACTATTTCCATAAAATAAAAATTCCCTGATTTCTTTTAGAAAAATACAACTATTTCCCTGCTGGACAAACCTCTTATAATTACCGTCACAAATTCCACCTGTTCTTCGAAAGTATAAACAGACATTTTCTCGTATAAATTCATTTCATTAATTGCCTCACTAATCAATCTACTTTGATTATTTTTGCTCAGTTATTTATATTAAAATAAATCATTTTTTAATGGAATAATAGTAATTTACGATACTAGTAACGTTATGAAGGTTTTTACATTACGAAATAAAAGTTTGAAAACACGAGCGACGTAGGAGCGAGTGCTTTTAAGGGTAGGGTACCCATCAAATTAGCCGCTCAAGAAATCGAATATATCTTTGTAAATATAAACTTTTTCGAAAAGTTTATTTTGATAACATATTGTATTAAGATCGATTATTATTTCTGTGTTTAAGTTTTGGTTTAATCTTTATTATTAACAAAGTTAGCAACATTTCACTTTAAACAGATAAACTGCAGAACCAATTAAGTAACAACAGTGAAATTTGACTTGTAGCCAACCAATGCATACATCTAGGCAATGAAGTAATTTTAAGGCAAAATCATAGTTAATAAAAAAACTATGAACGAATTAAGAGACAAGTGAAAAATAAAATGATGTTTTTTGTGTCTATTTCAATTAGTATTGGTCAAAACTTGATCAAATTTCCTTACTGTCTAGACAGGAACATAATTGACATATGTGCAAAATTTTCAAATAATCCTGTGGCAACTTTTTAAGATAGTCAATCAGAAAGAAATAAAAAATTGATGCAGATATTTCTTGCAGCGAGTATATTGCTCTTCATCCTAGTACGGGCATTCGGCCACTTGAGCGTGATGGTAGAGTGCGCGGGATTGGGGATACGTTATGATAGGGGAGTTTATTTAGCGCGGCGTTTAAATCGTTCTTACGTGATCGATTTTATGTCACATACATATTCGCCCGCATGCCCAATAACATCGGATGTTACTCATATTTTGCATAACGTCGGCACTTACGCTAATTAGTGTATCGAGTTACAACTGCACTAAAAAAACAAACAAGGGACCGGAGGGCAGGGTACCTGCGACGATTCCGATTTATAACATCTACATACTAGTAATGCGTTCAATAATAGTTATTTAAGCAACAAGGAACGTAAGGACGTATTAACGTTTGAGGTAGGCGAATACGAGCCGAGGCGGAGCCGAGGCTCGTCGCCTGCCGAAAATGTTAATTGTCATTACGTTCCGTGTTGCTTATTAAATTTTTTCCGCTACCGGAAATACAACACTTAAAAAAGATCAGAAAATATTCTAAAATACGGTTTGTAATATTTGGGATTCAAATGTTTATAATCACCTATGCGTCCTATGGCAACCCAGCAACCGAGAAAACAATGTCGAATTTTGTTTGTTTGTGTCAATCCAGTGACAGTTTTTGCGGGCATGAATGCAAACGAAGCTGCGAATGTTGCGTGTTAGAACCTGTTACCGACAAAATCGAAAAAGGTATGTGCCCTGTTACGACTCTTTTAAGCAGTGGTTATTTAAAATGGATACCGATGCTATAGGTATAGATGAAAATGTTTTACTCGCCTATATGTTGGAGCGTTACGTTTCTGTTTATTATTTTCCTAGGTCCGTAAGTAAAAATTAAGTTCCGTCGTCAAGGACAACAAACACCACGAATGTTATCAGCCACTTACGGTACCTGTAACCATAGATGCAATGCGTATTTACATTGTCGGTAGCGGAAAAAATTTATAAATTAATTATGTCATGTATATTTTTAGATACATAGAAGTTGTTGATACCCTCATTATTGAAGAGTAAAAAACGAAGTTGAAAAGTATACAAGCTAATAAGAACAGTCACATAATCGGGGAATTCCAGACATTTTTTATAAATAATTCAAGACCGATTCAGTGACGGCTCGCGGGGTGACTCATGGTACGGCAGAGGTAGCAATACAATAGGTATGGTCGGTTGCAAAGACGGCTGGCGGCGTGACCTATCTGTATTACCATCTCTGCTACCTCGGCCGTACCAGAGTCACCCTGCGAGCCGTCACTGGTCACTGGTCACTGGTCTCCCTGAATATATCAAGGCATCCCCAAATGTATTAGCGTTTAAGAAAAAACTCAAATTGTTTCTAGTAAATGAAACATATTATAATATAAGCGATTTCACTAATGTAAAAGTTAAATAAGTAGTATGTATATAGTTATTCAATTTTTGACGTGTCTAAAATGTTATTACGACTGTAATGCTTCATTCCTGGACAATAAATTTATAGAATACCAATTGGAAATTGTTTTTTTTTTGTTTTGTTTGTTTTTGTCTAACGTTCGGCTGTTTATTATCTATTCCACTAATTTTTTTTATAGAAAACATTTTTAGGTCTATTTTTCAAAAAGTATTTACGCATTGGTATCCCACTATATTCACCACATTCAACATAGTAGCAGAGAAAGATTACGCAGAGTTGACGAGCCTTTACATACATTAATTTTATAAGGTAGAAAGTAAAAAAAAATAATGCATCAGTTTTAAAAACTTTTTAAAGATTACAACTTATTATATATGGCAATATTTTTAAGACTAAAACGAAATAATATAATTTAAAGGACTGAAGGACTCGGTCGATGGCCCTTTCTAACATATGTATGTTTTGTATGTATGTTGGAATAAAGTTCATGTATGTACTATAATTTTTTAATCATGTTACTTTCTCTATTTGAGAGTATAAAATAGGTTTTTCGAATGTTTTGCATTTTCGTCGATTTTTTTCTAAAACAAGTCTGATTTCGAACAAAAATTATTCATTATCTCAAAAAAGTCAAATTTTTTTCTCGAAAATCAAAGAGTTTACGAAATTCATCTATCAACAAAAGATTGTTATCTTAAATAGATGAATAATCATTTTTGTAATAGAGAGAGACAATACATATATTGAGACACTTTTACAAATGACCTCAACAGGCAATTGACCAGAGGATTTTCAGCCTCTGTTTGTAATATTTTTCCTTCTTTTTAAGTCTAAAGTTTCATTTAAAAATGTCTATTAGATTTTGAAACACAGTGCCCATAAAATGACAGACTTAGAGACAGGTCGACATAGCACACGGACATACAGACCATTTTCCAAAAACAATAATTGTTTTCGGGAACCTCAAAATGAATATTTTCATGAACATTTTCAATCTCGAAAAAAATACTGTACGGCGAAAGTTAAAATATGTTTACCATTTTAAATGATGTATAAGTCTATACTCTTTAGAATAGTAGAACACCAAAGTTTTTTCTGGAAACCATGTCCAACTTTGACGATGTCTACGGAGTTGGAAAAATTTTGTCGACTCGATCCACCATAAAGGCATTAAAATTTGATTAGTTCCCTACGCAGGACTCAAAGAACGAAGTTCCTACGACGATTTGGCACCAAGTTATAGGTGTTGAAAGAAAGCTAATTTTGAGGTTTTTCGCACAAACCTCAGTGACTTTTCAACCAAATTTGATGATTCTTTCGGAAAAATATCCCATTTTGGCTCTACTTTAAGGGAGTAAACTCAGATAGGAATGATCCCTTTTCGAACCCTTCAACCCCCGAACAAAAAACACACGTTTTTGGACAAAAAAACGTCTAACTTTGGCAACGTGTACCGAGTTGGAAAAAATGTGTCGACTCGATCCACCAAAAGGGCATTGAAATGTGTTCAATTCCCTACGCAAAACTCAAATAACGCAGTCCCTACGACTACTTAGCACAAAGTTATGGGTGCTTGAAAAAAAAAAAAAGGAATTTTGTGGTTTATTGACTCATAAGTCCGAAGTTTATCGACGAAATTGTTTTCGCTTTCACTAATGAAATTTTCTATACATGTTATTTGAAGTATGCACGAAAATTCATTGTTTTCACGAAATCATGAATATCGCATTTTATACCTTAGAACTCAATTAACAAAAAACTTTGTTTTAGATCAAAAAAGGCTCACCTCTACGATCTCTGTAGGGTCGGAAAAAAATGTGGGCCTAATTCACCACCAAAATTCCAATAAAAACAAACAAATTTCACTGACGGAAAAAAATGAAACACTTGAGATTTGTAAAAATTTAGGTAATTTTTAAATGGCCATAATTCGGCTTCTATCCAACCGATTTCGACGATCTTTTGAGAAATTAAAAGCAAAATGTGTCCTCTTTGAGCAGGTTTATTCCCCACTCAAAAAGAGGGTTGTACCCTCCTTCAAACGAAAAAAATAAAAAACCACAAAATGCACTTTTTTCAAACACCCACAACTTTGTGCCAAATCGTCGTAGGAGCATAGTTTTTTGAGTCGTACACTGGTAATTGAACACATTTCAATGCCCTTTTGGTGGATCAAGTCGACACATTTTGTCCAACTCGGTACACGTTGCCAAAGTAGGACGTTTTTTGCCCAAAAACGTGTTTTTTTTTTTTGTTCGGGGTTGAAGGGTTCGAAAAGAGATCATTCCAATCTGAGTTTACCCTCTTAAAGTAGGGCCAAAATGGGATTTTTTCCCGGAATAATCATAAAATTTTTAAAAAGTCGCTGAGTTATGTGCGAAAAACCTCAAAATGCACTTTATTTTCAAACACCCATAACTTGGTACCAAATCATCATAAGAACTTCGTTCTTCGAGTCCTGCATATGGAATTGATCAAATTTTAATATCTTTATGGTGGATCAAGTCGACAAAATTTTTCCAACTTTATAGACATCGTCAAAGTTGGATATGGTTTTTTGAAAAAACATTTTTTTTCACAGAGGTGCTAGAGGGGGCGGAAGGGGTTACGCTTAAGTTCGCATGCATGACTTTAAAGAAGACACTTCAAAGTTTATCGCCCTCAAAGATTCATCAAAATCGATTAAAAATACGACGAGTTATGGCGGTTTGAATATGGTCGAAATTTCATGAATTTCAAGTGTTTCATTTTATTTTTCCTCGAGTGTATATTTTTGCCAGAAAATGCGCATTACTTTTGTAATGGGCCCATACAACAGATATGGTTTCAAACTACATTATAAAATCTATTGGTAGCTTTTGGAGATTTGTTGTATGACGATAATTAAAATTTCAAGTTATATCCCCAAGAGATTTCTTGGGAATTACTTGCTTACGATTATGTCGGCCTTCAACTGTGTTTGGACGACGCTCGCTAGACCGTGAAATGGTTGGGTTGGGCGGGGTTTGGTGTAAACGCTACAGGAGAAGTGTTTTTTTTTTTATAACTTCTCTCTCGCCACCGATGCAAAAAAATAACCACAATATTCTAATACGCTTCGCACGCTCGCGCTGTAGCGGGGTGCAGACGTATAATAGCCTCTCTCTTTTAGAATCGCAGGCGCAACCTTAAATGTATTTGATACATGGAAATAGCAGTGTTATTTTACCTTCTTTGTAAGCTGGGTTGTCTACAGTCATACCAATTTGATTTAATCCCCCTCTCGCGGGCGTTTACCGTACTTTTGATGGGTACCCTACCGTTAACTGTCGTAAATGCTTGTTGAGCAAGTTGCGACCAGAACAGTGGTTTGTTGCGTGGAGTTATAGCAGCGAGTTGATGAAGCGGCTCTTAAATGCTCGAGCATGACTTTATAAACCGGTGATAAAAGTTTATCATGGCAAGAAAACGTTGAAGAGCTTTTGGATCAGCAGGTTGTGGGAATCACAAGATTGCGTCGACCTTGGACTGCAGGGGTTTTATTCCCAAACCACTGATGCTGTGACCCAAGAAGTTTTATCAGGATTAATTTTGATACCGAAAGAAGCGAGTCGCTCAAAAATTTGGGCTATGTGACGAACATGTTCGCGTTCGTCTTTACTGAAGATGAGAACGTCGTCAATGTACGCGAAGCAAAATGGTAATCCGTGTAAAACCGAGAAAACCTCTGAAACGTCTGGGCGGCGTTTCTCAAACCAAAACTCATCTCAGTATATTCGAATAAGCCGAAAGGTGTTGTGATTGCCGTTTTAGGAATATCTGCAGGATGAATAGGAATTTGGTGGTATGCCTTGACCAGATCGATTTTGGAAAATATCTTACAACCACAACAGTTATACGCGAAATCGTGAAGAAGTGGCAAAGGATACCGGTCTGGAATCGTGATTCGGTTGAGGCCTCGATAATCTCCACATGGGCGCCAAGAACCATCTGGCTTAGCGACCAGATGTGGTGGCGTTGCCCAAGGACTGGAGGAAGGTCGAACGAAGCCGAGTTGTAAAAATTTGTCAAACTCGTCCTTCACAATTTGGATGTATGTGGCGGTAGCCGCCGTGGTTTACTAAAAACAGGAGGTCCAGAAGTTGTTATATGATGGTACACATCATGTTTGGAACAGATCGAAAGGTGTTGATAAATCAGGAAACTGTTGAAGCAATTTTGAATATGGCGAATTTTAAACAGACAGTGAATTTAGTTCTGATGGGCCGAATGCATTCCTTGCAAGACGTTTATGGGCAATGTTAACGGTGATGTTGAAATGCCGAAGGAATTCAGCGTCCAAAATTGAATAGTTAACTTGTGCAAGCACAAAGTTCCATTTCAAATTCACGTCCAGGCCGATATAATTGTTAATTTTAAGTGACCGAACGTTGGTATTGAAGTACCACCACTAACGGTGGTCAGTGAAAATTTTGCGCGACGATGAGTGTTAGCGAAGAGTTAATAATAATAATAATAATAATAAGTAATCTTTATTCTAATATAAATATGAATATACAAAAAATATACATAAATACTTGAATTAGCGTCACAAGGAAATGAATATGCTCTAAGCATCAGGCACATTTCTATAATTTAAATTAAATTCTAAGAACTCTTTTAAATTGTAAGGTTCAATATCTTTCACTAATGTGTGTATTTTTGATTTATATGTTTTCAGACAACGCTCATTTTTTATGTTTGCTGGCAGTTTGTTAAATAATTTAATACAAGTGTAATTCACACCCTTTTCGGTAAGTGAGTATCTGTGTATTGGATAGTTTAGGTTGTCTTTATTTCGAGTGTTGTAAAGGTAAACACCTTTACAATACTTGAGTGTTATCTGAAAAAAAGGTGTTTTTGTTTCCATATAAAAATAAGGCACTCCAGTATATAAATTCCGGTAACCGTTAAAAAATTATTTGTAGCAATGACCTACAAGATGTATCAGTTTTTTGACCCAACATAATCCTAATGATTTTTTACTTTCTCCGTTACGAAGTACGAGAAAGTATTGTGATCGTGATTTTTTTTTCAAAAATTTTTTTTACGGAAATATACGTTTTGGAGTCTCTACATGCCATTTCAACAATTTCTGAAAAAAAAAAATTTGTGTCTGTGTGTGTCTGTCTGCCTGTCTGTCTGTTGTGTGTCTGTCTGTCTGTGTGCGCTGTTTCTCAAACACTAATAAAGCAATTGATATGAAACTTTGAACATACGTCTTATTTGATAATCTGAAGAACTGAAAAGCTTTTGGTAAAATTTCGTACACCGGAAGTGGGTGTTTACCTTAACTGTTTTTTGTTTTTTGCCAATATTTTCTTAAATATGAAAAATATCACAAAAACATTTAAACAAACATTGAAAACAACAAAGAAATGAACTTTTTTTGCTTGAAAACATTTTTCATAAAATCATTGCTATTCGAGAAAAAAATTTATTAATTTTTTTTCAATTTTTGGTTTATAATTATGAAACGATAATAGTTACAGCAAATTTGATCGAATAATAATTGTAGAGAATACCAAAATGAACAACTTCTAAAGAATAAGTTTTTTTCGAAATATCGTTAGTTTTTGAGTAAACCGAGTTTTTGAATTTGAAGTATAATTTTTCCGTTTCATAATTTTGACGTTTTAAACGTCAGTTTCATCCGAGTTTACGCAACGCTCGTACATTTAAAATATGATTTCAATAATCCATGAAAACGTAAATAGTAATTAACGTTATAAGTCCGGGAACACATACTTTACAGTATGAGTGAGACATTTAAAGACGAGGCGACAAAGGAGCCGAGTCTTGAAATTCGAAACGAGTACTGTAAAAAGTGTTCACGGACGAATGTCGTTATGTATTTTATTTCATTCTGTGTCAAATTGCGTTTTAAAGAAACATTGAAATTAATTTAAAAATTACTATAACAGATGCTCCAAATCTAGTTACATTTTCGTAACATGATTAGCAACGGTTGTTTGGCAAATCTTTAATTTGTTTAAATAATTTGTTGTGTCAAAATGAATTCTTATGCAAATTGCCCAGGAATTGTAAATCCTCCAGTAATTGTAAGAAAATCTGAAGAAGCGTGTGCGAAATTAATACCTATTAAGTCTGGTGAAAGGTATCAAAAACAATTCAGTCATTTTTGTGAATGGAAAGCAGAAAATAATGTGATGAAAATTACGGAAGAAGTTATGTTGACCTATTTTTTAGATTTGGTAAGAATTTAAATGATTACATTTATTATTTTATTTGTGAACTAATGTTTTTAGTCTAAGAAAATAGGTGCGTCTTCTTTGTGGCCGAAATATTCCATGATAAAATCAACATTAATTGCGAATGAAAATCTTGACATATCTCGTTTTTCTAAAGTGGTAGCATTCCTGAAAAAACAATCAATTGGTCATGAATCGAAACAATCTAAAACATTAACCCGAGAAGAAATCTATAGATTTATGAAAGAAGCTTGTACTGATAAATTTCTTCTGGCAAAAGTAAGAGGAAATTTTAAATAAAACAAGAAAATATACGAATTTTTTTGAATTTACAGGTTGTAGCTTTGATTGGAGTAGCTGGTGGTTGTAGAAGAGAAGAATTGTACAATATTTCACTAGACGATATCCAGGAAACTCAAACGCAGTTAGTAATTACAATTCCGTGCACTAAGACAAATCAAAGAAGAACCTTTACTGTAATAAACGAAGTAGATGAAATTAAATGTTTGGAGTTATTCAGAAAATACGTATCACTGAGACCAAAAAATGTTAATCATAGAATGTTATTTTTGGGATATAGAAATTCAAAGTGTACTGTACAGAGGGTAGGAATACACACAATTGGAGGGATGCCAAAACAAATTGCACTGTTTTTGGGTCTTCAAGATCCTGACAAGTATACTGGTCATTCGTTTCGGAGAACTTCTGCTACGCTTTTGGCAAATGCTGGTGCTGATTTAGCAGTACTAAAAAGACACGGTGCTTGGAAGAGTTCGTCTGTGGCTGAAAAATACATAGAAGACTCTGTGGAAAACCAAAATAAAATTGCTAGGATGATACTGAATGGAGAAACCTTTGTCGAAGTATCGCAGCAGCAAAACAAAGAAATTATTAATAAAACTAGTTTTAGCAGTAATTTTCCTCCAGTAACTATTGAGGGCAATACAAATTGTACTATTAATCTGAACATTAATATTTAAGTTTAATTGTTAATTTTTATTATACATATATTATGTATTTTTGAATAAATTATTTCTTAAATTTGAATAATTGTTTTTTGCCATGATTAATTTTGTGTTTCCAATAGCAACACTTTACCGGACCGGCCGTTTTTTGTGTTTTCCCGGATTAAAACTGTTGACGTAAAGTATTGGAATTTGACACAGTATGAAATAATATAAATGGCTATGATACCATCAAGTCGGAGAAAGTAACATGATGGCCACATCACCATTTTTTTTTGTATTATGAAAATTTTATTTATGTGAGGCGAACTACCTCAAAGAATGATTCCATATCTGACTATGGACTGAAAATTTGCATAATCCGACAGTTTCAATATATCAAATGAAAGGTGTGGTTTTAAGGTACGTATCATGAAGCCTGCTTTGGCTAATTTTCCTTGCAAATACTCAATATGGAAGTTCCATTTTAGCCTTTCATCAATGCTAATTCCCAAAAACATGGAAGATTGAGAGAACTCTATATTTAGATTACCAATTGTAACATTACTTGGGATTGTAACCATTTCATTTTGCCTAAGAGAAGAATACATTTAGTTTTATTTTCATTCAGCAATAAATATTATTTTTAAACGTAACAGCAGTTACTGCATGTTCCTCATTCCTTATCATATCATCGAATTAATTTCCAACAATACATAAACTGGTGTCGTCAGCATAGCCTACAATTTTTAACCTCGGAGATGACAACTTATAGAGATCATTTATAAAAATATTAAAAAGGAGAGGGCCAAGTACGCTTCCCTGCGGAACTTCCATGACTATATCCAAGGCATCCGACTGCACCTTTTCATCTTTCATTTTTATTTCTACCTCTTGACTTCTATTTGAGAGATAGGATTTATACCAGTTAAAAACAGTACCTCGAAGGCCGTAATTATATAACTTGGATAGAAGTAAATTATGGTTAATACAGTCAAATGCCTTAGACAAATCAAGCAACATTCCACAAGGAACCTGATCCTTTTCCAGAGCACAATGGATGAAATTGGTAAAATCAAATAATGCCGTATTTACATCTTTGTGTTTGGTAAAGTCATGCTTGTTATTTGACATAATATTGAACTTTTGTAAAAATGCTTTGCTTTGTTTTGCAACAACGTGTTCAAAAAGTTTAGAAAAGGTTGATAAAAGACTTATCAGTCTATAATTTTCCATATTACCAGGGTCACCTTTTTTATATACTGGCTTCACGATCGCTAGTTTTAATGCTTGTGGAAAAATACCATTAGCTCGTGATTTATTAATAAGGTAACAAAGAGGTTCACTAATTAAATGAATATTTTTTTCAACAACGACATTAAGAATTCATATTCTCCTGAGCTTTTCTTATTCGGCTTTTCAGAAACTATCCCCTCAACATCACTTACCGTTATTGGTTCACCCCCAAGATGCCAACCTGAGCTCCCGTGTCGATTGAAATTTTGGTCCCAGAATTAGTGTCGCGCACAAAATATAAATGACCTGGAATGATTGCAGAACAATAGGTCTACATTAACCCTGCAATTTCTAGTTGTAATATCTATTGTATTTCCTATCAAATATTCTATTCAAATCATATCACTGTCATTTTGACATATTATTATTTGTTAGTATTCAGAAACATGTGAATATGTTTTTACCGAAACATGCTCAGCTACTAAATTACTAAATAATTTGTAACTTAATTAAGCCGCACATAATTGAGACCCAGAGCGGTTAACTCGGGCGTTATTAATATTTCGCCTGGTCCTGGCGTATTTAATCAGAGTCGGACAGAACCCGTTTTCTTTCATGTTTGTTTGTCATACAGGCGCAGTGAATAATACCGTTTGGATTAAATGTGTTTGTGAAATCTGAAGAGAGCAACTATGCCTTTAAGGAAACATATTTAATTTCGTTGCGATATATATTACGGCAATTTTTTTATAAAAAAGCTAAATATACCGCGTCGGAGATTTTTAACAGAATTTTCAACATCCTTTAAAAAATAATGTGTGTACGTGGAAGCCGGATATATGAAATAGAAACTTTGTGATATGGATATTATTATATGAGTTACAGATTTATATATAACAAAGGATTTTTTGCACGCAACGGGTATTATATCCTGCATAAATTTTTATTTTTATAATGATTTTGATGTGTTGTATTTTTGTTATTGTAAATATTTTATTATTATACTTTAACCCTTTCGCTGCAGCGTTAGGAAAACGCTTGCGGCGTAAGATTGGCCTGGTTGGTCAACAGCAACACAATACGAAAAAGTATATATACCTTAACAGTATGTTTATTGTTTGTGGAGAATTAAAGAACTCGAAAGTGACTTTTCACGAAAAATTAAGAAATGCGTTGACGCGGAAGCGTATCGTAAATATTCGTCTCCAGCAGTGAAAGGGTTAAGTAACATAATACCCGTTGAAATATCGTAACAAAGAAAAAACAAAGATTCCTCAGATTTTGAACAGCTGTAGCGGCTAAACCAAGACTCCAAATTAAACGCGGTTTTCAGATCTGTACTCCTTGTGTATAAATTAGTCGGATTCATTTAAAATTGGCGATTTAAATTTTTTCTTACTTTTGCTCAAAAATTGGTTTTGGAATAATTTCCCGAAGAAACCACTGGTTCGATTCGGGGTTTCTGCATATCACTGGAAAGATCCCTTCCAGACGCCTCAGAAAATGTGCTTTCGCAAGAATAAATGTCAATTTGAAGCCCGTGACGCGTCAGCAAAGAAAACTCGAAAATGGAAAAAATCGAAAAAATCAACTCTTTTAATAATCATCGTAGACCCTTATGTAATACCTTTTTCTTCATCAAAAGAACGTCCCAAAATCAATTGGCGTTGAAAATTTTTATTTAAGGAAAAGTACAAAAAAAATTGCAAATTGTAAAAATCAATTATTTTTCAGATTTTCATCGGCCATAGCGGCTAAACGAAAACTCCAAATTGAACGCGGTTTGCAAATCTGAGCTCCTCGTACGTCAATTAGTCGGATTAGAGATTTTTAATTTTTGACGAAAACATGAAAAAATACACGAGTTGAAACTTTTGTTAAAAAATGCAACTTTCTTAATAATCATCGTTGACTATTGAAGTATACCTTCTTTTCCGTCAGAAAAATGAGAGAAATTGATTGCTGTTAAAAAATTTCAGCTATCTTCAATAGCAAAAAAATTAGCTAGTCACCATGAACATTTTAGAGAATTAAAAAAAAATTGATTTTTCAGACTTTGATCCGCCGTAGCGACTAAACGAAAACTTAATTAAACGCGGTTTTCAAATTTGTGCTCCTAGTGTGTATATTAGTCGGATTCAATTAAAATTGGCGATTTTAAATTTTTGACGAAAATCCTCCTCCCCTTTAAATGAAACAGTTTCTTCGTTAATATCTCACTTTATTTTTTAGTGACGAGTTTCGAAAATCAGCTGATCATTTTCAAACTTAAAGTAAATTAAAATATGTACCGGGTGTTTCTGTATCGGGGTTTTAACACTTTGTAGTATTTATTACGTAAAACGTAATATCATAACGAATACATGAAACAGTTCAGTATGTTGTTACGCATGCGCTAGAAAGTGCTGGCGACTAGTGAACAGAAAACGTTTCGTGGACTGCAGTTTGCATAGGCCGCATCTTTAAGTTCAGATTTAATCCTCCAAGTGAAATACAAAATGGATATCGATATTTATTATAACACATATTTTAGTATAAAACTATTGATAAAACAGCATTTTGTAAGCCTCATTGCACGCACATATTTTGTCTGATAATTGTAGGTAAAGTGTGACCATGCATAAATTAATTAATTAATTAATTAATTATAAATGATTGTGTATGTCGCAGTGAAATAATTTTCATACACAATTATGTTCGGCGGTAATAATGTTAACGGCATTAATAAATTCACCCAATTGAAATAAATTATAGTCAGCAATTGATAATGTTTTGCACCAGGACTATAATTACGTTCACTTGTACAATTTTGTTAATGACAAAATGGAAAAATTAAAATTGTAGCGTAAAAAATAAAAAAAAATGTAATTATACATAATTACCTGTAAAATGTGTTCATTGCAATTGGTGGCTAAAGTGAAATAAATAAATAAATAAATAAAACATACGTATAATTCAGTATTTCGGGTTCCTACAGTTTTTTTTCTACGTCGTTTATAAAATATACAGTTTTTTTCATTAATTTGGATTCATAAAATATTTCATTCTTGAACCATACGAACAGCGCGAAAAAAAGTGCCATAACGGTTCATTTTTTCTTTTCACGCTTTTACGTGAAAAAAAGTGCCGTAGCGGTTAATTTTTTAACGCTACTATAAAATTGTTTGCGAAAAGAGTGTCATGAACGCATCGCAACACGCCGCGAGTTCCGCCGATAAATATCAAACATTCGTTTCCGAACTTGATTATTTTTTTTTTCTTCATTTAAAAAAAGTTTTATTTCTCATAACAAGATTTTATCGAATTAATTTAAAGTTATGGACGTAGAAAAAAAATTATATGAAACTCGATTAAAATTTCGACATAAAAAAATATATCTATAGAAGTTTTTAGTTTTTAGTTTTTGCATTGTGTTTTATTTTATATTTTTCAAACGGATTGTATATTAAGCTAAATTTGTTTTAAAATTTATGTTTTGCTTATATGTATATATACTATTTTGTAATATATCTACGAAAATTCAATTTTTAGGCTGTAATTGTCTGTTGGGAATAAATTGATATTATTATTATTATTATTATTATTATATCTACAACTATTTCAACAGTATAGATTATAAAATAGTTATTTTAGCAACAAGTGAGTAATGCAACTTTTTTTCACTTGTAGGAATTGCCGCAATCTTTCCTACTCGTGAAAAAAGTACTTCTTTACTCATCTTTACTGTTGAAATCGTTGTAGATATATTTTCTTCTGTCGAAATTTTAATTTGTTGTCTTTTTAAACTTGTATAATAATAAACCATTCTAGCGTCGATATGATAATAAGAAAGTTACAACAAACATGTTGAAATCTGTCATTTCAAAAGTCACTGTCACTTTAATATTTCCATTTACAACTTCTGCTAGATTGCTTGGATTGACCTAGAGACCTTCGAGTCGTGCCTAATAAAACTTTTCTTTTTAATAATGGTAACCTTCAAAGTATTATTTATACAGGGTGCGGCATTTATCCTGGGCACCCAAAATATTATGGAAACGAAGATTCGGAGAAAAAAATGGTGACGCATGTAAAATTTTCAATTTCAGTTTGTATCTCTATTATTGAATTTAAAAGGTCAGAATAAAATTAGAATAATCCCTTTGCCCACTAGCATTGTTTTAGAAGTTTTATTTTTGTTTTCTCTTTAGTTTTATAAGAAATATAGCTTAAAAATTGTGAACAAACTAAAATAAAAATCCTAAAACTAGTAGTAGAAAATAGGCTTTAAGAAAGACCTAAAAAAGAGTTCTGAAAAATATTGTCGTGAAACAAAGTTCTGAGAAAGAGTTTTGAAATAAAGTCCTGAACCAAAAGTAAAAAGAAAAGAAAAGACTTACAAAAATGGCCTGAAAATACTCCTGAAAAAATATCCTCAAAAAAATTCCTGCAAAAGATCTTAAACAGAGAGTCCCGAAAATAGAATCCCTGACAATAAATTGCTTAAGAAAGACTCGAAAAAAGTTTTGAAAAGAGATGTCTTTAAAGAAAAAGTCCCGAAAAAAAGTTTTTCAAAAATTGTGAAGAAGTCTTGAAAAAGTCATGAAAAAGGGTCCTCGAAAAAGTCCTCAAAAATGTTCTAAGAAAAGGTCATGAGTAAAAGTTCAAAAAAAATACTGATGAAAAATCCCAGCAAAAAGTCCTGAAAATAAAATCTTGAAAATGGATTCCTAAAAAAGTCTTGAAAACAGTCCAGAAAAATAGTCCTGGCAAAAACTCCTAAAAAAGCCCAGAATGTAAAGCCTTGAGAAAGAGTTTTAAAGAAGAATCGTAAAAAAATGCTGAAGAAAAATCCCAGAAAAAGTCATGAAAATTAAGTCTAGAAAAATAGTTTTGGCAAAAACTCCTGGAATAGTCCAAAATGTAGTCTTGAGAAAAAGTTCTGAAGCAAAATCCTAAAAAAATGCTGATGAACAATTGCAGAAACAAAGTCCTGAAAATAAAATCTTAAAAATGGATTCCTAAAAAAAAAGTCATGGAAATAAAGCCCAGAAAAATAGTCTTGGCAAAAAACTCCTGAAATAGTCCAGAATGTATAGTCTTGAGAAAATTTTTTGAAAAAAAGTCCTAAAAAATTGCTGAAGAAAAATCCCAGAAAAAAAGTCCTGAAAATAAAATCTTGAAAATGGATTCCTAAAAAAAATCATGAAGACAGTCCTGGAAATAAAGTCCAGAAAAATAATCCTGGTAAAAACTCCTGAAATAGTCCAGAATTTAAAGTCTTGAGAAAAAGTTCTGAAAAAAAGTCCTAAAAAATTGCTGAAGAAAAATCCCAGAAAAAAAGTCCTGAAAATAAAATCTTGAAAATGGATTCCTAAAAAAAATCATGAAGACAGTCCTGGAAATAAAGTCCAGAAAAATAATCCTGGTAAAAACTCCTGAAATAGTCCAGAATTTAAAGTCTTGAGAAAAAGTTCTGAAAAAAAGTCCTAAAAAATTGCTGAAGAAAAATCCCAGAAAAAAAGTCCTGAAAATAAAATCTTGAAAATGGATTCCTAAAAAAAGTCATGAAGACAGTCCTAGAAATAAAGTCCTGAAAATAAAATCTTGAAAATGGATTCCTAAAAAAAGTCATGAAGACAGTCCTAGAAATAAAGTCCAGAAAAATAGTCCTGGCAAAAACTCCTTGAATAGTCCAAAATGTAAAGTGTTAAGAAAAAGTTCTGAAGAAAAATCGTAAAAAAATTGCTGAAGAAAAATCCCAGAAAGAAAGTCCTGAAAATAAAATCTTAAAAATAGATTCCTAAAAAAAGTCATGAAGACAGTCTTGGAAATAAAGTCCAGAAAAATAGTCCTGGTAAAACTCCTGGAATAGTCCAAAATGTAAAGTCTTGAGAAAAAGTTCTGAAGACAAATCGTAAAAAAATTGCCGAGGAAAAATCCCTGAAAATTAAGTCCAGAAAAATAGTTTTGGCAAAAACTCCTGCAATAGTCCAAAATGTAAAGTATTGAGAAAAAGTTTTGAAGATAAATCCTAAAAAAATACTGAACAATCCCAGAAAAAAAGGCCTAAAAATAAAATCTTAAAAATGGATTCCTAAAAAAGTCATGAAGACAGTCCTGGAAATGAAGTCCAGAAAAATAGTCCTGGCAAAAACTCCTGAAACAGTACAGAATGTATAGTCTTGAGAAAAAGTTTTGAAGAAAAGTCCTAAAAAATTGCTGAAGAAAAATACCAGAAAAAAAGTCCTGAAAATAAAATCTTGAAAATAGATTCCTAAAAAAAGTCATGAAAACAGTCCTGGAAATAAAGTCCAGAAAAATAATCCTGGTAAAAACTCCTGAAATAGTCCAGAATGTAAAGTCTTCAGAGAAAGTTCTAAAGAAAAGTCCTAAAAAATTGCTGAGGAAAAATCCCAGAAAAAAGTCCTGAAAATAAAATCTTGAAAATGGATTCCTAAAAAAGTCATGAAAGCAGTCCTGGAAATAAAGTCAAGAAAAATAATCCTGGTAAAAACTCCTAACATAGTCCAGAATGTAAAAGTCTTGAGACAAAGTTCTGAAGAAAAGTCCTATAAAAATTGCTGAAGAAAAATCCTAGAAAAAAGTCCTGAAAATAAAATCTTGAAAATAGATTCCTAAAAAAAGTCTGGAAATAAAGTCCTGAATAATAGTCCCGGCAAAAACTCCTGAAATAGTACAGAATGTCTTGAGAAATTTTTTTGAAGAGAAGTCCTAAAAAATTGCTGAAGAAAAATCCCAAAAAGAAAGTCCTGAAAATAAAATCTTGAAAATGGATTCCTAAAAAAGTCATGAAGACAGTCCTGGAAATAAAGTCCAGAAAAATAGTCTTGGCAAAAACTCCAGAAATAAAGTCTTGAGAAACAAGTGAAGAAAGAATCATTAAAAAGCCTTGAAACGGTCCTGAAAAAGCAGGCCTGAAGAGGAAAGTCATGAAAAAACCTGAAATCTCCTAAACAATGAGTCTCAAAAAATCCTGAAAAAGTTCTGAATAAAAAAACTGGAAAAATCTAAAAAAAAAAAATATTCTGAAAAAAAAATCCGGAAAAAAAGTTTTAAAAAGGAACTTCGTGAAAAGTCCCAAAAAACTCTCCAATAAAAGTTCTGAAAATAATATCCCTGATAAAATATCCCTGGAAAAAAATCCTTAAAAAATTGGTGATGTGACCTGTGTAAAACCTTGGTTAATGGCACCAATAAATATATTATTATTATTATTATTATTATTATTATTATTATTATTATTATTATTATTATTATTATTATTATTATTATTATTATTATTATTATTATTATTATCATGTTACTTTCTCCGACTTGATGGTATCATTTATATTTACGCTTTCATCGTTTATTTTCAGTTTAAATCATATTTTAAATGTACATCGAGGGGATGAAACTGACGTTTAAAACGTCAAAATTATGAAAGAGAAAAATTATACTTCAAATTCAAAAACTCAGTTTACTCAAAAACTAAAGCGATTTAGAATAAAACTTATTCTTTATAAGTTGTTCATTTTGACATTATCTACAATTATTATTAACATAAACTTGCTGTAACTATTATTGTTTAATAATTAAAAACCAAAAATTTAAAAAAGTTTTATATCAATTGCTCTATTATTTTTTGAGATACAACGGGCATAGACAGACAAACACACACACACACACAGATACAATTTTTTTTTTCAGAAATTGTTGAAATGGCATCTAGGGACTCCAAAACGGATATTTCCGTAAAAAAAATTTGGAAAAAATTTTCACGGTCACACTTTCTCGTACTTCGTAACGGAGAAAGTAAAAAGGTTTCAAATAAAATGTATGTGACATAAAGGCGCTAATGCGGCAGGCATAAATGTCATCAATTATAAGTAGGTTTTCAAGGTCGTTTCAAGGTCAATTTGTTATTTTAAATGAAAACCTGTAATTTTTAATAAGGAATATGAATCTGCGAATTAGACTTAATAACATTGATCTAAAAAATTGCTTGAAATGCAGCCCTAATCCTCTCCTTTATGTTCTGCACTGTTGTCGGAGCTTCAGCAAATACTTTCTCCTTGAGTAGTCCCCAGAAGGCAAAAGTCAAGAGGAGTAAGATCCGGGATCTTACACCCGCACCTTTGATGCTAATACCGAGGGTAATGCATGAATCACAGTCTGGATTCATCTGAGATTTCAAACAACATGACGGACAAAATTCGTGAAAAAACTATTCAAAAAAGCATTTAAAAAAAAACGTTTTCTACAAAACGTTTGTATTTTTTTCCCGTAGAATACGATCCCACAATAAAACATAGGGGATTCTATTTGAAAAATCAAAGTTGACCATCGTTTGACCTTGAAAATTACCGCCAAGGTTATTTTCATGGCTACGAGCATATGTCCCCCTCCGAACTCTGCAACTTTTATCTAAAAGATTTTTTTGCATTTTGCTCAGGTTTCGGGATATTTGGGGTGGTAGTTTGAAATGGGACACCCTGTATAGTAAACTAGGTATTTTTAGGCAGGCAAGAGGACTTTAAATTTCTATCAAAATATACTGGGCGTTCCATTAAAAAAAAGTTTCTTTACATTTAGCTACTTACATCACAAAAATAGCATTTAATTACTTAAACAAACCTAATTGTTTAAAAATGTAACAGTTCTATTGTTAAAAAAACGCTTCGATAATTTTATTATTTTTCTGTG
Organism: Ocypus olens; assembly: GCA_910593695.2. Taxonomy (NCBI): domain Eukaryota; kingdom Metazoa; phylum Arthropoda; class Insecta; order Coleoptera; family Staphylinidae; genus Ocypus; species Ocypus olens. The sequence continues at coordinate 52,207,187 of OU343060.1, forward strand.
ACTCCTTAAATATTCCTTGTTTTTCACACTAAAAAAAACTGAATAACTCAGAAACGGTTAAATTTAGCCCAATAAAAGTTATTGTCAGTTTAATAAGTATTAAAAACTACGCTTAATAATGTAAACATAAACCTAGTGTTCCATTAAAAAAAAAAAAAAAGTTTGGTTTACCTCTCCGTTGTGGGGAACCATGTATACATAAACATATATAGAGTCGATAATTATCTACAACTTCTATCTTAAATATTTAAGGCCAAAAAGTTACATTCATTAATGAGACACCCGGTACAATGCAGCTGGTTTCCCTAATAATATTTGATTACTAATTGTTTTCCTTCCTATCCACCGTTTCCAATATATTTTCTTGTGGATGTAATGTCCCGTAATTTTAAATATAAAGTAGCTCTTCGTAAAGGAGCAATGTGTTTTCAGTACCACATGCTGATGATGCTGTTTTCTCTTTAGTGGCCATAAACAGGATCATAATTTTATTATCATCTTCCCCGGGACATGCGGCGTTTAGGCAAAAACTGTCGCCATTATATTTTATACTGGAAGTGCCCATAAATGTCCGCGACAAGGAAATCATAGATCATGCCCAGCGGTCCACGCAAAAACCGTCCGGTACACAGTGTCCTCAAATTATTCTAAATTATTCCCAGAACACTTTATAAACCACACTAGAAAAAAAAATTGACTAAATGCAATCAATTTATAAAGTATTCAAATAGAATGATGTATGTAGTACCACCTTCTAATGTTGCTACATTCCTTCTCACTATTTTAGTAGCGAAAAATTTTAAAGCATTGAAATTTACTCGATTTATGTAATAAATGCCGGTCACCAGTGACCCCCCATGACAGTAATTTACAAAACTAGTGTATATAGAAGAAATTTATTACAATAAATATTATAACATTCGTTGATTGCTTCTTGTGTTAGACTACAGCCAGAAATGCAATTTCCTTTTTATATATCCTCTTTGCTCAGGAAAATACCTACGAGATGTTTATAATGCAATCTCCTCCAAAACTTTATTAAAGCATTTTGTATACCTCCTACGAATGCTTCTTTTATATTTAAACCAATGCCGACAACCACAGGAAATCTGTCCATATCCTAAAAATGAGATCTAGTCAACATTGCATTTCTTTGTTGTTACAGTTGTTCCTGACGGGGTGCCTGCTGTCAGTGTGGATAGGGCTGGCTTGGATAGGGGTGGCCCTCTTATAGCCGAATGTACAGCACCACCCGCCTCTCCCGCCCCCAATCTCACGTGGTACGTCAACGATCAAAGGGTGAGTAATCATTATTATAATAACTATTATTTATTTCACGAATAAAGAACAACATTTTTTTTTAATATAATAAACTTGATACAAAAATTAAAGAATAAATAAATTAGAAACAACCTTATTTATTAAATTTATTCAAACATTAAAAAGTCTGTAAGCTTGAATGAATTTAAAGAACGCCTGAAACTGTATTTGATTGCTAATGTTGATCTGTGATATTAATGAGAACATTTGATATATCGATCGAAAACCGGTATTTATTTCGAAACCTATTTATAATATAAATAAATGTAGGAACGACTTGGGGCTTCCAGGATAATCGAACAACGTTTCAAGAAAAAATAAAACATTTATTATTAAAAAGGTACAAGACTGGACTGACGCTCACGCTGAATTGACCGTTTCGCTCGTACCCACAGTACGCCTAAATTAGCGCCAAATTAAAATCTCTAATCAAGCATGAATATCTCATCTAATATAATACCCACCTTGCTACTTAAATGCAAATACATATTATTCGTTTCCTGAAATAGAAGGAATCACAGAAATTCAAGTGATCTGTACTGAAGAAAATTATAAATCCAGCACTGCAAAATGTACTACCCTTTATATCTCCTGGATAAATTATCTAGTGGAGATAGGCAAAACTGCTACTTTTGAATCACGTTGCTACCTGTGATTGCTACCTTCTAATATCAATGATTTTAAACTATGACTATGATCACATCGCAGAAAAAAATATAAAAGACGTAGGAAAAATTCCATTAAAAATCATCCTCTATGGCTAAAGTATCGCTCATTCAAAATCAATTCGGTTTTTCTAAATTTAACAATTTTCAATAGAGATATGGATTTTTGAAAATTTTTGTTTTAATTTTTGAGCACCTGAACAAAAACATCGCAGAAAAAAATATAAAAAGAGCAGGAAAAATTCCATAAAAAATCATCCCCAATGGCCGAAGTATCGCTTATTCAAAATCAATTTGGTTTTTCTAAATTCAACAATTTTCAATAGAGATATGGATTTTTGAAAATTTTTGTTTTAATTTTTTGAGCACCTGTACAAAAACATCGCCGAAAAAATATAAAAAAACACAGGAAAAATTCCATAGAAAATCATCCTCAATGGCCCAAAGTGTCGCTTTTTCAAAATCAATTTGGTTTTTGTAAATTCAACCATTTTCAATAGAGATATGAATTTTTGAAAATTTTTGTTTTAATTTTCAAGCACCCGAACAAAAACATCGCAGAAAAAAATATAAAAAGGGAAGGAAAAATTCCATAGAAAATCATCCTCAATGGCCCAAGTGTCGCTTTTTCAAAATCAATTTGGTTTTTGTAAATTCAACCATTTTCAATAGAGATATGAATTTTTGAAAATTCTTGATTTAATTTTTAAGCATCTGAACAAAAACATCACAGAAAAAAATATAAAAAGAGCAGGAAAATTCCATAAAAAATCATCCTTAATGGCCGAAGTCTCATTTATTCAAAATCAATTTGGTTTTTGTAAATTCAACCATTTTCAATAGAGATATGGATTTTTGAAAATTTTCCTTTTAACTTTTTGAGCATCTGTACAAAAACATCGCAGAAAAAAATATAAAAAGAGCAGGAAAAATTCCATAAAAATCAGTTTTAATGGCCGAAGTATCGCTTATTCAAAATCAATTTGGTTTTTGTAAATTCAATAATTTTGAATAGAGATATGGATTTTTTTAAATTTTTGTTTTAATTTTTTGAGCACTTTAACAAAAACATCGCAGAAAAAAATATAAAAAGAGCAGAAAAATTCCGTAAAAATCATCCTCAATGGCCGAAGTATCGCTTATTCAAAATCAACTTGGTTTTTGTAAATGCAACCATTTTCAATAGAGATATGGATTTTTGAAAATTTTCGTTTTAATTTTTAGAGCACCTAAACAAAAACATCGCCGAAAAAAATATAAAAGGAGCAGGAAAAATTCCATAAAAAATCATCCCTAATGGCCGAAGTATCGCTCATTCAAAATCAATTTAGTTTTTGTGAATTCAACCATTTTCAATAGAGATATGGATTTTTGAAAATTGTTGTTTTAATTTTTGGAGCACTTGAACAAAAACATCGCAGGAGAAATATAAAAAAAGCAGGAAAAATTTCATAAAAAAATCATCCTCAATGGCCGAAGTATCGCGTATTCAAAATTCGTTTGGTTTTTGTAAATTCGTTCATTTTTAATAGAGATATGGATTTTTGATAATGTTTATTTTAATTTTTTGAGCACATGTACAAAAACATCGCCGAAAAAAATATAAAAAGAGCCGTAAAAATCCATAAAAAATCATCCTCAATGGCCGAAGTATCGCTTATTCAAAATCAATTTGGTTTTTGTAAATTCAACCATTTTAAATAGAGATGTAGATTTTTGAAAAGTTTTGTTTTAATCTTTTGAGCACCTGTACAAAAACATCGCAGAAAAAAATATAAAAGGAGCAGGAAGAATTCCATAAAAAATCATCCTCAATGGCTGAAGTATCTTTTATTCAAAACCAATTCGGTTTTTGTAAATTCAACCATTTTCAATAGAGGTATGGTTTTTTGAAAATTTTCGTTTAAATTTTTTGAGCACCTGCACAAAAACATTTCAGAAAGAAATATAAAAAGAGCAGGAAGAATTCCATAAAAAATCATCTTTAATGGCCAAAGTATCGCTTATTAAAAATCAATTTGGTTTTTGTAAATTTAATCATTTTTAATAGAGAAATGGATTTTTGAAAATTGTTGTTTTAATTTTTTGAGCACCTGTAAAAAAGCATCGCTGAAAAAAATATAAAACATGCAGGAAAAATTCTATAAAAAATCATCCTCAATGGCCGAAGTATTGCTAATTCGAAATCAATTTGGTTTTTGTAAATTCAACCTTTTTCAATAGAGATATGGATTTTTGAAAATTTTTGTTTTAATTTTCTAAGCAGCTGTACAAAAACATCGCAGAAAAATGGTGATGTGGCCATCATGTTACTTTCTCCGACTTGATGGTATCATTTATATTTACGCTTTCATGGTTTATTTTCAATTTAAAACATATTTTATTTTTCTCGTAAACTCGGATGAAACTGACGTTTAAAACGTCAAAATTATGAATGATGGAAAAATTATACTTCAAATTCAAAAACTCGGTTTACTCAAAAACTAAAGAGATTTCGATAAAAACTTATTCTTTAGAAGTTGTTAATTTTGGCATTCTCTACAATTATTATTCACTTAAATTTGCTGTAACTGTTATCGTTTCATAATTATAAACCAAAAATTTGAAAAAAATTCATAAATTTTTTTCTCGAATAGCAATGATTTTATGAAAAATATTTTCAAGCAAAAGATGTTCATTTCTTTGTTGTCTTCAAAGTTTGTTTAAATGTTTTTGTGATATTTTTCATATTTAAGAAAATATTGGCAAAAAACAAAAAACAGTTAAGGTAAACACCCACTTGCCGTGTACAAAATTTTACCAAAAGCTTTTCAGTTCTCCGGATTATCAAATAAGACGTGTGTTCAAAGTTTCATACCAATTGCTCTATTAGTTTTTGAGATACAGCGCGCACAGACACACACACACAGACACAATTTTTTTTTTCCGAAATTGTTGAAATGGCATCTAGGGACCCCAAAACGGATATTTCCGTAAAAAAAATTTTTGAAAAAAAATCACGATCACAATACTTTCTCGTACTTCGTAACGGAGAAAGTAAAAAAATATAAAAAGAGCAGGAGAAATTTCATACAAAATTATCCTCAATGGCCGAAGTATAGCTAATTCAAAATCAATTTGGTTTTTGTAAATACAACAATTTTCAATAGAGATATGGATTTTTTAAAATTTTTGTTTTAATTTTTGAGCACCTGTACAAAAACATCACAGAAAAAAATAAAAAAAGAGCAGGAAAAATTCCATAAAAAATCATCCTTAATGGCCACCTGTACAAAAACATCGCAGAAAAAAATTTAAGAGGTGCAGGAAAAATTCCATAAAAAACCATCCTCAGTGGCCGTTGGATCACTTATTCAAAATAAATTTTATTTTTGTAAATTCAACCATTTTCAATAGAGATATGGATTTTTGAAAATTTTCGTTTAAATTTTTTGAGCACTTTAACAAAAACATCGCAGAAGAAAATATAAAACATGCAGGCAAAATTCAATAAAAAATTATCCTCAATGGCCAAAGTATCGCTTATTAAAAATTAATTTGGTTTTTGTAAATTCAACCATTTTCAATAAGGATATGAATTTTTGAAAATTGTTGTTTTAATTTTTTAGTACTTGAACAAAAATATCGCAGTAGAAAATATAAAACATGCAGGAAAAATTCCATAAAAATTGATCCTCACGAAGTATCGCTTATTCAAAATCAATTTGCTTTTTGTAAATTCAACCTTTTTCAATAGAGATATGGATTTTAGAAAATTTTCGTTTTAATTTTTTGAGCACTTGTACAAAAACATCGCTGAAAAAAATATAACAAGAGGAGGAAAAATTCCATAAAAAATCATCCTCAATGGCTGAAGTATCGTTTATTCAAAATCAATTTGGTTTTTTTAAATTAAACCATTTTCAATAGAGATATGAATTTTTGAAAATTTTTGTTTTAATTTTTGAGCACCTGTACAAAAACATCGCAGAAAAAATATAAAAAGAGCAGGAAAAATTCCATAAAAAATTATCCTCAATGGCCATGGTATCGCTTATTCAAAATCAATTTGGTTTTTATAAATTCAATCATTTTTAATAGAGATATGGATTTTTGAAAATTGTTGTTTTAATTTTTTGAGCACCAGAACAAAAACGTCGCAGAAAAAAATATAAAAAGAGCAGGAAACATTTAATAAAAAATCATCCTCAATGGCGAAAGTATCGTTTATTTAAAATCAATTTGGTTTTTGTAAATGCAGCCATTATAGCTGCCTGAGAATCGCAACAGTGTTGCATGGATGCTTATTGGAGGCCTTCTCAACCACGCCCCAGACGTAATAGTCCAAAGGCTCGATAACAGAGGACCAGGGGGGCACATGTTTGGGGTGACGTGGTCGTGAAAATTGGTGGCCAACCATTCTTGGGTTGAATGGGCTGTATGGGCTGGAGCGGAGTCCTGCTGGAAAACATATGAGCTGCCACGTTCTATATCAGTAATCCAGGGCTGCACAACCGTGTTCAACACATCGTTGACTCTGGCACCTTGACAAAAGAAATGTGGAGGTATCCCAGGTTGGTGTACATGACGGTCAGAACCTCCTCGGAACCTCTTCGGGTATTTTACACAGCCACCGATCATTTCGGCGGTTGACCTTCTGATCCTGGACGAAGTTTTTCTCATCCGAGAAGAACCAGAGAATTCCTGGCAGCACCGGATGTTTCAGCTTGTTTACGAGACGCTTGGGTCGGGTCACTCTGTTCGCCTGGGTTCTCGCGGACATGAACTGGCCTCACCGCATCACGTACGTTTTGTAACGAAGGTCTTCATGAACCACACGTCAGACGGTGGTCTCGTCAACCTGCATTTCCCTGCCGAGTGCCCTCATGGATTTTCTTGGGTCAGCCTCGACAGCAGTTTGGACGGAAGCGATGGAATCGGGCGTCCTGCTCCTGTCCGAGCGCCGACAATGTCGTTTCCTGTGGGAAACGGTGTCCATATCACCACTGGTAGCCTCCAGTTCTCTCCGAACTTTGAAGACGAAAGACCGGGCGATTTTCAGGAAGGCGGCGATGTCGGAATTGGTGTGTCCTGCAGCTAACGAAACGATGACTGCATACCTCTTCATTTCCTGGGTTAGTCTTGGTTCTGCCATGGTTACCCGCAACAAAAAGGGGTGTGTTACAATGACGTACAGGATATTATGTCACTTATAATGTGTGTTCTCAAATGATCATTAAAAATATGCGGACCAACTCATTCAACACTTGGTATCTACTAGATATAAAATCACTGTTGTAATCACCTCCTGTCTCATACTGGAGAGTGAAAAATCTTCACCCGATAAAAGTTGCAAGTAGTCGCATACCCTTAACGTTGTTCCATTTTTTATTTCACACAACTACTAGTTGGTACCAACACAACGGACTGTGGAATTTAGGTACATTTATATTACAGCAAACACTAATAAAAAAAGTGAAACACAATGCAATCGACTACAGCGCCGGGCAACGCAAAAAAGTCAGGATTAATTAAAATTCAAATAACATGTGTGACATTTTTAAAGTTCACAAATTGTACACTAGATAATAAACGCATTCCAGCACTGTATTGAATAAACTTTACCAGAAGATTACGTCGCATTTGCAGTTGCTGCTACCAGTAAAGTAAACATAAGTAAACGAGAGGTCGCATTTCTAATTAAAACTGGAAGGAATGCTAAATGCACGTCGCCGGCGACCATTTAACGTATAATTTATTCTCCGGATAGTTAGGTAACCGGAAACCATTTTGATGTTAATTGTGTCGCCGACATTTGCATGGACATGACCAATGATCCCCGCATATGTTACACTCGAATTTGTTCTGTTGTACATTTCTCAAACAAACTACCGAACTAATGCCTAAATGCCCTGTTTAGCCAGTATCTATTTATCACAAACTTGCTCCATTGCTAACCCATTTACCTATATTTCCTATATATATAGACAGACCATAAATATCCTTAAATAATTTCAAAACATAAACCCGCCACGAACGAAAACATTAATATTCATTTAAAGGCTGTAAAGCATATTTTATTATACAAACCGTGGAGTTTAGGTTTTCGCATACTATACGCCCTATAAATACGTGATGCGGCCCATTTTTATCAGCTCGATTTAATGTAGACATGGAGGAACTTCAGCGGCGGAGGCATTGTTTTTATCCCCGGAACACGATAGAAATTTATTATTATCGTAAATAAATTTCGGTGGAAACCTAGCGAAACAAACAGGGAGAAAGTTCAGTGTAGGAAGGGACAATGTTTTTAAAAGGAAGGCCAAGTTGATGCCATTGATGGATTACGATTCGGTTCGACGGTCTTCGCACGCAATGAAAATAGTTTTGAAGGTAATAAATCGATCGGTTGGGACTTGAAAATGTGTTGATTAAATTTGTTCGGTGAAGATATTTTATATTATGCTAGATGATAGGGATGGACGATATTCCACGTACCTGTGATTTTTCACTGGTATTGAAAAATCACAGGTCGTTACTGTTACTAATAAGCGAATTTCCCAGATACTTAAAATCACTGCTATTTAAACTGTGACTTAAACTGTGATTGCTCCTTAAAATCACAACTGTTACCTAAACAGTGATTGATACTTCCAAACTGCGAAAATCTCCAAATGCTCCTCCTTGTTCAGGTGCTCAAAAAAAAAATAAAACAAAAATCCATATCTCTATTGAAAATGGTTGAATTTACAAAAACCAAATTGAATTTGAATAAGCGATACTTTGGCCATTGAGGACGATTTTTTATGGAATTCTTTCTGCTCTTTTTATATTTTTTCCTGCGATGTTTTTGTACAGGTGCTCAAAAAAATAAAACAAAAATTTTCAAAAATTCATATCTCTATTGAAAATAGTTGAATTTACAAAAACCAAATTTATTTTAAATAAGCGTTACTTCGGCCATTGAGGATGATTTTTTATAGAATTTTCCTGCTCTTTTTATATTTTTTTCAGCAATGTTTTTGAACAACTGCTCAAAATAATAAAACAAAAATTTTCAAAAATTCATATCTCTATTGAAAATAGTTGAATTTACAAAAACCAAATTGATTTTGAATAAGCGATACTTTGGGAATTGAGGATGATTTTTTTATGGAAATTTTCCTGCTCTTTTTATATTTTTTTCTACGATGTTTTTGTACAGGTGCTCAAAATAATTATAGATCTTTTAAATATTGTCCAGAGTTTAATCTGTTAGTTAAACATAGTTTTAGTCATTGTGTCTTATTTTACAATTTTACCATTTTTATCTATAAGCGTTTTTAATATGTTATATTGTATTTGATTTTTATTTATACTGCTTAGATCATGTTATTTATCACTTTTATCTATACAAGTTTTTAATATGTTGATGTGTATATTATTTTTTATCTATACTAATTGACTTATGTTTCTCCTATCAATTTAATCAATTAGATTGTAATTTTAGCATTAATTTTAAGATTGATTATTTTATTTCAAATTCAAATTTATTTATATCGAATGACGACTTGTGTAATAAATGTAATACATGTAATACACTAATGAACATCTATCTATCTATCTATCTAATAAAACAAAAATTTTCAAAAATTCATATCTCTATTTAAAATGGTTGAATTCACAAAAACCAAATTGATTTTGAACAAGCGTTACTTCGGCCGTTGAGGATGATTTTTTATGGAATTTTTTCTGCTTTTTTTATATTTTTTCTGCGATGTTTTTGTACAGGTGTTCAAAAAATAAAACAAAAATTTTCAAAAATTCATATCTCTATTGAAAATGGTTGAATTCACAAAAACCAAATTGATTTTGAATAAGCGATCCTTTGGCCATTGAGGATGATTTTTTATGGAATTTTTCTTGCTCTTTTTATATTTTTTTCAGTGATGTTTTTGTACAGATGCTCAAAAAAAGAAAACAAAAATTTTCAAAAATTCATCTCTATTTAAAATGGTTGAATTTACAAAAAACAAATTAATTTTGAATAAGCGATAATTTGGCCATTGAGGATGATTTTTTATGGAATTTTTCCTGCTCTTTTTATATTTTTTTCAACGATGTTTTTGTACAGGTGCTCAACAAATTAAAACAACAATTTTCAAAAATTCAAAATGGTTGAATTTACAAAAACCAAATTAATTTTTAATAAGCGATTCTTTGGCCATTGAGGGTGATTTTTTGTGGAATTTTTTCTGCTCTTTTTATATTTTTTCTGCGATGTTTTTGTACAGGTGTTCAAAAAATAAAACAAAAATTTTCAAAAATTCATATCTCTATTGAAAATGGTTGAATTTACAAAAACCAAATTGATTTTGAATAAGCTTGACTCTGACTATTGAGGATGATTTTTTATGGAATTTTTCCTCCTCTTATTATATTTTTTTCAGCGATGTTTTTGTACAGGTGCTCAAAAAAATAAAACAAAAATATTCAAAAATTCATATCTCTATTGAAAATAGTTGAATTTACAAAAACCAAATTTATTTTGAATAAGCGATAATTTGGCCATTGAGGATGATTTTTTATGGAATTTTTCCTGCTCTTTTTATATTCTTTTCAGCGATGTTTTTGTAAAGGTGCTCAAAAAATTAAAACAGCAATTTTCAAAAATCCATATCTCTATTGAAAAATGGTTGAATTTACAAAAACCAAATTGATTTTGAATAAGCGATACTTTGGCCATTGAGGGAGATTTTTATGGAATTTTTTCTGCTCTTTCTATATTTTTTCTGCGATGTTTTTGTACAGTTGCTCAAAAAAATAAAACAACAATTTTCAATAATTCATTTCTTCATTGAAAATGGTTGAATTTACAAAAACCAAATTGATTTTGAATAAGCAATACTTTGGCCATTGAGGATAATTTTTTATGGAATTTTTCCTGTTCTCTTTATATTTTTTTCAGCAATGTTTTTGTACAGGTGCTCAAAAAATTAAAACAAACATTTTCAAAAATCCATATCTCTACTGAAAATAGTTGAATTTACAAAAACCAAATTGATTTTGAATAAGCGATACTTTGGCCATTAAGGATGATTTTTTATGGAATTTTTTCTGCTCTTTCTATATTTTTTCTGCGATGTTTTTGTACAGGTGTTCAAAAAATAAAACAAAAATTTTCAAAAATTCATATCCCTATTGAAAATGGTTAAATTTACGAAAACCAAATTGATTTTAAATAAGCTATACTTTTACCATTGAGGATGGAATTTTTCCTCCCATTTTTATATTTTTTCAGAGATGTTTTTGTACAGGTGCTCAAAAAAATAAAACAAAAATTTTCAAAAATTAATATCTCTAACGAAAATGGTTAAATTTACAAAAACCAAATTTATTCTGAATAAGCAATACTTTGGCCATTGAGGATAATTTTTTATGGAATTTTTCCTGCTCTTTTTATATTTTTTTCAGCGATGTTTTTGTACAGGTGCTCAAAAAAATAAAATAAAACATTTTAAAAAATTCATATCTCTATTGAAAATGGTTGAATTTACAAAAACCAAATTGATTTTGAATAATCGGTACTTCGGCCATTGGGGATAATTTTTTATAAAATTTTTCCTGCTCTTTTTATATTTTCTTCAGCGATGTTTTTGTACAGGTGCTCAAAAAAATTAACAAAAATTTTCAAAAATTCATATCTCTATTGAAAATGGTTGAATTTACAAAAACCAAATTGATTTTGAATAAGCGATACTTTGGCCATTGAGAATGATTTTTTATGGAATTTTTCCTGCTCTTTTTATATTTTTTCAGCAATGTTTTTGTACAGGTGCTCAAAAAAATAAAACAAAACATATTCAAAAATTCATATCCCTATTAAAAATGGTTGAATTTACAAAAACCAAATTGATTTTAAATAAGCGGTACTTCGGCCATTAAGGATGATTTTTTATAAAAATTTTCCTGCTCTTTTTATATTTTCTTCAGCGATGTTTTTGTACAGGTGCTCAAAAAAATAAAACCAAATATTTCAAAAATTCATATCTCTAATGAAAATGCTTGAATTTACAAAAACCAAATTTATTTTGAATAAGCGATACTTTGGTCATAAAGAATGATTTTTTATGGAATTTTTCCTGCTCTTTTTAAATTTTTTTCAGCGATGTTTTTGTACAGTTGCTCAAAAAAATAAAACAAACATTTTCAAAAATTCATATCTCTAATGAAAATGGTTGAATTTACAAAAACCAAATTGATTTACATTAAGCGATACTTCGGCCATTGAGTATGATTTTTGAAGATTTTTTTCCTGTTCTTTTTATATTTTTTTCAGCGATGTTTTTGTACAGGTGCTCAAAAAAATAAAATAAAAATTTTCAAAAATTCATATCTCTATTGAAAATGGTGGAATTTGCAAAAACCAAATTGATTTTGAATAAGCGTTACTTCGGCCATTGAGGATGATTTTTTATGGAATTTTTCCTCCTCTTATTACATTTTTTTCAGCGATGTTTTTGTACAGGTGCTCAAAAAAATAAAACAACAATTTTCAATAATTCATTTCTTCATTGAAAATGGTTGAATTTACAAAAAACAAATTGATTTTGAATAAGCGATACTTTGGTCATTGAGGATGATTTTTTTATAAAATTTTCCTGCTCTTTTTATATTTTTTTCAGCGATGTTTTTGTAAAGGTGCTCAAAAAAATAAAACAAAAATTTTCAAAAACTCATATCTCTATTGAAAATGGTTGAATTTACAAAAACCAAATTGATTTTGAATAAGCGATACTTTAGTCATTGAGGATGATTTTTTATTAAATTTTTCCTGCTCTTTTAATATTTTTTTCTGCGATGTTTTTGTACAGGTGCTCAAAAAAAAAAAAACAATTTTTTTCAAAAATCCATATCTCTGTTGAAAATAGTTGAATTTACAAAAACCAAATTGATTTTGAATTAGCGTTACTTCGGCCATTGAGGATGATTTTTGATAAAAATTTTCCTGCACTTTTTATATTTTTTTCAGCGATGTTTTTGTACAGGTGCTCAAAAAAGTAAAATAAAAAATTTCAAAAATTCATATCTCTATTGAAAATGGTTGGATTTACAAAAACCAAATTGATTTTGAATAAAAGATACTTTGGCCGTTGAGGATGATTTTTTATGAAATTTTTCCTGCTCTTTTTATATTTTTTTTCTGCGATGTTCTTGTTCAGGTGCTCAAAAAATTAAAACAACAATTTTCAAAAATCCATATCTCTATCTTCTCAACAGATTAGTGCTATTAGGAACGTTCACATGTCTGTGTTATATCTGTCGAGATTCGAGTGACACGTGGAATTAAAAGGAGATTAAAAATGTTCAAGCCACCAGTCCCGTACGAGAAGAGCGGAGCAAAAAGTTTGCGTTATGTTCTTGCATTCACACGAACGTTCCATCGCGCTGGATTGGAACGGGCCAAACAAAGCATGCGGGAGCTGTTGTATCAGTGCCGGGAATATGTTCATTTATAAAAACCAAATGATTTTTCAAGCGTGGTTGCCTTTTTGGATGTCTTCCAGTGGTTCATTTTTACTCTCTGATGAGGGGTTTCAGGACCTAAGGATTGACTTTCCGCATCAGGTTGTATCAGAGTAGAACCTGGAAAATCAGTCTGAAACTGGATATTTTACTTTTAAGTTGTTACTGTAAAGCACTTTCTGTGCTCATTATGTATATTGTATAGGTATAGCCGTTAATCAAGTTTGATTTGATTTGATTTGATTTGATTTGATTTGATTTGATCCATAGTCTCAACTCCATTTACAGCATGTTTACCATTGGGTTCTTTAATACTTCCCACTGGAACATTTTTGACAATTGGTTCTTTATAGTTTTCGAGCTAGCACTGGTAGCCAATTTTATCAGACCACCCGGTATATTATAATTGTTGAAAAAAATATATGTTTCTCGGCGACCTTATTTAAAATTAAATATTTATACAGCCTAAATTTTAATAAACCCCTCACCTGAATATTTCCCCGGAATCCAATTATAATTGCTCAATATTCAATTATTGAAAATTGCCGTTTGATTCCTTTCTAAATTCATTTCCTTTTGGGGCCTACAGTGTCGTAAACGTACACGGTTGATTGAAAATATAATTGAATCGTTGTAGCAAATTCCCACCCTGGCCGCTCTGGCCCTCTTGTCGACTTCAAATTTGATCTTTTTTTTTTGTAGCGTTTCATCGTTATAATTGTATTTTATGTTATACCAAAAAAACAAGGATAAGGATAAGGATAAACATCAATAATATTAATATTGGAATTTTATGGATATATCGTAAATTACTATAATACATCTGCAACAAGTAAAGGATGTCATTTTCAATAATCTAGAAATATTAAAGAGACCGAAAGGAATGTGCCAATACTGTAGTTCGGATACTAGAAGACAACTACGGCACTTAATGGCCCAATTAAATTAAGGCAATAACTCGTACGGTTTGTGCTCGGACAGATAAATTTTCAATCGCGATTCCCCAGCTGTAAACCGTTTCCAATCTATTTGATTCTCCGCTAAATTATATGTTGAAGACATTGTCGCGACTGCGAATCCAAGAATAAATTTCACCGGATATCATATTTTACGTCCTTATTAGAATTGTCAGTGCATCGTCCCCGAAATGCAATCGGAATAAAACATCCAGATCAATATATGCAAATCAAAACCGTATAAAGGACATTGTATTTCCGGGAGACAAAAGGGGAAGATGGTGCCGTCGCTCGCACATGCATGCACTGTAATTTCGTAATGTAAACCACAGCGTCTTTTATCTCCACGCCGGATTTATAAAACGCACCCGGAACCGGGATTAGTGAACGATGATGAATTGCCGGGGGCGAGCAATTTGCGAAATGACGAATTTATGCGCGGAATTCTTAAATTCCCCTCAAGGTGGATGGGTGACGGAGAGTCGGGGAAAATTGGCGGTGTTGTGCAGACTTATCAACGCGTTTCAGGTTTATGGTTCATAAATAATCCCCCGGGTCGGCGGGATGCACTTTGCCGGTGTTATGGTTCATAAAATATTCAATACTTGTTTGCACCCCGGAGTGTATCAATAATTTTATGCTTTTGTTACAAATTGTAAAGCTTTCAGATGCTCGACACCGCAAATGCCGGTTAAATGTGTTTGAAAATTGAGGCATGACTTTGAAAACAATGTAATCCTAATATGTCAACACAATATTTGTAATATGTGTCAGTTGTATATACTTACACTAAGTAAACTTTTACATTAACTAACAAGGTTTTTCCTTCTCCTGAACTTTCCGTGTGTAGTCGTTGTTTATCTAAATTTGTGTGGTTACACATTTATCTTTGCTTGCCGCATTCCTTTAGTCTAATGAGAACTGGTCTTTTCCTGTCTTCTCAAAATCTTCCCTCTGTTTTTGCTTCCATTTTTTTTTTCTTCTTCTTCTGATAAATCCGGAAAAGGTTTCCAAGAATCAAAACGTCAAAAAACATTGCAACAATTTGAAGAAAATGAATGATTTTCAATATCAGAATCCGTAACTGATACTCTCCAAGACCAGAATGAATACGTTGATGAAGAACAGTTAGAAGAGTTGACCTTGAATACAGACCTTGTGCCGTTGAAAATATTATTGAAGAAATTGACGAAGAGCCATATGTTGAACAAAACCATACCTGTTAGAAACTCCTAAATATTTGGGTACAATGGTGAAGCTTGTTTTCATGGAAATTATGCTGGAGCACTAAAAAAATTACTTGTTCCCGAAAATTTCTCAATGATATTATCAACGGCACGAGGTCTGTATTCAAGGTCAACTCTTCTAACTGTTCTTCATCAACGTATTCATCAAGTACAATTATTCAAATTGTGTGGCTATAAGGGATTTACGTGGAACATACGAATTTATGGTAGAAGAGAAAGAAATGAAGGCATGGGATATATGCCTTCAAATTTTCTAATAAAATTATTAGAGAGTCTATAATTTATTGGTTTTGCACAAATTTTCTAATCGTTGAATGCAATTTTCGTTATCTCAAATTTAAGTTTAAAGAATTGTGGTTTTGTTTCTAGCTTAGATATGTCAATTGTTTTGATGAGAAATCAAAAATACAATATTTCTGGATGGATTTGGAAAGTTTCAAGTTAATTCTTCAATTAATCATTTCTGCACAAATTTTCTAATCGTTGAATGCAATTTTCATTAACTCCTGTTTAAGTTTAAGGTGTTGTGGTTTTGTTTCTAGCTTCGATATGTCAATTGTTTTGCTGAGAAATAAAAGATACAATATTTCTTAAGGGATTTGGAAAGTTTCAAGTTAATTCTTCAAATAATTAGTTCTGCACAAATTTTCTAATCGTTGAATGCAATTTTCATCAACTCCAGTTTAAGTTTAAGGTGTTGTGGTTTTGTTTCTGGCTGCGATATGTCAATTGTTTTGATGAGAAATCAAAGATACAATATTTCTTAAGGGATTTGGAAAGTTTCAAGTTATTTCTTCAATTAATTAGTTCTGCACAAATTTTCTAATCGTTGAATGCAATTTTCGTTAACACTAGTTTAAGTTTAAGGTGTTGTGGTTTTGTTTCTAGCTTAGGTATGTCAATTGTTTTGATGAGAAATCAAAGATACAATATTTCTTAAGGGATTTGGAAAGTTTCAAGTTATTTCTTCAATAAATTAGTTCTGTACAAATTTTCTAATCGTTGAATGCAATTTTCATTAACTCCAGTTTAAGTTTAAGGTGTTATGGTTTTGTTTCTGGCTTCGATATGTCAATTGTTTTGTTGAAAAATCAATGATACAATATTTCTTAAGGGATTTGGAAAGTTTCAAGTTAATTCTTCAATTAATAAGTTCTGCACAAATTTTCTAATCGTTGGATGCAATTTTCGTTAACTCCAGTTTAAGTTTAAGGTGTTGTGGTTTTGTTTCTGGCTTAGATATGTCAATTATTTTGATGGGAAATCAAAAATACAATATTTCTGGATGAATTTGGAAACTTTCAAGTTAATTCTTCAGTTAATTAGTTCTGCACAAATTTTCTAATCGTTGAATGCAATTTTCGTTAACTCCGGTTTAAGTTTAAGGTGTTGTGGTTTTGTTTCCAGCTTAGATATGTCAATTGTTTTGATGGGAAATCGGAAATACAATATTCCTGAATGGATTTGGAGAGTTTTAAGTAAATTCTTCAATTAATAAGTTCTGCGCAAATTTTCTAATCGTTGAATGCAATTTTCGTTATCTCTAGTTTAAGTTTAAGGTGTTGTGGTTTTGTTTCTAGCTTCGATATGTCAATTGTTTTGATGAGAAATCAAAAATACAATATTTCTGAATAGATTTGGAAAGTAAGAATAAATTTTAACGGAAATGGGTTCACAAACATTTTGTCTATGTGCCCTTAAATGCCTGTTCGTTACTTCAAATACATCCTGTATTATTATACTTCTGAATAGTTGATTAAAAATAACCATGCGTTCAATTTTTATTCATTGAAATGGCTATTGAAATAATTGTTAAAACGAGTTTTCTTCAAATTACTTTTAATGTGTTAGAAATTGCGATAGTGCGATAGGATTGTAATAGGAAAATATGTTTGTTTTTTTTTAATTACGCATGCAATGACATACAGGTGCTCCAATTAAAAATAAGGAAAATAAATTGCTTTAAAGTTTGGAAAGTTTGACACTAAAGTTTGAACACCCTGTATAATTCATATCAATCAAACTTGGTTAACAGAACTGTCATACCTTATTTAATTAGTATCCTGTAGGATTTTATTATCAAAGCACTATTGCTATTTTTTATTAATTTTTTTAATTAATGGTGTAAAACTGATTTTAATTTATTTATGTAGATATCACTGAATAGATTTTAATAAAATTTTAGGAGTATACAGGTAACAATACAAGGCATCTAAATGAGCAATAAAATATACAGCATGTAATCTAAAAATATTTATCATCATGATGTCACACTTTTTTTATAGAAGACGAGAGGTCTAATGCAGGAACCTGCGTTTACATTCTGGTGAATGCGCCGGGTAACACATGGTTATTTTATTAACTATTTAGAAGTATAATAATAAATAGCAGTAATTATTGTAACTACCAAATATGTTATGTAAAGAAATTGTTTTTTGAGGCCACTTTCAATTTTTATTCATTCATATGGCCACCAGCAAAATTGATAAAAAGAATTTCTGCAAATAATTTTGCGATAAGACTGTATTTTAAGATACAAAAACTCTTCGTTTTTTAATTCCGCATGAAATGACATAAAAAATAAACAGGGGCTCCAATTAAAAATAAGAAACTTAATTTTTCTTTACAGTTTGAAAAGTTTGACATTAAATTTTGGACACCCTGTATAATTGATATCAATCAAACTTGGTTAACGGGACTGTCAAATCTGTTTTAGTTAGTACCTTTAAGAATTTTATCAACAAGACACTATTATTATTTTTTACAAGTTTTTTAAACCAATGATGCAAAACTAATTTTAATTTCTTTTTTATGCGGATATCCCTTAATCGATTTCAATCAAATTTTCGGGTTATGTGGGCGACCATGAAAGGCACTTAAATTAGCAACAAAATATAGAGCATGTAATCTTAAAAGAAATACAGGGTGTATTTGAAATAATGAATAGGCATTTAAGGGTACATACATAAAATATTTGTGAACCCATCTCCGCCAAAATTTATTCGAAAAAAATTTTTGAATTTTCCTAATTTTTCTAGGTTTAAAAAAAAATTGAGAACCGATGCTTTTCTTATTTAATTAAGTCTGCATGGAATGTGTGTTTGTTTATTTAAAACGCCAGATCCGATTTCTTGCCTCCGAAATTTGAAGTGTTATCGCAACGTTTTTTTTTGTAAAAGATAAACAGTCCTCAAGTTCATTAAAGAGCACTCAGATATTTCCTACGCGCTTGTTGTAACTCGATATCTATAGCCGGTGCCGTTTAAAAATTAGATCACTGCCCCAAACATGTTGCGTATTTTCACTCATTAACTTTAATAATTAATTGCGGACTTTTTGTTACAGTTATAAACAAAATAATTGCGAATATTGTTTAAAAATAATATAATCTCTTTGTGGTTGCGAGCCTGTTCGTTATTTCAAATACACCCTGTATAATCTTGACGTCACACTTTTTTTTGGACACCCAATAAAATCAAAAATATTTTCCTGAAAAATGTCCTAGGATACAAGTAAAGTCTACAAAACATCAAAAACCTAACTTAATCAGTAGCTAAGTCGGCTAAGCTTCCGCAATCGACAATTCACAAATGTGGTGCACGCTAATACAGTGGCGTAGAGATCGGCGTTCGCAACATGTTCGCTTTTGTCCAGCCAGCGCGTGCCCATGATAAATAAAATAACGGTTATAATGGTATAAAATAACTAGTTATTAACACGGTTATTTAGTAACCGTTATTTTTAAATAACGGTTAGTGTTACGCTGCGCTTCGCCTCGTTCGTCAAACTTCACACACGCTAGATGTCGGTGCGGTTTTTCTACCGCATTTTTTTCATCACCCTGTATAATTTTTTGCATGAAATCATGGTTGGCTCTATAGTTCGAACCTTCAAGCAAATAATTAAAATGATTTGAATCGTTCAACGTCAATCACTGGGGCAAAAATAAAATTTCACCCAGACCTTGCATTTCAACAAATCTTCAAATATTTCGAAAATGGCAAACAATAGGTATAGGGAGTATTAAAGTAACTCACCTTTATTTGCTCTATATAATTCAAAAACGACAGAAAATACAGGGTGTTTTATTTAAAAAAAAATAAGTTTGGTCTGTAACTTTGTTATGAGACACCCTGTATAAATTTAAATATCTTTAAGGGCGTGCAGCTCACCATTATACACAACTTTTGTATTAAACATTTTTCGAAATTTTGAACAATTAGCACGTGATTGACCGTTCCCAGAGCTCTGAAACACCCTGTATATAACTTAAAACTTAAAAGTAAAATAACAGTTGGTATAAAATAACTAGTTATTTATACTGTTATTTATTAAACGTTGTTTTTAAATAACGGTTAGTATTACTCTACGCTTCTCCTCGTTCGTCAAACTTCAC
The DNA here is from genome assembly GCA_910593695.2 of Ocypus olens. Lineage (NCBI taxonomy): Eukaryota > Metazoa > Arthropoda > Insecta > Coleoptera > Staphylinidae > Ocypus > Ocypus olens. The sequence continues at coordinate 52,227,255 of OU343060.1, forward strand.
ACTCGCTAGAAGTCAGCACATAAAATAATTGCAGTACCCTGTAACTTCACACTCGCTAGATGTCGTTGATTAATAATACTTTATACTTCGTACTGATGAGATAAACGGTTCTTTTCCATTCTGCACTAATTTTCTAATCGTTGAATGCAATTTTCGTTAACTCCTGTTTAAGTTTAAGGTGTTGTGGTTTTGTTTCCAGATTAGGTATGTCAATTTTTTTTTGATGGGAAATCAAAAACACAATATTTCTGAATGGATTTGGAAAGTTTCAAGTTTATTCTTCAATTAATAAGTTCTGCACAAATTTTCTAATGGTTGAATGCAATTTTCGTTAATTCCAGTTTAAGTTTAAGATGCTGTGGTTTTGTTTCTAGCTTATATATGTCAATTTTTTTGATGAGAAATCAAAAATACAATATCTCTGAATGGATTTGGAAAATTTCAAGTTATTTCTTCAATTAATAAGTTCTGCACAAATTTTCTAATCGTTAAATGCAATTTTCGTTATCTCCAGCTTAAGTTTAAGATGTTGTGGTTTTGTTTCCAACTTAGATATTTCAATTGTTTTGATGAGAAATCAAAAATACAATATTTCTGAATTTATTTGGAAAGTTTCAAGTTAATTCTTTAATTAATAAGTTCTGCACAAATTTTCTAATCGTTGAATGCAATTTTCGTTAACTCCAGTTTAAGTTTAAGTTGTTGTGGTTTTGTTTTTAGCTTATATATGTCAATTGTTTTGATGGGAAATCAAAAACACAATATTTCTGAATGGATTTGGAAAGTTTCAAGTTAATTCTTCAATTAATAAGTTCTGCACAAATTTTCTAATCGTTGAATGCAATTTTCTGAAAGGATTTGGAAAGTTTCAAGTTAATTCTTTAATTAGTTAGTTCTGCACAAATTTTCTAATCGTTGAATGCAATTTTCGTTAACTCCAGTTTAAGTTTAAGGTGTTGTGGTTTTGTTTTCAGCTTAGATTTGTCAATTGTTTTGATGAGAAATCAAAAATACAATATTTCTGAATGTATTTGGAAAGTTTCAAGTTAATTATCCATGAATAAGTTCTGCACAAATTTTCTAATCGTTGAATGCAATTTTCATTAACTCCAGTTTAAGTTTAAGGTGTTGTGGTTTTATTTCTGGCCTCGATATGTTAATTATTTGTACATGAACAATAGAGCAATGGTTTTAATATTTTTACAACTACTTAATTTAACACCCTGTGTAATAAAAATATATTTAAATTACAGTTTGTTTATACCTAAGACATTTTTGTTTGATTTTTTTAATGGTGGTAATTTTGACTAACCCTGTATATGTATTATATTATAATAGATTATATAAAGTATAAAACGCAATATGTAAAGAAACACGAATCCAGTGTTTAATTATCAATCAGCGAGCGGTGATTACTACTCATTTAATTCAATTCAGGATGTGTGTGGGTCGTGTCGCCCTAATTGGAAATGATAAACACAAACAATAGTTTTTTTTTGGCGTGGGGATGTATTATTGTCGGTTAAATGGGATGATGGTGTGAATTAGCCCGAGGCCCTTCGGATATCAACATGCAAAACAGGGACTCGTTAACGTACATGGAAATCGCAGCCTAACAGGGGATGAAGGCGCGAAACCATCCATCCGAGCACGGCGAGGACAATGTTCGTTATGCATTTCAACCCTTCGGGCTGTATTCATAACTTTCCTAATTATTGATTCAATTATCGTCCAAGTTTATAATTGAAAACTTCACCTTTATTACGAACGTGACCGCGCGGAAATAGTCCGAAAACGGGAAACAGGAAACGGGAGCCGCTTAATCCTGACAGTGCTCTCGCCCTCTTCAAAATGATGAGGTCTGCGAACACGACATTACACCGATACCGAAAACTTTCCCGTTATTAATTATCGCCGAAATTATTTATGGATTGTGTTTTGTACCGCCCATTTGTAAAAGTTAAATTATTAGGGTGAGCCGTGTAAACCTCTCCCCTAGTCGGGATTTAAATGAGCTCGGCACATAAATACTTTGAATACAATTTGTCACGAATTAAAATGTATATTGCACCTAATTAATCCTTCACAATTCAAATCGATAACCAATTCAGCCATGCCAATTGAAAGTTGAATACAAAACAAAGTCAATTAAAAATTATATCGCATGCAAATTCGGTGCGGATTATAAAGTTACATTACCAGAACGCTTTTTCCATGTACTAAATATATAAAAGCTTTTGGAGATTATTTCGTAAGCAGGCTTATAGCGAATACATTGTGTTGGAATAATAAAAAAAATAAATAAAAGTCCGACGAAAGTTAAAATTTAATTAAATTAAGCGCATTAACCGGATTTGTTATGTTAGCAGTCATATTTGAATTAATTTATAATAAATTTAATTTCGCAACTCTTTGTGCGAACAACGATAAAGGGATTTCAGTTCTGTAAAAGTACATACTTTTTTCTGTAATATGCAAAAAATGTACGAAAACTTGCATTGGAATACAAACTAATGTGGAATGTGAAGGTGGATATAATTAAAACTGTAAGAAGGGAAAGGTAATCTTTTTAAAAGTAAAAAAAAAAAAATAGTGCTTGTCTGTTTCTCAAACTGTAAGCTCGGTCAATCCACGTCAGTTCACCTAGGCCATGTCATCCATTACTTCAGATTTTGATTTTTTTTTAAATGTATAGTTGATAGGACAAAATTATGAAGTAACGCAAAATATCGTCAGTACTTTTCAAGATATTTGGGTTGAAAGTTTATTTTTTCTACTTCTGCCCCCATTCTTTGTGTTTCTTGTGCTGTTTCATAGCAACCCAACTCCGTGAGCTAGCTGGAGGTCATCCAGAGCGATTTTTCGCACCCCGCGCTGCGACCCCCCGTTAATACCGTTAAATAAATTGAATAAAGACGGAAAGTAACGTCAATAAATGAATATTGTAGATGTAGAAACAATGCCAAAGTGGCGAAATCTATTGCCTGAATGCTGCGATGAGACCTGAAAGGTCGAAACCGATCTGTAGGTATTCTGATGGGGGAACAATACTTAATGTTCACATGAATATTGTAGAGTTACGAACAGGTTGAATATTCATATATTCAGGCCACTTTTCTTATTAAATTTTTGAAAAAAACTCTGTCCAATGTGAAATTGGAAGCTGTGGAGCTTTGCACATGACGCTTGCTGTGCTGCAAAAATGAACCAAAATAAGGATATTTCATCGCAGCTCGGATCTACTGTAGTGTAAGATTTCTTGAAAGTAGTGCCGACGACTTCCAACTACATGTCAATTTGGATAATTTTTTGAGCGGCCTTCATCTAAGAAAAGGCTTTCGAGCGCCAGAAACTGTGCGGGAAAACAGAACAAATAAATGTCCTCTCATTACTCAAGCGATAATAAAAACATATCAACGCCGCGAAAGTGAATATAAGAACTATTTGTTCAACAAGTAAGGAAGCGGCACTTTTTGAAGAAAAATAAAAGATATCTTTTTATTTTTCTCGGCGTTGTGTCATCGATGGGCTTTAATTAATTTCAGTGTCGCTCAAAACGTTGCATTGAGTAGATGTTTTGTGCACACACCCGAAAGGGCTAAAATGATTTTATAATAAAACACTCTTACTTTGCTGGTATAACACAAATTTTATTTTATTGTTGACTATAGTTTCGGCAACTCAACTTGCCATTAACAAAACATAAAGTGTTTGAAGTTTATTATATTTACAACATGTATAACGAAGTAAAAGCCTCCACCATAAACAAAATTATTTTACGCCGCTGCTGTTAAAGTACTTAAAAAGTCGAAGAAGTTCGTTGTGCACCCACTGCACCGGTATACACAATGAAGAAAACGTCGATGACCTTCCAGACTACGGGAAAACGACATCAACGCCCAAGATTTGGCTGCTTGAAGAATTTGAACGCAAAGAAGATGGCCCAAATTTACAATAGTGACCTCCAAAGATCAGCCAACTAGATGTTTGGATCCAATAACAAAGATTGGGTCTTACCAGAGGACAACGACCCGAAACACCGTTGTCGCCTCTGCAGAGCCTTGGCAACACCTTCGAAAACGACCTCTTTGAGATTTCTCCGGGCCATAAAACATGTTTTTCTCTATTCCTACGGCTTAAGGCAACATTTAAAAAAAAAAAACTCTGGAGTGGCCTTAACCCCTTGGAGCTACAGAGGGATGCCTTGGCAAAATCTTCGAAAACGACCTCTTTGAGATTTCTACGGGTTATGAAATTGTTTTTTTTTTCTTATTCTTAAGGCTATATATTATCAAGAAAATAAAACGTCAGCTTGAAAGTTCTGGAGGAACACCCCTCTCAGTATTCAATATAATTGATTTTGCTCCATTTAGGCTGGTATATTGTTTCCTGTTTGTAAGACATGATGAAATTAATTCACAACTGTTAGGACTGAACTGAAGGTGTTTAAGCTTATCTATTAATATTTCTGGTGATACACAATCGAAAGCCGTACTTATGTCGCAGAATAGTTGTACTGAATACAATGCAAGTAACTGTCTTTGATAATATAATTAAATTTTGCAATCAATTTCGATTACTAGTCTTCGTCGACTACAAATACTAATTACCCAACATAACATGCACACAAAACGAAAAACCCGGCGAATAATTACAAGACACTGTAATACGTATCTTTTTGCTCATTTCGTAGCAATTACTCCCCTTTGTCGGTGTTTCCGTTAATTATTCGTAATTAAATTGTCGGCGGTATCGATCTCATCGAATTTCTCGTTCTCTCCTTTCCGGATACGCCCGGGGGCCACTATGTTCACTCATCCTCACAAATCTCCGGATTTTCCTTTTTTTTTTCTCTCTTCTTCCACTCGTTCATCGAAATGTTTTTTCATCGGGACCTTTTTGCGTGTGATGGATCACCGCTGAATACTTTGTTATGCCTGCATGCTTATTAAATATTCCACCTAAGTATCCCGGTGATTTATCACAAAGGGCCCCGTTATTGTGGGTAGGGATTTTTATGTTCGCATAATGGATAAATTGACTTGCTTTTATCCCTTTTATATGAATTGAGATGTATATCTTTACATTAACCTGTGAATTATATGTAATGTAACCATTTTCCTTAGGTGTTATTATTAATGATTTATCACGTCCTTTAAAAGTAAATAAAAGTGTTGAATAATAAAGTAATTATTTTATGTCGTAGACGCGGGAAATTTGTTTTCAGCGTATGTGACAAGGACGAGAAAACAATGATTTAGTTGAATGAAACAAACTTCAAGTCATGTGCTTGAAGTCTGGAAGAAGTCTCTAAGTTGCCCAATCCGCCATATTTTGATATTCAAAATCAGATAAAGCGTCCGCCAGTTGGGCAGTTTCAAAAATTAAAATTGACATTTTAAAACCTCCGAACTTGAAGAAAGTGTAATTTTTGCATTTTGTGTTAATTTCACGAGAAAATTTTGTCATCAATTTTAAATAAACATTAAATTCGCCACATTTAGACGTTTGCATGATTAAAATCGGACAACGCGTTCGGCAGTTGTGCAATTTCAAAAATTAAAATTGAGATTATAAAACCTCCGAAGGTGAAGAAAATGTAATTTTTGCATTTTGTGTTAATTTTACGAGAAAATTTTGTAATCGGTTTTAAATTAACATTAAATTCGCCACATTTTGACGTTTAAATGATCAAAATCGGACAATGCGTTCGGCAGTTGTGCAATTTCAAAAATTAAAATTGAGATTTTAAAACCCCTGAACTTGAAGAAAGTGTAATTTTTGATTTTTGTGTTAATTTCAGGAGCAAATTTTGTAATCAGTTTTAAATTAACATTAAATTCGCCACATTTTGACGTGTTAATGATCAAAATCGATCAACGCGTTCGGCAGTTGTGCAATTTCAAAAATTAAAATTGAGATTTTAAAACCTCCGAATTTGAATAAAGTGTAATTTTTGCATTTTGTGTTAATTTCACGAGAAAATTTTGTAATCAGTTTTAAATAAACATTAAATTCTCCACATTTTTAGGTTTGTATTATCAAAATCGGACGACGCGTTCGGCAGTTGTGCAATTTTAAAAATTAAAATTGAGATTTTAAAACCTTCGAACTTGAAGAAAGTGCAGTTTTCGCATTTTGTGTTAATTTCACGAGAAAATTTTGTAATCGGTTTTAATTGAACATTAAATTCGCCACATTTTGACGTGTTAATGATCAAAATCGATCAACGCGTTCGGTAGTTCTTCAATTTCAAAAATTAAAACTGATATTTTAAAACCTCCGAACTTGAAGAAAGTGTAATTTTTGCATTTTGTGTTAATTTCACGAGAAAATTTAGTAAACAGTTTTAAATGAACAATACATTCGCCACAGTTTGACGTTTGAGTGATCAAAATCCGACAGCGCGTTCGGCATTTGTGGAATTTCAAAAATTAAAATTGAGTTTTTAAAACCTCCGAACTTGAAGAAAGTGTAATTTTTGCATTTTGTGTTAATTTCACGAGAAAATTTTGTAATCAGTTTTAAATGAACATAAAATTTTCCACATTCTAACGTTTGAATGATCAAAATTGGACAACGCGTCCGGCAGTTGTGCAATTTCAAAAATTAAAATTGAGATTTTAAAACCTTCGAACTTGAAGAAAGTGCAGTTTTCGCATTTTGTGTTAATTTCACGAGAAAATTTTGTAATCGGTTTTAAATGAACATTAAATTCGCCACATTTTGACGTGTTAATGATCAAAATCCATCAACGCGTTCGGTAGTTCTTCAATTTCAAAAATTAAAATTGATATTTTAAAACCTCCGAACTTGAAGAAAGTGTAATTTTTGCAATTTGTTTTAATTTCACGAGAAAATTTTGTAATCAGTTTTAAATGAACATTAAATTTTCCACATTTTGACGCTTGAATGATCAAAATTGGACAACGCGTGTGGCAGTTGTGGAATTTCAAAAATTAAAATTGAATAATAAACAAATTAGAAACAACTTTACTTGTTGCAGAAAGCATTAGATAAATACAAGAAAATGAAATGTAGCCTTTTTTGCTTGCAGATTAACGAAGCGTTCGGAAGTTGTGCAATTTCAAAAATTAAAATTGTGATTTCAAAATCCCCGAATTTGAATAAAGTGCAATTTTCGCATTTTAAGTTAGTTTCACGAAAAAATAATGTAATCAGTTTTAAATCAATATTAAATTCTCCACATTTTGACGTTCGAATGATCAAAATCGAACAACGCGTTCGGCAGTTGTGCAATTTAAAAAATTAAAATTGAGATTTCAAAACCTCCGAACTTGAAGAAAGTGCAATTTTGGCATTTTGTGTTAATTTCACGAGAAAATTTTGTAGTCAGTTTTAAATGAACTTTAAATTCGCCACATTTTGATGTTTGAGTGATCAAAATCAGACAACACGTTCAGCAGTAGTGCAATTTCAAAAATTAAAATTGAGATTTTAAAACCTCCGAACTTAAATAAAGTGTAATTTTTGCATTTTGTGTTAATTTTACGAGAAAATTCTGTAATCAGTTTTAAATAAACATTAAATTCGCCACATTTTGACGTTTGAATAATCAAAATTGGACGATTTTAAAGCCTCAGAACTTGAAGAAAGTGTATTTTTTGCATTTTGTGTTAATTTCACGAGAAAATTTTGTAATCAGTTTTAAATAAACATTAAATTCTCCACATTTTTAGGTTTGCTTCATCAAAATCGGACAACGCGTTCGGCAGTTGTGCAATTTCAAAAATTAAAATTGAGATTTTGAAGCCTCAGAACTTGAACAAAGTGTAATTTTTGCATTTTTTGTTAATTTCACGAGAAAATTTTCTAATCAGTTTTAAATAAACATTAAATTTACGACATTTTGACGTGCTAATGATTAAAATCTGAGGACGCGTTCGGCAGTTGTGCAATTTCAAAAATAAAAATTTGAAGGTTAATACCTCCAAACTTGAATAAAGTGTAATTATTGTATTTTATGTTCATTTCACGCGAAAATTTTATAATAAGTTTTTATGAACAATAAATTCGCAACATTTTGACGTTTAAATGATCAAAATCCGACAACGCGTTCGGCAGTTGTACAATTTCAAAAATTAGAATTGATATTTTAAAACCTCCGAACTTCGTTTTTTGTGTTAATTTTACGAGAAAATTTTGTAATCAGTTTCAAATGAACATTAAATTCGCCACATTTTGACGTCTGAATTATCAAAATCGGACGACGTGTTCGGCAGTTGTGCAATTTCAAAAATTAAAATTAAGATTTTAAAGCCTCCGAATTTGAATAAAGTGTAATTTTTGCATTTTATGTTAATTTAACGAGAAAAGTTTATAATCAATTTTAAATAAACATTAAATTCGCCACATTTTGACGTTCCAGCGATCAAAATCGGACAACGCGTTCGGAATTTGTGCAATTTCAAAAATTAAAATTGAGATTTTAAAACCTCCGAACTTGAAGAAAATGTAATTTTTGCATTTTGCGTCAATTTCGCGAGAAAATTTACAAATCAGTTTTTCGAATTACATTAGATTCGCCACATTTTGACGTTTGAATAATCAAAATCCAACAAGGCGTTCGGCAGTTGTGGAATTTCAAAAATTAAAATTGAGATTTTAAAACCTCCGAACTTCAATAAAGTGTTATTTTTGCATTTTGTGTTAATTTAACGAGAAAATTTTATAATCAGTTTTAAATGAACATTAAGTTCGACACATTTTGACGTTTGAATGATCAAAATCGGACAACACGTTCGGCAATTGTGCAATTTCAAAAATTAAAATTGAGATTTTAGAACCTCCGAACTTAAAGAAAGTGTAATTTTTGCATTTTCTGTTAATTTCACGAGAAAATTTTCTAATCAGTTTTAAATAAACATTAAATTTACGGCATTTTGACCTGCTAATGATTAAAATCTGAGGACGCGTTCGGCAGTTGTGCAATTTCAAAAATAAAAATTTGAAGGTTAATACCTCCAAACTTGAATAAAGTGTAATTATTGTATTTTATGTTCATTTCACGCAAAAATTTTATAATAAGTTTTTATGAACAATAAATTCGCAACATTTTGACGTTTAAATGATTAAAATCCGACAACGCGTTCGGCAGTTGTACAATTTCAAAAATTAGAATTGATATTTTTAAACCTCCGAACTTGAATAAAGTGTAATTTTTGCATTTTGTATTAATTTCACGAGAAAATTTTGTAATCAGTTTTAAATGAACATTAAATTCGCCACATTTGGACGTTTAAATGATCAATATCGGACAACGCGTTCGGAAGTTGTGCAATTTCAAAAATTAAAATTGAGATTTTAAAACCTCCGAACTTGAAGAAAGTGTAATTTTTGCATTTTGTGTTAATTTCACGAGAAAATTTTGTAATCAGTTTTCAATAAACATTAAATTTTCCACATTTTGACGTTTGAATAATCAAAATCGGATAACGCGTTCGGCAGTTGTGCAATTTCAAAAATTAAAATCGAGATTTTAAAACCTCCGAACTTGAAGTAAGTGTAATTTTTGCATTTTGTGTTAATTTCACGTAAAAATTTTGTAATCAGTTTTAAATGAACATTAAATTCGCCACATTTTGATGCTTAAATGATCAAAATTGGACAACGCGTGTGGTAGTTGTGGAATTTCAAAAATTAAAATTGAGATTTTAAAACCTCAGAATTTGAAGAAAGTGTAATTTTTGCATTTTGTGTTAACTTCAAGAGAAAATTTTGTCATCAGTTTTAAATGAACATTAAATTCGCCACATTTTTACGTTTGAATGATCAAAATCGGACAACGCGTTCGGAAGTTGTGCAATTTCAAAAATTAAAATTGAGATTTTAAAACCTCCGAACTTGAATAAAGTGTAATTTTTGTATTTTGTGTTAATTTCAGTAGAACATTTTGTAGTTACTTTTAAAGTAATACGAAATCTGCCATATTTTGATGTCTGAATCATAAAATTTAGACAACGCGTTCGGTGATTCTGGGTAAGTAAACTTTTTCAAGTGGATAAAATTTTCATCTTCTTTATTTCTCGGCTATTTTCAATGCGCATTGTTAAATTACCCAATGTAATGGCGTCTTAATCATTTACCTTTATAGGAATCAAAATTTTCACCATGTTAACACGCCGTATCTCTTGACTCGCCGAGCCGGCCGAGATGAAGAGCGAGTTTTTTGTTCGCCAAATTTCTGGACATCGAATATGCGTCCCTGAGTAGATCAGTTCGTCACCGTTAGTTAATTGGTGTATTTCTGGTGTATTAAAGTGCAAACGAATTTAATTTTTTTTTTTTCAAATTACAGATTTTTTCTTTCTAAACAAAGCAGTATAGTTAAAGTGATTGATTGTGTTTTAAAGTTTATTACCTACAAGCATCTAGTGTTATATTAAAGCTATATTATAAAGTGGTCGGTTCATTTCCAATAACGCTGCCATTGAATCTATTTATTATTACCAGCTGCATTTGTTAGTGGCCATCATTAGTTAGTGAATAAAGCCAACAGGTCCAACCAATAATTATTGCGCCGTATTTAAAACCGACGTCAACCATATTTTGTGTTCGCTGAAAATTTATCGAACGTCCTCGAGCTGATTAAAGGACAAATCACCCCCAATTACTGTCAATTACGCAATAATGTACACAGGTTTAGGAAAGCTTAATTAATTGATCCGCGCGATGCAATGTTAATTACGCACCCCCCTTTCATTAAAATAATGTACAGGAGCTCCAACTGTCCAGCATAAAAATTACACGTAACTATTATGTATGAACTGCCCCCTTTGGAAATTATTCCCCGGGCTCAGTCCCGCGTGAATCGTTACCGGGATTTATTGTTAATTTAATTATTATTGCATGCTCGTATTGCGAAAGCAATTTTTTTAATATTCTGCGATAATTGTCAATTTTTAGGCTGATAATGCAACTCATGTATAAAAATGTGTATTTAACCCGCCAATGGTCTGTGAGACCGGGTGTGTCGAATAACTTTATTCTCCGTTATTGTTTTTTGTTGCAATTTCGAGTAGCCGCCACATCACAGAGCTTAAATTGATTAAATATCTTTGTTTTATTTTCAAAGAGCATAAATTTAAAAACATGAACTATTAGTAACACGTTGAAACCCCCGGTGCGTGAGACCGGCGTCACCATTAAATTTGCGTCACCAATTAAAATAGCCGAGGAACCGGGTTTGCAAGCGGATAAAAAAAATGTACAAGTTTGCAAGTGGATAATAATTTATTTACCTCCACCATGACAACGATCTTCATATTAACAATGTTAGTAAACGGATAACTTCAGTTGAATAGTAACAGTTTCCCCGTAAAATCCGACAATTTCCACCTAGGAAATAGCAATTGATCGGTTTATCAATAGATTTTCAAGAATATTTCTTGTTTGACAATTTTCGACAATTTTTTATATCGTTGAATGCAAGTTCCGATTTTCTATTTCAAGTTTGGAGTGTAGTCGCTTCATTTTTGTAGAGAAAATAGAAATTGTTTTTATACAAAATCGGTAATAAATAGAAGCTTTCCAAGCAAATTTCTTGATTGATTTTTTTAAATTTTTCAAATCATTTGATGCAGTTTTCTTCTCTCGGTTTAAGTTTGGAGTATTACCGTTTTATTTTTACCCAGAAAATAGAAATTGCTTTTACGCAAAATCAAAAATTTATTTCGAGCTTTTGCAGCAAATATTTTGACCAATTTTTTTTTTACAAATTTTCAAATTGCAAATGCAAATTTTCGATTTCCGTGTTCAAGTTTGGAGCGGTACTATTTTGTGTCCACTTGAGAAATACCAATTGTTTTTATCCAAAATCAGAAATGCATGCTTTTTTAATACGTCCAGATCTTCAGATAATATAATATATTATATTATATAGTCAGATCAGGTCATTCAACATCCCGCTCTATCTACAACAATCAGTCATTTTTTGACCCTCAGTAGACTCAGAATTTGAGTCCATTATTCATCACAACACAACAGTCAGAACGCCGAAGTCGCCGCCACGCTGAGCCGAAACGCCGTCGATCCACCAACGCCGCCGCAGTCGCCAACGTCGCCATAGCCGCCGCCACTTCTGCCGTCGCCCCTTCTGCCGCTGCCGCTTGCGCCGCCACTGCTCTCGCCGCTGCCGCTTCCGCCGTCGCCGCTTCCGCCGTCGCCGCTTACATTGCCGCCGCTTCCGTCGCCGCCGCCTTCTTCACCGCCGTCGCTGCCACTGCCCCCGCCGCTGCCATCGCCGCCGCTTCCGTTGCCGCCGAGCCACCAGTCACTCATCCGTAAACTCGCCTGGCATCCCCATGCTTCACGAACCTTGAGTGAATTGTTGGTGACTATTTACTTTTCGTGACTGTTTTCTGTTTGTGGCATTATTTCTTGACTTTTTTTTGTTCCTGCGTGTATATACGAGGGTCGTTTTTTTTAACCTCCGATGGGTCATAATAAAAAAAACAAGTGTATATAAAACAATGATTTTTATACCAAAAGTTATGTACACTTGTGGTTATTTATCGACATAATCACCTTGGAGATTGAGGCATTTGTCGTACCTGTAAACAAGCTTCTCAATACCCTCTTCATAAAATGTTGCCGCCAATGAATTTAAATATGTCTTGGAGTTGTCTTGAAGCTCCTCGTTATTTTGGAAGCGCTGCTCTCCTGGCCAGATCAGAATATATTCTAAAATACGGCTTGCAACATTTGGGATTAAAATTTTTATAGTCACCTATGCGTCCTATGGCAACCCAGCAACCGAGAAAACAATGACGAATGGTATAAATTATTGCTTGCAGGTTTAAGAGGCTTCTTTCGCGTCAACAAGAGAAATTGCCAGTAGAATTAATTTGTCAAATTAATTCTTCTGAAGATTATCAAGAAAACATATGTACCGGCCCTACAAAACAAAAATTTTCTGCAGCCGTCCCGAAAATAACACTTTCGGTATGATTAATTAAATCGAAAGTACCACTTTCCATAAATCGTACCGAAAGTAGTTATTTTCTGAACGATTTTGTTTCACTTTCGGAACGATTAATTTATCCCCATTTTACATAATTTCAATGTTACAATTTTTTACTTAAAATTAAACTTAAAACTAATACTACTACAAATACTACCTAATCAGAGTGTTATGTTTATTTAAGTTTTTCTTAAGCTCATATTTTTTTTTGTATGAAATAAATTAAACCAGTCGTACGAGTTTACTTTATTAGCCGATCTTAACATTCAATTAATTGGGCTATTATACAGGGTGTTTCAAATTCGAGGCTCACCATAGGGATCTCGCTTATTAGAAGAGATAGAGGGTATGTTTAAATTTGGCACTTTTGCAGAATTTTATGCTGATTAATAATCCACTGAGAAAAAATACTTTAATTGTTTTGTTTTTGAGTTAAGTCCAAAAAACTGAAAAAAACTGATTTTCGTTTGAGGTGATATTTAACAACGGTAAAAACATTCTTATAGCACTTTTTTTATTATCTAATAGATGGCATAAGATTTTTGCTTGTAACTTGTTTCGTTTCTTTTGAACCATCATCAACTTGCTTATTTCTTATGGACGCCATATTTTATTTTTATCGCATCTTAATTCTCATTTTTTTGTGATGACAACAATATAACACAACATACATATGATTTCATAAATGAACATATAATCGTTTAAAACATTTTTATAGGCAATCTATTTAGCGCTTACTACAAATCATTCGTGCCATGGAATTAAAATCAATTAAAAATCCGAATAACTCTTTGTTTTCAAACACTATTATTGTTTGTGAATAATAACATCGTTCGATAATTCAGAAATATAGGAGAGAGAGAGAGAGAGATACCGGGTGACCCAGGGATCTGTAAAAGCCCCATAACTTTTTTGCTTTTTGAGATATCGACTTCTAGTTTTCTTGAACTGGTACCGACACTTATTCTACATATTTTAAAAATATGTATGTTTTTGTACAGGGTGTCCCAATATACATAACAGACCAAAGTTATGTTTTTTTGAATGAAACACCCTATATTTTATACTTTATTTTCAACCCTCTTGAGAAGCTGATAAAAATAGTATAAGATACCATGGGTCTATTATGGACGGTTGGTTAGTTATGGGCAAATTTGTGGCAAAAACAAGGACACATTGAAAAAGTTGCAGAAGCGCTCCTAGCAATGCTAGCATCGTTTTTTATACACTAAAGAATTTTCCACATCATGAAGAATAATACAAATTGGCTTTGGTTCTTTTTTGTTCATACTGCTATACAGGGTGTCAACATACGCAAAATAATGGATAACTATTTTTTTTCAAATGGAACACCCTATATATCTTGCCACCAATGCATGGAATTTTTAATAAGCTTTCCAATGATGTACAATTTGTGTAATGAAATATTAAGGATTCTTGAGATTTATCCCTAAAAACATTTTTCTTTTGTCACCTCCTGCTCATTTTTGAATTTTCAGCCAAAACTATGCATTTTCTGAAAAAATAATAAGAGACCAAAGTTGTAGAGCGGAAAATTTTCGATCGATATAGGTGTTTCGACTTTTCCAATAATGCGTGCATTGCCCGCCATAGTGCGCAAAATCGTGACCGTATATGCATTTTAGCGTATTTCTCAAATTTTTTGTTAATTAATTGCACTATACTTTATTTTCCACGTCCTCTAGCAGAAAAACGGGTAATTATAGAATTATTTAAACGACCTACATCGATTGAAAATATTCCGCTCTACAACTCTTAAAAGAAGAAATTTTCGCCCAAAATGCATAGTTTTCGCTAAAAATGCAAAAAACCATTGAGAAACGCAAAAATTGATATATACATTTTCAATTTGCATTTTAAGGGAAAACTATGCATTTTTGGCAAAAATTGCTTTTATTAAGAGTTGTAGAGCGGAACATTTTCAATCGATATGGGCCATTTTAATTTCCCGTTTTTTCGCTAGAGGGTGCGGAAAATAAAGTATAGTGCAATTTGTTAATACAAAATTTGAAAGGAAAACGCTAAAATGCATATACGGTCACGATTTCGCGCGCTATGGCGGGCAATGCACGCATTATCTTAAAAGTTGAAAGACCTATGTCGATCGAAAATTTTTCGCTCTTCAACTTTGGTCTGTTATAATTTTTCCTGAAAATGCATAGTTTTGGCTGAAAATCCACAAATCAGCAGGAGGTGACAAAAGAAATATGTTTTTATTGATAAATCTCAAGAATCCCTAATATTTTGTTATACAAACTGTATATCATTGGAAAGCTTAATAAAAATGCCATAGATTGGTGGCAATTTATATAGGGTGTTCCATTTGAAAAAAAATAGTTTTCCATTGTTTTGCGTATGTTGACACCCTGTATAGCACTGTGAATAAAAGAGAACCAAAGCCGATGTGTATTAGTCTTTATGATGTGGGAAATTTTTTAGTGTATAAATAATGATGGTATCTTTGCTAGGAACGCTTCTGCAATGTTTTCAATGTGTACATGTTTTTGCCACAAATTTGCCCATAACTAACTAATCGTCCATAATAGACCCATACTATCTTATACTGTTTTTATCAGCTTCTCAAGAGGGTTGAAAATAAAATATAAAATATAGGGTGTTCCATTTAAAAAAACATAACTTTGTTCTGTTATGTATATTGGGACACCCTGTACAAAAACATATTTATTTTTAAAATATGCAGGATAAGTGTCGGTACCAGTTCAAGAAAACTAGAAGTCGATATCTCAAATAGCAAATAAGTTATGGGGCTTTTACAGATCCCTGGGTCACCCGGTATGTTACGTATTTTTTATTCAGTGAACAGAAATACATCATTGGCTAGATCAAAATATTAAAAATGTATTTAGAAAGAAAGAAGGCAACCCCATCAAATCTTTTTGTCCATGGATCGACAGAAAGTTACTCAAGAAGGTCGCAATAATATTTTGAAAATGTAAATACTAAATGTATCTTAATTTTTCGTTCAACTTACAAAACATAATTTAGAATAAATCAAAATTCATCAATCTCTTGCAGCGACGTTCCAGCTGAATTACATGTGCCAGCAAATATAAATCATATAAAATTCCTTTGGGCCACACACTTGCACCTGGCGATTTAAAACGCCTTGCATTTTGTAATTGGTTTCTACAATCATGCAATGAAGATGATAAAAAAAACATGATTTGGATTGGACACATGAATGCAAATTCACAGTGTTTCTAATTCCATGGCACGGATGATTTTTAGTAAGCACTAGATAGATTGCCAATAAAAGTGTTTTTAACGATTATAAGTTCATTTATGAAACTAAATGTATGTTGTGTTATATTTTTGTCATCGCAAAAAAATAAGCATCGAGATGCGATAAAAATTAGATATGGCATCCATAAGAAATAAGAAAGTTGATGATGGTCCAAAAGAAACGAAACGCGTTACAACTAAAAATCTTATGTCATCTATTAGATAATAAAAAGTGCTATAAGAACGTCTTTGCCGTTTTTAAATATCACCTCAAATAACAAAGATATAAAGAAAAAACTAAAATGATTTTTTTCAGTTTTTTGGACTTAACTCAAAAACAAAACAATTTAAGTATTTTTTCTCAGTGGATTATTAATCAGCATAAAATTCTGCAAAAGTGCCAAATTTAAACATACCCTCTATCTCTTCTAATAAGCGAGATCCCCATGGTGAGCCTCGAATTTGAAACACCCTGTATAAATAAGTAACTTTATAATGTTTTTCTTCAAATAAATTTCTATACTTTCGGGACGATTTTTGTTACTTTAGGGACGATTTTGCCTATATATGTAGGCGCCTTGACAAAAACATGAACTTCGTATTTAATTATGACAGCGCTTGTCATATTACATTCGTATGTGTTTTTGCTTTTTGAACATAATAAACAGCTGCGGAAAAAATATTGTACGTAACATGTTCAAAAAGTGATTTTTCGGGACTCGCAGGATACCTACTCATCCCGTAAAATATCTCTTTCGGAACTTGTAACATAAAAAAAAATACGTTGGTATATCATCTGTGCTTAGAACAAATACGAAGAATGGACATTGTGAGAGCGATTCAAAACTTTTTCTATCATTTACTGTAATTTTCTAATGTTATTTATTTATTTGATAACGGATTCATCAATTTACAAAAAAAGAGCTACGTGATAACCTTTTGTTGTTATCAATCTAAATTTAAATATACCGTCATTAACAAAATAACAAAAGAGAAAACCTGTTTTAGATAACATTTTTAAAACCTAACTTAATGTGTAAGTAGTAAAGTATTTTTATCCTAATTATACAAAATTCTCTAGACTCAACGATTTAACTTTTCTCTTAAAAACAATATGTGAAGTTTTTTTTTGTCTTAGGATTAACCATTCAGTCACACACGGCTATTATTTTGAATGAATAATGGGAATAAATGAACAAATGAATAATGTTAGACATACTACAACAACCACAGACCCGAGCGAATACTTCTCGATCTCTGAAAAATCTTCCACCCGGGATGGGAATCGAACCCACACAGCCGCGGTGTAGCCGGCACAAGCGCTCGCCTCTACCCACTACACCAACGGACCGCCCATACGAAGTTTTAATTTTTTTAAATAATAAATGTTGTTCTTCATTAATAAATGTCATTGTTGATCAAAAACTATTCTAATCGGTAGTATTTTGTTTGAAACAAAATGCGTTCATTTAGTTTCCAGGGCAATCTATGCAAAAAGAAATGAATTCAATTTTTTTAGCCTAAAATCCACCACAAAATTTCAAGTGTGGTACATTATAAAATTTAGAATTAAAGTATTAAAAACCACAAAATAGCGCACATAAGAAAAACCAAAATTGGCAATGGTTACTTAATAGAATCCAAGGTTATACGACAACCAAGAATGCTATTGTGCTTTTTGTCAGGAAGAAGTGTATGTACAATGTCTTAAAAGTAAACGTCCAGCTTAACTGGCTTTTGATTAAAAAATTATAAACGAAATTCCGAATTCCGAAAACTCACTTTTACTTTTTTGGAATATCTCAAAAACCAACAAAGTTAGGTTAAATATTTTGACAGAATTTGCTCCAATTTAACCCCTTCTGTATCTCTTCAAATAATCGAGATTGCCGTACATTCTAGCAAAATTCGGAAATCCTGTATAGAACAGATTAATTGACAATAAGGTGTGAGCCACTGAATTTTGTTGCTGAGACGGCCATGTCCAAGAGAGAGAGAGAGAGAGAGAGAAAGAGAGAGAGAGAGAGAGAGAGAGAGAAAGAGAGCGAGAAACGTAGCAGCTATGTCTTTCATGACATGAATTGTCATTTAAAAAAAAAACTGACAAGTCATTTAATTGTGTAACAATTTCGCGAATATTTGTACTGGCCTTGAATTTTTCATCGTATTTATCAAATCGTCGATGCTTTCTCGAGTATATGTTCTTTTCATTTTTCTACACCCTCTACAATATTACTCCTAATTGGTGTATGTATACTGAAGGAAATAAATGAAACACTTGAAATTCGTGAAAATTTCGACCATTTTCAAACCGCCATAACTCGGCGTATTTTCAATCGATTTCGATTAATCTTTAAGTGCGAAAAACTTTGAAGTGTCTACTTTAAAGTCATGCATGAGAGCTAAAGCGTACCCCCTTCCGGCCCCCTCTAGCACCCCCGTGAAAAAAAAATGTTTTTTCAGGAAATCACTAGTGTATATTTCCATTTCCAGATTATTTGTCATTTTTACTGGTTAATTCTTTTTTCGGCAATAGGCTAACAACCGTGAGTCTTTTTACCATTTTTTCCCTGTTATTTAGGTGTATCAGTAAGTATACAAGGTGTTGAATTACAAAGCAGGCCAAAGGAATTTACATGTAAAATTTTAAATGTGCTCCTCTAATTATTTGCCAGTGTCGGTCTTCTTACATTATTTTTAAAGCGTATTAAGTACCTTACTCAATAATTTCTGCAGAGTATTTACTATTTACTTTTACTATTTGCAAAAAAAACTTTACAATTATTTTGAATTAAAAACAAAGGTTTGCCATGAAATCATAATGGCGGACATTTCATTTTGTTATAAAAAGTGACAGTTGCTGTCAAGTTATTATAATTAAATGGTTTTACTCAGGTACACTTTAAGAAATGCACCAATTTCAACAAAATATCGAATATATAATCATAGTTATAATTGAATTTGTCTTAATTTCAGGTGCCCGGTTCAACATCGTCCTCGATAATCAAAGATAGCGACCTCTTGGAGACCGCAAACAGTAGGCTAGAACTAACGGGCGTGGGCGGCAGTTGGGGCGCCATCCGGCTGAGGTGCGAGGCGACGCAGTTCAGGTTGTACAGGGCCAACAGTTTAGAGGTTGAGGTCAAGCCGGATACTCCTCAGCCCGCCTCCGTGTTACTAATGGGGCCCAGTCTTAATGGTAAGCGCTAAATTCTATATTTACTATTTGTTGTTTGCCCGGAAGCGGATCCATCGCGCCTCGTATATCGATAACGTAAATAATTATTATGCGGTGATCAATTTGCACAGATGCAAACTCCCATTTAACTATTTGCCAACTAGGTTGGGTCAGAGTCAATACTGGAAATCTTCGAGGTAAACACTGTTTGCGTTAATGTATTTCTACATTAATAGAATCTTATTGAAACAGTCATTTAAGTAATTGTATTTAAAATATTTGTAGCTTTTTGGCCTTAAATTTTTAAGACAGAAAAATATGATTTATAGAAAATGTGTAGATAATTATCGACTCTCTAATCAGAAAATATTTTTACACCCTGCCCACAACGAAGAGCCAACACAAACTTATGCTTTTTTTTTAATGGAACAATGGGTATATTTTTGCGCATAGTTTTTTTAATGCTAATTAAACTGAGAATAACTTTATTGGGTTAAATTTCTGAGTTATTCTGATTTTTAGGGCAAAAAAAAACAATATTTGAACGCTCACAGAAAAATAATAAATTGATATTTTAAAATTATCGAAGTTTTTTGAGAATAGAAATGGGACATTTTTAGATTTGTTTAACCGTTATAGTGCCGAGCAGCGCCACCGCGTCGCTGCATACTCCTGTCATAAGTGCCACGAGCGCTATGGCGCTTCTTATGTTTTTCCTAACAACATAAGATCATTAAAACTGTACATTTTTTGGCAATTTACGATATACCCACAAAAAAATTGTCGGCACTAAAACGGTTAAGTAATTAAATGCTATTTTAATTAAGTAAGAAAACCATCGCTAAACGCAAAGAAACTTTTTTTTAATGGAACACCCAGTATATTGTAATAGAAATCCGTTTTCTTGCCCGTTTTGATAGATTTATAAATAATAATTGCTTGTTTGCTGATGTACTCATATCAAATACCTATTTAATTTTACAAACCGGCTTAGTTTTAAGTAATTGATAATTTGCAATATTCATGGCTTAATATTCCTCGGATGATAAATACGTGTAATTGAGGACCATTATTTGCGTAAATCCGTCGAACGTTCGACTCCGAGATGGCCCCAGGGGAATCTCGAGAGCGTCTATTATTTGGTTGACATCAATACAGTTTAATTAATTGAGTCTTGGCGACATTAATTATCACCTATCCATGATTAAATTAATCAATGCATCCTAGAAGCCGTTAGCGTAGGCCGAGATGCAAACTCAGCTCATCTGAGCTCGCCAAATTTGCAAGGCGCGAAACCGATTAACCCCGAATAGCGACGAGATAATATTTGGACGATATTGCATATATGGATTTCGTATATAAATTCAATCTACATTTCAGGGTAATATTTACTAATATTTAAGAGTAATTTACGATATAAGTAACGTTATGAAGCTTTTAACATTACGAGAAAAAAGTTAAAAAAAGTAGTAAAGTAAAAACAAATAACGTTTATTTTATACTTTTTATATAAATTTTTTAATTTGAAAAAATGTTAGATGAAAACCGTTAAAAAGCAATAATGTTTGAATGCAAATATCTTCTTAACAACGAGTTGCGTTAAGATACATTAAACAAAACTAGTGTTGTTAAGAATTTCTTAAACCCAGTAGTGTTGTTAATGGTATCTTAATGCAGCTCGTTGCTAAGGAGTTCTTCATATGTTGACATTATAGGTTCAAATAAATTTCTTTAAGCCTTTAATTAGTGAAATGTTCTTAATTTCGTTTTGGTTGTCCGGAGAATAACTTATGTTAGTAAATCATTAATATCGTTAATATGCTAAATCCGTTTGTTCCTCGATTTTTACTAGTCGATAACAATTGTGCAGAGCCAAGTAGAAGCCAAGATGGCGCCGAGTAAACATTTTGCGAAGTGTTGCTCCAGTGAAATTAACATTAGTGAGACAGAAAAGTGCTTAACCTGTTTTATTTGTGACCATAAACTACATGTGTCATGTGGTCTAAAAAGAACTGCTACAATTCCGGAAAATACGAACTTCAGATGGATCTGTGACGGCTGTATCATCGACTTCCCTAAACGTAAGTCAGAAAAATTATCAATCGTTGATACCAATACTACAGGCGGGAATACGGGATCAAACGCGGAAGTTGACAGTAAAATAGCGCAATTGTTCGAATTTGTCCATAATCTCCAGCAAGATATCATAACATTAAAAGCAAAAAACTCCAACACTTACGCAAATATTGCAAGAGCGGAAGAGAATCCGACAAATCAAATTGGTATAATTAAATCAATTTCCACTATTTCAAACGAGATGGAACCACTTGTGCCAAAAACTAAATTAACAAATACGCAAATCGCACAAAAAAAACAACCCGGACCAATCCAACAACATGCAAACAAAAACGGAGCTGGGCCAACGACTGAATCCGATTTAATATTAAATCTCGAGAAGACGGACTCATGCATCGACGGTGATGGCTTTAACCTCGTGACAAGAAAGAAGCAAACACGGCATAGGACAAAACCGATTTACGACATCTCCAACGCAACCACGGTGGTAGCATCAATAAAATTTGGATACATACACTCTACTCGTTTTCATCCAAATACAACAGTAGAGGACATTAAAACCTTATTAACCAATATAAATTGTGAGAAAGTCAAATGCGAAAAAATGGAATCAAGGAACCCATTGGAATATTCTTCATTCAAAATCGGAGCGCCGATGGACGGTCTTCAAAGACTCCAGCTACGTGGCCGCGAGGAATTCGAATCAACCCTTTTTTCCCCTGGATTCAAAAGTTAAAGGAATTGAAATAAAAACAACAAAAAATAAAATTAATCTAATGCACTTAAATATTCAGTCGATGGGAAACTGTTTGAATGAACTTACCGTATTTTTAAACGACAATAATATTAATATTGTATGCTTGACAGAACACTGGCAAAAAATGGTGATGTGGCCATCATGTTACTTTCTCCGACAAGATAATATCATTTATATTTACGCTTTCATGGTTTATTTTCAATTGAAATCATATTTTAAATGTACATCGAGCGTTGCGTACTCAGATGAAACTGACGTTTAAAACGTCAAAATTATGAAAGATGGAAAATTATACTTCAAATTCAAAAACTCGGTTTACACAAAAACTAACGAGATTTCGAAAAAAACTTATTCTTTAGAAGTTGTTCATTTTAGCATTTTCTACAATTATTATTCACATAAATTTGCTGTAACTATTATCGTTTCATAATTATAAACCAATAATTAAAGAAACATTAATAATTTTTTTTCTCGAATAGCAATGATTTTATGAAAAATATTTTCAAGGAAAAGATGTTCATTTCTTTGTTGTCTTCAATATTAGTTTATATATTTTTCTGATATTTTTTATATTTAAGAAAATATTGGCAAAAAACAAAAAACAGTTAAGGTAAACACCCACTTCCGGTGTACGAAATTTTACCAAAAGCTTTTCAGTTCTTCGGATTATCAAATAAGACGTATGTTAAAAGTTTTATACCAATTGCTTTATTAGTTTTTGAGATACAGCGCACACAGACAGACACACACACACACACACACACACACACAGACAGACAGACACACACACACACACACAGACACAAAAATTTTTTTTCCAGAAATTGTTGAAATGGCATCTAGGGACCCCAAAACGGATATTTCCGTAAAAAAAATTTTTGGAAAAAAAATCACGATCACAATACTTTCTCGTACTTCGTAACGGAGAAAGTAAAAACTGATCAATTATCAACCCTAAATTTATTAAATTATAATTTGTCATCATATTTCTGTAGAAAAATGCAAATGCACGGTGGAGTCGCTATTTACTGTGGCATAAATGTTGAATTTTCGGAGCGAAAGGATATTAACCATTTAGCAATAACGAATGTCTTCGAATGCACAGCAATCGATGTAATCTTCCATAACGAAAAAGTAACTTTTGTAACTATTTACAGATCTCCTACCAGTGATATTAGAATTTTTTTTTTGAGAAATTGGAACTGTTGTTTACAATATTAATATCAAATCATAACAAGTATTTCATTTCAGGAGATTATAACATTGATTTATTTAAAAATAATAAAGCGGCGCAGGAATTTAACACGCCAGTAGATTCCTATGGTAGCGTTCTATTAATAAAAGAATATACTCATATATTTAATGGTAGTAACTCGTGTATTGACAATGTCATAACAAATCACCAGCATGTTCTAAACTGTCAAGTTTTGGGCCACCTATTATTTAATATCTACAGCAACGACTTATTTGTTTCAACAACAACAACAACGCTAACTTTGAAGTCATTAACTACGCAGACGACACTAACATACTAATTAAAGGTAGTGACATGACTAACCTCTGTCAAAATGGGAAAAAGGCACTGCATTTAATATTTAATTGGTTTCAGGAAAATGGCTTAGCTGTAAATAAAAATAAAACAAATTGTATTCTATTAAAAAAAACGAAGCTTTTGCTACACCTGCAAATTTGAAGTTTGGAGATTACATACTAGCAGTAAAAAAAGTTGCCAAAGTTTTGGGAATATATATATATAGATGACAAATTAAAATGGAATGACCATATAGCTCATGTATCTAAAAAGTTAAGCAAATCAAGTTTCATGATCCGGTCCTTAAAAGGTACTGTTGACTTTAATATATTGAAATTGTCATACTACGCAAACTTCGAGAGTCAGGTTAGATAGGGGGTAATTCATTGGGGCAGTTCCACACAATTAATTAATATTTTTATCATCCAAAAGCGTACCATCAGATTGGGGCTCAAATCCACGTCTACATGCAGAACACTGTTTCCAAAAAATGGTATACTTACTGTGTTCGCCATTTATATACTGGAGTGTTTGATATTTACTTGGAAACAAAACCATCTATTTTTAGAAAACTAAAATGCGCACAGGCATGACACCCGTCACAAACAAAATTTCATATACCCGATCCACAAATACTCTTTCACTGAAAAAAGTCCAGAATACAAGTGTATGAAATTTTATAATCTCTTGCCGACTAATTTAAAAAAGGAAAAATAATTAAATAGTTTCAAAAATAAGTTGACCACACTACTATTATTAATGGAACCATACAATCTCGAAGAATTTTCTAATTATAGTTTTGTATGTTAAGATTATGTATTTCTTGACGTTATTCCTATACTAAGTATAGCTACTGTATCTTTTATTGGGAATTAAAGAAAATGCATAGTTTTGTCTGAAAATCCAAAAATCAGCAGAAGGTGACAAAAGAAATATGTTTTTATTGATAAATCTCGAAAATCCTTATTATTTTGTTATACAAACTGTATATCATTAGAAAGCTTATTAAAAATTCCATAGATTGGTGGCAACTTGTATAGGGTGTTTCATTTGAAAAAAAATAGTTATCCATTGTTTTGCGTATGTTGACACCCTGTATAGCAGTATGAACAAAAAAGGACCAAAGCCGATGGTTATTATTCTTCATGATATGGGAAATTCTCTAGTGTATAAATAATGTAGCTATCTTTGCTAGGAACGCTTCTGCAATGTTTTTAATGTGTACATATTTTTGCCACGAATTTGCCCATAACTAACCAACCGTCCACAATAGACCCATACTATCTTATACTATTTTTATCAGCTTCTTAAGAGGGTTGAAAATAAAATATAAAATATAGGGTGTTCCATTTAAAAAAAAAACATAACTTTGTTCTGTTATGTATACTGGGACACCATGTACAAAAACATACATATTTTTAAAATATGTAGAATAGGTGTGGGTACGAGTTCATGAAAATTAGAAGTCGTTATCTCAAATAGCAAATAAGTTATGGGGCTTTTACAGATCGCTGGGTCACCCGGTGTATCGTGCTTCTACCATAATACGAGGGTTATCCGTAAATTAAGGTCTCCAATTTTTTCCCATATAGTAAACATCATTTTATTACAAAAAAAGTACAGATTCTGAAAGCTTGGACTTTTAGCTATTTTTCTACGTAGTCCCTGTCACGATCAATACACTTTTGGAGTCGCTCCGGGAGCTTTTTCATACCCGCGTCGTACCAATCTCCCGCCGACTCGCGCAAGAAGATATCGACAGCTGCCTTCAGCTCTTCGTCGCTTGAGAATTTCGTTCGCCCTAAGTGTTGTTTCAAGTTGGGGAACAAATGGTAGTCACTGGGAGCCAAATCAGGACTGTATAGAGCAGTGGTGGGGAAACTTTTTTTAAGACGGGCCATTTGTAATAACTAGACAATCGTAGCGGGCCAAAGAATTATGCTTAATCGTTAACTAATTTATGTGTTCTATAAACATATACATATATTATTACATACACTTATTATTTTAATAGTAAAAAAGCAAAAGGTAACAAAATTATAAGCACAAAATATAAAATGAACTTAGTGTAGTTCTTGATGTGAAGTATTATCACTTTATTTTCTGGTGTCATTACTGGTTGATGGTGCATGAGAAAAATGAAATTGAGACTGTTTCATCAAAATTTCATCATAGTCCGATTCCATTTGCGAAGCAGAAATTCTTAAAACTGATGAAAGGTGCTCATCTGTAATTCTGTTTCTTAATGAAGTTTTCCTAAGCTTCATTGTTGAAAAGATTTGTTCGCATATATAAGATGAGCCGAACATTGTCATTATCTTCATTGCATGAGTAATTAGATTTGGAAAATTATCTGGTACTGTATGAAAAGTTTGTTTCAGGAGAGTATTACAGTTCAGTTCTATTAACTCAAGTTGAAATTTTGCATCAACTTCTTCGTAAGTAACATTGAATGGGGTCGCAAAAATACTAAACTCTGGTTCCATTTTTCTAAAGTCCTGAAATCTCCTTTCAAATTCTGTAGATAGTTTTCTCAAATTAATTTCGTATTTTTTAATCTTATTGTTTGATATAGTGAATTTTAAAGATTGTATTCTTGGAAAATGAGAAAAATCAGATTTAGAGATCTGATTAGCAAATAATAATAACTGTAATTTGAAACTTTCCAGGTATTGCCAAATATCGTGAAGAAACTGATTTTTTCCTTGCAATTTGAGATTAAGTTTATTCATGTGTACGAGGAGGTCTGAAAAAAGCGAAATCAGAAAGCCACGTTTCGTTTTCTAAGACGTCAAATTGATTATAAATGTCTTTATCAAGAAGAAAATTCACAATATCGTCTTTTAAATCCCAAATTCTTTCAAATACTTTTCCAGCACTTAACCAACGAACTTTTGAATAATACAGGATATCGGAATGCTCAGCATGTACGGACTCCAAAAACTGTTGAAACTGGCGATGTAATAATCCTCTGGAACGAATCATATTTACTAGTTTTACAACAATATTAAGTATATGGTCAATATCTAAAGCCGATTTACAGAGAGCATCCTGATGTATAAGGCAATGCAAAAAAACAACATCATTTTCGGGATACTTAGAATTAAATTTCCCAACAAATCCTTGATTGATTTCAACCATATTAGGAGCACTATCTGTAGTTACATTACATAGCTTGTCAATAGGTAAACGAAGTTTATCGATGCAATTTTCAAATTCACAAAATATATCGGCACCAGTCGTTGTTCCTTTCATTGACTGCAGCCCTGCAAGTTCTTCTGTAATTTCAAAGTGGGCGTTGATTCCTCTTACAAATATGAGTAACTGCGCAGTATCGCTGATATCTGTACTTTCATCCATGGTAATTGAATAAAAAATAAATTTTTGAGTTTTTGTAGTCAGTTGTGAAATTAGATTTTTATCAATATTTTCAATTCTCTCGGTGATTGTTCTTCTTGAGAGAGACAGTGACTGAAAATCCTTTTTCTTGTCAGGGCACATAATATCGCACACATCTATCATGCACTGCTTTATAAATTCACCATCTGAAAATGCTTTATTCGATTTAGCAATATTATAAGCCAACACATAACTGTCTTTCGTAGCGCATCTTTGAGAATGATTAGCTCTCTGAAATAATTGTTGTTGATTTGATAATTTTTTTATTAAATCTTTCGATTTAATTTTTTTTCACCTCTTCACTTAACGATGAGTAGAAGTGGTTTTCATGTTTGCTCTTGAAATGGCGTTGAATGTTATATTCTTTTAAAACTGCAACAGTTGTATTGCAAAGTAAGCACACAGGTTTTTCTTTAAATAAAGTAAAGAAATATTTCCACGTCCATTCTTCTTTAAAAACTCGACATTCTGAATCCACTTTTCTTTTTTTAACATCCATTTTAGACGTTACCTACTACGGAGAACAACACACAGAAACGCAATTGACGAAAGCTTACTGCTAACTAATGCTCTTACGCGGGAGTTTGGGGGATTACACAAACAATTACTCGAGTCACAGCGGGTCGTTGCAGATGACTGACCTTCTGAGTCGCTAACTAACTGATCTTCGGGCGGCCTCGCTTGTATTTATACCTACCTGCGAGAGTGTCTGGAAGTTTCGAGCGAAGATGAGTCATCTGTTTAGGTCGGATGGATTTGTCCAGAATACTATTGTGTTTTGAATATCGCCGCAGGTAGTTTTTATGCGGGTCGTCACATTACGAAGTAAGAACGCGTTCAAACATTCTCACGACGGCACTCTTAATCGGGCCGGATTAAACCTTTCTGCGGGCCGGACTTGGCCCGCGAGCCGTAGTTTCCCCATCACTGGTATAGAGGATGGTGAATGATTTCCCACCGGAATTTGGTAATGAGATCAGTTGTGGTGCGGGCGACGTGAGGGTGAGCGTTGTCATGGTGTAAACAAGCTCCCTTTGTCAGCCGACCCCTCCTTTTGTTCTGTATAGCCCGGCGTAGCTTTTTTAATGTTTCGCAGTACCTTGCTGCGTTAATTGTTGTACCTCTTTCCAGGTATTCGACCAGCAGAACGCCTTTTCTGTCCCAGAATACCGAAGCCATCACCTTTCCCGCTAACAGAGTTTGCTTGAACTTCTTGACACGTGGAGAACCGGAATGCCGCCATTGTTTTGATTGTTCCTTAATCTCTGGTGTGAAGTAGTGAACCCAACTCTCGTCCCCGGTTACAATTGAACCCAAAAATTCCTCACCCTCTTCCCGGTAATGGCGCAGAAACTCGCGAGCACTTTCCATGCGCTTGTTTTTGTGTTCATTGGTGAGCATCCGCGGCACCCACCTGGCACACACCTTACGGTACTTCAAAATATCCCTCAAAATCTTATCCACGGTAGTCTTAGAGACGTGCCCTATCTGTTCAGCCATTTCTCGCACAGTCACACGCCGATCCTCAAGCAGAAGTTTCTCAACTTTCGTCACTGTCTCATCCGAAACTGATGGACGCCCGCGGCCGGCCTCATCGTGTACGTTAGTACGACCTCTTGCGAACTCGCTGCACCACTTTCGCACATTTTTTTACGTCCATACACTTTTCTCCAGCCACATCGGTCAACTGGCGATGGATTTCAATAGAGGGTGACCCCTTAAACCACAAAATCTAATCACTGAACGTAATTCACACTTGGCGGGAGCGTCGATTTTCCTTTCCATCGTCAACGGCTGCTTAACCAAGACTGAGCGTAGCAGCGAGGTGGGGATGGGCCAGAATAGTGGAGGGGGAAACAAGGAACACGGTGCTGTTCTCAGATTTCAGCTAGCTGGCTCCGTCGCAACGGTAGCTCGTTGGAGACCTTAATTTACGGACAACCCTCGTATATTTTTTTCGTTCCGCGGAACGGAGAATGATGGCAAAGCGCGCGCGAAGTAGGACCCGCAGAATAAGCTAATATTTAGTTAGATGTAGGCAGCAATTGATAATGAGAGAAGATCGAATGGACTCTCCCACTCAGGTCGTCCCCCGTACCGATCCCCTTCAGGTCTAACACTGGCGCGAGGCACTTACCGCCTTAAATTCTAGAGAAATAAGTCTTACGAAAACAGTAAAAGCCACGTGTAAGCGGGGCTTTAGGCCCGCCGTGCCCGCCCTAAGCACGGCCCCGATTTATCTCGATAACACACCAACTCTCTATGCGTGTGTGTGTATAAATAAACCGTTGAAGCATTGAATAAATGTAGAAACGGCAATTTTTCTCGGTGCGCGGTAATTCGATAGCCATAAAAATGTTGAGTTCGCGAAAAGTTTAATTTAAACATGTAAATGGCGTCCGCTTACATTTAACTACAATTTCAAATTTTCAGAAACCGGATTAAAGCGCGTATACTGCGACTACCTACGAATACCATTACACGGACGTTAATGTTTGTGATTTACATACAAAGGCGATCCATAATTTCAAATTACTGTTGCATATTTTGACTGCTTCCACGAACCGCCGCCGATTCGAATATAACGAGAATTCCAACTAGTAATCAAAACATGCATAAATGCAAGAACTGCTGCTAGTTCAATAAACTTGGTTTCAAGGATCTTGTATTAGTTTCTGATGAGTGTACAGCTGCAATCTATAAAAATTGAAATATTAGCACTTACTCATCCCCGCAGTGATTAATGTTCGCGTTTGAAAGGAGAAACAGTAATCAAGCCTTTGAAGATTATGTAGATTAAAAAAATAACGGCCTTTTCACTCCTAACATTGTTAAACAATTGTTAAAATAGTAAACACATCGGAAAAATTACACAAAAACAGTCATAATTAAGAAAATTCCACTCTACTTAAATAACTATAGTTTTTGAAAATCTAATCATTTTCAAGCGAGTTACAAATTTTTTAAATTTTTGATTTTCGCGACGTAAACATTTGTGCACCGTTGAGAGAAAAATTAAGAAAAAAATAGTAAACGCATCGGAAAAATTACACAAAAAATAGTCATAATTAAGAAAATTCCACTCTACTTAAATAACTATAGTTTTTGAAAATCTAATCATTTTCAAGCGAGTTACAATTTTTTTAAATTTTTGATTTTCGCGACGTAAACATTTGTGCACCGTTGAAAGAAAAATTAAGAAAAAAATAGTAAACGTACCGGAAAAATTACACAAAAATTAATGGAACTAATAAAACCCCTCTCTACTCAAATAACTTCAGTTTTTAAAAATGCAACAATTTTCAAGCGAGTTACAAATTTTTTTAAATTTTGGATTTTCGCGACGTAAACATTTGTGCACCGTTGAGAGAAAAATTAAGAAAAAAATAGTAACCACTTCGGAAAAATTACACAAAAAATAATCCTAATCAAGAAAACCCCACTCTACTCATATAACTTCAGTTTTTAAAAATTCAACAATTTTCAAGCGAGTTACAAATTTTTTAAAATTTTGATTTTTGCGACGTAAACATTTGTGCACTGTTGAAAGAAAAATTAAGAAAAAAATAGTAAACGTACCGAAAAAATTACACAAAAATTAATCCTAACTAATAAAACCCCTCTCTACTCAAATAACTTCAGTTTTTAAAAATCCAGCAATTTTCAAGCGAGTTAAATTTTTTTTAAATTTTTGATTTTCGCGACGTAAACATTTGTGCACCGTTGAGAGAAAAATTAAGAAAAAAATAGTAAACGCATCGGAAAAATTACACAAAAAATAATCCTAATTAAGAAAACCCCACTCTACTCAAATAACTTCAGTTTTTTAAAATCCAGCAATTTTCAAGCGAGTTAAAAATTTTTTAAATTTTTGATTTTCGCGACGTAAACATTTGTGCACCGTTGAGAGAAAAATTAAGAAAAAAATAGTAAACGCATCGGAAAAATTACACAAAAAATAATCCTAATTAAGAAAACCCCACTCTACTCAAATAACTTCAGTTTTTAAAAATCCAGCAATTTTCAAGCGAGTTAAATTTTTTTTAAATTTTTGATTTTCGCGACGTAAACATTTGTGCACCGTTGAGAGAAAAATTAAGAAAAAAATAGTAAACGCATCGGAAAAATTACACAAAAAATAATCCTTATTAAGAAAACCCCACTCTACTCATATAACTTCAGTTTTTAAAAATTCAACAATTTTCAAGCGAGTTACAATTTTTTTAAATTTTTGATTTTCGCGACGTAAACATTTGTGCACCGTTGAGAGAAAAATTAAGAAAAAAATAGTAAACACATCGGAAAAATTACACAAAAAATAATCCTAATTAAGAAAATCCCACTCTACTCAAATAACTTCAGTTTTTAAAAATCCAGCAATTTTCAAGCGAGTTACAATTTTTTTAAATTTTTGACTTTCGCGACGTAAACATTTGTGCACCGTTGAGAGAAAAATTAAGAAAAAATAGTAAACGTTACAATTTTTTTAAATTTTTGATTTTCGCGACGTAAACATTTGTGCACCGTTGAGAGAAAAATTAAGAAAAAAAATAGTAAACATATCGGAAAAATTACACAAAAAAATAATCCTAATTAAGAAAACCCCACTCTACTCAAATAACTTCAGTTTTTAAAAATCCAGCAATTTTCAAGCGAGTTACAATTTTTTTTAATTTTTGACTTTCGCGACGTCAAACATTTATGCATCGGTGAAAGAAAAATTAAGAAAAAAATAGTAAACACATCGGAAAAATTACACAAAAAATAGTCATAATTAAGAAAATTCCACTCTACTTAAATAACTATAGTTTTTGAAAATCTAATCATTTTCAAGCGAGTTAAAATTTTTTTAAATTTTTGATTTTCGCGACGTAAACATTTGTGCACCGTTGAGAGAAAAATTAAGAAAAAAATAGTAAACGCATCGGAAAAATTACACAAAAAATAATCCTAATTAAGAAAACCCCACTCTACTCAAATAACTTCAGTTTTTAAAAATTCAACAATTTTCAAGCGAGTTACAATTTTTTTAAATTTTTGACTTTCGCGACGTCAAACATTTATGCATCGGTGAAAGAAAAATTAAGAAAAAAATAGTAAACACATCGGAAAAATTACACAAAAAATAGTCATAATTAAGAAAATTCCACTCTACTTAAATAACTATAGTTTTTGAAAATCTAATCATTTTCAAGCGAGTTAAAATTTTTTTAAATTTTTGATTTTCGCGACGTAAACATTTGTGCACCGTTGAGAGAAAAATTAAGAAAAAAATAGTAAACGCATCGGAAAAATTACACAAAAAATAATCCTAATTAAGAAAACCCCACTCTACTCAAATAACTTCAGTTTTTAAAAATCCAGCAATTTTCAAGCGATTTACAATTTTTTAAAATTTTTGACTTTCGCGACGTCAAACATTTATGCATCGGTGAAAGAAAAATTAAGAAAAAAATAGTAAACACATCGGAAAAAATACACAAAAAATAGTCATAATTAAGAAAATTCCACTCTACTTAAATAACTATAGTTTTTGAAAATCTAATCATTTTCAAGCGAGTTACAAATTTTTTAAATTTTTGATTTTCGCGACGTAAACATTTGTGCACCGTTGAGAGAAAAATTAAGAAAAAAATAGTAAACGCATCGGAAAAATTACACAAAAAATAGTCATAATTAAGAAAATTCCACTCTACTTAAATAACTATTTTTTTTTGAAAATCTAATCAATTTCAAGCGAGTTAAAATTTTTTTAAATTTTTGATTTTCGCGACGTAAACATTTGTGCACCGTTGAGAGAAAAATTAAGAAAAAAATAGTAAACGCATCGGAAAAATTACACAAAAAATAATCCTAATTAAGATAACCCCACTCTACTCATATAACTTCAGTTTTTAAAAATTCAACAATTTTCAAGCGAGTTACAAATTTTTTAAAATTTTGATTTTCGCGACGTAAACATTTGTGCACCGTTGAAAGAAAAATTAAGAAAAAAATAGTAAACGTACCGGACAAATTACACAAAAATTAATCCTAACTAATAAAACCCCTCTCTACTCAAATAACTTCAGTTTTTGAAAATCCAACAATTTTCAAGCGAGTTACAAATTTTTGAAATTTTTGATTTTCCCGACATTAAACTTTTGTACACCGAACTATATTGCGAGCCTATGTTCCGTCTTGTTCATCTACACCCTGTATACGTATATACATGATAAATACAAGATATTCAATAAAATTCAAAATCGAATTTTTCAACGATATTGCATGTATCAGCAATACAAATAATCCTACACTGAGGAATGCAAGTGAATGTAAACTATTATAGTTTTTCATTTCAATTGGAACACTTATCAAACATTCAACCTTGAACTTCCCCCTTCTTTTGTAAACTTGTTATTCCTGTCTGTCAAATAAAATAAAAAAAATCTGACGTTACGAATTGTCTGGCCGTGTCTAATCCACAACAGTATTGTTAAACAATTGTTAACAATGGTAAATAAATAATGTTATGCTCCATTTACATGTCATACCCAACTGTATAATAAACTGCAACGCTATATAAAGTGTAAGCCACAGAATTTTGTTTCTGAGTTGGCCATGCCTGAGAGAGAGAAAGACAGCAGTTATGTCTGAGATTAATTCATTTTTTTTAATCTCATGACGTAATAATATGCGAAATACCTCATTTATCTAACAGCCAACTCTGAAACAAAATTTTGTGGCTCACACGATACAATAGGCACTCGTTTATTTCATTAAAAATATATGTATAAAAAAAGGTGATATTTGCAGATGCACGTCGACTCGCAGTAAGGTAGTATGTGAAAACTAAATATCAAATGGAGCGTAACAGTAAAACAGAACTGATTGTGGGTTTTATATTCTATATAATGTATTTATATGGTCCCCAGGAGAGACCTCAATAATAGCAGGTGACCTCGTTTAAAAACAAGGCACAAACATGCCGAGGCGTAACCGTTTTACTGCCACCATTTCGCCATTCACGGAATGCCCCTATGCGGAATAGTTGTGATTTATTTATCCGGCGCATAAAATGAACATAAAATATGTAACATGCGTGGAATTATGAAAGCTGGCGCGACGCTCAAAGACAACGCGTCGTCGTCGTCGTCGTCGTCGTCGGCGTTTTTTTTTTAATTTCTCACACCCCCCCTTTTTAAAGTGATAAATTTTCGTATCGGGAAAAACTTCCACCGTGACAGAATGCTAAGACTGATGGATTAAGATGAAAGCCGTCGTTTTTTTTTCTCTCCCTTTTTTTTTGGTTTCCACCCGATTCATCTATATAAATTACGTAAAAAGTCGCTTCCGGATTGGCACATTCGGAAAGTAATTTGTATTAATGAGGGGAGCTCAATTATAAAGTTTGAAGTGTTAAGAATCGGATGGGTTTTATTCTTGAATTCGTTTGTAATTATTCGCCCGACTTCTGTATTCATACAATCCTAGTTGGATTTTTTTGACTCCCAAATCGTAAAATTCCGCAACGTTCGCAGAAATTGTATTGTAACTACTAAAACATAAAATTTATCACCGGGCATTTATAGAAGATTTTTTCTAACCCTAACTAACAAATTCCGCCATAATCGCGTCAACAGAAAAAAAATTACCATAACATCGAATGTCCCGTATTCGTGGTAATAGAAATATTTTCGTAAGATCGAATAAATAAATTTCAGATTCCCGGCGCATCCACCAGACTAACAATACATACGTTTATTATAATTGTCTGTAGAGTCTGTTGTTTGCGACTACCATAAACCATCTCGTTGGCTAAGGTTTATTATTGATAAGAAAATATTTGAGTACCACACTTTTAGTTATAACTAGGACAAATGTACTCGCGCATGAATAAATATTAATTTGAAGTCCGCTACACCTTCGCAAAGAAAACTCGAAAATGTCAATTTTTTGATAATCATTCTGGACCATTGAATTGGCCTTTCTTTTCATCAGAAGAACGACAAAAATCGATTGGTATTATTCAATTTCATGTTTATGTATGTGAAATAGTGTTTTTATGTGAAATTGTGAAATAATAAATTAAGAAAAGTAACTGGTGACAAGCGACGGCTCCGCTGCGCTGCGTCGTCGTCCGTTGGTAGTCCATTAAAATTAAGCAATTGAACTGACGACAGACGACGGCTCCGCTGCGCTGCGCCGTGCGTAGCCGAAAAAATTCCCGAAAATCAATCAAAAATCGGCCATGGATCGTAAACGGAGCGCCCCACAAAAAATATAGCCATTACCTTTTCGACGCAAAATGTAATTCCGAATAGCACGCCGTTTAAATTTCTTGCGTGAGATTCAAAATGGCCGCTCTAGAATTGTTTCATTGAAATCGGGAGTGGTTTTCTTTGAATAACTCCTCGAGGGTTGGAGATATGAAAAAGGGATAAGAAACATAAAAGATAGAGAGCAACTCGTTCTACAAAACTCTATAAAAATTAAAGTCGCGGCTGTAAAGGGGACGCGCGCCCGCTCGCCGAAGCACGAAAAAAAAAACGATCCCCGCAGAGACAGGGTTGTAGCTCGCGAACAGAGAAGAGCACTTGAAATACAAAAGTAACTTTACCGAAGTATTTGGGATTTTTTGAGCCATATTTGAATCCTCCAACTCAAAAATCCTGGGAGGAGATGGGTTTGGCGCGAACCTCTGCATCGCGAAAAATCAATTTTCAAAAATTCACCCCGGAGTCTAGGGATGAGTTAGAAAATCGCGGTTTTCACGGACCCCTAGAGGACGTTTTCGGCTTTCGGGAAAAAATAAAATTTATCGATTTGTTCCTTTTTTTTAAGGGGTGGTTCGAGAGGGTTGAAATTTTAATGGTCATGTTTTTGATTTTTTTTTGTGATTTTTCATGAAAATTTCAACTTGCTACCTATACCCGTTCTCGAGATATTGCAAATCTGGGCTCTTTCTTTTAGAATATATATACAGGGTGCCCGGATTTCGGTAGGGAGATGGTCAAATTAGCAAAAAGGTGCAGGTTCAAGAGCTCATTAAAAAGCCTCCTCCAAATCCCACTTGTCATCACCCAATTCTTCAAAATAAAAATTAAAACAAAATCTCCTAATTTATTTCATTTGCCGTAATTTCTGCCCAAGATATCGAGATGCGGTTTAAACCAATTTGCATGACATTTTAAACACTTTCATTGGCGCTTCGTAAAACTAATTTTATTTGTGCAAATGTTTAGTAATCTAACGTAACCTCCAAATTTTAAATTGGTACCGCGCAATATTTTTAGACAAAAATAGATTTTACAGAATCTGTGCTTCTCGTGTGCAAATTAGTCGGAATTTATTAAAGTTGGAGATTTGAAATTTTTGACGTAAACATGAAAAACCACCCAAGGATCCCTCCTTGTTACTTTTTCTCAAAAATTTCATTTGAAAAATGTTCCTGAAGAAACCACTGGTTGGATTCGGAGTTTCTATATGTCACTTTAAAGATCTCATTAAGAGCCAACAAATGTTAATTTAAAGCCCGTGACGCGTTCGCAAAGAAAACTCTAATACGAATAAAAGTCGGAAAAATCATTTTTTTTGTAATAAATAGCATAGACCACAGGGGTGGCCGTTATTATCATCAAAAAGTAAAAATCGATTGGCTAGCTAAAATAATAAAAAAGTTAGCTTCTCAATTTGAAAATTTTAGAAAAAAAAATTTTTTCCAGACACGTAGCGGCCAAAAGAAGTAAGCTTTTTGATTCGGTTAGGAATTTAAAAAAAAGTTATTCTTGTAGCTTTTTTTTGTGATAACAACTTTCTGAAGTTTATCCGTTAATTACGAGATAATCCCACGTAAATATTGTGTTTGTTCATTCCAAAATTACATTTTCTTAAATTTGGCCGAAAAAAAATTAAAAACAACGGTTACAAGCCTAGAAGATTCCAACATTACTCAGAGTGGATACTACTACATGAAGTAATAAATAATAAACACTCCAAAATACCCCTTCCTTTAATTACAAGATAATCCTACAGGAAGGTACTTGTGTTAACTTTAAAGTTATATTATTTTGAACTCTGCTAAAAAAAATTAAAAATAGTAGCTACAAGAATGAAACTTTCAGAAATGAGTTCTGTAATGTATTTCCAAATTGTGAGAATACAAATATATTATTCGGCTGCGGAGACACAATGCAGTTTTAGTATAGGTTTTTATCTTCGCACGCCGATGTATTTTTAGCAGTCAGTATTGCGATCTTGTACAGTACAGATGTTCCTGTTGTATTTTCGAATTTATAGAATAAACTAAAAATAAAATTATTTGGAAGTTACGTTAGTGAGTTATTTCGCCCACCGGTCACAAACGTAACAAGTTCAAATAGATATTATTACGTGATTCCATAAATCTTCCAAAACACCCCTTCTCTCAATTACAAAATAATACTACCTAAACACCATAACGCAGTAACGTGTTTTAATTTCCGTTAGAAAAATTGAAAAACAATGCAACAAACTTACAACTTTTTATAATAGATGCCACTATAAGATTTTATAAAAATCTTAAAATATGCCTTCTTCTAATTACAAGATAATCCTACTGGAACATTCTTGTATTCATTTTTTCGGTTTATTTTGTTTTAATTCGGCTAAAAAAATGGAAACTATTTGCTACAAGAATTAAACCTCCTGAAGTAACTTCAAATAGATGCTACTACGTGATTATATAAAAATCCCAAAATATCTCTTTCCTCAATTACACGATAATCTCAATTAAACGTCTTAGTATTCATTCCGTAGTTAGATTTTTAAAATTCGGTTCAAAAATTACTAAGCATAGATGCTGTTACGTGATTTCATAATAATCCAAAAATATCCCTTCTCCTAATTACAACATAATCCTACTAGAACATTCTTGTATTAATTTTATATTTATAAAGTTATATTTCTTGAAATTCGTCTGAAAAAATTGAAAAATGTTTTCTACAAGAATAAAACTTTCTGAAGTAACTTCAAATAGATCCTACCACGTGATTCCATAAAAATCCCAAAATAACCACTCCCTCAATTACAATCCCACATAAACTTTGATATTTTATTAGTCTAACTCCTTCTTGTACTTCAGTTTTCAGTGTCTACTTTAGTCGTTTTCTTCTTTTTGATTTTTTTTTCTGGCGTAAGGTTGGCGGAGCATCGCCTCCATGATATGTATTTGTTGCGAATTATTAAAATTATTGACAGATCTCCAATACAATGGTGGTGGAAAACTATTATAGGGTTACAAAAACAAGGAAAAGAAAAAAGTACAGTTTAATTCCCGTGCATAGTTTGTGAAACGCAAGTTTACATTACCGAAACTAATTTGCTGACATAGAGTGCAATATCTTTCGTTATTAGTAACTGTTCCATATATTAGGTGGAGTGGTGTTACGAACGACCGTTCCGCATGAACGAAAGCACACGTAGGGCCGCAAACAGCCTGACAAAGTCCAATTTACATTATCCGAGTCCAATACGTGCGCATATTTAAACTTGCATGGCTTTATTAATATAATAAATTTTACGTTATTATTACAACCAGTTGAATGATTGTGTATTTACTGGTTCCGACCATTATTTGTTCCGATCACGCAATGGCTTTCTCGATGTTTACATGATAACCAAATTACATTCGTAGCCGAACTTGGTTTCCGTATTGTTAATATTTTAAAACTTCATAAAATCAAGTAAAGAGTCAAAATTATCTCCACTTATCCAAACTATTAATTCTTGTACCAGATCTGCTGAAACTTGCATCAGTTATACCGATTCACAAAAAAGAAGCTTTAAATTATAGACCAATGGCCTTACGGTCTGTATTTTCGAAGATTCTAGAGAGGATTATATACAATCAGATTGTTAAGTACATAGAAGACAATAAAATTCCAGATACTTATCAGTTTGGCTTCAGAAGAGAATTATCAACCAATGATGCAATTTTAAAATTAATTCAAGGCAACACTACTCATTGTGAAACCGCTATACTGAATTTAACCAGAGCATTCGATTGTGTATAATATACTAGTTAAGAAACTTTAGTGAAGATGCTAATGATTTCATTCAATCATATTTAAATGGAAGATCTCAGGCAGTAAAAGTTGGAAATTGAATTTCCGGACCTTTACCTGTAGTAGTACCACGAGGTTCTTCAGGGTTCAATTCTAGGACCGCTACTATTTAATCGATATAATAATTACCTTCCTTCACACATAACTCAATCTGATGTTATTTTGTAAGCAGATGAGAACACTTTTAGTACCGATGGCAAAAATGATGGGAAAAAATCAATGCCCAGCAGGTAATAATATAATGCAGAGCTGATCTGACTTATCAATAGCTACAAATATAACAATTTTGTTTTGTTTTTTTTACACCAGTATTTACATGAATATTTAATATTCATGTATGTGTAGGTCTTCCTTGTATTTCTTCACCGCGGGATATAGCAGTGTT
Organism: Ocypus olens; assembly: GCA_910593695.2. NCBI lineage: Eukaryota > Metazoa > Arthropoda > Insecta > Coleoptera > Staphylinidae > Ocypus > Ocypus olens. Next base: position 52,266,910 of record OU343060.1, read on the forward strand.
AATTCCATCTCGGGCTAACGGTGTTAGGGGATGGTATGTTTTCCACTCTATAATCTATTGATTTCTATTATAAAATTAAAATTTTTACCAATTTCTTAAGGACAAATTATCGTATTTTTATAAATCCCAGTCTGAATATTATTTTTTTAATAATACGAGAAAATTAAAATTGTGAAAACCTCACTTGTTGCAGATGCATTTAATAATAGAAAATGTTACGACGCCACCGGTTTGATTGTACTTGCATTTTTTGCAGAATACACGCCTACTTTCTTCATCTATTGGTAAATTTTTCTGATGGCATTGTACTTTAATAGATGGTAGTTATGTTTCTTTTGTATCTAGTAAGTATCTAAAATTTTATTGAAATTCAACAGAGGATTTTCAGGAAAATTAAGGAAATTTAACCAAAAAATGCAAATTCAGCAAAGCAACGAATTTATCGGAAAATTCCGGAAAAACTAAAGATAACCTATTGTCAGATTTTCCTTCTGTTTTATAGTTACATATTATCTGGAACATATCCTAAAAAATTTATGAGAATTCAACGAATAGTTTTCAGGAAAATTAAGAAAATCTGGCAATGGAAAATTCCGGAAAAATAAGAAAATCCATTTTCGGATTTTTCTTTTTTTTTACAGCTATATAAGTAGTCTGGAACATGTCCTGAAGATTTTATTGAAATTCAGCAGAGGATTTTCGAAAAAATTAAGAAAATCTAGCCGAAAGTTCAAATTTTGAAGTGGCGACTTTGATGGAAAATTCCGGAAAAATAAGAAAACTTTATTTTCGGATTTTTCTTTTGTTTTACAACTACATACGTCTGAAACATATCCTGAAAATTTTATTAAAATTCAGCAGAGGGTTTTCGGAAAAATTAAGAAAATCTATCCGAAAGTGCAAATTTTGAAAAGTAGCGATTTTGATGGAAAATTCCGGAAAAATAAGAAAAACCCATTTTCGGATTTTTCTTATGTTTTACAGGTACATACGTCTATATCCTGAAAATTGTATTAAAGTTCAGCAGAGGGGTTTCGGAAAAATTAAGAAAATCTAGCCGAAAGTGCAAATTTTGAAAAGTAACGATTTTGATGGAAAATTCCGAAAAAATAAGAAAAACCCATTTTCGGATTTTTCTTTTTTTTTACATCTACATACGTCTGGAACATACCCTGAAAATTTTATAAAAATTCAGCAGAGGGTTTTTGGAAAAATTAAGAAAATCTAGCCGAAAGTGCAAATTTTGAAAAGTAGCGATTTTGATAGAAAATTCCGGAAAAATAAGAAACACCCATTTTCGGATTTTTCTTTTTTTTACAGCTACATACGTCCGGAACATATCCTGAAAATTTTATTAAAATTCAGCGGAGGGTTTTCGAAAAAATTAAGAAAATTTAGCCGAAAGTGCAAATTTTGAAAAGTAGCGATTTTGATAGAAAATTCCGGAAAAATAAGAAACACCCATTTTCGGATTTTTCTTTTTTTTACAGCTACATACGTCCGGAACATATCCTGAAAATTTTATTAAAGTTCAGCAGAGGGTTTTCGGAAAAATTAAGAAAATTTAGCCGAAAGTGCAAATTTTGAAAAGTAGCGATTTTGATAGAAAATTCCGGAAAAATAAGAAACACCCATTTTCGGATTTTTCTTTTTTTTACAGCTACATACGTCCGGAACATATCCTGAAAATTTTATTCAAATTCAGCAGAGGGTTTTCGGAAAAATTAAGAAAATCTAGCCGAAAGTGCAAATTTTGAAAAGTAGCGATTTTGATGGAAAATTCCGGAAAAATAAGAAAAACTCATTTTCGGATTTTTCTTTTTTTTACAGCTACATACGTCTGGAACATATCCTGAAAATTTTATTAAAGTTCAGCAGAGGGTTTTCGGAAAAATTAAGAAAATCTAGCCGAAAGTGCAAATTTTGAAAAGTAGTGATTTTGATGAAAAATTCCGGACAAATAAGAAAACCCCATTTTCGGATTTTTCTTTTTTTTACAGCTACATACGTCTGCAACATATCCTGAAAATTTGATTAAAGTTTAGCAGAAGGTTTTCGGAAAAATTAAGAAAATCTAGCTGAAAGTGCAAATTTTGAAAAGTAGCGATTTTGATGGAAAATTCCGGAAAAATAGGAAAAACCCATTTTCGGATTTTTCTTTTGTTTTATAGCTACATACGTCTGCAACATATCCTGAAAATTTTATAAAAATTCAGCAGAGGGTTTTCGGAAAAATTAAGAAAATCTAGCTGAAAGTGCAAATTTTGAAAAGTAGCGATTTTGATGGAAAATTCCGGAAAAATAGGAAAACCCCATTTTCGGATTTTTCTTTTGTTTTATAGCTACATACATCTGAAACATATCCTGAAAATTTTATTAGAATTCAACGAGTGATTTTCAGGAAAATTAAGAAAATCTAGTCGAAGTGCAAATTTATAAAAGCAGTGATTTTGATGGAAAATTCCGGAAAAACTGGGGATAACCTATTGCCGGATTTTTGTTTTATTTTGTGGCTACATACGTCTGAAACATATCCCAAACATTTTAATCGAATTCAACGGGGAGTTTTCAGGGAAATTAAGAAAATCTATCCAAATCTACAAATTTAGAAAAGCAGCCATTTTCATGATACATTCCAGACAAACTAAGGTTAAACTATATTCGAATTTTTATTTTGTGTCATAGCTACATGTGTCAGGAACATATCCTGAAAATTTTATTGAAATTCTACGAGGGATTTTCGGAAAATTAGGGAATTATGGGAAAATTCCAGAAAAAATCTAGGGATAACTTATTTTTGGGTTTTTCTTTTGTTTTACAGCTACATACGTCTAGAACATATCCTGAAAATTTTCTTAGAATTCATCGAGTGATTTTCAGGAAAATTAGGCAAATATTGCCGAAAGTGCAAATTTAGAAAAGCTGTGCTTTTGATGGAAAATTCGGGAAAAAACTAAGGAAAATTTTATTAAAATTTAGCGAAGGTTTTTCGGAAAAATTCAAAAAATCCATCCGAAAGTGTAAATGTTGCATAGTAGTAGTTTTGATGGAAAATTCCGGAAAAATTGAAGATAACTTTTTTTTGGATTTGCCCTTTGTTTTATAGCCATATACGTCTAGAACATATACTGGCAATTTTATTAGAATTCAATTTAGGGTTTTTGGGAAAATTAAGAAAATCTTGCCGAAAGTGCAAATTTTGATGAGCAGTAACATTCAGGAAAAACCAAGGGTACCCTATTTTCGGATTTTTCTTTTGTTTTATAGCTACATAAGTCTGGTACATTTCCCAAAAAAAAATTTAAAATTCAACGAGGGATTTGCAAAAAAATTAGGAAAATCTTGCCAAAACTGCAAATTTAGGAAAGCACCGATTTTGATGATAAATTCCAGAAAAACAGGTTAACCTATGTTCGAATTTTCCCTTTGTTTCATAGCTACATATAATAGGAACATATCCTGAAAATTGTATTCAAATTCGACAAGGGATTTTTGGGAAAATTAAGGAAATTAACCGAAAGTGCAAATTTAGAAAAGCAGTGATTTTACCGGGAAATTCCGGAAAAACTAAGCATAACCTATGTTCGGATTTTTATTTTGTTTTATAGTTATATACGACTCGAACATATCCTAAAAAATTAATTAGAATTTAACGGGGAGTTTTAAGGAAAATTACGAAAATCTAACCGTATGTGCAAATTCAGAAAAGCAGTGATTTTGATGGAAAATTCCGGAAAAAAAGTAAGGATAACCTATTTTCGAATATTCCCTTTGTTTTAAAGTTCCATATATCTGGAATATATACTGAACATTTTGTTAAAATTCAGTGAAGGGTTTTCTGAAAAATTATGAAAATTTAATTGAAAGTGCAAATTTTGCAAAGTAGCGGTTGTGATGGAAAATTCCATATAACTTTTTTCGAATTTTCTCCTTGTTTTATACCGACATACGTTTAGAACATATTATGATAATTTTATTAAAATTCAACGTAGGGTTTTCGAGAATTTTAAGAAAATCGTGTCGAAAGTGCAAATTTAGAAGAGCAGTGATTTTGATGGAAAATTCTGGAAAAACTAAGGATAACCCATTTTCGGATATTTCTTTTGTTTTATAGTTACATACATCTGGAACACATACTGAAAATTTTATTCAAATTCAGCAAGGGGTTTCCGGGAAATTAAGCCGAAAGTGCAAATTTTGTAAAGTAGCGATTTCGATGGAAAATTCCGGGAAAATTAAAGATAACAACATATTTGCGAATATGTCTGTTTTAGGGCTACATATGTGAGGGACATATCCTGAAAATCTTATTGAAATTTATTAAGGGATTTTTCCGGAAAAATTTCAAAACAGCGATTTTGAAAAGTAAGAGTAACCTATTTTCACATTTTTCTTTTTTTATAGCTACATGTGTCTGGAACATATCTTGAAAATTTGATTGGAATTTAGGGAGGAATTTTCAAGAAAATTAAGGAGATCTAGCGGAAAGTTCAAATTTAACAAAATAGCAATTTTGATGGAAAATTCTGGAAAACCTAAGGATAACCTATTTTCGGATTTTCCCTTTGTTTTATAGTTACATACGTCTGGAATATATTCTAAAATTTTTATTAGAATTTAACAAGGGGCTTTCAAGAAAATTAAGAAAATCTAGCCGAAAGTGCAAATTTAGAAAAGTAGTAAATTTTATGGAAAATTAAGGATACTTCATTTTCGGATTTTTCTTTTGTTGTATAGCTACATACATCTGGAAGATATTCTAACAATTTTATTGAAATTCAGTGATGGGTTTTCGGGAAATTTAAGAAAATCTTGCCGAAAGTGCAAATTTAGAAAAGCAGTAATTTTTATGGAAAATTCTGGAAAAATTAAGGATACCTTATTTTCGGATTTTTCTTTTGTTTTACAGCTACATACATCTGGAACATATTCTGACAATTTTATTAAAATTCAGTGACGGGTTTTCGGGAAAATTAAGAAAATCTTGCCGAAAGTGCAAATTTTACAAAGCAGCGATTTTGCTCGGACGCAACTACCTTAACTGATTAACAGTGATTTTAATTTAATATATCTGCTAGGAAATGTATTTTTCTTAAAAAGTGTTATTATATTTTTTTGATAACCCTAACAAAGTTATGAAGAGAAAACCCGTTTCGAGTGTTCGCTTTATTGTAACTTTAAACTCGCCCTCTAGTTTAAATCTTTAAATTTATTTAGTTGCAAAATTGCTCATAATAAACAGTATACATTTTATTAAAAAAAAACTGTTATACAGTCTATTTGCCAGAATCGATTATCAACTAAAATGTATGTCTTTTATTATCTTTTATTCATATTTAATTAAGATTTTATTTACTCATTTATAGTTTTAATTTAATTCATTTTTTAAATATTTTAGTTGTGGATTATATGATTTTATTAGATTTTATTTATTATAATTTATTAGGGCCAAGTGCTGATACTGAACTATTACATTAATTTATTTAATATACTTAATTATACTATATCTTTCTGACTTATGTAAGACTATGTCGTTAACATGAATAAACATTCATGAATTATGAAATTGGTGCTGCTGTTTTTTACAATTATAAAATTTTATTGGTAGCTCTAACTGCTAGGTACAATCTGTAAATGTAAAATAGACACAACACCAACCAATACAATAGCAATTATAATTTATCGACTAAACAATATACTAATTTCAGTTTTATTGTTTCAGGCTCGGCGATAATCCAGCACATGCCACCAACAGTTATGGTGTCGATAGTTTTGATATTAACGTTGAACTGCATCTGGTGATCGGTTATGTCCGTGACATCAATAGGACTCGACAAACAAAAGCGAAACTAAATATTAACGATATTCGTGTGCTGTAACCACAATTTAGTAAAATAACGTTTTTTTTTTTGTACGGGACACTAAACTTTTATCTCAACATTGAAAATTAAAGTCAACTTAAAAAAAAAATAAAACGAATCCAGGGTGAATTTATCAAAGCCAGAACTTTTGCGCGTTTGGCCGACTGTGTAAATAATCCATTTGTTCCCATGTAAAAGAGAAGTAAGACTTAGCTTTAATCCAAGTGAAGCTGTGAATGTAAAGTTTGTACATAAAGGATGTAAAACCATAGCGAATTGAAGACGGTAATTATAAGCACCCCCGTAAAATTAAAAAAAATACTCGTAAACAAGAAGAAGAAGAAAAAACTGCGCGTCCGGAATTACGGTGTGGACATTTTACCTCGTCCGAATTAGTTAAAAAAAAACATCAACATACTCCATCTAAACAATGTGAATTCATAGAATGTAATGACCGTCGATTTAATGTTAATTTTAATCGATTATAATTTTTGTTTCTGTAGTTTTTACAATTTTTGTGTAACTGTTCTCGGTTGCTAATTCATTGTTGAAGTTTGTGAATTTATGTATGCAACTAAATAGATATAAATCATTGTATATACTGTGAAGATAAGTGTAAAATAATTCTTACTGGTTTTTTTTGAATAAATTTTATGATTTTACGATTTTTATTCTTAATATATTTTATATCATATATGCTTTTTATGACCTGAATGTAATTTTGTTTCTTCGGAGTAATAAGGTAAGTAAATATAATGATCGCATTCGTATTCAAATTGCATTTTTCAATTCAATTAATAATACTTCTCACCACAAATAGCAAAGTGGACAGAAAGACCATCACGTTTACAGATGGCACATGCTCTCATAGTCAATATTATATCTTATAACAAAGTACAAATTTTGTTTGCAAATAACGGTATTCTATATATTAAATCTCTAACGGTGTTGATGATCAAATTGGATAAAGTAACATGATGGTCACTTCACCATATTTTATACCAATAATTTAACTCTGTTTATAGCTGTTGGGTTCTATAAGTAAATAAATAAATATGTGTAATCAATGTCACTTCCTTGTATGTTGCAGTTGTTGCAATTTATTTTCGGTTACATATTGTTCGTACAGAGTTCGATAATATGTGGCGGAAGTGCACAATCTAGGCTGGTGCATAATTTGGTGGAAGCGCCTGTATAATTATGTAATTAATGCCCCCTTTTTGGATGCACACGGATCGGAATTAACTGCAATTATGCATAGCTCGGCGAGTAATTAGGTTCTCATTGTACTTTTTGATGGAACAGGAAGTGGCCTGTTATGTATTAATTACTCTCCGCACACTTGTACATTAGGTATAAAAATGTTGCGAGTGGCGCACAAACAAACACGGTTGGCGGGGTCTGAGCGATTACGTCTCGAATCAATCTTAATCAAAAATTAACGTGACGATTAATATTAATAGATGGAAGATATGCGGCTATGTAAATATTTGCTCGAGTTTAGGTCATGTATGCAGATTTATAACACTTCCGCGTGAATGAATTGATACTTATCTAATCGTACTTCGTGGTAATTGTTTGAACGGTTTTTGTTTTCTTTGTATAAGGGGGAGATTTGTTTGAAACATTGGGGGAATTTTAAAGCTAGAGATAACGAATCCAGTGTGTTTAATATATTTGAACTGCACTTTACAAATTGCACTAGAACTGTGTAGAGGAGTGGATAATAAACTTTATAAATGTGCACGGATAATATGCATTTTGCTAACTAAACGTAACTATATTAGATTAATTTCTTTAGTGAATTATGAAGTTTCGAAATTTTTAAGAAGACCTACAAAATGTGTAATTTTTGAAATAGGGTATTCGTTGAGCATAGCTATGTTTTAACATATACTCTACAAGTCCTACAGATAAAAGGATTTTGTTAATAAACGTTCAGTATATGCGGATTAACAATTTCATTTTTTTAACCTACGTCTATTGAATAAGAATAATACTTTGCTAACACTTTTCGTTCAAGAGTTATCCTCAATAACAATAAAATATTTTTTGATCTTATCTGAAAGAATTTTCAAAATTTCTCCTCGCGTTCATGAATTGAACTGTAAATTACATGTTTTGGGTCTTATCTGCGTCTATTCGATAGAAGAATTTGCCAAATTAGGTCATCCATTCAAGAGTCATCCTCAAACAACAAAAAAGCAATTAAAGACGAATTAATTTTTTGGTCCTATTTATTTGACTCGAAAAAATATAAAATAACACTAACACTTAGATTTTTATATTACCGGCAATTATCGTTTACTACGATCTCGGCCGTTATTCCGTGAGCAAGTTTTTACCACCAATTTTAGTCATAATAACTCCATGGCCCGTATTATGAGGTACGCGAATAAATATAACAATTACAAATGGTTTAATCTATTCCACTGCACATTCGAAAGTTTTAAATATACCATTAAACGCAATGCTTTCAATTAGTTATATGCTATATATTATTTTGTTTATATCACTAATATAAATTGTATCACTTTTATACTCACGCACATATTATATACATACTTTTACATGATTTAATAACCTTAGATTAATAGCGGTAGAATTTTGTAGTTTTTCTTTTTTTCACACTTACAAATTGTATTTTCTTTGTAAAAAGGGGTTTCCCGTATATATTTTAAATAAAATAAAATAAAAAAATAAAAAAAATCAATTGCTATCCACTTGAAACTTCTCAAAATCACTCAATATTAATTCAAGAGTGATTTGGTGAAAATGTATAATAAATTCCGTTAATAGTGTTTGCGATTTTTCATACAAACACCATGATTGAAAAATTGTAATTATTTTGTTGATGCGAAAAAAAAAATTTCCATCCAATTGACACTTCACAAAATCACTCAATTTTAATGCAAGAGTGATTTGGTAGAAAATTACAATACATTCTGTTGATTGTTTTTACGACTTTTCCTGTAAATTTATGAAAAATTTTTTGTTGACGCGAAAAAAATATAAAAACAGTTGTAAAATACTTGAAACTTTCTAAATTTACTTAAAATACAATAATCTTAATAACCCTCTGAAAAACTCACAATACCCTATCACTGGTTTTCAAGATAACGGACCGAGAAAAGCGCTTAAAATTTTTATTAAGTTGCATTCCTTCCGAGTGAAAAAAAGATATAAAAACAACTGCAATATGTTATGAGAATTAAATGTTATTTTGATATACCTAGCGACATCTCTTATAGTATTTATATATTGTTTTTGATTTGGAGTTTTTGTATATATTTTCTTGTACCAGTTAATAAATGTATCTCGAAGCGAGCACATGTGATTTCATTGTGTACCACGCATTACACAATACACTTGAAACTTTTCAAATTTACTCCAAATACATTAATCTTAATATTCCTCTAAGAAACTCACAATACCCCATCTCTGGTTTTCAAGATAACCGTCCGAGTACAGCGCTTAAGATTTTTATTAAGTTGCATTCCTTACGAGTGAAAAAAAAAGATATAAAAACAACTGCAACACACTTGAAACTTTTCAAATGTTCTCAAAATACATGGACCTTAATATTCCTCTCAGAAACTCACAATACCCCATCACTGTTTTTTAAGATAATCGATCGAGAACAGCGCTTAAGATTTTTTTAAGTTGCACTTCTTCGGAGTTAAGAAAAAAATACAAAAACAACTGTAACGCACTTTAAACTTTCAAACTCTACTCAAAATATATAAATTTTAATAATCCTCTGAAAAACTCGAAATACCCCATCACTGGTTTTCAAGATAACCGACCGAGAAAAGCGCTTAAAATTTTTATTAAGTTGCATTATTTCCGAGTGAAAAAAAAATATAAAAACAACTGCAACACACTTGAAACTTTTCAAATTTTCTCAAAATACATTAATCTTAATATTCCTCTAAAATACTCAAAAAAACCCATCACTGGTTTTCAAGATTTTAAATTTCACTTCATCCAAGTGAAAAAAAAGTATAAAAACAAGTGCAACACTCTAAACTTACCAAATTTACTTAAAATGCATTAATCATAATAATCCTCTAAAAAACCCAAAATTCCTCATCACAGGTTTTCAAAATAACCGACCAAAAACAGCGCTTAAGATTTTTTAATTCGCACTTCTTTCGAGTGAAAACAAATTTATAAAAATAAATAACTGCAACGCACTTGAAATTTTTCAAATTTACTCAAAATGCATTAATCTTAATAACCCTCAAAAAACTCAAAATGACCCATCACTGGTTTTCAAGATAACAGACCGAGAACAGCGCTTAAGATATTTATTAACTTGCATTCGTTCCCAGTGAAAAAAAAAATATAAAAACAACTGAAACATACTTGAAACTTTTAAAATTTACTCAAAATACATTATTCTTAATAATCCTCTAAGAAACTCAAAAAAACCCATCACTGGTTTTCAAGATTTTAAATTTCACTTCATCCAAGTGAAAAAAAATATATAAAAACAAGTGCAACACTCTTGAAACTTACCAAATTTACTCAAAATACAATAATCATAATAATCCTCTAAAAAAACCAAAATACCCCATCACAGGTTTTCAAAATAACCGACCGAGAACAGCGCTTAAGATTTTTTAATTCGCACTTCTTTCAAAATGAAAAAAAAAATATAAAAACAACTGCAACACACTTGAAATTTTTCAAATTTACTCAAAATGCATTAATCTTAGTAATCCTCAAAAAAACTGAAATTGCCCCATCACTGGTTTTCAAGATAACCGACCGAGAATAGCGCTTAAGATTTTTTTAAGTTGCTGTTCTTCCGAGTGAAAAAGATATTATAAAAACAACTGCAACACACTTTTTTTTTTTCAAATTTACTCAAAATGCATTAATCTTAATAATCCTCAAAAAAACTCAAATTGCCCCATCACTGGTTTTCAAGATAACCGACCGAGAACAGCGCTTAAGATTTTTATTAAGTTGCATTCCTTCCGAGTGAAAAAAAAAATATAAAAACAACTGAAACATACTTGAAACTTTTCAAATTTACTTAAAATACATTAATTTTAATAATCCTCTAAGAAACTCAAAAAAAAACCCATCAGTGGTTTTCAAGATTTTTAAATTTCACTTCATCCAAGTGAAAAAATATATAAAAACGAGTGCAACACTCTTGAAACTTACCAAATTTACTCAAAATACATTAATCATAATAATCCTCTAAAAAACCCAAAATTCCCCATCACAGGTTTTCAAAATAACCGACCCAGAATAGCGCTTAAGATTTTTTAATTCGCACTTCTTTCAAAATGAAAAAAAAATTATAAAAACAACTGCAACACACTTGAAATTTTTCAAATTTACTCAAAATGCATTAATCTTAGTAATCCTCCAAAAAACTCAAAATGCCACATCACTGGTTTTCAAAATAACAGACCGAGAACAGTGAAAAAAAATATATAGAAACAACTGAAACATACTTAAAACTTTTCAAATTAACTCAAAATACATTAATCTTAATAATCCTCTAAGAAACTAAAAAAAACCCCATCACTGGTTTTCAAGATTTTAAATTTCACTTCATCCAAGTGAAAAAAAATATATAAAAACAAGTGCAACACTCTTGAAACTTACCAAATTTACTCAAAATACAATAATCATAATAATCCTCTAAAAAACCCAAAATACCCCATCACAGGTTTTCAAAATAACAGACCGATAACAGCGCTTAAGATTTTTTTAAATCGCACTTCTTTCGAGTAAAAAAAAATATAAAAATAACTGCAACACACTTAAATTTTTTCAAATTTACTCAAAATGCATTAATCTTAGTGATTCTCAAAAAAAAACTTAAATTGCCCCATCACTGGTTTTTAAGATAACCGACCGAGAACAGCGCTGAAGATTTTTATTAAGTTGCATTCCTTCCGAGTGAAAAAAAAATATAAAAACAACTGCAACACACTTGAAACTTTTCAAATTTACTGAAAATACATTAATCTTAATATTCCTCTAAGAAACTCAAAATACCCCATCACTGGTTTTGAAGATAACCGACCGAAAACAGCGCTTTAGATTTTTTTTTAAGTTGCACTCCTTCCGAGTGAAAAGAAAAATATAAAAACAACTGCAACACACTTGAAACTTTTCAAATTTTCTCAAAATACTTTAATCTTAATATTCCTCTAAAAAACTCACAATACTCCCTCACTGGTTTTCAAGATAATCGATCGCGAACAGCGCCTAAGATTTTTTTAAGTTGCACTTCTTCGGAGTAAAGAAAAAAAAATACAAAAACAACTGTAACACACTTTAAACTTTCAAACTTCACTCTGAATACATTAATCTTAATAATCCTCTGAAAAACTCAAAAAAACCCATCACTGGTTTTCAAGATTTTTAAATTTCACTTCATCCAAGTGAAAAAATATATAAAAACAAGTGCAACACTCTTGAAACTTAGCAAATTTACTCAAAATACATGAATCATAATAATCCTCTAAAAAACCCAAAATACCCCATCACAGGTTTTCAAAATAACAGACCGAGAACAGCGCTTAAGATTTTTTTTAAGTTGCTGTTCTTCCGAGTGAAAAAGATATTATAAAAACAACTGCAACACACTTGAAATTTTCTAAATTTGCTCAAAATATATTATTCTTAATAATCCTCCAAAAGACCCAAAATACCCCATCACTGATTTTCAAGTTAACCGACCGAGAACAGCGCGCTTAAGATTTTTTTAATTCGCAATTCTTTCGAGTAAAAAAAATATAAAAATAACTGCAACACACTTGAAATTTTCTAAATTTGCTCAAAATGCATTAATCTTAGTGATTCTCAAAAAAAAACTCAAATTGCCCCATCACTAGTTTTCAAGATAACCGACCGAGAACAGCGCTTAAGATTTTTATTAAGTTGCATTCCTTCCGAGTGAAAAAAAGATATAAAAACAACTGCAACAAACTTGAAACTTTTCAAATTTACTCAAAATACATTAATCTTAATAATCCTCAAAAAACTCAAAACCCCCATCACTGGTTTTCAAGATTTTCAAAATTCACTTCATCCAAGTGAAAAAAAAATATAAAAACAAGTGCAACACTCTTGAAACTTACCAAATTTACTCAAAATACATTAATCATAATAATCCTCTAAAAAACCCAAAATACCCCATTACAGGTTTTCAAAATAACCGACCGAAAACAGCGCTTAAGATTTTTTTAATTCGCACTTTTTTCGAGTGAAAAAAAAATTATAAAAATAACTGCAACACACTTGAAAATTTTCAAATTTACTCAAAATGCACTAATCTTAAAGATTCACAAAAAAACTCATATTGCCCCATCACTGGTTTTTAAGATAACAGACCGAGAACAGCGCTTAAAATTTTTATTAAGTTGCACTCCTTCCGAGTGAAAAGAAAAATATAAAAACAACTGCAACACACTTGAAACTTTTCAAATTTTCTCAAAATACATTAATCTTAATATTCCTCTAAAGAACTAAAAAAAAAAACCATCACTGGTTTTCAAGATTTTAAATTTCACTTTATCCAAGTGAAAAAAATATAAAGACAAGTGCAACACTCTTGAAACTTACCAAATTTAGTAAAAATACATGAATCATAATAATCCTCTAAAAAACCCAAAATACCCCATCACAGGTTTTCAAAATAACAGACCGACAACAGCGCTTAAGATTTTTTTAATTCGCACTTCTTTCGAGTGAAAAAAAAATTATAAAAAAACCTGCAACACACTTGAAATTTTTCCAATTTACTCAAAATTCATTAATCTCAATAATCCTCAAAAAAAACTCAAAATGCCCCATCAATGGTTTTTAGGATAACCGACCGAGAACAGCGCTCAAGATTTTTATTAAATTGCACTTTTTCTGAGTGAAAAAGAAGATATAAAAATAACTACAACACACTTGAAATTTTCCAAAATTACTCAAAATACAATAATCTTAATAAACCTCAAAAAAAACTCAAAATACCTCATTACTGGTTTTCAAGATAACAGCACAACACACAATTCTGGAAGAATTTTTCAAACCTGCTATTTTGTTATCTTCTGGAACAAACGCAATGCGATTTTTATCTTCTCATGAAACTTTCGCAAACATCGTTTTAACGTTTAAAATGACGAATCAGTGTTTTTAGAATTAATAAAAAAATCTTGCTTCCTTTGAAATTAGAGGTATTGCCATGGTTCCTTAGCTCTACATAACGAGCCGCCCCTGATGCCAAATAAAAACTGCTCTATCCCAACAATAGATTTTGTCAACTAAGATTTAAAATTTCTAGCAGTTTTTCCAATAGACACTACTACATTCTTAACAATTTAGTTTATAAATTCTAGAGTGATCAAGTGTATCAGTTTTATAAATAATATGACAAAGCTTATTACTGGTTTTGAAACCTACTTTGAAATATGTTTGCGATTTTTTTCGGATATTTCCCCCGAATATTTGAAATATATATATTTACTTTCAATTGCTGTATTTTATGGATACATTTCAAATAACGCTTAATTTTTTAATAATTTACAGGAAAGCGCTGTAATTCGGTATTAAACGTTACTTTCTAAAGAGAAATTTCGAATGCTGTGCTAATTTTTGATTAACTTAAGTCGTCACGTTAAACGTCACCATTTTTTAAATGAATGTAACTTTGGCCCTCCTTGCACTAAGGGACCGGTGCCCCTTTTATTTTATTCCTAAACCCGATAGCGCCCAGGAATTTTCGCAATTATCTTTCAAGACCTGTTAATTAGTTCGAATATCTTCAGTTTACCAATAAACAATGCCTCAATGGATATCTCGAATTGCAGGGAATTGATTAGCGTTAGACACATACAGACAATTTCTGGCATGGAAGGTCTGGAATAATTAAGCCTGGGGACACCTTGTCACAATAATGCGAATAATCGGTCGTCGGCATTATTGGGCCAATATTGACTAAAGTGTATGTACATACAAGAGTAAACACTGCGTGTGTCTGTGTGTACGTATTAAGGGCGCTCATTATCTTGCCCTTAGTTAATTAACAATATCGAATTTAAAGTTACCACAGATGAAAATTGGCGGTTTTCATCTCGATTACACCGAACTAAAAATACAATTTAAGTGTAATGAAACTGAATTGTCCGATCGAGGTCTGTATGTTTCTCGAACTGCTCCCTCTGCTGTAATCAGAGTTCAAATGGCTCCATTTTATCGGCAAATAAGGTGAGGGTAGTATGTACTTTACAAATATTTAGTTTTAGCTAACTTTAGATCTGGTCAGTAATTATTGGGCGCGTTCGTCAGAATTGTTTATTTTTATTTACACTGAATGTTGGTGTTTGATGAACGCTACTTTGGACATTCTGATTGCAGTGTACTTTTAAAATAATTTAAATTAAGGTATTTACACAAAAGCATTGACTTTTTAACCTACCAGCAATTCGTGCATTTTCTCAATCTCAGTTACATGATAAATTATATTTGTATCATAAGACTTTGAATAAGTAATTGTGGAGGCTTTCACTTCGTGATTCATTTTGAATAATTCAAATAAAACGAATAACTTTGTTGGTAACTCCAAGTTAATAAAGTGATACCAACAAAGTTATTTGTTTTATTTAAATCATAAGACTTTGGTAATTTCTATGACTTCGACAACTCCAACGCTTATTTCCAACACCAATCGCTCTAATTTGTACGCCTGGTAAAATGGCGACCGCTGGACGAACTTGTTCACGATCAACAGTGCGTTCATCAGAAAATTCCCCAACGCTTGGCAGTAAATTCCCAACTGTTTTGTCTAATGAACGCGCCCGTTGTCTTTATTATTCTGAATTCAACTTAGCCTTGGCTTTAATCCTAGGAGTGGACAAAATTCCAGTCTATAATTTAAGTGTTAGTTAATTAATTTTTCCATATTTCGTTCGGAAAAAGTAAAATTAAATGTGAAGATGATGATTGCGACCGTTACTATGTGGTCAGATAACTTTGAATTAAACAACTTTCGACGTTTTTTTTTAACACTGTTTTAAATAGTGATAAAAAAAACGTCGAAAGTTGTTTAATTCAAAGTTACCTGAAAATTAAATCTAATATATAAAATTTTCGTGTCACAGTGTTTGTAACAAAACTCCTTCGAAACGGCTTGACCGATTCTTATGAAATTTTGTGTGTATATTGAGCAGGTCTGAGAATAGGACGTAAACTATTTTTAATATCCCTAAATGATAGGGGTGGTCCACCGCAAATTTTTATTTTTATTTTTTGGACAAAATTTTTCATTTTTATTTTTTTATGATTCGGCATTAAAAAATACATACAACCCTAAATTTTCACCCTTCTACCACCAACCCCTATTTTTTAATAACGATTTTAGTACTTTAATAATTTTCTACTCTCGGCGATCGACCGCTCGATCAGTTATTCCTTTTCCATTGTTTGCGCCGACGGTTATTAATGGGTTTTAATGGGCTTACCCTGTAGATTCGTATCGATAAATGTAAATAAATAAGTAGCTGAAATTATAAAAAAAAATATTAACAGCAAATGCTGCACTGAGCTCAATTGCAACACTTGCATCCGATGAACAATTAAGTCGGCTTTAAATACATAAATTGGTGATTACGATTGATTTATAATACGCGCGCCATCTCTTGGTGGTTGGAATGTCGCTCGCGGTGGTGTTACGAATTAAAATATTCTGCGGAAGATTCTGTGCGCGGTTGAGAATTTTTTTAATAATTTTGCCATTTAGTTCAAATTCGTTGATTATTAAAAAAAAATTATGAATTTTTGAAGCAATAATTGCACGTTAAAGCGATCATGAATTTTAAAAATTCTAAAAAAAATATTTCAACTGGCGATACATGTTTTTATTAGTAACAATACACTTCTTACATTCTTTAGCTTTAATAATTTTGTTATTTAGTTCAAATCCGTTGATTATTAAAAAAGTTATGAATTTTTGAAGCAATAATTGCACGTTAAAGCGATCATGAATTTTAAAAATTCTAAAAAAAATATTTCAACTGCCGATACATGTTTTTATTAAAAACAATATAATTCTTACATTCTTTAACTTTAATAATTTTGTTATTTAGTTCAAATACGTTGATTATTAAAAAAAGTTATGAATTTTTGAAGCAATAATTGCACGTTAAAGCGATTATGAATTTCAAAAATTCTAAAAAAATATTTCAACTCGCGATACATGTTTTTATTAGTAACAGTACACTTCTTACATTCTTTAGCTTTAATAATTTTGTTATTTAGTTCAAATCCGTTGATTATTAAAAAAGTTATGAATTTTTTAAGCAATAATTGCACGTTAAAGCGATCATGAATTTCAAAAATTCTAAAAAAATATTTCAACTCGCGATACATGTTTTTATTAGTAACAATACACTTCTTACATTCTTTAACTTTAATAATTTTGTTATTTAGTTCAAATCCGTTGATTATTAAAAAAGTTTGAATTTTTGAAGCAATAATTGCACGTTAAAGCAATCATGAATTTTAAAAATTCTAAAAAAAATATTTCAACTAGCGATGCATGTTTTTATTAGTAACAATACTCTTCTTACATTCTTTAGCTTTAATAATTTTGTCATTTAGTTCAAATCCGTTATGAATTTTTGAAGCAATAATTGCACATTAAAGCAATCATGAATTTTAAAAATTCTAAAAAAAATATGTCAACTAGCGATACATGTTTTTATTAGTAACAATACACTTCTTACATTCTTTAGCTTTAATAGTTTTGTTATTTAGTTCAAATCCGTTGATTATTAAAAAAGTTATGAATTTTTGAAGCAATAATTGCACGTTAAAGCGATCATGAATTTTAAAAATTCTGAAAAAAATATTTCAACTGCCGATACATGTTTTTATTAGCAACAATATAATTCTTACATTCTTTAACTTTAATAATTTTGTTATTTAGTTAAAATCCGTTGATTATTAAAAAAGTTATGAATTTTTGAAGCAATAATTGCACGTTAAAGCGATCATGAATTTTAAAAATTCTAAAAAAAAATATTTCAACTGGCGATACATGTTTTTATTAGTAACAATACACTTTTTACATTCTTTAGCTTTAATAATTTTGTTATTTAGTTCAAATCCGTTGATTATTAAAAAAGTTATGAATTTTTGAAGCAATAATTGCACGTTAAAGCGATCATGAATTTTAAAAATTCTAAAAAAAATATTTCAACTGCCGATACATGTTTTTATTAGTAACAGTATAATGCTTACATTCTTTAACTTTAATAATTTTGTTATTTAGTTCAAATCCGTTGATTATTAAAAAAGTTATGAATTTTTGAAGCACGTTAAAGCGATTATGAATTCTTATTAATCTTTCTCTTATCGCCAAAAGTCTCAACCTGCGTTCTTCGCGGTCTGTCGTTCTTCGCAGTGGTCCAGATCCTCTCCGACGTCCATGAAAACCTTCCTCAGACCATCTTCGCCAGCACCTCATTACTGTGGTTGCATCACGTTCCATTCTATTGGCAATTTCTCTAAACGAAAGACCACCCTCTCTCATGCCAATAATACGACCTCCCTCGAAATCACTTAGTTGTACAAAATTTCGACGGTTACAAACTCTGGGCATTTTAAATGATGTTCTTCACACTATTATCACGAGAAAACTAATCCAAATTGTTCCATGTTTATAAAAACACCATTTGATATTGCTATCTTTCGTATATAAAATCATCCTAAAAAGAGGTTTGACGAAGGAGTTTTTTATTGAAATTTTAATGAGTTACTTTTTATACCGAAAGCACGCAATTGTAAAAAAATAAATAAATTCTGGCTGTTTTGCTTGGTGTTGCATTTTTCATTCAAACCTGTATATGTGTAATTATATTCTATTTTTGCACGTGTATTCTAAAACGTGAGATGTTATTAGAGGCAAGTACGAAAAATACAATCCACGTACTCTCGCTACATATTTCGTTCGCTGAATTTTATATTTCTGGAGGCGTCTGCGTGGTGGCATGCGTGAATGTCATAATCGCACGGATTCAGAATTTCGCCGAAACGAAATACCAAAAGATATGAGGCGTGTCTGCGGGGCAAAGGTAAAAAGGTCCAGGGGTTTCCACGAAAAACTGCACGAGTCAACGAGTTTCGTGTGTGTAAATAAGTCCCGGTGTAAAATATTGCTGTGAATCTAAATTAAAACCAACCTTACACAAACATCTGTTTTATGCATGGACAATTAGATTTCGTAATTGAACGAGTAAATACGATTGAAATTTTAAGAAATTCTACCTATCGCAGATTACGTGAATTAATAATTGATTTTTCAGACTTTGATCGGCCGTAGCGGCCAAACGAAAACTCCAAATTAAACGCGGTTTGCAAATCTGAGCTCCTCGTACGTCAATTAGTCGGATTAGTAATTTTGAATTTTTGATGAAAACACGAAAAAAAGACATGACTAACCCCCTTGGAAATTTTGTTAAAAAATGCAACTTTCTTAAAAATCATCGTAGACTATTGAATTTAACTTTATTTTCATCAGAAAGACGAGAGAAATTGATTGCCGTTAAAAAAATTTTGGCTATCTTCAATAGCAAAAAAATTAGTCAGTCACAGTAAACATTTTTGAAAATTTAGGAAAATAATTGATTTTCCAGACTTTGATCGGCCGTAGCGGCCAAACGAAAACTCCAAATTAAACGCGGTTTGCAAATCTGAGCTCCTCGTACGTCACTTAGTCGGATTAGAGATTTTGAATTTTTGATGAAAACACGAAAAAAAGACATGACTAACCCCCTTGGAAATTTTGTTAAAAAATGCAACTTTCTTAAAAATCATCGTAGACTATTGAATTTAACTTTATTTTCATCAGAAAGACGAGAGAAATTGATTTCCGTTAAAAAATTTCAGCTATCTTCAATATCAAAAAAATTAGTCAGTCACAGTGAACATTTTTAAAAATTTAGGAAAATAATTGATTTTCCAGACTTTGATCGGCCGTAGCGGCCAAACGAAAACTCCAAATTAAACGTGGTTTGCAAATCTGAGTTCTTCGTACGTCAATTAGTCGGATTAGAGATTTTGAATTTTTGATGAAAACACGAAAAAAAGACATGACTAACCCCCTTGGAAATTTTGTTGAAAAATGCAACTTTCTTAAAAATCATCGTAGACTATTGAATTTAACTTTATTTTCATCAGAAAGACGAGAGAAATTGATTGCCGTTAAAAAATTTCAGCTATCTTCAATAGCAAAAAAATTAGTCAGTCACAGTGAACATTTTTGAAAATTTACGAAAATAATTGATTTTTCAGACTTTGATCGGCCGTAGCGGCCAAACGAAAACTCCAAATTAAACGCGGTTTGCAAATCTGAGCTCCTCGTACGTCAATTAGTCGGATTAGAGATTTTGAATTTTTGATGAAAACACGAAAAAAAGACATGACTAACCCCCTTGGAAATTTTGTTGAAAAATGCAACTTTCTTAAAAATCATCGTAGACTATTGAATTTAACTTTATTTTCATCAGAAAGACGAGAGAAATTGATTGCCGTTAAAAAATTTCAGCTATCTTCAATAGCAAAAAAATTAGTCAGTCACAGTGAACATTTTTGAAAATTTACGAAAATAATTGATTTTTCAGACTTTGATCGGCCGTAGCGGCCAAACGAAAACTCCAAATTAAACGCGGTTTGCAAATCTGAGCTCCTCGTACGTCACTTAGTCGGATTAGAGATTTTGAATTTTTGATGAAAACACGAAAAAAAGACATGACTAACCCCCTTGGAAATTTTGTTAAAAAATGCAACTTTCTTAAAAATCATCGTAGACTATTGAATTTAACTTTATTTTCATCAGAAAGACGAGAGAAATTGATTGCCGTTAAAAAAATTTTGGCTATCTTCAATAGCAAAAAAATTAGTCAGTCACAGTAAACATTTTTGAAAATTTAGGAAAATAATTGATTTTCCAGACTTTGATCGGCCGTAGCGGCCAAACGAAAACTCCAAATTGAACGCGGTTTGCAAATCTAAGCTCCTCGTACGTCACTTAGTCGGATTAGAGATTTTGAATTTTTGATGAAAACACGAAAAAAAGACATGACTAACCCCCTTGGAAATTTTGTTAAAAAATGCAACTTTCTTAAAAATCATCGTAGACTATTGAATTTAACTTTATTTTCATCAGAAAGACGAGAGAAATTGATTTCCGTTAAAAAAATTTCAGCTATCTTCAATATCAAAAAAATTAGTCAGTCACAGTGAACATTTTTAAAAATTTAGGAAAATAATTGATTTTCCAGACTTTGATCGGCCGTAGCGGCCAAACGAAAACTCCAAATTAAACGTGGTTTGCAAATCTGAGTTCTTCGTACGTCAATTAGTCGGATTAGAGATTTTGAATTTTTGATGAAAACACGAAAAAAAGACATGACTAACCCCCTTGGAAATTTTGTTGAAAAATGCAACTTTCTTAAAAATCATCGTAGACTATTGAATTTAACTTTATTTTCATCAGAAAGACGAGAGAAATTGATTGCCGTTAAAAAATTTCAGCTATCTTCAATAGCAAAAAAATTAGTCAGTCACAGTGAACATTTTTGAAAATTTACGAAAATAATTGATTTTTCAGACTTTGATCGGCCGTAGCGGCCAAACGAAAACTCCAAATTAAACGCGGTTTGCAAATCTGAGCTCCTCGTACGTCAATTAGTCGGATTAGAGATTTTGAATTTTTGATGAAAACACGAAAAAAAGACATGACTAACCCCCTTGGAAATTTTGTTGAAAAATGCAACTTTCTTAAAAATCATCGTAGACTATTGAATTTAACTTTATTTTCATCAGAAAGACGAGAGAAATTGATTGCCGTTAAAAAATTTCAGCTATCTTCAATAGCAAAAAAATTAGTCAGTCACAGTGAACATTTTTGAAAATTTACGAAAATAATTGATTTTTCAGACTTTGATCGGCCGTAGCGGCCAAACGAAAACTCCAAATTAAACGCGGTTTGCAAATCTGAGCTCCTCGTACGTCACTTAGTCGGATTAGAGATTTTGAATTTTTGATGAAAACACGAAAAAAAGACATGACTAACCCCCTTGGAAATTTTGTTGAAAAATGCAACTTTCTTAAAAATCATCGTAGACTATTGAATTTAACTTTATTTTCATCAGAAAGACGAGAGAAATTGATTGCCGTTAAAAAATTTCAGCTATCTTCAATAGCAAAAAAATTAGTCAGTCACAGTGAACATTTTTGAAAATTTACGAAAATAATTGATTTTTCAGACTTTGATCGGCCGTAGCGGCCAAACGAAAACTCCAAATTAAACGCGGTTTGCAAATCTGAGCTCCTCGTACGTCAATTAGTCGGATTAGAGATTTTGAATTTTTGATGAAAACACGAAAAAAAGACATGACTAACCCCCTTGGAAATTTTGTTGAAAAATGCAACTTTCTTAAAAATCATCGTAGACTATTGAATTTAACTTTATTTTCATCAGAAAGACGAGAGAAATTGATTGCCGTTAAAAAATTTCAGCTATCTTCAATAGCAAAAAAATTAGTCAGTCACAGTGAACATTTTTGAAAATTTACGAAAATAATTGATTTTTCAGACTTTGATCGGCCGTAGCGGCCAAACGAAAACTCCAAATTAAACGCGGTTTGCAAATCTGAGCTCCTCGTACGTCAATTAGTAGGATTAGAGATTTTGAATTTTTGATGAAAACACGAAAAAAAGACATGACTAACCCCTTTGGAAATTTTGTTAAAAAATGCAACTTTCTTAAAAATCATCGTAGACTATTGAATTTAACTTTATTTTCATCAGAAAGACGAGAGAAATTGATTGCCGTTAAAAAATTTCAGCTATCTTCAATAGCAAAAAAATTAGTCAGTCACCATGAACATTTTTGAAAATTTACGAAAATAATTGATTTTTCAGACTTTGATCGGCCGTAGCGGCCAAACGAAAACTCCAAATTAAACGCGGTTTGCAAAACTGAGCTCCTCGTACGTCAATTAGTCAGATTAGAGATTTTGAATTTTTCATGAAAACACGAAAAAAAGACATGACTAACCCCCTTGGAAATTTTGTTAAAAAATGCAACTTTCTTAAAAATCATCGTAGACTATTGAATTTAACTTTATTTTCATCAGAAAGACGAGAGAAATTGATTGCCGTTAAAAAATTTCAGCTATCTTCAATAGCAAAAAAATTACACGGTCACCATGAACATTTTTGAAAATTTACGAAAATAATTGATTTTTCAGACTTTGATCGGCCGTAGCGGCCTAACGAAAACTCCAAATTAAACGCGGTTTGCAAAACTGAGCTCCTCGTACGTCAATTAGTCGGATTAGAGATTTTGAATTTTTGATGAAAACACGAAAAAAAGACATGACTAACCCCCTTGGAAATTTTGTTAAAAATGCAACTTTCTTAAAAATCATCGTAGACTATTGAATTTAACTTCATTTTCATCAGAAAGACGAGAGAAATTGATTGCCGTTAAAAAATTTCAGCTATCTTCAATAGCAAAAAAATTAGTCATTCACAGTGAACATTTTTGAAAATTTACGAAAATAATTGATTTTTCAGATTTTGATCGGCAGTAGCGGCCAAACTAAAACTCCAAATTAAACGCGGTTTGCAAATCTGAGCTCCTCGTACGTCAATTAGTCGGATTAGAGATTTTGAATTTTTGATGAAAACACGAAAAAAAGACATGACTAACCCCCTTGGAAATTTTGTTAAAAAATGCAACTTTCTTAAAAATCATCGTAGACTATTGAATTTAACTTTATTTTCATCAGAAAGACGAGAGAAATTGATTGCCGTTAAAATATTTCAGCTATCTTCATTAGCAAAAAAATTAGTCAGTCACAGTGAACATTTTTGAAAATTTACGAAAATAATTGATTTTTCAGACTTTGATCGGCCGTAGCGGCCAAACGAAAACTCCAAATTAAACGCGGTTTGCAAATCTGAGCTCCTCGTACGTCAATTAGTCGGATTAGAGATTTTGAATTTTTGATGAAAACACGAAAAAAAGATATGACTAACCCCCTTGGAAATTTTGTTAAAAAATGCAACTTTCTTAAAAATCATCGTAGACTATTGAATTTAACTTTATTTTCATCAGAAAGACGAGAGAAATTGATTGCCGTTAAAATATTTCAGCTATCTTCATTAGCAAAAAAATTAGTCAGTCACAGTGAACATTTTTGAAAATTTACGAAAATAATTGATTTTTCAGACTTTGATCGGCCGTAGCGGCCAAACGAAAACTCCAAATTAAACGCGGTTTGCAAAACTGAGCTCCTCGTACGTCAATTAGTCGGATTAGAGATTTTGAATTTTTCATGAAAACACGAAAAAAAGACATGACTAACCCCCTTGGAAATTTTGTTAAAAATGCAACTTTCTTAAAAATCATCGTAGACTATTGAATTTAACTTCATTTTCATCAGAAAGACGAGAGAAATTGATTTCCGTTAAAAAATTTCAGCTATCTTCAATAGCAAAAAAATTAGTCATTCACAGTGAACATTTTTGAAAATTTACGAAAATAATTGATTTTTCAGATTTTGATCGGCAGTAGCGGCCAAACTAAAACTCCAAATTAAACGCGGTTTGCAAATCTGAGCTCCTCGTACGTCAATTAGTCGGATTAGAGATTTTGAATTTTTGATGAAAACACGAAAAAAAGACATGACTAACCCCCTTGGAAATTTTGTTAAAAAATGCAACTTTCTTAAAAATCATCGTAGACTATTGAATTTAACTTTATTTTCATCAGAAAGACGAGAGAAATTGATTGCCGTTAAAATATTTCAGCTATCTTCATTAGCAAAAAAATTAGTCAGTCACAGTGAACATTTTTGAAAATTTACGAAAATAATTGATTTTTCAGACTTTGATCGGCCGTAGCGGCCAAACGAAAACTCCAAATTAAACGCGGTTTGCAAATCTGAGCTCCTCGTACGTCAATTAGTCGGATTAGAGATTTTGAATTTTTGATGAAAACACGAAAAAAAGATATGACTAACCCCCTTGGAAATTTTGTTAAAAAATGCAACTTTCTTAAAAATCATCGTAGACTATTGAATTTAACTTTATTTTCATCAGAAAGACGAGAGAAATTGATTGCCGTTAAAATATTTCAGCTATCTTCATTAGCAAAAAAATTAGTCAGTCACAGTGAACATTTTTGAAAATTTACGAAAATAATTGATTTTTCAGACTTTGATCGGCCGTAGCGGCCAAACGAAAACTCCAAATTAAACGCGGTTTGCAAATCTGAGCTCCTCGTACGTCAATTAGTCGGATTAGAGATTTTGAATTTTTGATGAAAACACGAAAAAAAGACATGACTAACCCCCTTGGAAATTTTGTTAAAAAATGCAACTTTCTTAAAAATCATCGTAGACTATTGAATTTAACTTTATTTTCATCAGAAAGACGAGAGAAATTGATTGCCGTTAAAAAATTTCAGCTATCTTCAATAGCAAAAAAATTAGTCAGTCACCATGAACATTTTTGAAAATTTACGAAAATAATTGATTTTTCAGACTTTGATCGGTCGTAGCGGCCAAACGAAAACTCCAAATTAAACTCGGTTTGCAAAACTGAGCTCCTCGTACGTCAATTAGTCGGATTAGAGATTTTGAATTTTTCATGAAAACACGAAAAAAAGACATGACTAACCCCCTTGGAAATTTGGTTAAAAAATGCAACTTTCTTAAAAATCATCGTAGACTATTAAATTTAACTTTATTTTCATCAGAAAGACGAGAGAAATTGATTGCCGTTAAAAAATTTCAGTTATCTTCAATAGCAAAAAAATTAGTCAGTCACAGTGAACATTTTTGAAAATTTACCAAAATAATTGATTTTTCAGACTTTGATCGGCCGTAGCGGCCAAACTAAAACTCCAAATTAAACGCGGTTTGCAAATCTGAGCTCCTCATACGTCAATTAGTCGGATTAGAGATTTTGAATTTTTCATGAGAACACGAAAAAAAGACATGACTAACCCCCTTGGAAATTTTATTAAAAAATGCAACTTTCTTAAAAATCATCGTAGACTATTGAATTTAACTTTATTTTCATCAGAAAGACGAGAGAAATTTATTGCCGTTAAAATATTTCAGCTATCTTCAATAGCAAAAAAAATGGTCAGTCACCATGAACATTTTTGAAAATTTACGAAAATAATTGATTTTTCAGATTTTGATCGGCCGTAGCGGCCAAACGAAAATTCCAAATTAAACGCGGTTTGCAAATCTGAGCTCCTCGTACGTCAATTAGTCGGATTAGATCTTTAATAGCAAAAAAATTAGTCAGTCACCATGAACATTTTTGAAAATTTACGAAAATAATTGATTTTTCAGACTTTGATCGGCCGTAGCGGCCAAACGAAAACTCCAAATTAAACGCGGTTTGCAAATCTGAGCTCCTCATACGTCAATTAGTCGGATTAGAGATTTTGAATTTTTGATGAAAACACGAAAAAAAGACATGACTAACCCCCTTGGAAATTTTGTTAAAAAATGCAACTTTCTTAAAAATCATCGTAGACTATTGAATTTAACTTTATTTTCATCAGAAAGACGAGAGAAATTGATTGCCGTTAAAAAATTTCAGCTATCTTCAATAGCAAAAAAATTAGTCAGTCACCATGAACATTTTTGAAAATTTACGAAAATAATTGATTTTTCAGACTTTGATCGGTCGTAGCGGCCAAACGAAAACTCCAAATTAAACGCGGTTTGCAAAACTGAGCTCCTCGTACGTCAATTAGTCGGATTAGAGATTTTGAATTTTTCATGAAAACACGAAAAAAAGACATGATTGGAAATTTTGTTAAAAAATGCAACTTTCTTAAAAATCATCGTAGACAATTGAATTTAACTTTATTTTCATCAGAAAGACGAGAGAAATTGATTGCCGTTAAAAAATTTCAGCTATCTTCAATAGCAAAAAAATTAGTCAGTCACAGTGAACATTTTTTTTTTTTTTTTTTTTTTAATATTTTATTCAAAATAGAAGAAGTACATGATGATACATAAACAATCAAATCACAACAACGCTAGTTGAACATGTCACAAAGAGAAAATACATAATAGGTTTAAATTAATTACAATTAGTATATTCCGATATGGAGTAATATTCTTTTCCGACCAGATAGGTTTTTAATTCATTTTTGAATAGTCGTTCGCTTCCAATAGTTTGCAGACGTTTTGGCAGCCCATTAAACATCCTCAATGCGGCATACAAAGGTGATGTTTCAAAAAGGGTGAGTCTATGGGGTGGAAATGCATATTTTTCTATATTACGTGTATCATATTCATGTTTTGTTTTGTAAGAGTTAAATTTTCCTTTGTATTTAAAATTAAAAAGCAATATTTCATAGATGTACAGGCTATAAAATGTAAGGATACCGGCTTTCTTAAACACTCCTTTGCAGCTTTCATTAAATTTAAGATTGAATATGATTCTTAAGGCACGTTTTTGAATGATAAATTTTGAAAATTTACGAAAATAATTGATTTTTCAGACTTTGATGGGCCGTAGCGGCCAAACGAAAACTCCAAATTAAACGCGGTTTGCAAATCTGAGCTCTTCGTACATCAATTAGTCGGATTATAGATTTTGAATTTTTGATGAAAACACGAAAAAAAGACATGACTAACCCCTTTGGAAATTTTGTTAAAAAATGCAACTTTCTTAAAAATTATCGTAGACAATTGAATTTAACTTTATTTTCATCAGAAAGACGAGAGAAATTGATTGCCGTTAAAATATTTCAGCTATCTTCATTAGCAAAAAAATTAGTCAGTCACAGTGAACATTTTTGAAAATTTACGAAAATAATTGATTTTTCAGACTTTGATCGGCCGTAGCGGCCAAACGAAAACTCCAAATTAAACGCGGTTTGCAAATCTGAGCTCCTCGTACGTCAATTAGTCGGATTAGAGATTTGGAATTTTTGATGAAAACACGAAAAAAAGACATGACTAACCCCCTTGGAAATTTTGTTAAAAAATGCAACTTTCTTAAAAATCATCGTAGACTATTGAATTTAACTTTATTTTCATCAGAAAGACGAGAGAAATTGATTGCCGTTAAAAAATTTCAGCTATCTTCAATAGCAAAAAAATTAGTCAGTCACCATGAACATTTTTGAAAATTTACGAAAATAATTGATTTTTCAGATTTTGATCGGCCGTAGCGGCCAAACGAAAACTCCAAATTAAACGCGGTTTGCAAATCTGAGCTCCTCGTACGTCAATTAGTCGGATTAGAGATTTTGAATTTTTGATGAAAACACGAAAAAAAGACATGACTAACCCCCTTGGAAATTTTGTTAAAAAATGCAACTTTCTTAAAAATCATCGTAGACTATTGAATTTAACTTTATTTTCA
The DNA here is from genome assembly GCA_910593695.2 of Ocypus olens. Classification (NCBI taxonomy): domain Eukaryota; kingdom Metazoa; phylum Arthropoda; class Insecta; order Coleoptera; family Staphylinidae; genus Ocypus; species Ocypus olens. The sequence continues at coordinate 52,295,205 of OU343060.1, forward strand.
TCAGAAAGACGAGAGAAATTGATTGCCGTTAAAATATTTCAGCTATCTTCATTAGCAAAAAAATTAGTCAGTCACAGTGAACATTTTTGAAAATTTACGAAAATAATTGATTTTTCAGACTTTGATCGGCCGTAGCGGCCAAACGAAAACTCCAAATTAAACGCGGTTTGCAAATCTGAGCTCCTCGTACGTCAATTAGTCGGATTAGAGATTTTGAATTTTTGATGAAAACACGAAAAAAAGACATGACTAACCCCCTTGGAAATTTTGTTAAAAAATGCAACTTTCTTAAAAATCATCGTAGACTATTGAATTTAACTTTATTTTCATCAGAAAGACGAGAGAAATTGATTGCCGTTAAAAAATTTCAGCTATCTTCAATAGCAAAAAAATTAGTCAGTCACCATGAACATTTTTGAAAATTTACGAAAATAATTGATTTTTCAGACTTTGATCGGCCGTAGCGGCCAAACGAAAACTCCAAATTAAACGCGGTTTGCAAATCTGAGCTCCTCGTACGTCAATTAGTCGGATTAGAGATTTTGAATTTTTGATGAAAACACGAAAAAAAGACATGACTAACCCCCTTGGAAATTTTGTTAAAAAATGCAACTTTCTTAAAAATCATCGTAGACTATTGAATTTAACTTTATTTTCATCAGAAAGACGAGAGAAATTGATTGCCGTTAAAAAATTTCAGCTATCTTCAATAGCAAAAAAATTAGTCAGTCACCATGAACATTTTTGAAAATTTACGAAAATAATTGATTTTTCAGACTTTGATCGGCCGTAGCGGCCAAACGAAAACTCCAAATTAAACGCGGTTTGCAAAACTGAGCTCCTCGTACGTCAATTAGTCGGATTAGAGATTTTGAATTTTTGATGAAAACACGAAAAAAAGAGATGACTAACCCCCTTGGAAATTTTGTTAAAAAATGCAACTTTCTTAAAAATCATCGTAGACAATTGAATTTAACTTTATTTTCATCAGAAAGACGAGAGAAATTGATTGCCGTTAAAAAATTTCAGCTATCTTTAATAGCAAAAAAATTAGTCAGTCACCATGAACATTTTTGAAAATTTACGAAAATAATTGATTTTTCAGACTTTGATCGGCCGTAGCGGCCAAACTAAAACTCCAAATTAAACGCGGTTTGCAAATCTGAGCTCCTCATACGTCAATTAGTCGGATTAGAGATTTTGAATTTTTCATGAGAACACGAAAAAAAGACATGACTAACCCCCTTGGAAATTTCATTAAAAAATGCAACTTTCTTAAAAATCATCGTAGACTATTGAATTTAACTTTATTTTCATCAGAAAGACGAGAGAAATTGATTGCCGTTAAAATATTTCAGCTATCTTCAATAGCAAAAAAAATAGTCAGTCACCATGAACATTTTTGAAAATTTACGAAAATAATTGATTTTTCAGATTTTGATCGGCCGTAGCGGCCAAACGAAAACTCCAAATTAAACGCGGTTTGCAAATCTGAGCTCCTCGTACGTCAATTAGTCGGATTAGAGATTTTGAATTTTTGATGAAAACACGAAAAAAAGACATGACTAACCCCCTTGGAAATTTTGTTAAAAAATGCAACTTTCTTAAAAATCATCGTAGACTATTGAATTTAACTTTATTTTCATCAGAAAGACGAGAGAAATTGATTGCCGTTAAAAAATTTCAGCTATCTTCAATAGCAAAAAAATTACTCAGTCACCATGAACATTTTTGAAAATTTACGAAAATAATTGATTTTTCAGACTTTGATCGGCCGTAGCGGCCAAACGAAAACTCCAAATTAAACGCGGTTTGCAAAACTGAGCTCCTCGTACGTCAATTAGTCGGATTAGAGATTTTGAATTTTTGATGAAAACACGAAAAAAAGACATGACTAACCCCCTTGGAAATTTTGTTAAAAAATGCAACTTTCTTAAAAATCATCGTAGACTATTGAATTTAACTTTATTTTCATCAGAAAGACGAGAGAAATTGATTGCCGTTAAAAAATTTCAGCTATCTTCAATAGCAAAAAAATTAGTCAGTCACCATGAACATTTTTGAAAATTTACGAAAATAATTGATTTTTCAGACTTTGATCGGCCGTAGCGGCCAAACGAAAACTCCAAATTAAACGCGGTTTGCAAAACTGAGCTCCTCGTACGTCATTTAGTCGGATTAGAGATTTTGAATTTTTGATGAAAACACGAAAAAAAGAGATGACTAACCCCCTTGGAAATTTTGTTAAAAAATGCAACTTTCTTAAAAATCATCGTAGACTATTGAATTTAACTTTATTTTCATCAGAAAGACGAGAGAAATTGATTGCCGTTAAAAAATTTCAGCTATCTTCAATAGCAAAAAAATTAGTCAGTCACCATGAACATTTTTGAAAATTTACGAAAATAATTGATTTTTCAGACTTTGATCGGCCGTAGCGGCCAAACGAAAACTCCAAATTAAACGCGGTTTGCAAAACTGAGCTCCTCGTACGTCAATTAGTCGGATTAGAGATTTTGAATTTTTCATGAGAACACGAAAAAAAGACATGACTAACCCCCTTGGAAATTTTGTTAAAAATGCAACTTTCTTAAAAATCATCGTAGACTATTGAATTTAACTTCATTTTCATCAGAAAGACGAGAGAAATTGATTGCCGGTAAAATATTTCAGCTATCTTCATTAGCAAAAAAATTAGTCAGTCACAGTGAACATTTTTGAAAATTTACGAAAATAATTGATTTTTCAGACTTTGATCGGCCGAAGCGGCCAAACGAAAACTCCAAATTAAACGCGGTTTGCAAATCTGAGCTCCTCGTACGTCAATTAGTCGGATTAGAGATTTTGAATTTTTCATGAAAACACGAAAAAAAGACATGACTAACCCCCTTGGAAATTTTGTTAAAAAATGCAACTTTCTTAAAAATCATCGTAGACAATTGAATTTAACTTTATTTTCATCAGAAAGACGAGAGAAATTGATTGCCGTTAAAAAATTTCAGCTATCTTCAATAGCAAAAAAATTAGTCAGTCACCATGAACATTTTTGAAAATTTACGAAAATAATTGATTTCTCAGACTTTGATCGGCCGTAGCGGCCAAACGAAAACTCCAAATTAAACGCGTGTTGCAAATCTGAGCTCCTCGTACGTCAATTAGTCGGATTAGAGATTTTGAATTTTTCATGAGAACACGAAAAAAAGACATGACTAACCCCCTTGGAAATTTTGTTAAAAATGCAACTTTCTTAAAAATCATCGTAGACTATTGAATTTAACTTTATTTTCATCAGAAAGACGAGAGAAATTGATTGCCGTTAAAAAATTTCAGCTATCTTCAATAGCAAAAAAATTAGTCAGTCACCATGAACATTTTTGAAAATTTACGAAAATAATTGATTTTTCAGACTTTGATCGGCCGTAGCGGCCAAACGAAAACTCCAAATTAAACGCGTGTTGCAAAACTGAGCTCCTCGTACGTCAATTAGTCGGATTAGAGATTTTGAATTTTTCATGAAAACACGAAAAAAAGACATGACTAACCCCCTTGGAAATTTGGTTAAAAATGCAACTTTCTTAAAAATCATCGTAGACTATTGAATTTAACTTCATTTTCATCAGAAAGACGAGAGAAATTGATTGCCGTTAAAAAATTTCAGCTATCTTCAATAGCAAAAAAATTAGTCATTCACAGTGAACATTTTTGAAAATTTACGAAAATAATTGATTTTTCAGATTTTGATCGGCAGTAGCGGCCAAACTAAAACTCCAAATTAAACGCGGTTTGCAAATCTGAGCTCCTCGTACGTCAATTAGTCGGATTAGAGATTTTGAATTTTTGATGAAAACACGAAAAAAAGACATGACTAACCCCCTTGGAAATTTTGTTAAAAAATGCAACTTTCTTAAAAATCATCGTAGACAATTGAATTTAACTTTATTTTCATCAGAAAGACGAGAGAAATTGATTGCCGTTAAAAAATTTCAGCTATCTTTAATAGCAAAAAAATTAGTCAGTCACCATGAACATTTTTGAAAATTTACGAAAATAATTGATTTTTCAGACTTTGATCGGCCGTAGCGGCCAAACTAAAACTCCAAATTAAACGCGGTTTGCAAATCTGAGCTCCTCATACGTCAATTAGTCGGATTAGAGATTTTGAATTTTTCATGAGAACACGAAAAAAAGACATGACTAACCCCCTTGGAAATTTCATTAAAAAATGCAACTTTCTTAAAAATCATCGTAGACTATTGAATTTAACTTTATTTTCATCAGAAAGACGAGAGAAATTGATTGCCGTTAAAATATTTCAGCTATCTTCAATAGCAAAAAAAATAGTCAGTCACCATGAACATTTTTGAAAATTTACGAAAATAATTGATTTTTCAGACTTTGATCGGCCGTAGCGGCCAAACGAAAACTCCAAATTAAACGCGGTTTGCAAATCTGAGCTCCTCATACGTCAATTAGTCGGATTAGAGATTTTGAATTTTTGATGAAAACACGAAAAAAAGACATGACTAACCCCCTTGGAAATTTTGTTAAAAAATGCAACTTTCTTAAAAATCATCGTAGACTATTGAATTTAACTTTATTTTCATCAGAAAGACGAGAGAAATTGATTGCCGTTAAAAAATTTCAGCTATCTTCAATAGCAAAAAAATTAGTCAGTCACCATGAACATTTTTGAAAATTTACGAAAATAATTGATTTTTCAGACTTTGATCGGTCGTAGCGGCCAAACGAAAACTCCAAATTAAACGCGGTTTGCAAAACTGAGCTCCTCGTACGTCAATTAGTCGGATTAGAGATTTTGAATTTTTCATGAAAACACGAAAAAAAGACATGACTAACCCCCTTGGAAATTTTGTTAAAAAATGCAACTTTCTTAAAAATCATCGTAGACAATTGAATTTAACTTTATTTTCATCAGAAAGACGAGAGAAATTGATTGCCGTTAAAAAATTTCAGCTATCTTCAATAGCAAAAAAATTAGTCAGTCACAGTGAACATTTTTGAAAATTTACGAAAATAATTGATTTTTCAGACTTTGATGGGCCGTAGCGGCCAAACGAAAACTCCAAATTAAACGCGGTTTGCAAAACTGAGCTCCTCGTACGTCAATTAGTCGGATTAGAGATTTTGAATTTTTCATGAAAACACGAAAAAAAGACATGACTAACCCCCTTGGAAATTTTGTTAAAAAATGCAACTTTCTTAAAAATCATCGTAGACTATTGAATTTAACTTTATTTTCATCAGAAAGACGAGAAAAATTGATTGCCGTTAAAAAATTTCAGCTATCTTCAATAGCAAAAAAATTACTCAGTCACCATGAACATTTTTGAAAATTTACGAAAATAATTGATTTTTCAGACTTTGATCGGCCGTAGCGGCCAAACGAAAACTCCAAATTAAACGCGGTTTGCAAAACTGAGCTCCTCGTACGTCAATTAGTCGGATTAGAGATTTTGAATTTTTGATGAAAACACGAAAAAAAGACATGACTAACCCCCTTGGAAATTTTGTTAAAAAATGCAACTTTCTTAAAAATCATCGTAGACTATTGAATTTAACTTTATTTTCATCAGAAAGACGAGAGAAATTGATTGCCGTTAAAAAATTTCAGCTATCTTCAATAGCAAAAAAATTAGTCAGTCACCATGAACATTTTTGAAAATTTACGAAAATAATTGATTTTTCAGACTTTGATCGGCCGTAGCGGCCAAACGAAAACTCCAAATTAAACGCGGTTTGCAAAACTGAGCTCCTCGTACGTCATTTAGTCGGATTAGAGATTTTGAATTTTTGATGAAAACACGAAAAAAAGAGATGACTAACCCCCTTGGAAATTTTGTTAAAAAATGCAACTTTCTTAAAAATCATCGTAGACTATTGAATTTAACTTTATTTTCATCAGAAAGACGAGAGAAATTGATTGCCGTTAAAAAATTTCAGCTATCTTCAATAGCAAAAAAATTAGTCAGTCACCATGAACATTTTTGAAAATTTACGAAAATAATTGATTTTTCAGACTTTGATCGGCCGTAGCGGCCAAACGAAAACTCCAAATTAAACGCGGTTTGCAAAACTGAGCTCCTCGTACGTCAATTAGTCGGATTAGAGATTTTGAATTTTTCATGAAAACACGAAAAAAAGACATGACTAACCCCCTTGGAAATTTTGTTAAAAATGCAACTTTCTTAAAAATCATCGTAGACTATTGAATTTAACTTCATTTTCATCAGAAAGACGAGAGAAATTGATTGCCGGTAAAATATTTCAGCTATCTTCATTAGCAAAAAAATTAGTCAGTCACAGTGAACATTTTTGAAAATTTACGAAAATAATTGATTTTTCAGACTTTGATCGGCCGAAGCGGCCAAACGAAAACTCCAAATTAAACGCGGTTTGCAAATCTGAGCTCCTCGTACGTCAATTAGTCGGATTAGAGATTTTGAATTTTTCATGAAAACACGAAAAAAAGACATGACTAACCCCCTTGGAAATTTTGTTAAAAAATGCAACTTTCTTAAAAATCATCGTAGACAATTGAATTTAACTTTATTTTCATCAGAAAGACGAGAGAAATTGATTGCCGTTAAAAAATTTCAGCTATCTTCAATAGCAAAAAAATTAGTCAGTCACCATGAACATTTTTGAAAATTTACGAAAATAATTGATTTCTCAGACTTTGATCGGCCGTAGCGGCCAAACGAAAACTCCAAATTAAACGCGGTTTGCAAAACTGAGCTCCTCGTACGTCATTTAGTCGGATTAGAGATTTTGAATTTTTGATGAAAACACGAAAAAAAGAGATGACTAACCCCCTTGGAAATTTTGTTAAAAAATGCAACTTTCTTAAAAATCATCGTAGACTATTGAATTTAACTTTATTTTCATCAGAAAGACGAGAGAAATTGATTGCAGTTAAAAAAATTCAGCTATCTTCAATAGCAAAAAAATTAGTCAGTCACCATGAACATTTTTGAAAATTTACGAAAATAATTGATTTTTCAGACTTTGATCGGCCGTAGCGGCCAAACGAAAACTCCAAATTAAACGCGGTTTGCAAAACTGAGCTCCTCGTACGTCAATTAGTCGGATTAGAGATTTTGAATTTTTCATGAAAACACGAAAAAAAGACATGACTAACCCCCTTGGAAATTTTGTTAAAAATGCAACTTTCTTAAAAATCATCGTAGACTATTGAATTTAACTTCATTTTCATCAGAAAGACGAGAGAAATTGATTGCCGGTAAAATATTTCAGCTATCTTCATTAGCAAAAAAATTAGTCAGTCACAGTGAACATTTTTGAAAATTTACGAAAATAATTGATTTTTCAGACTTTGATCGGCCGAAGCGGCCAAACGAAAACTCCAAATTAAACGCGGTTTGCAAATCTGAGCTCCTCGTACGTCAATTAGTCGGATTAGAGATTTTGAATTTTTCATGAAAACACGAAAAAAAGACATGACTAACCCCCTTGGAAATTTTGTTAAAAAATGCAACTTTCTTAAAAATCATCGTAGACAATTGAATTTAACTTTATTTTCATCAGAAAGACGAGGGAAATTGATTGCCGTTAAAATATTTCAGCTATCTTCAATAGCAAAAAAAATAGTCAGTCACCATGAACATTTTTGAAAATTTACGAAAATAATTGATTTTTCAGATTTTGATCGGCCGAAGCGGCCAAACGAAAACTCCAAATTAAACGCGGTTTGCAAATCTGAGCTCCTCGTACGTCAATTAGTCGGATTAGAGATTTTGAATTTTTGATGAAAACACGAAAAAAAGACATGACTAACCCCCTTGGAAATTTTGTTAAAAAATGCAACTTTCTTAAAAATCATCGTAGACTATTGAATTTAACTTTATTTTCATCAGAAAGACGAGAGAAATTGATTGCCGTTAAAATATTTCAGCTATCTTCAATAGCAAAAAAAATAGTCAGTCACCATGAACATTTTTGAAAATTTACGAAAATAATTGATTTTTCAGACTTTGATCGGCCGAAGCGGCCAAACGAAAACTCCAAATTAAACGCGGTTTGCAAATCTGAGCTCCTCGTACGTCAATTAGTCGGATTAGAGATTTTGAATTTTTGATGAAAACACGAAAAAAAGACATGACTAACCCCCTTGGAAATTTTGTTAAAAAATGCAACTTTCTTAAAAATCATCGTAGACTATTGAATTTAACTTTATTTTCATCAGAAAGACGAGAGAAATTGATTGCCGTTAAAATATTTCAGCTATCTTCAATAGCAAAAAAATTAGTCAGTCACAGTGAACATTTTTGAAAATTGACGAAAATAATTGATTTTTCTGACTTTGATCGGCCGTAGCGGCCAAACGAAAACTCCAAACTAAACGCGGTTTGCAAATCTGAGCTCCTCGTACGTCAATTAGTCGGATTAGAGATTTTGAATTTTTCATGAAAACACGAAAAAAAGACATGACTAACCCCCTTGGAAATTTTATTAAAAAATGCAACTTTCTTAAAAATCATCGTAGACTATTGAATTTAACTTTATTTTCATCAGAAAGACGAGAGAAATTGATTGCCGTTAAAAAATTTCAGCTATCTTCAATAGCAAAAAAAATAGTCAGTCACCATGAACATTTTTGAAAATTTACGAAAATAATTGATTTTTCAGACTTTGATCGGCCGTAGCGGCCAAACGAAAACTCCAAATTAAACGCGGTTTGCAAATCTGAGCTCCTCGTACGTCAATTAGTCGGATTAGAGATTTTGAATTTTTCATGAAAACACGAAAAAAAGACATGACTAACCCCCTTGGAAATTTTGTTAAAAAATGCAACTTTCTTAAAAATCATCGTAGACTATTGAATTTAACTTTATTTTCATCAGAAAGACGAGAGAAATTTATTGCCGTTAAAAAATTTCAGCTATCTTCAATAGCAAAAAAAATAGTCAGTCACCATGAACATTTTTGAAAATTTACGAAAATAATTGATTTTTCAGACTTTGATCGGCCGTAGCGGCCAAACGAAAACTCCAAATTAAACGCGGTTTGCAAATCTGAGCTCCTCGTACGTCAATTAGTCGGATTAGAGATTTTGAATTTTTCATGAAAACACGAAAAAAAGACATGACTAACCCCCTTGGAAATTTTGTTAAAAAATGCAACTTTCTTAAAAATCATCGTAGACTATTGAATTTAACTTTATTTTCATCAGAAAGACGAGAGAAATTGATTGCCCTTAAAAAATTTCAGCTATCTTCAATAGCAAAAAAATTAGTCATTCACAGTGAACATTTTTGAAAATTTACGAAAATAATTGATTTTTCAGATTTTGATCGGCCGTAGCGGCCAAACGAAAACTCCAAATTAAACGCGGTTTGCAAATCTGAGCTCCTGGTACGTCAATTAGTCGGATTAGAGATTTTGAATTTTTGATGAAAACACGAAAAAAAGACATGACTAACCCCCTTGGAAATTTTGTTAAAAAATGCAACTTTCTTAAAAATCATCGCAGACTATTGAATTTAACTTTATTTTCATCAGAAAGACGAGAGAAATTGATTGCCGTTAAAAAATTTCAGCTATCTTCAATAGCAAAAAAATTAGTCATTCACAGTGAACATTTTTGAAAATTTACGAAAATAATTGATTTTTCAGATTTTGATCGGCCGTAGCGGCCAAACGAAAACTCCAAATTAAACGCGGTTTGCAAATCTGAGCTCCTGGTACGTCAATTAGTCGGATTAGAGATTTTGAATTTTTGATGAAAACACGAAAAAAAGACATGACTAACCCCCTTGGAAATTTTGTTAAAAAATGCAACTTTCTTAAAAATCATCGTAGACTATTGAATTTAACTTTATTTTCATCAGAAAGACGAGAGAAATTGATTGCCTTTAAAAAATTTCAGCTATCTTCAATAGCAAACAAATTAGTCAGTCACAGTGAACATTTTTGAAAATTTACGAAAATAATTGATTTTTCAGATTTTGATCGGCCGTAGCGGCCAAACGAAAACTCCAAATTAAACGCGGTTTGCAAATCTGAGATCCTCGTACGTCAATTAGTCGGATTAGAGATTTTGAATTTTTCATGAAAACACGAAAAAAAGACATGACTAACCCCCTTGGAAATTTTGTTAAAAAATGCAACTTTCTTAAAAATCATCGTAGACTATTGAATTTAACTTTATTTTCATCAGAAAGACGAGAGAAATTGATTGCCGTTAAAAAATTTCAGCTATCTTCAATAGCAAAAAAAATAGTCAGTCACCATTAACATTTTTGAAAATTTACGAAAATAATTGATTTTTCAGATTTTGATCGGCCGTAGCGGCCAAACGAAAACTCCAAATTAAACGCGGTTTGCAAATCTGAGCTCCTCGTACGTCAATTAGTCGGATTAGAGATTTTGAATTTTTGATGAAAACACGAAAAAAAGACATGACTAACCCCCTTGGAAATTTTGTTAAAAAATGCAACTTTCTTAAAAATCATCGTAGACTATTGAATTTAACTTTATTTTCATCAGAGAGACGAGAGAAATTGATTGCCTTTAAAAAATTTCAGCTATCTTCAATAGCAAAAAAATTAGTCAGTCACAGTGAACATTTTTGAAAATTTACGAAAATAATTGATTTTTCAGATTTTGATCGGCCGTAGCGGCCAAACGAAAACTCCAAATTAAACGCGGTTTGCAAATCTGAGATCCTCGTACGTCAATTAGTCGGATTAGAGATTTTGAATTTTTGATGAAAACACGAAAAAAAGACATGACTAACCCCCTTGGAAATTTTGTTAAAAAATGCAACTTTCTTAAAAATCATCGTAGACTATTGAATTTAACTTTATTTTCATCAGAAAGACGAGAGAAATTGATTGCCGTTAAAAAATTTCAGCTATCTTCAATAGCAAAAAAATTAGTCATTCACAGTGAACATTTTTGAAAATTTACGAAAATAATTGATTTTTCAGACTTTGATCGGCTGTAGCGGCCAAACGAAAACTCCAAATTAAACGCGGTTTGCAAATCTGAGCTCCTCGTACGTCAATTAGTCGGATTAGAAATTTTGAATTTTTGATGAAAACACGAAAAAAAGACATGACTAACCCCCTTGGAAATTTTGTTAAAAAATGCAACTTTCTTAAAAATCATCGTAGACTATTGAATTTAACTTTATTTTCATCAGAGAGACGAGAGAAATTGATTGCCTTTAAAAAATTTCAGCTATCTTCAATAGCAAAAAAATTAGTCAGTCACAGTGAACATTTTGAAAATTTACGAAAATAATTGATTTTTCAGATTTTGATCGGCCGTAGCGGCCAAACGAAAACTCCAAATTAAACGCGGTTTGCAAATCTGAGATCCTCGTACGTCAATTAGTCGGATTAGAGATTTTGAATTTTTGATGAAAACACGAAAAAAAGACATGACTAACCCCCTTGGAAATTTTGTTAAAAAATGCAACTTTCTTAAAAATCATCGTAGACTATTGAATTTAACTTTATTTTCATCAGAAAGACGAGAGAAATTGATTGCCTTTAAAAAATTTCAGCTATCTTCAATAGCAAACAAATTAGTCAGTCACAGTGAACATTTTTGAAAATTTACGAAAATAATTGATTTTTCAGATTTTGATCGGCCGTAGCGGCCAAACGAAAACTCCAAATTAAACGCGGTTTGCAAATCTGAGATCCTCGTACGTCAATTAGTCGGATTAGAGATTTTGAATTTTTGATGAAAACACGAAAAAAAGACATGACTAACCCCCTTGGAAATTTTGTTAAAAAATGCAACTTTCTTAAAAATCATCGTAGACTATTGAATTTAACTTTATTTTCATCAGAAAGACGAGAGAAATTGATTGCCGTTAAAATATTTCAGCTAACTTCAATAGCAAAAAAATCAGTCAGTCACAGTGAACATTTTTGAAAATTTACGACAATAATTGATTTTTCAGACTTTGATCGGCCGTAGCGGCAAAACGAAAACTCCAAATTGAACGCGGTTTGCAAATCTGAGCTCCTCGTACGTCAATTAGTCGGATTAGAGATTTTGAATTTTTGATGAAAACACGAAAAAAAGACATGACTAACCCCCTTGGAAATTTTGTTAAAAAATGCAACTTTCTTAAAAATCATCGTAGACTATTGAATTTAACTTTATTTTCAACAGAAAGACGAGAGAAATTGATTGCCGTTAAAAAATTTCAGCTATCTTCAATAGCAAAAAAATTAGTCAGTCACCATGAACATTTTTGAAAATTTACGAAAATAATTGATTTTTCAGACTTTGATCGGCCGTAGCGGCCAAACGAAAACTCCAAATTAAACGCGGTTTGCAAATCTGAGCTCCTCGTACGTCAATTAGTCGGATTAGAGATTTTGAATTTTTGATGAAAACACGAAAAAAAGACATGACTAACCCCCTTGGAAATTTTGTTAAAAAATGCAACTTTCTTAAAAATCATCGTAGACTATTGAATTTAACTTTATTTTCATCAGAAAGACGAGAGAAATTGATTGCCGTTAAAATATTTCAGCTATCTTCAATAGCAAAAAAATTAGTCAGTCACAGTGAACATTTTTGAAAATTTACGAAAATAATTGATTTTTCTGACTTTGATCGGCCGTAGCGGCCAAACGAAAACTCCAAATTAAACGCGGTTTGCAAATCTGAGCTCCTCGTACGTCAATTAGTCGGATTAGAGATTTTGAATTTTTGATGAAAACACGAAAAAAAGACATGACTAACCCCCTTGGAAATTTTGTTAAAAAATGCAACTTTCTTAAAAATCATCGTAGACTATTGAATTTAACTTTATTTTCATCAGAGAGACGAGAGAAATTGATTGCCTTTAAAAAATTTCAGCTATCTTCAATAGCAAAAAAATTAGTCAGTCACAGTGAACATTTTTGAAAATTTACGAAAATAATTGATTTTTCAGATTTTGATCGGCCGTAGCGGCCAAACGAAAACTCCAAATTAAACGCGGTTTGCAAATCTGAGATCCTCGTACGTCAATTAGTCGGATTAGAGATTTTGAATTTTTGATGAAAACACGAAAAAAAGACATGACTAACCCCCTTGGAAATTTTGTTAAAAAATGCAACTTTCTTAAAAATCATCGTAGACTATTGAATTTAACTTTATTTTCATCAGAAAGACGAGAGAAATTGATTGCCGTTAAAAAATTTCAGCTATCTTCAATAGCAAAAAAATTAGTCAGTCACAGTGAACATTTTTGAAAATTTACGAAAATAATTGATTTTTCAGACTTTGATGGGCCGTAGCGGCCAAACGAAAACTCCAAATTAAACGCGGTTTGCAAAACTGAGCTCCTCGTACGTCAATTAGTCGGATTAGAGATTTTGAATTTTTCATGAAAACACGAAAAAAAGACATGACTAACCCCCTTGGAAATTTTGTTAAAAAATGCAACTTTCTTAAAAATCATCGTAGACTATTGAATTTAACTTTATTTTCATCAGAAAGACGAGAAAAATTGATTGCCGTTAAAAAATTTCAGCTATCTTCAATAGCAAAAAAATTACTCAGTCACCATGAACATTTTTGAAAATTTACGAAAATAATTGATTTTTCAGACTTTGATCGGCCGTAGCGGCCAAACGAAAACTCCAAATTAAACGCGGTTTGCAAAACTGAGCTCCTCGTACGTCAATTAGTCGGATTAGAGATTTTGAATTTTTGATGAAAACACGAAAAAAAGACATGACTAACCCCCTTGGAAATTTTGTTAAAAAATGCAACTTTCTTAAAAATCATCGTAGACAATTGAATTTAACTTTATTTTCATCAGAAAGACGAGAGAAATTGATTGCCGTTAAAAAATTTCAGCTATCTTCAATAGCAAAAAAATTAGTCAGTCACCATGAACATTTTTGAAAATTTACGAAAATAATTGATTTCTCAGACTTTGATCGGCCGTAGCGGCCAAACGAAAACTCCAAATTAAACGCGGTTTGCAAAACTGAGCTCCTCGTACGTCATTTAGTCGGATTAGAGATTTTGAATTTTTGATGAAAACACGAAAAAAAGAGATGACTAACCCCCTTGGAAATTTTGTTAAAAAATGCAACTTTCTTAAAAATCATCGTAGACTATTGAATTTAACTTTATTTTCATCAGAAAGACGAGAGAAATTGATTGCCGTTAAAAAATTTCAGCTATCTTCAATAGCAAAAAAATTAGTCAGTCACCATGAACATTTTTGAAAATTTACGAAAATAATTGATTTTTCAGACTTTGATCGGCCGTAGCGGCCAAACGAAAACTCCAAATTAAACGCGGTTTGCAAAACTGAGCTCCTCGTACGTCAATTAGTCGGATTAGAGATTTTGAATTTTTCATGAAAACACGAAAAAAAGACATGACTAACCCCCTTGGAAATTTTGTTAAAAATGCAACTTTCTTAAAAATCATCGTAGACTATTGAATTTAACTTCATTTTCATCAGAAAGACGAGAGAAATTGATTGCCGGTAAAATATTTCAGCTATCTTCATTAGCAAAAAAATTAGTCAGTCACAGTGAACATTTTTGAAAATTTACGAAAATAATTGATTTTTCAGACTTTGATCGGCCGAAGCGGCCAAACGAAAACTCCAAATTAAACGCGGTTTGCAAATCTGAGCTCCTCGTACGTCAATTAGTCGGATTAGAGATTTTGAATTTTTCATGAAAACACGAAAAAAAGACATGACTAACCCCCTTGGAAATTTTGTTAAAAAATGCAACTTTCTTAAAAATCATCGTAGACAATTGAATTTAACTTTATTTTCATCAGAAAGACGAGGGAAATTGATTGCCGTTAAAATATTTCAGCTATCTTCAATAGCAAAAAAAATAGTCAGTCACCATGAACATTTTTGAAAATTTACGAAAATAATTGATTTTTCAGATTTTGATCGGCCGAAGCGGCCAAACGAAAACTCCAAATTAAACGCGGTTTGCAAATCTGAGCTCCTCGTACGTCAATTAGTCGGATTAGAGATTTTGAATTTTTGATGAAAACACGAAAAAAAGACATGACTAACCCCCTTGGAAATTTTGTTAAAAAATGCAACTTTCTTAAAAATCATCGTAGACTATTGAATTTAACTTTATTTTCATCAGAAAGACGAGAGAAATTGATTGCCGTTAAAATATTTCAGCTATCTTCAA
This sequence comes from Ocypus olens, assembly GCA_910593695.2. NCBI lineage: Eukaryota > Metazoa > Arthropoda > Insecta > Coleoptera > Staphylinidae > Ocypus > Ocypus olens. The sequence continues at coordinate 52,310,384 of OU343060.1, forward strand.
TAGCAAAAAAATTAGTCAGTCACCATGAACATTTTTGAAAATTTACGAAAATAATTGATTTTTCAGACTTTGATCGGCCGAAGCGGCCAAACGAAAACTCCAAATTAAACGCGGTTTGCAAATCTGAGCTCCTCGTACGTCAATTAGTCGGATTAGAGATTTTGAATTTTTGATGAAAACACGAAAAAAAGACATGACTAACCCCCTTGGAAATTTTGTTAAAAAATGCAACTTTCTTAAAAATCATCGTAGACTATTGAATTTAACTTTATTTTCATCAGAAAGACGAGAGAAATTGATTGCCGTTAAAATATTTCAGCTATCTTCAATAGCAAAAAAATTAGTCAGTCACAGTGAACATTTTTGAAAATTGACGAAAATAATTGATTTTTCTGACTTTGATCGGCCGTAGCGGCCAAACGAAAACTCCAAATTAAACGCGGTTTGCAAATCTGAGCTCCTCGTACGTCAATTAGTCGGATTAGAGATTTTGAATTTTTCATGAAAACACGAAAAAAAGACATGACTAACCCCCTTGGAAATTTTGTTAAAAAATGCAACTTTCTTAAAAATCATCGTAGACTATTGAATTTAACTTTATTTTCATCAGAAAGACGAGAGAAATTGATTGCCGTTAAAAAATTTCAGCTATCTTCAATAGCAAAAAAAATAGTCAGTCACCATGAACATTTTTGAAAATTTACGAAAATAATTGATTTTTCAGACTTTGATCGGTCGTAGCGGCCAAACGAAAACTCCAAATTAAACGCGGTTTGCAAAACTGAGCTCCTCGTACGTCAATTAGTCGGATTAGAGATTTTGAATTTTTCATGAAAACACGAAAAAAAGACATGACTAACCCCCTTGGAAATTTTGTTAAAAAATGCAACTTTCTTAAAAATCATCGTAGACTATTGAATTTAACTTTATTTTCATCAGAAAGACGAGAGAAATTGATTGCCCTTAAAAAATTTCAGCTATCTTCAATAGCAAAAAAATTAGTCATTCACAGTGAACATTTTTGAAAATTTACGAAAATAATTGATTTTTCAGATTTTGATCGGCCGTAGCGGCCAAACGAAAACTCCAAATTAAACGCGGTTTGCAAATCTGAGCTCCTGGTACGTCAATTAGTCGGATTAGAGATTTTGAATTTTTGATGAAAACACGAAAAAAAGACATGACTAACCCCCTTGGAAATTTTGTTAAAAAATGCAACTTTCTTAAAAATCATCGCAGACTATTGAATTTAACTTTATTTTCATCAGAAAGACGAGAGAAATTGATTGCCGTTAAAAAATTTCAGCTATCTTCAATAGCAAAAAAATTAGTCATTCACAGTGAACATTTTTGAAAATTTACGAAAATAATTGATTTTTCAGATTTTGATCGGCCGTAGCGGCCAAACGAAAACTCCAAATTAAACGCGGTTTGCAAATCTGAGCTCCTGGTACGTCAATTAGTCGGATTAGAGATTTTGAATTTTTGATGAAAACACGAAAAAAAGACATGACTAACCCCCTTGGAAATTTTGTTAAAAAATGCAACTTTCTTAAAAATCATCGTAGACTATTGAATTTAACTTTATTTTCATCAGAAAGACGAGAGAAATTGATTGCCTTTAAAAAATTTCAGCTATCTTCAATAGCAAACAAATTAGTCAGTCACAGTGAACATTTTTGAAAATTTACGAAAATAATTGATTTTTCAGATTTTGATCGGCCGTAGCGGCCAAACGAAAACTCCAAATTAAACGCGGTTTGCAAATCTGAGATCCTCGTACGTCAATTAGTCGGATTAGAGATTTTGAATTTTTCATGAAAACACGAAAAAAAGACATGACTAACCCCCTTGGAAATTTTGTTAAAAAATGCAACTTTCTTAAAAATCATCGTAGACTATTGAATTTAACTTTATTTTCATCAGAAAGACGAGAGAAATTGATTGCCGTTAAAAAATTTCAGCTATCTTCAATAGCAAAAAAAATAGTCAGTCACCATTAACATTTTTGAAAATTTACGAAAATAATTGATTTTTCAGATTTTGATCGGCCGTAGCGGCCAAACGAAAACTCCAAATTAAACGCGGTTTGCAAATCTGAGCTCCTCGTACGTCAATTAGTCGGATTAGAGATTTTGAATTTTTGATGAAAACACGAAAAAAAGACATGACTAACCCCCTTGGAAATTTTGTTAAAAAATGCAACTTTCTTAAAAATCATCGTAGACTATTGAATTTAACTTTATTTTCATCAGAGAGACGAGAGAAATTGATTGCCTTTAAAAAATTTCAGCTATCTTCAATAGCAAAAAAATTAGTCAGTCACAGTGAACATTTTTGAAAATTTACGAAAATAATTGATTTTTCAGATTTTGATCGGCCGTAGCGGCCAAACGAAAACTCCAAATTAAACGCGGTTTGCAAATCTGAGATCCTCGTACGTCAATTAGTCGGATTAGAGATTTTGAATTTTTGATGAAAACACGAAAAAAAGACATGACTAACCCCCTTGGAAATTTTGTTAAAAAATGCAACTTTCTTAAAAATCATCGTAGACTATTGAATTTAACTTTATTTTCATCAGAAAGACGAGAGAAATTGATTGCCGTTAAAAAATTTCAGCTATCTTCAATAGCAAAAAAATTAGTCATTCACAGTGAACATTTTTGAAAATTTACGAAAATAATTGATTTTTCAGACTTTGATCGGCTGTAGCGGCCAAACGAAAACTCCAAATTAAACGCGGTTTGCAAATCTGAGCTCCTCGTACGTCAATTAGTCGGATTAGAAATTTTGAATTTTTGATGAAAACACGAAAAAAAGACATGACTAACCCCCTTGGAAATTTTGTTAAAAAATGCAACTTTCTTAAAAATCATCGTAGACTATTGAATTTAACTTTATTTTCATCAGAAAGACGAGAGAAATTGATTGCCGTTAAAATATTTCAGCTAACTTCAATAGCAAAAAAATCAGTCAGTCACAGTGAACATTTTTGAAAATTTACGACAATAATTGATTTTTCAGACTTTGATCGGCCGTAGCGGCAAAACGAAAACTCCAAATTGAACGCGGTTTGCAAATCTGAGCTCCTCGTACGTCAATTAGTCGGATTAGAGATTTTGAATTTTTGATGAAAACACGAAAAAAAGACATGACTAACCCCCTTGGAAATTTTGTTAAAAAATGCAACTTTCTTAAAAATCATCGTAGACTATTGAATTTAACTTTATTTTCAACAGAAAGACGAGAGAAATTGATTGCCGTTAAAAAATTTCAGCTATCTTCAATAGCAAAAAAATTAGTCAGTCACCATGAACATTTTTGAAAATTTACGAAAATAATTGATTTTTCAGACTTTGATCGGCCGTAGCGGCCAAACGAAAACTCCAAATTAAACGCGGTTTGCAAATCTGAGCTCCTCGTACGTCAATTAGTCGGATTAGAGATTTTGAATTTTTGATGAAAACACGAAAAAAAGACATGACTAACCCCCTTGGAAATTTTGTTAAAAAATGCAACTTTCTTAAAAATCATCGTAGACTATTGAATTTAACTTTATTTTCATCAGAAAGACGAGAGAAATTGATTGCCGTTAAAATATTTCAGCTATCTTCAATAGCAAAAAAATTAGTCAGTCACAGTGAACATTTTTGAAAATTTACGAAAATAATTGATTTTTCTGACTTTGATCGGCCGTAGCGGCCAAACGAAAACTCCAAATTAAACGCGGTTTGCAAATCTGAGCTCCTCGTACGTCAATTAGTCGGATTAGAGATTTTGAATTTTTGATGAAAACACGAAAAAAAGACATGACTAACCCCCTTGGAAATTTTGTTAAAAAATGCAACTTTCTTAAAAATCATCGTAGACTATTGAATTTAACTTTATTTTCATCAGAGAGACGAGAGAAATTGATTGCCTTTAAAAAATTTCAGCTATCTTCAATAGCAAAAAAATTAGTCAGTCACAGTGAACATTTTTGAAAATTTACGAAAATAATTGATTTTTCAGATTTTGATCGGCCGTAGCGGCCAAACGAAAACTCCAAATTAAACGCGGTTTGCAAATCTGAGATCCTCGTACGTCAATTAGTCGGATTAGAGATTTTGAATTTTTGATGAAAACACGAAAAAAAGACATGACTAACCCCCTTGGAAATTTTGTTAAAAAATGCAACTTTCTTAAAAATCATCGTAGACTATTGAATTTAACTTTATTTTCATCAGAAAGACGAGAGAAATTGATTGCCGTTAAAAAATTTCAGCTATCTTCAATAGCAAAAAAATTAGTCATTCACAGTGAACATTTTTGAAAATTTACGAAAATAATTGATTTTTCAGACTTTGATCGGCTGTAGCGGCCAAACGAAAACTCCAAATTAAACGCGGTTTGCAAATCTGAGCTCCTCGTACGTCAATTAGTCGGATTAGAGATTTTGAATTTTTGATGAAAACACGAAAAAAAGACATGACTAACCCCCTTGGAAATTTTGTTAAAAAATGCAACTTTCTTAAAAATCATCGTAGACTATTGAATTTAACTTTATTTTCATCAGAAAGACGAGAGAAATTGATTGCCGTTAAAATATTTCAGCTAACTTCAATAGCAAAAAAATCAGTCAGTCACAGTGAACATTTTTGAAAATTTACGACAATAATTGATTTTTCAGACTTTGATCGGCCGTAGCGGCAAAACGAAAACTCCAAATTGAACGCGGTTTGCAAATCTGAGCTCCTCGTACGTCAATTAGTCGGATTAGAGATTTTTAATTTTTGCTGAAAACATGAAAAAATGGTGATGTGGCCATCATGTCACTTTCTTCGACTTGATGGTATCATTTATATTTACGCTTTAATGGTTTATTTTCAATTAAATAAATATTTTAAATGTAATCACCACTTCTGTGTCTATTATTAAATATGTTGTGAAGAGTATATGAATATATTGTACACAGAACAGAAATTGTAATTCAAATTGCTTTGCGAGAAGGATTTGGCTGAAATTAATTTCACTTCAAGCGCAATTAAAACGTTATATTTCATGTTTAGACATTTAGCGTGCATATGTAAATTTGATGTGCGGGTAGACGGATGCAAATACTTATGTATTTATGTAGAACGTCGATGTAACGAAACGATTATTAAAACGTTCATTTAGAGTCGAGAGAGGAATAAGTTCCGCGGACCGTAATCTATTACTATTAATAGAATTTCGACAAATGCCGGAACTAATGCATGCATATATTATAAGTTCAAAAGATTCTACATGATTCTACAAATGAAATACGTTTAAGCTTATTAAAAACAAAAAATCATTTGTCTTGTTTCGACCATTAGCGTAAATATAAGTTTTAACATGAGCAATGTCATTAAAGTTAGCATTAAATAAATTGTGGTAAAAAACATAGTAAGTGTTTTATTCAGTGATTCTATAATGAATTACCACGTAGTAACGGTCGCAACCATCACCATGATTAAATACTAAATTAAATTTTGATTTAAAAAAAAAGTGGGTTCTGGTCTACAATCATTTATCATTAGTAACTCATTGTGGAGTAATACCTTATTTACCTTTTCAGGAATTGTTGTTATGTATTACAAAATTAATAGTTGTGCTTGTAAATTTAGTTAACAAAATAATGCAAAATGCATGTCTTTTATTTTATCGTTCAACGTCATCACTGGGGCAAAAATAAAATTTCACCCAGACCATGCATTTCAACAAATCTTCAAATATTTCGAAAACGGCAAACAATAGGTATAGAGAGTATTGAAGTAACTCACCTTTATTTGCTCCATGTAATTCAAAAATGACAAAAAATACAGGGTGTTCCATTAAAAAAAAACATAAGTTTGGTCTGTAACTTTGTTATGAGACACCCTGTATACATTTAAATATTTTCAGGGCGTGCAGCTCACTATTATACACAACTTTTGTATAAAACATTTTTCGAAAGTTTGAAAAATAAGCACGTGATTGACCGTTCCCAGAGCTCTGAAATACCCGGTATACATCTCGTGCCATTATCAACAAGATATCTTTGTTCTTTAAAGGGTTCATTAATTTTAATTGTAACAGATTTCCATTAAAATATACTTAATTATAATTTCCTCCGTAACGTGTTATAAGAAACATTAAATGATGTAATGTATTATGATTTCTGTAAATCCGTGATGCCGGTTTACGAATGAATAATTGAGTAGTGAGTTTAAGGGTTTAGGGGTGGTTTAGAAAATTACATACGCGGGGTGGTTTAGTGTACAGATATGCCGTGCTGGCATGCGAGGGTCATGTTAAATAGTACGCATAATGACACAAATTAAGTCCAATTATGGCCTTTATTGATTCGTTCACTGCAGTCATTGTACTTTAAGCTACTGCCCCTCTGTTATATGGTCGTAGAAAAAAATCATTTACAGTACAACTAATCGCTCGTTAGTCAAATTCCTTACTTACTGCTGAACATTTAATATACAGGGTGTCTACTTTAAACCGTACGTTAACCCATTACTGCCCGCGACATATAAGTATTCAAAAATATTTCAAATCCTACCGTCTAATTTTCAATATCGTAAAATCAAATGCTATAACTAGTATACCGTTTTCTGTTACAAATAAATTCTCCTAAGTAACTAATATTGCCTCTGAATGTTACTAAATCCCACAATGTTTGTTCTATTCGCTTGAGTACAATGGGAATTAATGGGTTAAAAGTTTACAGGGTTGCCACTGTGCTAAAAATCCTCAACCTTGCGACGAGGATTTTTAGTAGAGATGGGCAAAACTGCTGCTTTTTGATCACGTTGCTACCAGTAATTGCTACTTTCTAATATCGGTGATTTTAAACTGTGACTGTGATAACGGATAGTTATGGATTTTTGAAAATTTTCGTTTTAATTTCTTGAGCACTTGGCCAAAAACATCGCAGAAAAAATATAAAAGATTCAGGCAAAATTCCATTAAATATTATCCTCAATGGCCGAAGTACCGCTTATTCAAAATTAATTTGGGTTTTGTACATTCAACAATTTTAAATGGGGATATGAATTTCTGAAATTTTTAGTTTTATTTTTTGTGCACTTGAATGAAAATATCGCAGAAAAAAATATAAAACGCGTAGAGAAAATTCCTTGAAACAATATCCTTAATGGTCGAAGTACCGCTTATTCAAAATTAATTTAGTTTTTGTAAATTCAACAATTTTTAATGGAGATATGAATTTTTAAAAATTTTAGTTTTATTTTTTGAGTACTTGAATGAAAACATCGCAGAAAAAAATATAAAACGCGTAGAGAAAATTCCTTAAAAGAATATCCTTAATGATCGAAGTACCGCTTATTCAAAATTAATTTGGATTTGTAAATTCAACAATTTTTAATGAAGATATGGATTTTTGAAAATTTTAGTTTTATTTTTTTGAGCACTTGAATGAAAACATCGCAGAAAAAAATATAAAACGCATAGAGAAAATTCCTCAAAACAATATCCTCAATGGTCGATCTATCGCTTATTCAAAATTAATTTGGTTTTTGTAAATTCAATAATTTTTAATGGAGATATGAATTTTTGAAAATTTTATTTTTATTTTTTTGAGCACTTGAATGAAAACATCGCAGAAAAAAATATAAAACGCGTAGAGAAAATTCCTAAAATAATATTCTCAATGGTCGAAGTATCGCTTATTCAAAATTAGTTTGGTTTTTGTATATTCAACAAATTTTAATGAAGATATGGATTTTTGAAAATTTTAGTTTTATTTTTGTGAGCACTTGAATGAAAACATCGCAGAAAAAATATAAAACGCGTAGAGAAAATTCCTTAAATAATATCCTCTATGGTCGAAGTATCGCTTATTCAAAATTTATTTTGTTTTTGTAAATTCAACAATTTTTAATGAAGATATGGATTTTTGAAAATTTTAGTTTTATTTTTTTGAGCACTTGACGAAAATATTGCAGAAAAAAATATAAAACGCGTACAGAAAATTCCTTAAAACGATATCCTCAATGGTCGAAGTATCGCTTATTCAAAATTAATTTGGTTTTTGTAAATTCAACAATTTTTAATGGAGATATAGATTTTTGAAAATTTTAGTTTTATTTTTTTGAGCAGTTGAATGAAAACATCGCAGAAAAAAATATCAAACGCGTAGAGAAAATTCCTTAAAATAATATTCTCAATGGTCGAAGTAACGCTTATTCAAAATTAATTTGGTTTTTGTAAATTCAACAATTTTTAATGGAGATATGAATTTTTGAAAATTTTATTTTTATTTTTTTGAGCACTTGAATGAAAACATCGCAGAAAAAAATATAAAACGCGTAGAAAAAAATCCTTAAAATAATATTCTCAATGGTCGAAGTATCGCTTATTCAAAATGAGTTTGGTTTTTGTAAATTCAACAATTTTTAATGGAGAAATGAATTCTTGAAAACTTTAGTTTTATTTTTTTGAGCACTTGAATGAAAACATCGCAGAAAAAAATATAAAACGCGTATAGAAAACTTCTTAAAACAATATCCTCAATGGCCGAAGTACCGCTTATTTAAAATTAATTTGGTTTTTGTAAATTCAACAATTTTTAATGGAGATATGAATTTTTGAAAATTTTATTTTTATTTTTTTGAACACTTGAATGAAAACATCGCAGAAAAAAATATAAAACGCGTAGAGAAAATTCCTTAAAATAATATTCTCAATGGTCGAAGTATCGCTTATTCAAAATGAGTTTGGTTTTTGTAAATTCAACAATTTTTAATGGAGATATGAATTTTGGAAAATTTTTGTTTTATTTTTTAAGTTTCTTGAATGAAAACATCGCAGAAAATTCCTTAAAACAATATCCTCAATGGTCGAAGTATCGCTTATTCAAAATTAGTTTGGTTTTTGTAAATTCAACAATTTTTAATAGAGATATGGATTTTTGAAAACTTTAGTTTTGATATTTTGAGCACTTGAATGAAAATATCGCAAAAAAAAATATAAAACGCGTAGAGAAAACTTCTTAAAACAATATCCTCAATGGCCGAAGTACCGCTTATTCAAAATTAATTTGGTTTTCGTAAATTCAACAATTTTTAATGGAGATATGAATTTTTGAAAATTTTAGTTTTATTTTTTTGAGCACTTGAATGAAAACATCGCAGAAAAAAATATAAAACGCGTAGAGAAAACTTCTTAAAACAATATCCTCAATGGCCGAAGTACCGCTTATTTAAAATTAATTTGGTTTTTGTAAATTCAACAATTTTTAATGGAGATATGAATTTTTGAAAATTTTTGTTTTATTTTTTAAGTTTCTTGAATGAAAACATCGCAGAAAATTCCTTAAAACAATATCCTCAATGGTCGAAGTATCGCTTATTCAAAATTAGTTTGGTTTTTGTAAATTCAACAATTTTTAATAGAGATATGGATTTTTGAAAACTTTAGTTTTGATTTTTTGAGCACTTGAATGAAAATATCGCAAAAAAAAATATAAAACGCGTAGAGAAAACTTCTTAAAACAATATCCTCAATGGTCGAAGTACCGCTTATTCAAAATTAATTTGGTTTTCGTAAATTCAACAATTTTTAATGGAGATATGCATTTTTGAAAATTTTAGTTTTATTTTTTTGAGCACTTGAATGAAAACATCGCAGAAAAAAATATAAAACGCGTAGAGAAAACTTCTTAAAACAATATCCTCAATGGCCGAAGTACCGCTTATTTAAAATTAATTTGGTTTTTGTAAATTCAACAATTTTTAATAGAGAAATGAATTTTTGAAAACTTAGTTTTATGTTTTTGAGCACTTGAATAAAAACATCGCAGAAAAAAATATAAAACGCGTAGAGAAAACTTCTTAAAACAATATCCTCAATGGCCGAAGTACCGCTTATTTAAAATTAATTTGGTTTTTGTAAATTCAACAATTTTTAATGGAGATATGAATTTTTTAAAATTTTAGTTTTATTTTTTGGGCACTTGAATGAAAACATGGCAGAAAAAAATTTAAAACGCATGGAGAAAATTCCTTAAAACAATATCCTAACTGGTCGAAGTATCGCTTATTCAAAATTAGTTTGGTTTCTGTAAATTTAACAATTTTTAATAGAGATATGGATTTTTGAAAATTTTAGTTTTATTTTTTGAGCATTTGAATGAAAACATCACAGAAAAAATTATAAAACGCGTAAAGAAAATTCCTTGAAATAATATTCTTAGGGGTCGAAGTATCGCTTATTCAAAATTAGTTTGGTTTTTGTAAATTCAACAAGTTTTAATGTAGATATGAATTTTTGAAAATTTTGGGTTTATTTTTTAAGCACTTAAATAAAAACATTGCAGAAAAAAATATAAAACGCGTAAAGAAAATTCCTTAAAATAATATTCTTAATGGTCGAAGTACCGCTTATTCAAAATTAGTTTGGTTTCTGTAAATTTAACAATTTTTAATAGAGATATAAATTTTTGAAAATTTTAGTTTTATTTTTTGAGTACTTGAATAAAAACATCGCAGACAAAAACATACAATGCGTGGAGAAAATTCCTTAAAACAATATCCTCAATGGTCGAACTATCGCTTATTCAAAATTAATTTGGTTTTTGTACATTCAACCATTTTTAATGGAGATATGATTTTTTTTTAATTTTAGTTTTATTTTTTTGAGCACTTGAATGAAAATATCGCAGGAAAAAATGTAAAACGCGTAGAGAAAATTCCTTAAAAAATATCCTCAATGGTCGAAGTATCGCTTATTAAAAACTAATTTGGTTTTTGTAAATTTAACAGTTTTTAATGGAGATATGAATTTTTGAAAATTTTAGTTTTATTTTTTTGAGCATTTAAATGAAAACATCGCAGAAAAAAATATAGAACGCGTAAAGAAAATCCCTCAAAACATAATCCTCAGTGGTCGAACTATCGCTTATTCAAAATTAATTTGGTTTTTGTACATTCAACAATTTTTAATGGAGATATGGATTTTTGAAAATTTTAGTTTTATTTTTTGAGCACTTGAATGAAAACATTGCAGAAAAAAATATAAAACGCATATAGAAAATTCCTTAAAACAATATCCCCAATAGTCGAAGTATCGCTTATTCAAAATTGGTTTGGTTTTTGTATATTCAACAATTTTTAATGGAGATATGAATTTTTGAAAATTTTAGTTTTATTTTTTGAGCACTTGAATAAAAACATTGCAGAAAAAAAATATAAAACGCGTAGAGAAAATTTCTTAAAATAATATTCTTAATGGTCTATGTATCGCTTATTCAAAATTAGTTTGGTTTTTGTAAATTCCACAATTTTTAATAGAGATATGAATTTTTGAAAATTTTAGTTTTATTTTTTTGAGCACTTAAATGAAAACATCGCAGAAAAAAATATAAAACGCGTAGAGAAAATTCCTTAAAATAACATCCTCCATGGTCGAAGTATCGCTTATTGAAAATTAATTTGGTTTTTGTAAATTCAACAATTTTTGAGGAAGATTTTTGAAAATTTTAGTTTTATTTTTTTGAGCACCTGAATGAAAACTTCGCAGAAGAAAAAAATAAGACACGCAGTCAAAATTCGGTAAAAAATTATCATCAGCGGCCGAAGTATCGCTTATTCAAAATCAATAGAGATTTGGATTTTTGAAGATTTTTGTTTTAATTTTTTGAGCACCTGAGGAAATGGAGATTTTAACAGTTTGGTAAATCGTTTTTATTTTTTTTTTTTCAGTTCATGAAGTTTGTAATTTTAAAATTAGTTTAGTGGTATTTATTTAAAATGTATGTTTAGATATTTGCACTGAATCTTAAATTAAAATGAATTTTGAATCATTTTGGGTTTATTAAGTCGTCGAGTTTTTGGTTAAATTCCATGCCGGGCAAGATAATTTTCTCTTTTTTATAAAATCTCAATTAATTATTTAATAATTGTCAGTACATAAGTTGTAATTTATTTTTTATGAAATATTTATTCAAAATTTAAATACTATGCCTTGCAAAAATTGGAAAATAAAGTAATGGATATTAAAAAAACATTTAGAAATGCCACCTTGTACTGTCATCTTATAATTATGTTTTAAGTAACAGTCACAGTTTAAGTAGCAATCACAATGTGTCACAGTTTAAATAGCAGTGATTTTAAGTAGCAGTGGTTTAAAGTAGCTGTGATTTTACGTAACAGTGATTTTAAGTAACAGTAATATTAATTAGCAGTGATTTTAAGTAACAGTTATTTTAAGTAACAGTGATTTTAAGTAACAGTGATAATAAGTAGCAATGCTTTTAAGTAGCAGTCATTTTAAGTAACAGTGATATTAAGTAGCAATGTTTTTAGGTAACTGTTATTTTAAGTAGCAATGATTTTAAGTAACAGTTATTTTAAGTAACAGTGATTTTAAGTAGCAGTAAAATTCGCCTATTAGTAACAGTAACGACCCGTGATTTTTCAATACCAGTAAAAAATCATAGATACGTGAAACATCGCCCATCCCTAATTTTTAGTACAAGTTCTCATGTGAAACATTTTTAATTTTCTATTTATGATGTGTGTAATGATTCATTCTGTTTATTTCTGTATTACTTTATTCTAAAATTTAACTAAAATTGATTCCTTTAATAATAATTTTATCTAGTAATTAGTGATAATTATCTATCGATTTAATATTTTAATAATCGTATTCATTTATATGAACTTATTTTTTTAATGCTGGAGAAGGAATTTTGACCGAATAATATACATATTGTATTAGAAATTTGAAAAGTGTATTATTATTTCTTTAAATTATAGTATTCGAAATGTATGCATGAGATTTATGGTATTCAATATTGTAAGTGTGCTGAACTCGAGTAGATTTAGTTTTTGGACGGGCGTACAGAATATATATACGTACGTCTATGCATAAATCAGAAAGTTGGCCGCATAAAACTGTCGGTGCATCGCATAAATCTAAAAATCACATCAAGATATTCCATCTATATCGCGAATTTCTAAATTAATCTTAACCGAAAGTTAATTTTTTAATGATATTTTTCAATGATAGGGCGATTATATTGTCTGTTAATAAACACGTGTATTTTTTTCGAGTTTTTATTGATGGATGATAACCCGATGTAAATAACATTTTTGTTTAATTGTTGACCGGAGCCGTAGGTCTTATTTGAAACAAAGATTCAGAAAAATTTAATGAACAATTAATTATATATTGCTGTGCAAAAAATTGTGACAAGCTGGAATAAATTTGATTCTTTTAATTGGCCTTTAAAAACTCATACTAATAGGTAGTGATGATCGTTAGTTTCACTAAGTGCTACTTTATAACCGTTACTATAAAACCCTAATCGTAACCATTATTTAAAAATTTCACCAATCACAAAGGTTATTTTATAAAAGGAGAACGATTCAATAATGAATCACTTCTTAATAACAGTAACCGATTCAATAACGTATCAGTAACAGCAACAGCAACTCTCATAACCGAATCAATAACAAATCACTTCTTAATAACAGCAACTCTTTTAGCCACTAGCAGAAAATCAGAACGCATTTGCCATCTCGTGGTGACTCGCTTGTACTGCCACTGATCATTTTTTTTGCCTCAGGAACGTAGCCCATATGGACAGCTCAAGGCGGCTGCTATATTGTAATTACAAATTTTGGGTGAATAAATGAATAAATAAATAATGTCAGACGTATACACAACAACCATCGACCCGACCGAATACTTCTCGATCCCCGAAAAATCTTTCGGCCGGGCTGGGAATCGAACCCACACGGGAGCAACCGGCACAAGCGCTCGCCTGTACCCACTACACCAACGGGCCGCCCCGCCACTGATCATTATTTGCATTTTGGTATATTTTAGGAAATATTTGAAATTGGTTTGTAATTTATATGATTGCCAAATACCTTTAATTGAAGTGAAATAATAAACGTGTACCATGTAATTTAAGGTCACACATAACGTTTACTTTATCTTTACAAATTAATAAGCATAATACATTCTTAGAGATATAAAATTAATTGAATGCTAATTTTATTGATTTCATATTATGATGACTATCGACAAAATTTACCAATTATTATAAGCTTTCAAAAATTTCAAAAAAATACACGCGATCAAATTTTTTTAAACTTCTTCTCGTGAATATCAAAAATGATTATCTATACATGGATTTTGAGTTTCAGAAATTACTGACATTACAAATAATTTTTTTACCTGAAATTAAAAAAAATGCGCGATTTTCAAAAATTTCAAAAAAATACACGCGATCAAATTTTTTGAAACTTCTTCTCGTGAATATCAAAAATGATTATCTATACATCGATTTTGAGTTTCAGAAATAACCGACATTACAGTTAATTTTTTTACCTGGAAATAAAAAAAATGCGCGATTTTCAAAAATTTAAATAAATACACGCGATCAAATTTTTTGAAACTTCTTCTCGTGAATATCAAAAATGATTATCTATACATGGATTTTGAGTTTCAGAAATTACTGACATTACAGATAATTTTTTTACCTGGAAATAAAAAAAAATGCGCGATTTTCAAAAATTTCAAAAAAATACACGCGATCAAATTTTTTGAAACTTCTTCTCGTGAATATCAAAAATGATTATCTATACATGGATTTTGAGTTTCAGAAATTACTGACATTACAAATAATTTTTTTACCTGGAAATAAAAAAAATGCGCGATTTTCAAAAATTTCAAAAAAATACACGCGATCAAATTTTTTGAAACTTCTTCTCGTGAATATCAAAAATGATTATCTATACATCGATTTTGAGTTTCAGAAATAACCGGCATTACAGATAATTTTTTTACCTGGAAATAAAAAAAAATGCGCGATTTTGAAAAATTTCAAAAAAATACACGCGATCAAATTTTTTTAAACTTCTTCTCGTGAATATCAAAAATGATTATCTATACATGGATTTTAAATTTCAGAAATTACTGACATTACAGATAATTTTTTTATCTAGAAATAAAAAAAATGCGCGATTTTCAAAAAATTCCAAAAAATACACGCGATCAAATTTTTTGAAACTTCTTCTCGTGAATATCAAAAATGATTATCTATACATCGATTTTGAGTTTCAGAAATAACCGACATTACAGTTAATTTTTTTACCTGGAAATAAAAAAAATGCGCGATTTTCAAAAATTTAAATAAATACACGCGATCAAATTTTTTGAAACTTCTTCTCGTGAATATCAAAAATGATTATCTATACATGGATTTTGAGTTTCAGAAATTACTGACATTACAAATAATTTTTTTACCTGGAAATAAAAAAAATGCGCGATTTTCAAAAATTTCAAAAAAATACACGCGATCAAATTTTTTGAAACTTCTTCTCGTGAATATCAAAAATGATTATCTATACATCGATTTTGAGTTTCAGAAATAACCGGCATTACAGATAATTTTTTTACCTGGAAATAAAAAAAAATGCGCGATTTTGAAAAATTTCAAAAAAATACACGCGATCAAATTTTTTTAAACTTCTTCTCGTGAATATCAAAAATGATTATCTATACATGGATTTTAAATTTCAGAAATTACTGACATTACAGATAATTTTTTTATCTAGAAATAAAAAAAATGCGCGATTTTCAAAAAATTCCAAAAAATACACGCGATCAAATTTTTTGAAACTTCTTCTCGTGAATATCAAAAATGATTATCTATACATCGATTTTGAGTTTCAGAAATAACCGGCATTACAGATAATTTTTTTACCTGGAAATAAAAAAAATGCGCGATTTTCAAAAATTTCAAAAAAAATACACGCGATCAAATTTTTTTAAACTTCTTCTCGTGAATATCAAAAATGATTATCTATACATCGATTTTGAGTTTCAGAAATTACTGACATTACAAATAATTTTTTTACCTGGAAATAAAAAAAATGCGCGATTTTCAAAAATTTCAAAAAAATACACGCGATCAAATTTTTTGAAACTTCTTCTCGTGAATATCAAAAATGATTATCATACATCGATTTTGAGTTTCAGAAATAACCGACATTACAGATAATTTTTTTACCTGGAAATAAAAAAAATGCGCGATTTTCAAAAATTTCAAAAAAATACACGCGATCAAATTTTTTGAAACTTCTCGTGAATATCAAAAATGATTATCTATACATGGATTTTGAGTTTCAGAAATTACTGACATTACAGATAATTTTTTTACTTGGAAATAAAAAAATGCGCGATTTTCAAATATTTCAAAAAAAATACACGCGATCAAATTTTTTGAAACTTCTCGTGAATATCAAAAATGATTATTTATACATGGATTTTAAGTTTCAGAAATTACTGACATTACAGATAATTTTTTTATCTAGAAATAAAAAAAATGCGCGATTTTCAAAAATTTCAAAAAAATACACGCGATCAAATTTTTTGAAACTTCTTCTCGTGAATATCAAAAATGATTATCTATACATCGATTTTGAGTTTCAGAAATTACTGACATTACAGATAATTTTTTTACCTGGAAATACAAAAAAATGCGCGATTTTCAAAAATTTCAAAAAAATACAAGCGATCGAATTTTTTTAAACTTCTTCTCGTGAATATCAAAAATGTTTATCTATAAATCGATTTTGAGTTACAGAAATAAACGACATTACAGATCATTTTTTTACCTGGAAATAAAAAAAATGCGCGATTTTCAAAATTTTCAAAAAAATATACGCGATCAAATTTTTTGAAATTCGCTTAATTTTAATAGGCCCCGCAAGGACAACGGCGCAGCGTAGCTGATGAAAAAGAGGGTATACTTCAATAGTCTTCGATAATTATTAAAAGAGTTGATTTTTTTCGATTTTTTCCATTTTCGAGTTGTCTTTGCTGACGCGTCACGGGCTTCAAATTGACATTTATTCTTGCGAAAATACATGTTCCGAGGCGTCTTGAAGAGATCTTTCCAGTTATGTGCAGAAACCCCGAATCGAACCATTGGTTTCTTCAGGAAATAATTCCAAAGCCATTTTTTTAGGAAAAGTTAGGGTAGTTTTTCAGCGGTTTTCGTCAAAAATTTTAAATCGCCAATTTTAATTGAATCCGACTAAATTACACACAAGGAGCACAGATTTGAAAACCGCGTTCAATTTGGAGTTTTCGTTTAGCCGCTTCGGCCGATCAAAGTCTGAAAAAATCGATTTTTTTGAAAGTTCATGGTGACTTGCCAATTTTCTTGCATTTTTTTCTAGATGAAATTTTTTAACGCCAATCGTTTTGGCACATCTTTCTGATGAAGAAAAATGTATTACATAAGGGTCTTCGATGCTTATTAAAAGAGTTGATTTTTTCGATTTTTTCCATTTTCGATTTTTCTTTGCTGACGCGTCACGGGCTTCAAATTGACATTTGTTTTTGCGAAAATACATTTTCCGAGGCGTCTTGAAAGGATCTTTCTAGTAATGTGCAGAAACCCCGAATCGAACCAGTGGTTTCTTCAGGAAATAATTCCAAAGCCAATTTTTGAGCAAAAGTAAGAAGGGGGGACCCTTGTCTAGTTTTTCAGGTTTTCGTAAAAAAATTTAAATCGCCAATTTTAATTGGATCCGACTAATTTACACACAAGGAGCACAGATTTGAAAACCGCGTTCAATTTGGAGTTTTCGTTTAGCAGCTAGGGCTGATCAAAATCTGAAAAAATCGGTTTTTTGTGAAAATTTTCCATGTTTATGTTGACATTTTTTTGCATATTTTCCTAGATAAAAAATGTACATGATGTCGCATGGGTTTTCAAAAAATGACCGCGTCGTAAGAGGTGCCCCACCCTGTATACATACCTTCAGGCCATTGCTTCGCTTTGAACGTGGATTAGGACCGGACTTATCTGTCCGATTCGAGCCCTCGCAGGGACCCCCAACCCGACAACTGGGGATTTCGTTTGTTCATTTTAATTAAATTCCGCTTATTTATTTTATTTCCTGCGTCCATATACTCCAGCGGGTGTTGGTGAATTGCTTCTAGTTGTCCTGAATTTTAATGCCTAATTTTCATTTAATATAAGAGATGTAATTAAAGAAAACAATACAATTCACGCAGTGCACTATAACCGTTTCTTGTATCATTAGAAAATAGAGTTTATTCATCAAAATATACCGGGTGTCTCAATAAAAATATTTTCTGATTAAAGAGTCGATAATTATCTACAACTTGTATATAAATAATTTTCTTCTATATTCAATACTTAAGGCTAAAAATATATTTTGACGCTTCGGCGGTATATTGGTGGAATATTTTTTTAACTAAATTGTCCACCTTACTACTTCTTAAATTTAAGACGTTCTAGGAACACTTTTAATTAGTTTCTTATACCTTTTGTCTATACGGTTCGAGCTCACAATGAATATAAATAGGATAACTGAAACAGATAAAGGGAAATTTATCACTTTTGCGAATGCGAATCGGGCTGCAGGTGTACGTGATAACATAAATATTATTTATTGCTAGCAATTATTGTTTTTATTACATTTTATTCTGTTGGTTGTTTAAACAAGTATAATACATCGAAATTACATTTTGACGCGGTGAATTTTATTTATCTATTCAATACGTAATTTATTGTAAATCGGATATTTACTGTTATTGGAAAAATTGTATCAATAATAATATGGGTATTACGCGTAATTATCATCGCGGGATGAATATTGATAATAATTTACATTGTTTTGTAGCGGCAACACAAAATAAAACTCAAAATTCATTATGAATATAATTCAGTACAGGTTTAACATAAACTTTATTTAAACCACACAGTTTATTTTAAAAATAAAATGGGTGAATATATTTTGTACGTCGAGTCTATGTTGTACTAAATACTAGAGATGGGCAAAACTGCTACTTTTGAATCACGTTGATACTTTATAATATCAGTGATTTTAAACTGTGACTATGATCACATCGCAGAAAAAAATATAAAAAAAGCAGGAAAAATTCAATAAAAAATCATCCTCAATGTCCGAAGTAACGCTTATTTAAAATCAATTTGGTTTTTGTAAATTCAACAATTTTCAATAGAGATATGGATTTTTGAAAATTTTAATTTTAATTTTTTGAGCACCTGAACAAAAACATCGCAGAAAAAATATAAAAAACGCAGGAAAAAATCCATCCTCAATGGCCGAAGTATCGCTTATTCAAAATAAATTTGGATTTTGTATATTTAACAATTTTCAATAGAGATATGGATTTTTAAAAATTTTCGTTTAAATTTTTTGAGCACTTTAACAAAAACATCACAGAAAAAAATATAAAACATGTAGGAAAAATTCTATAAAAAATTATCCTCAATGGCCGAAGTATCGCTTTTTCAAAATTTGTTTAGTTTTTGTAAATTAAACCGTTTTTCATACAGATATGGATTTTTGAAAATTTTCGTTTAAATTTTTTGAGCACTTTAACAAAAACATCACAGAAAAAAATATAAAACATGTAGGAAAAATTCTATAAAAAATTATCCTCAATGGCCGAAGTATCGCTTTTTCAAAATTTGTTTAGTTTTTGTAAATTAAACCGTTTTTCATACAGATATGGATTTTTGAAAATTTTCGTTTAAATTTTTTGAGCACTTTAACAAAAACATCGCCAAAAAAACATAAAAAGAGCAGGAAGAATTCCATAAAAAGTCATCCTCAATGGTCGAAATATCGCTTTTTCAAAATCAATTTGGGTTTTGTAAATTCAACCATTTTCAACAAGGATATGGATTTTTGAAAATTTTTGTATTAATTTTTTGAGCACTTTAACAAAAACATCGCACCTCTGTTGTAATTTAACTTTATTTTTTAATGCTTATGTTGTCTTTCGTATTTTTATCTATACACTCATTTTAGTTTTAATTTAATTAAATTTTAATCCTGTAAATTTACTTTTATTGTTTGTTGTCTTTCGTACTTTATTTATACATCCATTTTATCGTATTACATATTTAATTTATTTTTTACTTAATGGCGTCGTGGAGTAATTTTAATTTGTTTTTTTGTATTATCTTCTTAAATTATTCATATATAGAGACTTATATTTTCCCATTTTTTTTCTCTAAAATTGTAATAACCTGACATTTGTAAACTCTGTATTAACAAGAAATAAATAATTATTATTATTATTAAGAAAATATAAAACATACAGGCAAAATTCTATAAAAAATTATCCTCAATGGCCAAAGTATCGCTTATTAAAAATAAATTCTGTTTTAGTAAATTCAATCTTTTTCGATAAAGATATGGATGTTTGAAAATTTTCTTTTTATTTTTTTGAGCACCTGAACAAAAAACATCGCAGAAAAAATATAAAAAGAGCTGGAAAAATTCCATAAAGAATCATCCTCAATGGCCGAAGTATAACTTATTTAAAATCAATTTGGTTTTTGTAAATTCAACTGTTTTCAAGAGAGATTTGGTTTTTGGAAAATTGTTATTTTAATTTTTTGAGCACCTCAACAAAAACATCGCCGAAAAAAATATAAAAAGAGCGGGAAAAATTCCATAGAAAATCATCTTCAATAGCCGAAGTATCGCTTATTCAAAATCAATTTGGTTTTTGTAAATTCAACGGTTTTCCATAGAAATATGGATTTTTGAAAAATTTTATTTTTATTTTTTGAGCACCTGAACAAAAACCGCCGAAAAAAATATAAAAAGAGTGGGAAAAATTCCATAAAACATCATCCTCAATGGCCGAAGTATCATTTATGTAAAATCAATTTGGTTTTTGTAAATTCAACAATTTTCAATGGAGATTTGGATTTTTGAAAATTTTCGTTTAAATTTTTTGAGCACCTTAACAAAAACATCGCAGAAGAGAATGTTAAACATGCAGGCAAAATTTTATAAAATGTCATCCTCAATGGCCGAAGTACCGCTTATTCAAAATTCGTTTGGTTTTTGTAAATTCAACCATTTTCAATAGAGATATGAATTTTTGAAAATTGTTGTTTTAATTTTTTGAGGACCTGTACAAAAACATCGCAGAAAAAAATATAAAAAGAGCAGAAAAAATTCCATAAAAAAACATGCTCAATGGCTGAAGTATCGTTTATTCATAATCAATTTTGTTTTTGTAAATTTAACAATTTTCTATAGAGATATGAATTTTTGAAAATTTTGATTTTAATTTTTTGAGCACCTGTACAGAAACATCGCAGAAAAAAAAAATAAAAAGAGCAGGAAAAATTCCATAAAAAGTCATCCTCGATGGCCGAAGTATCGCTTATTCAAAATTCGTTTGGTTTTTGTAAATCCAACCATTTTCAATAGAGATATGGATTCTTGAAAATTTTCGTTTAAATTTTTTGAGCACTTTAACAAAAACATCGCAAAAAAAAATACAAAAGAGCAGGAAAAATTCCATTAAAAATTATCCTTAATGGCCGAAGTATCGCTCATTCAAAATCAATTAGGTTTTTGTAAATTCAACCATTTTCAATAGAGATATGGATTTTTGAAAATTTTCGTTTAAATTTTTTGAACACCTGTATAAAAACATTCCAGAAAACAATATAAAAAGAGCAGGAAAAATTCCATAAAAAATTATCCTCAATAGCCGAAGTATCGCGTATTCAAAATAAATTTGGTTTTTGTAAATTTAACCATTTTCAATAGAGATATGGATTTTTGAAAATTGCTGTTTTAATTTTTTGAGCACCAGAACAAAAACATCGCAGAAAAAAATATTAAAAGAGCAGGAAAAATTTCATTAAAAATCATCCTCAATGGCCGAAGTATCACTTATTCAAAATAAATTTGGTTTTTATAAATTTAACAATTTTCAATAGAGATATGAATTTTTGAAAATTGTTGTTTTCATTTTTTGAGCACCTGAACAAAAACATCGCATAAAAAAATATAAATCAATGGCCGAAATATCGTTTATTTATAATCAATTTGGTTTTTATAAATTTAACAATTTTCAATAGAGATATAGATTTTTGAAAATTTTCGTTTAAATTTTTTCAGCACTTTAACAAAAACATCGCTGCAAAAATATAAAAAGAGCAGGAAAAATTCCATAAAAATCATCCTCGATGGCCAAAGTACCGCTTATTCAAAATCAATTTGGTTTTTGTAAATTCAACCATTTTCGATTGAGATATGAATTTTTGAAATTTGTTATTTTAATTTTTGATCACCTGAACAAAAATATCGCAAAACAAAATATAGAATGAGCTGAAAAAATTCCATAAAAAATCATCCTCAATGGCTGAAGTATCGCTTTTTACAATCAATTTGGTTTTTGTAAATTCAACTATTTTCAATGGAGATATGAATTTTTGAAAATTGTTGTTTTCATTTTTTGAGCACCTAAACAAAAACATCGCATAAAAAATATAAAAAGAGCAGGAAAAATTCCATAAAAAATCATTCTCGATAGCCGAAGTATCGCTTATTCAAAATAAATTTGGATTTTGTAAATTCAACTATTTTCAATAGAGATATGTATTTTTGAAAATTTTCTTTTAAATTTTTTGAGCACTTTAACAAAAACATCGCAGAAGAAAATATCAAACATGCAGGCAAAATTTTATGAAAAATCATCCTCAGCGGCCGAAGTGCCGCTTATTTAAAATTTGTTTGATTTTTGTAAATTCGACCATTTTCAATGGAGATATGGATTTTTGAAAATTTTTGTTTTAATTTTTTGAGCACCTGTACAAAAACATCGCACAAAAAAATATTAAAAGAGCAGGAAAAATTTCATAAAAATTAATCCTTAAAGGCCGAAGTGTCACTTATTCAAAATCAATTTGGCTTTTGTAAATTTTACAATTTTCAACAGAGAAATGAATTTTTGAAAATTTTAGTTTAAATTTTTTGAGCACCTGAACAAAAACATCGCCGAAAAAAATATAAAAAGAGCAGGAAAAATTCAATCGGAGGCGTTCATTTCTTGGTACATTTTCAATTTCGATATAAAGAAAACACAACTTTTCATACGACTTTTGAAAGTTAAATAAAAGAGGTATACAAAAGTTAAGTGTTTTCTTTATATCGTAATTGATTAATGTTAATTTTTAAAAGGATTTTTAGATAGAAATCTTTCCTAAATAAAAAACGAAACCCTATTTCCGTCCACCACCAAGAACTTTCAAAAATTGTAACAATAGAGTTGTCAGAATTAAATATAACGAAAAACTGGCTGCAATTTCATATGAAAATCTGGCGGTAATACATTGGTATTTTTGCGCTCAACTTTGCGGATTCGTTATGTTCGTTGCATTTATTATAAAGTATCCGGTATTCAAATGGCGCCATAATCCGAAACATGCTCTGCATATACACATATGAATATGTTAGAGTCGAGGGCCGTTCCGGCCATTTTTAATTCCGAAAGAAACAATCCCACAGATGCCCGCGTTAATTTGAGTTGTAGCGGTTTTAATATCACGTCCCTCTTCGTATTTTAAACTCTTATTAGTCGTGACATATTCGGTTCGTATATCATATGACGGAAATGTTCTTGTTTCTGGAGTGGGTTGGGTTGGATTAGCTGCTTTAATATTTCAATTTTTATTTAATCGCAGCCAACAGATTGTTTATTGCTTAGGTATCTTGAATTTCGCCGTTAACATTTACTGGAGATTTGATTTTTATTTATTTTAATATGTTTTAACCTTTTAAGATGTCTGTAAGCATGCGTTAGGTACTAAGGCCTCTTGTACGTGTTTAAACACAAAATGTTTCATTTCAGTTTTACTCTAAATTTAAGAATACCCATTACTATATATTATGACGTATGTAAAACATTTATATATGAAAATGCATTAATAAAGAATCATGAACTTTCAATACACGAACAT
Organism: Ocypus olens; assembly: GCA_910593695.2. Taxonomy (NCBI): domain Eukaryota; kingdom Metazoa; phylum Arthropoda; class Insecta; order Coleoptera; family Staphylinidae; genus Ocypus; species Ocypus olens. The sequence continues at coordinate 52,334,193 of OU343060.1, forward strand.
TTAAGATTTAAAATTTATAGATTGTCAATCAGACATTAAAAATATTTTTATAAGACAAATGCGTTAGAAAGCTCTAAAAGATCGACTCTACACACAACCTCTTCCTTTAAATCAGACTGATGTAATTATAATCTGTGAAATATTTTGTATTCAAATCAAAAATCCGAAATCTGTTTCTGGTGAAATCTCAAGATGAGAAATTTCCATAGCAACAATACTTCTTTAATTAATTCATTAATCCCATTTGAATGCCACCTTTTCACTTCGTACAAGAAGCGAAAATGTATTTTCATTTCTGTTAGGTCATATAAAATTGTGTAGTAAAGCCGAAAGCGTAAACGTTAAATTGCTCGAGATAAATCTTATCGGGCGGCGAAAGATTATTGTCGGCATGAAAATGTAAAACGAGCCTGATTGAAAAGTACCAGCACGGAATTGATCCCCATTGTCCCCCCAATTCAGAATCCGTCATAAATCTGATCGATTCCACTCGACCTGTCATCTTGTCTATGGCGCATATTTGGCGGCATAATACACTCCCATATACAACGACAAAACAGCGCAAAAGTGGATGGCGAGATTGCATCTTTCCGCCTTCACCTCCGCTCCTCCGCCATTGTCAAACTTAATAAATAACTCGGCCCCCTTTGTTCGTCTTTATAAGATCGCACTTACAAACGGCCTTCCCAACAAAGTATCCTAATCAACATAAGCGAACCACAAAGACTCCTCCGCCGAGAAAGCGAAAGCTTTTTTTCAATTACAAAACAAGTCCGGGGATTTACAAATTGAAAGATAAGTTTAATGGAATTCACGCAGATTGTTGGTCTCATCTCCTTAAATTAATTTAATAAAAAGTCCGCGAGTAATATTTTAATTATTTTCTGCAAACGTATTAATCTCTTCCTATTTTCAGCTTTCCAAATAGTTAAATCGACAGACATTCTGCATTCATCCCGGAATGTAAAAGTTGTTGCAAGTTTGTTTGCCCCGTTATCCAATTATGCATTATTCATTAGAGCTTTGAAACTACTTCTTCGGAGTAGTTTAAACTAGTAAAATTGGTATTATGATTCACAGCCATACAAGTTTGAATATAAAAGTAGAGCAAATTATCCATTATATCCGTAAACTTGCGTTCAAATCGTTATTGCAGTAATTTTAATTACTGAAGCATAGAACTGAATGGAACTTTAATTATCCAGTAGTACTTTAGTAGACAGATTTATCACTTGTCCCACCACATGTTAAAAATCGAATATACCTAAAATATATTTATGTAATACACTAGTTGCAACTATAATTATAAAGTTAGTAATTCAGTTTTGTATTTTCATTTGTATTATTTATTTTTACTTTCTCCGTTACGAAGTACGAGAAAGTATTGTGATCGTGATTTTTTTTTCAAAAATTTTTTTTACGGAAATATCCGTTTTGGGGTCCCTAGATGCCATTTCAACAATTTCTGGAAAAAAAAAATTTGTGTCTGTGTGTGTGTGTGTGTGTCTGTGTGTGTGTCTGTGTGTGTGTGTGTGTGTGTGTGTGTCTGTCTGTGTGCGCTGTATCTCAAAAACTAATAGATCAATTGATATGAAACTTTGAACATTCGTCTTATTTGATAATCTGAAGAACTGAAAAGCTTTTGGTAAAGTTTTGTACACCGGAAGTGGGCGTTTACCTTAACTGTTTTTTGTTTTTTGCCAATATTTTCTTAAATATGAAAAATATCACAAAAACATTCAAACAAACTGTGAAGACAACAAAGAAATGAACATCTTTTGCTTGAAAACATTTTTCATAAAATCATTTTTATTCGAGAAAAAAATTTATTATTATTTTTTTAATTTTTGGTTTATAATTATAAAACGATAATAGTTACAGAAATATTATGTTAATAATAATTGCACAGAATGCCAAAATGAACAACTTCTAAAGAATAAGTTTTTTTCGAAATCTCCTTAGTTTTTGAGTAAACCGAGTTTTTGAATTTGAAGTATAATTTTTCCATCTTTCATGATTTTGACGTTTTAAACGTCAGTTTCATCCAAGTTTACGCAACGCTCGATGTACATTTAAAATATGATTTCAATTGAAAATAAACCCATGAAAACGTAAATATAAAGTCGGAGAAAGTAACATGATGGCCACATCACCATTTTTTGTATGTATTTTACTTTAAGTATAACAAACCATATATATTTGTAAACGACTGGAAATTCTCTGTTTAAGGGTACAGTCTACTTTGCAGGCCTGAAAAAGGTGATTTTCGGTATTTTTTTTTGAGACGACTAATAAAGTTTTTGACTTGAATATTTTTCCCAGAAATTTAATAAGCCTTTAAGTACAAATTGTGATTTTTTTTTATAGTTTTACATAAAAATTAATTATGTTGTCACATCGTCGAAGTTGGGATGTCTCACTGGCAGAAGTTCCTCGGTCCACAAAAATAGTGCGAAATCAAAAAACGACATAACACGTTAAAGTGTATTACATTTGCCAGTGTTAAGTAGCATGGAATTTTAAAATTCGAAAAAATAACAAAATGACGCTTGTTTGGAAAGAAAGTTAATTTTTTGACTTTTTTGCGGCTCGTTTTTTTGCAATATAAAATCAATAATTACATTTTTTTTTACTTTCTCCGTTACGAAGTACGAGAAAGTATTGTGATCGTGATTTTTTTTTCAAAATTTTTTTTTACGGAAATATCCGTTTTGGGGTCCCTAGATGCCATTTCAACAATTTCTAGAAAAAAAAAATTTGTGTCTGTGTGTGTGTGTGTGTGTGTGTGTCTCTGTGTGTGTGTGTGTGTCTGTGCGCGCTGTATCTCAAAAACTAATACACTAATTGATATGAAACTTTGAACATAAGTTTTATTTGATAATCCGAAGAACTGAAAAGCTTTTGGTAAAATTTCGTACACCGGAAGTGGGTGTTTACCTTAACTGTTTTTTGTTTTTAGCCAATATTTTCTTAAATATGAAAAATATCACAAAAACATTAAAACAAATATTGAAGACAATAAAGAAATGTGATTATTTTGTTTGAAAACATTTTTTATAAAATCATTGTTATTCGAGAAAAAATGTTATTAATTTTTTTTTCATTTTTGGTATACAATTATGAAACGCTAATAGTTACAGCAAATTTATGTTAATAATAATTGTAGAGAATGCCATAACGAACAATTTATGAAGAATACGTTTTTTTCAAAATCTCTTTAGTTTTTGAGTAAACTGAGTTTTTGAATTTGAAGTACATTTTTCGATCTTTCATAATTTTGACGTTTTAAACGTCAGTTTTATCCGAGTCTACGAAACGTTCGATGCACACTTAAAATATGATTTAAATTGAAAATAAACCATGGAAGCGTAAATATAAATGATACCATCAAGTCGGAGAAAGTAACATGATGGCCACATCACCATTTTTTCAATATGCATTCCTATTGAGATGTATGTCAGTCTGTGCGCGCCGTATCTCAAAAACTCCGACATGAACTAACATGGAACTTTGAACATAAGCCTTATTTAAAAATCCGAAGAACTGAAAAGCTTTTGATAAAATTTCATACACCTTAAGTATGCGTTAACCTTAGCCGTTTTTTGTTTTTCTCCAATAATTTTTTAAATATGAAAAATATTACAAAAACATCTAAACAAATCTTGAAGGTAACAAAGAAATCAGCATCCTTTGTTTCAAAATATTTTTCAAAAAACAAACGTTTTATGAAAAAATAAAATAATAATTTTTTTGTCATTTTTGGTTTATAATTAAGAAACGATAACAGTTAATCAAATTTATATTAATAATATTGGTAGGTAATGATAAAATTAATAACTTATAAAGGATAAGTTATTTTGGAAATCTCATTACTTTTTGAGTAAATCATCGGTAAAGATTATTAGAATTTTAAGTATCATTTTTCATTTCCATGTTTTATAATTTTGACGTTTAAAACGTCAGAATCATCCAATACTATACGTTCGATGTACATTGAAATTGAAAACAATATCATGAAAGTATAAATCAAAATTTCAGGACTTTTTTCACGACTTTTTTAGGACTCTTTTTTCAGATCTTTTTTGTAAGACCGTATTTTCAGGATTTTTTCATTTCTTTTTTCAGGTCTTTCTTAAGAACCTTTGTCTAGAACTTATTTTGCAGGACTTTTCTTCAAGATCATATTTTCAGGAATCATCTTTAGCGATGTTTTTTCAGGACTTCTTTTCTGAATTTTTTTTTCGAGACTCTTTTTCAAGACTTTATTTTCAAAACTTTTTGTTTTTGAGACTTCTTTTCAGGATTTTTTTATCAGGATTATTTTTCAGGAACTTTTTTCACGACTTTTTAATGCCTTCTTCAGATCTTTTCTAAGTCTTTTTGCAAGACTCTTTTTGGGTTTTTTTGCAGGGCGATTTTTTCAAAACTTTTGTTAAGAGTTTTTTTAGAACTTTTTTCAAGACTAAAAAGTTTTTGTTTGGGGCCTTCTTTTGGGACTTTTTTTTAGAATTTTTAATCCGAATTATGTTTCTGTTTATGTTTTTATGTTTTAACTTTTTTAATGCATTTTTTCAGGTCTTTTCTTCGGTTTTTTGCCTCTTTTTGGGATTTTTTTTATAGAACAATGTTTTCAAAACTTTTGTTACGACTTTTTTTCAGAAGTTTTTCAAGACATTTGTTTAAGATAAGAACCCATCTTTTTCGAATTTTTTTCAGCGCCTTTTTTTAAGATTATTTAAAAACTATTATGTTCAGGACCTTTTTTGGGACTTTTTTAATGCCTTTTATCAGATCTCTTCTAAGGCTTTTGTCTTGACTATTTTCTGGAATTTTTTGGGGTCTTTTTAGGACCTTCTTAAGGACTCTTTACAAGACTTTTTTCAGAAATTTATTAGGACTTTTCGCGAGATTATTTCACAGGCTTTGTTCAGGACTTTTTAAGGTCTTTATTCTCACTTTTTTGTATGTTTTTTCAGTACTTTTTTTCTGGCCGTTTTATCAGAACTTTTTCTAGGACCTTATTTTCAGGAATTTTTTATCACGTTAATTTTTTCAAGACGTTTTCCAGGATTTTTTTATCAAGACTTTTTTAATGCCTTATCAGTTCTTTTCTGAGGCTTTTTTCATAACTTCTGTTATGACTATTTTCTCGACTTTTTCGGGCCTTTCTAGGACCTTTGTAAGGACTATATCCAGGACTTTTTTCTGGATTGTTTTATAGGTTTTTTTCAGGACTTTTTAAGGCCCTTTTTTGAATTTTCAAGCGCTTTTCAGTACTTTTCTACAGTCTTTTTATCAGGTCTTTTTTAGGACCTTTTCTCAGAATTTTTTTTGTGACTACTCAGTTTTTGGGACTTTTTTCAGGTCTTTTTCAAGAATCTGTTTTTCAAGACATTTCTTTGTCAGAGCACTTTTTTCTGGACTCTTTTTCTGGACTTTTTATCTGGACTTTTTAATCAGATTTTTTCAGGACTGTTTTATTCAAGACTTTTTCGAGTATTCTCTTTGGAACGTTATAACCAGTACTGTTTCAGGGATTTTTCAGAAATCTTTTTCAGGATTTATCAAGATTTGTTTTTAGGACTTTTTTCAAGAATTTATTAGGATTTTTTGAATTTTCTAATAAACTAATTTAAGATTATTTGAATTGAAAGTATAATTTGTTATTTTTATCTTTCATAACTTTGACGTTTTAAACGTCAGTATCATCTGATCTAAAATGAAAATAAACCATGATAGTATAAATATAAATAACTGTTATGCAATCAAGATCGGAGAAAGTAACATGATGGCCACATCACCATTTTTTAATTCATGCTACATAACCTTGCGGGTATGTCCTTAGAGATTGGGAAACATTTTAGATCGATTGCTGCAACCGTTTGCGCGCAGTCACTTCCACCAATTAAAGCAAAAACAGTGTTCTGAGAAAATCGCGTTTGAAAATTCCCGCCACGCGGTATTGCTTTGTACGTGGCGCGCTTAGGCCCGCCGTTTTCATTTAAATGATCAACTTTCCATTTGGACACAATATTCTATACACCTACAGTTTCTAAAAAAATGCAAAATAAAAAAAATATTTTTTTGAATATAACAAAGTAGATGGTGTCACCGAATTGACAATAGTTTCCGTTGCTTTGCGTGCTTTGAGCTCTATAACTTTTGTGTAGGAATAATTAGAAGTTTATTATAAAATGAAATGATTTAATTGCTTAACGTTCGGTCTTTTGTAATTCCATGCTATAAATAATGGCATTTCGCTAAATTAACAAAGTGGAATAACGCAAATACGACGGTTATGTAATGATAATTCATAACTGGCGCGCCCTGCTCTAGGATTAAATTCGGCACGGCCGCAGATACGGTGGTATTAAAATGATTGGTTGCCATAAAACGGATTTTCGATATAATGAGAGAGACGAAAATGGATTTTTCCCACAGATGTCATCTAGAAATTCATTTGCCGCATTATCTCAATTCGGAAATTTATTGCGGTAACTAAGTAACAAGGGCATTACGCAGGGTGAGTTTTTTCGATGTTCTCTAATGGGATCTTGGAAACCATAAGAAATAACTATTATAACATCAAATTGGAGAAAGTAACATAATAGTAAATAAACAAATTAGAAACAACTTTACTTGTTGCAGAAAGCTTTAGATAAATACAAGAAAACGAAATGTATTTATAATAGTAAATTATTATACAAGTTTAATAAGAGGGTATATTGTGGCACGAGTGGGATTGGAGCACGACTCGCGCAGCGAAGAGTGCTTCAATGTAACGAGTGCCCCACAATGCCTTTTATTAAACAAGTATAATATACTGTTTTTTCTACTTTGGTTTTAGTTAAGGATTTATTTCTAAAATAAAATATATACTTAAACATAATGAGTTTTATCTTTTAACATTTGGCAGCACTAAAAATATTTGATCTTTTCGTACGAATTTAATATTTGACATACGTATTTCTACGGCGATTTCAATAGTTAATTTCAAAAACATATTAAATCAAGAATATTACTTACACACCTCCAGAAATAAGGGAGGTTGCCAAGGGTGCGATAAACAAACTATTTCCACGTAAGTTGTAACCAATTTAAGCTTATAAAATAATGATAATCAAAATTTAAGGTTATGTTTACATTTGTTTCTCGTTCCTCGTGTCAGGCATCGATCGACGCTAATTAAAAATCCACACCGAATTAACACACCGACTCAAGCGGTTCTTTTCGCCGCGAATGAAACGTGCATTATATTCTCGCTGTTTCTTCCGTGATATTCTTTTTGCAAACAAAGTGATAATACATATAATGAATTATAAGCTTTCTTCTATGTATGTTGTGTTGCCTAAACGTCGTCACCGAGAGCCAAGTGAATTCATGCGTCCGGCCATTGTCACCGAGTTCCTACATTTTCAACACGGACAAAAAGTGAACAATATGACGCCTCCGTTTTCTTTAACCTTAGTGGTACTGGTGGCGAACTCCCCAATATGCATTCGAACATATTCAGTGTGTAACGCATTGGACGGTTCCAATTATCCTATGAATTAACGGCAATTTTACATTTTGATGTCGACATATGTCACGTTTAAGTACTGCCAATCGCAACAACTAAAATGTTACCACAAATAGTTTAATAATGAGCGTAAACTGTACAATAAAAAATCTCATTATTAAACTATTTTTGATATAACAAAAGGTCGATTGTTAAACCAAAGTAGAAAAAATGTATAATAACTCAGTTGTTATTACTTATATAAACGAAAAAATTTCGTTTTAATGAAGCCATAGATTAGCGGTCCTCATGGCAGCACCCAGTGCCAGCGTAGGCCAAGTTAATATAAACAGGATTGTTGCTAGAAAAAGATATCAATAAAAAAGTCCCATTTTTTATATCGTTTCTACCACTGCGGAGCGTCGATATCAGATTAGAAAAATAGGACTCGATCTAGTTTTAAGCAAAAAACAATCTTCATCTGATATTGTGCTAAAATTTTAGATATGGGGAATGACAATTGCATAACCTCTGTAGGTTGATAACAATAAATAAATATTATTATTATTACACCCACAGAAAGGCACTACACAAATAAAATTTAAAAATCGCACGGAATTGGTGAATGCGCCGGGAAATCTATGGCTGGAATTTTGATGGCTTACTTCTCGTCGGTATATAACTATACATAAAATAATATGAAACACTGTAAGAAAATACAGTAAGAAAGAATACTAATAACACGGTATAAAAAATAAAGAAAAATATATGTACACTCCTGTGCAATAAAATTAAGCACAAGTATTTTTTACAATATTCTAGTTGTATAATTCGGGTCTGCAACATTTTCAATAAATGATAAACCACCATAAATTGAAAATAGCAACGTTATTAAAAAAGCAGAACTAAGACTAAGACTAAAAACATTTTAAAGACATTTGAGTTATGATTCGAATTTTTGAATTGTTTGCGGAATTTTGACATTCAGGAAATTGAAAAATTTACATATTTTTGTAACCAGGAAGTCCGCTTTAAACTATAACATATTTTTATTGCACAGAAGTATAATTGCTCAGTGGCGGTTTCAAAGGGGGGGGGGGGGTAATCGAGTAATTAACCCCCTCCAACCCCTACAAATTTTTCGCTTACCTCCGCGCACCTCCCCGCCGGTGCCAACATTCTAATGAAATGCCGTACCAGAAGTAAGTTGGCTCCGTTTGCGTTGGGGAACAAATGCATTGCGATTTTTCTTCACTCATTAAAGTTTCACAGGCATTTTTTAGAGTTGTTGTTTTTAGAAATACAAAATTCTTGCCGAGCATAAAATTAGAGGTAGTGCCATGGCTCCTTGGCTCTACATAACGAGCCGCCCCTGATCTTCAATGACAAAAAAATAGCGTGTCACTATGAACATGGTTTTACCCCTTAATAAATTGAGTTGTAATACATAAATATTAAAATAATGAAGTATAACAATAATTACTGATTTTTATAAGTAGTGATTCTTTTCTTCTACAAGCAGCATCAATGTTTACAATTGCGTAAAATACCCCCTTGCCTTTGCCTTTTTATCTCGATGAAAAAGGAGCCTCGGGAAAACTGGTCTGTAACAGTAAATAGATAGTACGACACACGAGCTAAAGCAGGAGGAATGGAATGGAAGTGTTTTCAAGTGGTACGACAGTGATTCTTCTATGTAACACACTGTCTACCACATCCAATAACTACAATGTAGTGTAATTGTGCAGATTCCCGGCAGATGTAGACATTGGCGTCACTTACAGTATAATAGCAGTTTGCTTAATGGGAAACGAAGGAGCCACTTCTAGAGAGAGAAAGAGAGAGACGGGGATTTTCCCTAATGCAGGATTGACAAGTCCATATTATATTGTCACCCGGAAAAGTTTTACTTAAATTAATATAAGTTTTACGGCCGCAAACTGATCGTTCTCTTTATCGTCGACACGGCGGCCACAACTCACCAGAGAGGGAGAACATAAAAAGATACACTTTATGGGGTTATTATTCGGTATAAATATAAATTCTCCCTTTGCTGTTCGGGGGGATTTTTATTGTCCGTTTTATTGGACAGTAATGTTATCATTCAATAATCAATTCCTCCTCCTGAAATTCATACATATTTTTTCTTTGTTGATAAAAGCCGTGATGGATTATTTACGAGTGTTAAGCCGTTAAGGATTTAACGTCATCTAAAACCTATATTGCTACTGCTACAACCTGAAACTACATGGCAGGATATATTTTTACTTTCTCCGTTACGAAGTACGAGAAAGTATTGTGATCGTGATTTTTTTTTCAAAAATTTTTTTTACAGAAATATCCGTTTTGGTGTCCCTGGATGCCATTTCAACAATTTCTGAAAAAAAAAATATTTGTGTCTGCGTGTGTGTGTGTATGTTCCTCTATACTTGTGGCAACTTGTGTGTGCCTCATCCTGAACTGTGGCGGACGCACGGAATTGTGGCAACTTACACACTGTGCCACAATTTTCTCTGGTGATTTCTCTGTTTCCTGTTAAGTTAGACTAACGATATTTACACTGAATATTATGATCAACAAAATACATTTATTCATTATCATAGTATTTACGAAAAGTACCTTTTACACAAGTTATGCAACTTTTTTTAAAAATGTGTAAAAGACGCCACTATTCAGGATCTTGCATGTGGTACACACACTCATATTTGTGGCAACTTCAGTAGTGTTTAGTTGGTAGCGCCCTCTACAAAAAAATGCTACGTTGCCAGTAATTTGATACTGAGAGTTTCTTCGGCGCATATATATTTGGGTTGGAGCCGGATAATATCCTAGAAATCATTTCTGCTCTTATGAATTGTTTTTCTAGTTGCATACATATCATATTTTAATCTGTTATAATAATAATAAGTAATTATATTGGTTAAATAAATAATTAATTTAATAATTAACAATAATTATTTCTTCTTAATTACTGAATAAAGTAAAGATAATATAAAATAATTTTAAAGATTATTTAATTGTTAGACATTCAGCAATTGATCATACATATAATATATTTTTATAATTTTTGTTAGCTTAGTTTATTTTTTGTTTACTTTCCTATAAGTTTATTAAATTGAATTTGAGGCTCTTATTTATAGTTATTCGGTCGTATTATAATTCTATTTAACATCTTCAGGGACAAATGCACAATTGTATACGTTTCAAAAAATGCTTCATAAATTTTAAACGAATAGGATTTAGTGCATTAACGCAATCTCGTCTTCAGTGAGGAAATCAGTCACAGGTGTGCATTTCGATGCCTTTACCATCTCTCTGGTATGACTGCCAGGATTTCAATTGTTTTCAAAAGATTGTAAAATTCCAAATTCCAAATTTAATTTGTTCATGAATAGGTTAAATTTACATTTTATTAAAACTATTTTTGTCAATGACAAGGCGAAGAGTAAAAAATATCTAAAATAATACTAAGAACATAATATAAAATAATATTCAGATATTCTTTATTAAACATTTTTGAACATTTTAAAACATAGAAAATTGACCACCAATTTTTTATCAGTATTATGATTATTATAAATATCATCTAGTATGAATCGAGCTAAGAGTCAATTGTCCATTGAATTTATGTGATTTCAATTTAATAACTGGCACAAAATGGTAAATAATTTTAATCCTATCAAATATTTTAATAGTAATTTAATACAATTTCAATTTGTTTTTCTAAATTTACATATTTTACTATTAAATGTTTTTTTTTTGTAATTTAGTTAAATTATTGGTTTAGATGATATATTATTAATAGATTCTGCTTTCGGGGGTATGTTATAATATGCCGTGTATTGTATTACCACAGCCGTTAATATTTTGCCAATTAACTTTTGGACCATATTTTAACTTACGTTTTAATGAAAATATTTGCTTAAAATCCATATTAAAATTTAAAATCTCTTTTCAGCGAACTAATTGTTCTTATTATTAGAACATTATTATAACAGACAATAGATTGTAATCCATAGGTTTTAGCTTAATTTTTAGTAAAATGACATTGACATTAATTACAATTTCTTGTTCTCTTATTTCGGTTATCAAAGTTAACATATCAACAGTTAAATAATTAAATTTTAATATAGTACCACTTAAAACTTAAGATGAAAACTTTAAAAGTCCGCAATTAAAAATACAATCAATATATTTAATATTTTTTCTGCATTGCAATGAATGCTGTTTGTTTGCAGCTTCTCAACTATCCCCTTTGAAAGTTACTTTTAGGGAAAAAAGTTATTCTTTATAAAAAGTTCTGCATGGTCCAAAACCTAGAATGCAAATCATCAGATGTCAAATTTTTCAGTAATATACGGAGTTTGTGTGAAAATATGAATTTTGTTCCAGAATAAAGTACCTTTATTATTGACAATATCAAGAACTGTTATAAAGAAAAGTTATTTAGAATTTAAAATTGGGTTTAAACATACATGTCTGCCCAGTGATAAAAATAAGATTTTGTAATTTTTCTTTTTCTCTACAGTAGTACATGCACATTGATATTTCAAATGTTGCAATCACAGTGACAGGTCTGTCATTGAACGTCAGATATTTGAAAATTATAAATGAATAGTAATTCCGGTGACATTGAGTTTGGAGAAAAAATAGAAATTGTATTAATTGTGATTGAAGATTATAAAACGTATCGGGAAGCAGATGAAATATTTAATAACAAACATCCAGATAAAAATGTATACAATATTACAGTAATGAATATTTATTTCATGAAATTAGGGTTGATGGAAATCCATCGATTTCTAGACATTTCGCAAGCCCTTCTTTTTTTTTATTGGATTTGGCTTATAAGCCATTCACCCACTAACGGTTATAATATTTGCAGAATAAAAGGAGAAAAAAATGAATAATTACAAGCCTTTCTAGAACATCTTTAATATTTTTAACAGACCACAAAATTTAGCTGAACTTGAACATTGCATAAGAGATGAAATGCGCAGGTTTAGCCCTGAAAATTCGGGCAATTAATGAGTTGTTATTAAAAAAAAATCGATGACGTCTTTACACAAAAATAAATGATGGCTAAAAATCGACTTTCATGGAAAAATGTGTATTTTTATCAAAGAAAATCGACATGAGGATTTTTTCCAAAAATATTTTATTTTGATTTTACTGAATTTATTCCATACTGTACTGCGTGCACTATATATAAGAATTAAATGAAAACCAAAGTATTACAAGTTTATTCCATATAACCGTTATTATTTAGAAGAGAAAAACAAATACAGCGATTTTATTGGCAGAATGAATCGAGAAATAACTTTGCAATAATTTAAGTGCATAATGTATTAATAAAATTACATTTTGCACTGGTGCTTGAAATAATTTTAGTTAAGTACATTAAAACAGTGCCAGTGTCTGTTTAATAACACAGTATAATTGTTATGCTTTCGTATAAAGGGAAACAACAGGTCTATAAAAATCCGAAATAATAGAAAAAAAATAAGTAGCCATTTTTTAAAGTTACAGACGATCTAATTTCAAAAAAAAAATGATAACCTTGATGTAAACATTCAACGGCCCAATTGTTTATTATGTAAGTAACTATGAAAATTTATAGGGCTGGCAACCTTGGCTTTTATGTTGCCAGATGTTCCCATTCTTCATCCCTAGTACCTGCGTTCGACCTTCCCTTTAAATTTTAAAAGGAATTCGTTTAAATGAATGCTACACAACTCAAAATCCGTTCCAAACTAACATACGCTGAATAAAACTAACTCATATTTAATTTATATTACTCGTACTTTTTCAATCTAAACGGCAATTATCAAATTCAACTTTTACTTTTAAATGTAACATGGCTCAATGAATTTATATTTATGTTCAGTAGCTCCGAAAAGTCCGATTCAAACCAATATACAATAAATTAATCTAATTCAAGTATATACGCATTCTAGGGCCGAAAGACCTTAGGTCAATAGCCCATGCGACAGTCTTGTTTATTTAAAAAATATGTAAATAATGTAATCATGTCAAAAGGTTAATAGAGATTATGTATATATAAATTTTAGTAATTATTACATATATTTTATTTGTCCAATACTATTTTTATTTTTAAAATTAAAAACAGACGCGTTCGAGGATTTTTTTATTTTTACACACGTAGCACATATTTCAAAGTAATAATATTTATTACTTGATAACAAAATTGATATTTATTATATGTTTTAAGTACATTTAAAAACTAAAATAATTTTGGCTTTTAAATGTGCAGCAATTTTCAGTCGAGTTATGAATTTTTTAAAATGTATTTTTTTCAATGACGCACACTGGAATGCAAAAATTAAAAAATAATATAAAACAGAAGGATAAAATCCTACAAAAATTCAGTTTACTTCACAAGGCGTCTATCTTTCAATAATAATTTTGGTTTTTGAATGTGCAGCAATTTTCAGTCGTTATGAATTTCTGAAAATGAAGTTTCTTCAATGTCAAACTTTCGAGCGCAAAAAATTTAAAAAATAATGTGAATCGCAAGAAAAAAAATCTACAAAAATTCAAATCACTTTACACGCCGTCGATCTTTCAAAATCATTTTGTCTTTTGAATATTATTATTATTAAAAAAAGTGTTTGAAATATAATAAAAATTAAATTGAATGTGGTAAAAAATAAATATAGCATCTATAAGAAATAAGAAAGTTTATGATACGAACGTCTTTGCCATTCTTAAATACCTCCTCAATTAACTAAGATATAAAGAAACAACGAAAAACAAAAAAAAATGAAGTAATTTTTTTCAATGGATTATTAATCAGCATAAAATTCTGCAAAAGTGCCATAACCTCTATCTCTTCTAATAAGCGGGATCCCCATGATGAGTCTCGAATTTGAAACAACCTGTATAAAATCAAATATTACTGAGAATTAATACACCCATGATGAGGAAAATTATTCTATTTCTTAATTATTTCATTTTCATCTTGTGTTCGATCAACCAGTTTCCACATGCACGGCTTATTATAATTACACCCTTTGTACTAAACAGGTCACTGATTCGAAAAGAAATTACACACATATAAAAATTATTCTCAAATAATAGGATATCAGATGTCTTACTATGTTTATAATATTGGGCAAATTATTCTAAAAGTAATGAATCAATCATTTTCATCAAATTAAATTTTAAAATTAAAAAAAAAAATTGTGATTAATTTCCATTGAATCTTTTTCTGTCTAACTTTTCTCTATTACGGCACAAGAGGATGCAACTAATATTATCAAGTACAGGTTTAATACCGCAATTTGTGCATTATTAATTATTCCAAGAAAAATCACTTTACTTTTGAAAATCAAATACAAATTTGATTAAATATTATATTGGTATTCATTGTTTATTTCCGGCAATTTAGCTCAACAAATTATCTCAAAGATTTATAGCTCAGGCAAAAATAAGTTTACAAAATCAAACGTTACTTGAAATAGTATAATTTAGGCTATTGTTTGACCACCAATTTATAATTTAGTAAATGTTATATTCAGTTTAAAATTGTTCGAAAAACTTATTTTTTGTCGTAAGTTATTATTATTGATTGGTATTTATTTCTATATTAATATTTACAAGAAATGTATGAATAAAGTATTATTGAGAAAATGGACGTAATAAAAAATCGAAGATTTATTTCTCTACCATGCGTTACAATGGCCAATGAAATTCAGTTTGAAACCGCAAAAAACTTAAAGAAAGTTATTAATTTGAATAGCAATAGTAAAAATCTATTTGTATAGAAGTGGATGCCATGCCTCAAATGTTTTTATCTTTCGCAGATGTTAGCATTCGTCACCCCCCAAGTTAACTACCTGTTTTCGACCGCCCTTTAAATTTTAAAACGAATTCGTGGAATGAATGCGTCACATCCCAATATCCGGTCCAAACTAACACACAATAGCACATAAAAACATTTACACATTAACAGTAAAATATCCATTTATGTAAAGTAATTTAATTAAAAAATCACTGAACTAATAGCAAGGAAGGGATGTAAATCTGGTATGAGAAAATATCATTTTCATCGATTAAATGTCGTTCCCAATAAAATATTTTATGAATTATTATTAAAATCTTTGTTTACAAGTTCTTTGGAATTTAATAATTTAATTTAATTCTTTGCATTTAGTGATGATGTTGGATATTTGTTGCCACTTATTATTTTGTTGCTGTGGCAACGCATTGTTTGTTTTATTTTTTAAACGAAATGACTCAAAAAATTTCTAATAATACAATTTTAAAAAATGGGATCAGAGAAAAATCTGTAAAGAGTAAAAAAGTGTATTGTTATAGCAACAAAGTATTTGTCAACTTTAGTTCAATGCGTTTTTGAATTTGGTAAATTTAATTTAAAAAAATTAATTATAAAATTATGCGATATATTTTAGACACGCTACCACTTATTTTTCGTCAAATTTACTTGAAAAATGCCTTAGGCGACCCTAGAAAAAATAGTATTGCATCGTAGTTACAAATGCTCCATCTAAAAAATACACAACAAGGTCGGTTGTTTTTTGAAACTAACAATATTTTGCCATTCAAATAAAAAAATGAAATGAAAAATGTCCTGAAAATGTCTCTCATATAAACTTTATAAATTTACTAAAAATTAATTGATGTAACTTCCGGTAAAACCAAAAGTGCAACTGGTTTTTGGATGACCACTAAACTAAAAAAAAATCGAAAATATGACACTTATTTCTGGAGTATTTCTGAACACTCATTGGTTTTGATGCAAAATCAGAGTGAAATACCAAAAATTTCGAATTTTATATATTAGTGTCTTATTTTAATTAAAACTATTCATTAGAATTCATTCAGAAGATTTACAACATTTTATATCCGAAGTTTTGAACCAATGAAACTATGTCAGCATATTATTATAAAGTAAAATTTTATTATTTAAATTGAAAATAAATCACAAAAGTACAAATATTATTTTCTACAATCGTCAGAAAAAAAGTGTATTGACGCATCGCTAAATTCTCAATATTTAGGTATAGTATTCTAATTTTAACAAAAATATTGTTCGTATTTCGTGTTCGATGATTATTGGCGCATTCGAATGACATTCTCATGCGAAACAATAAAAAACACAAATTTTGCGCACGTACAAAAATAACTATTATTACGATAGAAAAAGTTGTGAATGATACACGCATTAAAAGTGCCTTTATTTTTATTTCGTAGCGTTGCGAACTGCTGGTTCGCTGTCGTTGTGCAAATTCCCTACTCACAAAATGAAGTAATTCTTTGAATGCTTGTCATAAATTATTTTCTGAATATGTACATCGATAATATAAAAACAAATTTTAGTTAAATAACCATGCATTTAAGGGTAAAAGATGTTCAAAAGGTAGAATGCAATGAATTATTGTAGGTTGCTGGCAGCGGCAACGTTGCTTTTCACACACTGGTAGGTTATGCAATACTTGTGGCAACCCATTCTTACACACGGTATGTTTCCCCACACTTGTGGCACCCTGGATACACACTTCACGTTTCCCAATACTTGTGGCACGGTTGCCACAATTGTTTTTTTGCAATAACTTTGTTTATATGGAGGGTAAAACAAAATGAATCACATATTCAGAAATAGCGTGGAAAAGCGCAGCGAAAGGGCAGCATCTAAACGAAAGCGCCACAATTGAGGATATTTCATGGGTTGCCACAAGCATTGCGGGACGTGTATGTGTGTGTCTGTATGTGTGTGTGTGTGTGTCTGTGCGTGCTGTATCTCAAAATCTAATAAAGCAATTGGTATGAAACTTTGAACATACGTCTTATTTGATAATCCAGAAAACTGAAAAGCTTTTGGTAAAATTTCGTACACCGGAAGTGGGTGTTTACCTTAACTGTTTTTTGTTTTTTGCCAATATTTTCTTAAATATGAAAAATATCACAAAAACATTTAAACAAATATTGAAGACAACGAAAAAATGAGCTTACTTTGTTTGAAAACATTTTTCATAAAATCATTTATATTCGAGAAAAAAATTTATTATAATTTTTTTATTTTTGGTTTATAATTATAAAACGATAATAGTTACAGCAAATTTATGTTAATGATAATTCTAGAGAATGCCAAAATGAACAACTTATAAAGAATCAATTTTTGTCGAAATCTCTTTAGTTTGTGAGTAAACTGAGTTTTTAAATTTGAAGTACAATTTTTCCATCTTTCATAATTTTGACGTTTTAAACGTCAGTTTCATCCGAGTCTACAAAACGCTCGATGTGATTTAAATATGATTTAAATAGAAAATAAACCATAAAAGCGTAAATATAAATGATACCATAAGTCGGAGAAAGTAACATGATGGCCACATCACCATTTTTATCGTTAATTATAAAGATATTTATTTTCTACGTAAATCTGAATAATCTAACTCAATGGGCATGCACGATCCTCTCAAAGAAATTACACGATACCATTTAAATTGAAGCTATTGATTCCCGGTACAACATGAAACGGATATTTATTTGAAAGTCCGAGATGGAGTCGTATGTGTGTATTGAAAAATCCTATTGAAAATGGGCTGCGCCTATATTAAATGCAAATACCGTGAAAGGTTTACAGAAATAAAGATAATTTAAATGTAAGTAGTTTTTTTTTTTATAAATGTGATTCATCAGTGGATGTTTGATTAATTCGCACGTAATTAAAAGTAAAATAATAGTTGGTAATTTATTTATTGACGGTATTACCACTTTACAAATTTAGAACATAACATTATGCCAATAAAAACAAAATATACTATAAGAGGCTGAAAGACCTCGGTCGATGGCCTGTTGTGTATCGATGTATCTCGAGTACAATAAACTGTTATACTATTTTGTATTTGTATTGTATTTTTATTTTTGTTTTGTTTAAGTAATCTATTTGAATTGTTATTAATTTCATGTAAAAGGTGTTATACCGTGAATAAACATATTATTATTATTATTATTATTATACTATACTATAAGAAAAATAAGCAACAAATTAAATTACAATTCTACAGACATCAAATAGATATTCAATTACCAAAAAACATAACCAGTGAACAAAAAGAAATAATAAGTAATTGCTTTTATCATCATGACAATCATATATACAGGATCCTGCATCTCACCTCCCGTCTTCTATAACTCAGTTACTAATTAAGTTAGGATTTCGATATTTTGTAGAATACATTTGTATCCTATGATGCATTTCAGGAAAATATTTTTGATTATACAGGGTGTCCCAAAAAAGCGCGACGTCATGATGATACATTTTTTTAAATTACATGCTATGTATTTTATTGCTTATTTCGGTACCTTTTATGGTTGCCTACATACTCCTATAATTTTATTGGAATCGATTTAGGGATAACAGCAAAAAAAAATTAAAACTAAAAAAAATCAGTTTTGCACTATTGTTTTAAAAAATGAATAAAAAATAAAAATAGTGCCGTGTTAATAAAATCATACAAGGTACTTAATAAATAAGGTCTGATAGTCCCGCTAACCAAGTTTGATCGATATGAATTATACAGGGTGTCCAAAATTTAGTGTCAAACTTTTCAAACTTTAAAGCACTTTATTTTTCTTATTTTAAATTGGAGGCCCTGTATATTTTTATGTCATTATATGCAGAATTAAAAAACAAACATTTTTCCTAAGAACAATCCTGTCCCAATTCCTAACGCATTAAAAGTTATTTGCAGAAAACTCGTTTTATCAACCATTTTACTAAATAAAAATCGAGGGTGGTTTTGAAAAACAATTTATTGGCATTCAAATTTAACAAAGTGGCAAAAGACTATTTTGACTTTAGTAATGTAAAAGTTTAAAGCATTGTTAACTCAAGCTCTTTGTACTCAAGAATTAATTTTCTATGACAAAATATTATTCTCGAGTATAAAGAACTTAAGCTAACAATGCTTTAAACGTTTACATTACTAAAGTCAAAATAGTCTTTTGCCACCTTGTTAAATTTTAATGTCAATAAATTGTTTTTCAAAGCCACTTTCGATTTTTATTTAGTAAAATGGCTATTGAAATGGTTGATAATCGCGATCATAATGCTTGTACACATGTTTTCGTCCGAAAAAGCGAGAAAATATTTTAAAATACTCATTAGTAATACTCACCCAATAAATTTCAATTGATCGCTTAAAACATAATTTTTAAATATTTTTGACTCATTACATTATTTCTTTCTTTTCTTCGCTTTGCTTTCTTCTTGGGGAGGTAATGGAGGTGTAACTTAAGGAAGGTAGAGTGCTATAGAGTAATAATAATGGTTATTTAGGTCTCTTTTTTACTTTCTCCGTTATGAAGTACGAGAAAGTATTGTGATCGTGATTTTTTTTTCAAATTTTTTTTTTGCGGGAATATCCGTTTTGGGGTCCCTACTTGCGATTTCAACAATTTCTGGAAAAAATGGTGATGTGGCCATCATGTTACTTTCTCCGACTTGATGGTATCATTTATATGTACGCTTTCATGGTTTATTTTCAATTTAAATCATATTTTGAATTGAGCGTTTCACATGATCGAATTGTAATGACGTTTAAAACGTCAAAATTATGAAAGGTAAAAATGACAAATTATGTTTCAAATTCTAAGAGTATTTAATATAAGTTTATTGAAAAACTAAAAAAAAAAATGCTAAAAAAAGTCCCCAAAAATATTTCTGAAAATAGTCCTGATTAAAAAGTTCTAAGAAACCTAATAAAAGTCCTGAACAAGAAAGTCTTGAAAAAAGTCCCGATGAAAAGTCCTGACAAAACAGGTCCTTCAAAAAGTCCAAAAATAAAGTCCTGAAAGAAACTCTGACAAAGAAATGTCCTAAAAAAAGTCCGGGAGAAACAGTTTTAGAAATAAAGTCTTGAAAAAGAGGCCTATTAAAAAGTTTTGAAAAAGAGTCGTAAAAAAAGTCTTGAAAAGTACAAAAGAGTTTTCATATAAAACATCAGAAATAAATGTCCTTCAAAAATCCTGAAAGAAGTCCGAAAAAGAGTCCTAAAAAGTCCTGAAGGAAAGTCCTAAAATAAGTCCTGAAGAAAGTCCCGAAGAAAGTCCGGAAGAAAGTCCGGAAGAAAGTCCGGAAGAAAGTCCTTAACTAAATGCTAAAGAAAGTCCTGAAGAAAGTCCTAAAATAAGTCCTGAAGAAAGTCCCGAAGAAAGTCCGGAAGAAAGTCCTTAAGTAAATGCTAAAGAAAGTCCTGAAGAAAGTCCTAAAATAAGTCCTGAAGAAAGTCCCGAAGAAAGTCCGGAAGAAAGTCCTTAAGTAAATGCTAAAGAAAGTCCTGAACAAAGTCCTAAAATAAGTCCTGAAAAAAGTCCCGAAGAAAGTCCGGAAGAAAGTCCTTAAGTCAATGCTAAAGAAAGTCTTGAAGAAAGTCCTAAAATAAGTCCTGAAGAAAGTCCTGAAGTAAATGCTGAAGAAAGTCCTGAAGAAAGTCCTGAGAAAAGTTCCAAAAAGGCCCTAATAAAATATCCTGCAAAAAATGTCCTGTAATAACAGTCTTAAAAAAGAGTTATGAAAATAACATCGTAAGAAATTCTAAAAAAACATTCCTGAAAAAACCCTGCTAAAATATCCTTAAAAAGATCATTTAAAAAGACCTGCATAAGTTCTGAAGAAAAAATCTCAAAATGGGTCTTGAAAAAAGTCCGGAGCAAGATGTTCTAAAAATTAATCCTATTAAAAATGTACAGAAATATAGTACTGAAAAAATTCTGTAAAGGTTTGAAAAAAAATTCCCGAAAAATTAAGAAATGAAGAAAATTCTAAAAATAATCCTGCAAGGAAGTCGAGCACAAGAAGTTCTTAAGAAAGTCTCGAAAAAGTCCCAAAAAAAAAGTCCTGGAGGAACAGTCCTGGAAATAAAGTATTGAAAAAAGAGTCCTGATAAAAGACTTCATACAAAATACCAGAAATAAATGTCCAGAAAAAGAGTCGTGAAAGAACGTCCTAAAATAAGTCCTGAAGGAAGTTCTGATAAAAAAAAATATCATAAAAAATTGTCCCATCTCGAAGAAACGCCCTGAAAATAACATCTTTAAAAAATTTAAAAAAAATTCTGAAAAAAAGAATTGTAAAAAGTCCTTAAACAAATCTAAAGAAATTGTCCTGAAGAAGAAATCCCAAAAAGAGTCTTAGACCTACTATTCAACTATTACAATCGACATAATTGTTTTTTAAATTTTTAATTAAGCACATATATGTATAATATCTATACTTTTCTTTGACGTGTGTAAGATTTTTATATTTGTAAACACTAATAAAATATTATTATTATTATTATTATTTAAAAACTCCTGCAAAAAGGCCTAAAATACGTCCTGAAATAGAAAGTTTTGAAAATAGTCTTAAAAAAAATGCTAAACATATCTGAAAAAGTCTTTGAAAAGGTTTAAAAAAGGTCATGAAAAAAATAATTCTAAAAAATGAAGAAAATTCTGAAAAATTTGTTCTGAAAGAAATCCCGAAAATAAGTCCTCAACAAAGGGTTCTGAACAAAGTCCCGAAAAAAAATCCTGTTAATAAAATTTTGAAAAGGAATCCTAAAAATAAAGGTCCTGAAAGAAAAAGTCCTAAAAAGAAATATTGAAAAAATTTCTTAAAAAGTCGAAGAGAGGTCTGTTAAAAACGTCCTTAAAAACAATGTCCTGAAGTCCCAAAAGGCTAAAAAAAAACAAAAAAAAACTGTTAAAGTAAATATTCGGAAATACGAAATTTTACCAAAAGTTTTTCAGTTCTTCGGATTCTCAAATAACACTTATGTTCAAAGTTTCATGTCAATTGCTCTATTAGTTTTTGAGATACGGGGCGCACAGTCACACAGACAGACTGTTATGTAAAGAAAAAATGGTGATGTGGTCATCATGTTACTTTCTCCGACTTGATGGTATCATAGCCATTTATATTTACGTTTCCATTGTTTATTTTCAACTGAAATCATATTTTAAATGTACATCGAGCGTTGTGTAAACTCGGATGAAACTGACGTTTAAAACGTCAAAATTATGAAAGATGGAAAAATTATACTTCAAATTCAAAAACTCTGTTTACTCAAAAACTAAAGGGATTTCGAAAAAAATTCATTCTTAATAAGTTGTTCATTTTGGTATTCTCTACAATTATTATTAACATAAATTTGCTGTAACTATTATCGTTTCATAATTATAAAGCAAAAATAAAAAAATAATAATAAATTTTTTTCTCGAATAACAATGATTTTATGAAAAATATTTTCAAACAAAATAATCTTATTTCTTTATTGTCTTTAATATTTGTTTAAATGTTTTTGTGATATTTTTCATATTCAAGAAAATATTGGCAAAAAACAAAAAACAGTTAAGGTAAACACCCACTTCCGGTGTACGAAATTTTACCAAAAGCTTTTCAGTTCTTCAGATTATCAAATAAGACGTATGTTCAAAGTTTCATACCAATTGCTCTATTAGTTTTTGAGATACAGCGCGCACAGACAGACTCACACACACACACACACACAAAATTTTTTTTTCCAGAAATTGTTGAAATGGCATCTAGGGACCCCAAAACGGATATTTCCGTAAAAAAAAAATTTGAAAAAAAAATCACGATCACAATACTTTCTCGTACTTCGTAACGGAGAAAGTAAAAATGGTGATGTGGCCATCATCTTACTTTCTCCGACTTGATGGTATCATTTATATTTACGTTTTCATGATTTATTTTCAATTGAAATCATATTTTAAATGTTCATCGAGCGTTGTATAGACTTGGATGAAACTGACGTTTAAAACGTCAAAATTATAAAAGATGGAAAAATTATACTTCAAATTCAAAAACTCGGTTTACTAAAAAACTAATAAGATTTAGAAAAAAACTTATTCGTTAGAAGTTGTTCATTTTGACTTTCTCTGCAATTATTATTCACATAAATTTGCTGTACCTATTTTCGTTTCATAATTATAAACCAAAAATTTAAAAAAATATTAATAAACATTTTTCTCGAATAGCAATGATTTTACGAAAAATATGTTCAAGCAAAAGATGTTCATTTCTTTGTTGTCTTCAAAGTTTGTTTAAATGTTTTTGTAGTATTTTTCATATTTAAGAAAATATTGGCAAAAAACAAAAAAACAGTTAAGCCCACTTCCGGTGCACGAAATTTTACCAATAGCTTTTCAGTTCTTCGGATTATCAAATAAGACGTATGTTAAAAGTTTCATATCAATTGCTCTATCAGTTTTTGAGATACAGCGCGCACAGACAGACACATACCATCAAGTCGGAGAAAGTAACATGATGACCACATCATCATTATTATGTAATATTTCGATGTATGCAAATATTCTAGATATCTTCAGAATCACCCTCCATCAAACCGATTTGAAAACGTACACTCGACTAATTAACTATGGGCACTTATCTTTCGTCGAATATTTCGGTCAAACATAGCGTATCTTGAGAGCCACTGGCAGCGCTAACTTCTGACTGACGTACAGCTTCGAGTTTCGAAGCTACACGTCTTTATCTTTAGTATAGTACGCAGAAGTGCCACCCTAACAATACTCCATTGTGAAAACTTTACGATTTTTAATTTCATTTTTCGACTTTGGACCACTGTAACAATTTTTTTTAAATCGGACGTAAGGTATATTTTTGTATTTTTATGCGTAGTTTTTTTAATACTAATTATACTGACAGTAACTTTCATCGGACTAAATTCAACCGTTTCCGAGTTATTCTGGTTTTCCTGTTGAGATCATTTGTAAAAGTGTCTGAATAAACGTATTGTCTCTCTCACAAGCAATATGTGAATAGTCACAGAAAAAGAATAAGTTGATATATTTTAAAATTATCGAAGCTTTTTTTAACAATAGAAATGTTACATCTTTAGATGATTAGGTTTGTTTAACAGAATAAATTCTATTTTTATGAAGTAACCTTCGCGTAATGTAAAGATTTTTTGTTCAATGGAACACCCAGTATATTTCAGTAGAAATTTAAAGTCTTGCCTTTTCAAAAATACCTAGTTTGCTAGATTTATAAATACTACTTTGAAAGTAGTTATAATTGAAATTTCAAAACTTTAGTAGTGGTAACAGAATGGAATAATAAACGTGAATTTTTTAAACCGATTTCTTTCGAATTGCGCGTATATTTTGTTGGCTGCATTGCTAATGACTACAATTCTCCACACATACACAACATACTCTAGTATACATTACCTCTCTGAATATGAAACGTAACAAATATTAATTTGAATATTGCCTCAGTAACAATTTCTCCCTCGAGTGGGAAGCCAACCGGCATACCTTCACATTACACGCAGCATATTTACCTTAGTTTCCATTTCCCGTACTTTAGCAAAACCCTAATATGCAATTGTAACAAAACTATTAACGCAACATATCCGGATGGAAGGACTTGTATTCACGAAAATTAATCACCAGTCCAAATACGTACGTGATGAGTTAATTTCGGAATATTAATCTATGAATGTAACATTTGCATTACTAAATTAATTACTGCAAAAGCATCCTTTGAACGGTTGTTTATCAAACATAATGCTAGTTGTAATTTTGTGGACTATAATACAAAGAAGTAGCTGCCATAGAATTAAAGTGTTTGTTGTCGTGAGTGTATTGAAAATTATTCATTCTGATAGAATATTGTGATATTATGGCATACCTAATATACGAGTATTATTTAAAAATAATTGCAAATTTTAAAATCTGTAAAAACGGTACTTGCTTATCTTATAAATTACTTTCTTATTCAAGAATATTTAATTTGACGAAATTATAAGTGTCCCAAAAATACGATAAAATGAGAAACCTATGTTTGTATATACTTTTCAGAAATCTGCATAATACAACGTGTCCGCGTAACATGCGGATAACTTTTTTATTCCCGATTTCTCAACAAAAAATGCTTTATAAAAGTTTACCCTTCATCTTAAATCAACTGCTAATAAAAAAAACACATATACGAATTTTAATTAGGATAGATTATATTTAATTTATTTTTATATTTTCCAAACTACCAATGATATAATTTAAATAAATTATTCGATATGGTGCCCTTCTCGTGCAATACATAAACCTGGATTTCCAAATCCTCTATATTCCCTGAATAAACTCTGTGTTTAACCCATAAGAAGTAGTCAAATTTAATTAGGATGAGCACGCAAGCCATGGATCTTCCAATCCATTTGTCATGAAATTCTTCATTTAAATGTTTTACCACTGCATGAGCACTACTAATATTTGCAAGTGCTCCGTCCTGCATAAACCAGAGATAATTTCTTGTAGCTAATGGTAAATTGTCAAATTCATTTTATATTTCTGAAATTAAGAATTATATATATCTAATATACAGGGTCTTCATTTTAAAAGGAGCCACCCTGAATAACTTTGGAGCTGAAGTAGTTACGGTTTTAAGAAAAAATACGTCAATTTTGTTTTCGCGGGGGAACTTAAAAAACACCGTTTTTAGAATTTTATCTTTTACCCCCTCACCCCCAGCCACCTCATCTTTATAATTTCAAATGGCACCCCCTATTGTGCGATACCTCATCTTAAAGGGCATAAAAAATCCTATCCAGCATAGCAAAAATAATTGAAATCGGTTCATTTGTTTTAGAGAGAGAGAGTATTCATTTCAAAATAAGCCACCCTGAATAACCCTGGTTCTGAAGTAGTCACGGTTACAGGAAAAACTATGTCAATTTTGTTTTTGAGGTGGAACTTGAAAACACTGTATTTAGAATTTTATCTTTCACCCCCTCACCCCCAGCCACCCCATCTTTATAATTTGCAAAAATAATTGGAATCAGTTCATTTGTTTTAGAGAGAGAGGGTATTCATTTCAAAATACGCCACCCTGAATAACTCTGGTTCTAAAGTAGTCACGGTTTCAAAAAAAAAACGTCAATTTTGTTTTTGAGAGGGAACTTGAAAAACACTGTTCTTAGAATTCTATCTTTCACCCCCTCACCCCCAAACATCCCAACTTTAAAATTTCAAATGGCACTCCCTATTGTGCGATACTTCATTTTATCCATCCAGCAAATGAAAAATATATGTAATCAGTTCATTTGTTTTAGAGAGAGAGAGGGTCTTTGTTCCAAAACAAGCCACCCTGAATAACTTTGGATTTGAAGTAGTTACGGTTTTAAGCAAAAATATGTCAATTTTATTTTAGAGGGGGAACTTGAAAAACACTGTTTCTATAATTTTTTCTTTCACCCAAAGATTGTGTGGCTGGCCACACAATCTTTGGTGTGGCATATTTTGAAATGAATATCTCTGAAACAAATGAACTGATTTAAATTAATTTTTATTTGCTGGACAATATTTTGTATGCCCTTTAAAATGAGATATCGCACAATAGGGATGCCATTTGAAATTATAAAGATGGGGTGGCTGGGGGTGAGGGGGTAAAAGATAAAATTCTAAAAACGGTGTTTTTTAAGTTCGCCCTCGAAAACAAAATTGACGTATTTTTTCTTAAAACCGTAACTACTTCAGCTCCAAAGTTATTCAGGGTGGCTCCTTTTGAAATGAAGACCCTGTATAAAATTTTCGTGTCACAGTGTTTGTAACAAAACTCCTTCGAAAGGGCTTGACCGATTCTTATGAAATTTTGTGTGTATATTGAGTAGGTCTGAAAATAGGACGTAAACTATTTTTAATACACCTAAATGATAGGGGTGGTCCACCGCAAATTTTTTATTTTTATTTTTTGGACAAAATTTTTTATTTTTATTTTTTTATGATTCGGCATTAAAAAATACATACAACCCTAAATTTTTACCCTTCTACCACCAACCCCTATTTTTTAATAACGATTTTAGTACTTTAATAATTTTCTACTCTCGGCGATCGACCGCTCGATCAGTTATTCCTTTTCCATTGTTTTTGTTTGTAAATAAATAAGAAGCTGAAATTATAAAAAAAAATATAAACAAAATATTAACAGCAAATGCTGCACTGAACTCAATTGCAACACTTGCATCCGATGAACAATTAAGTCGGCTTTAAATACATAAATTGGTGATAACGATTGATTTATAATACGCGCGCCATCTCTTGGTGGTTGGAATGTCGCTCGCGGTGGTGTTACGAATTAAAATATTCTGCGGAAGATTCTGTGCGCGGTTGAGAATTTTTTTAATAATTTTGCCATTTAGTTCAAATCCGTTGATTATTAAAAAAGTTATGAATTTTTGAAGCAATAATTGCACGTTAAAGCGATTATGAATTTCAAAAATTCTAAAAAAATATTTCAACTCGCGATACATGTTTTTATTAGTAACAATACACTTCTTACATTCTTTAGTTTTAATAATTTTGTTATTTAGTTCAAATCCGTTGATTATTAAAAAAGTTATGAAATTTTGAAGCAATAATTGCACGTTAAAGCGATTATGAATTTCAAAAATTCTAAAAAAATATTTCAACTCGCGATATATGTTTTTATTAGTAACAATACACTTCTTACATTCTTTAATTTTAATAATTTTGTTATTTAGTTCAAATCCGTTGATTATTAAAAAAGTTATGAATTTTTGAAGCAATAATTGCCCGTTAAAGCGATCATGAATTTTAAAAATTCTAAAAAAAATATTTCAACTGCCGATACATGTTTTTATTAGTAACAATACACTTCTTACATTCTTTAGCTTTAATAATTTTGTTATTTAGTTCAAATCCGTTGATTATTAAAAAAGTTATGAATTTTTGAAGCAATAATTGCACGTTAATAAATCATGAATTTCAAAAATTCGAAAAAAAATATTTCAACTGGCGATACATGTTTTTATTAGCAACAATATAATTCTTACATTCTTTAACTTTAATAATTTTGTTATTTAGTTCAAATCCGTTGATTATTAAAAAAGTTATGAATTTTTGAAGCAATAATTGCACGTTAAAGCGATCATGAATTTCAAAAATTCGAAAAAAAATATTTCAACTGGCGATAGATGTTTTTATTATTAACAATACACTTCTTACATTCTTAAGCTTTAATAATTTTGTTATTTAGTTCAAATCCGTTGATTATTAAAAAATTTATGAATTTTTGAAGCAATAATTGCACGTTAAAGCGATCGTGAATTTCAAAAATTAGAGCCTAAACCGATTTCGGCCATTATCGTCACCACTTTATTTGCTTAATTTCAATGGGCCACACACGGACGACGGCGCAGCGCAGCGGAGCCGTCGTTCGTCACCAGTTACCTTTCTTAATTTTGAAGGGTTACGCACGGACGACGGCACAGCGCAGTAGTTACTTTGCTCAATTCATGATTCTGGTATCGATTTTAATACGTTGGCAGAAAATAAAACGAAGAATGTTGTGTATCATAGAGCATTACAATAATAAACACTATGTTTTTGAATATTTTCTTTGTATGAATTATACCAATTCGAATTCAATATTCATAGTTAAGACAGGACAACGTCTGTCGGGTCAGCTAGTATATATATATGAATTTGATCATTTTGGGCGCATTCAAAAGCCTTGGTGAGATCTAAGAAGGCTGCACTGGTTGACATTTCTCCACATGTCGATCTCCTGTTACGAGAGCCATAGTGATTCTTGCTTAATAGTTTGTTTTCCACTGAATATGATAAATATTTTATCAAACCACACCCCTTCCAGGTCTTTAGATATAGCGATAATTATTTGTATCCAGTTTGTCACCTATTTTATGTACTGCGATAACTTAGTAATATTGAATATTACTTCATATCGGTTTAATTTATCGACCAATTATAAACTGCGACAATCGTTATCTGACTCGACAAAAGCTAATTGGGATGATATTTGTATCTGATGCGTGACCACCGGCGTCGGAATTGTGTTAAATGTTATGCTACTCGGAGCAGAATAAGTTATTTATATTTTCATTAAAGGGACAGAATATAGATAGATGGTTATATGGAACGTCGATTATTCGCAGCTAAATTAATTTTGACATACAGGGTGTAAATGAATATTTTCTCTAAACTTTATTGCATTGACCATTGGCTTATTTAACCTATTTACATTTTTTGTATATTTTACATTTTTTTTATTATTCGAGATATTAATTTGTTTAGTAGGATAAAGATAATAATAATAATCAATTTTGAAATTTTAAACACTCTGTATATATTTTTCAATATTCGAATTCAAGATATAATATTACGTACAAATCAACAAATATATCAGATGTCTTTTTTTTTCTTCAAAAAATAATCTTGTGGTCATGGCCATACGGCGTTAAATATTTGCATTATATTGGCGACGGCGATACAAAGACCTTCAAAACGCTATTGGACGCCAAACCGTATGGTGATAATTTTGCTGTGAAGAAAAAAGAGTGTGTCTTGCATATTAAGAAACGTATGTATAGACGACTGAAAGAAGCCAAAAAAAAGTCACTCAAAAGAAAACGCAAAAGGAGCTTCAAGGGGACAAGAAAAAGAAAAACTGGCCAAGAAGGACACTGTAAAATTTACCAATAAATGAATGCAGGATATTTCATTATATTACGGATTGGCAATTCAACGACATCCGGATTCTGTTGAAGATATGAAAAAACGAAGTGTGGGCAACATTCTATCATAAAATTTCGACAGATAACACTCCACAGCATTCCTATTGCCCGTGTTCGAGGATTTTTTCCAAAAATATTTTATTTCGATTTTACTGACTATATTCCATACTTTAAGCGCGCACTGTATATCTTTCAGAAATTTAGTTTAGTTTTATATTTGAACATTATTTAATTTGTCTCTAAATTCTGATATTGGATTGATGAGGCTGTTACTTGGTGAAATTCCATAATATATGTGGTAAATAAAATACGTGTATTGAGAATTTTCACAAATTTTTAATGTCGACACACTGTGACATATGTTTCGCCACACAGTGGCTTAATTTAATTTAATTTGTTACTTCAATTGCTATTATATTACCCTGTTAATGGATCTTGACATCTGTTGGGAAATAAATATTATTATTATTATTATTATTATTATTATTATTATTATTATTATCAGGCAGATGATTAATTTGTGAAAATTCTTAACACACGTGTTTTATTTACCACATATCTAAATTCTGACTTGAGAGATGTATTATAAGTGACCTTTTCGTAGTTAGTTTTTTGTTTAAATTTAAATTAAATTTACAGAAAATAACAAATTATTTTTGCATCTCAATTCATTCTCGAAATTTCTGTTGATTCAATGGCTCGGGCGAACAAATAAAAATTTTCCGGCCAAATTCTAACCTGTCGTGGTATTACCCGCGATAATTTAAAACTTTTAAAAAATGCAATTAATTATTTTTGTCATCTACAAAGTGTAAATATTCAGTTTTTCAAAGCAATATTGAATGCGTTAATTATTATTGAAAATATGAATATTTCAAATTTGTACCGTTTTTTTGGCCCTCTGTGTATATTTATTAATGAAAACGGTCGTAGATAAAATATTGTAAGTTATTTCATGTGCAAAGCCCGTTTTCCGATTTCGATAGATTGTCTATCTCAATCGGCAAACACGTACTTTGCGCACTTAATGCTCAAATACCTATTTTATAATTTTTCCCAAGCTCTAACAAAAATATTCATTTTGAGGTCCCCGGAGACATTGCCGGCATTTTCGAAAAATGTGTGTGTGCCTGTTTGTGTCACTAAAAGTTGAAAAATTAAACTTTAGTTTAATTCGGCAATCTAAAGAAGTGAAAAGTTTTTGGTAATATTTTGAAAACTGGAAATAGGTGTTCATTTTGTTTTTTTTTTAAATGCCTTTTTTTGAGTGTGTCAAGTTGGCACCCCAATGAAGAGTTCTGATAGTTCTGAATAGAGTTCTCAATTCCTTTTGATGTATCTAGAAGTACTATCAACTTTTAAAAAAGAGTTCTGTAAAATTGGGCTGTCAGGAATTTTTTGAAAAATTGGGTGCCAACTTGACACCGCACCCCAACATTGTTATCGAATAGTTCTGAACTGGTTTTAAGATGTGTTTGGGTTACTACTATAGTTCCTGATAGGAAAAAAAGAGTTTTGTTGAATTTCCAGAGATAAAAATTTTCAAAGTTGGAAATTCAAAATATTCAAATTCATATTACTCACTTAATATTGGTCGAATCTAAATATTTCATTAGAACTATGGACAGAACTCACAAAGAACTACAGGAAACACCAATCAGAACTATCCGGAACTTACAAAAATATTTTTTTGAAAAAAGTCGCAAAGTAAAAAAAAATATTGAGAGTTCTAGGAGTTCTGAGTTAATTTTCTATTTCTACCCATTGAGTACAATAATTCTTTCTCATAAACAAATTCAATACAATCACGATTTATCGAATTTTTAAATAAATTTAAAATTCGATAATAGAAAATTTAATTTTTGGAATACCCATTTCCTATCATTTAATTGCAATTTTCCATTAGAGTTTTCGTTAGAACTCCTTGAGTACAACCCATAAGTCAAATCAGAACTCCCAGAACTGTTAAGAAAAAATTAACTTTTTGAAAACAATTCCGAAAAGAAAAATAAATTGAAAGTTCTAGGAGTTCTGAGTTAATTTTCTATTTCTACTGATTGAGTACAATTATTTTTTCTTATAAACAAATTTGATACAATCACGATTTATGGCATTTTTAAATAAATTTAAAATTCGATAATAGAAAATTTTGAGTAAAGTGACGGTATAGATTAATAAAATTTGACGTTTTAAACGTCAAAATCATGCGGCCCTGCAAAATGCTCTATGTACGTTTCAAATATGATTTCAATTGAAAATAAACCATGAAAGCATATATATAAATACCTATTATACCTTTAAAATCGGAGATGATCACATGATCATCATTTTTTTCATATTTCTTAAGTGCACATTTTATCTCAATAACATTTACACCAGATGCTTCCGGGAGCATCGTAAACCATTTATAGTAGTTTTACAACTCGAAGATGTACGTACACTCGTAAAACCTTTAAAAATAAATGACTATTACTCTGTATCGGCGTTTTGTGAGATTAGAGAGATCGGCGAGTGCATATAATTCCGCAAGAGGGGAGCTTGGAATGTTTCGCTAAAAGGGCGGAATTTAAAAAAGTTGGAAATTCCCAAACTATCGTCAGAGGGAGGGGGTGGAAAGCTGTCCTTCCCTTAAAAACTACGATCTTTTTTTTATTTCCCTGTAGGTACACAGTGCAGGAATGTCTGTGTACATATATGGACAAACCGTCACATACGGAGTCGAGTTCATATGATATTCAGGGCACAAATTGCGCACAAACATGTTGTCGGAGGGGGGGGGGGCTCAATTAAACTTACATATCAAACTGATTTGTAATTCAATATGCCCTATTGCGGATCATATTCGGTTCGTTCTGTTTGTTTGCCGTATCAATTACGCTATATACGAGTCTCAACTTACAATTCTTTTACTGTTGACAAAGGATCTGGCTTACAAAGAGGTTGAGTGATGTAATAACTAGGGGAGGTATTCTCATTCATTCAATAATAAAACACAAATTAATGTTATTGTAAATCATTATTTTCCCGTTTTCTTTATTGTGTAAGACATTCTTTTTTTTACTTTTTCCGTTACGAAGTACGGGAGAGTATTGTGATGGTGACAATTTTGTATTTTTTAAGGTTATAGTGGCGGCTCGTGGAACATGTTAATGGTAGAGCCACTTGTACAATATGCCCTCCCCCCTCCCTTTTTGAAGAAAGAAAGAACGATTTGTCTTCCTAGACCAAAGTAACTGGCGAAAAAGTGTTTTCTTCCTGAGCTTGAAACTACAGGTAGTGCTACTCTATATAACGAGCCGCCCCTGGTTATAATCCATTAAAAATATGGGAATTCAAGAAGCTGCTTATATTCTTAAAAAAGAAATATTTTGGAGCTTTATAGAATTAGTTCAGAATTTTTAAACAATTTCTACTATTTTTTTATTTACTTTGGAAAACCCTCAATTTTGAACGCAATTAAAAAATGCATGTTTAACAACGAGCAGTTATAAGTATTAAAAAATTGTTGGACTTTAAGAAGTTGATTATATTCATAAAATATAATAGTTTGAGAGTTGAGTAGAATTATTTCAGAATTTTTAAACAATTTCTACTATTTTTTTATTTACTTTAGAAAACCCTTAATTTTGAACGCAATTATAAAATGCATGTTTAACAACGAGCAGTTATAACATGTTAAAAAATTATTGGAATTTAAGAAGTTGATTATATTCATAAAATATTATAGTTTGAGAGTTGTATAGAATTATTTCAGAATTTTTAAACAATTTCTACTATTTTTTTATTTACTTTAGAAAACCCTCAATTTTGAACGCAATTAAAAAATGCATGTTTAACAACGAGCAGTTATAAGTATTAAAAAATTATTGGACTTTAATAAGTTGATTATATTCATAAAATATAATAGTTTGAGAGTTGTATAGAATTATTTCAGAATTTTTAAACAATTTCTACTATTTTTTATTTACTTTAGAAAACCCTCAATTTTGAACGCAATTAAAAAATGCATGTTTAACAACGAGCAGTTATAAGTATTTAAAAATTATTGGACTTTAAGAAGTTGATTATATTCATAAAATATAATAGTTTGAGAGTTGTATAGAATTCTTTCAGAATTTTTAAACAATTTCTACTATTTTTTTATTTACTTTAGAAAACCCTTAATTTTGAACGCAATTATAAAATGCATGTTTAACAACGAGCAGTTATAACATGTTAAAAAATTATTGGAATTTAAGAAGTTGATTATATTCATAAAATATTATAGTTTGAGAGTTGTATAGAATTATTTCAGAATTTTTAAACAATTTCTACTATTTTTTTATTTACTTTAGAAAACCCTTAATTTTGAACGCAATTATAAAATGCATGTTTAACAACGAGCAGTTATAACATGTTAAAAAATTATTGGAATTTAAGAAGTTGATTATATTCATAAAATATTATAGTTTGAGAGTTGTATAGAATTATTTCAGAATTTTTAAACAATTTCTACTATTTTTTTATTTACTTTAGAAAACCCTCAATTTTGAACGCAATTAAAAAATGCATGTTTAACAACGAGCAGTTATAAGTATTAAAAAATTATTTGACTTTAAGAAGTTGATTATATTCATAAAATATAATAGTTTGAGAGTTGTGTAGAATTATTTCAGAATTTTCAAACAATTTCTACTATTTTTTTATTTACTTTAGAAAACCCTCAATTTTGAACGCAATTAAAAAATGCATGTTTAACAACGAGCAGTTATAACATATTAAAAAAATATTGGACTTTAAGAAGTTGATCATATTTATAAAATATAATAGTTTGAGAGTTGTATAGAATTATTTCAGAATTTCTAAACAATTTCTACTATTTTTTTATTTACTTTAGAAAACCCTTAATTTTGAACGCAATTAAAAAATGCATGTTTAACAACGAGCAGTTATAAGTATTAAAAAATTATTGGACTTTAATAAGTTGATTATATTCATAAAATATAATAGTTTGAGAGTTGTATAGAATTCTTTCAGAATTTTTAAACAATTTCTACTATTTTTTATTTACTTTAGAAAACCCTTAATTTTGAACGCAATTAAAAAATGCATGTTTAACAACGAGCAGCTATAACATGTTAAAAAATTATTGGAATTTAAGAAGTTGATTATATTCACAAAATATAATAGTTTGAGAGTTCTGTAGAATTATTTCAGAATTTTCAAACAATTTCTACTATTTTTTATTTACTTTAGAAAACCCTCAATTTTGAACGCAATTAAAAAATGCATGTTTAACAACGAGCAGTTATAAGTATTAAAAAATTATTGGACTTTAAGAAGTTGATTATATTCATAAAATATAATAGTTTGAGAGTTGTATAGAATTATTTCAGAATTTTTAAACAATTTCTACTATTTTTTATTTACTTTAGAAAACCCTCAATTTTGAACGCAATTAAAAAATGCATGTTTAACAACGAGCAGTTATAAGTATTTAAAAATTATTGGACTTTAAGAAGTTGATTATATTCTTAAAATATAATAGTTTGAGAGTTGTATAGAATTCTTTCAGAATTTTTAAACAATTTCTACTATTTTTTATTTACTTTAGAAAACCCTCAATTTTGAACGCAATTAAAAAATCCATGTTTAACAACGAGCAGTTATAAGTATTAAAAAATTATTGGACTTTAAGAAGTTGATTATATTCATAAAATATAATAGTTTGAGAGTTGTATAGAATTATTTCAGAATTTTTAAACAATTTCTACTATTTTTTATTTACTTTAAAAAACCCTCAATTTTGAACGCTATTAAAAAATGCATGTTTAAAAACGAGCAGTTATAACATATTAAAAAGTTATGAATTTGAAGAAGTTGATTATTTTCATAAAATATAATAGTTTGAGAGTCTCGAAAAACTGTTGAAATTTTCATGACTTGACATTCCGTTTAAAATGAAAATATTTTAAAATCCAAGGAAAAAATACTTGCAGTTTTTACTGATTTGCAAACTAGGAAGAGTAGTGAGTAAATTTGGAAAATTTCAAATCGACAGCAATTGTTTTTATATTCTTTTTCAAGTCTCGAAAAACTGTTAAAATTTTCATGACTTGACATTCCGTTTAAAATGAAAATATCTTAAAATTCAAGCTAAAAATACTTGCAGTTTTTACTGATTTGCAAACTAGGAAGAGTAGTGAGTAAATTTCGAAAATTACAAATCGATAGCAATTGTTTTTATATTTTTTTCAAGTCTCGAAAAACTGTTAAAATTTTCACGACTTGATATTCCGTTTAAAATGAAAATATCTTAAAATCCAAGGAAAAAATACTTGCAGTTTTTACTGATTTCCAAACTAGGAAGAGTAGTGAGTACATTTTGAAAATTACAAATCGATAGCAAATGTTTTTATATTTTTTTCAAGTCTCGAAAAATTCTTAAAATTTTCATGACTTGACATTCCGCTTAAAATGAAAATATCTTAAAATCCAAGGAAAAACTACTTGCAGTTTTTACTGATTTGCAAACTAGGAAGAATAATCAGTAAATTTCGAAAATTACAAATCGATAGCAATTGTTTTTATATTTTTTTCAAGTCTCGAAAAACTGTTAAAATTTTCATGACTTGACATTCAGTTTAAAATGAAAATATCTTAAAATCCATGGAAAAACTACTTGCAGTTTCTACTGTTTTGCAAACTAGAAAGAATAGTGAGTAAATTTTGAAAATTTCAAATCGACAGCAATTGTATCTATATTTTTTTCAAGTCTCGAAAAACTGTTAAAATTTTCATGACTTGACATTCCGTTTAAAATGAAAATATCTTAAAATCCAACGTAAAAATACTTGCAGTTTTTACTGATTTGCAAACTAGGAAGAGTAGTGAGTAAATTTTGAAAATTTCAAATCGATAGCAATTGTTTCTATATTTTTTTTAAGTCTCGAAAAACTGTTAAAATTTTCATGACTTGGCATTCCGTTTAAAATGAAAATATTTTAAAATCCAAGGAAAAAATGGTTGCAGATTTTACTGATTTGCAAACTAGACAGAGTACTGAGTAAATTTTGAAAATTCCAATTCGACAGCAATTGTTTTTATATTTTTTTCAAGTCTCGAAAAACTGTTAAAATTTTCATGACTTGACATTCCGTTTAAAATGAAAATATCTTAAAATCCAAGGAAAAAATACTTGCAGTTTTTACTGATTTGCAAACTAGGAAGAGTAG
Organism: Ocypus olens; assembly: GCA_910593695.2. Classification (NCBI taxonomy): domain Eukaryota; kingdom Metazoa; phylum Arthropoda; class Insecta; order Coleoptera; family Staphylinidae; genus Ocypus; species Ocypus olens. The sequence continues at coordinate 52,371,470 of OU343060.1, forward strand.
TGAGTAAATTTTGAAAATTTCAAATCGATAGCAATTGTTCCAGTATTTTTTTTCAAGTCTCGAAAAACTGTTTACATTTTTATGACTTGACATTCCGTTTAAAATGAAAATATCTTAACAGCAGTTTCTACTGATTTGCAAACTAGGAAGAGTAGTGATTAAATTTTGAAAATATCAAATCGACAGCAATTGTTTTTATATTTTTTTCAAGTCTCGAAAAACTGTTAAAATTTTCAGGACTTGACATTCCGTTTAAAATGAAAATATCTTAAAATCCAAGGAAGAAATACTTGCAGCTTTTACTGATTTGCAAACTAAGAAGAGAAGTGAGTAAATTTTGAAAATTTCAAATCGATAACAATTGTTTCTGTATTTTTTTCAAGTCTCGAAAAACTGTTAAAATTTTCATGACTTGACATTCCGTTTAAAATGAAAATATCTTAAAATCCAACTTAAAAATACTTGCAGTTTTTACTGATTTGCAAACTAGGAAGAGTAGTGAGTAAATTTTGAAAATTTCAAATCGATAGCAATTGTTTTTATATTTTTTTCAAGTCTCGAAAAACTGTTAAAATTTTCATGACTTGACATTCCGATTAAAATGAAAATATCTTAAAATCCAATGAAAAAATACTTGTAGTTTTTACTAATTTGCAAACTTGGAAGAGTAGTGAGTAAATTTTGAAAATTACAAATCGACAGCAATTGTTTTTATATTTTTTCTCAAGTCTCGAAAAACTGTTAAAATTTTCATGACTTGACATTGTGTTTAAAATGAAAATATCTTAAAATCCAAGGAAAAAATACTTGCAGTGTTTACTGATTTGCAAACTAGGAAGAGTAGTGAGTAAATTTCGAAAATTACAAATCGACAGCAATTGTTTTTATATTTTTTTCAAGTCTCGAAAAACTGTTAAAATTTTCAGGACTTGACATTCCGTTTAAAATGAAAATATCTTAAAATCCAACGTAAAAATACTTGCAGTTTTTACTGATTTGCAAACTAGGAAGAGTAATGAGTAATTTTTAAAAATTTCAAATCGATAGCAATTGTTTCTATATGTTTTTCAAGTCTCGAAAAATTGCTAAAATTTTCATGACTTGACATTCCGTTTAAAATGAAAATATCTTAAAATCCAATGAAAAAATTCTTGCAGTTTTTACTAATTTGCAAACTAGGAAGAGTAGTGAGTAAATTTTGAAAATTACAAATCGATAGCAATTGTTTTTATATTTTTTTCAAGTCTCGAAAAACTGTTAAAATTTTCATGACTTGACATTCCATTTAAAATGAAAATATCTTAAAATCCAAGGAAAAAATACTTGCAGTTTTTACTGATTTGCAAACTAGGAAGAGTAGTGAGTAAATTTTGAAAATTTCAAATCGATAGCAATTGTTTTTATATTTTTTTCAAGTCTCGAAAAACTGTTAAAATTTTCATGACTTGACATTCCGTTTAAAATTTAAATATCTTTTTCCCAGTTTTTAAAGTTCGACAATTTCAAAATCGTAATTTTTGTTTTTGAATTTGCATAACTGTCGAACCCGTTGTCAGATTTTTGATGTTTCTAATAACAAACCGTAGCAAATTTGTGATAAATTTGGTGCACTTTAAAATCTAATCTAATTTTTTTTACATAAAATCAACGCAAAATGACAAAATCGTTGTTTTCGAAGTCCTAAAATGAAAGATATTGGTTTTTGAAATTGCTAAATGCGTTTTTTCGATTTTGATGATCGTTAAAACAAGGCGTTAGTGTGATTTTAAAAATTACAATTTTTGTTTCAGGAATTTAACACAAAATCTTAAAATCGTACTTTTTAAAGCTCGATGATTACAAAATCAGGAATTTGATTTTTAAAATTGCACAATTGCCAAGCGCATTATCCGATTTTGATGATTATAACGTTGAAAGTGGAAAATTTGAAGCAATTTAAAAACGGGTAATAAATAGCTTCGTGGAATCAATGCAAAACGTCAAATTCCATTTTTCCATCTTTCGTAATTTTGACGTTTCAAACGTCAGTATCATGCAATCCTACAAACCGCTTGATGTATTATTTAAAATATGATTTAAATTGAAAATAAACCAAACTTAAAAAAAAACTTTTTCGAAAAAGGTGAAAAATTAAGGGTTGATTCTTTCTGTGTTATTAATTTAGACCTTCCCTAATGGTATGGTTCACTTTTCTTTCGAATTGCTTTTTTCTTCTCCGAGATATTAAGTTTTAAAATCTATTGCTGGATCTACTGCTAACTTCACACCCGTTGGTAATACTGCATATTCACTCCTAAATATCGTTTAGGCTTAACAACTGTCCTTTAAAATGTGTTGATAATACCGGGCGTTAGCCTGTCCATTTTATAGGCCCATTATAGTTATTACATTGCATTTAACATTAATCAAACCAAACTAGGAATTCACGAAATGATCATATACATATGTATAGCCGTCTACATTAAAAAAAAAACTTATGTAGTTAGTTGTATTCCATGGAAATAACTATTTAAATAGAAGCCAAACGTTGTTTCAATAGGTTTTTCTTTTTTTCCTTTAATATTAACGTTACGAGTGGAACATGGAGAGGGTGGAAAAGTTTTTCGGTCAAGTTTCTAACAAGCCCGGTGCAAATATTGGATAAGTTCCTTTTAATTCCTTCACGACTGTTTCAAACTTATTGTCGCTATTCACAATTTCAACGATTGTCGAAAGACTGTGACCGTAAAATATTTTTAAAATGTGAAAATAAAAATTGGATTTATATATAAGAACAAATTACTTGCACGGAAATGAAATGTAAATATAAATGATTTAATATCATTCTTTTCTGTTATTTCAGTACTGTCTATCCAAAAACGCAATGAATTTGTTTCACATAATCTTTCTTAAAATAGAAAAAAATTGCAGGAAATATTGCATTACACCGTGCGTCTCACGAAAAATGCCCCAAGTTTTAGCGACTTTATTTTTGAATTAAAGTGAAAAATGGTGATGTGGCCATCATGTTACTTTCTCCGACTTAATGGTATCATTTATATTTACGCTTTCATGGTTTATTTTTAAATTAAATCATATTTTAAAAATTTTACTTCAAATTCAAAAACTCAGTTTACTCAAAAACTAAAGAGATTTCGAAAAAATGATATTTTTTATAAGTTGTTCATTTTAGCATTCTCTACAATTATTATTAACATAAATTTGCTGTAACTATTATCGTTTCATACTTATAAACCAAAAATGAAAAAAAAAAATTTCTTGAATAACAATGATTTTATAAGAAAATATTGAAAATTGTAAAAAATTATCACTTGCAGAAATAGCTCTTAATTAAGATAAAAAAACTAAAACAAATCGAAAATTTACACAAATATCGAAAATTCGCGGTTAAAAAAATGCAGACCAAAAATCCGAAAATTTCAACAACAAAAAATCAAAAAAAATAACCAAAATAAAGAAAATTCCGGGCAAAAACTCTAAAACTTGGAACGAGGAAATGAAAAATACGGGTCAAAGATCTAAAATATAGGCCAAAAAAATCAAAAATGCTGGTCTAAAAATAAAAAATTCAAACCAAAAAATTGAAAAATCAAGGAAAACGAAAATAATTTGCCATTTTCAGCTCCCAAAATAACTCTTTAGCTCAAAATTAGTTGCCGACCAGAAACTCGAAAACGGTAGTCAAAAAGTAACCAAAAAGCAAAAAAAATCGCCCATAAAAAATGATAATTCCAGTTAAAAAATCAAAATTGCGGACCAAAAATTCGAAAATTTTAACAAAAAAATCAAAAATTTAGAAGAAAATTATTTTATTTGGAAATTTGTAAAGACACATTATTCAGAAATAGTCGTTATTTCCAATGGCTAGCATAGTGATTTTCAATTGCCCCAAATAGTAATTTTTAACTATAAAACTAGTGATTTTCAATCGTAAAAAATGATGATTTTTAGCTGTAGAAAATTGTGATGTTCAACTGTCAGAAGTAGTGAATTTCAACTGTCCAAAAAGATAGTCTAGACTGTCAAAGTGGTGATCTTCAGCTGTCAAAAATTGTGATTTTCAACTATCAAAAATATAGTGATTTTCAACTGTCTAAAATCAAAACTCTCAAAATAGGGGGTTTGTAACTGTCAAAAACGAGTGATTTTCAACTGTCAAAAATGTGATTTTCAATTGTCAAAATTAGTGATTTGTAATTGCCAGTGTAGTGATTTTTCCACTGACTGAAATAGAGACATTCAACTGTCTAAAATGGCGGCTTTCAACTCTCAAAATGTGGATTTATATCTGTCAAAAACTACTAATTTTCAACTTTCAAAAAAATGTGATTGTCAACTACTAAATTTAGTGATGTGTAACTGCCAATGTAATGATTTGTCCACAGCCTGAAATGGAGACATTCAACTGTCTAAAATGGCGGCTTTTATAACTGTGTAACTGTCAAAAACTAGTGATTTTCAACTGTCAAAAAATTGATTTTCAACTGTCTAGTACAGTGATTTGTAACTGCCGATATAGTGATCTTTCCACTGCCTGAAATAGAGACACTCAACTGTCTAAAATGGCGGCTTTCAACTCCCAAAATGGGGATTTATATCTGCAAAAACTACTAATTTTCAACTGTCTAAAAGATGTGATTGTCAACTGTCAAATGTAGTGATTTGTAATTGCCAATGTAGTGATTTTTCCACTGCCTGAAATAGAGACATTCAACTGTCTGAAATGACGGCTTTCAACTCCCAAAGTAACTGCTAATGTAGTGATTTTTCCACTGCCTGAAATAAAGAACTTCAACTGAAAAAATTGTGATCTTTCACTGTCAAATGTAGTGACTTTCAACTGAAAAATAGTTATTTTTCAGCTGTCTTTCTATAGTGACTTCCAACCGTCAAATATGGTAGTTTTCAACTTTGTGAAATAGAGATGCTCAACTATCAAAAATAGTTCTTTTCAACTGCCAAACAAAGTGATATCAACCGCCTTTTAACTGACAAAAATAGGGATCTTTTAGTGTCTACTAAAGTGACTTTCAACTCAAAAATAGTTAGCGATATAGCGATTTTCAACTGTCAAATATAGTGATTTTTAACTGTCAAATATAGTAATTTGCAACCGTCAAATATAATCATTTTCAACTTCCTGAAATATAGACGTTCAACTATTACAAATATGTCTTTTCCACTCTCAAAAATAGTGATTTTGACCGTCAAATATAGTGCTTTTTATCTGTCGAAAATAGTGACATTGAACTGTCAAAAATGGTGACTTTTGACTGACAAACAGTAGAAACTCACTATTTTCGACTGTATAAAATCACCATTTTGAGAGAGAAAAAAGAGAAAACATTTTTCTTCGTCTGAAATAATTATGATTTCTTCTTTCACCAAAAAACAATGTTGGCTTAATTTGTCTCCTTTTTTTAGATTGTAGATGTATCCCACGATTTTGCCAGTTCTATGGCCTCGGTTTTGACCACTTTTGCAATTAAGAACGCATTCATCACTTTGTTTTGTGGAAAACAAATTCTATTTTCGTAAGTTTTTGATTTTTTTCAGCGGCATCGTTACACCTGCTTGTAACTGCTATATTACAATTAATTGTAATTTAATGTACAACAAATGTTGCATTGGACTGGGATACAAATGCGTTACGATTTTTCTCTTCTAATTAAACTTTCGCACAGTTTAAAATGACCAATCGGTATTTTCAGAATTGATAAAAAAATTCTTGCTGAGCTTGAAATTGGAGGTAGTGCCATGGCTCCTTGGCTCTAGGTAACGAGCCGCCCCTGCCCAGTATAATACAATTTATTGGGATACATGTAAATACAAGAGGCCATCGACCGAGGTCTTTTAGCCACTTAAAATAATAACATTATTTAGGTTTTATATTAATATTACTAATTAATATTTCACTTTAGTATGTAAAATTGGCGGGCCATGAAACGTATTAAGAATTTTTTTTATTATAATTACCAGTTTTTCATAAAAAATAACTTTTTCATAAAAATAAAAAATATCACTTTAAATAGTTACGATGTCAAAATTTACGTCGTATTTTTTTATGGTAGTGAAAATTTTTCAAACATTATTTTAACATTTAGAGGTCTAGAGGTTTAGAGGATTTCTGAAAAAAATCTTTGTGTCAACAAACAAATTCAGGAATTAACATGAATTTAATTTAACATAAGCCTCATTTGATAATTCCAAGAGCTGAGAAAATTTTGGTAAAACATTGGCTGTTTTTTTTTTGTTTTTCGATATTTTTTTAAATACGAAAAGTATTTAAACAAACATTGAAGACAGCAAAGAAATGAACAGCTTTTGTTTGAAAATATTTGACATAAAATGATTCTCTTTCGAAGAAGAAATTTATTGTAATTTTATAATTATGAAACGCTAATAGTTGTAATAATAATTGTAGAGAATGCCGAAATGAACAACTTACAAAGAATAAGTTTTTTTCGAAATCTCTTCAGCTTTTAAGCAAACTTAAAGGTTTATAAATAATGATAGTAAACTCGGATTTTTGCGAAAAATAATTTCTGCGCGAAACAATTAATGATGGAATGTTCGGTAAAAAATGATAATAAAATAATCGGATATAAATAAACTTGCCTTACAGGCAGAAAGACTTATGGTCGATAGCCCTTGACGGTCCATCATAAATGTACTATGTAAGATTATTGTCGAAAAATTATGTGTCTTTCAATAAAGATGTTTCATATATAAACTTGCCTATATTTTTCTAAAATTGATCAAAATACGAGCTAATTTCAATGTTTGGCAAAAATTAACGTAACACAACCTCTTTGCTCACTTGCAAAGTTTTATCACCACTTGCAAAATGTTATTTTAAATGCACATTTTTACACATCAGTTGATTTACCGGAATCATGAAATACCATAACAACCACCAACCTTGTGTTGCCCGTTCCACGTTTAATATGCTTCTTCCTCTTGTCTGTTATCACCTCACTATTCCAAACTCAGTCACCATCACTAATTACATCAGGCAATCGATTCACTACACTAATCATGGTTAATTTGTCCCACTAGCGAAATTAATTGCACAAAACACTGTTAAGACGTGAACACGCGTCGTATAAACTGCGATAACTGGCGAGGCGTCACATGCGCAATTCAGTTGTTTGCTTCTTAAAGATGATGTACCATTGCATAAACCCCGCTAGGTAGCGTACCGTCCCGGCATCGACGCGCGCTCTTAAAGATGATGTACTATTACATCACCTTAAACAAGTTGAATAGGATTACGACTCAAACAACTATAAAGCTACGCGCACACTTGTCGGAATCGGACGGACGGCACGCATAGGCAAAAATTGTTTAACACAGTTGTAAACGAGTCAACGCACATTTATCGGTACGGCATGGAACAAAAAAAAAACTTCACTTGCTTCTATACAGCTTGTTGGATTATAGGATAGGGACCACCCACCACCCGATAGGGACCACCCGCCACCGTGCTAAAATCCAAAAACGATGGCTGCAATTAAAATTTATTTAAATTCGGGGCTGGTGGGTGGGCCCCATCTCACAATCCAACTAGCAGAACCTAAAGCCGGGGTGTCAGGCGTGTAAAAAGTAAATAAAGAATGTAAAAAAAAGTAGATAAAAACTGTAAATGTTTAAAAAAACTAGTTCACTTGCTTCTATACAGCTTGTTGGATTATAGGATAGGGACCACCCACCTAACTGCGAAAATCTCCAAATGCTCCTCCTTGTTCAGGTGCTCAAAAAAAATCCATATCTCTATTGAAAATTGTTGAATTTACAAAAACCAAATTGATTTTGAAAACGCAATACTTCGGTCATTGAGGATAATTTTTGTGGAATTTTTCCTGCTCTTTTATATTTTTTCTGCGATGTTTTTGTTCAGGTGCTCAAAATTGAACAACAATTTTTAAAAATCCATTTCTTTATTGAAAATGGTTGAATTTACAAAAACCAAATTGATTTTGAATAAGCGATACTTCGGCCATTGAGGATAATTTTTGTGGAATTTTTCCTGCTCTTTTATATTTTTTCTGCGATGTTTTTGTTCAGGTGCTCAAAAAATTAAAACAACAATTTTCAAAAATCCATATCTCTATTGAAAATGGTTGCATTTACAAAAACCAAATTGATTTTGCATAAGCGATACTTCGGCCATTGAGGATGATTTTTTATGGATTTTTTCCTGCTCTTTTTATATTTTTTTCTGCGATGTTTTTGTTCATGTGCTCAAAAAATGAAAACGAAAATTTTCAAAAATCCAAACCTCCATTGAAAATGGTTGAATTTACAAAAACCAAAATAAACAAATTAGAAACAACTTTACTTGTTGCAGAAAGCATTAGATAAATACAATTGTATTTAAAAACCAAAATGATTTTGAATAAGCGATACTTCGGCCATTGAGGATGATTTTTTATGGATTTTTTCCTGCTCTATTTATATTTTTTTCTGCGATGTTTTCGTTAAAGTGCTCAAAAAATTTAAACGAAAATTTTCAAAAATCCATATATCTATTGAAAATGGTTTAATTTACAAAAACCGAACGAATTTTGAATAAGCGATACTTCGGCAATTGGGGATGATTTTTTATGGAATTTTTCCTGCTCTATTTATATTTTTTTCTGCGATGTTGTTGTTCAGGTGCTCAAAAAATGAAAACAACAATTTTCAAAAATCTATATCTCTATTGAAAATGGTTGAATTTACAAAAACCAAATTGATTTTGAATAAGCGATACTTCGGACATTAAAGATGATTTTTTATGGAATTTTTCCTGCTGTATTTTTATTTTTTCTGAGATGTTTTTGTTCAGGTGCTCAAAAAATTTAAACTAAAATTTTCAAAAATCCATATCTCTATTAAAAATGGTTCAATTTACAAAAACGAAACAAATTTTGAATAAGCGTTACTTCGGCCATTGAGGATAATTTTTTTATGGAATTTTTCAAGCTCTTTTTATATTTTTTTCTGCGATGTTTTCGTTATTGCTCAAAAAATTTAAACGAAAATTTTCAAAAATACATATCTCTATTGAAAATGGTTTAATTTACAAAAACCAAATTGATTTTGAATAAGCGAAACTTCGGCCATTGAGGATGATTTTTTATGGTATTTTTCTTGCTCCTTTTATATTTTTTTCGGCGATGTTTTTGTTCAGGTGCTCAAAAAATGAAAACAACAATTTTCAAAAATCCATATCTTTGTTGAAAATGGTTGAATTTACAAAAACCAAATTGATTTTGAATAAGCGATACTTCGGCCATTGGGGATGATTTTCATGGAATTTTTCCTGCACTTTTTATATTTTTTCTGCGATGTTTTCGTTAAAATGCTCAAAAAATATAAACGAAAATTTTCAAAAATCTATATCTCTATTGAAAATTGTTGAATTTACAAAAACCAAATTGATTTTGAAAAAGCGATACTTCGGCCATTGAGGATGATTTTTATGGAATTTTTCTTGCTCTTTTTATATTTTTTTCTGCGATGTTTTTGTTAAAGTGCTCAAAAAATTTAAACGAACATTTTCAAAAATCCATGTCTCTATTGAAAATGGTTTAATTTACAAAAACCGAACCGAACGAATTTTGAATAAGCGATACTTCGGACATTGAGGATAATTTTTTATAGAATTTTGCCTGCATGTTTTATATTTTCTTCTGCGATGTTTTTGTTCATGTGCTCAAAAAATGAAAACGAAAATTTTCAAAAATCCAAAAATCCATATCTTTATTGAAAATGGTTGAATTTACAAAAACCTAATTGGTTTTGATCTCTTTATAAATTTTTTCTGCGATGTTTTTACACGAGTGCTCAAAAAATTAAAACAAAAATTCTCAAAAATCCATATCTCTATTGAAAATTGTTGAATTTACAAAAACCAAATTGATTTTGAATAAGCGATACTTTGGTCATTGAGGATGATTTTTTATAGAATTTTTCCTGCTCTTTTTATATTTTTTTCTGCGATGTTTTTGTTCAGGTGCTCAAAAAATTAAAATTAAAATTTTCAAAAATCCATATCTCTATTGAAAATGGCTGAATTTACAAAAACCAAATTGATTTTGAATAAGCGATACTTCGTCAATTGAGGATGATTTTTTATGGAATTTTTCCTGCTCTTTTTATATTTTTTCTGCGATGTTTTCGTTAAAGTGCTCAAAAAATTTAAACAATAATTTTCAAAAATCCACATCTCTATTGAAAATGATTGAATTTCCAAAAACTAAATTTATTTTGAATTTGTGATACTTCGGCTATTGTGGATGATTTTTTATGGAATTTTTCCTGCTCTTTTTATATTTTCATCTGCGATGTTTTCGTTAAACTGCTCAAAAAATTTAAACGAAATTTTTCAAAAATCCATATCTTTATTAAAAATGGTTGAATTTACAAAAACCAAACGAATTTTAAATAAGCGATACTTCGGACATTGAGGATGATTTTTTATGGAATTTTTCCTGCTCTTTTTATATTTTTTTCTGCGATGTTTTAGTTCAGGTGCTCAAAAAATGAAAACGAAAATTTTCAAAAATCCGTATCTTTATTGAAAATAGTTGAATTTACAAAAACCAAATTGATTTTAAATAAGCGATACTTCCACCGTTAAGGATGATTTTTTATAGAATTTTTCTTGCTCATTTTATATTTTTTTCTGCGATGTTTTCGTTGGAGTGCTCAAAAAATTTAAACGAAAATTTTCAAAAATCCATATCTCCATTGAAAATGGTTGCATTTACAAATACCAAATTGATTTGGAAAAGCGATACTTCGGACATTGAGGATGATTTTTATGGAATTTTTCCTGCTCTTTTTATATTTTTTTCTGCGATGTTTTTGTTCATGTGCTCAAAAAATGAAAACGAAAATTTTCAAAAATCCAAACCTTCATTGAAAATGGTTGAATTTACAAAAACCAAAATGATTTTGAATAAGCGATACTTCGGCCATTGAGAATGATTTTTTATGGAATTTTTCCTGCTCTTTTTATATTTTTTTCTGCGATGTTTTTGTTCAGGTGCTCAAAAAATTAAAACAACAATTTTCAAAAATCCATATCTCTATTGAAAATAGTTGAATTTACAAAAACCAAATTGATTTTGAAAAAGCGATACTTCGGCCATTGAGGATGATTTTTATGGAATTTTTCTTGCTCTTTTTATATTTTTTTCTGCGATGTTTTTGTTAAAGTGCTCAAAAAATTTAAACGAACATTTTCAAAAATCCATGTCTCTATTGAAAATGGTTTAATTTACAAAAACCGAACCGAACGAATTTTGAATAAGCGATACTTCGGACATTGAGGATAATTTTTTATAGAATTTTGCCTGCATGTTTTATATTTTCTTCTGCGATGTTTTTGTTCATGTGCTCAAAAAATGAAAACGAAAATTTTCAAAAATCCAAAAATCCATATCTTTATTGAAAATGGTTGAATTTACAAAAACCTAATTGGTTTTGATCTCTTTATAAATTTTTTCTGCGATGTTTTTACACGAGTGCTCAAAAAATTAAAACAAAAATTCTCAAAAATCCATATCTCTATTGAAAATTGTTGAATTTACAAAAACCAAATTGATTTTGAATAAGCGATACTTTGGTCATTGAGGATGATTTTTTATAGAATTTTTCCTGCTCTTTTTATATTTTTTTCTGCGATGTTTTTGTTCATGTGCTCAAAAAATGAAAACGAAAATTTTCAAAAATCCAAACCTTCATTGAAAATGGTTGAATTTACAAAAACCAAAATGATTTTGAATAAGCGATACTTCGGCCATTGAGAATGATTTTTTATGGAATTTTTCCTGCTCTTTTTATATTTTTTTCTGCGATGTTTTTGTTCAGGTGCTCAAAAAATTAAAACAACAATTTTCAAGAATTCATATCTCTATTGAAAATTGTTGCATCTACAAAAACCAAATTGATTTTGAATAAGCGATACTTCGTCAATTGAGGATGATTTTTTATGGAATTTTTCCTGCTCTTTTTATATTTTTTCTGCGATGTTTTCGTTAAAGTGCTCAAAAAATTTAAACAATAATTTTCAAAAATCCACATCTCTATTGAAAATGATTGAATTTCCAAAAACTAAATTTATTTTGAATTTGTGATACTTCGGCTATTGTGGATGATTTTTTATGGAATTTTTCCTGCTCTTTTTATATTTTCATCTGCGATGTTTTCGTTAAACTGCTCAAAAAATTTAAACGAAATTTTTCAAAAATCCATATCTTTATTAAAAATGGTTGAATTTACAAAAACCAAACGAATTTTAAATAAGCGATACTTCGGACATTGAGGATGATTTTTTATGGAATTTTTCCTGCTCTTTTTATATTTTTTTCTGCGATGTTTTTGTTCAGGTGCTCAAAAAATGAAAACGAAAATTTTCAAAAATCCGTATCTTTATTGAAAATAGTTGAATTTACAAAAACCAAATTGATTTTGAATAAGCGATACTTTGGTCATTGAGGATGATTTTTTATAGAATTTTTCCTGCTCTCTTTATATTTTTTTCTGCGATGTTTTCGTTAAAGTGCTCAAAAAATGAAAACAAAAATTTTCAAAAATCCATATCTCTATTGAAAATGGTTGAATTTATAAAAACCAAATTTATTTTGAATAAGCGATACTTCGGCCAGTGAGGATGGAACTTTTCCTGCGTTTTTTTATATTTTTTTCTGCGATGTTTTTGTTCAGGTGCTAAGCAAAAATTTCGTTGCTGTTTCGGTCAAATTTTCTTCCATTGCCCCGCCGCCGAACATCCACGAGCTGCCACTGGCGGAAATGTATTTTCATCAATATAAAAAAAAAGACAAGTGTATTTAAATCAACGACAATATTTTTGAACATCTAGAACAGTAGTGTGCAAATCGTGGGAGGGATTGCTAGAAAATATTTGACAATAAAAAATGTAAGGCTTTTTTTTTTTTTGTAAAATAGTAAAATGAACAGGGCAGAAAGACCTAAGGTCGATAGCCCAGACAGAGACATACTAACAAACTTGTATATAAATAAAACGTTACTGTGTATACTATATATGTAAGTGTCTGAATAAAGATGTTGATGTATGTAGTAAAATGAAATTATATTGTTGAGACTGGGACTTATGTTAGAATTTTGCTGTTTTTTTTCCATTAATTTCTGAAAAAAATAGTGACCTGGCCATTATGTAACTTTCTCCGAATAGATGTTGGTATATATTTTTCATATTTATCGAATATTTTCAAAAAGCAACAAAACACTTCTTGTTCATAAGTTGTTCTTTTAAGCATGCTCAGAAATTTATGTACATTTCATGTATAATAATTTCATATTTATAAACCAAAAATATCGAAATTATTCAGTTTCTTTTTTTTTTTTCTCTCTCTCTCTCTCTCGAAAATCAAGTAGTTTATTGGAAATATTTTCTGACAAAATATTCTTCTTTAAGATTCGATCACCAAAAGCTTTTTGGTTCTTCGAATTGAATAAAGCTTATATTCAAATATTCATTTGAAAATATTTGGTAGTTTTTGAAATACACACACAAACTTTTCAAAAATGGTCCAAACGGAAAGTATCACGACTACAATACTTTCTCGAGAAGAAAGTAAGCTAAAACATCTAGTTATATCGCAAAATCTAAAATGTTAGCCCCCAACACTCTAAATTGGCTGCAAAAATCGATTTAAAAAAAATACGAATTTAATCGAAGTTAATCAAGTCAAATAAATTATTTCTTACATGATCTTTGAAATAAATAATAAATATAGAATTTCTGGGAAGATTATGCTATAAAAAAAATATATTCATTTGTAAGTACAAACATCTTGCAAACGTTATTATTGAGCTGGAAGATATTTCGCTCAGAAGAGGTCACCAGGGAAGGATCTCAGGACAATCAACCCACAATAAATAAATGATTTTAAAGAGGTCATAGCGTGGACGACGGTTGGCGCTGTGCAGCGATCCTGCAACTCTGGATTTGCAAGTCGCCGAGGAGAGTATGTGACGTAACAGCTGCCCTTAACCGCCTGCGGAGAATCGTCTCGAATTACAATCGACCCTTGTTTGCATTCTGCGAGTACCGCCCGTTCGCAAGAAGTGTCTCGTTATTTTCGGAGTCGCCCAGACACATCCGGAATCCCCAATTATATGTCTAACCGCCATTACTTAGTGCAATTACGACTTGTTGCGCATTTCTTTAAGGACAATTAGTCGACGACGGGCGCTTTCAGTTTTCTCTCAGTTTACTTTGTGATTCAAATCGTCTGAATTAATGATCGTAACTTCGCAGGGGATCACTAATAATTCTCAAGTGAGCGCGCAAATCTGTCTTACTCTGTTAAGGAATTCATTTGTTTATTTCAACAGAATCGAATAATTGATTAAAAGGGATTTTATGGAGTTAGAGTTTGCAGCTTCATTACGATTTAAACTTATGTTCGCTGGAATCTGGTACATTAGAATCGACAGTGAAATGCATTTCAACATTTCAACATTTCGCAGGGATATTGGATAAATATAGTGGACGGACCATTGTAAAGTGGTGCTGGAATAATAATGTGGATTTATACTTTACTACACACAGAATCCCCGATTTCGTTCCATAAATCAGAATTGCAGGAAATTCCGCATGACAACACAAAATCGGTCTACTCTTCATGGCTTCTACGTAAATGCATGCCTTGTGCCTTGATTGCCTAATGCTGTATAAACATAGGTGCTGCCTGCGATATTAATGCGCTCGCAGGTTATGTATTTAGCGCTTCCCCAGCGTTACATTACAATATTAGATCTATACAAAATTTAAATTCAAATTAATGCATAGAATTTAGAACATACACACACTTGATTAAATAGATTAATTAAAAAAAAACACTGGTTACAGTCATATTTATAAATATTGTATTGTTAACTGTTATACAGGGTTGGGCAAATGTGTCGGAACACCTGCCTTCTGTCTAACCATCTGTTTTCTTCTTATTAATGATTACTTATTACTTTTGAAAGAAATGTGTGTGGCTTTATTTATATTTGTTATGTAGGAAGCTTCTACTTCATTATACATGCTTTTATATAGAATAAAACACTTTTTACTTTCTTTGTATAACACTTTGAGTTATTTGTTTGACTGCAGTTTCGGCAACTCAGCTTGCCATTATCAAAACTAAAGTTTTATTTATTCTATTCAATGATGTACTTTGATTTTTAACAGCTATTTTTTACCAGAATTTTTCTAAGGTGGGTGGGCTCTATTCTATAATATAACTAGTTGAAAATAAGTAAGTGACGTTACACTAGCAAAACAAACACGTATAGATTTATCTTTTTATTTACTTACACGTGCACGTAAAACCCTTGCATCGGGTACATACCGATTAGATTTTGAGATGTGGACCACCCACCACCATCGAATTAAATACATTTCAACTGCAACCATCGCTTTTAGTGATTTTTATTAATCTACATTAAGCAATGAACAATGAAATTTCGTTTAGAAAAGTTTAGCTAATAAAGTCAAATTAACATGAAGGGCGGTGGGAGGTTCTTATCCCGTCCTTCAATCAGTTTATAAAATAAACTTTTGCAAATTGTACAATTTTTAGTAAATTCAACCATTTTCAATAGAGATATGGATTTTTGAAAATTTTTGTTTTCATTTTTTGAGCACTTGTGTAAAAACATCGCAGAGAAAAATATAAAAAGGGCAGGAAAAATTCCATAAAAAATCATCCTCTATGGCCGAGGTATCGCTTTTTCAAAATCAATTTGGTTTTTATAAATTAAAGCATTTTCAATAGAGAAATAGATTTTTGAAAATTTTAATTTTAATTTTTTGAGCAACTGAACAAAAACATAAAAACGCAAGAAAAATTCCATAAAAAATCATCCTCAATGGCCGAAGTACCCCTTTTTCAAAATCTTTCTAAATTTACTTAATAATGATTATACTTTACAATTTGGTAAAAAATATCAAAACATTTCATCACGAAATTTGAAGATAATCACATGAGAGCAGAATATATTGTCATTTTGAATATTCTAATTTTTCAAATGAATAAAAAATATAAAAACAATTAGCACATACTTGAAACTTTCTAAATTTACTTAATAATTATTATGCTTTACAATTTGGTAAAAACATCAAAACATTTCATGACGAAGTTTGGAGATAATCACACGAGAGCAGAATATATTGTCATTTTGAAAATTCTAATTTTTCAAGTGAATAAAAAATATGAAAACAATTGGTACATACTTGAAACTTTCTAAATTTACTTAATAATTATTATACTTTACAATTTGGTGAAAATATCAAAATATTTCATCGCGAAATTTGGAGATAATCACATGAGAGCAGAATATATTGTCATTCTGAAAATTCTAATTTTTCAAGTGAATAAAAAATATAAAAACAATTGTCACTTTCTAAATTTACTTAATAATTATTATACTTTACAATTTGGTAAAAATATCAAAACATTTCATCACGAAATTTGGAGATAATCACATGAGAGCAGAATATATTGTCATTTTGAAAATTCTAATTTTTGAAGTGAATAAAAAATATAAAAACAATTGGCACAAACTTGAAACTTTCTAAATTTACTTAATAATTATTATACTTTACAATTTGGTAAAAATATCAAAACATTTCATCACGAAATTTGGAGATAATCACACGAGAGCAGAATATATTGTCATTTTGAAAATTCTAATTTTTGAAGTGAATAAAAAATATAAAAACAATTGGCACGTACTTGAAACTTTCTACATTTACTTAATAATTATTATACTTTACAATTTGGTAAAAATATTAAAACATTTCATCACGAAATTTGGAGATAATCACATGAGAGCAGAATATATTGTCATTCTGAACATTCTAATTTTTCAAGTGAATAAAAAATATAAAAACAATTGTCATTTTCTAAATTTACTTAATAATTATTATACTTTACAATTTGGTAAAAATATCAAAACATTTCATCATGAAATTTGGAGATAATCACATGAGAGCAGAATATATTGTCATTTTGAAAATTCTAATTTTTGAAGTGAATAAAAAATATAAAAACAATTGGCACAAACTTGAAACTTTCTAAATTTACTTAATAATTATTATACTTTACAATTTGGTAAAAATATCTAAATATTTCATCACGAAATTTGGAAATAATCACATGAGAGCAGAATATATTGTCATTTTGAAAATTCTAATTTTTCAAGTGAATAAAAAATATGAAAACAATTGGTACATACTTGAAACTTTCTAAATTTACTTAATAATTATTATACTTTACAATTTGGTGAAAATATCAAAATATTTCATCGCGAAATTTGGAGATAATCACATGAGAGCAGAATATATTGTCATTCTGAAAATTCTAATTTTTCAAGTGAATAAAAAATATAAAAACAATTGTCACTTTCTAAATTTACTTAATAATTATTATACTTTACAATTTGGTAAAAATATCAAAACATTTCATCACGAAATTTGGAGATAATCACATGAGAGCAGAATATATTGTCATTTTGAATATTCTAATTTTTCAAATGAATAAAAAATATAAAAACAATTAGCACATACTTGAAACTTTCTAAATTTACTTAATAATTATTATGCTTTACAATTTGGTAAAAACATCAAAACATTTCATGACGAAGTTTGGAGATAATCACACGAGAGCAGAATATATTGTCATTTTGAAAATTCTAATTTTTCAAGTGAATAAAAAATATAAAAACAATTGTCTCATACTTGAAACTTTCTGAATTTACTTAATAATTATTAGCTTTTACAATTTGTTAAAAATATAAAAAAAATTCATCACGAAATTTGGAGATAATCACACGAGAGCAGAATATATTGTCATTTTGAAAATTCTAATTTTTGAAGTGAATAAAAAATATAAAAACAATTGGCACATACTTGAAACTTTCTAAATTTGCTTCATAATTAATATACTTTACAATTTGGTAAAAATATCAAAACATTTCATCACGAAATTTGGAGATAATCACACGAGAGCAGAATATATTGTCATTTTGAAAATTCTAATTTTTGAAGTGAATAAAAAATATAAAAACAATTGGCACGTACTTGAAACTTTCTACATTTACTTAATAATTATTATACTTTACAATTTGGTAAAAATATTAAAACATTTCATCACGAAATTTGGAGATAATCACATGAGAGCAGAATATATTGTCATTCTGAACATTCTAATTTTTCAAGTGAATAAAAAATATAAAAACAATTGTCATTTTCTAAATTTACTTAATAATTATTATACTTTACAATTTGGTAAAAATATCAAAACATTTCATCATGAAATTTGGAGATAATCACATGAGAGCAGAATATATTGTCATTTTGAAAATTCTAATTTTTGAAGTGAATAAAAAATATAAAAACAATTGGCACAAACTTGAAACTTTCTAAATTTACTTAATAATTATTATACTTTACAATTTGGTAAAAATATCTAAATATTTCATCACGAAATTTGGAAATAATCACATGAGAGCAGAATATATTGTCATTTTGAAAATTCTAATTTTTCAAGTGAATAAAAAATATGAAAACAATTGGTACATACTTGAAACTTTCTAAATTTACTTAATAATTATTATACTTTACAATTTGGTGAAAATATCAAAATATTTCATCGCGAAATTTGGAGATAATCACATGAGAGCAGAATATATTGTCATTCTGAAAATTCTAATTTTTCAAGTGAATAAAAAATATAAAAACAATTGTCACTTTCTAAATTTACTTAATAATTATTATACTTTACAATTTGGTAAAAATATCAAAACATTTCATCACGAAATTTGGAGATAATCACATGAGAGCAGAATATATTGTCATTTTGAAAATTATTATTTTTCAAGTGAATAAAAAATATAAAAACGATTGGCACATACTTGACACTTTCTAAATTTACTTAATAATTATTATACTTTACAATTTGGTAAAAATATCAAAACATTTCATCACGAAATTTGGAGATAATCACATGAGAGCAGAATATATTGTCATTCTGAAAATTCTAATTTTTCAAGTGAATAAAAAATATAAAAAGAATTGTCATTTTCTAAATTTACTTAATAATTATTATACTTTACAATTTGGTAAAAATATCAAAACATTTCATCATGAAATTTGGAGATAATCACATGAGAGCAGAATATATTGTCATTTTGAAAATTCTAATTTCTCAAGTGAATAAAAAATATAAAAACAATTGGCACAAACTTGAAACTTTCTAAATTTACTTAATAATTATTATACTTTACAATTTGGTAAAAATATCTAAATATTTCATCACGAAATTTGGAGATAATCACATGAGAGCAGAATATATTGTCATTTTGAAAATTATTATTTTTCAAGTGAATAAAAAATATAAAAACGATTGGCACATACTTGACACTTTCTAAATTTACTTAATAATTATTATACTTTACAAATTGGTGAAAATATCAAAATATTTCATCGCGAAATTTGGAGATAATCACATGAGAGCAGAATATATTGTCATTCTGAAAATTCTAATTTTTCAAGTGAATAAAAAATATAAAAACAATTGTCACGTACTTAAAACTTTCTAAATTTACTTAATAATTATTAAACTTTACAATTTAGTAAAAACATCAAAACTATTCATCACGAAATTTAGAGATAATCACACGAGAGCAGAATATATTGTCATTTTGAAAATTCTAATTTTTCAAGTGAATAAAAAATATAAAAACAATTGGCACATACTTGAAACTTTCTAAATTTACTTAATAGTTATTATACTTTACAATTTGGTAAAAATATCTAAACATTTCATCACGAAATTTAGAGATAATCACATGAGAGCAGAATATATTGTCTTTCTGAAAATTCTAATTTTTCAAGTGAATAAAAAATATAAAAACAATCGACACATACTTGAAACTTTCTAAGTCATCATTCAATTCTTTAATATGGCTTTTGTAATACATGTTTTATCCCTCCTCTACTACTAGCCGTTTTCTCAAAATAAAAAGCCGGGTGATCTGAGTATATTCCAAAAAAAAACTTTTTTACAAAAAAATATATAACATTTAATACAATCATATTATACAAAGAGAAATATTAAAAAAATATACATCAAAACAAAGAAACTCGCTTCGTTTCATATAACATAAGAATGGAGCACCTGATTGAGGCACGAGAAATAACTTTTTTTTTCTCTCGAAGTTTATCCATGCTGACGTATAAATAAATATGATGTAAGCAGGCCGGAGTACAAATAATAAAATTCTGGGGGTCCGCGCCCAACTTTCCTCTGTTTGTGTTTGTTGTTGTAAAGGGACAACGGAACTTTGAGCCTCCGCCGCGCCGTCGGAATGAATAAAACGCCGCCGGAATAAGGGCAGTATAAACAAAGATCTGATAGTATAAATACGTTTAAGGCGACGATAAAAGGAAACGGAGGTACCTTCGTCCCTTAATTTTTAATTCTTGGCCCTATCCAAGACGGATCCTATTAAATTATTTGCGCCCGGATTGTGCTATCATAGGATTACAACCTGGAGTGATGAATAACGCAAGGGATTGTCTCTTGTGCCATGTTGTATACAGAATTTTAATTACAAAATGAAAGATCAAGATAATTCAAACACGAAACTTAAAATAATTGAGTAATTTTTATATTGAACTAATTCTCAGATTGTAGCAATCATATATTATTCGGACAGAATGTAATATATTTTTTGCACGATCGTGCCTTTTTTTGATTTACCGATATTGTTTACAAACATCGGAAGTTCACTATCCCACACTGTTATGTTTTTACCATGACAACGACAAATACTAGGGATGGGCGATATTTCACGTACCTGTGATTTTTCACTGATATTGAAAAATCACAGGTCATTACTGTTACTAATAGGCGAATTTCACTGCTACTTAAAATAACTGCTACCTAAAATCACTGCTACTTAAAAATTACTGTTACTTAAAATCACTGCTACTTAAATACACTGCTACTTAATATCACTGTTACTTAAAGTCACTGCTACTTAAAATCACTGTTACTTAAAATCACTACTACTTGAAATCCCCGCTACTTAAAATCACTGCTTTTTACACTTGAACTGCTACATAAAGAACGATTGCTACTTTGAGAAAAAAATTTATAATTTTTTTTTTAATTTTTGGTTTATAATTATGAAACAATAATAGTTACAGCAAATTTATGTCAATAATAATTGTAGAGAATGCCAAAATGAACAACTTCTAAAGAATATGTTTTTTTTCGAAATCTCGTTAGTTTTTGAGCAAACCGAGTTTTTGAATTTGAAGTATAATTTTCCCATCTTTCATAATTTTGACGTTTTAAACGTCAGTTTCATCCGAGTTTACACAACGCTCGATGTACATTTAAAATATGATTTCAATAAACCATGAAAACGTAGATATAAATGGCTATGATACCATCAAGTCGGAGAAAGTAACATGATGGCCACATCACCATTTTTCTCTCTACATAATAGTCTGTCTGTGCGCGCTGTATCTCAAAAACAAATACAGAAATGAAACCATGAAATTTTGAACGTAAGTGTTATTTGAGAATTTAAAGAACTAAAAAGCTTAAAATGTTAAAATTTCGTAATTCCGAATATTTACCTTAACAGGTTTTTGTTATTTTGGCCTTTTTGGTACTGCAGGACAATGTTTTCAGAACTTTTTTAAGGGCATTTTTAAAAGACCTTTCTTCGACGATTCTTTTTTCAGGACTTAAAAAAAAATTCAAGGCTTATTTTTAGGACATTTTCTTTCAGGGCCTTTATTTTCAGGATTTCATTTCAAAAACGGGATTTTTTTCGGGACCTTTCGTTGAGGACTTCTGTTCGGGATTTTTTTAGAAAAAAATTTTCAGAATTTTCTTCTTGACATTTTTTACAATTTTTTTTATCATGACCTTTTTTGGACCTTTCTAAGGACTTTTTTTGAACACTATTTTCAAAACTTTTTATTTGAGGAATTTTATTTTAAGCCATTTTGCAGGAAATTTTTTTAAGACTCTTTGGAATCTCCTTTTTAGGACAATTTCTTCAGATCTTTTCAAGGACTTTTTACAAGGTTTTTTTTTACAGAAATTGTTTTGTTTATTTTTCATACACGTTATTTTCAGGGCAAGACTGTTTTTACAGGACAATTTTTTTTTGATATTTCGGGATTTTTTTCGGAATTTTCTTCATGACATGAATTTTTACTTTTCATGACCATTTTAAGTAATGTGTTTAACTTTTTTTTTTCAAACTTTTTTATTTCTGGAATTTTGTTAAGGACTTATTTTAGGCCTTTTTTGTTTATTTTTTAAACATGTTATTTTCAGGTCAATTTTTCATATTTCGGGATTTTTTCAGAATTTTCTTCATGACATTTTTTTAAAATTCTCCTTTTCATGACCTGTTTAAGGACTTTTTCAGATATTCTTTTTGTCAAGACTATTTTCAAAACTTTTTATTTCAGGAATTTAAGAACTTATTTTAAGCCATTTTGCAGGAAATTTTTTTAAGACACTTTGAGATTTCTTACTGTTTTAACATATTTTGAAAAATATATATACATATATACGTCTACAATCCATGTGTGCATTTTTAATAATTTTCGGTCTTCATGTCGTTCAAACCCAATTCCTCGTTTTGCTCAAAGGGCCGCTCTTTTTCAGGATAATTTCTTCAGAACTTTTTAACGACCATTTTAAAGACTTTTTACAATGCTTTTTTTCAGAAATTTTTTTGTTTATTCTTTAAACATGTTATTTTCAAGGCAATTTTTCAAGGACATTTTTTTATGATATTTCATCAGGACTCTTTTTCTGAACTTTCTTCAGGACTTATTTTAGCTTTCTTTCAGGATTTGTTGGGGCTTTTTCGGGACATTTATTTCTGGTATTTTGTATGGAGACTATTTTTCAGGACTTTTCTTCGCGGCTTTTATCACGACAGGGACTTTTGCAAGAATTTCTTAAAAACCTCTTGTTCAGGACTTCTTTTCAGGATTCTTTTCTGAATTTTCTTAATTACATTTTTCGTGATTTTTTTTTTCAAGTTCTTTACAGGACTTTTTCAGCACTATATTTCAGGACATTTTTATAGAATTAATTTTCAGGACTTCTTGTTCCGGTCTCTTTTTCGTGGCTTAATTTTTCAGGACTCTTCTTGCAGTACTTTTTTCTGGACTTTTTTTCACAACTTTTTAACAGGACTCTTTTTTCAAGACTTTATTCTCAAAACTGTTTCTCCAGGACTTCTTTTCAGGACCTTTTTTGACAGAACTCTTTTTTCAGGACTTTTTATCAGGACTTTTTTATCGGAACTTTTTTCAAGACTTGACTTTTCGTGTTCAGGACTTTTATTTGGGTTTTCAGGACTTTTTAATTAGGATTATTTTTAGAAATCTTCTTCAGGACTTTTTTGTTCAGGGCTTTTATAAGGTTTGTATTGTATTAGTAGTACTACAATTAATTTCTGCGAAAACTCACGACATTAATTTAAAAAAAAAACATATAATTAATAACAGTAAGCATAGTAGCTTTGTGCTTTTTTACAAACGTAATTAATATCAATCCGTATTGTGCTTAATAACCCCTCCGCTATTACTCCTCATTAAATCGTAAGATAATCTCGCCTTTAGAAACAACACTGCCCGACGAGAGAGAGAGAGAGGGAGAGAGAGAGAGAGAGAGAGATCGGACCGTAATAATCAGTACAGCTCCGTCATAAAGTGAATGCTGTAATAGGAAAATGCCAGCACAAGTTTCGCAACAGGACAGTGATGCAGAAGTTCCAGATATCGAATAACTTTACAATTTAGAGAGGTATGCCCCCGGAATATCATTTTCAATATTACGTTCTCTAGTCTAAACTAAAATTACGCAACTTTCCATTTTCATGTAACGCGCCGAACAGAGAAAAAGAAGGGACGTAATTTAAGGAAATTGTTATTTCTCAACTAGTTGGAAACTTGAGTTTATAAAAAACATTGATGATGGACTCAACTAAAGTAAACTGTAATGGGTAAACATCGGTTGGGTAACAGCTTTAGTTCAGATATTTTAACTAATAGTTTCTCTTGCGGGGCAATAGTAAGACGAAAAGACTAAAAATGCTATCGCAGAAAAATAGTAATTTTTTACAGTGAGGCCATACTTTACATCAACTAAAATATCTCGCGGAAGGGTCTAGCTCATGCTACCTGTGATTGCTACTTTCTAACTGTGACTGTGATAACGGATAGTTATGGATTTTTGAAAATTTTCGTTTTAATTTTTTGAGCACTTGGCCAAAAACAACGCTGAAAAAAATATAAAACGTTCAGGCGAAATTCCATAAAATATTATCCTCAATGGCCGAAGTATCGCTTATTCTAAATCATCTTGGTTTTTGTAAATTCAACAGTTTTCAATGGAGATATGAATTTTTGAAGATTTTCGTTTCAATTTTTTGAGCACTTGAATGAAAACATCGCAGAAAAAAAATTATAAAACGCGTAGAGAAAATTCCTTTAAACAACATACTTAATGGTCGAAGTATCGCTTAGTCAAAATAAATTTGTTTTTCGTAAATTTAACAATTTTTAATGGATATATGAATTTTTGAAAATTTTAGTTATATTTTTTGAGCACTTTAATGAAAACATCGCAGAAAAAATATAAAACGCGCAAACAAAATTCCTTAAAACAATATCCTGAATAGTCGAAGTATCGCTTATTCAAAATAAATTTGGTTTTCGCAAATTTAACAATTTTTGATGGAGATATGAATTTTTGAAATTTTTAATTTTATTTTTTGAGCACTTGAATGAAAACATTGCAGAAAAAATATAAAACGCGCTAAAAAAATTCCATAAAAAATTATCCTCAATGGCCGAAGTACAGCTAATTCAAAATCAATTTGTTTTTTGTAAATTCAGCAATTTTCTATAGAGATATGGATTTTTTAAAGATTTTCGTTTTAATTTTTTGAGCACATGAATGAAAACATTTCGGAAAAAAATATAAAACGCGTACAGAAATTTCCTTAAAACAATATCCTCAATGGTCGAAGTATCGCTTATTAAAAATAAATTTGGTTTTCGTAAATTTAACAATTTTCAATAGAGATGTGGATTTTTGAAGATTTTCGTTTTTATTTTTTGAGCACTTGAATGAAAACATCGCAGAAAAAATATAAAACGGGCTAACAAAATTCCATAAAAAATCGTCCCCGATGGCCGACGTAAAGCTAATTCAAAATCAATTTGAGTTTTCTAAATTCAACAATTTTCAATTGAGATATGAATTTTTGAAGATTGTCCTTTTAATTTCTTGAGCACTTGAATGAAAACATCGCAGAAAAAAATATAAAACGCGTAGAGAAAATTCCTTAAAACAATATCCTCAATGGTCGAAGTATTGTTTATTCAAAATAAATTTGGTTTTCGTAAATTTAACAATTTTTAATGGAGATATAAATTTTTGAAAATTTTAGTTTTATTTTTTGAGCACTTGAATGAAAACATCACAGAAAAAAATATAAAACGCGCAAACAAAATTTCATAAAAAATCATCCTCAATCGCCAAAGTATAGCTAAGTCAAAATCAATTTTGTTTTCATAAATTTAACAATTTTTAACGGAGATATGAATTTCTGAAAATTTTAGTTTTATTTTTTGAGCACTTGAATGAAAACATCGCAGAAAAAAATATAAAACGCGTACAGAAATTACCTTAAAACAATATCCTCAATGGTTGAAGTATCGCTTATTTAAAATAAATTTGGTTTTTGAATATTTAACAATTTTTAATGGATATATGAATTTTTGAAAATTTATTTTTATTTTTTGAGCTTTTGAATGAAAACATCGCTGAAAAACGCGCTAACAAAATTTAATAAAAAATCATCCTCAACGGCCAAAGTATAGCTAATTCAAAATCAATTTGATTTTTGTAAATTCAACAATTTTCAATTGAGATATGGATTTTTGAAGATTTTCATTTAATTTCTTGAGCACTTGAATACAAACATCTCAAAAAAATATAAAACGCGCTAACAAAATTCCATAAAAAATCATCCTCAACGGCCAAAGTATAGCTAATTAAAAATCAATTTGGTTTTCGTAAATTTAACAATTTTCAATAGAGATGTGGATTTTTAAAGATTTTCGTTTTAATTTCTTGAGCACTTGAATGAAAACATCGCAGAAAAAATAAAAACGAGCAGACAAAATTCCATAAAAACTCATCCTCAATGGCTGAAGTATAGCTAATTCAAAATCAATTAGGTTTTTGTATATTCAACAATTTTCAATGCAGATATGGATTTTTTAAGATTTTCGTTTTAATTTCTTGAGCACTTGAATGAAAACATCGCAGAAAAAAATATAAAACGCTTATAGAAATTTTCTTAAAACAATATCCTCAATGGTCGAAGTATCGCTTATTTAAAATAAATTTGGTTTTCGTAAATTTAACAATTTTTAATGGAGATATAGATTTTTGAAAATTTTATTTTTATTTTTTGAGCACTTGAATGAAAACATCACAGAAAAAAATATAAAACGCCCAAACAAAATTCCATAAAAAATCATCCTCAATGGCCGAAGTATAGCTAATTCAAAATCAATTTGGTTTTTTCAAGTTCAACAATTTTCAATAGAGATATGGATTTTTGAAGATTTTTGCTTGAATTTTTTGAGCACCAGAGATTTTCACAGTTTGGTACATTGTTTTCTGTTTTCAGTTCATGAAGTTTGCAATTTCAAAATTGGTTTCGTGGTATTATTTTAAAATATGTGTTTCGCACTGAATCTTAAATTAAAATAAATTTTGAGTCATTTTGGGTTTATTAAGTCGTTGGACTTATTACTTTTGATCACAGCGAGTTTGTGGTTCAATTGTGGTTTTATAAAATCTCAATTAATTAATAAATAATTGTTAGTACATAAGCTATAATTTATTTTTTATGAAATATTTATTCAAAATTTAAATACAACACCCTGCAAAAATGGGAGAATAAAGTAATGAATATTAAAAAAAACATTTATAAATGCCACCTTGTACTCTCTTCTTACAATTATGTTTTAAGTAACAGTCACAGTTTAAGTAGCAATCACAGTTTGTCGCAGTTTAAATAGCAGTGATTTTGAGTAGCAGTGATTTAAAGTAGCAGTGATTTTAAGTAACTGTTATTTTAAGTAGCAGTGAAATTCGCCTATTAGTAACAGTAGCGACCTGTGATTTTTCAATATCAGTGAAAAATCACAGATACGTGAAATATCGCTCATCCCTAGTAATTGCATCCGGTAAAATTAATTTGGTTCAATGGATTTTATTACTAAAGAATCAATATTGTTTATGCTGGAGGCTTCTACTTCGTTATACATTTTAAATATTATAATAAAACACTTTTAACTTTGTTTTGTATAACTTATATATTTATTTTTGTGACTTAAGTTTCGGTAATACAATTACCATTTTCAAACAAGAAGTTTTCTTGTTTGAAAATGGTAATTGTATTACCGAAACTTAAGTCACAAAAATAAATATACAAGTTATACAAAACAAAGTTAAAAGTGTTTTATTATAATACTAAAGAATCAATCTGTGTCTCTATAGTAAAACATTTTAGATTTTTAGCGTTTATTTAAATTTTATTTAATGTTGAATATGACCATTTTTTAACACTAAATTGCATATTATTAGAAATACTTACGAAAAATATAATTCTTTAGAAACCAACATTCATCCTTCATGTAAAACTGTGTAAAATATTATTACATAATTTTTATCAATTACGCCAAAATCAGTTACGAGCCGAGTACGGAAAACGCTTCATTTTTTGAACGGGTCGAACAACCATCGTCAAATTTAAGGGATTATAAGATTGTAAATTTTAAGCAAATAAAAAGGAAAAACGAAATACCAATACCTAAAACAAACATCAATCATTTTATTTAATCAAATAATATTAATTCCATTTATACGTAACACGCAGTGACGTTAGGAACAAAATGCAGCCCCTTAAAAATGTATCCCTTACATTCTCATATATTATCCACATCAAATACTTTTATATAAATGGCACCACCTACCCGAGTCGACTTTTTCTTCTTCCTGCAGTGAGTTATAAGTCCATTTTAGAAATTTCATATATAGAGAGGGAAACATCATTTACCAGTCGACCTGAATTCATCATACATCCACCGTCCATGCCGCCTCCGGCAATATTTAATCTTGGAGAAAATGATTGCGAGAATTTATCCCCCGGAAAAATTACCTCCGTGTCAATAACTTCATTCTGACATCTAATAAAACTTTCGAGGCCGTAATTTTAATTTAAAATTTAATTTTCCCGCAAAGAGGGGGCGCAGGGAGCGCGCCGTACATGTGCAACACGTTAAAACTTGTATAATTCCATATCTCGGATCGTGTCATGTTCCGTTATGCACTGCCCACATTTGCACTTTATTGCTTTTGTTTTCCCGACCTATAAAAACTCGGGAGGCGCGAAGTGCGAAGTTTTTAATTAAGAAGTAATTAACGCCGCTTCCACGTCGGCGTCGTCGGGCCGGGCTTCCTTCTAGCTCCGTCACCAATAAATATTAATAAGGCCTTCATCGTTAAAATGCACTGCCTACGATGGACTAATTATTTTCTTGATGAAAATCAGTGTAGAGTTTTCTTTAATTTTAATTCACGCAAGTTGGAGGACGTCCCTTGCATTAAAATTTATTAATGCAGAATACGGAATGTCTGTGTCATGGACAAGTTGAATTTGCAGCTCCGGTGTATATTAACCAAACTAATATATGATAAAGGGCTCCAACTTAAAAATTGATATATTGATATATTTGAATCCAGCATTGCGAAATTTAGAATTAAAGATCAATTAGATAATTTTACAGTTCCAATAATAGCGGCGTTCACACGTACGCGCAATCCCGCACGCTTGGACTGGCCCGTTCCAATCCTGCGCGAAAGAAGGTGCGTGTGAATGCACAGTCTAAAAACGCACACTTTTCCTCCCGCTGTTGGCGCGCGGTATTAGCGCCTTGAACATTTTTAGTCTGCTTTAATTCCCACGCGCTACTCCATTCTCGACTGATATAACACAATTTTGGCATTCGCATACTCATATTTGTCCTGTTAAAATTGTGTCCACTTTTGCTTAAAACGATTTGAATGCCTCGTTTCCGGCCGGTGTTCAAGAAGCGTACGTGTGGACGCTGTTATTGATTGAAGTCCTGCGTAACTATGAAATAAAACATGAATGCCGACTCTTGCTTCACACAAAATTATTTGCAAAATCAAAATCAATTCTAACAAGAGCACTACCTACACCTTTAAAACATTGCACAATCGCGTTCACATCGCCTGAACAAAATTGTATTTGTTGCTAAGATGTCAGTTCAACTATGTGATGCATAATTTTATTTATTCTACAATCAAGTAAGGGCGTTTTACTTTTTTTAAAACAATTTATTATTAATAATTATGAGGAGAGTGGAAGGACCTCGGCAATCAATTGTGCCTCGGGCCTCCAGTATTGTAAATACGGTCTTGTTTAATCAGTATATATTAAAAGACCAAATCTACTGAACGAGGATGGTAAGCACATAATTCCTTACGTTCAATCCATTTATTGGAAAATAAAATATTTAGTGTAGCGACTCGAATCGTTTGTGAGTTGGAGTTCCATTGTATATAAACCATATCTCTCTTATAAGTACTTAATGCTGTGCACGGTAATACATCGAATAATTCCTTCTCCAAAAGAAAGTAAAGTAATTCTGGGTAAACAGTTTTCTCGGTAAAATGTAAATTATCACAAAGCGTGCCTATAGATATTTGAATAATTGCACCTATTAGTGCATAAAGGAAGGAAATTTAATATAAAGTCATTAATACAAATACTAATTATTAAAACTATTGCCAATGGCCTTTTAGTATTTTGTCTAATTTTAATGTGTATTTTATCTTCAGCCAGAGAAGTAGCTGTATTCATGACTTGTGTAAACTGTAACGTATTGACACCAAATAAAATTATTATTATTATTATTATTGTTATTAATATTTACCGCCCAATATTATAACAATATTGATTTTTTTCAAATTAACTTAATTTTTGCAAAGTAACTTTTATAGGGTTGAATATGTTTTCCGGTATTTATGTATTACGCCTTTTCAAAAGAAAAGAAAATTATATTACACTGGTGGAAGAAAAAATTAAACACTTGAAATTAAAAAAAAATCGATCATTTTTAAACCGCCCTAACTCTGCGTATTTTCAATCGATTTTGATGAATCTTTGAGGGCGAAAAACGTTGAAGTGTCTTTTTTTAAAGTCATGCATGCGAACCTAAGCGTAACCCCTTCCACCCCCTCTAGCGCCCCTGTGAAAAAAAAAAGTTTTTTCTGGAAACCAACTTTGACGATGTATTCCGAGTTGGAAAATTTTTGTCGACTCGATCCACCATAAAGGCATTCAGATTTGATCAATTCCCTATGCAGGACTCGAAAAACGAAGTTCCTACGACGATCCGGCGACAAGTTATGGGTGTTTGAAAAAAGTGCATTTTTGGGTTTTTGAATTATTAATACATTTGTATTAATAATTCAATTTTAACAAATAAATAAAACTGAGTAAGTTAGGTTGCCTACCTATTAATAGGTTGCCTACCTATTAATAGGTTGAGGTGATTGTTCTAGCGTTGACGATCATATGTTCAGAGTTACAATAAAATCCCTATATATTACAAAAGAATTATTATAATTTTCTTGCACTTTTAATGTTATTGGAATCTATGGGAAAGATTCTCAAGATTTAACATCGTCACCTTTAGAATTTGGCACATTCTGATTGTCAAAAATGGTATATTTTAGCTGTCAAAAATGGTATATTTTAGCTGCCAAAAATGGTATATTTTAGCTGTCAAAAATGGAGTTTATTAACTATCAAAAATGACATACTTTAACAGTCAGAAATGGAATATTTTTTTATCAAAAAATACATTTTTTACTGTAAAAAAAGGCATATTTGAACTGTAAAAAAAGGCATATTTTAACTGTTAAAAGTGGCATATTTTAACTGTCGAAGATGGAATATTTTTTTGTCTAAGAAGACTTGTTTCTATTGTCAAAAATGGCATATTTCAACTGTCAAAAGTGGTATATTTTAAAAATAAAAAAATTGCGTTGTTTAACAGTTAACGTTAACGGAATAATTTTTCTATTAAAAAACTTTTTTTAATGTCAAAAATAGCATATATTAACTGTCAAATCTAGCATATTGTAGCTATCAAAAAATGGCATATTTTAGCTGTCAAAAATGGAGTAAATTTACTGTCAAAACTGGCATGTTATAACATTCCAAAATGCCGTATTTTACTCATCGAAAATCGCTATCAACATGAAGTAAATTAACTGTCAAAATTAACATATTTGAACAGTCAAAAATGGAATATTTTTTCTATCAAAAAGACATTTTTTAATGTCAAAATGGCATATTATAACTGTCAAACGTGGCATATTTTAGCTACTAAAAATGGCATATTTTAGATAAAAAAAGCAAGTATATAAACTGTTAAAAACTGACATATTTTGACAGTCAAAAATATTTTTTTCTATCAAAAAATTCATTTTCAAATGTCAAACGTGAAATATTTTACCCATCGAAAATGATATATTTAAGCTGTAAAAAATGAAGTAAATTACCTATAAAAATTAACATATTTTAACAGTCTTAGATGGAATATTTTTTCTATGAAAAAGACATTTTTATGGTAAAGGAGAAAAATGGCATCTCTTAACTGTCAACCATGACATACTTTACCCATCGAAAATGATATATTTTAACAGTCAAAAATGGATTATATAAACTATCAAAAATGACGTTTTAACATTCAAAAATTAAAAATGTTTTCTATCAAAAAAGACATTTTTAGATGCCAAAAATGACATATTTTAACTGTAAAACGTGGTATATTTTACCCATAAAAAATGGTATATTTTGGTTAGCAAAAATGGAGTATATAAACTGTCAAAAATGACATATTTGAACTCTCAAAATTTAAAAATGTTTTCTATCAGAAAAGACATTTTTAGATACCAAACATGGTATATTTTAACTGTAAAACGTAGCATATTTTACCTACAAAAAATGGCATATTTTGGTTGGCAAAAATGGAGTATATAAACTGTCAAAAATGGCATATTTTAACAGTCAAAAATTGAATATTTTTTCTATCAAAAAGGACATTTCTAAATGCCAAACATGGCATGTTTTACCTGTAAAATGTGGCATATTTTACCCATAAAAAATTGAATATTTTGGTTGGTCAAAATGGAGTATATAAACTGTCAAAAATGACATATTTTAACTGTCAAAAATTAAATATTTTTTCTATCAAAAAAGACATTTTTAGATGCCAAACATGGCATACTTTAACTGTAAAACTTGGCATATTTTACCCATTGAAAATGTCATATTTTGGTTGGCAAAAATGGAGTATATAAACTGTCAAAAATGACATATTTTAACAGTCAAAAATAAAAATAAAATTCTATCAAAAAGGACATTTTCAAATGCCAAACATGGCATATTTAACTGTAAAGCGTAGCATATTTTACCCATAAAAAATGGAATATTTTGGTTGGCAAAAATGCAGTATATAAACTGTCAAAAATGACATTTTAACGGTCAAAAATTTAATATTTTTTCTATCAAAAATTACATTTTTAAATGCCAAACATGGCATGTTTAACTGTAAAATGTGACATATTTTACCAATAAAAATGGCATATTTCGGTTGGCAAAATTGGAGTGTATAAACTGTCAAAAATGACATATTTTAACTGTCAAAAATTGAATATTTTTCCCATCAAAAAAGGCATTTCTAAATGTTAAACATGGCATGTTTTAACTGTAAAACGTAGCATAAAAATTGACTTTTTTTTCCAAAAATGGAGTATATAAACTGTCAAAAATGACATATTTTAACAATCAAAAATTAAATATTTTTTCTATCAAAAAGGACATTTTTAAATGCCAAACATGACATGTTTTAACTGTGAAACGTAGCATATTTTACCTATTAAAAATTGCATATTTTTCTTGGAAAAACGGAATATATAAACTGTCAAAAATGACATATTTTAACAATCAAAAATTGTATATTTTTTCTATCAAAAAGGGCATTTTTAAATGACAAATATGACATATTTTAACTGTAAAAGGTAGCATATTTTACCCTTAAAAATGGCATTTTTTTGGTGGCAAAAATGGAGTATATAAACTGTCAAAAATGACATATTTTAACAGTCAAAAATTGAATTTTTTTAAAACAAAAAGGACATTTTTAAATGCCAAACAAAGCATATTTTAACTGTAAAATGTGGCATATTTTACCCATAAAAAATAGGATATTTTGGTTGGCAAAAATTGAGGATATAAACTGTCAAAAATGACATATTTTAACTGTCAAAAATTAAATATTTTTTCTTTCAAAAAAGACATTTTCAAATATCAAAAATGGCATATTTTAACTGTCAAGCGTGAGATATTTTAACCAACGAAAATGATATGTTTAAACTGTCAAAAATGGAGTAAACTAACTGTCAAAATTAACATATTTCAACATCCAAAAATGGAGTATTTTTTCTGTCAAAAAGACATTTTTAAATGTCAAAAAATGGCATATTTCAACTGTCAAGTGTGACATATTTTAACCAACAAAAAAGATATATTTTATCTGTCAAAAACGGAGTAAAGTAACTGTCAAAATTAACATATTTTAACAGTCAAAGATTGAATATTTATTCAATCAAAAAAGCCATTTTTAAATGTCAAAAATAGCATATTTTAACTGTCAAGCGTGACATATTTTAACCAACGAAAATGATATATTTTAGCTGTCAAAAATGGAGTAGATTAACTGTCAAAATTAACATATTTCAACAGTCAAAGATTGAATATTTATTCAATCAAAAAAGCCATTTTTAAATGTCAAAAATAGCATATTTTAACTGTCAAGCGTGACATATTTTAACCAACGAAAATAATATATTTTAACTGTCAAAAATGGAGTAAACTAACTGTCAAAATTAACATATTTTAACAGTCAAAGATTGAATATTTATTCAATCAAAAAAGACATTTTTAAATGTCAAAAATGGCATATTTTAACTGTCAAGCGTGACATATTTTAACCAATGAAAATGATGTATTTTATCTGTCAAAAATGAAGTAAAGTAACTGTCAAAATTAACATATTTTAAAAGTCAAAGAATAAATATTTATTCTATCAAAGAAGACATTTTTAAATGTCAAAAATTGCATATTTTAACTGTCAAGCGTGCCATATTTTAACGAACGAAAATGATATATTTTAGCTGTAAAAAATGCAGTATATTAACTGTCAAAATTAACATATTTCAACAGTCAAAGATTGAATATTTATTTAATCAAAAAAGACATTTTTAAATGTCAAAAATGGCATATTTTAACTGTCAAGCGTGACATATTTTAACCAACGAAAATGATATATTTTAACTGTCAAAAATGGAGTAAACTAACTGTCAAAATTAACATATTTTAACAGTCAAAGATTGAATATTTATTCTATCCAAAAGTGTGACGTCATGATGATATATATTTTTTTAAATTACATGCTATGTGTTTTATTGCTTGTTTGGGTACCTGTTATGGTAGTCTACATACTCCTATAATTTTATTGGAATCGATTCAGGGATATCAGCAAAAAAAAATTAAAACTAAAAAAATCAGTTTTGCACTATTGGTTTAAAAAATGAATAAAAAATTAAAATAGTGCCTTGTTAATAAAATCATACAAGGTACTTATTAAATAAGGTCTGATAGTCCCGTTAACCAAGTTTGATCGATATGAATTATACAGCGTGTCCAAAATTTAGTGTCAAACATTTCAAACTTTAAAGCACTTTATTTTTCTTATTTTAAGTTGGAGTCCCTGTATATTTTTATGTCATTCCATGTAGAATTAAAAAAACAAACATTTTTCCTAATAACAACCCTGTCCAAATTCCTAACGTATTAAAAGTTATTTGCAGAAAACTCGTTTTATCAATCATTTCAATAGCCAGTTTACTAAATAAAAATCGAAGGTGGCCTTGAAAAACAACTTATTGACATTAAAATTTAACAAAGTGACAAGAGACTGTTTTGACTTTAGTAATGTAAAAGTTTAAAGCGTTGTTAACTTAAGCTTTTTGTACTCAAGAATTATTTTTTCCATGACAAAACATCATTTTCCATTCCCATCACTTTCTTTACACTTCAGCTACTTAAAGAGTTGAACGCACTTAAAAACCCCTTCGTTGCTATCATAATTTGCATCCTTCATTTTTGTGAAGAAGTACTAGCAAAAGCATTATTGTTCTTCATCGTATCAGAATTTATTGTATTCTTTAATTAAATAATCCAGAAGGTTTAAAACAATGTAATATTTCCTTAAAATATGCTGAATATTCATGCAAAATAGTTTCATTCTCCAGGCAACACAACTTCCTGATTAAATGTAAAAGCGCATTCGAGTCGCGAGAGAGAGAAAAAATCCAGGAAACCACTTTATTGTCCGCGCCGTAATTATCGAAGAAAGCCGCTTCTTTACAGTTTAAATTCGGATAATTTTTTATTTTAAATTCAGTTCAGCCATTGTTCTAAGTTAATGTTTCGTCCCATCGTCGGCTCCTTTTGATGTGACAAAGGGACTCCACTCGTAAAATTATATTATTATTAGTATACATAGGGTTTTAGTACCCATCCTCCGCCAATATGTATTCTCCTGCAGATATGCGAGGGAAAGAATGTATAAATCTGCAAGCTCATTTCTTCAGCTTGGATTTTAGTGGCCGTATAAAATTTTACACGGAACCGTTTTGTAATTTTGCGCGGGCGTTAAACATTGCGTTTGAAGTAAATTTTAATGATATATAAAATGTTTTAGATGTATATTTTTAGTTAGGGCCAATTGCACTCTCCGCAATTTATGGACCCGCGCTATGCAATCTCTTTGCGGGATTAATGCTTTCGTTGGCAAACACTCGTGTAGTTTTGATGTACGTTATGCTTGTTAACGTTGGCTTCTTTTTTTTATTTTAGTATGCTTAAACAAGTAGCCAAACTGAACTTAGCATTAATCGAGTCACCATTTAAAATGGAAACACTTTATTTATTTTAGATGCATTAAACAAAATTGATAAATCTTTAGATTACAAGCGACGATTTTACAAGTGAAAGTAAATTATCGTTTTCGGGAGTTAAAAATTGTTTCTTCATTGGAAAAAAAAATCTTTTCATTCGTTTCATATCGTCTTTTTTGGCAATTTTGGTCATTTCAAAATTGTCATTTTAGGCAGTAAATATTATCATTTTTGGTAGTTCAAAAGTATTATTTTTGACAGTTGAAAATACCTTTGAAGCACCAAAAAATGACATATTTACTGCCACAATTAACAACTTTGACAACTGAAAAATGTCTTTTGGCAATTTTGGACTGTTGCCATTTTAGGCAGTAAAACATGTTATTTTTGGCTGTTGAGTATTGTCAGTTTTAGCAGCTGAAAATTGTTTTTTTTGGCAGTTGAATATTATCATTTTTGGCAGCTGAAAATTGCCATTTTGTGGAAATTTTTATTTTTGACCGCTGAAAATTGTCATAATTGGAAGTTGAAATTGTCATTTATCGTGGTTAGAAATTTTCATTTTTGTCAGTTAAAATATTCATTTGACACTTGAAAAATTTCTTTTTCGCCATTTTGATAATGCCTGTTATTGGCGGATGAATATTATCATTTTTTAAGGTAAAAATTATAGTTTTTTGACATTTGAAAATGATCATTTTTGGCAGTTGAGAATGACCATTCTCGAGACTTGAAATTGTCCTTTTTGGCACTTGAATAGAATAGAATAAATGTTTTATTGGTCTATAACATTGTTCATTTTCAGAACTAGATAAGTCAATTAAAATTGTCAATTTTGATTGTTCAAAATCGCCATTTTTGACAGTTGGAAAAATGTCATTTTTGATTATTGAAGTAATGTCATTTTTGGCACTTGGAAATTGTCAATTTTGGCAGGTAAAATGGTCTTGTAACACATGAAAATGATCACTTTTCTCAGTTGAAAATGATCAATTTTGGGAGTTGAAAATTGTTTCTTTTTTAGTCGAAAATGGTAATTTTGGACAGTTGAAAATTACCATTTTTTGCAGTAAATATTGTCGTTATTGGCAGTTATATACAATCATTTTTGGAATGTGAAAATTTTCAATTTTTACAGTTGATATTTGTCATTATTGGCAGTTAAAACTAATATTTTTTCGTAATTTAAAATTGTTTTTTTTTGTCTATTAAAATAGTCTATTTCCAAATTGTTTTCTAAGAAACTTATTCCTTATAGGTACAGACTAAGAAATTGGTTTAATCAAATAGTATTTTCTAGGCGGAAACGAAAGGTGGTGGGTGGGCTCTATCCCACCCTCTTTAGAACACAAGCGAGGATTTTGCAAGTGAAAGTAAATTATCGTTTTTGGGGGTTAAAAATTGTTCTTGGTTGAAAAAGGTAATTTGAAAATGGTCACTGTTTTCATTTGAAAATGATCGTTTTTGGACAGTTGAAAATTTTGGTCATTTGAAAATTATCGTTTTTGGACAGTTGAAAATGGTCTTTTTTGGCAATTTTGATCATTTAAAAATGGTCATTATAGGCAGTAAATATTGTCATTTTTGGTAATTCAAAAGTATTATTTTTGACAATTGAAAATACCTTCGAACTGCCAAAAATGACAATATTTACTGCCAAAAATAACAACTTTGACAGTTGAATATTGTCTTTTGGCAATTTTGGACAGTTGCCATTTTATGCAGTAAAAATTGTTATACTTGGCAGTTGAATATTGTCATTTTTGGCAGCTGAAAATTGCCATTTTGTGGAATATAAATTTTTTTATTTTTGACCGCTGAAAATTGTCATAATTGGAAGTTGAAAATTGTCATTTTTGTCAGTTAGAATGCTCACTTGACACTTAAAAATTTTCTTTCGCGCCAATTTGATAATGCCTGTTATTGGCAGATGAATATTATCATTTTTTTTAAGCTAAATATTATAGTTTTTTTTTGATATTTGAAAATTATCATTTTTGGCAGTTGAGAATGACCATTCTCGAGACTTGAAATTGTCTTTTTGGCACTTGAAAATGACCATTCTAGAGACTTGAAATTGTCCTTTTTGGCACTTGAATAGAATAGAATTTTTAATGGTTTATAACATTGTTCATTTTGAGAACTAGACAAGTCAATTAAAATAGTCAATTTTGATTGTTCAAAATCGTCATTTTTGACAGCTAGAAAAAATGTCATTTTTGAATGTTGGGAAAATGTCATTTTTAGCACTTGGAAATTGTTTATTTTGGCAGGTAAAATGGTCTTATGACACATGAAAATGATCACCTTTCTCAATTGAAAATTATCAATTTTGGAAGTTAAAAATTGTTTCTTTTTTGGCCGAAAATGGTAATTTTGGACAGCTAAAAATTGTCATTTTTGGCAGTAAACATTGTCGTTATTGGCAGTTATATACAGTCATTTTTGTAATGTGAAAATTTTCTATTTTTGCAGTTGATAATTGTCATTATTGGTAGTTGAAAAAGATCATTTTTCGTAGTTTAAAAATGTTTTTTTTGTCTGCTAAAAAAGTCTATTTTCAATTTTTTTTTTTCAAAAATGGTAATTTTGGATATTTTTGACAGCAAAAATTGTCATTATTAGCAGTTGAAAATAATCATTTTTGTAATGTGAAAAAGTTTAATTTTGACAGTTGATAATTGCCATTGTTGACAGTTAAAAATTATCATTTAAAATAATTGTTATTTTTGGCTGTTAAAATAATCATTTTTGACACTTGAAAATTGTCTTTTTCGGTAGCTGGAAAATTGTCATTTTGGCGGTTGAAAATTATAAAAAATTGTCAGTTTCGGCAATCAAAATCGTTAATTTTTGCGTTTGGAAATTGTCATTTTTGGCAGTTCAAAATGATTAATTTTAATCGTTTTTGGCAGTTGGAATTTGTGGCACTTGAAAATTGTCAATTTTGGCAGTTTAAATTGTCATATTTAGACACTTGAAAATTGTCTTTTTCAGTAGCTGTAAAATTGTCATTTTTGCAGTTAAAAATGATCATTTTTGGCAGAAAAAATTGTCAGTTCGGCAATCAAAATCGTTGATTTTTGCGTTTAAAAATTGTCATTTTTGGCAGTTGAAAACTATCAATTCCAATCATTTTTGGTAGTTGAAAATTGTTATTTGTGGCACTTAAAATTTTTCACTTTTGGCAGTTTAAATTGTCATTTTTGACACTTGAAAATTGTCTTTTTCAGTAGCTGTAAAATTGTCATTTTTGCTGTTAAAAATGATCATTTTGGCAGAAAAAATTTTCAGTTTCGGCAATCAAAATCGTCCATTTTTGCATTTGAAAATTGTCATTTTTGGCAGTGCGAAATTGTTATTTGTAGCATTTGAAAATTGTCAATTTTGGCAGTTGAATTTATATTTTTTGACACTTGAAAATTCTTTCTCAATATCTGGAAAATTGTCATTTTTGGCAGTCGGGAATGATCAATTCTAATCGTTTTTGGCAGTTGGAAATTGTTATTTAAGGCACTTAAAAATTGTCAATTTTGGCAGTTTAAATTGTCATTTTTGACCCTTAAAAATTGTCTTTTTCAGTAGCTGGAAAATTGTCATTTTTGGCAGTTGAAAATTATCTATTCTAATCGTTTTTGGCAGTTAGAAATTGTTATTTGTGACACTTGAAAATTGTCAATTTTGGCAATTTAATTTGTCATTTTTAATACTTGAAAATTATCTTTTTCAGTAGCTGGAAAATTGTCATTTTGGTGGTTGAAAATGATCATTTTTGGCAGAAACAAATGTCAGTTTCGGCAATCAAAATCGTCGATTTTTGCGTTTGAAAATTGTCATTTTTGGCAGTTGAAAATGATCAATTCTAATCGTTTTTGACACATGGAAATTGTTATTTGTGGCACTTGAAAATTGTCAATTTTGACAGTTGAAAATGATCATTTTTAGCAGAAAAAATTTTCAGTTTCGGCAATAAAAATCGTCCATTTTTGCGTTTGAAAATTGTCATTTTTGGCAGTTTGAAATTGTTACTTATGGCACTTAAAATTGTCAATTTTGGCAGTTTAAATTGTCATTTTTGACACTTAAAAATTGCTTTTTTTAGTGGCTGGAAAATTGACATTTTGGGCAGTTGAAAATGATCATTTTTGGCAGACAAAATTGTCAGTTTCAGCATTCAAAATCGTCCATTTTTATGTTTGAAAATTGTCATTTTTGGTAGTTGAAAATGATCAATTATAATCATTTTTGGCAGTTGGAAATTGTTATTTGTGGCACTTGAAAATTGTCGATTTTGGTAGTTTAACCAAAGTGGCGGATTTATGAACAGGCACTCGATGCGGGTCTTATACATTTAGGGGGCCCGAAACTTAGCTCTCAGAATGGAAAAAAAAATTATTCAAAACCAATAATTAATTGTTTTTCGGTTTTTAGTCTTACAAATTGTAAAAGAAATAAGTACATTTTATAATTCAAATTACTCTTATTATGGGCAGCTCCAATCCATTTTGAAAATTCTTCTGTCAATGGATTGAATTTGGATAGTGAAAAAAAAAATCTGAAATTTGACCTTCAAATGTTTTCGTTTTATGATAGCTCTTAAAGACATGGCCAGATTTTGGAAATTCGTACGATAATGTCTCTGACTCTTTGAGTGAAAACATATAGATTCGAAAATAAATTTGACTTTTAGGATCTGAAATTAAAAATTTGAAAAACAAAATGTTGGATATAAATTATAAAAATTGTATTTTTTCGTAATTGC
Source organism: Ocypus olens (assembly GCA_910593695.2). Lineage (NCBI taxonomy): Eukaryota > Metazoa > Arthropoda > Insecta > Coleoptera > Staphylinidae > Ocypus > Ocypus olens. The sequence continues at coordinate 52,412,450 of OU343060.1, forward strand.
ACTGCAACTGTAATCCCTAGTTCATTAATATGTTAATATGTATAAATTTATCAGACTTTTTTTTTCAATTAATAGATTCACGACAAAAGGAGTATTCGGTAACGTTGTAAAAAGTTTCTAAAGCAAAACGGTCGACGTTATTATCACGGTCTCCGTCTTTTTCTAATTACGAATCACAGTCGGTCGTTATTTGCAGTTCTGTGCCGAGTTTCCTAACTTATTACTTTTTCCTTTGAACCTTTTAAATTTCCCTCGGTCGTTAATAGATTCATGCCTTTGCGGAGGGGGGAGACGCCGCAAGATTGCGATGCTCGGAACCGCTTAATTAGCGCACATTTGTACTATTTCATTAGTCAAATATTCATCTTCTTGTTACTTTTCGCGGTTTTCGTTTATTTGTGTTTAGCCTCCGTTTATTATTGATTATGTTTTATACACCATTCGGATTATAAAACTAAATTACTGGTAGCTATACAGAACAACCAAGCATGGCACAGGTTTGTGGAGGCAGGTCGAGACCTAACGGATTGTCAATGTCCAATCGAACTTACGGTCCACTTTCTTGACTTGGATAAGTTGAAGTGAGCCAGAACCCGACACTTGCCTATATATTCCTTAGTTTAGTTAAGAAATGCCATTTTAAAATACACCGATTATGAGTCGCGCCGATACCCACAGATATTCAGACAGATGGTCAATGCACAATCGAACTTACGGTCCACTTTCTGGACTTGGATAAGTTGAAGTGAGCCAGAACCCACCTTGCCTATCTACTCCTTCGTTTAGTTAGACAGATACCCATTTTAAAATACATCTATTGCGAGTCGCCAGATCCCCACGTGACAATATAGATTATAAAATTTAAAATGCAGTAGTAGTTAAAAAAATCTGAGCTATGTAAACTAAATCATCCATAATTGACCATCCCGAATGCCTATTTATCATGTTCATTAAAAAAAAATAACACCAATTAAAATACATGTTAGTGCAGATTAGTTTTATATTATTGCAATAAAATGGTTTACATTCCGTGTATTTAAAATAATTAATAGAATTACATGGCTAGAATCCGTATTTAATATTTTTTTGTGTTTTATTATTGGATGGTAAATATTTTGCTAATTGCATTTACAATTCCCACCGTTTATTTCACGGGAGCACCAGATATTTTTATTGTAAAATTATTACACGGGCCATTCATTTAAAACGGTGAACATTTTGTGGAAATCAATGTTCAAAATTGTTTTTCACAATGTAAATATTTTCCAGCTGCAAATTTAATATTGAATCATTTAACTTCTGTTTCGAGTTTATTTTTAATTTGCCGTTTTAAACAAATTAAATCTGATTTTATATGAGTGCTGTCACGGGGGAGTCGCAGCGCGTGGTGTAAAAAACCGCCCTCGATGACCTCCAGCTAGCTCTTGGAGTCGGTGTCGAATTCACTCAATGTTCGTAAAGCACGGGGATGCCTGGCGAGTCCGAGGATGAGTGACTGGTGGCTAAGCGCCAACGGAAGCGGCGGCGATGGCGACGGCGGAAGCAATTACTATTTTTGACAGGTAGAAATCACCATTTTTACAATCATTTCTGGCAGTTGAAATCACTGTTTTGCACCATTTCTAGCAGGTAAAACTTACTTTCTTTTGTCATTTAAAAAATTACTATTTCTGACAGTTAAAAATTGACATTTCTGACGTTTGAAAATCCTCATTTTTGATATTAACTATCATTATTTCTGACAGTTAAAAACCATTATTTTTGACAGTTGAAAACCATTATTTTTAACAGTTGAAAACCATTATTTTTGACAGTTGAAAATGACCATTTCTGACAGTTGAAAATCACTACTTTGGACAGTTGAAAATCACTATTTCTGACTGTTTAAAATCATCATTTTAACCATTGAAAAATACTATTTTTGACAGTTAAAAATCACTATTTCTGACACTTGAAATGACAACTGAAAATCACAATTTTTGCCAAAAAACTGTTGAATCCAGCTATTTTTAACAGTTGAAATTGCTGTTTTAACCGTCAGAAATAATAATTTTTGACAGTTGAAAATCATTATTTTTGATAGTTATACATTATTATTTTTGACTGTTGAAAATCATTATTTTTGACAGTTGAATATCACCATTTTGTACAATTGAAAATCACCACTCTTGACAGTTGAAAATCACTATTTTTGATAGTTAAAAATCACTATTTTTGACAGCTGAAATGACAGCTGAAAATCACTATTTTTGCCAAAAAATTGTTGAATCTAGCTATTTTTGACAGTTGAAATCGCTGTTTTAGCCGTTAGAAATAACCATTTTTGACAGTTGAAAATTCTTATTTTTGATAATTATACATTATTATTTTTGACTGTTCTAAATCATTATTTTTGACAGTTAAATATAACCATTTTGTACAATTGAAAATTACCACTTTTGACAGTTGAAAATATCTATTTTTGATAGTTAAAAATCACTATTTCCAACACTTGAAATGACAGCTGAAAATCACTATTTTTGCCAAAAAACTTTTGAATCTAGCTATTTTTGACAGTTGAAATCGCTGTTTTAACCGTTGGAAATAACAATTTTTGACACTTGAAAATCATGATTTTTGATAGTTATACATTATTATTTTTGACTGTTGAAAATCATTATTTTTCACAGTTGCATATCAACATTTTTTACAATTGAAAATCACCACAATTTACAGTTGAAAATCACCATTTTTGACAGTTGAAAATGACTACTATTGACAGTTGAAAATCACTATTTCTGACAGTTAAAAATCCACATTTCTGACGTTTGAAAATTCTCATTTTTGATATTAAATATTATTATTTTTGACAGTTAAAAACCATTATTTTTGACAGTTGAAAACCATTATTTTTGCCAGTTGAAAATGACCATTTCTGATAGTTGAAAATCACCACTTTTGATAGTTGAAAATCATTACTATTGATAGTTGAAAATCATAATTTTAACCGTTGAAAATCACTATTTTTGACAGTTAAAAATAATTATTTTAAACAGTTAAAAATCACTATTTCTGACACTTAAAATGACAGCTGAAAATCACTATTTTTGCTAAAAAAATTGTTGCATCTGGCTTTTTTTAACAGTTAAAATCGCTGTTTTAACCGTTGGAAATAACAATTTTTGACAGTTGAAAATCATTATTTTTGATAGTTATACATTATTATTTTTGACTGTTGAAAATCATTATTTTTGACAGTAGCATATCACCATTTTTTACAATTGAAAATCATCACTCTTTACAGTAAAAAATCACTAATTTTGATAGTTAAAAATCACTATTTTACTTCTATATTTTTTATTAATTTATTTATACACCATTTACCTGACTCGTTCAAAACTGTATTGCTGTGGCATATATAACATTATTATTTTTGCCAATCACCATTTCTGACAGTTGAAAATCGACATTTCTGGCAGATGAAAATCTTAATTTTTGATAGGTTAATGACATTATTTTTGACAGTTAAAAATCACCATTTTTTATAGTTTTAGAGTTTGGTCATTATTTCTGGCAGTTGAAATCACTATTTTTGACAGTTTATAATTACAATTTCTACCAGTTAAAATTTTTTTGTCAGTTGAAAATCGACATTTCTGGCAGATGAAAGCTTAATTTTTTAAAGTTAAATAGAATTATTTTTGACAGTTGAAAGTCGCCATTTTTGACAGGTAAAAATCACAACTATAGAAAGTTGAAAATTCGTATTAACAGTTTAAAATCACCTTTTTTGACAGTTGAAAATCACTACTATTAAAAGTTTAAAATCAATATTTCCGGCAGTTGAAATCAATGTGTTTGGCAACTTAAAATTACTATTTCTGCCAGTTACAAATCACTATTTTTTGATAGTTGAAAATCACCATTTTTGACAGTTTAAATTACTAATTCTGGCTGTTTGACAGCAATCACTATTTTTGACAGGTGGAAATCACCATTTTTACAGTTTAAAATCAATCATTTCTAGCAGTTGAAATCACTGTTTTAACACCATTTCTAGCAGGTAAAACTCACTTTCTTTTGTCATTTAAAAAATCACTATTTCTGACAGTTAACACGTTGTTTGTCAGTCACCGGTGTATTTCAATGGGGACACGTCAGTCACCGATGACTGACAGCGAGTACCTACTCGACAAAGAAAACTTTTTTGACATTTTACAAAAAACTTGTTGGCAGCCAATGTGTTAAAAATCGACATTTCTGTCGTTTGAAAATCCTCATTTTTGATATTAAATATCATTATTTTTGACAGTTAAAAACCATTATTTTTGCCAGTTGAAAATTACCATTTCTGACAGTTGAAAATCACCACTAGTGATAGTTAAAAGTCGACATATCTGGCAGTTGAAAATCGTTATTTTTGATAGTTAAATATAAATATTTTTCACAGTTAAAAACCATTATTTCTCACAGTTAAAAATTATAATTTTGACAGTTTAAAATCACTATTTCTGGCCGTTTAAATCAATGTCTTTGACAGCTTGCAATCACTATCTTCACCAATCGAAGATCACTATTTTTCGACAATTGAAAATTACTATTTCGGGCAGTTAAAATCACTGTTTTTGAGAGCTTACCATCACATTTTTTTTTCCAGTAACGAATCACTATTTTGTTACAGCTAAAAATCACTATTTCTGACAGTTAAAACATTCTCATTTTTTGTATTAAATATCATGATTTTGCAGTTGGAAACCACTATTTCTGACAGTTAAAAATACCCATTTTTGACTATTTCTGAGAGTTTAAATCAATGTTTTTGACAACTTAAAATCACTATTTCTGTCAGTTAAAAATCACTATTTTTGATTGCAGAAAATCACTATTTCGTGCAGTTGAAATCTCGGTTTTTGGCTGCTTATAATCACCATTTTCCGCCTGTTACGAATCAATATTTTGTTTTAGTTAAAATGACTATTTCTGACAGTTAAAAATCATCATTTTTTGTATTAAATGTCGTGATTTTGGCAGTAGAAAACCATTATTTCTGACAGTTATTAATCGCATTTTTGACAGTTTGAAGTCACTATTTCTGGCAGTTGAAATCACTGTTTTTGACAACTTAAAATCGCGATTTCTGCCAGTTAAAAATTACTTATTTTGAAAGTTAAAAATCACTATTTCTGGCAGTTAAAAATCGACATTTCTGACAGTTGAAAATCCTCATTTTTATATTAAATTTCATATTTTTGACAGTTGAAAATCTGTTTTGACACCATTTCTTGCTGGTAAAACTATTTTATTACAGTAAAAAATCACTATTTCTGACAGTTAAAACATTCTCCTTTTTTGTATTAAATATTATTATTTTGGCAGTTGAAAACCATTATTTCTGACAGTTAAAAATAGCCATTTTTGACTATTTCTGGCAGTTGAAATCAATGTTTTTGACAACTTAAAATCACTATTTCTGCCAGTTTAAAATCACTGTTTTTTGTCAGCAGAATATCACTATTTCTGGCAGTTGAAATATCTGTTTTTGACTGCTTATAATCACCATTTTCTGCCAGTTAAAAATCACTTATTTTGAAAGTTAAAAATCACTATTTCTGACAGTTAAAAAAAACATCATTTTTTGTATTAAATATCATTATTTTGGCAGCAGAAAACCATTATTTCTGACAGTTATTAATCACATTTTTGACAGTTTGAGTTCACTATTTCTGGCAGTTGAAATCACTGTTTTTGACAACTTAAAATCACTATTTCTGCTAGTTAAAAATCACTGTATAGGATGCTGATTGGTTACCATGCGGTACAATATCATGTTGATGTGTTCGATTCGTGTTTTTTAAATTTTAAAAATAACTTAGCTGAATGTTTTTAATGTGTAATAATAATAATAATAATAATTCATTTATTTCCCAACAGATACCTAAGATCTAATAACAGGGAAAAGTTATCAAACATAGCGACATTTATAATAACATTTCAGAGACTAAAATATTACATGAAATTGTACACAAGCATAATTAAATTATTTTTGTACATTTTGTAGATTTTAAATGTATTTAGTATATATTATTCTGTGTTGTTAATCTTACTTTTTAATGCATAGTATTTAATGATTTGCGTTGGTATTATTAACCATATATATATATATATATATATATATATATATATATATATATATATATATATTTGTTTTATTATTTATTTATAGACATATCTCTATATTACCCTGTTAGTGGATGTATTTCTGTTGGGTAATAAATTATTATTATTATTATTATTATTTTGAAAGTTGAAAATCACTATTTCTGACGTTTGAAAATTCTAATTTTTGATATTAAATATCGTTATTTTTGACAGTTCAAAACCATTATTTTTGACAGTTGAAAACCATTATTTTTGCCAGTTGAAAATTACCATTTCTGACTGTTGAAAATCACCACTATTGACAGTTGAAAATCACTATTTCTGACAGTTAAAAATCGACATTTCTGACGTTTGAAAATTCTCATTTTTTATATTAATTATAATTATTGTTGACAGTTAAAAACCATTATTTTTGACAGTTGAAAACCATTATTTTTGCCAGTTGAAAATTACCATTTCTGACAGTTGATAATCACTACTATTGACAGTTGAAAATCACTATTTCTGACAGTTAAAAATCGACATTTTTGACGTTTGAAAATTCTCATTTTTGATATTAAATATCATTATTTTTGACAGTAAAAACCATTATTTTTGACAGTTGAAATCCATAATTTTTCCCAGTTGAAAATTACCATTTCTGACAGTTGAAAATCACTACTATTGACAGTTGAAAATCACTATTTCTGACTGTTGAAAATCGACATTTCTGACGTTTGAAAATTCTCATTTTTGATATTAATTATAATTATTGTTGACAGTTAAAAACCATTATTTTTGACAGTTGAAAACCGTTATTTTTGCCAGTTGAAAATTATCATTTCTGACAGTTGAAAATCACTACTATTGACAGTTGAAAATCACAATTTCTGAAAGTTAAAAATCGACATTTCTGACTTTTGAAAATTCTCATTTTTGATATTAAATATCATTATTTTTGATAGTTAAAAAACATTATTTTTGAAAGTTGTAAACCATTATTTTTGCCAGTTGAAAATTACCATTTCTGACAGTTAAAAATCACTACTATTGACAGTTGAAAATCACTATTTCTGAAAGTTAAAAATCGACATTTCTGACTTTTGAAAATTCTCATTTTTGATATTAAATATCATTATTTTTAACAGTTAAAAACCATTATTTTTGACAATTGTAAACCATTATTTTTGCCAGTTAAAAAATACCATTTCTGACAGTTAAAAATCACTACTATTGACAGTTGAAAATCTCTATTTCTGACTGTTGAAAATCGACATTTCTGACGTTTGAAAATTCTTATTTTTGATATTAAATATCATTATTTTTGACAGTTAAAAATCATTATTTTTGACAGTTGAAAACCATTATTTTTGCCAGTTGAAAATTACCATTTCTGACAGTTGAAAATCACCACTATTGACAATTGAAAATCACTATTTCTGACTGTTGAAAATCGACATTTCTGGCACTTGAAAATTTTCATTTATCATTATTTTTGACAGTTGAAAACTATTATTTCAGATAGTTGAAAATCACCGTTTTTGACAGCTTGAAATCACTATTTCTGGCAGTTTAAATCACTGTTTTTGATGCAATACATCTCGGCCGGAGTGTGAGATAGTACTAAATACTTCAATCTGCACGGCACGTGAAAAATGACAGAAAATATTTAACAACACATGTTGAGATATTTATTCCATTTAACATCCAAAATTAAAAATCACACCGAAATTTTTAATTTCACTAGGATATACCAATAAATAAGCGTTAATCTTATACTCAAAGATACCAATGTCCCTTCGGGTAAATGGAATTGGATTTTTACTTTCTCCGTTACGAAGTACGAGAAAGTATTGTGATCGTGATTTTTTTTTTTTAATTTTTTTACGGAAATATCCGTTTTTGGGTCCCTAGATGCGATTTCAACAAATTTCTGGAAAAAAAAAATTGTGTCTGTGTGTGTGTGTGTCTGCTGTGTGTGTGTGTGTGTGTGTCTGTCTGTGTGCGCTGTATCTCAAAAAAACTGTGAACATACGTCTTATTTGATAATCCAAAGAACTGAAAAGCTTTTGGTAAAATTTCGTACACCGCAAGTGGGTGTTTACCTTAACTGTTTTTTATTTTTTGCCAATATTTTCTTAAATATGAAAAATATCACAAAAACATTTAAACAAACATTGAAGACAACAAAGAGATAAACATCTTTTGCTGGAAAACATTTTTCATAAAATCATTTTTATTCGAGAAAGGAATTTATTATTATTTTTTAATTTTTCGTTTATAATTATAAAACGATAATAGTTACAGCAAATGTATGTGAATAATAATTGTAGAGAATGCCAAAATGGACAACTTTTAAAGAATAAGTTTTTTTCGAAATCTATTTAGTTTTTGAGTAAACTGAGTTTGTGTATTTGAAGTATAATTTTACCATCTTTCATAATTTTGACGTTTAAAACGTCAGTTTCATCCGAGTTAACACAACGCTCGACGTACATTTAAAATATGATTTAAATTGAAAATAAATCATGAAAACGTGAATATAAATGATACTATCAAGTCGGAGAAAGTAACATGATGGCTACATCACCATTTTTAAAATTTAATTGAAGATTATTCATTTCGCACATGACAAAAATTAGTAGCTTATGAATTTTTTATTTTTTGTATGGGGTAACTAAGAAGGTCCTAGGTATATAATTTATAGTGCTAGGTAGTGTATGCTTAGTGCAAGCCATTCAGTATGTAAAACTTGTAAAAAAATCAAAGTGAGGTGCTGCGTCGACTTAGCACCCCAATTATTCAAAAGCCTGTAACTATTTCCTGGATAAGGTGCTAGCTTTAATTCTTGTAGTGCTTTCTGGTTCTAGGTAAGGCCTTTGTGGTGCAATATTTTTTTTTATAAAATAAAAAACATGGGGTGCTAAGTTGACCGACTCACTTCTCTCTAACCGATGACTTGTTCTCTATCTTATAATTTTTGGATGGTCATGTTTGGGTTTTCCCGTCTCAAGCACACAATTTTTTGTTCTAATTAGAACTAAAAATCGCAATTCAATTAAAATAATTGTGCGACATTAACTCCACAAGTTCATACTCGAGCGGTTTCCCAAACACGATGGGAAAGTCCTGAGCGTGTAACAGTTATCAATCGGGGGCCATAAATCCCTTAACCCGGTCCCGGTTAAAGTATAAACGAGCCATTCAAATAACGAGGAGAGTTTCTCCAAGATCTTTAAACCGTCGATTACGTCGTTTGCGCACGGGGCTAAGGAGTAGTGATATTCGAGAGCCAGGTTTTTGTGATGAGGCTAATCATCTTAATCGCAAAATCTTTCTGTTTCCGGGTTAAATGCCTAAATCTATCTGTACGGGGGGAGTGGTGTGCAGTTCTCCTGTTTGACCTTGCATGGTCCTTTATGCCCCAGAAGATAAATCACCTGTCGCTGTTTAATATATATATATTTTTTTATTTTCGGGAGAGAAATGGGCGGATCGCGCGGGATTCATGGTTTACACAGATTGGAATTATAATTGGATTTTCAACGGGAAGTTGGAGTCTAGTATTTATTTAAATTTGAATTTAAATTGAAAAACATGTTCTCAAGGATGATTCATATTTTGTCCTGTTTGAACTACGGGATTTAATTGTGTAGGTACCGTGTGTCCTGTTTCGAGAATTATAGGGAATTCCCATGTAAAAGTTTGTATATTATTGAATTTCAATGATCAGAATAAAATTAATTAATTTTTAAAAAAATACGAAATACATATAGCTTAAAAATATTCGAAAATCAAATCCTCAAAATAGTAGTTGTTATGGAAAATGAGTGTTTGGCATAAATTTGAAGGAGTTGTTGTGGAGTTCTTGCTGATCTTGTAGCGGAGTTCTTGCTGTAGGGTTGAGTGCAAAAAATTTAGAAAAATTTTTATGGCAGTTTTTTTTTTAGTTTATAGTAGATTGGGTCTTTGGTGGTGTGGGGGGTGTCGGTGCGGCGATTACACGTGTTATAGGATCATACGTGGTAAAGTGCTGAAGTTGTGTTGAGAAGCATTGCAATGGAATAATAAGGATGTAATGAATATTCCTATTCACATCTAGTTTTGTTAATCGGTAGTGATTCCAAAATTGTAATGCAGAATAAATTTCAGCAAAATGCGGAGTATTTATATACACACACATATTAAAATGGTAATTACAAATACTCCTAATATTATGGAAAATGTTTGAGACATATATGAAATATTTCATAGGACCTCTAATGGATATTAAATAACGATTGAGAGAGGAAATTGGGAGGGTTCCCAAATAATGTGTCAATATTTGAGTTATCTGAGATAATATGCATTCCAATCATCGTATTGCTCGCTTGTTTATGTTTTATGGATGCGAACAGGCCATTAAATGTAGATTATAACAAGCTACCGATGCGACGGATTGTAATTGGTTTTCTCATATTAATTTAATAGGAAACTGTTTTGCAATGTTCATATGAAAACTCTCGGATACAGGGTGTAGATAAACAAAACGGAACATGGGATTTATAATGTTAATTTCTTTATATTGAAATTTCTTCCCTGATCGTTTTAGGGAAAACAAAAGTTCTTGGTGGCACTGCTATTTTTGTAAGAAAAAATGATTTTTCTTTAAAAACTTTTGGGTTGTCGTATGGTGAATTCCACATTTGTCAACAGTTTCTATTAAGCCTATCCTTGGATCTTCCGCCATAGAAGCTACGACCTTAAATTGTACAGAACTGTACTTATTTTCAGAAATCGTTGAAATCGCCTTTAGGAACTTCAATTATAATTAGATGTTACAAATCATTAATACAAGCTCAGCATTAGGAAATGATAATTAAGAACAGCCGTGGACAAGGAAATAGTAAAAGGTAAAAAAGACCAAAATCAAGTATTGTGAGATGAAATGGGCCTTTCAGTGGACACACCAAAAGCAGGATTCGGGAAAACTAACGATGGCAATCAGTGTTACCAAGTCAGCGGAAAGTCCGCTAGATCTGGTGGATTTTGAATTGCGAAATAATTTTCGTTTTAGCGGCTGGCGGATTTTCGAACGGATTTATTTTGGATTATTGAAAAAAACTGGTGTAATTTAATTTAAACTTAAATTATATTTTCAAAAGCTATATTTTACAAGAGAAAATCAGAAACTTAAAACAGAAATTTTAAAAAATGCATAACTTCCGGAAAAAGTGACACATTTAAAAAAGTAATATTAGTTTTAAAAGTAGATGATTTTTGAGTGTATTAAAACAAATTTAGTTCAAGTTTTCAATAACTTAAAATATTAATTTTCAAGAATTCATCTCGGGCAAATTCCAAAAATCAAAAAGGCAGATGTTTTGTGAATAAAATTTTTGTGAAATTCTATCATAATCATATCAGTATTTTTTAACTTAAAACGTTAATTTTCAATGAACACATTTTCAAAAAATCAAAGTTGGTTTTAAAGGTGGTCATTCTGTGATTGTATTAAAATATTTGATTTGATATTAAGAAATGGTTTTACACGATTTCGGGATTTGAAGAGTGCGTGGATTGGTGGTTAAACACTCGTTTAGTTTTGATTATTGTAAGGTGTGAGCCACATAATTGATATTGATATTGATCTTTATTATGTGTTAATCATACAAAGTATAGATACATTCGTCAATTTGGTTTCTGAGTTGGCCTGAGAGACAAAAATATAGCAGTCATCTCTGAGATTAATTATTTTTTTTAATCTAATTAAATTGAAGTAATCTAGTCTCATGATGTAATAATATGCGACACACCTCATTTCTCTCGTTTCTGAAACGGAATTTTGTGGCTTCCACGATATAAAACAACATGCCCTGCAGTGAATTATATTCCTTTATTTCTTTTTGTTGTATTGTTTTATTACATAGACTTGTTCAATCTATCATATATGGCCAAACGAATAAATAAATGTATAATAATATTATTATTATTATTATTATTTGAGAAACTCAGTTTTGTTTTTGATTTTTGTTTTGTTTATGTGTTCGAAAATTTAAAATATTAATTTTCAAAAATTCATAACCCTTGCAAAAATTGGTACATTTTCAAAAATTGTAGATAATTCTAATTCTAAAGCCAGAGATTTTGCGAAGATACTTACATTTTTAAGAAATTGTATCATAACAGTATATTTTTTTATAGACTTTTTTGTCAAGTATTCGACAACTTAAAACGTTAATTTTCAAAACTTTATAGCACTCAAAAATTTTCAAAAAGCAAAGTTACTTTAAGGTTAGTTATTCTGTGGATGTTTTAAAATATTTGAGAAACTCTATTTTGTTTTCAATTTTTGTTCTATTTAAGTATTCTACAACTTAAAATATTAATTTTGAAAAATTCATAACTTACGCAAAAATTGACTCATTTTCAAGAATCGTGGGTAATTCTAAAGACAGAGATTTTGCGAATATACTTAAATTTTTAAGAAATTGTTTCAGATCAGTATTTTTGTTCGACAGCTTAAAACGTTAATTTTCAAAAAATTATTACACCATTTCTGGAAAAAAAAAATTGCTGTGTGTCTGTGTCTGTGGGCGCTGTATCTCAAAAACTAATAGAGCAATTGATATGAAGCTTTGAACATAAGTCTTATCCGAATAACTCAAAAGCTTTTGGTAAAATTTCGTACACCGGTAGTCGGTGTTTATCTTAACTGTTTTTTGTTTTTTACCCCATATTTTTTAAATCTAAAAAAATATTGCAAACACATTTAAACAAATATTGAAGACAACAAAGAATTGAACATCTTTGGTTTAAAAATATTTTTCATAGAATCATTGTTATTCGAGAAAAAAATGTATTATTTTTTATTTTATTTTTGGTTTTTAATTATAAAACGATAATGGTTACAGCAAATTTATGTTAATAATAATTGTAGAGAATGCTAAACTGAACAACTTATAAAGAATAAGTTTTTTTTTTAATTCCTATAGTTTTTTTCTTAATTTTTCTTCTTCCAATATACGAAAGTTTGCCGCCGTGGAAATCTTTAATCTTTTCAAAAACCAAAATTATTTGAGTAGAGAGTCATTTTCCCAATAAAGATTAATTTTTGTGTAATTTTTCCGATACGTTTATTATTTTTTTCTTAATTTTTCTTCCTCCAATGTACAAATTTGACGCAGTGAAAATCAAAAATTTCAAAAATCTGTAACTCGCTTGAAAATTATTGGATTTTCAAAAACCAAAATTATTTGAGTAGAGAGTCATCTTCCCAATAAAGATTAATTTTTGTGTAATTTTTCCGATACGTTTATTATTTTTTTCTTAATTTTTCTTTCTCCAATGTACAAATTTGACGCAGTAAAAATCAAAAATTTCAAAAATCTGCAACTCGCTTGAAAATTATTCGATTTAAAAAAACCAAAATTATTTGAGTGAAGTGTCATTTTCCCAATAAAGATTAATTTTTGTGTAATTTTTCCGTTACGTTTACTATTTTTTTCTTAATTTTTCTTACTCCAATGTACAAATTTGACGCCGTGAAAATCAAAAATTTCAAAAATCTGTAACTCGCTTAAAAATTATTTGATTTAAAAAAACCAAAATTATTTGAGTAGAGTGTCATTTTCCCAATAAAGATTAATTTTTGTGTAATTTTTCCGTTACGTTTACTATTTTTTTCTTAGTTTTTCTTCCTCCAATGTACGTGAAAATCAAAAATTTCAAAAATCTGTAACTCGCTTGAAAATTATTTGATTTAAAAAAACCAAAATTATTTGAGTAGAGTGTCATTTTCCCAATAAAGATTAATTTTTGTGTAATTTTTCCGTTACGTTTACTATTTTTTTCTTAGTTTTTCTTCCTCCAATGTACGTGAAAATCAAAAATTTCAAAAATCTGTAACTCGCTTGAAAATTATTTGATTTAAAAAAACCAAAATTATTTGAGTAGAGTGTCATTTTCCCAATAAAGATTAAGTTTTGTGTAATTTTTCCGTTACGTTTACTATTTTTTTCTTAATTTTTCTTACTCCAATGTACAAATTTGACGCCGTGAAAATCAAAAATTTTAAAAATCTGTAACTCGCTTGAAAATTATTCGATTTAAAAAAACCAAAATTATTTGAGTAGAGTGTCATTTTCCCAATAAAGATTAATTTTTGTGTAATTTTTCCGTTACGTTTACTATTTTTTTCTTAGTTTTTCTTCCTCCAATGTACGTGAAAATCAAAAATTTCAAAAATCAGTAACTCGCTTGAAAATTATTCGATTTAAAAAAACCAAAATTATTTGAGTAGAGTATCATTTTCCCAATAAAGATTAATTTTTGTGTAATTTTTCCGTTACGTTTACTATTTTTTTCTTAATTTTTCTTACTCCAATGTACAAATTTGACGCCGTGAAAATCAAAAATTTTAAAAATCTGTAACTCGCTTGAAAATTATTCGATTTAAAAAAACCAAAATTATTTGAGTAGAGTGTCATTTTCCCAATAAAGATTAATTTTTGTGTAATTTTTCCGTTACGTTTACTATTTTTTTCTTAGTTTTTCTTCCTCCAATGTACGTGAAAATCAAAAATTTCAAAAATCAGTAACTCGCTTGAAAATTATTCGATTTAAAAAAACCAAAATTATTTGAGTAGAGTATCATTTTCCCAATAAAGATTAATTTTTGTGTAATTTTTCCGTTACGTTTACTATTTTTTTCTTAATTTTTCTTACTCCAATGTACAAATTTGACGCCGTGAAAATCAAAAATTTAAAAATCTATAACACGCTTGAAAATTATTGGATTTTAAAAATCCAAAATTATTTGGGTAGAGTGTCATTTTGCTAATAAAGATTAATTTTTGTGTAATTTTTCCGTTACGTTTACTATTTTTTTCTTAATTTTTCTTCCTCCAATGTACGAGAAAATAAAAAATTTCAAAAATCTGTAACTCTCTTGAAAATAATTGGATTTTAAAAAACCAAAATTATTTGAGTAGAGTGTCATTTTCCTAATAAAAAATAATTTTTGTGTAATTTTTCCGTTAGGTTTACTATTTTTTTCTTAATTTTTCTTCCTCCAATGTACAAATTGGACGCCGTGAAAATCAAAAATTTCAAAAATCTGTAACTCGCTTGAAAATTATTGGATTTTAAAAATCCAAAATTATTTGGGTAGAGTGTCATTTTGCTAATAAAGATTAATTTTTGTGTAATTTTTCCGTTACGTTTACTATTTTTTTCTTAATTTTTCTTCCTCCAATGTACGAGAAAATAAAAAATTTCAAAAATCTGTAACTCTCTTGAAAATAATTGGATTTTAAAAAACCAAAATTATTTGAGTAGAGTATCATTTTCCCAATAAAGATTAATTTTTGTGTAATTTTTCCGTTACGTTTACTATTTTTTTCTTAATTTTTCTTACTCCAATGTACAAATTTGACGCCGTGAAAATCAAAAATTTTAAAAATCTGTAACTCGCTTGAAAATTATTGGATTTTAAAAAACCTAAATTATTTGAGTAAAGTGTCATTTTCCTAATAAAAATTAATTTTTGTGTAATTTTTCCGATACGTCTACTATTTTTTTCTTAATTTTTCTTCCTCTAATGTACGTGAAAATCAAAAATTTCAAAAATCTGTAACTCGCTTGAAAATTATTGGATTTTAAAAAACCAAAATTATTTGAGTAGTGTCATTTTTCTAATAAAGATTATTTTTCATAATTTTGACGTTTTAAAGGTCAGTTTCATCCAAATTTACACAACGCTCGATGAACATTTGAAATATGATTTCAATTGAAAATAAACCATGAAAACGTAAATATAAATGGCTATGATACTATCAAGTCGGAGAAAGTAACATGATGGCCACATCACCATTTTTTTCTGAATGAATTATCCTAGTTCGTGCTGTCCTTCATCTTCCGAAAAGCACAACAGCATATAGAAAATAATATCGAACAAAGATTTATAAAAAAAATAGCGTGTAAATCAATTATTCAATTTCCTAATTAATTTGTTTAAGAATCCTTTTAGTCCTAAAAATGAAATTAATATAGTTGATTCTAAAATTAACATATTTAAATACAAATGGAATTATAAAAACTGTAAAAAAGAAAATAAACCAACTTTAACAAATGGGATTCGATCCTTCGACCTTCTGATTACAAGCCGTAGGTCTTACCAATGCGCCAAGAGATCGGCGTACTTCCGTTAACGTATAAGATATATAAACATACGAATAATTAACAAATTAAAAAAAAACATTTTTCTCGAAAACGGCTGAATAGTGCGCCCTATTACTTGCACATGTTACACTCCCAGTCATGACCTACATGTACGCCAAAGATGGATTAAATCGGTATGTCACACATCTGATCCTCCCCTTGTCAGTGTACATAAAATCTCAGCTTGCTGTGCATTTAATAATACAGGTGAAACCTATTAATAGTTGTACGGACATTCAGCAAGTATTTTAAAGTAAAAAAAATACAGACCATTCCCCATAATGCCCCCCTAATATAGCGCAGTAGATTCGCTTTAAATTCCTCATTACTGAATTTGGTCGATTTAAAATAAAAAATAGTCGAGGGGAATGATTCGGAGGGCGTAAAAAATGGGGTAATTTAATAGTATTGGATCGAGGTTACAGTGAGGGATTATCTGTTTCTCGACGGTAATCGTCTCCGGTTCGATTTTAAAAATGTATCCATAAAGTCCTATATACGGTCGAGATGAATCGCCCGACGGCTTTACTCCCGGCAAAGAAAAGTCCCGCTTTAAAATTTAAGCAAAGTAGATAACATTAACTTAATCTCTGGAATGCAATAGCGTACGGCGAGATAAATCTGCTATTATTCTAGCAGATGTTCCTTTCTTAGGGCAAGAAAATATTGCTTTATGTAAGTAGGAAATATTTCAAACGAATCAAGTAAAATTCAATTAAGGTTACATATTTTGCTTCAAAGACTTCGTAATTATACAGTAGCACATTGACATTTCCTGAACCGAAGTAATATATTAGCCGGGCTGTCAGTGTATGTTGGCGTCCTATGGCTTTCCCATTTATTGTTCTCCGTACGTCCTGCAGCTGTGTAGGCCCTGTTGTCGCCGGAGCCGGGACCAGCAGTTTGTTTGCGGCCTTCCCGCGGGATCAACGCTTTGTGATTCTCTGCGATTCTCCTGCATCTGCCGCCGTACACACTTTGTATGCGACCATTGCTATCCGACAGTGCAACACTGCGACGTTAACATGTAATAATATATTATAGTTTTAGTTCCGTAATTTAATTAGGTTCGGGGCCAATTCAATTAACCGGAATCGAAACCGGGACTGAAATACGTCCACGGATACAAGTTAAATCTGCAAAATATCAAAAATATTCTATCTTAGTAACTGAGCTATTAAATAAAATGAGAATGTACATATATACTATATTTTATTGAGCTATAGAAGATGGGAAGGTAAATGCAGGACCCTTTATAGTAATTTTGGTGAACGCGCCGGGCAACACATGGTTATTTTAATAACTTTTGAGAAAATTACAATTATTATTACAAAATATAATATGTCAACAAATTGTTTCTCAAGGCCACCTTCAATTTTTACTTTCTCCGTTACGAAGTACGAGAAAGTATTGTGATCGTGATTTTTTTTTCAAAAAATTTTTTTACGGAAATATCCGTTTTGGGGTCCCTAGATGCCATTTCAACAAATTCTGGAAAAAAAAAATTTTGTGTCTGTGTGTGTGTGTGTCGGTGTGTGTGTCTGTCTGTGTGCACTGTATCTCAAAAACTAATAGAGCGATTGATATGAAACTTTGAACATACGTCTCATTTGATAATATGAAGAACTGAAAAGCTTTTGGTAAAATTTCGTACACCGGAAGTGGGTGTTTACCTTAACTGTTTTTTGTTTTTTGCCAATATTTTCTTAAATATGAAAAATATCACAAAAATATTTAAACAAATATTGAAGACAATAAAGAAATGCACATCTTTTGCTTGAAAATATTTTTCATAAAATCATTGCTATTCGAGAAAAAAATTATTATTAATTTTTTGTTTTTTGGTATATAATTATGAAACGATAATAGTTACAGCAAATTTATGTGAATAATAATTATAGAGAATGCCAAAATGAACAACTTCTAAAGAATAAGTTTTTTTCGAAATCTCGTTAGTTTTTGAGTAAACCGATTTTTTTAATTTGAAGTATAATTTTTCCATAATTCATAATTTTGACGTTTTAAACGTCAGTTTCATCCGAGTTTGCGCAACGCTCGATGTACATTTAAAATATCATTTAAATAGAAAATAAACCATGAAAACGTAAATATAAATGATACCATCAAGTCGGAGAAAGTAACATGATGGCCACATCACCATTTTTATTTGTCCAAATGAGTATTGGAATAATTGATAAAACGAGTTTTCTGGAAATAACTGTTAATGTGCTAGGAATTGCGATAGGGTTATAATAAGGAAAAATTCCGCTTGAAATGATATAACAATATACGGGGTTACAATTATAAAATAAGAAAAATAAAGTGCTTCAAAGTTTGAAAAGTATGACACTAAATTTTTGACACCCTGTATAATTCATATCGATCAAACTTGGTTAACGGGACTGTCAGGCCTTATTTAGTAAGTCCCCTATATAATTTTATTAACGAGGCACTATTTCTATTTTTTATTATTTTTTTAACCATTTATGCACAGTGGTCCAGCAACCCTGAAAAGCTGACCAAAATCCCAAATAAACTTAGATTAGAGCAGAAATTGGTAAATTGCGATTTTTTTGATCGCAGTCGCAATTCAAAATTACTACAAACAAAATGGCGGATCCAATATGGCGGCAACATACACTGGTGAAAAAAAATGAAACACTTTAAATTCGTGAAATTTCAAATCGCCATAAAAAATTTTATCTAGGAAAAAAACGCAAAAAAAAATTGGCAAAATTGGAATTTTTTTAAAAAAGTCGATTTTTTCAGACTTTGAACGGCCATAGCGGCTAAATGCAAAATCCAAATCGAACGCGGATTTCAAATATGTTCTCCTTGTATGTAAATTATTCGGATTCAATGAAAATTGGCGATTTTTAATTTTTGTCGAAAACGTGAAATTCGATGGATTTTTGCTCAAAAATTGGCTTTGAAATGATTTCCTAAAGAAACCACTGGTTCGATTCGGAGTTCAATGAAAATTGGCGATTTTTAATTTTTGTCGAAAACGTGAAATTCGATGGATTTTTGCTCAAAAATTGGCTTTGAAATGATTCCCTAAAGAAACCACTGGTTCCATTCGGAGTTTCTATATATCACTGAAAAAATCTCTTCAATACGCTTCAGAAAATGTAGTTTCGCAAGAGCAAATGTAAAGTTCAAGCCCGTAACGCGGCAGCAAAGAAAACTCGAAAATGGAAAAAAATCATGGAAAAAATCAACTCTTAATAATCATCGTAGACCCTTATGTAATAGATTTTCCTTCATCAGAAGAACGAGCCTAATCGATTGGCGTTAGAAAATTTCATCTAGGAAAAAATGCAAAAAAATTGGCAAGTCACCAAGAACATGTGTTTAAAAAAAGTCGATTTTTCAGAATTCGAACAGCCGTGGTGGCTAAACGAAAAATCCAAATCGAATGCGGATTTCAAATTTGTGCTTCTCGGGTGCAAGTTAGTCGGATTCAATGAAAATTGGCAATTTTTAGTTTTTGTCGAAAACGTGAAATTCGATAGAAGGGTCCCCCCTTCTTACTTTTCCTCAAAAATTGGCTTTGAAATGATTTCCTAAAGAAACCACTGGTTCGATTCGGAGTTTCTATATATCACTGGAAAGATCCTTTCAATACGCGTCAGAAAATGTACTTTCGCAAGAGAAAATGTAAAGTTCAAGCCCGTAACGCGTCAGCAAAGAAAACTCGAAAATGGAAAAAAATCTAAAAAATCAACTCTTTTAATAATCATCGTAGACCCACATGTAATACATTTTTTTTCATCAGAAGAACAAACCCAATCGATTGGCGTTAAAAAATTTCATCTAGAAAAATATGCAAAAAAATTAGCTAGTCACTATGAACATGTCAGAAAATTTTGAAAAAAGTCGATTTTTTCAGAATTTGAACAGCCGTGGCGGCTAAACGAAGAAACCAAATTGAATGCGGATTTCAAATCTGTGCTCCTCGGGTGCAAGTTAGTCTGATTCAATGATAATTGGCGATTTTTATTTTTTTCCGAAAACGTGAAATTCGATAAAAGGGTCCCCCCTTCTTACTTTTGCTCAAAAATTGGCTTTGAAATGATTTCTTGTAGAAACCACTGGTTCGATTCGGGGTTTCTATACATCACCGGAAAGATCCCCTCAAGACGCTTCAGAAAATGTACTTTCGCAAGAACAAATGTCAATTTGAAGCCCGACACGTCAGCAAAGAAAATTTAAAAATGGAAAAAATCGAAAAACTCAACTCTTGTAATAATCATCGTAGACCCTTACGTAATATCTTTTCCTTAATCAGAAAAATGAGCTAAATCAATTGATGTTGAAAAATCTCACCTAGGAAAAAATGCAAAAAAAATTGCAAGTCACCATGAACATTTTTTTCAGAATTTGAACGGCCGTAGCGGCTAAACGAGATGGAATCCAAGAGCGATAATAATTGATGAAGGAATGACAGCATCGATAAATCATTGATTTTGGAAAGGAAATTCGAAGCAGTAGTAGAAATAGAAAAATCCCTCACCAGGGAAACCAATAATGATATTTTCTTGATTTGTAAATCGACACGAATTTACAGTATTATAACATATGCGAATTTCCTTATTAATTTCTGTACGTGATAGTTTTCGATCTAGTTGATGTTTTTGTTATTACGATTTTTACTTTCTCCGTTACGAAGTACAAAAAAGTATACTGATTTTTTTTTACAGAAATATCCGTTTTGGGGTCCATAGATGCCATTTCAACAATTTCTGGATTTTTTTTGTGCCTCTGTATGTGTGTGTCTGTGCGTGTGTGTCTGTGTGTGTGTGTGTATGTGCGTGTGTGTCTGTGTGTGTGTGTATGTGTGTGTGTGTGTCTGTCTGTCTCTCTGCGCGCTGTATCTCAAAAACTAATTGAGCAATTCATACGAAACTTTGAACATAAGTTTTATTTCATAATCCGAAGAACTGAAAAGCGTTTGGTAAAATTTCGTACACCGGAAGTGGGTGTTTACTTTAACTGTTTTTTGTTTTTTTCCAATATTTTCTTAAATATGAAAAATATCACAAAAACATTTAAACAAATATTGAAGACAATAAAGAAATGAACATCTTTGGTTTGAACATATTTTTTTATAAAATCATTGTTGTTTGAGAAAAAAAAATAATCTTTTTTTTTTCATTTTTGGTTTATAATTATGAAACGATTATAGTTACAGCAAATTTATAATATAGTTTTAATAAGTTATAATAAGTTTTTTCGAAATCTCTTTAGTTTTTGAGTAAACTCAGTTTTTGAATTTGAAGTATAATTTTTCCATCTTTCATAATTTTGACGTTTTAAACGTCAGTTTCGTGCTAGTCTACAGAACGCTCGATGTACATTTAAAATAAGATTTAAATTGAAAATAAACCATAAAAGCGTAATTATAAATGATACCATCAAGCCGGAGAAAGTAACATGATGGCCACATCACTATTTTTTAAATAACAGCTAAGATTTGTTGTAATATTTTTGGACATATAAAAGCCTCTTGTTAGAGATCAGTAGATATTTAGTATAGAGGGTATGTATTGTGAATTCTTGGATGCTTTTTAAAAGAATTTGTTCCTGGAAGTTATCCACAACAGTCGATTGGTTCTAGAACTGGTTTTAACACACAAATCCTAGTAAAAAGGAATGATACAATAATAGGATTATCTGGCACATATTTAAATGTCATCTTAAGACCAAAGGTGTTAACAACATATTAGTATTCATGACATTTTTGAATGAAATTAAAAGCAAATATAGTAAATTAGTAAATTCGCATTTATTCCAATTTATCCCACGCAAATTCAAAAGGATGATCGGTTTCATCAATCTGCAGAGATACGCTCGTTACATGTATGCATATGTCGGGGCCGAGAGCGAGGGTGCGGAATCGGGCGGAAATTGAATCCAGTGGCGGGGCTGTCGTTGCAGTAGTTATCTCTCCGCATAACTAATAATCATGTTAGATCATTCGGGACATTAGTCAATCTTAATTTATGTATCGCGTCCGAAATACGTGAGTGTGCGTGTGTGCGCGATGTGTGAAAGGGGTCAAATCGACCCTGTATAAGATGATGAATGTACAAATTAGTTTCCTTCGATAACTTTACAATCACAAACAGATTAACATCGGAATTACTGAATAGGACGCATGTCTATTGATGTGGAAATCTAAGATTTGTTATTATACATATGGTATTTATAAAAAAGCATAAGATGACATGTTATCAACAATTTGTTTCATTGTAATCCAAGGTTATCATGTTTTTACTTTCTCCGTTACGAACTACGAGAAAGTATTGTGATCGTGATTTTTTTTCCAAAATTTTTTTTTACGGAAATATCCGTTTTGGGGTCCCAATTTCAACAATTTCTGGTGATGTGGCCATCATGTTACTTTCTCCGACTTGATGGTATCATAGCCATTTATATTTACGTTCTCATGGTTTATTTTCAATTGAAATCATATTTTAAATGTACATCGAGCGTTGTGTAAAATCGGATGAAACTGACGTTTAAAACGTCAAAATTATGAAAGATGGAAAAATTATACTTAAAATTCAAAAACTCGGTTTACTCAAAAACTAAAGGGATTTCGAAAAAAACTTATTCTTTATAACTTGTTCATTTTAGCATTCTCTACAATTATTATCAACAGACATTTGCTGTAACTATTATTGTTTTATAATTATAAACCAAAAATTAAAAAAAAATAATAAATTTTTTTCTCGAATAAAAATGATTTTATGAAAAATATTTTCAAGCAAAAGATGTTCATTTCTTTGTTGTCTTCAAAGTTTGTTTAAATGTTTTTGTGATATTTTTCATATTTAAGAAAATATTGGCAAAAAACAAAAAACAGTTAAGGTAAACGCCCACTTCCGGTGTTCGAAATTTTACCAAAAGCTTTTCAGTTCTTCGGATTATCAAATAAGACGTATGTTCAAAGTTTCATATCAATGGTTTTATGAGTTTTTGAGATACAGCGCACACAGACAGAAAGGCGTTCAGAAATTGAGCAATTTTTCAAAATAAAAACGCGATTTTCTTGACTTTAATTAATTAATTAATTAATTAATTAATGTATTTATTAACGGTAGGCCATGTGCAATTAAACAAGTACAGTAAAATAGATTCTTACAAACTAAAAATAAACGTCAGAATAAATAAAATACTAAGACAATTAAGACGACTTTAAAACAATATACACATACTTAAAAAAAAACATAATTTAAATACAATTTAAAATATTACAAAGAAATATCGAGTTAAAAACAATATACAAATACTTAAAAAAAACAAAATTTAAATACAGTTTAAAATATTTCAAATAAGTCATGAATTAAAAACAATATTCAGATACTTAAAAGGAAACACAATTTAAGACAGTTTAAATATTACATTGAAGTCACACATTAAAAGATTATCATTACAAACAGTTATCAAGATACAAACGCAGGCCATTTATACCTATATTAAAAAGATCGACTTGGAAAACAACAGATTTAGGCAACTTTCTTTGGACAATATCTATATTTCTTTATATTTTTCGAAAACACACTAACTTCGCTACGTTTTGGAATTTAAATCACTAAAATCAAGAAAGGCGTTTGGAAGTTGATCAATTTTTTGAAATAAAAAACGCGATTTTCTTGACTTTGAACTCGAAAACAACAGATTTTGGCAACTTTCTTTGGACGATATCTATAACTCTTTATATTTTTCGAAAACGCACTAACTTTGCTACGTTTTGGAATTTAAATCACTAAAATCAAGAAAGGCGTTCGGAAGTTGAGCAATTTTTCAAAATAAAAAACGCGATTTTCTTGACTTTGAACTCGGACAACAACAGATTTTGCCAACTTTCTTAGGACGATATGTATATTTCTTTGTATTCTTCGAAAACACACTAACTTCGCTACGGTTTGGAATTTAAATCACTAAAATCAAGAAAGGCGTTCGGAAGTTGAGCAATTTTTCAAAATAAAAACGCGATTTTCTTGACTTATATGTATATTTCTTTATATTTTTCGAAAATACACTAAGTTCGCTATTTTTTTGATTTGAAATCATCAAAATCAAGTAAGGCGTTCGGAAGTTGATCAATTTTTCAAAATAAAAAACGCGATTTTCTTGACTTTGAACTCGGACAACAACAGATTTTGCCAACTTTCTTAGGACGATATGTATATTTCTTTGTATTCTTCGAAAACACACTAACTTCGCTACGGTTTGGAATTTAAATCACTAAAATCAAGAAAGGCGTTCGGAAGTTGAGCAATTTTTCAAAATAAAAAACGCGATTTTCTTGACTTTGAACTCGGAAAACAACAGATTTTGACAACTTTCTTTGAACGATATGTGTATTTCTTTATATATTACGAAAATACACAAAGTTCGCTATTTTTTTGATTTGAAATCATCAAAATCAAGAAAGGCGATCGGAAGTTGATCAATTTTTCAAAATAAAAAACGCGATTTTCTTGACTTTGAACTCGGAAAACAACAGATTTTGGCAACTTGCTTTGGACGATATCTATATTTGTTTATATTTTTCGAAAACACACTAACTTCGCTACGTTTTGGAATTTAAATCACTAAAATCAAGAAAGGCGTTCGGAAGTTGAGCAATTTTTCAAAATAAAAACGCGATTTTCTTGACTTTGAATTTGGAAAACAACAGATTTTGGCAACTTGCTTTGGACGATATCCATATTTCTTTATATTCTTCGAAAACACACTAACTTCGCTAAGTTTTGGAATTTAAATCATCAAAATCAAGAAAGGCGTTCGGAAGTTGAGCAATTTTTCAAATAAAGACGCGATTTTCTTGACTTTGAATTTGGAAAACAACAGATTTTGGCTACTTTCTTTGGACGATATCTATATTTCTTTATATTTTTCGAAAACACAGTAACTTCGCTACGTTTTGGAATTTAAATCATCAAAATCAAGTAAAGCGTTCGGAAGTTAAGCAATTTTTCAAAATAAAAACGCGATTTTCTTGACTTTGAATTTGGAAAACAACAGATTTTGGCAACTTTCTTAGGACGATATGTATATTTCTTTATATTCTTCGAAAACACACTAACTTCGTTACGTTTTGGAATTTAAATCATCAAAATCAAGAAAGGCGTTCGGAAGTTGAGCACTTTTTCAAAATCAAAAACGCGATTTCGTTGACTGTGAACTTGGAAAACAACAGATTTAAGATTTTAAAAAGATATCTTGCGATGGCTCACCCTTTACTTTATATAAGTACTAATAACAAAATTCCACATTCTCCGTATTGAACATTTACACGGTAATAATTTTTCTATGCAATATTTAATAATGGTGATGTGACCATCATGTTACTTTCTCCGATGGTATCATCATTTATATTTACAATTTCATGGTTTATTTTCAATTTAAATAATATTTTAAATGTACATCGAGCGTTTTGTAGACTCGCATGAAACTGACGTTTAAAACGTCAAAATTATGAAAGATGGAAAAATCATACTTTAAATTCAAAAACTCAGTTAACTCAAAAACTAAAGAGATTTCGAAAAAAACTTATTCTTTATAAGTTGTTCATTTTAGCATTCTCTACAATTATTATTAACATTAATTTGTTGTAACTATTATAGTTTTATAATTGTAAACCAAAAATGAAAAAAAAAAATGGTGATGTGGCCATCATGTTACTTTCTCCGATTTGATATAATAGTTATATATATATTCATGGTTTATTTTCGATTTAAATCATATTTTAAATCGAGCGTTTCACATGATCAAATGATTGCAACGTCTCTACCGCAAGTTTATTGAAAAACTAAAAATAATGCTAAAAAAGCCCTAAAAAAGATTTCTAAAAATAGTTCTGATAAAAAGTCCTAAAAAAACAAATAAAAGTCCTGAATCCAAGAAAGTCGAAAAAGATTTCTAAAAATAGTCCTGAACAAGAAAGTCTTGATAAAAGTTCTGATAAAAAGTCCCGAAAAAAGACTCCTGGCAAAAGAATGCCTTGAAAAAACAGATCCTTCAAAAAGACCAGAAATATAGTCCTAAAAGAAAGTCGCGAAAAAAGAGTTCTGACAAAAAAATGTCCTGAAAAAAAGTCCTGGAGAAACAGTTTTGGACATAAAGACTTGAAAAAAGAGTCCTGTTAAAAGTCGTGGTGAAAAATCCTGAAAAAAGTACTGGGAAAGAATCCTGAAAACTTAAGTCTTAAAACACCAGAAATAAATGTCCTGACAGAAGTCCTAAAAAAGTCCCGAAGGAAAGTCCTAAAATAACTACTGAAAAAAGTTCTGAAGAAAGTCCCGAAAAAGAGTCCTAATAAAATATCCTGAAAAAATGTCCTGTAATAACAGTCTTGAAAAAAAATTATATAAATAACATTGTAAAAAAATGCTGGAAAAACATTTTTGAAAAAATTAAAAACACCTGAAAAAGTTCGGAAGAAATTGTCCTGAAAAAAATCCCAAAAAAGGTCCCGAACAAGAAATCCTGAAAATTAATCCTATAAAAAATGTCCTGAAATATAGTACTGAAAAAATCCTTCTTTACAGGACATAAAAAAAATCCCCAAAAACTAATTCTGAAACAATGTATCGAAGAAAATTCTTAAAATAATCCTGAAAAGAAGTCCTGAACAAGAGGTTCTTAAAAAAGTCTCGAAAAAAGTCCTGGAGATAAAATCTTATAAAAAGAGTCCTGATAAAACCGTGAAAAAAAGTCCTGAAAAATAGTTTTCGTACAAAATACCAGAAATAAATGTCTCGAAAAAGAGTCCTAAAAAGTCTGATGGAAGTTCAGAAAAATAGTCCTGATGAAATATAATAAAAAAATTGTCCAAAAATTGCCCCGAAAATAACATCTTTATAAAATAAACAAAAGAATTTCTGAAAAAAAAAACATTGTAAAGAGTCCTTAAAAAATCTGAAAAAACTGCCCTGAAAAATAAATCCCAAAAAGAGTCGTGAAAAAAGTCCCGAAAAAAGTCTTGCAAAAAGGCCTAAAATAAGTCCTTAACAAAATTCCTAAAATAAAAAGTTTTGAAAATGGTCTTAAAAAAGGCTAAAAATATCTGAAAAAAAGTCATGAAAAAAAAATTCTAAAAAATGCCATGACGAAAATTCGGAAAAATTTGTTCTGAAAAAAAAATACCGGAAATGAGTTCTCAACAAAGGGGTTCTTGAGTCCCGAAAACGTCTCGAGAAAAATTTTAAAAATAAAGGTCCTGAGAGAAAAAGTCCTAAAAATAAGTTTTGAAAAAAATTTCTTAAAAAGTCCTAAAAAGGAATCCTCGAAGAAAGGTCTTTTAGAAATGTCCTTAAAAAAGACCTAAAAAAGTTCTGAAAACATTGTCCTGAAGTGCCAAAAAGGCTAAAAGAACAAAAAACTGTTAAGGAATATATTCGGAAATACGAATTTTTTCCAAAAGCTTTTCAGTTCTTCGGATTCTCAAATAACACTTTTGTTCACAGTTTTATGGTCATTTCTGAATTAGTTTTTGAGTGCAGCGCGCAGTTACACACAGGCAGACTGTTATGTAGAGAAAAAATGGTGATGTGGCCATCATGTTACTTTCTCCGACTTGATGGTATCATTTATATTTACGCTATGGTTTATTTTCAATTTAAATCATATTTTAAGTGTGCATTGAACGTTTCGTAGACTCGGATAAAACTGACGTTTAAAACGTCAAAATTATGAAAGATGGAAAAATGTACTTCAAATTAAAAACTCAGCTTACTCAAAAACTAAAGAGATTTCGAAAAAAACTTATTCTTCATTAATTGTTCATTTTGGCATTCTCTACAATTATTATTAACATAAATTTGCTGTAACTATTAGCGTTTCATAATTGTATACCAAAAATGAAAAAAAATAATAATTTTTTTTCTCGAATAACAATGATTTTATGAAAAATGTTTTCAAACAAAATAATTGAATTTCTTTATTGTCTTCAATATTTGTTGAAATGTTTTTGTAATATTTTTCATATTTAAGAAAATATTGGCAAAAAACAAAAAAACAGTTAAGGTAAACACCCACTTCCGGTGTACGAAATTTTACCAAAAGCTTTTCAGTTCTTCGGATTATCAAATAAGACGTATGTTGAAAGTTTCATATTAATTGCTCCATTAGTTTTTGAGATACAGCGCGCACAGACACACACACACACAGACACACACATAGCCACAAAAAAATTTTTTCCAGAAATTGTTGAAATGGTATCTAGGGACCCCAAAACGGATATTTCCGCAAAAAAAAAATTGAAAGAAAATCACGATCACAATACTTTCTCGTACTTCGTAACGGAGAAAGTAAAAATTCATGAAATTAATAAGTCAAGCGTGTTTTTTTCCTTGTAGCATAACTGATGTAAATAGAACGTGTATATCATATCGCGAAGACGGAAATTCATGCAAAGACAATATTGAAGGAATTAATGGATGCCTCCTCGTCTCCGCCGGTACACCGGGCAATTTCCTAGACATCCAACCTCCTGTTCTCAAGCTGTCTCATCTCCTGCCGGAGCAGTAAACATGCATAGACAAGTATGTACCACTTGATCGAAACTACCTCAATTCGCCCACTTAAAATCTCAACCACGTTTCCACATGCATCAAGCACTAGAGCAGTTCTTGTATTTTTCCTTTTGTTGCGTCGTCTACGAGCTCATCTGCCACCCCCGGTTTGTTAAATTATTTCTATTCCTACATACCCTCTGCACAATATAAAGCCAGTAAATAATAATCGTCCTTACTCTACGCTAGTCAGAAACGAACTGTATATTCAGGAATTCAAAAAATAACTCGTACATAAAGCCATTAATTTCCAAACAACAACAAAGCTCCATATAATGCGGATATTATTTCCCCGGAGTCTACATAAACTATTGCATATTAAAGAGTGTTGAAAATAGTTATGGGCCGCTCAAAGACTTTTTTATGACCCATTTTGCTGCCCGGAACGGCGTATATTGCAAATTTTAAATCACGTAAAATTACACAACACGTGAGACAAAGGGGATGTTTCCGTGTGCAGACCGTATTAAATGTATAATACGAAAACGCCGGCGGTATATCCTTCCTTCCTGCTGATATCTGAGACGTACTTTTAATCAAATTGTTTAAAGTGAGGATGATATATGATTACTTCGGCATGGAAAATCGTTGTGTATTTAAGTACAAAATTTATTGATTTGATTTACATCGTCGATGATACGATAAAGCTTTGAATATAACTTGAGGTAATCTTGTTATATTAATAGCCATAATTTCTTTGTAATAAAATTACCAGAAATACGAAAAATCTGTAAGCATTTTTATCACAACAGGTTACAATTTGGCCGGCTAATTAATTGATTATTAATTAATAATTCATTTATTAGCCCAACAGTTAGAAGAACCAAAAAATGGTGATGTGGCCATCATGTTACTTTCTCCGACTTTATATTTACGTTTTCATGGGTTTATTTTCAATTGAAATCATATTTTAAATGTAAATCGAGCGTTGCGTAAACTCGGATGAAACTGACGTTTAAAACGTCAAAATCATAAAAGATGTAAAACTTATACTTCAAATTCACAAACTCGGTTTACTCAAGAACTAACGAGATTTTGAAAAAAACTTATTCTTTAGAAGTTGTTCATTTTGGCATTCTGTACAATCATTATTCACATAATTTTTCTGTAACTATTATCGTTTTATAATTATAAACCAAAATTTAAAAAAATAATAATAAATTTTTTTCTCGAATAAATATGATTTTATGAAAAATGTTTTCAAGCAAAAGCTGTTCATTTCTTTGTTGTCTTCAAAGTTTGTTTGAATGTTTTTGTGATATTTTTCATATTTAAGAAAATATTGGCAAAAAACAAAAAACAGTTAAGGTAAACGCCCACTTCCGGTGTACGAAATTTTACCAAAATCTTTTCAGTTCTTTAGATTATCAAATAAGATGGATGTTCAAAGTTTCATATCAATTGCTCTATTAGTTTTTGAGATACAGCGCACACAGACAGACACACACACACACACACACAATTTTTTTTTTTCCAAAAATTGTTGAAATGGCATCTAGGGACCCCAAAACGGATATTTCCGTAAAAAAAATTTTTGAAAAAAAGATCACGATCACAATACTTTCTCGTACTTCGTAACGGAGAAAGTAAAAATAACAACTTAATTTAATTATACAATAACTCAGGGGCGGCTCGTTATGTAGAGCCAAGGAGCCATGGCACTACCTCTAATTTCATGGTCGGCAAGAATTTTTACTTTCTTCGTTACGAAGTACGAGAAAGTATTGTGATCGTGATTTTTTTCAAAATTTTTTTTTACGGAAATATCCGTTTTGAGGTCCCTAGATATCATTTCAACAATTTCTGAAATAAAAAAATTGTGTCTGCGTGTGTGTCCGTGTGTGTGTGTGTGTGTGTCTTGATTTTGATGATTTCAAATTAAAAATATAGCGAATTTAGTGTATTTTCGAAAAATATAAAGAAATACACATATCGTAGAAAGAAAGTTGCCAAAAAATGATGTTTTCCGAGTTCAAAGTCAAGAAAATCGCGTTTTTTGTTTTGAAAAATTGCTCAATTTCCGAACGCCTTTCTTGATTTTAATGATTCAAATTTCAAAACGTAGCGAAGTTAGTGTGTTTTCGAAGAATATAAAGAAATATACATATCGTCCTAAGAAAGTTGCCAAAATCTGTTGATTTCCGAGTTCAAAGTCAAGAAAATCGCGTTTTTTATTTTAAAAAATTGCTCAACTTCCGAACGCCTTTCTTGATTTTGATGATTTAAATTCCAAAACGTAGCGAAGTTAGTGTGTTTTCGAAGAATATAAAGAAATATACATATCGTCCAAAGAAAGTTGCTAAAATCTGTTGTTTTCCGAGTTCAAAGTCAAGAAAATCGCGTTTTTATTTTGAAAAATTGGTCAACTTCCAAACGCCTTTCTTGATTTTAATGATTTAAATTCCAAAACGAAGCGAAGTTACTGTGTTTTCGAAAAATATAAAGAAATATACTTATCGTTCAAAGAAAGTGGCCAAAATCTGTTGTTTTCCGAGTTCAAAGTCAAGAAAATCGCGTTTTTTATTTTAAAAAATTGCTCAACTTCCGAACGCCTTTCTTGATTTTGATGATTTAAATTCCAAAACGTAGCGAAGTTACTGTGTTTTCGAAAAATATAAAGAAATATAGATATCGTCCAAAGAAAGTTGTCAAAATCTGTTGTTTTCCGAGTTCAAAGTCAAGAAAATCGCGTTTTTTATTTTAAAAATGGTGATGTGGCCATCATGTTACTTTCTCCGACTTTATATTTACGTTTTCATGGGTTTATTTTCAATTGAAATCATATTTTAAATGTACATCGAGCGTTGCGTAAACTCGGATGAAACTGACGTTTAAAACGTCAAAATCATGAAAGATGGAAAAATTATACTTCAAATTCAAAAACTAGGTTTACTCGAAAACTAACGAGATTTCGAAAAAAACTTATTCTTTAGAAGTTGTTCATTTTGGCATTCTCTACAAATTATTATTTACATAGAATTGCTGTAACTATTATCGTTTCATAATTATAAACCAAAAATTAAAAGAATAAAATAAATGTTTTTCTCGAATAGCAATGATTTTATGAAAAATATTTTCAAGCAAACGCTTTTCATTTCTTTGTTGTCTTCAGTGTTTGTTTAAATATTTTTGTGATATTTTTTATATTAAGGAAAATATTGGCAAAAAACAAAAAACAGTTAAGGTAAACACCCACTTCCGGTGTACGAAATTTTACCAAAAGCTTTTCAGTTCTTCGGATTATCAAATAAGACGTATGTTCAAAGTTTCATATCAATTGCTGTATTTGTTTTTGAGATACAGCGCACACAGACAGACACACACACAGACACACACACACACACACACACACACACACACACAGACACACACACACACAGACACAAAAAAATTTTTTCCAGAAATTGTTGAAATGGCATCTAGGGACCCCAAAACGGATATTTCCGTAAAAAAAAATTTTGAAAAAAAAATCACGATCACAATACTTTCTCGTACTTCGTAACGGAGAAAGTAAAATTGCTCAATTTCCGAACGCCTTTCTTGATTTTGATGATTTAAATTCCAAAACGTAGCGAAGTTAGTGTGTTTTCGAAAAATATAAAGAAATATACATATCGTCCAAAGAAAGTTGCCAACATCTGTTTTTTCCGAGTACAAAGTTAACGAAATCGCGTTTTTGATTTTGAAAAAGTGCTCAACTTCCGAACGCCTTTCTTGATCTTGATGATTTAAATTCCAAAACGTAGCGAAGTTACTGTGTTTTCGAAAAATATAAAGAAATATACTTATCGTTCAAAGAAAGTGGCCAAAATCTGTTGTTTTCTGAGTTCAAAGTCAACAAAATCGTGTTTTTTATTTTGAAAAATTGCTCAACTTCCGAACGCCTTTCTTGATTTTAGTGATTTAAATTCTAAAACGTAGCGAAGCTAGTGTGTTTTCGAAAAATATAAAGAAATCTAGATATTGTCCAAAGAAAGTTGCCAAAAACTTGTTTTCCGAGTTCAAAGTTAACGAAATCGCGTTTTTGATTTTGAAAAAGTGCTCAACCACCGAACGCCTTGCTTGATTTTGTTTATTTCAAATTAAAAATATAGAATTTAGTGTATTTTCGAAAAATATAAAGAAATACACATATCGTAGAAAGAAAGTTGCCAAAATCTGTTGTTTTCCGAGTTCAAAGTCAACAAATCCTCATTTTGAGTTTTTAAAAATTACTAAGGTGTTAAATGCATTTTTTGATTATGATATTTTATATGTTACTTAGTAGAGAATTCAGTGTGTTTTAAATTGTATTGAAAATATCCTTGTCGAGGCAATGGAAATTGCCAAAATCCAAAATGTTCAAACTTAAAATCAATAAAGTCAAGTTTTTGATTTGGATAAATTGATTAATATGTTGTTTGATTTTGATACTTTCATTTTCAAAATGTAGAGAGTTTTGTGTTTCATTTAAAATCAACGCAATTTTTTTAATCTTTGCAAAGTTTAAAAACATTTATATTTATATTTTTTTTATAGTTCTAATCTAATAATAATGATAATCTTAAGTCACATTATTATTTTTTTTTCATTAGAGCAACCACACTATTACTAAAACATGAAAAATGCAAAACTTGGACAAAGGAGCAAAATGCAATAATTTCCGTCGCACTACACCGAATCCGATTTTCGGGTGTGAAACTTGTTGAAACCAAAAATTTTCTCAATATATTCCCTGAACATGTTTCTTACTTTTATTGTTTCCGTGACTATATTTACTTGCCAACGTGCCATTATTAAACTTACAATTATAAAAGTAGATTTTTACGATTTTTTACATTTTCGATTTTTCCTTGCGAACGGCTTCAATTTGATCATTTACTGGAAATTAACGTGAACACAAGTGGTGAATTCTATTTATCGCGTAAGGTTCGAGAAATTTATATACATCGCGAGAAAACTTCCGCGGTGGAACGCAATGGAAAGATAATTAGCAATTTGATTTTTTTTAAATACAAATGATACATGTGGTGGAGTAGTTATCATCGACGTTCGTAATTGGTTTTTCCTAACAAATGTTTTCGAGGTAAAAGAATAAAAATGCATTTTTTTATTTCTAATAATGCTGCAAATATGAAAGCAACAATGCGCTAGGTTCAGTTAGAAAATGTTAATTGCACCGCACATTCTTTGCAGCAGATTACTATTATTCAACACGCCAGTGTAGTTAAAAATGCATACAACGAAATATAAACAATACATTTACAAACATTATAGATTATCTGCCTGCGACACAAATATATTTTTATAGTATTTATAGATACATGTTCACGATTCCAGGTGGATTTTTCTGCCGTGCCGAAACAAAATAAATAGATACACGCTGCATATTTCATGAGTTGTGTACGATTTATGAAAGTAGCCCTTTGATACTTACCAGGTTTCGCAAGATTAAAGACCGGACGGAATTTTAAAAGTGCCATCTCTTATAAATCACCGCTCCGCGGAAAACCACCTGAGATTGTGACGGCGTTTGATTTCCGAATGGAAATATTTCCCCGGAGTGAAAAATCGCAAGAAATTTTTGTTTTTCTCGACTAGTATGAAGTTTTTAAAGTGTGCACTTTAAATACTTATATGGATTTTAAACAAATACTCCCAGGATATACAGGGTCCTGCATTTCACCTCCCGTGTTCTATAGCTCATTTACTAATTAAGTTGGATTTTTCATATTTTGTAGAATATATTTGTATCCTTGTATGCATTTCAGGAAAATATTTTTGATTGTATAGGGTTAAAGCATTGTTAACTTAAGCTCTTTGTACTCAAGAATTATTTTTTCCATGACAAAACCGAGTTTCCGGCTTAAAATTTAAGATATCCACGGCGCTATGTGTCACGACATTTTGGGAAGGCTATACCTTTCTTCTTGATTAAACATTGATATTGCTATCATTAACGAATGCATAATCGAATGTAAAACGTTAAATCCACGATCGCAATGAAAGTCAATTCATGCATTACAACGAATCTCGTTCGCTCCGTCCCTTACATCCATCCAATTAATTATTAAAGTTCAACGTTGTCGTTTCCACATGGATCTTTGCAGCCGATCAAATAGAACACCAGCTTCACTTTGATTGACTCCCGGAATGATAATTTTAATCTGTCGTAGTCCCCATACCCTCCGTAATCGTACCTAATTCAAACAAAACACGCGCGCAGATCAACTTTGTCGAACACAAATGTTATCCCGATACTCCGATAATTTAATGGAAGGGCCTTTTGTGGAACACACGGAAGACGTGGATCAAACTCGCTCATGAATATTATAATAATGATATTGAATATGCAGCGGGGGTAGAATAGACAAAACTGCATCCACCGGCATTATGTATTCAGGTCTACGCTTTATACTCCGCAAAAGTTATTCTTTCATTATCTTTTATTATAAGCATGCGTGGAAGTTATGATTGTTTGAGTTTACTTTTTCGTGATATATAAATGTAAACACGGAGGAGATATTTCGAATTCGGTTCTATAGATTTTATTTGGTAATGTAATATCAATAACATAGAATATTCATGCATTTAGCGTATTCGTTTCTGTAAGACGGGGTACAAGAAAATTGCTTTTTTAAGAGCGTTTTCTTCGTTAATAGTGTTGACTTGAAAAAAGATCATACAATTTTGTAGAATACACTTCAAATCAATGTTTAACCTAGGTGGAGTGAAGGGGGCGTTCCCGGAGGAAATAATATTGTTAATTATAAGATGTAAAACGAAAAATCAAGCGAGATTTTAAATAAAACACTATTGCTTTGTTTGTACAACTTTTGAAAATTTATTATTTCCACTGTCACGTTGAAGTTGCCGAAACCAAAATATAATTCTTGAGTATAAAGAGCTTAAGTTAACAATGTTTTAAACTTTTACATTACTAAAGTCAAAACAGTCTCTTGCACCTTGTTAAATTGTAATATCAATAAATTGTTTTTCAAAGCCACCTTCGATTTTTATTTAGTAAAATGGCTATTTGAATAGTTGATAAAACGAGTTTTCTGCAAATAACTTTCAATGCGTTAGGAATTGGGACAGGGTTGTTATTAGGAAAAATGTTTGTTTTTTAATTCCGCATGGAATGACATAAAAATATATAGGGGCTCCAATTTAAAATAAGAAAAATAAAGTATGAAATGTTTGACACTACATTTTGGACACACTGTATAATTCATATCGATCAAACTAGGTTAACGGGACTATCATACCTTATTTAATAAGTACCTTGTATGATTTTGTATTATTAACAAGGCACTATTTTTATTTTTTATCCATTTTTACTTTCTCCGTTACAAAGTACGAGAAAGTATTGTGATCGTGATTTTTTTTTCAAAAATTTTTTTTACGGAAATATCCGTTTTGGGGTCCCTAGATGCCATTTCAACAATTTCTGGAAAAAAAATTTTTGTGTCTGTGTGTGTGTGTGTGTCTGTGTCTGTGTGTGTGTGTGTGTGTCTGTCTGTGCGCGCTGTATCTCAAAAACTAATAGAGCAATTGGTATGAAACTTTGAACATCCGTCTTATTTGATAATCTGAAGAACTGAAAAGCTTTTGGTAAAATTTCGTACATCGGAAGTGGGCGTTTACCTTAACTGTTTTTTTGTTTTTTGCCAATATTTTCTTAAATATGAAAAATATCACAAAAATATTTAAACAAACTTTGAA
This sequence comes from Ocypus olens, assembly GCA_910593695.2. Taxonomy (NCBI): domain Eukaryota; kingdom Metazoa; phylum Arthropoda; class Insecta; order Coleoptera; family Staphylinidae; genus Ocypus; species Ocypus olens. The sequence goes on from OU343060.1 coordinate 52,449,061, forward strand.
GACAACAAAGAAATGAATATCTTTTGCTTGAAAACGTTTTTCATAAAATCATTTTTATACGAGAAAAAAATTAATTATTTTTATAAAATTTTTGGTTTATAATTATAAAACGATAATAGTTACAGCAAATTTATGTTAATAATAATTATAGAGAATACTAAAATAAACAACTTATAAAGAATAAGTTTTTTTTTAAATCCCTTTAGTTTTTGAGTAAACTGAGTTTTTGAATTTGAAGTATAATTTTTCCATCTTTTCCATTTTGACGTTATAAACGTCAGTTTCACCCGAGTTTACACATCGCCCGATGTACATTTAAAATATGATTTAAATTGAAAATAAACCATGAAAGAGTAAATATAAATGATACCATCAAGTCGGAGAAAGTAACATGATGGCCACATCACCATTTTTCAATATGCATTCCTGTTAAAATGTATGCCTGTTTGCTTGTGCGCGCTGTATCTAAAAAAACTGCTACTTGAATCAACATCAAACTTTAAATATAAGCCTTATTTGATAATCCGAAGAAATGAAAAGTTTTTGGTAAAATTTCGTACACCGGAAGTGGATGTTTACCTTAACCGTTTTTCGTTTTTCTCCGATAATTTTTTAAATATGAAAAGTACTATAAAAGCACTCAAACAAATCTTGAAGAAAGCAAAGAAATGAACATTTTTTGCTTGAAAATATTTTTCGTGAAATGTATGGTTTTTGAAAAATAATGGCATCTAATTTTTTTTTGTAATTTTTGGTTTAATATTATGAAACGATAATACTTACAGCAAATATATTTTAATAATAATTGTAGAGAATGCCAAAATGAACAACTTATATAGAATAAGTATTTTTCGAAATCTCTTTGGTTTTTGAGTAAATTGACTATTATAATTTAAATTATAATTTGTCATTTTCATCTTTCATAATTTTGACGTTTTAAACGTCAGTCTCATCTGATTTTACTAAACGCTCTATGCACATTTAAAATGTGATTGAAAATAAACCATGAAAGTGTAAACATAAAGTATTATACCATCAAATCGGAAAAAGTAACACTGTTTTTTTATTTTTTTTTTGCCATTATTTTAGAGTTTCGGATCGTATTTTAATTTGAGCTTGTGTTATTTTTGGGGCAAATTATTTTTAGACCATAATTTTTGTGCTCGTATTTTATATTTTTTGCCTGTTTCTTCGATTTTTGCCTTTAAATTCTTGACTTTTTTTCATAAATATTATTTATGTTGGTCCCAATTTTAAAATGATCTGTTGAAATTTTCGACTTTTTTGGTCAGTATTTTGATTTTTAAGCTCGTGCTTTCGATTTTTGGTCTAATTTTTCGATTTTTTGCCACAATTGTTGAATTTTTATTTGTATTTTGGATTTTTTTTGGTCAAAATTTTTGATTTTATGTCCTAAGATTTCTTTATTTGGCCAAAATTTTCGATATATTTATTAAGATTTTCGTTTTTTTTAACTTTCTGGTCTGCATTTTTTTATTTTTAGGCCCATGTTTTCAATCTTTTGGCCACAATTGTTGAATTTTGACCTGTATTTTCGATTTTTGGTCCAAATTTTTGATCTTCTGTCCTAAGATTTCTTTATTTGGCTGAAATTTTTCATTTGTTTATTAAGATTTTCGATTTTTTAATGTGTATTTTTTATTTTTAGCCCCAAATTTTCGGTATTTGGTCCAAATTTTGTTTTTTTCGTCCTATATTTTAAATTTTTCAATTTTCAATTTTAGTTTCTGTTCGGAAACTTACTTTGAGCTACAGGGTTATTTTGAAGGTGAAAATGGCAAACAATTTTTTCTTTGCTTGAATTCTTTTTATCTTCATTTTTAGATCTCTGGCCTGTAATTTCATTTTTTTTCAAAGTTTTGATTTTTGGCCTAAATATTCTTTATTTTTTAATTTTTTTTGTCCCAAATTTTCAGTATTTGGTCTAATTTTTTGTTTTCTTGGCCCATATTTTAGATTTTTTATTTTCAATTTGAGTTTCTGTTCAGAAACTTACTCTGAGCTACAGGGTTATTTTGAAGGTGAAAACGGCAAATTATTTTTCCTTTACTTGAATCTTTTTATCTGCATTTTTGGATCTCTGGCCTGTAACTTTTTCTATTCCAAATTTTTGACCTAAATATTCTTTATTTTGGCTTAAATATTTTTTATTTTGGCGTGAAAATTTAGGTTGCGTGTTAAAAGTTTCAATTTTTTTGCCGGTATTTCCGAGTTTTTTGGTCGGTTTTTGATTTTTTGCCCTTTACTTTTTAACCTGAATTATTGTTTTTTATTTTTTTTTTTTTTGCATTATTTTCAAGTTTCTGGTCGGAAACTTATTTTGAGCCAAAGAATTATTTTAGGGGCTAGCTAAATATTTTTTCTTTTACTTGAATTTACAATATTTTGATCTGCATTTTTTTGGTCCATATTTTAGATCTTTACCTCTACCTGTTTTCACCTCAATTTATTCCAAATTTTTATTTTTTTTGCCTAAATAACCTATATTTTCGATACATTTCTCTACGGTTAAAATTCTTCTTTGTCTATTGCAAAAAAAAATTTGACATTACAATATTTTTCTATATTAATTAAGACTTTTGATCTGGACACCGAAAGGAACAACATATCCAAAATTTGGTCAATTTCACCGAAAGCCAATTTCCATTTGTGAGGGGTCCTTTAATGATTAAATTAAATTAATACATACATAACCTCAAAATCATACGAATGCAGCGACTGTTATTTTCGCCCGTGGGAAAGTTGGACGAACTCGTGGAGCTGGAAGAAAACGTACCCTTTATGGTTAATACTTCAGAGAACCCGTTGTGAGCCTCTGCCTTGGGGAAAATCAAAGGGAAAATCGCAATTAAGCAAAAGATACGGAAACGTCACCTGCCGGCCGGCTCCTTCCTATTGGTCGAACGGCGTGGAGATTTCGCCCGATTTTCGTTCGTGCACACTTTAGGGTATCGTGGGGAGGTCGGGGAAAACAGACACGGCGTTGCTAAAACTTCGAGGAACCCGTTTTTGGCTTTATCGACACCGGAACTCTTAACACACGTTACAACCGAGCGAAAATACTTGGAATTTCATTGAAACGTCAAACGTCAAGTGCCGAGCGCTGTCAATTGGTCGAACGGCGGCCATATCTAAAATTCCACCAATCAGGAAGATTTCCAATGTCCTCGTGCTTTTTGGGAAATTTAATTTTTTATCTCCGGATTCCGAAATGACGAAACTTGGCAGTTTTGTAGTAAATTAATAGGGCTACAACTTTTACGGGAATCATTTTTGGGCGGGCGGCACGGGCATCGAGCTGCATCGCGTCAAACTTGCTTTTTTGTTGAACTGTTTTTGGAGCCAAAATTTTCAAAAAAGTGCCCAATTCGAATTTGTAGAGCACGAAGACATCCTCCATGTCCGTGAGTTTCAACTTTCGCAAGACGGTATTAACAGAGATACGATTTTTCAAAAAAATCAATCTTTTTCAAAAATTAATAACTCGAAAATGGGACAAAATTTCGAAAATCTGGCACATCGTTTTGTAGTACCTTACGAAATCTACAGAATGGAAAAAAATCGAGGTCGATTCTTCAACTTCCAGGGACGAGTTGTCGATCGCGCTTGGCGCTTTTTTGACCGTTCCCCGCAAAAGTCGCGGAGTCAAAAAAATGAAAATGCCCTTGGCCGTAGTAAAATTCGGTCGGGTATCAGTGAAATTGTTTTTTTTTTTTAATAAACATCGTAGACCCTTATGTAATACCTTATGCTAAATCTATTGGCTGTAACAAATTTCATCTTGGAAAAAATGCAAAAAAATGGTGATGTGGCCATCATGTTACTTTCTCCGATCTTGATTGCATAACAGTTATTTATATTTATACTACCATAGCTTATTTTCATTTTAGATAAAATAAAAATAACAAATTATACTTCCAATACAAATAAAGTCCTGATAAAAAGTCCCGAAAAAGAGTCCAGAAGAAAGTTCTCTGACAAAAAAATAGGTTCTTGAAAAAGACCTGAAAAAAGTTCCGATAGTCCAGAAAATAAGTCTTGCAAAGAGTCCTTACAAAGGTCCTAAAAAAGATCCGAAAAAAGTCGAGAAAATTGTCCTATCAGAAGTCATAAAAAAGCTTTAGAAAAGAACGGATAAGGCAATAAAAAAGTTTTGATAAAATAATCCTGATAAAAAATCCTGAAAAACGTCTTGAAAAAATAATCGTGATAAAAAATTTCTGAAAATAAGGTCCTAGAAAAAGTTCTGATAAAACGGCCAGAAGAAAAGTACTGAAAAAGCATACAAAAAAGTCAACACAAAGACCTTAAATAGTCCTGAATAAAGCCTATGAAATAGTCCCGAAAAAAATCCTAAAAAAGAGTCCTGAAAGAAATTTCTGAAAAAAGTCCTTAAGAAGGTCCTAAAAAGACCTAAGAAAATTCCAGAAAATAATCCTGACAAAAGCCTTAGAAGATAAAAGGCATTAAAAAAGCCTTGAAAAAATAACCCTGTTAAAAAGGCCCCAAAAAAGTCCTGAACATAACAGTTTTTAAAAATTCGAAAAAGATAGATTCTGAAACAAAAGTCTTGAAAAACTTCTGAAAAAAGACGTAACAAAAGTTTTGAAAACGTCCTGTAAAAAAAATCCCAAAAAGAGTCTTGCAAAGAGCCTAAGAATAGACCTGAAAAAAGGCATTAAAAAAGTTCCAGAAAAATAATCCAGATTAAAAATCCTGAAAAATAGTCCCTAAAAAAGGCCCCAAACAAAAACTTTTTAAAATAAAGTCCTGAAAAAAACGTCGTGAAACAAGAGTCCTGAAAAAACGTCGTTAAAAAAGAGTCCAGAAAAAAGTTCTAAAAAACAACAATAGTTTTGAAAAAATCGTCCTGCAAAAAAACCCAAAAAGAATCTTGCAAAAAGACTTAGAAAAGATCTGAAGAAGGCATTAAAAAGTCGTGAAAAATAATCCTGATAAAAAAAATCCTAAAAAGAAGTCTCAAAAACAAAAAGTTTTTAAAATAAAGACTTGAAGAAAGAGTCCAGAAAAAAATTCAGTAAAGAAAAGTCCTGAAAAACATCGTTAAAGATGATTCCTGAAAATATGTTCTTGAAGAAAAGTCCTGCAAAATGAGTTCTGGAAAGGTTCTTAAAAAAGACCTGAAAGAAGAAATAAAAAAATAAGGTCTTACAAAAAAGACCTGAAAAAAGAGTTGTGAAAAAGTCCTGAAATTTTGATTTATACTTTTATGATATTTTTTTTTCAATTTAAATGTACATCGAACGTGTTTTAGTGTTGGATGATTCTGACGTTTGAAACGTCAAAATTATGAAAGATGGAAATGAAAAATGATACTACAAATTCTAATAATATTTACGACGATTACAAAAAGTAATGAGATTTCCAAAAGAACTTATCCTTTATAAGTTATTCATTTTATCAGTACCTACCAATATTATTAATATAAATTTGATTAAGTGTTATCGTTTCTTAATTATAAACCAAAAATGACAAAAAAATTGATAATTTTTTTTTTTCATAAAACGTTTGTTTTTTGAAAAATATTTTCAAAGGATGATCATTCCTTTGTTACCTTCAAGATTTGTTTAAATGTTTTTGTAATGTTTTTCATATTTAAAAAATTATTGTAGAAAAACAAATAACGGCTAAGGTTAACGCATACTTCAGGTGTATGAAATTTTACCAAAAGCTTTTCAGTTCTTCGGATTATCAAATAAGGCTTATGTTCAAAGTTCCATGTTAATTCATGTCGTAGTTTTTGAGATACGGCGCGCCCAGACTGACATCTCAATAGGAATGCATATTGAAAAAATGGTGATGTGGCCATCATGTTACTTTCTCCGACTTTATATTTACGTTTTCATGGGTTTATTTTCAATTGAAATCAAATTTTAAACGTACATCGAGCGTTGCGTAAACTCGGATGAAACTGACGTTTAAAACGTCAAAATCATGAAAGATGGAAAAATTATACTTCAAATTCAAAAACTCGGTTTATTCAAAAACTAACGAGATTTCGAAAAAAGCTTATTCTTTAGAAGTTGTTCATTTTGGCATTCTCTACAATTATTATTCACATAAATTTGCTGTAACTATTATCGTTTCATAATTATAAAACAAAAATTTAAAAAAATTAATAAATTTTTTTCTCGAATAGCAATGATTTTATGAAAAATATTTTCAAGCAAAAGATGTTCATTTCTTTGTTGTCTTCGATGTTTGTTTAAATGTTTTTGTGATATTTTTCATATTTAAGAAAATATTGGCAAAAAACAAAAAACAGTTAAGGTAAACGCCCACTTCCGGTGTACGAAATTTTACCAAAAGCTTTTCAGTTCTTCGAATTATCAAATAAGACGTATGCTCAAAGTTTCATATCAATTGCTTTATTAGTTTTTGAGATACAGCGCACACAGACAGACACACACACACACACACACAGACACACACACACACACACAGACACAAAAAAAAAATTCCAGAAATTGTTGAAATGGCATCTAGGGACCCCAAAACGGATATTTCCGTAAAAAAAATTTTTGAAAAAAAATCACGATCACAATACTTTCTCGTACTTCGTAACGGAGAAAGTAAAAATGATGATGTGGCCATCATGTTACTTTCTCCGACAAGATAATATCATTTATATTTACGCTTTCATGGTTTATTTTCAATTGAAATCAAATTTTAAATGTACATCGAGCGTTGCGTAAACTCGGATGAAACTGACGTTTAAAACGTCAAAATTATGAAAGTTGGAAAAATTATACTTCAAATTCAAAAACTCGGTTTACTCAAAAACTAACGAGATTTCGAAAAAAACTTATTCTTTAGAAGTTGTTCATTTTGGCATTCTCTACAATTATTATTCACATAAATTTGCTGTAACTATTATCGTTTCATAATTATAAACCAAAAATTAAAAAAACATGAATACATTTTTTTCTCGAATAGCAATGATTATATTAAAAATATTTTCAAGCAAAAAATGTTCATTTCTTTGTTTTCTTCAATGTTTGTTTAAATATTTTTGTGATATTTTTCATATTTAAGAAGATATTGGCAAAAAACAAAAAACTGTTAAGGTAAACACCCACTTCCGGTGTACGAAATTTTACCAAAAGCTTTTCAGTTCTTCAGATTATCAAATAAGACGTATGTTCAAAGTTTGATATCAATTGCTCTATTAGTTTTTGAGATACAGCGCACACAGACAGACACACACACACAGACACACACACACACACACAGACACAAACAATTTTTTTCCAGAAATTGTTGAAATGGCATCTAGGGACCCGAAAACGGATATTTCCGTAAACAAAAATTTTGAAAAAAAAATCACGATCACAATACTTTCTCGTACTTCGTAACGGAGAAAGTAAAAATTGAGATGGTCCAAAAAAGAGTGTAAATATGTCCAAGTAAGTTAAGTATTACAATGACTCCATGGGAGGTATTGACTTGATTGATAGGATGATTCGCAACTACAGGATGTTTGCTAGAACAAAAAAAAATGGACTCTCAAAACGATTTTACATTTGATTGACTTGGCAATAGCTAATTCATGGATTTTGTATCGCGAAGACCAAACAAAGTTAGGCGACACCCCAAAAGAAATAATGAAACTCCTCGATTTTAAGATTGAAATAGCTTTCTATTTTTTAAAAGCTAATGTAAATGTAGTTAATGATGAAAATTCAGACCTGAGGCTACGACACTACAAGAAATAATCCTGAAGGTTATGAGTCACCAAGGCCAACACTGACTTCTTCAAGACATGCATTTGCCAAAATTATCCAAAATTAAAAATTCTATGAGGTGCAAGCACAAGAATTGTAACAAAAAAAATAAGATTTTTGTGAAACCTGTCAAGCACATCTTTGCTGTTTTTACGATCACCAGTCTCTTTGATTTTGTTTATTAAATATTAATGTGAAATTAAGAATAATAAATGAACATTACAAAATATTGAAAATTATTTATGGCATTTCGTGATAAATTTTGACTTGACAATTTTTTTGAAAAACGATCATATCAAAAAAATTTAAAAAAATAATTCAAGCTTTTCAGTACTCAGAAAATCAATAGTGAAATTTTCAAGCATTTTGATCAAGGCGTTTTTAGTGGGATCTCAGGAAGACATTGCATGCAACTAAATATTTTACTCATCATTACCATAAAATGTGAATATTAAAAATTTTCTCAGACAAAGGAATTTTAAATCCACACCTTCGCATACATTGTATGTTTGTGCAAACAATGATTTCATCGTCAGCATGCCCGCAAAGTGTTTCATGCCACATTTAACAGCGAAACGCTGGCGTAAAATTGATATATTACTTAGTTAACCGTATTTAGTGTGAAGGCTTGCGTAATTAAATAATCATGTGTTTGATAAATGTAGAACAAAACACAAATAAAAACGCGCCGTCCACAATAAAATTATTCCTTATCAGCTCCAACCCAATACTCTGTGCAAGTGCGAAGTAATTACGACAATATAAAACAGTATCATATTATGACGTTAAGTAAAATTCAATTTCAAAACTGGTCGTGGGATAAACACTCGGCGATAAAAATCGTCCGTTCATTTCGTTCCCTAGTTAGTCGGTGCTTGTTCTTGGTTCGGTTAAATTTACATTTTCACGTCGCAACGGTCGCGTCGGGATTAAAACAGTGCACAAGATAAATTATTTATTGAATTCCATTACGACATCGTCGCGTTTGTGTGTTACGCAATGTCCGAGTGAACATGGAAAATGGACATGCCGTCGGTAATGGTGAACTGGTGGAAATTAGGGCTGTGAGTGACGCGAAAAATGGGGAGGATAGCGGTGAAAAATCGAATTTTCCGGTTTACCTAACTAGACAGAACAGCAGGAGATTGACGCCGGGGAAAAGTTGCAGGTAATTCGTTATTTATCGTTTGAATCTATTTATGACCCGAATGTATAATATTCATACATTATAATATAAGTTTAATAAGGGGGTACATTGTGATACGAGTACTTCAAGGAACTAGTGTCCCACAATGCCTATTGTTAAACAAGTATAATATATGCTTTTTTCTTCTTTGGATTTAGCCAAAGGATTTATTTAGAATAAAATTTATACTTAAACCTAGTGAGTTTTATCTGCAACCTGTGGCAGCACTGAAAAAACAATTTTTTTTGCCAAAAGTAGTCTTGAACAAGAGTACTGAAAAAAATTGTACCGAAAAAAATGCCAAAAAGAGTACTGGAAAAAATTGTCTTGAAAAAAAATACCAAAAAGAGTACTGGAAAAAATTGTCTAAAAAAAATACCGAAAAGAGTACTAAAAAAATTGTCCTGAAAAAAAACTGGTGATGTGGCCATCATGTTACTTTCTCCGACTTGGTAGTATAATTTATATTTACAGTTTCATGGTTTATTTTCAATTTAAATGTGCATCGAGCGTTTTGTCGACTTGGATGAAACTGACGTTAGAAACCTCAAAGTTATGAAAGATGGAAAAATTATACTTCAAATTCAAAAACTCAGTTTACTTAAAAACCACCGAGATTTCGAAAAAAAACTTATTATTTATAAGTTGTTCATTTTATTATTCATAAATTTACTGTAACTATTATCGTTTAATAATAATAAATCAAAAATGAAAAACAAATTAATAAATTTTTTTCTCGAATAACAATGATTTTATGAAAAATATTTTCCAACAAAAGATATTAATTTATTTGTTGTCTTCAATATTTGTTTAAATGATTTTGTGACATTTTTCATATTTAAAAATTTTTTGGGGAAAAACAAAAAACAGTTAAGGTAAACGCCCACTTCAGGTGTATGAAATTTTACCAAAAGCTTCTTATCTCAAATAAGACTTATGTTTAAAGTTTCATATCAATTGCTCCATTTTGAGATACAGCGCGCACAGACTGACAGACAGACAGACAGACGCACGCACACACACAGACACACAGCACAATTTTTGTTTCCAGAAATTGCTAAAATGGCATCTAGGGACCCCAAAACGGATATATCCGTAAAAAAAAATTTGAAATTTTTTTCACGATCACAATACTTTCTCGTACTTCGTAACGGAGAAAGTAAAAATGCCAAAAAGAGTCTTGAAAAAAAGTACTGAAAAAAATTGTCTTGAAAAAAAAAATGCCAAAAGTAGTCTTGAAAAAGAGTACTAAGAAAAATTGTCCAGAAAAAAAAATGCCTAAAAGAGTACTGGAAAAAATTGTCTAAAAAAATACCGAAAAGAGTACTAAAAAAATTGTACTGAAAAAAAATTGTCCTGAAAAAAAAAATGCCAAAAGAGTACTGAAAATGAATGCCAAAAAGAGTACCGGAAAAAATTGTCTAAAAAAATGCCTAAAAGAGTCTTAAAAATAGAATAGAATAAAATACAATTTTATTAGATCATTATATTGCCTTTACAATATTGGACACGTCAGGTATAAAATACATAAAGTTAAATTCAGACATTGTTCACGAAACAACTTAAAATAACTTGGTTAAAAGAGACTCTTATTCTTGGTGTTACGTAATTATATAATTTTTGAATTATGTTATGCTATAGAAGGCCTGCTGTAGAAGTAACGATTTTGTCTTGAGAAATAGTACTAAAAAGATTGTCTTGAAAAAAAATGCCAAAAAGAGTTTTGGAAAAAAATACTGAAGAAAATTGTCTTGAAAAAAAAATGCCATAGTAGTCTTGAAAAAGATACTGAAAAAATTGTCCTGAAAAAATGCCAATTGAGCACTGAAAAAATTTGTTTAAAAAAAAATGACAAAAGGAGCACTGGAAAAAATTGTCTTGGAAAAAATGCCAAAGAGTCTTAAGAGTACTAAAAAAAATTGTCCCCAAAAAATGCTAAAAAGTCTTGAAAAAGTGAACTAAAAAAAATGCCAAAAAGAGGACTGGAAAAAATTGTCTTGGAAAAAAATGCCAAAGAGTCTCAAGAGTACTAAAAAAAATTATCCCAAAAAAATCCTAAAAAGTCTTGAAAAAGTGAACTATAAAAATGCCAAAAAGAGTACTGGAAAAAATTGTCCTGAATAAAATGCCAAAAAGATTACTGGAAAAAATTGTCCTGAATAAAATGCTAAAAAAAGTACTGGAAAAAATTGTCCTGCATAAAATGCCAAAAAGAGTACTAGAAAAAATTGTCCTGAATAAAATGCCAAAAAGAGTACTGGAAAAAATTGTCCTGAATAAAATGCCAAAAAAAGTACTGGAAAAAATTGTCCTGCATAAAATGCCAAAAAGAGTACTAGAAAAAATTGTCCTGAATAAAATGCCAAAAAGAGTACTGGAAAAAATTGTCCTGAATAAAATGCCAAAAAGATTACTGGAAAAAATTGTCCTGAATAAAATGCCAAAAAAAGTACTGGAAAAAATTGTCCTGCATAAAATGCCAAAAAGAGTACTAGAAAAAATTGTCCTGAATAAAATGCCAAAAAGAGTACTGGAAAAAATTGTCCTGAATAAAATGCCAAAAAAAGTACTGGAAAAAATTGTCCTGCATAAAATGCCAAAAAGAGTACTAGAAAAAATTGTCCTGAATAAAATGCCAAAAAGAGTACTGGAAAAAATTGTCCTGAATAAAATGCCAAAAAGAGTACTGGAAAAAATTGTCCTGAATAAAATGCCAAAAAGAGTACTGGAAAAAATTGTCCTGAATAAAATGCCAAAAAAAGTACTGGAAAAAATTGTCCTGCATAAAATGCCAAAAAGAGTACTAGAAAAAATTGTCCTGAATAAAATGCCAAAAAGAGTACTGGAAAAAATTGTCCTGAATAAAATGCCAAAAAGAGAACTGGAAAAAATTGTCTTGGAAAAAAATGCCAAAGAGTCTCAAGAGTACTAAAAAAAATTATCCCAAAAAAATGCTAAAAAGTCTTGAAAAAGTGAACTATAAAAATGCCAAAAAGAGTACTGGAAAAAATTGTCCTGAATAAAATGCCAAAAAGAGTACTGGAAAAAATTGTCCTGAATAAAATGCCAAAAAAAGTACTGGAAAAAATTGTCCTGCATAAAATGCCAAAAAGAGTACTAGAAAAAATTGTCCTGAATAAAATGCCAAAAAGAGTACTGGAAAAAATTGTCCTGAATAAAATGCCAAAAAGAGTACTGGAAAAAATTGTCCTGAATAAAATGCCAAAAAGAGTACTGGAAAAAATTGTCCTGAATAAAATGCCAAAAAAAGTACTGGAAAAAATTGTCCTGAGTAAAATGCCAAAAAGAGTACTGGAAAAAATTGTCCTGAATAAAATGCCAAAAAGAGTACTGGAAAAAATTGTCTTGGAAAAAAATGCCAAAGAGTCTCAAGAGTACTAAAAAAAATTATCCCAAAAAAATGCTAAAAAGTCTTGAAAAAGTGAACTATAAAAATGCCAAAAAGAGTACTGGAAAAAATTGTCCTGAATAAAATACCAAAAAAAGTACTGGAAAAAATTGTCCTGAGTAAAATGCCAAAAAGAGTACTGGAAAAAATTGTCTTGGAAAAAATGCCAAAGAGTCTCAAGAGTACTAAAAAAAATTGTCCCAAAAAAATGCTAAAAAGTCTTGAAAAAGTGAACTAAAAAAATTGCCAAAAAGAGTACTGGAAAAAATTGTCCTGAATAAAATGCCAAAAAGAGTACTGGAAAAAATTGTCCTGAATAAAATTCCAAAAAGAGTACTGGAAAAAATTGTCTTGGAAAAAAATGCCAAAGAGTCTCAAGAGTACTAAAAAAAATTGTCCCAAAAAATCCTAAAAAGTCTTGAAAACGTAAACTGAAAAATAATGCCAACAAGAGTACTAGAAAAAATTGTCTTGAAAAAATGCCAAAGAGTTTTAAGAGTACTAATACTAAAAAAATTGGCCCAAAAAAATGCTTAGAAGTCTTGAAAAAGTGTAATTTAAAATTTCATTTCGTCATATGATTACTATCAATAAATACCATCTATGTGATTTTTTCATCTTTCAACGTTTGGTGCGACAACTTCAAAAATTCGAATAACTAATATTTTTTGTATATTTATCAACAGTTGAACAGTCATTTTATGTAAAATTATTATTAGTATTTCAGTATTATTTTTTTTTCAGTTTCGTATAAACAACCCAATTTTTTGTCAAGATATGACCATGAAACCCTCGAAAAATGGGTTTTTGTTTTTAACCACTATAAAAATCTGAAGAAAATCATAAATATTTTTATCCCAAATACCAAATTAAGTGATTTTTTCAAGGTTAGAAAGGGCGAAAAAAAGGTTAAACTTAAAAAACAAATACCCTGAATAAACTTTTATTTGGGTAAAAAATATATGTGAATTTTTCAGATTATTATAATAATTTTTAGTGATTAAAAAAATAAAATCTTATTTTTCGAGGGTTTCAAGGTCATATCTTGGCAAACATTGGGTAACATATTTATACGAAACTGAAAAGAAAATTACCGAAATATTACCAATAATTTTATATAAAATTACTGTTCAATTGTTGATAAATATATTTAAAAAAATATCAAAATAAACATTTTAGTTATTCGAATTTTTGAAGATGACGCACAAAAAATTGGAAGATGAAAAAATCACAGATATGGCATTAACGGATAGAAATCATATATCGAAATAAAATTTTCCGTCAGTCGATCACTTAAGGGCGAGAAGTGAACCAGGCTTGTAAATTTTATTACCTCATAATTGCATTTTAAGCAGGGACGAGTTTCCTAAAACCTTTTTTGTTCCCTACTCGTGGCATTCGTTGAACCAGTTGTCAAAGATGCAGCAGCAACTTCTGGCGAAATCATTAATTTTTTTTCTCTAGTATAAGAAATGTTTTTCAATTCCACTAACAGATACATATCAATAACCTTGAAAAGTGTAAGTGCTACGAGATTATTAATTGAATTACCATGCACCTCGGGCGGCTTATTCAAAACACCGCGTCGGCATAAACTTGAGTCACCTCAGGCGGCAATTTCGGACGCGCCGGTCACCGGTGACCCCCGCGGCAATCAATGAACGATATTTTATACATTAAAATAATAATAAAATCTGTTAATATATTTTAAATATCCCGAATATTTTCGATTTAAAAGTTAAGTTTGAAACATCGAACGACGTGACGTGTACCGTAAATCCAAGAAGGCGGGCAGAAAAGGAGATTAACGCTTTGGAAAAGCGGCAGGTAATTAATAATTAATCGTTGCGGGCTAAGGTTTCGCTCATCTCGTTTGGGGATTGCGCGAACTTTCAACGGAATTTATGGACGGATTAATTGATCCGATTAATGGCTCCCGCAAAAATGGCTACAGGTTAATTTAGTATATGACCAGACTCCAACATTAAACTTGTGTTTGCTGCGCGGAGGTTTAATTGAAACTTTGCCCTGATGGGGATTTAGTGAGCGGTTTAAATTTACAACTTACTAAATTCCTAATTTTCATGTTAAATTTTATATGAAAATTCTACTCGATAATTGCAATCAATCGATCAGTCGACAGGGCTTATTCAAAGCAGCGAAGTCAAGATATAAAATGCCATTTTTCTGCGTCAGATTAATACGAGATTTATTGTTATTTCGCGAATTGTGAATTTTTGAAAATTTCCGAATTGTGTAATACTCGAGTTAAAAATTAAAAAAATATATAAAACGTGTCTACTAAATTCTACAAAAATTAAATTAGATTTGCAAATCATCGTTTTCTCAAACTAAATGGAGTTTTTAAAAATTCACCAATTATTTCGCGAATTGTGAATTTTTGAAAATTTTAGATTTCGAATTGTGTAATACTCGAGTTAAAAATTAAAAAAATATATAAAACGGGTCTACTAAATTCTACAAAAATTAAATTAGATTTGCAAATCATCGTTTTATCAAACTAAATGGAGTTTTTAAAAATTCACCAATTATTTCGCGAATTGTGCATTTTTTAAAATTTTAGATTTCGAATTGTGTAATACTCGAGTTAAAAATTTAAAAAAATATATAAAACGTGTCTACTAAATTCTACAAAAATTAAATTAGATTTGCAAATCATCGTTTTATCAAACTAAATAGAGTTTTTAAAAATTCACCAATTATTTCGCGAATTGTAAATTTTTGAAAATTTTAGATTTCGAATTGTGTAATACTCGAGTTAAAAATTAAAAAAAATATATAAAACGTGTCTACTAAATTCTACAAAAATTAAATTAGATTTGCAAATCATCGTTTTATCAAACTAAATGGAGTTTTTAAAAATTCACCAATTATTTCGCGAATTGTGAATTTTTGCAAATTTTAGATTTCGAATTGTGTAATACTCGAGTTAAAAATTAAAAAAATATATAAAACGGGTCTACTAAATTCTACAAAAATTAAATTAGATTTGCAAATCATCGTTTTATCAAACTAAATGGAGTTTTTAAAAATTCACCAATTATTTCGCGAATTGTGCATTTTTGAAAATTTTAGATTTGGTATTATGTAATACACGAGTTAAAAATTCAAAAAATATATAAAACTTGTCTACTAAATTCTACAAAAATTAAATTATATTTGCAAATCATCGTTTTATCAAACTAAATGGAGTTTTTAAAAATTCACTAATTATTTCGCGAATTGTGCATTTTTGAAAATTTTAGATTTCGAATTATGTAATACTCGAGTTAAAAATTCAAAAAATATATAAAACGTGTCTACTAAATTCTACAAAAATTAAATTAGATTTGCAAATCATCGTTTTGTTAAACTAATTGGAGATTTTGAAAATTCACCAATTATTTCGCAAGTTGTGAATTTTTTAACATTTTAGTTTTCGAATTGTGTAATACTCGAGCAAAAAAATAAAAGAAAATATAAAACGTGTCGACGAATTACTACAAAAATTAAATTAGATTTGCAAATCATCGTTTTATCAAACTAAATGGAGTTTTTAAAAATTCACCAATTATTTCGCGAATTGTGCATTTTTTAAAATTTTAGATTTCGAATTGTGTAATACTCGAGTTAAAAATTTAAAAAAATATATAAAACGTGTCTACTAAATTCTACAAAAATTAAATTAGATTTGCAAATCATCGTTTTATCAAACTAAATAGAGTTTTTAAAAATTCACCAATTATTTCGCGAATTGTAAATTTTTGAAAATTTTAGATTTCGAATTGTGTAATACTCGAGTTAAAAATTAAAAAAAATATATAAAACGTGTCTACTAAATTCTACAAAAATTAAATTAGATTTGCAAATCATCGTTTTATCAAACTAAATGGAGTTTTTAAAAATTCATTAATTATTTCGCGAATTGTGAATTTTTGAAAATTTTAGATTCCGAATTGTGTAATACTCGAGTTAAAAATTAAAAAAATATATAAAGCGTGTGTACTAAATTCTACAAAAATTAAATTAGATTTGCAGATCATCGTTTTCTCCAACCAAATGGAGTTTTTAAAAATACACCAATTATTTCGCGAATTGTGCATTTTTGAAAATTTTAGATTTCAAATTGTGTAATACTCGAGTTAAAAATTAAAAAAATATATAAAACGTGTCTACTAAATTCTACAAAAATTAAATTAGATTTGAAAATCATCATTTTATCAAACCAAATGGAGATTTTGAAAATTCACCAATTATTTCGCAAGTTGTGAATTTTTTAACATTTTAGTTTTCGAATTGTGTAATACTCGAGCAAAAAAATAAAAGAAAATATAAAACCTGTCGACGAATTTCAACAAAACTTAAATTAGATTTGCAAATCATCGTTTTATTAAACTAAATGGAATTATGTAATACTCGAGTTAAAAATTCAAAAAATATATAAAACTTGTCTACTAAATTCTACAAAAATTAAATTAGATTTGCAAATCATCGTTTTATCAAACTAAATGGAGTTTTTAAAAATTCACCAATTATTTCGCGAATTGTGCATTTTTTTAAATTTTAGATTTCGAATTGTGTAATACTCGAGTTAAAAATTAAAAAAATATATAAAACGTGTCTACTAAATTCTACAAAAATTAAATTAGATTTGCAAATCATCGTTTTATCAAACTAAATGGAGTTTTTAAAAATTCACCAATTATTTCGCGAATTGTGCATTTTTTTAAATTTTAGATTTCGAATTGTGTAATACTCGAGTTAAAAATTAAAAAAATATATAAAACGTGTCTACTAAATTCTATAAAAATTAAATTAGATTTGCAAATCATCGTTTTATCAAACTAAATGGAGTTTTTAAAAATTCACCAATTATTTCGCGAATTGTGAATTTTTGAAAATTTTAGATTTCGAATTGTGTAATACTCGAGTTAAAAATTAAAAAAATATATAAAGCGTGTGTACTAAATTCTACAAAAATTAAATTAGATTTGCAGATCATCGTTTTCTCCAACCAAATGGAGTTTTTAAAAATACACCAATTATTTCGCGAATTGTGCATTTTTGAAAATTTTAGATTTCAAATTGTGTAATACTCGAGTTAAAAATTAAAAAAATATATAAAACGTGTCTACTAAATTCTACAAAAATTAAATTAGATTTGAAAATCATCATTTTATCAAACCAAATGGAGATTTTGAAAATTCACCAATTATTTCGCAAGTTGTGAATTTTTTAACATTTTAGTTTTCGAATTGTGTAATACTCGAGCAAAAAAATAAAAGAAAATATAAAACCTGTCGACGAATTTCAACAAAACTTAAATTAGATTTGCAAATCATCGTTTTATTAAACTAAATGGAATTATGTAATACTCGAGTTAAAAATTCAAAAAATATATAAAACTTGTCTACTAAATTCTACAAAAATTAAATTAGATTTGCAAATCATCGTTTTATCAAACTAAATGGAGTTTTTAAAAATTCACCAATTATTTCGCGAATTGTGCATTTTTTTAAATTTTAGATTTCGAATTGTGTAATACTCGAGTTAAAAATTAAAAAAATATATAAAACGTGTCTACTAAATTTTACAAAAATTAAATTAGATTTGAAAATCATCATTTTATCAAACCAAATGGAGATTTTGAAAATTCACCAATTATTTCGCAAGTTGTGAATTTTTTAACATTTTAGTTTTCGAATTGTGTAATACTCGAGCAAAAAAATAAAAGAAAACATAAAACCGGTCGACGAATTTCAACAAAACTTAAATTAGATTTGCAAATCATCGTTTTATTAAACTAAATGGAATTATGTAATACTCGAGTTAAAAATTCAAAAAATATATAAAACTTGTCTACTAAATTCTACAAAAATTAAATTAGATTTGCAAATCATCGTTTTATCAAACTAAATGGAGTTTTTAAAAATTCACCAATTATTTCGCGAATTGTGCATTTTTTTAAATTTTAGATTTCGAATTGTGTAATACTCGAGTTAAAAATTAAAAAAATATATAAAACGTGTCTACTAAATTCTACAAAAATTAAATTAGATTTGCAGATCATCGTTTTCTCCAACCAAATGGAGTTTTTAAAAATTCACCAATTATTTCGCGAATTGTGCATTTTTGAAAATTTTAGATTTCAAATTGTGTAATACTCGAGTTAAAAATTAAAAAAATATATAAAACGTGTCTACTAAATTCTACAAAAATTAAATTAGATTTGCAAATCATCATTTTATCAAACCAAATGGAGATTTTGAAAATTCACCAATTATTTCGCAAGTTGTGAATTTTTTTAACATTTTAGTTTTCGAATTGTGTAATACTCGAGCAATAAAATAAAAGAAAATATAAAACGTGTCGAAGAATTTCTACAAAACTTAAATTAGATTTGCAAATCATCGTTTTATTAAATTAAATGGAGTTTTTGAAAATTCACCAATTATTTCGCGAATTGTGCATTTTTGAAAATTTTAGATTTCGAATTATGTAATACTCGAGTTAAAAATTAAAAAAAATATATAAAACGTGTCTACTAAATTCTACAAAAATTAAATTAGATTTGCAAATCATCGTTTTGTTAAACTAATTGCAGTTTTTGAAAATTCACCAATTATTTCGCAAATTGTGAATTTTTGAAAATCTCGAATTGTGTAGTAAGTGTTGACGAAATTCTACAAAAATTAAATTAGATTTGCAAATCATCGTTTTATCAAATTAAGCAGGGGTGGCTCGTTATATAGAGCCAAAGAGCCATGGCGCTACCTGTAGTTTCAAGCTCAGCAAGAACTTTTAATTAATTCTTAAATTTGGTCTATTGAAAATCGTTCTTTCATTCTTCAAACAGGAGGGGTGGGGGGTATATTTATAAGTGGCTCTACCATCAACATGTTCCACGAGCCGCCACTGATTGGAACCCTCCAATGCGTTACATACTGAAAATGTTCGATAATGCATATTTATTTATTTATTTGTTTATTTACGGACGAACCTTTTTACAAGAAAAATTTAAAATAAAAAATACAATAAAGAAATCAAAATAAAATATTGCACAATATAACTATTACATAACAAAAACGATATATTATAAAAGTAGAATTACCATTATATAAATTATACAGATTAATAATTAATAACAACATTATATACCAACAATATATGGTGATACATCAATATATTTTAGATGGCGTTTAAATTTATTGTAAGATGTATCGTACAGGAAAAAATTAGGGGAAACACAAACCAGATTGCATAGTCTGAACATTCTGCACAATGCATTATTGTGACAATCGAACAGGCGGGTGCATGAATTCACCAAGCGCTCGGTGACAACGCTTGGCGAAAAGTGGGTAATTTATTATATTAACACTTTGTTTGTAAAACGAATAACATTCAATGTACGTTATATTCGCGGCGAAAAAGAGCCGCTTCTGTCGGTGTTTTTTTTCGGTGTGGATTTTTAATCGGCGTCGATCGATGCCTTACGCGAGAAACGAGAAACAAACGTAAACATAATCTTAAGTTTCTATAAACATTTAAGGAACGTATAAATTAGATGCTTTTCTTTTTTTACTCGCAGGACATCTATATAATTTTTCGATTTTTTTTTTCTTCGTCAACAATATTTCATGGAAAAACTACTTTGATGGTTTAAGAATAAAAATAAAAATTGCTGTAATTTCGCCCCACAGTTTTGCACAGTTTTATTTTTAATTGTGCATTTTAGGCACTTTTCGGATAATTTTAATGATCATCAACCAAATTTGCTGTTTGTTGTTCCTTACAAAAAATTGATCAATATTATAACATATTAAAATTAAGACGCGTATTGTTGTTAAGGAAATATCTAATTACATAATAATTAAGGAGAAAATGCAATGGCATTGATTTATTGCAATAAAAAAATTTATGAATAATGTTTGACTTTTTATAAATATATTTTCATAAAGCGCATTTATCGCGTCATTAAATATGCAACAAACTACAATAAATTAGAGAATGGGTTACGTGTACGAGATGTTGTATCAATAAATTGCGTTTTAAATATATGTAAATGTTATCGGGTCGTATCAGAATTGCTAATTATACAAACTATCGCAATTGTAATTCCTGGTAGGTGTAGCTATTGCAAAGTAAACACTTTCGTATAAGGATCGCACTCTATATGCAAATCATTATTTTCTATAAATGTCGAATTATCATTATTTAAAATTGAGACTAATATTTATTAACATTGTGCAATAACTACAAATATACATAAAGCAAACTGACAATGTTTTAACCGCAAACAATAATTATTTGTGGTTGCAAAATACTGAATTTTAATTATTATTTAACATGTAACACTGGCGCACCCAGGATGTAATTTTGGTTGACTAGCAGTGTTTTGAACACGGAAGCTGGCCTTTATCCTTAAAGTATATTTCTTTTATTATGTTAGCATTTTGTAACTATTTTTAAGAGGAAGTAAAGACAATTATAATAATTATTATATGAAAATAAACACATATTTAAAAAATTAAATCTAGAGTATGGAAGAGAGACTTTAAATATACAAATTAAAATAATTATTAATAATCTTTTTTTTTGGTTTAGTAACGTTAGCAATCATCATTTTCAAACATTGCGCAATTTAAGGTGTGCAGAATTATTTAGAATTTTATGTCGCAATTTACGTCTAGTTTAATAATAGCCTTGGTTAAACATATAGACAGTGAATTTACAAAGTTATTTGATAATCACTTTAACGCAATATTAAATTATTAGTGTCCCTAAAATATTTGTATTTTGTATAATTAAATATCATTGGCCAAAAACGTAATTATTTCACTGTGCGATTTGTCCTAAACTCTAAGTAACTCATATACGAGGTTTGATCAAATAATACCCGGACTGTAAATGTAAATTTAGTAAGTGCTGTATTTGCTGGAGTAGTATTTTACTTTATAATTCAGCAAAAATCCAGAATCATATATTTACTATATTTTGAATTATTTCACCACAATAATGTTAAACTAAAGCACCCATAAAAACATTATTATTATATATTTCTCCCCCTCGCTGACAAAAAAAACAGTGTACCCCACCGAAAGGTACGTTATTGCAATTCCCAATTTCATCTTTAATGTCTTCATCGTGTCAACATGCGGACAAATATCGATTTGTTTACGTGCAGACGAACGGATGTTGTAATCCCAACGGACTTCCCTGCCCGAATACGTAACACGAGGAGGCTATCGATAATTATTCCTGACACATTTCAAAGGAATCGGACGTAATGGCGAAGCAACTTGAAAACTTCCCAACTGAAACAGTATATCCTTAACGTAGACATAACAGATTACATTTCCACACGAGCTTATGGATCCGACAATAATCTTGCACACCGGCGTAATAAATCCCGTCATTTTGTATTTAATGGTATCATATATATACTATATATTGCTCCTTGTTTGAAGTTGGAACGGCAATATAGCCGAGATCCACCAATAAATTGGAGTCGGTTCGGCGAAACTAAGTAATCAGCAGCTAGTTCGACAAATGCATTTAAAAAGTTTTACGTTGAGATGCAACTTGAGAACAAATACGGGAAGTCGTAATGGAATTTAACTGAAGGAAGGATTTGTTGATTTCTGCCTCCAACGGAATCGTGTGGGTTACTAAAGTCAATAATTTTGCGGATCGGAGAAGACAATTAAAGCTAATGCATACATATAACAAATACACTGAATTGGTTCATTCTAGGTGGGCTTTTAAATTTTGAAGCCAATTCCAGTTGAGATGAATTTTTTACAATTTTTCTAATCACCGAATGCAATTTTCATTCCCTCCGTTCAAGTTTTGAGTGTTGCCATTTTGTTTCCAGCTGTGATACGTTAATTTTTTTAAAGGGATGTCAAAGATTGGTTCATTCTGGGTGGGTTTTGAAATTTTTAAGCCAATTCCAGCTGAGATGAATTTTTTACAATTTTTCTAATCACCGAATGCAATTTTCATTCCCTTCGTTCAAGTTTTGGGTGCTGCCATTTTGTTTCCAGCTGTGACACGTTAATTTTTTTAACGGGATATCAAAGATTGGTTCATTCTGGGTGGGTTTTGAAATTTTGAAGCCAATTCCAGTTGAGATAAATTTTTTACAATTTTTCTAATCACCGAATGCAATTTTTTTCATTCCCTCCGTTCAAGTTTTGTGTGTTGCCATTTTGTTCCCAGCTGTGATCCGTCAATTTTTTTAAGCGGATATCAAAGATTGTTTAATTCTGGGTGGGTTTTGAAATTTTAAAGCCAATTCCAGTTGAGATGAATTTTTTACAATTTTTTTCTAATCACCGAATGCAATTTTTTTCATTCCCTTCGTTCAAGTTTTGAGTGTTGCAATTTTGTTTCCAGCTGTGATACGTTAATTTTTTTAAAGGGATGTCAAAGATTGGTTCATCTCAGATGGGTTTTGAAATTTTAAAGCCAATTCCAGTAGAGATGAATTTTTTACAATTTTTCTAATCACCGAATGCAATTTTCATACCCTTCGTTCAAGTTTTGAGTGCTGCCATTTTGTTTCCAGCTGTGATACGTTAATTTTTTTAACGGGATATCAAAGATTGGTTCATTCTGGGTAGGTTTTGAAATTTTGAAACCAATTCCAGCTGAGATAAATTTTTTACAATTTTTCTAATCACCGAATGCAATTTTCATACCCTTCGTTCAAGTTTTGAGTGCTGCCATTTTGTTTCCAGCTGTGGTACGTCAATTTTTTTAAAGGGATGTCAAAGATTGGTTCATTCTGGGTGGGTTTTGAAATTTTGAAGCCAATTCCAGTTGAGATGAATTTTTTACAATTTTTCTAATCACCGAATGCAATTTTCATACCCTTCGTTCAAGTTTTGAGTGCTGCCATTTTGTTTCCAGTTGTGATACGTTAATTTTTTTAAAGGGATGTCAAAGATTGGTTCATTCTGGGTGGGTTTTAAAATTTTGAAACCAATTCCAGCTGAGATAAATTTTTTACAATTTTTCTAATCACCGAATGCAATTTTCATACCCTTCGTTCAAGTTTTGAGTGCTGCCATTTTGTTTCCAGCTGTGGTACGTCAATTTTTTTAACGGGATATCAAAGATTGGTTCATTCTGGGTGGGTTTTGAAATTTTGAAACCAATTCCAGCTGAGATAAATTTTTTACAATTTTTCTAATCACCGAATGCAATTTTCATACCCTTCGTTCAAGTTTTGAGTGCTGCCATTTTGTTTCCAGCTGTGGTACGTCAATTTTTTTAAAGGGATGTCAAAGATTGGTTCATTCTGGGTGGGTTTTAAAATTTTGAAACCAATTCCAGCTGAGATAAATTTTTTACAATTTTTCTAATCACCGAATGCAATTTTCATACCCTTCGTTCAAGTTTTGAGTGCTGCCATTTTGTTTCCAGCTGTGGTACGTCAATTTTTTTAACGGGATATCAAAGATTGGTTCATTCTGGGTGGGTTTTGAAATTTTGAAACCAATTCCAGCTGAGATAAATTTTTTACAATTTTTCTAATCACCGAATGCAATTTTTTTCATTCCCTCCGTTCAAGTTTTGTGTGTTGCCATTTTGTTTCCAGCGGTGATACGTTAATTTTTTTAAAGGGATGTCAAATATTGGTTCATCCTGGATGGGTTTTGAAATTTTGAAGCCAATTCCAGCTGAGATGAATTTTTTACAATTTTTCTAATCATCGAATGCAATTTTCTTTCCCTCCGTTCAAGTTTTGAGTGCTGCCATTTTGTTTCCAGCTGTGATACGTTAATTTTTTTAAAGGGAAATCAATGATTGATTCATTCTGGGTGGGTTTTGAAATTTTTAAGCCAATTCCAGCTGAGATGAATTTTTTACAATTTTTCTAATCACCGAATGCAATTTTCATTCCCTTCGTTCAAGTTTTGAGTGCTGCCATTTTGTTTCCAGCTGTGATACGTTAATTTTTTTAACGGGATATCAAAGATTGGTTCATTCTGGGTGGGTTTTGAAATTTTGAAACCAATTCCAGCTGAGATAAATTTTTTACAATTTTTCTAATCACCGAATGCAATTTTTTTCATTCCCTCCGTTCAAGTTTTGTGTGTTGCCATTTTGTTTCCAGCGGTGATACGTTAATTTTTTTAAAGGGATGTCAAATATTGGTTCATCCTGGATGGGTTTTGAAATTTTGAAGCCAATTCCAGTTGAGCTAAATTTTTTACAATTTTTCTAATCACCGAATGCAATTTTCATTCCTTCCGTTCAAGGTTTGAGTGCTGCCACTTTCTTTCCAGCTGTGATACGTTAATTTTTTTAAAGGGATGTCAAAGATTGGTTCATTCTGGGTGGGTTTTAAAATTTTGAAACCAATTCCAGCTGAGATAAATTTTTTACAATTTTTCTAATCACCGAATGCAATTTTCATACCCTTCGTTCAAGTTTTGAGTGCTGCCATTTTGTTTCCAGCTGTGATACGTTAATTTTTTTAACGGGATATCAAAGATTGGTTCATTCTGGGTGGGTTTTGAAATTTTGAAACCAATTCCAGCTGAGATAAATTTTTTACAATTTTTCTAATCACCGAATGCAATTTTTTTCATTCCCTCCGTTCAAGTTTTGTGTGTTGCCATTTTGTTTCCAGCGGTGATACGTTAATTTTTTTAAAGGGATGTCAAATATTGGTTCATCCTGGATGGGTTTTGAAATTTTGAAGCCAATTCCAGTTGAGCTAAATTTTTTACAATTTTTCTAATCACCGAATGCAATTTTCATTCCTTCCGTTCAAGGTTTGAGTGCTGCCACTTTCTTTCCAGCTGTGATACGTTAATTTTTTTAAAGGGATGTCAAAGATTGGTTCATTCTGGGTGGGTTTTAAAATTTTGAAACCAATTCCAGCTGAGATAAATTTTTTACAATTTTTCTAATCACCGAATGCAATTTTCATACCCTTCGTTCAAGTTTTGAGTGCTGCCATTTTGTTTCCAGCTGTGATACGTTAATTTTTTTAACGGGATATCAAAGATTGGTTCATTCTGGGTAGGTTTTGAAATTTTGAAACCAATTCCAGCTGAGATAAATTTTTTACAATTTTTCTAATCACCGAATGCAATTTTCATACCCTTCGTTCAAGTTTTGAGTGCTGCCATTTTGTTTCCAGCTGTGGTACGTCAATTTTTTTAAAGGGATGTCAAAGATTGGTTCATTCTGGGTGGGTTTTAAAATTTTGAAACCAATTCCAGCTGAGATAAATTTTTTACAATTTTTCTAATCACCGAATGCAATTTTCATACCCTTCGTTCAAGTTTTGAGTGCTGCCATTTTGTTTCCAGCTGTGGTACGTCAATTTTTTTAACGGGATATCAAAGATTGGTTCATTCTGGGTGGGTTTTGAAATTTTGAAACCAATTCCAGCTGAGATAAATTTTTTACAATTTTTCTAATCACCGAATGCAATTTTTTTCATTCCCTCCGTTCAAGTTTTGTGTGTTGCCATTTTGTTTCCAGCGGTGATACGTTAATTTTTTTAAAGGGATGTCAAATATTGGTTCATCCTGGATGGGTTTTGAAATTTTGAAGCCAATTCCAGCTGAGATGAATTTTTTACAATTTTTCTAATCATCGAATGCAATTTTCTTTCCCTCCGTTCAAGTTTTGGGTGCTGCCATTTTGTTTCCAGCTGTGACACGTTAATTTTTTTAACGGGATATCAAAGATTGGTTCATTCTGGGTGGGTTTTGAAATTTTGAAGCCAATTCCAGTTGAGATAAATTTTTTACAATTTTTCTAATCACCGAATGCAATTTTTTTCATTCCCTCCGTTCAAGTTTTGTGTGTTGCCATTTTGTTTCCAGCGGTGATACGTTAATTTTTTTAAAGGGATGTCAAATATTGGTTCATCCTGGATGGGTTTTGAAATTTTGAAGCCAATTCCAGTTGAGCTAAATTTTTTACAATTTTTCTAATCACCGAATGCAATTTTCATTCCTTCCGTTCAAGGTTTGAGTGCTGCCACTTTCTTTCCAGCTGTGATACGTTAATTTTTTTAAAGGGATGTCAAAGATTGGTTCATTCTGGGTGGGTTTTAAAATTTTGAAACCAATTCCAGCTGAGATAAATTTTTTACAATTTTTCTAATCACCGAATGCAATTTTCATACCCTTCGTTCAAGTTTTGAGTGCTGCCATTTTGTTTCCAGCTGTGATACGTTAATTTTTTTAAAGGGATGTCAAAGATTGGTCCATTCTGGGTGGGTTTTAAAATTTTAAAGCCAATTCCAGTTGAGATGAATTTTTTACAATTTTTCTAATCACCGAATGCAATTTTCATTCCCTCCGTTCAAGTTTTGAGTGTTGCCATTTTGTTTCCAGCTGTGATACTTTAATTTTTTTAAAGGGATGTCAAAGATTGGTCCATTCTGGGTGGGATTTGAAATTTTTGAGCTAATTCTGGTGAAAATGATTTTTTTACAATATTCACAAGTTTTATATTACCACATTTTCATTCCGGCATAAATTATTAATATTAATAATAATTACAAATTTATCGCCACAAAGAGTTTTCAACGATCCTTTATCTATAGAGAGAGCGTCGGGGTCCATAAATTGATAGCCCCTAAATCGAATTTAATTGAAACTTCAGCGGCGGGCATAAGTTTCCCATTAATTATTGAGTAATAAATTAATCCGCCATCTAAACAAGACCAAAGTGAACAAATTTTACAAAATGTAATTGCATACTTGTGCCGAGTGCGTCACTCCGAAAGTAGGAAAGCTAATAAACGATCGTTATCTTGTTCGAAATTTATTAGACCCCAATGTTTTTTTTTTCATTTGCATGTAACGAAATTCGACGAAATTAAATTGCAATTTTATTACATCGTGACATGTACGCCACTTACTTAACATTTTTCATGTTTACATTTTTTATTGGAAAAATAAGAAATAAATTTGTATCTCAAAGTCAGATCCGGGTTATTTTTTTGGAAACTCTCTGTTTAGAAAAAGAAAATGTTTTTGTAAGAGTAAATCTATGGAGCAATTGTAAACCTCTAATTTTTGTTATACATGTGATGCAAATTCACTCTGAATCACAACGAATAGTGAGAGTACGTGGAACGAAAAAATCTAAGGTAGGTATAGTTTGATCAACGGATCTTTGCGTGTGCGTCATTACCAAAAACGCGGTGTTTTCGCTTTGGACGACATATGTACACATTATTGCGTCTCATTTAACTTATCGTAAAGGGAGTAATTGCATGAAAATATTGTCTAAACTATTCAGTAGTCTATGACGTGCACGCCAGTGTATAGTTTGATCAACGGATCTTTGCGTGTGCGTTATTACCGAAAACGGAGTGTTCTCACTTTGGACGACATTATTGCGCCTCATTAAACTTATCGTAGAGGGAAAATATTGTCGAAACTAACTTCAGCTATCTATGACGTGCACGCAAAGATCCATTGATCAAACTATATATAACGCGAGCTAAACCTAACAAATTACATTAGAAAGATTAAGAATGTAATAATCCCGTAATCTCGTTCGTCTCACCCTTTCTGTATTAAGATAGGAAAATCGTTTATCAAGGAGCGAAGATTTGTTTCCGGTCCCGAAAAAAGCCCCACTCTAATTTTATGCATAGCCTGTTTCCCGAACAAATTGCGGCTTTTCATTTTTCAAGGAGCACTTGTGACTTTCTTTTGCCAATGTTAATTCAGTCATTATAGGTGAATTTCCTACGGTTGCACTTCTTACTGAAACGTCATAAAATACACGTTATCTGCCTTTCGGTGTGTGCGTTAAAGTTGGGAATGAAATTACATGTCACGGACGTCAAGATCACGATTAAGATTGGAGAAAAGTTACTTGCGAGCCACGTGAAGAATAGTGTGCTCGCGACACGTGTTCGCGACGTGGAGTTTTCGAATAGTTTGAAAAACGTCTCTCTCTCGGGTATGTGCTCTGTTCTGTTGAAACGACATCTCATCCTTTATACTTACATCGGAATTCCATAATCGCACGTCGGTACTCTATCGTGGATTATGATTCAATATTGGAAAATGGATAAAACCTTCTTACACGGCTGGCTTACAAAATCCTCTGGATGTATTGATGTCTTTTATTAATGTTCTGCATTTGCACTTTATTACTCCAATATCTGTGTTAAATAATAATCACCTATATTTTGATTGGAGTAAAATATAGATCAGAAGTATGTCGTAAAAAAAATGGTGATGTGGCCATCATGTTACTTTCTCCGACTTGATTGTATCATTTATATTTACGCTTTCATGGTTTATTTTCAATTTAAATCAAATTTTAAATGTGCATCGAACGTTCTGTAAACTCGGATGAAACTGACGTTTAAAACGTCAAAAATGCAAATTGAACATGTTTGTATCAATTTTTGCGTTTTTGAATGGTTTTTTGAATTTTCAGCGAAAACTATGCATTTAGAGCAAAAATTGTTTTTATTAAGAATTGTAGAGCGGAACATTTTCAATTGATGTAGGTCATTTGAATTATTCTACAATTACCCGTTTTTTCCGCTAGAGGGCGTGGAAAATAAAGTATAGTGCAATTAATTAATAAACAATTTGAAAAAATGCATATACGGTCACGATTTTGCGCACTCTGGCGGGCAATGCACGCATTATTGGAAAAGTCGAAAGACCGATATCGCTCGAAAATTTTCCACTCTACAATTTTGGTCTCTTATTATTTTTTCAGAAAATGGATAGTTTTGGCAGAAAATCCAAAAATGAACAGGAGTTGACAAAAGAAAAATGTTTTTATGGATAAATCTCAAGAATCCTTAATATTTCATTATACAAAATATACATCATTGGAAAGCTTATCAAAAATGCCATGCATTGGTGGCAAGATATATAGGGTGTTCCATTTGAACAAAAATAGTTATCCATTCTTTTGCGTATGTTGACACCCTGTATAGCACTATGAATAAAAGAGAACCAAAGCCGATTTGTATTATTCTTCATGTTGTGAAAAATTCTTTAGTGTATAAAAAATGACGCTAGCTTTGCTAGGAGCGCTTCTGCATTTTTTCAATGTGTCCGTGTTTTTGCCACAAAATTGCCCATAACTGACCAATCGTCCATAATAGACCCATACTATTTTATACTATTTTTATCAGCTTCTCAAGAGGGTTGAAAATAAAGTATAAAATATAGGGTGTTCCATTTAAAAAAACCTAACTTTGTTCTGTTATGTATATTGGGACACCCTGTACAAAATCATACATATTTTTAAAATATGTAGAATAAGTGTGGGTACCAGTTCAAGAAAACTAGAAGTCGATATCTCAAATAGCAAATAAGTTACGGGGCTTTTACAGATCCCTGGGTCACCCGGTATATAATCATTCATATATTATATAATGAATAGGGGGGACATACACTAAACATCCATGGACCCGCACTGCCACTTCTTCGTTCCGAAAAAGTGACCGCACGGATGGGATTCGAACCAACGACCACGAGGCCTGTGAGCAGGTGCTCTACTCACTAGGCCACTGCGGCCCCGGTGGTGAAGGTATAATTGGAAATTGCTCGATGAGGTGAAGAATAATACGAAACTTCTTCTCTTCTCTGGCCAGAGTTGCCAACTGATGACATAATATTTCCGCCAGATAGCCTAACTCCACTAGAATTCCGCCAAAAAAATATGAAAACATAAAGTACGAAATAAATCCATCCATTATTGTAAAACACCTTTCAGCAGGGTTGAATGGAAAAATCGAAAGAAAAATAAATGCAAAATGACTTCCTTAAAAGTTTAAATGAATTTTTGAAAATTAATATTTTTAGCAGTTGACTAACAAAAAATAAATAGTGATATAGTAATAGAATTCCACAGAATTTTAAAATCTTCACAAAACATGATCTTTAAAACCAACTGAAATTTTTGAAAATCTGCCAATTTCTTCGTGAATTTTTGAAAATTAATGTTTTAAGTTGTTGAACAATTGAACAAATCTAAAGAAAATAAATACTTATTGGCTGAAGGACTCCGGTCGATGGCCATTGTATTTATTATTTATTATGTATTTAGTAAGTACAATAAACGTTTATTATTATTTTTAAATACTTATATTGTTCAAAATTTTTAATATATTCGGTGGTTATAAATTTTTTACTTTCTTCGTTATGAAGTACGAGAAAGTATTGTGATCGTGATTTTTTTTTCAAAAAATTTTTTTACGGAAATATCCGTTTTGGGGTCCCTAGATGCCATTTCAACAATTTCTGAAAAAAAAAATTGTGTGTGTGTGTGCCATGGTGTGTCTATCTGTGCGCGCTGTATCTCAAAAACGAATAGAGCAATTGATGTGAAATTTTGAACATACGTCTTATTTGATAATCCGAAGAACTGAAAAGTTTTTGGTAAAATGTCGTATACTGGAAGTGGGCGTTTACCTTAACTGTTTTTACTTTCACCGTTACGAAGTACGAGAAACTATTGTGATCGTAATTTTTTTTTCAAAAATTTTTTTTACGGAAGTATCCGTTTTGGGGTCCCTAGATGCCATTTCAACAATTTCTGGAAAAAAAATTGTGTCTGTGTGTGTGTGTGTCTGTCTGTGCGCGCTGTATCTCAAAAACTAATGGAGTAATTGATATGAAAGTTTGAACATCCATCTCATTTAATAATCTGCAGAACTGAAAAGCTTTTGGTAAAATTTCGTACACCTTAACTGTTTTTTGTTTTTTGCCAATATTTTCTTAAATATGAAAAATTTCACAAAAACATTTAAACAAACTTTGAAGACAACAAAGAAATGAACATCTTTTGCATAAAATCCTCAATTTTTGGTTTATAATTATAAAACGATACTAGTTACAGCAAATTCATGTGAATAATAATTGCAGATAATACCAAAATAAACAACTTATAAAGAATAAGTATTTTTCGAAATCCCTTTAGTTTTTGAGTAAACTGAGTTTTTGAATTTGAAATATAATTTTTCCATCTTTCATAATTTTGACGTTTTAAACGTCAGTTTCATCCCCTCGATATACAATTAAATATTATTTAAATTGAAAATAAACCATGAAAGCGTAAATATAAATGATACCATTAAGTCGGAGAAAGTAACATGATGGCCACATCACCATTTTTTTTTTAAATTTTTGGTTTATAATTATGAAACTATAATAGTTACAACAAACTTATGTTAATAATAATTGTAGAGAATGCTAAAAAGTAAAAAATTCCATGAAAGTATATCAAAATTTCACAACTTTTTTTAGGACTTTTTTTCAGGATTGATTTGTCAGATCTTTGACGTTATTTTCAGGATTTTTTCATTTCTTCTTTCAGGTCTTTTTTAAGAACTTTTTGAGTAGGACTCATTTCGCAGGACTTTTCTTCAAGACTACATTTTCAAGACTCTTCTTTAACGATGTTTTTTCAGGACTTTTCTTTTCAGAATTTTTTTGAGGACTCTCTTTTCAAGACTTCATTTTAAAAACTTTTAGTTCAGGATCTTTTTTGGGACTTTTTTTCAGGATTTTTTTTACTAATTTTTTAATGCCTTTTTCAGGTCTTGCAAGACTCCTTTTTGTTTTTTTTTTTGGGCCTTTATCTTGGGACTTTTTTCCAGGATTTTTAATCTCGATTATTTTTTTGGATCTTTTTTAATGCCTTTTTTTCAGGACTTCTCTTAGGCATTTTGCAAGACTCTTTTTGGGATGTTTTTTGCAGGACAATGTTTAAAAAACTTTTCTTACGACTTTTTTCAGAAATCTTTTGGAGGCCTTTTTTCACGACGTTTCTTCAGGACTTTTGTTTCGGAACCTTTCTTTTCCGATTTTTTCTCAGGGCCCTTTTTTTCAAGACTATTTAAAAACTATTACGTTCTAGACCTTTTTTTATGCATTTTTTTATCAGGGTTATTATTTCAAGACTTTTTAATACCTTCTATCAGTATTTTTCAGGACTATTGGTATTTTTTAATTGCTAGTTAACAATATTAGACAAGTCAATACAATAACAATAAAAAATAGACACTTTTCTAAGGCTTTTTTCGTGACTTCTGTTAGCACTATTTTCTCGACTTTTTTCTGATCTTTTTTAGGACCTTTGTAAGGACTCTTTACAGGCCGTTTTTTATGACTTTTTTCTGAACTATTTTTCAAGCTTTCTTTCGGGACTTTTCAAGGCCTTTTTTCGAACTTTTTTTGAAGCCTATTTTCAGTACTTTTCTGCAGGTTTTTTTATCAGGTCTTTTGCTAGGACCTCTTTTTCAGATTCTGTTTTCGGGACTTTCTCAAGACCTGTTTTTCAAGACATTTCTTTGCCAGAGCACTTTTTTTCCTGACTCTTTTTCTGGACTTTGTATAACGACTTTTTTATCAGGTTTTTTTCAGGACTGTTTTATTCAAGACTTTTTTCGGGTATTCTTTTTAGAACTTTATAACCAGGACTTTTTTCAAGATTTATCAAGACTTATTTTTAGCACTTTTTTCAAGAATTTATTAGGATTTTTTTAGTTTTCGAATAAACTTATTTAAGATTATTTGAATTGGAAGTATAATTTGTTATTCATAACTTTGACGTTTTAAACGTAAGTATCATCTGATCTATGAAATAACTATTATGCAATCAAAATCGGAAAAAGTAACATGATGGCCACATCACCATTTTCTTTTTTTTTATTTAATAATAAAACGATAATAGTTACAGCAAATTTATGTTAATAATAATTGTAGAGAATGCTAAAATGAACAACTTGTAAAGAATAAGTTTTATTCGAAATCTCTTTAGTTTTTGAGTAAACTGAGTTTTTGAATTTGAAGTATAATTTTTCCATCTTTCATAATTTTGACGTTTTAAACGTCAGTTTCAACCGAGTCTACAAAACGCTCGATGTACATTTAAAATATGATTTCAATTGAAAAGAAACCATGAAAACGTAAATATAAATGGCTATGATACCATCGGAGAAAGTAACATGATGGTTTTGTAAGAAACATATTTTCGAAAAACGTCATTTTTGTCCTTGAAATAACTTTGCTTAGGTCACTCCTGCAACCCATTTAACACACGTGGTCATTTCTGTTTAACGTAGGGCATCGTTGCATATAGTTTACAAAAAGAAACAACACAATCAGATATTATTATTTATTGTTAACGAGATAACCAAACAGAATACGAAACGAGATAAAAAACGTTTTTCGATTGTGTTTATGATTGCGTGCCTAGGGTAAATGAAAATGAGTGCTCTCAATTTTTACAAAATGCACTGCCAGAATTTCTTGAAGATGTATCGTTTGTGATATGTCAAGCCATGTGGTTCCAACAGGACGGTTTTCCGGCGCATTTCGCGTTAATTGCACGGCGCACGGTCAATCGATTTTTTTCTTCTAGAAAAGTGGATTGGCAGTGGAGTTCCTATAGGTTGGCCTCCTTGTTCATCTGATTTGACGCCGTTAGGCTTTTGCTTTAAAATTGATGGAGCCTCCTGGAGCCAGATCTGAGGAATCCAAATTATTAAATTATTATGGTAATCTCACAAACAGTATTATATTATTATTCATATTCACACCTTTGTATTGTATTTATATTTGTAATTATATTGTATTATTGTATGTTGTCTTGTAACTGGGACATAAACGTCTATTATTATTATTATTATTGTTATTAAAGAAACTTAAAAATCGAAAGTGGGGGCAAACATCAACTTAGCCCCGCCAAATTTAAAACCCCTATATTTTTTTTACCTTTCTGGAGCTTGCTCTAATTTCGTGCTTCTTGCTGGAGCTCACTAAGGGTTTTCTGAAGCAACATTTTTTTTTTTACAAAAAAAATCGAAAGTGGGGACCAAAATTGACGGACCCAACGAATGATTGTCTACAGAACTAGATGGAGTTTTGGGTATATATTTTTAAAGATGATTGGAATTTTATCGTCTGTTGTATTTTGAGTACTGTGATATTTCCTAAATTGTTTCAAGTAAGACAAAGTGTGAAATAGATTCATACAAACACATCGAATACATAATAACTTTAAACCCCATAAATATGCAATAGGAATAGTATTTCGATCGTGGCAAAAACGCGCCGACGACGATGGTGATAAATTCCGG
Organism: Ocypus olens; assembly: GCA_910593695.2. Lineage (NCBI taxonomy): Eukaryota > Metazoa > Arthropoda > Insecta > Coleoptera > Staphylinidae > Ocypus > Ocypus olens. Next base: position 52,483,530 of record OU343060.1, read on the forward strand.
TGTTATTCAGTGTCTGATGAAATATTTATGACCACCTTAAGATCTATCGTTAAGAAGCGATTTCGAGGTTTTTATTGCCCCCACTCCTCCCGTTTTCCCCATTCCGCTCCCATTCGAAAACTTTTGTCAGTATTTTATTATTCATGGATTAAAAGAACTTGATTGGAAAACGAAAAACTATTAATGGAAAACACATTACACCGTAAATACTTTAATGGTCTCCGTCCATCATACCCCAATTTTAAATAGAAATAGGGCCAATAAATCCCCGCGCTGGAAATCGAAAATTTATAACACCGGTCCCGTCGCACGGCAGGGAAAAAATCGCATTATTTTCCGCTATCGACCGATAAATGAATTTGATACGTTATCAGGGTATCGATAACCGCATCAGATCCAGATCTGGTTTTAATTCATCGGTGTGTTCGGAGATAGAAATATGCAAGCTGGAGCCAATAAATTTAGGTGAGAAAAGTAAACTTCACGTGAGAAAATAAATTACTGCAGTTTGATGTAATGTTTATTTTAGTGCACAACGGCGCGGCGCGTCGGCGCGATTAATTATCGCAGTGGAAAATTAATTTATTGCTATTTATTATATTAATAGTGATGGATGCTGCTGACTTTTGTGACACATTTATTCCGTTTTGATAAATTGCCGCTCCTTTTTTTATTTATTGTTGCACCTAATTTGCGGAACGTGTGCGATTAATTTAATTATTTATTGCATTCTGTATCTAATTACTGGGCATGCCTAATTCAATCATGTTTTCATATGGCTGGTTTGCTTAATCCGTTTCAATTAGGACAGCGTTTCCAATAACTGAATTACATTCCATCATTTTCATCAGTGTATTATTGCATTTGTTGGGTAATTAAGTCTTGAATTTCTGATATTATTTTGTTCGTGCGTGGTTACCTATGAGCAGGTATTGAATTATTTTAATAGAGTGTAAAATCATTAACGGCATTCACACGTACGCGCAATCCCGCACGCTTGGAGTGGCACGTTCCAAACCCGCGCGATTGAACGCGCGTGTGAATGCGAGAACAACAGTCTAAAAACGCACTCTTCTTCTCCCGCTTTTGTCGCACAGGATTAGCGCCTTGAAAATGTTTAGTCTGCTTTAAATTCCATACGCTACTTGAATCCTGAGGGACACAACGAAGTTTTGGCATTCACACACTCGAATTTGTCTTGTTAAAATTGTGTCACACGATTGGAACGCGCGATAGAACGGAGCGTTCCAAGAATGCACGAAAGAGCATACGTTGTTATAATAAAACAATCCATACATTTTTCCTAGTTGAAAAACCATTAACACCAAATTCGTGCTGTTGTTAATGATTGTTATTGGAGGTTGTTATAAATCGTAAAATTTATTACAGGCCCGACATCACCCGGGAAGCCCCAAAATAAGAGTTTTTCAAATATATTTTTTTAACCACTAAAAAAATATTTTAAAAATCTGAAAAAATCACATACATTATTGACCCAAATACCAATTTTTTCAAGGTCGTTGAACGTTATTTACAGTATTAAAAAAATGTTTGAAAATAAAAAAAGAAAATTTGCCCACTGGTTTAAAATTTTATTTCGTCATATGATTGCTATCAATAAATACCATCTATGTGACTTTTTTATCTTTCAACGTTTGGTGCAACATCTTTAAAAAATGGTGATGTGGCCATCATGTTACTTTCTCCGAATTGATGGTATCATTTATATTTACGCTTCCATGGTTTATTTTCTATTTAAATCATATTTTCGTGCATCGAACGTTTCGTAGACTCGGATAAAACTGACGTTTAAAACGTCAAAATTATGAAAGATGGAAAAATGTACTTCAAATTAAAAAACTCAGTTTACTCAAAAACTAAAGAGATTTCGAAAAAAACTTATTCGTCATAAATTGTTCATTTTGGCATTCTCTACAATTATTATTAACATAAATTTGCTGTAACTATTAGCGTTTCATAATTGTATACCAAAAATGAAAAAAAAAATTATAAATTTTTTTCTCGAATAAAAATGATTTTATGAAAAATGTTTTCAAACAAAATAATTGAATTTTTTTATTGTCTTCAATATTTGTTAAAATGTTTTTGTGATATTTTTCATATTTAAGAAAATATTGGCAAAAAACAAAAAATAGTTAAGGTAAACACCCACTTCCGGTGTACGAAATTTTACCAAAAGCATTTCAGTTCTGCGGATTATCAAATAAGACGTATGCTCAAAGTTTCATATCAATTGCTTTATTAGTTTTTGAGATACAGCGCGCACAGACACACACACACACAGACACAAATTTTTTTTTCCCAGAAATTGTTGAAATGGCATCTAGGGACCCCAAAACGGATATTTCCGTAAAAAACAATTTTGAAAAAAAAATTACGATCACAATACTTTCTCGTACTTCGTAACGGAGAAAGTAAAAATTCGAATAACTAATATTTTTACGATATTTTGATATTTTTTATAAATTTATCAACAATTAAGTCATTTTATATAAAATTATTATTAGTATTTTAGTATTCATTTTTTTTTAACCAATGTTTTGTCAAGATATGACCATGAAACCCTCGAAAAATAGGTTTTTGTTCTTTAACCACTGTAAAAGTCGGAAAAAATTCAAATATATTTTTGTCCCAATTATACATTTTTCAAGGTCATTGAAGATCATTTAGGGTATTCATTTTTTTTACTTTCTCCGTTACGAAGTACGAGAAAGTATTGTGATCGTGATTTTTTTTCCAAAATTTTTTTTTACCGAAATATCCGTTTCGGGGTCCCTAGATGCCATTTCAACAATTTCTGGAAAAAAAAAATTTGTGTCTGTGTGTGTGTGTGTGTGTGTGTCTGTCTGTGCGCGCTGTATCTCAAAAATTAATAAAGCAATTGATATGAAACTTTGAACATACGTTTTATTTGATAATCTGAAGAACTGAAAAGCTTTTTGGAAAATTTCGTACATCGGAAGTGGGTGTTTACCTTAACTGTTTTTTGTTTTTTGCCAATATTTTCTTAAATATAAAAAATATCACAAAAACATTTAAACAAACATTGAAGACAACAAATAAATGAACATCTTTTACTTGAAAACATTTCTCATAAAATCATTTTTATTCGAGAAAAAAATTTATTATTTACTTTAAATTTTTGGTTTATAATTATAAAACGATAATAGTTACAGCAAATTTATGTCGATAATAATTGTAGAGAATGCTAAAATGAACAACTTATGAAGAATAAATTTTCTTCGAAATCCCCTTAGTTTTTGAGTAAACTGAGTTTTTTAATTTGAAGTATAATTTTTTCATCTTTCATAATTTTGACGTTTTAAACGTCAGTTTCATCCGAGTTTACACAACGCTCGATGTACGTTTAAAACATAATTTCAATTGAAAATAAACCATGAAAACGTAAATATAAATGGCTATAATACCATCAAGTCGGAGAAAGTAACATGATGGTCACATCACCATTTTTTTAATTACATAACTGCTGAACGCGTTGTTAGATTTTGATTATTTAAACGTGAAAATGTGGCAAATTTAACATATTTTAAAAAATTATTAGAAAATTTTCATCTTAAATCAATTGCCAAAATCGCAAATTATTAAATCAAAACAAAAAATCGTATTTAAAAAAAAATCATATAACTGTTGGACGCGTTGTTGGATTTAAAAAATGAAGCGAATTTAACGCTGTTTGAAAAATCATTGGAAAATTTCTACCTTAATCAACGTATTTGCCAAAATCTCAATTTTTTTAATAAAAACAAAAAATCGTATTTTTTATAAATTACGTAACTGTCGAACGCGTCATTAGATTTTAATGATTTAAACTTGAACATGTAGCGAATTTAACACTTTTTGAAAAATCATTGAAAAATTTCCATGTTAAATCAAGGCAAATTGCCAAAAACGCAATTTTTTAAATCAAAACAAAAAAAAATTAATTAGGTAACTGCTAAACGCGTTGTGAGATTTTGATTATGAAACGTGAAAATGTAGCGAAATTAACACGTTTTAAAAAATCTTTGGAAAATGTTCATCTTAAATCAATGTAAATTGTCAAAAATCAAAACTAAAACATCGTATTTTTTAAATCATATAACTGTTGAACGCGTTGTTGGATTTTGATTTTTTAAATTTGAAATTATAGCGAATTTATCACTTTTTGAAAAGTTATTGGAAGATTTCTTCTTTAAATCAATGCAAATTGCCAAAATCGTAAATTTTTAAATGAAAACAAGAAATCGTATTTAAAAAAAAATTAATAACTGTTGAACGCGTTGTTAGATTTTAATGATTTACTCGTGAAAATGTAGCGAATTTAATACGTTTTGAAAAATCATTGTAAAATTTTCATCTTAAATCAACGCCAAAAATTCAAATTGTCAAAAAACGCAAATTCTCAAAAGTCAAAACAATTTTTTTTAATTACGTAACTGCTGAACGCGTTCTTAGATTTGATGATTTAAACATGAACATGTAGCGAATTTAACACATTTTTAAAAATCATTGGAAAATTTCCACCTTAAATTAACGCAAATTGCCAAAATCTCATTTTTTTTTAAATCGTATTTTTTTATAAATAAATAAAATAATAAAAGTAAATAAAGAATTAAATAAAGGAACTTCGTAAGCGTTCAAATCGGTAATTGGGTGGACTATTTTCATGAAATTTTTCAGAATTTTTCATCTACTTTAAAAAATAATGTTTAAAAAATCGATTAAAAAACTTTTGGATTTTTTTTAGGGTTTAAATGACCTTGGAAAAAAGAATCAAATATGTAATTGTATGGACTATTTTCATGATTTTTTTCAGAATTTTTCATCCACTCGTTCGTCAGTAAAAAAATAATGTTTAAAAAATCGTGTTTAGTGTAATTTTAAAACGGATTATAAAACATTCTCTTAAAATTAAATCAAAATGCAAAATTTGTACTTTTTTTAAAGTCTGAATATTTTAAAATCGCGATTTTGATTTTTGAAATTGCATAACTGCCGACCGCAGTGTCCGATTTTGATGGCTACATCGATCAAATGTGCCATATGTAGTGCATTTTAAAAGTTGGTTAAGAAATATTTTCGCAAAATCAATAACATTTCACGTTTTCAAAGTTCGAAGATTTTAAATATCGATTTTTTTTTTTTATTGCAGAACAGTGAATTCCGTCTGATTTAGATAATTGAAATGTCAAAATATGGCAAATTTAGTGTAATTTGAAAACAAATTATAGAATGTTCTCGTAAAATTGCATTTTTTACTGTTTGGATATTTTAAAATTGCGATTTTGTTTTTTTTTAACTGCCGAACACGTTGTCCGATTTTAATAATTCGAACGTCAAAATATAAAAAATTAGTGCAATTTAAAAGTTGTCCAAGAGATATTTTTGGAAAATTAACGCAAAACGTTTTAATTATTAATTATTTTAAATTATAATTTTGATTTTTTTTATTGCAGAACGGGCAAACGTGGTAAATTGAGTGCAATTTAAAAACTTATTAAAAAGATTTTCGTTAAATGAACGCAAAACTTCAAAATTTTATGTTTTCAATGTCCGTAGATTTTAAATTGTTATTTTGATTTTTTTTGAGTTTCACGAGTGTTTCTTAGTACACGGTCTCAGTTATAACGTTCGATGGCCGAGTGGTTAAGATGCCCGCCATTGTTCAGGCGGATAGACATGTTAGGAAGTTCGACTCTCAGCGGCGGTAATTTTTTTTTAATTTGTGTATAATTTGTATATTAATTAGCGAAAGTTTCGCTAGTACGCTACTAGAACGTTTTAGACACGTTTCATGACAAAAGTTTCAAAAACGTTCTTGAAACGTTTTAAAAACGTTTAGATAATTTTGAAAGCGAACATTTTGTCTTAAAAACGTTTTTAAAACGTTTTGAACGTTCTAGAAACGTTTTTAACACTTCTAAACGTTTCAAAAACGTTATGTTATTATGGGGAATACTTAAAAGGAAAAATTGTAGGAAGTACTATATATTAAAATGCTGTTTAATTTTGTATTCCTGACTTATGTCTCTTTCCATTAATTCTTCCTTGAATATTCCTCTTTACAACGATCAAAGACAATCTTGGAATTGTTTATTTTCAGTAAATTCATCACAATTTTCCAATATGAGTGTTATTTTACATTCATTTCATGTTAATAAACATATAAAAGTAAAACAAAATTTGAATTATCACAGTTGTGCTCTAGATAAATGATTTAAAATGGACCGGGAAAATGATATTTTTGACCGGGAAAACCGGGAATTTCAAAACGCTGAACAACTGGCCACCCAGTGGCAGTACTATTTAATAATCGTATAAAATGGTTAACAAGTACATTAAACATTTTAATTGAAATTGAAGATTCTCTCTAAAAACATTTTCTTTTTAATCCCCAGACGAACCAATAAAGCTCCTAGACTAGTCCGCCGTCTGATAAACAAAAATGGAAACTCCAACATAATCCGCAGCAAATACCGAAATCTGCGCGATCGCTTCATTCGCGATCTGGCAAACACTCTGGTCAACAGCAGATGGAGATGGACCCTAATTTCCCTATCCTCGTCGTTTGTTCTGAGTTGGGTGATATTCGCAGTGATATGGATGTTAATATCGAATGCCAACGGGGACTTTGACAGCGAGCATCCATCTGCGACGCCGTGCTTGAGCGGCATCGAAGGTTTCGGAGGATACGTCATGTTCAGCATGGAAACTCAACAGACTATTGGTTACGGAAGCAGATACATTAATCATTATTGTCCCGAGGCGACGTTTCTGATGTGTTTGCAAATCATTCTTGGATGCGCGATATGCGGCGCCATGGTTAGTATAGTGAATGCGAAGATGGTCCGTCCGTTCGAGCTCAGTTCGAGGAATTTGTTTAGCAAGAAGGCTATAGTAAGTATATCCTCATATCTTTGTTAAATTAATTCCATGCCGTATTCAAAATTGTTCTGCTAAGAGATTATCAGTTTAATTGCACCACGGCTTCCATCTTCGCGGAGCTAGTTGCAGGCTGTGCTCCTACATCCATCGAAGTATGATGCTCATTCATCTCACACCTAAGTTCTTCCTTCGTCCTGGCGGCCAGTTCTAGTCATACATAATGTTCCACAGAGTCGCTCACAAAACCGATCTCTGTGGTACACCCCTGGATATCTTCACTCCCTCAGTTGTTTCCTGTGTGCTTACCCTGATTTCCCTGTCTCGCAGATAACTCTCCACTATTTTGCAAAGATACGACGCTGAGTATGCCGTGTTACAGGCGTTGCATACGTTTACCATGGTGAGGACACACCAACGCTTTCTCATCCAGGTGTCTCTCTTCACCTCGTCGATTAGTCGCATGATGACCATTAGGACGTCCGCCGTTGAGCGCCCTACTGGTTTTCTGCCATGCCACCTCCATGAGGTGCCTCACCAAAAGCACCCTTTTCAGCAGTTTGTCTACATGATCGATCATGCAGGTCTGTTGGCTACCCCCGCCGTCTCCTGGTCTGTGAACTTCTGCATGTTTTCAATGAAAACCCTGTCTCAGCCCTGTGGCCAGACATAGGGGGCAGAAGGGCGCCTCCACGCATCTCTGCTGCAATTGTGGCTTTCCTTGTATTGGTGGTCCTGGCCAGACCCAGCAGATCCTAACATTACCTTCCTTAGCCTTGGCTGGGCTATAGGTCCCTCCGTAGTCCAGTCTGATTCATCTTATCTCCAGCCCTCTATTGCTCTCTGTTAGTGCCTCCAAAGACTTAAGGATCTCCTTCTTTGTCACCATCTCATCAAGGTCCCTGACAATCAGGGCAATCCCTTACAACCACCGGGAGGGACTCCGCCGTCTCCTGTCCCTTCGCGATGTGGGATCTCTTCAGAATCTATTAAACGCTATTCTTCCGAAATAAAATAGTTCAGCCTCGGATTTGTGAAAAATGCTTTCTTTCTATTTTAAAACTTATCGTAAAAGAGTGAATCATCGAAAAGTGTGTAATGTGCTGTTGTGATAACTGATAACATGGTGTTTGTATTTAAAAGAAAAAACTTTTTTTTTCTAGTTTTGAACTCAGAACTTTGAAGTCAGTCTACTATTGTCATTAATGAGAGACAATTAAGTATGTTGATGCATTATCTTTGTTATTAGTAGGTGAAGTGTATAATTGATATTTAAACATAATCAAATTGTTCTTTTAGCCGAAGGTACTTTTATGTTTCAAAGACGAATAAGTAACATCCTGCAATTATCGGCGGTAATTTTAATTTGCAATAATGAATACTTAACGGTTTTGTTGTTATATTGTAAATATACGTATTTTTACACATAGTTTTATAATGTTTTTGTTTTCTAGATTGGGATTAGAGATGGAACACTGTGCCTAATATTCCGTGTAAGAGACGAAAACAGCCGCTACTCAATAGGAACATCCATCAACGTATATTTGGTGCAAAGCCGTCCTGGCGAACCTTTCTTAAAATCCTTGCATCTAGAACCCCACGGGATTTTAATATGGCCGCTCGAAGTGATCCACAAAATAACACCTTCCAGTCCATTTTGGGATCTGTCTGCTAAGGAATTGATAGCTAAAAGGTTTGCAAGACTTTTAAACAACTGATAAATTCACATTTAACTAGTTGTAGTTAAAATATAGTCAGTTCAATTATTGATTATCATGTAGAACCCTACCAAAATTTCGTGGCACGGTGACCATCTTAAATTTAAAGAACGGGGACGCCGAAAACTCATAATTATTCAGCGAGAGTCGCGTTAACATAATAATAAATAATGACTTTAATATAATAATAAAATCGTTTATTGCCCTCCTTAGAGGAATACAATGGGCCAGCGACCTAAGTCTTTCAGTCTTTTTTATTATGCCAAAAGATAGTACCGGTAAGATGTTTTTTGAAAATATTTCAAAAACAGAACATTTTACGCAGAAATGACCTGGGTGAAAAATAATCGTACAGAAGGGGGCCATAATCATGTATTATTGTTTATCTCCCAGGTGGCACTGTTGTCGCTAAATCAAGGTCAACACAATTTTTTTAACAGGAACCCCTATTTTTCATTGCAGATTCAGATTTCTCGTTAAAAACGAAGAACAATTTACTGAACTTATTTTTTTGTCCGCCTGATAGATGGCGCTGTAATCGCTAAAAATGATAATTCGCTAGGATGCTTGCTTGAGTTCAGGAATCTCACAAAGAAGTGTTTTGCGGATTTTCAATTTTTGGGGACGATTTTCAAAATCGAGTGCACTTTTGTTACTGGGCCGAAGAACAGATCAACAACAACCGTGACTTCGTTTCAACGATCCTGTTCTCCGATGAAGCAAGTTTCACAAACCGCGGCCAAATCAACCGGCACAACCTTCATTATTGGGCTGAAGAAAATCCCCATTGGATACGACAAGTGGATCATCAGCGACCGTGGAGCATCATACTTCATCGACGGAAATCTGAATGCAGAAAAATACAGTCAATTTCTGACTACTCATCTCCCAGTTTTGCTCGAAGAAGTCCCTCTGCAAAACCGCTTGACAATGTGGTATCAACACGATGGATGTCCCGCACATTTTGCGTATGCAGTTCGAGACATTTTGAATCGTCTGTTTCCAAACAAGTGGATTGGGCGTGGAGGACCGGTGCCTTGGCCGGCACGTTCACCGGACTTGACAGCGCCAGACTTCTTCCTGTGGGGAATGCCGAAGGACAAGTGTTATGCGGACATACCAACAACTCCAGATGACATGAAGCAACGTATTCGCGATGCTTGTGCCAACATCAGCAGGGACACACTTCGTGAAGTTCAGGCAGCATTCAAGAAGAATCAGAAAATGTCTGGAAGTGAATGGCCATCATTTTGAGCATCTGCTGTAGAGATGATTTCAAGTAAATAAAACACAAACTCAAGGCTTGACACAAATACACACAATCTGCCCGTTCTGACCAGCCTTCATCTATCAGATGGCCTCCACCTCGGACATCGAAGACATGGACCTGGTGGACCTAAAAAGAGACACTTATTGTTTTCTCTGCTAAAATGTCTCAAACTCAAACACTTTTTTGTAGTGAATTAAAAATAAAAATATCTTTCCAGGTTATCTAAAAAATAGTTTTTGTAGTAAATTGAAGAAAATTCGAATTACGCAATGATTTGTTTCAAAATTACCTTAAAAAAAGATATTTTTACAAAATGTGATAAAAACATCTTTTACATACGCGGCAATTGAATGTACACGCAAAACTCGCAAGCATCCTAGCGAATTATTATTTTTAGCGATTACAGCGCCATCTATAGGCGGACAAAAAAATAAGGTCAGTAAATTGTTATTGGTTTTTAACGAGGAATCTGAATCTGCAATGAATAATAGGGGTTCCTATTAAAAAAATTGTGTTGACCTTGATTTAGCGACAACAGCGCCACCTGGTAGGAAAGCAATAATACATGATGATGGCCCCCTTCCGTACGATTATTTTTCACCCAGGTCATTTCTGCGTAAAATGTTCTGTTTTTGAAATATTTTCAAAAAACATGTTAAATGCCTCACCCGGTATACATGCGTCCAAAAGATTTACATACATACAAGAAAAATTTAGGAACTAAAACGAGTCTTCTAGGTATTCTTTATAAGTATAATACGCTTTCTTTCTAACAAGGGAACGGTAAGGGGCATCCCTCACACATTGCGACTTACTTTGTAATATGTTGTAGAGCATCAAAAAGTAAAAGACCCGTATTTTTTTTATATGTGCTTATCTCGAGGTCTGGGAGGTGAAACCACATCTTGACGAAAATGGATTTCTTCATTTGTAGCAATGTCTTCTTTCTTCTTTGATGCTTTACAACATATACAAAGAACGTCGCAATCGGTGATGTATGCCCCCGACCGTTTCCTTGTAAGTAGTATTTTTAAGCTCTTCTTGAATGTTTAAAAATCAAGAGATTTCAATTCCAAATGTAAATATAGACACAGAATTAACGCAAAGTGAGTATAAAGCTACGCGCACACCTATCGGAATCGGACCGACGCACAGTGGTTCAGAATTCCAAAAAGCTGGCCAAAAGTCTAAATCTCGATAAATTTTGACATAAATGGGTACTATAAGGTTTCTGACCTCGCAGATTATGAATTTGATGTCAAAAGTGAAAAAAATCGAAATGGCGGATCCAATATGGCGGACATAAGTGATTAAAAAAAAATGATTTAAATCGTATAGAAGTTGGTATTAGGGGGTTTTAATATTACAAAAGACGTGTTTTATTATTACAAACTTAAATTACAAAATTCATATTGTATTGTCGTATTAAGGTTGTTTATATAAAATTAGTGAAATGAATCCAAAATTAAACACTACGAGCTGAATGCAAAAACAGAAAACGAATAAAACGAGGAGAATAAATATACAGATACCCACCTACATACACATGTTACATACCAATCTCACTGACAATTTTTCCTGATGATGGCCTAAGGCCGAAACCGGTTGCAAATTAAATAAACATTCTATTAAGGAAGTACCAACCTTTCACTAATTTAATAAAGTACAAAACTTCTTCCAAATCAAGTGAATTATCCGAATCATCCGAACTGCATCCATTTGCATCGATTTGGTTAATTACATGGTCATTCGCATCTGGTGGCATAAGAAGTTGTACTGCTTCAGGTGATAAATATTTGCCAGGTTTTGGAGGAGTCTTTCGTAACCTTGTGATCAGGGGATCTGAAGACATCAGAAGTCGATGAAAAACATCTTCCATCGTCTTTTCCCTGCTGCATTTTCGGGAGAAACCTTGGCGATACATTCGAATATCTTTGTTTCGTGATTCCTGAGCATCTTCTGACAACATCCCTATTGGTAGTAAGGGAGTTTCAATAATTTCAGGCCCGTGGAGCAGCACTTTATGTACTGTTGTCGGCATACAATACCATGAATACCTATCAACGTATAATCTAGCTGTCTCGATGCAATATTTTCGAAACTCCTCAATTTTGACAGGAAAACAACTCGACACAACCTGCAAAATGACGTGAAATCGATGAATAATATCTTCATTTATACCCAATATTTCAGCGGATACCGAAGAACACTCAAAAAAACGTCTAGCTGTATTGCCATCGTTTGTGCTGCCGTAACCATGTTTTGGAAAATCAATAAGAAGGCTCAATCGTTCCCTAAATCCTTTTTGAATTGTTTGTTTTCGCTCTGCAACATTTTTTTTTATCCTCATCCTTACGAGCTTGCCATTTCTCTATACCAAGTTTCTCCGCGGAAAAACGTGAAAAACGTGGAAAGTCCTAGCTCCAATGAAGATGCATCTACATTTTGTTGTAAAATGAATTCAATATTATTAAAATCTTTCGAGGTCCTTTTGCATAAATAGCATCGCAAACTTGACTTTGTCGATGTCACTGCATTGGACACTTTTCCATCTATCATTGTAAAAACTAGTTCGTAGTCCACTGTTATCTCTTTAGCATGTATGACTGTTTTAAACGGTATAAGAGTTGCTATTTGAGCATCGATGTATTTTTTTTTCGTTGATAGTGGACTGCACGTTCTCGTGGAGGAATTACAGTCTTATCGGTCTGCAAAATCTAGGTGATGACGGCCTTGGATTTTTCCACACTATTATTTTGTTTTGTGTTTTATGGTCAATAGCCCTGAGTTGTAACGGCACTAGCGATGTAAGGAATACGTTCGTATCAGAACTGCTGCTATCGCTAAACGTCTGTTTATATAAACTTTGGCTTGAGGATCCGTACACATCCCCATTTGAGAATGAATGAAAGGTTTTTAACAGTATTTGCATCGAGACTTTTAATAACATCATTTTATACCTTCAAAATTCTTTCGATAGTATGTTCTAGTAGTGACTGCAATTTAATTTCGGCACTTATCTCTGTTATTGTAATATTGGATGGATAACACCGCTTTTTAGCTTCCAAAACTCTGTAGTAAGGCGGAAAAAGACGGGTGTTATTTTCTTTTGCTGCTTGTCTTATCAAATTATACTGGAAAGCTCGGGTCGGGGACGATGAAGTTACTTCTCTTACTACATTCGCAGCATCATGGAATCCAGATGAACGCAGACTTATTTGAGTTGCATATGCTAACTCATTTTTATCATAGGACTTGCGTACTTCTTCAGTTCGTCTTCTTCTAGTTCGATCGCTTGCTTCATTAAAATCAGTGGATGGTCGCCCAAAGTTCTTCGAGTTTGATGATTGTATTGGTTTTGACTTTGAACTTGTGCATTCAGAAGTATTCTAAAAAATGTATAAAACAGCTACGTTAAGAAAAACCTCCCAAAACATTGAACAACTATATAAAGTCACTTAAATCAAATTATTAGTGCAAAGAATTTTGGAAAAAATACAACCTAATATATGACCCAATACTCACAGCAATATTTATACCACCATCCAGCCATTCCTTGTTATTTTTCAGGAAACGTTTTTGTGATCTGGCAGCATTTCGCCATCTCGACTTTAAACTGCATATAATTTATCTCAGGTTTTCTTTCACATCCTCGTGAATTTTAACAGAAATATTTTTAGCTGCAGTCAAATCATTCTCCAAAATTAAAGTTTGTGTTGCAAAATCTTCGTTTAATTTGTCTTTCAATATAAAAAATATCTTTCGTCGAGTGCATGTCACAACGTTTCCTACAAAATTGGTATAATATATTATTACTGATTAGATATTTAGCGACAAATATACTTATATAACATATAACCTACATTTTTACCACGATAGTAAAATAGTATCGTCCAAAAAAATGATTTTTAGTACAATTTAAAGTTTCAAAACTAATCTATTTAAATCATTGATTATAATTTTTTTTTTTACACATTTATCGGTTCCATGCCGTACGGATAAATGTGCGTTGACTCGTTTACAACTGTGTTAAGCAATTTTTGCCGATGCGTGCCGTCCGTCCGATTCCGATAAGTGTGCGCGTAGCTTTAATCTTCTATTCGGCGATGCGGCCACACGGAGATTTTTTATCGCGTCCTCTCCGAATACTTTCTCACTCTGCGCAAACTCCAACCCCTATTGAACTATAGTAAAGATCGCAATTTTGACTTGTTGTGCTTTCAGATTTGAAATAATCGCCAACATGATGGGAACGTCGTCAATCACAGGACAATGCTCAAAAACGAGGACTAGTTACTTAAGTACTGAAATCCTTTGGGGTTGCCGTTTCAAAGCGTGCGTTACTTTCGACGCCGAAGCTGGCAGTTACGTGGTGGACCATACGAAATTCAACGACACCGAACAGGTGTTAACGCCGCTGTGCAGCGCGCAGCGATTAGGGGAAGTCATTGAGGATATAATAACCCCTTTCGAAAGTCCTACGGAACAAATTTTTACGTTCGATGGCGATCTGCCCTTCCCCGAACACCCAGATTTTGAGGAAGCCTCGGATAGTGAAAGCGTTTATGATAATCTGGGAAAATCCGAGGTCAAGAAGAGAAATAATAGGTCGTCGCAAAGTACGCTCAGCGCGGATCTCGAGCAACTGTTGGCAACTTTGGAGACGGTCGGCGTGGATGACTGTAAAGAAACAGACCTTTGATGGATTAGTCATTAGATGATAAAGATGCAATGTCGTAAATCGAATAAATGTATAATTTTAGTTATTTTGTAAAAATTATTCTGTAGAAATGTGTTTATTTAAATTATTTATAGCATAAAAAAATCCAAGTGTGTCGTGATATCTTAGAAGAAAGAACTTTTTTTTATTATTTATGCTAACGTAATAATAACAATAATTAAATTGTCAAATATAATTTGTGTTGCATTACTTCAGGCTTCATTATTGTTTCCCGCCGAACTTTCTTTTTAATAATAAAAAAAATCCATTGCCATTTTTTCTTTGTTTATGTTTTGCGTTTTTCTCAAAGAAAATGTAATGCAAGTCTATGAAATAATTACGTCGTTGAATGGCACAGAAAATTATCTATAAAAAAGTTTTAATAAATTTCTTTTGGTGCCATTTAAAAAAATTGCCGATAACGTCATGACAGCAAGATGGCCGCTCTCTAAAAAAATCTGTCACACGCAGATCGAGATGCGATTTTAATTAAATTTGTTTTTTTTTTCAATTTAAGTGAAAAATAAAGTCGCTATAGCTTGTGGCCTTTCTCGTGAGACACACGGTATATCAAAGCATGATTTTTCCTAAAGTGCGCCAAGGGAAAAATAGCATTCTCTCTCAAGATATACTATTTTTTTCACAAACAGGATATTTAAAGAATAAAACGTTCGTTTTTAAAATACAAACTAGAAAAAAAAAATTAAAATAAATAATGAAACCTCGAAGGCATAGAAATATTTTCTCTCCCTTGTGAGATGTTATTTTTGTCACGATGAAAACTCGAATTTCTCTCGCGTTTGTGAAAAATGACAAATTATAAGAGATTTCGAAAGTAACTCCAACGTCAAAATGTTCCAAATCTAGTGTAATTTAAAAGTAAAAATCAACGTAAAACGTCAGAATTTCACCTTTTCGAAGTTCGAAGATTTTAAATTGCGATTTTGATTTTTTTTATTGCAGAACGTCCAAACACGGTGTCCAATTTGGATGATTCAAACGTGAAAATATGGCGTGTTTAGTGTAATTTCAAAATGGATTATGAAACTTTCTCGTAAAATTAACATAAAATGGAAAAATTGTACTTTTTTTAAAGTTTGAATATTTTTAAATGGCGATTTTGATTTTTAAAACCGCACAATTACCGAACGTGTTGTCCAATTTTGACGATTCCTACGTCAAAATATATTCAAACTTGGTTAAGAAATATTTTCGTAAAATCAACGCAAAACCTCAGAATTTCACATTTTCGAAGTTGGAATATTTTAAATTGCTATTTTGATTTTTTTTTTCAATTTGAAAGCCAAACATGTCTGATTCAAACGACAAAATGTGTCGTGATTAGTCTGATTTTAAAACGGATTATAAAAATTTCTTGTAGAATTAACACAAAATACAAAAATTGCCATTTTTTTAAATTTGAATATTTTTAAATCGCGATTTTGATTTTTGAAACTGCACAATTACCGAATGTGTTGTCCAATTTTGACGATTCCAACGTCAAAATATGCCAAATTTAGTGCATTTTCAAACTTGGTTAAAAAATATTTTCGTAAAATCAACGCAAAACGTCAGCGTTTCACATTTTCGAAGTTCGAAGATTTTAAATTGCGATTTTGATTTTTTTTATTGCAGAACGTCCAAACACGGTGTCCGATTTGGATGATTCAAACGTGAAAATATGGCGTGTTTAGTGTAATTTCAAAATGGATTATGAAACTTTCTCGTAAAATTAACATAAAATGGAAAATTGCACTTTTTTAAGTTTGAATATTTTTAAATAGCGATTTTGATTTTTGAAACTGCACAGTTACCTAACGTGTTATCCAATTTTGACGATTCCAACGTCAAAATATGCCAAATTTAGTGCATTTTCAAGCTTGATTAAGAAATGTTTTCGTAAAATCAACGCAAAACGTCAGAATTTCACGTTTTCAAAATTCGAAGATATTAAATTGTTATTTTGATTTTTTTTTAAATTGCAGAACGTCCAAACGCGGTGTCCAATTTGGATGAGTCAAACGTCAAAATATGGCGTGTTTAGTGTGATTTCAAAAAGGATTGTGAAACTTTCTCGTAAAATTAACATAAAATGAAAAAAATGCACTTTTTTACTATTTTAAAGTTTGAATATTTTAAAATCGCGATTTTAATTTTTGAAATTACATAATTACCGAATGCGTTGTCCAGTTTTAATGACTCTAACGTCAAAAGGTTTAGTGCATTTTAAAAGTAGGCTAAGAACATTTTCGCAAAATTCAACGCAAAACGTCAGAATTTCACGTTTTCGAAATTCGAAGATTTTAAATTGCGATTTTGATTATTTTTTTTATTACAGAACGTCCAAACGCGTCTAATTTTGATGATTCAAACGTCAAAATATGGCGTGTAATTTTGTGCAATTTTAAAACGGATTACGAAACTTTCTCGTAAAATTAACACGAACTGCAAAAATTGCACTTTATTAAAGTTTGAATATTTCAAAATCGTGATTTTTGATGACTCCAATATCAAAATGTGTGAAATGTAGTGCATTTTAAAAGTTGGTTTAGAAATATTTTCGTAAAATCAAGGCAAACGTCAGAATTTCACATCTTCGAAGTTCGAATATTTTAAACTACGATTTTGATTTTTTTTCTATTGCAGAACAGCCAAATCCGTCTGATTTTGATGATTCAAACGTCAATTTAGTGTGATTTTAAAAGGAATTATGAAACTAAAAAAGATGCAAAAACTACACTTTTTAAAATTATAATATTTTAAAATCACAGACTCCAATGTCAAAATGTGTTAAATTCAGTGCATTTTAAAAGTTGGTTAAGATATATTTTCGTAAAATCAATGCAAAACGTCAGAATTTCACGTTTTCGAAGTTCGAAGATTTTAAATTGCGATTTTGATTTTTTAAATTGCAGAACAGCCAACTGTGATTTTGATGATTGAAACATCAACATATGCCGTATGCCGTGTTTGGTGTGATTTTCAAATGCATTATGAAACTTTCTCGTAAAATCAACACAAAATGTAAAAATTGCACTTTTTTAATGTTTGAATATTTTAAAATTATTATATTTAAATTGCACAATTACCGTTGTCCAATTTTGATGACTCTAACGCGAAAATGTGCAAAATTTAGTGCATTTTAAAAGTTGGTTAAGAAAAATGTTCGTAAAATCAACGCAAAACGACAGAATTTCACATTTTCAAAGTTCGAAGATTTTAAATAGCGATTTTTTTTTTAATTGCTGATCAGCCAAACGCTTCTGATTTTGATGATTCAAATGTCAAAATATGGCGTGATTAGTGTAATTTTAAAACGGGTTATGAAATTAACAAAAGGCAAAAATTGCAAGTTTTAATATTTTTAATTTGCAATTTTTATTTTTGAAATTGTGTAATAAGCGAACGCGTAGGCCAATTTTGTACTAAATTTAGTACTTTTTAAAGTTGGTTAAGAAATATTTTCGTAAAATCAACGCAAACCGTCAAAATTTTACGTTTTCAAAGTTCAGAAATCTTAAATTGCGATTTTGATTTTTGAAATTGCACAACTGCCGAACGCGTTGTCCAATTTTGATGATTTAAACATCAAAATATAGAAAATTTACTCTGATTTTAAAAAAGTTTACAAAACCTTCTCGTTAAATTAGCACAAAATGCAAAAATTACATTTTTCAAAAGTTGCGATTTTGATTTTTTTTTAATTGCACAACACTCGAACGCGTTGTCCGATTGTACTTTTTTAACGTTCGAATATTTTAAAGTCGTTATTTTGATTTTTTAAATTGCTGAACTACCGAACGCGTTGTCCGATTTTGATTATTCTAATGTCAAAATATAAAAAAATCACTTTAATTATAAACAGTTTACGAAATGTTCTCGTTAAATTAACCCAAAATGTAAAAATTGCGGTTTTTTAAAGTTCGACGATTTTAAAAACCGCGATTGTAATTTTTTGAAATTGCACAATTGCTGAACGCATTATCCGATTTTGATGACTCCAACGTCAAAATGTGCCAAACGAGTTGTTCAATGTTGATGACTTCAATTTAAAAGTTGATTAAGAAACATTTTCGTAAACTAAAGCAAACGTCAGAATTTCACATTTTCGAAGTTCGAATATTTTTAAATTGTAATTTTTATTATTATTTTTTTAATTGCAGAACAGCTAAAAAAGATTTCCGATTTTAATGAAAAAAAAAATTACAAAACGTTCTCGTTAAATTACAACAAAATGTCAAAATTGCAGTTTTTTAGGGTTCGAAGATTTTAAAATCGCGATTTTGATATTTTAAATTGCACAACTGTTCAACGCGTTGTAAAATTTTGATGATTCATACGTCAAAATATGGCAAATTTATTGTAATTTTTAAAAAGTTTACGAAATAAACATAAAATGTAAAAATTGCAGTTTTTTTAAGTTCGACGATTTTGAAATTGCGATTTTAATGTTTCTGAAATTGCACAACTGCCGAAAGCGATGTCCGATTTTGATGATTCAAACGTCAAAATGTGTAAAATTGAGTGTAATTTTAAAAAAGATTACGAAAAGTTTTCGTTAAATTAACACAAAATGTAAAAATTGCAGTTTTTTAAAGTTCGATGATTTTAAAATCGCGATTTTGATTTTCTTGAAATTGTATAACTGTCCGATTTTGATGATTCAAACGTCAAAACACATTTGCCATAGCAAATTTAGTGTAATTTTAAAACAGTTTACAAAATTTTCTCGTTGAGTTAACATAAAATACAAAAATTGCACTTATTTATAGTTCGAAGATTTTAAAATCGCGATTTTGATTTTTGAAATTGCACAACTGCCGAACGCCTTATCAGATTTTAATGATTCCAATGTCAAAATGTGAAGAATTTAGTGTAATTTGAAAACTGATTAATAAATATTTTCTTTAAATCAACGCAAAACGTCTAAATTTCACATTTTCAATGTTCGAAGATTTGAAATTGCGATTTTGATTTTTTTTTTAATTCCAGAACGGCCAAACGCGTTCTCTGATTTTGATGATTCAAACGTCAAAGTAAGGCAAATTTAGTGTAATTTAAAAAAGTTTACGAAATTTTATTGTTAAATTAGCACAAAATGCAAAATTGCACTTTTTTAAAGTTCGACGATTTCAAAATCGCGATTTAAATTTTTTGAAATTGCACAGCTGCTGAACGTGTTGTCCGATTTGGATGATTCATACGTCAAAATATATAAAATTTAGTGTAATTTTAAAACAGTTTACGAAAAGTTGTCGTTAAATTAACACAAAATGTAAAAATTGCAGTTTTTGAAAGTTCGACGAATTTAAATCGCTATTTTCATGTTTTTGAAATTACACAACTGCCGAACGCCTTGTCCGATTTTGATGATTCAAACGTCAAAATATGTAAAATATTTAGTGTGATTTTTAAAAAAAAAAGTTTACAAAAACATCTCGTTAAATTAACAGAAAATGTAAAAATTGCAGTTTTTAAAAGTTTGACGATTTTAAAATCGCGATTTTAATTTTTTGAAATTGCACAATTGCTGAACGCGTTGTCCGATTTTGACGATTTATACGTCAAAATATTAAAAATTTAGTGTAATTTTAAAATAGCAAACGAAATGTTCTTGTTAAATTAACAAAAAATGTAAAAATTGTGGTTTTTAAAGTTTGACGATTTTAAAATCGCGATTTTAATTTTTTTGAAATTGCACAACTGCCGAACGCGTTGTCCGATTTTGTTGGTTCAAACGTCAAAATATGACAAATTTTGTGTAATTTTAAAAAAGTTTTCGTTAAATTACCACAAAATGTAAAAATTGCAATTTTTTAAAGTTCGACGATTTTTATTTTGCGGAAATTGTACAACTATTCGATGTTGATGATTCAAACGATTTTGATTTTTTTGATTTTTGAAATTCCGTAACTGCCAAACGCGTTCTCTGATTTTGATAATTCAAACATCAAAATATGGCACGGACACATAGACACACCGACACACACAGACACAAAATTTGTTTTTCCAGAAATCGTTGAAATCGTCTTTAGGGACCTCAAAACGGATATTTCCGTTAAAAAAAATTTGGAAAAATCTTTCACGATCACTATCACGATACTTTCACGTATTTCGTAACGAAGAATTTTTTTCTATTAGTACCCAGGCGGTGGTTCTCCTCATATTGATCAAAGTGAAATATGATAACGATCATGTGTCACTTCTCCGCTAAGGAATTAATGTCTAAGAGGTTCGTGCCCGCGAATATAGCATGTAAACGCTCTTAATTTACAACATCCTCTTCTCTTTAGATTCGAGATAATCACCACCACCGTCTAGTCGCGGCCCAATGCTTGAAAACACAAGGCGTAAAGATAATTCCGGTTGCGGGTTTCATGCCTGCACCCATTTTAATATCCCAACCGAAATTCAATTATTTCCACAAAGTATTAAGTGAACTATTTCGATAAATAATAAATTCACCAAATTCCATATGCCGGTAAATAAACATAGAATAACCTACGAAGAGAGTGAAATTCGAGATTAAAAAGTCCAGCACAGTGTTAATCACCTACGAAGAAAGTCAAACAGCACAGTGCTGACCTCAACAACCATTAACACCATAACAATTGATATCTACGAGGAAGCGGTGTTGTGACGGCGGAAAGATAAGAATTCAGTCACGTTGTACGATTCGACTTATACACACCGTTAATATTTACTCCAGATAAGGCACACGTGCTAAAAAATAATTCCCATGCATAAAATAAGAAAATAATTAAAATATAAATGTGTTGAATATTAAACAACCAAGAAGCGCAATTAATAACCCAATAAAAAAGGGGGTGTATTAGTTATCCGAGTGACCCAGTTCGCGAGATGGGAAAGTATTAAATGAAAAATTGCAGGCAAACACTAACAGGGATTAAAGTATGTCTTCTGGGGGAGAGGATGGATTTATTGAAAGTCCCCGTGCAGCAGCAGCAGCAGCCGGTGCCGCCGACGATGATTCTAAAGAAATATTAGGGGAGGAAGATTTAATGGAACAATCCTTTCCTCTCATCATTCGAAAAGTCTACCCTTATGAAAAGAGGTAAATACATATTTTTCTATTTACTACAGCCATGCTGCAGCATAAATCTTTTATATGAGAACGTTACATCCATATTTACTTTTCATATTATATGGAATGTAAGTTTTAATTAAACAATACAATGCGTTGTGGTTACGTTTCATTTATTTATATAAATACGAAACGCGACGCAAAATCATACATTTATAAATATAATCGTAAAATCTGAGGTGTACTGGAAATATTGGCAAAAAACAAAAAACAGTTAAGGTAAACGCCCACTTCCGGTTTACGAAATTTTACCAAAAGCTTTTCAGTTCTTCCGATTATCAAATAAGACGTATGTTCAAAGTTTCATATCAAGTGCTTTATTAGTTTTTGAGATACAGCGCGCACAGCACACACACACACAGACACACACACACACACACACAAATTTCAAAAAATGGTGACGTGGCCATCATGTTACTTTCTCCGACTTGATGGTATCTTTTATATTTACGCTTTCGTGGTTTATTTTCGATTGAAATCATATTTTAAATGTACATCGAGCGTTGCGTAAACTCGAATGAAACTTACTTATTTAAACAAAAATAAAAAATATATGTTCTTGTTTAATTATTTAATATTAGAAACAAAACCTGTTTGAACATTTTTAGCCAAATATATCGATTCTAATCAACGCCTAACAATGCCCTTTGAATTTTTGAAAATGGTCAATTTTTTTCAAAACAATGCCAAGATAAAAAATTATTTAAACGAAAATAAAAAATATATCTTCTTGTTTAATTATTTAATATTATAAACAAAACCTGTTTGAACATTTTTGGCCAAATATATCGATTCCAAACAACGCCTAACAATGCCCTTTGAATTTTTGAAAATGGTCCATTTTTTCATAACAATGCCAAGATAAAAAATTATTTAAACGAAAATAAAAAATATATCTTCTTGTTTAATTATTTAATATTATAAACAAAACCTGTTTGAACATTTTTGGCCAAATATATCGATTCGATTCCAAACAACGCCTAACAATGCCCTTTGAATTTTTGAAAATGGTCCATTTTTTCATAACAATGCCAAGATAAAAAATTATTTAAACGAAAATAAAAAATGTATGTTCTTATTTAATTATTTAATATTAGAAACAAAACCTGTTTGAACATTTTTGGCTAAATATATCGATTCTAATCGACGCCTAACAATGCCCTTTGAATTTTTGAAAATGGTCCATTTTTTCATAACTATGCCAAGATAAAAAATTATTTAAACAAAAATAAAAAATATATGTTCTTGTTTAATTATTTAATATTATAAACAAAACCTTTTTGAACATTTTTGGCCAAATATATCGATTCCAAACAACGCCTAACAATGCCCTTTGAATTTTTGAAAATGGTCAATTTTTTCATAACAATGCCAAGATAAAAAAAATATTTAAACGAAAATAAAAAATATATGTTCTTGTTTAATTATTTAATATTATAAACAAAACCTGTTTGAACATTTTTGGCCAAATATATCGATTCTAATCAACGCCTAACAATGCCCTTCGAATTTTTGAAAATGGTCCATTTTTTTCATAACAATGCCAAGATAAAAAATTATTTAAACGAAAATAAAAAATATATCTCCTTGTTTAATTATTTAATATTATAAACAAAACCTGTTTGAACATTTTTGGCCAAATATATCGATTCTAATCAACGCCTAACAATGCCCTTTGAATTTTTGAAAATGGTCCATTTTTTTCATAACAATGCCAAGATAAAAAAATATTTAAACGAAAATAAAAAATATATCTTCTTGTTTAATTATTTAATATTATAAACAAAACCTGTTTGAACATTTTTGGCCAAATATATCGATTCTAATCAACGCCTAACAATGCCCTTTGAATTTTTGAAAATGGTCCATTTTTTTCATAACAATGCCAAGATAAAAAATTATTTAAACGAAAATAAAAAATATATCTTCTTGTTTAATTATTTAATATTATAAACAAAACCTGTTTGAACATTTTTGGCCAAATATATCGATTCTAATCAACGCCTAACAATGCCTTTTGAATTTTTGAAAATGGTCCATTTTTTCATAACAATGCCAAGATAAAAAATTATTTAAACGAAAATAAAAAATGTATGTTCTTGTTTAATTATTTAATATTATAAACAAAACCTTTTTGAACATTTTTGGCCAAATATATCGATTCTAATCAACGCCTAATAATGCCCTTTGAATTTTTGAAAATGGTCAATTTTTTCATAACAATGACAAGATAAAAAATTATTTAAACGAAAATAAAAAATGGTGATGTGGCCATCATGTTACTTTCTCCGACTTGATGGTATCATTTATATTTACGCTTTCATGGTTTATTTTCTATTGAAATCATATTTTAAATGTGCATCGAACGTTTCGTAGACTCGGATGAAACACGTTTAAAACGTCAAAATTGTGAAAGATGAAAAAATTATACTTCAAATTCAAAAACTCAGTTTACTCAAAAACTAAAGAGATTTCGAAAAAAACTTATTCTTTATAAGTTGTTCATTTTAGCATTCTCTACAATTATTATTAACATAAATTTGCTGTAACTATTATCGTTTTATAATTATAAACCAAAAATTTAAAAAAATAAATACATTTTTTTCTCGAATAAAAATGATTTTATGAAAAATGTTTTCAAGCAAAAGATGTTCATTTCTTTATTGTCTTCAATGTTTGTTTAAATGTTTTTGTGATATTTTTCATATTTACGAAAAAATTGGCAAAAAACAAAAAACAGTTAAGGTAAACACCCACTTCCGGTGTACGAAATTTTACGAAAAGCTTTTCAGTTCTTCAGATTATCAAATAAGACGTATGTTCAAAGTTTCATATCAATTGCTTTATTAGTTTTTGAGATACAGCGCGCACAGACAGACACACACACACACACACACACACACACACACACACAGACACAAAAATTTTTTTTCCAGAAATTGTTGAAACGGCATCTAGGGACCCCAAAACGGATATTTCCGCAAAAAAAAATTTTGAAAAAAAAATCACGATCACAATACTTTCTCGTACTTCGTAACGGAGAAAGTAAAAATTGTTGAAATGGCATCTAGGGACCCCAAAACGGATATTTCCGTAAAAAAAAATTTTGAATAATTTTTGACGATCACAATACTTTCTCGTACTTCGTAACGGAGAAAGTAAAAACTCTATAATAAAAATATCGATGTCACCATCATGCAACTTTCTCCGATTTGATGGTGTAAAAGAAGTTTTTATCATATCCATTTTTTATTTCAAAAACTACTCGGATTTCTTTCAGATCAACACTTATTTTAGAAAATCCAGTTATTTCTGAAGCAAAAAATATAAAAAGCAGAAAATAAATTCTAGAATTACCAAAAACACTATTCCTTCAAAGCCATATTCGTTTTTTTTTTAATCCACTTGCAAATTTTGAATGTTTGTTTTTTCGCGATGTTTCGAAAATATTTTGAACTGCCAAAATAACGCTCTTTCAGAAAAAAAAAATATTTTTCGAATTATTTAACGTGAAAAAAAATTCAAAAAATACCAACAGCAAAGAATTCGTTCCAAAGAAATATATTTAATTTTCAAAATACGATTATTTCAAAGCTACTTTTGGTTTTAAAAATACACCAATTTTTAAGCGACGTAAGAATTTTTGAAAATATAACATTTGTAAAGCGTAAAAAAAAATCCAAAGAAGTAATAATTGCAAAGAATAAATATATTGCCAAAATATTACGCTTATGTTTTTAAAAATTAATCCATTTCCAACGAGTTATGCATTTTTGAAAATTTTATTTTCCCATTTGTTGAACATTTGAGAAAACAAATCCAAAAAATATGTACCGTGGAGAATAAATTCTAAAACAATTATATTAAGTTGCTAAAATATCGCGCCTACAAAGGAAAGTTATTTTTTTAAGATTCAAACATTTTCGGACGAGATACGAATGTTTGAAACTTCAAAAACCAAAATTATTTTGAAAAATCGACGTCTTGTGAAGTGATTATTAGTTAGTTATTATTATATTATTATTATATTATATTATTATATTATAGTTATTATTATTATTATTATTATTATTATTATAAATATTATTATTTGAATTTTTGCAGAATTTTTTTGCGCTCGAGATTTCGAAATTGAAAAAAAAAATCAAAAATTCATAACTCGACTGAAAATTACTGCACATTCAAAAACCAAAATTATTTTGAAAGATCAACGTCTTGTGAAGTGATTTTAATTTTTGCAGAATTTTTTGCGCTCGAGATTTCGACATTGAAAAAAAATTCAAAAATTCGTAACTCGACTGAAAATTACTGCACATTCAAAAACCAAAATTAATTTGAAACATCGATATCTTGTGACGTGATTTGAAGTTTTGTAGAATTTTATTCCTGCGTTTTATATTAATTTTTCATTTTTTGCGGTCGAGTGTTCGAAAAAAAATAAAAATTTAAAAAAAATCGTAACCAGACTGAAAATTGTTTAACATTCAAAAACCAAAATTATTTTAAAAATCGACGTCTTGAACTGAATTTTTGTAGGATTTTACCCTTGCGTTTCATATTAATTTTTAATTTTTTAATAAAATACATTTTCAAAAGTTTACAACACGAGTGAAAATTGCTGCACATTAAAAAACGAAAATGATTTTGAAATATCGATGTGTAGTGAAGTGATTTGAATTTTTGTAGAAAATTTTCCTTGCGTTTCATTAATAATTTTTAATTTTTTGCACTCGAGTGTTCGTCATTGAAAAAATACATTTTGAAAAATTTATAACTCCACTAAAAATTGCTGCACATTCAAAAACCAAAATTATCTTAAAAAATCGATGTCTTGTAAAGTGAACTGAATGTTTGTACGATTTTGTCGCTGCGTTTCATATTAATTTTTCATTTTTTGCACCCCAGTGTTCCAAATTGAAAAAAAAGGAAATTAAAAAAATTGGTAACCCGGCTGAAAAAGGTTGCCTATTAAAAAAAAACAAAATTATTTTGAAAAATCGACGTCTTGTGAAGTGATTTTAGTTTTTGGAGAATTTTTTTGCGCTCGAGATTACGACATTGCAAAACAAATTCAAAAATTCGTAACTCGGCTGAAAATTACTGCACATTCAAAAACCATCGTCATTTTCAAAGATCGACGTCTTGTAATGTGATTTGAATTTTTGTAGAATTTTATTCCTGCGTTTTATATTATTTTTTTCATTTTTTACGGTCGAGTGTTCGACATGAAAAAAAATTAAAATTAAAAAAAATTCGTAACCTGACTAAAAATTGTTTAACATTCAAAAACCAAAATTATTTTGAAAAATCGACGTCTTGAACTTAATTTTTGTAGGATTTTACCCTTGCGTTTCATATTAATTTTTAATTTTTTAATAAAATACATTTTCAAAAGTTCACAACTCGACTGAAAATTTGTGCACATTCAAAAACGAAAATTATTTTTAAAGATCGACGTCTTGTGAAGTGATTTGAATTTTTGTAGAAAATTTTCCCTGCGTTTCATATTAATTTTTAATTTTTTGCACTCGAGTGTTCGTCATTGAAAAAATACATTTTCAAAAATTTATAACTCCACTGAAAATTGCTGCACATTTAAAAACCAAAATTATTTTGAAAGATCGATGTCTTGTAAAGTAAACTGAACTTTTGTACGATTTTAAAGCTGCGTTTCATATTAATTTTTAATTTTTTGCACCCCAGTGTTTGAAATTGAAAAAAAGGAAATTAAAAAAAATGGTAACCCGGCTGAAAAGGGTTGCCTATTAAAAAAAAAACAAAATAATATTGAAAAATCAACATCTTGTGAAGTGAACTAAATTTTTGTAGGATTTTGCCCCTGGGTTCCATATTAATTTTTAATTTTTTGCACTCGAGTGTTCGTCATTGAAAAAAGAACACATTTTCAAAAATTCATAACTCGACTGAAAATAGCTGCACATTCTAAAACCATAATTATTATGAAAGATCGACGTCTTGTGAAGTGAATTGAATTTTTCAAGAATTTTAATCATTTTTATTATTTTGTGCTCGAGAGTTCGAGAGTTCAAAAATTCGTAACTCGACTGAAATTTGTTGCAAATTCAAAAAACAAAATGATTTTGAAAAATTGACGTCTTGTGAAGTGAACTGAACTTTTTGTATGATATTATTTCTGCGTTTCATATTAATTTTTAATATTTTGCACTCGAGTGTTCACCTTTGAAAAAATGAAAATTTTAAAAATTCGTAACCCGACTGAAAATAGTTGCATATTCAAAAACCAAAATTATTTTGAAAAATAGATGTCTTGTGAACTGAACTGAATTTTTGTAGGATTTTATCGCTGCGTTTAATATTAATTTTTAAATTTTTGCACTCGAGTGTCATTGAAAAAAATTTCAAAAATTCATAACTCGACTGAAAATTACTGCACATTCAAAAACCTAAATGATTTTGAAAAATCGACGTCTTGTGAAATGATTTGAATTGTTGTTGAATTTTTTCCAGGGTTTCATATTAATTTTGATTTTTTTGCGCTCGCGACATATGAAAAAAGAAAGTAAACAGACTGAAAAAGGTTGTATATTAAAAAACCGGTATAATTTTGAAAGATCGACGTCTTGTGAAGTGAACTGAATTTTTGTAGAATTTTAATCCTGCATTTCATATTGATTTATAAATTTTTGCACTCGAGTGTCGGTCATTAAAAAAAATACATTTTCTTGAGTGAAAATTGCTGTACATTCAAAAACCAAAATGATTTTGAAAGATCGACGTCTTATCAAGTGATTTGAACTGTTGTTGAATTTTTTCGCATTTCATATTGATTTTTATTTTTTTGCGCTCGAGAGAAGAAGGGGTGACTTCTTACTTTTGCTCAAAAATTGCATTTGAAATGATTTCCTGAAGAAACCACTGGTTCGATTCGGGGTTTCTATACATCACCGGAAAGATCCCTTCAAAACGCCTCGGAAAATATACTTTCGCAAGAACAAATGTCAATTTAAAGCCCTTGACGCGCCTGCAAAGAAAACTCGAAAATGGAAAAAATCGAAAAAATCAACTTTCTTAATAATCATCGTAGACCCTTATGTAATACCTTTTTCTTCATCAAAGGTACTAGTTAAATCAATTAGCGTTAAAAAATTTCATCTAGGAATAAATGCTAAAAAATTGGTAAGTCGCCAAGAACAATTTTCAAAAAAAGTCGATTTTTTCAGACATTGATCGGCCGTAGCGGCTAAACGAAAACTCAAAATTGAACGCGGTTTTCAAAACTACGCTCCTTGTGTGTAAATTAGTAAGATTAACTTATAATTGGCGATTTAAAATTTTTGACGAAAACCTGAAAAACTACCCAAGGGTCCCCCCTTCTTACTTTTGCTCAAAAATTGGCTTTGGAATAATTTCCTGAAGAAACCACTGGTTCGATTCGGGGATTCTGCACATCACTGGAAATATCCCTTCAAGACGCATCGGAAAATGTATTTTCGCAAGAACAAATGTCAACTTGAAGCCCGTGACGCGTCAGCAAAGAAAACTAGAAAATGGAAAAAATCGAAAAAATCAACTCTTTTAATAATCATCGTAGACCCTTATGTAATGCCTTTTTCTTCAACAGAAGAACGAGTTAAATTGATTAGCGTTAAAAAATTTCATCTAGAAAAAAATGCAAAAAAATTGGCAAGTCAACGAGAACATTTTCAAAAAAATCGATTTTTTCAGACATTGATCGGCCGTAGCGGCCAAACGAAAACTCCAAATTGAACGCGGTTTTCAAATCTGTGCTCCTTGTGTGTAAAATACGTAACCAGTAAGTTTTTATAATTTTAACCGTGATTTTTTGAAAATTTCAAAACTTCATCTCAATTTCACTGAAAACAATGAGCAACACGTTACTGCTATAAAATAATTATAAGATTTGCTGCAATTACATATGACTAAGCCACAAGATAAAGTTTGTATAAACAAATAAAATCGTAATCTTAACACACTAAAAGTTATAGATGATAATAATAAGTTTATTGCATCAATTACACTATAAAAATATACAAAAAGAAATCATTTATCGTAAACATTTAATTGGTAATAATTGTGTAACGGACAGTTGTCGAATTAAGACTCAAGAATACAAACATTATAGAAATGAGAACAATTAAATTTAGTTTTTTCCTATAATTTCATATATAATCTGAAATAACTAACAACTAATGCAAATTTAAACCTTCTAGCGATATATTCTGCATTACAGATTATTGCTGAGGCGACGTCGCATCCTGGATAAAAGCGGCGCGCTGAACGTTTTCTTCACACAAATTCCACGGAAATATTATCGATATGCGAAAGATCTTGGCAACACTTTGATAACAATTCGCTGGAGATGGATATTGTTGAGCCTTTGTATAGCAAACGGAATCGCATGGGTGCTTTTCGCCTTTATATGGATGGCCGTCGCGATCCTGAGGGGCGATTCCGATAAAGAGGGACGCGACGTGTGCATAGTGGGCACTAAACACTTTACAGGTTAATATGTCCATATAAAAAATATCATGGCTTAATATTTAATCCTTAAAGCACATTTAGATATGCGTTAGAGCATGTAGTTCTTATTGTAATAATTTAAGAGTGTATTGAGTAATTATTAACGTGTTATTTCCGAACGAATTGCTTCACATGAATATCGTAATTTACATATTTACATAATTGGCGAGTCGAATTGCGAGGCGAGTGACGAGGCAAGTGACGAGGCGAGTGGCGAAACGAATGCCGAGGCAAGCGGCGAGGCAAGTGGCGAGGCAAGTGGCGAGGCAAGTTTGGCACGTTTGGCGAGACGAGTGGTGATGCGAGTGGCGATGCGAGTGGCGAAGCGAGTGTCGACGAGAGTGGCGAGACGACTGGTGATGCTAATGGCGACTGTCGAGTGACGAGGCGAGTGGTGAAGCAAATGGCGAGGCAAATGTGTAGTCGGTTCGCTCGTCATTCGTCTTGCGGCTCGTAGCGCTCGTGCAGAAAGCGGTTTTTAGGGACGAGTCAAAGGTCGCGCACCTCCTCGGCAATCAAAGCGAGATCGTTGTATGTGTAAATCGTCATTCACGTTGTTCGTTCCCATGTGCAAATACCATGGCCAGTGGCGAGACAACTCGCGAGCGCAAATATGTAAACGCGATATTACACTAACCGTATCACAATCCGTAAAAAAAAAAGTAAAAACTTCTACGTCATTAAATCACTTTCTAGGTTATTTATTGCTAAGTATCGAAACACTGACGACGATCGGTTTCGGCGAAATCTATCCGGCGGATTGCCACGAGGGATGGGTGGTGTTGACTCTGCAGGCCCTAACGGGCGTAGCGATCGAGGGGGCTTTGGTCACCGCCGTTTACGTGAAAATGTCGAGACCTTCGACTAAACATTCCGCCAACCTATTCAGCAAAAAGGCTATGGTGAGCGGATCGAATAAAGTGGAGGCGGGATTTTTTTTTCATTGTTTCCGTATTCTTTTTAGATATGCTTGAGGGACGGGCGGCTGTGCCTCGTGTTCCGGGTTTACGACGAGTGCGGGAAATATTGGGCCAAAACAAAGATCCGGGCATATTTTATTCAGAGGCGTCTGACAAATGAGAGGGAAGAAATGGATAATTACGTGAATCCGTTGGCGCTGCAGAAATTTGGGTTAATTATGCTGCCCTACGA
The DNA here is from genome assembly GCA_910593695.2 of Ocypus olens. Classification (NCBI taxonomy): domain Eukaryota; kingdom Metazoa; phylum Arthropoda; class Insecta; order Coleoptera; family Staphylinidae; genus Ocypus; species Ocypus olens. Next base: position 52,514,921 of record OU343060.1, read on the forward strand.
GGTTGTCCACGTCATCGATGAATCCAGTCTGCTCTGGGATTTTTCAGCTAAGGATCTGCTCATGCAAAGGCAAGCTTTTTAAAACAATTTCAATAAATTTGTGTTATGGGTTCAATCCTGATTATATTACTCCATCCTATAAATTAAGGCATCAAACAACATTGACATTGTCCACAATTGTTTTTGGTATGTACGCCTAGCAATAAATTATTTAAAATATTAACAAATCAGAATGCAAACATTTTGAGAATTTATTATCATTCTAAAGACACTGTTTAAACAATTAGCGAAGAAATTTAAAAAATAAAGTATGTGCTTTGGAAATTATGATTTTTTTCATTTTTCGATTGTATGGCTCGCATGCGGGAGTCGGCAATTAATTGTTTAAAAAATTAACAAATACGAATTACAAAATTTTGAAGATTTATTATCATTCTAGAGACATTGTTTAAACAATTAGTAAAGCAATTTAAAAAATAAAGTATGTATTTTGGAAGTTATGACTTTTTTAAATTTTTAGTTTGCATGGCTCGCATGCGGGGGTCAGCAATAAATTGTTTAAAAAATTAGCAAATCAGAATGACAACATTTTGAGGATTTATTGTCATTCAAGAAACATTATTTAAGCAATTAGTGAAGAAATTTAAGAAATAAAGTTTGTACTTTGGAAGTTATGATTTTTTTAAATTTTTAGTTTCCATGGCTCGCATGCGGGGGTCAGCAATAAATTGTTTAGAAAATTAGCAAATCAAAATAACAACATTTTGAGGATTTATTGTCATTCAAGAAACATTATTTAAGCAATTAGTGAAGAAATTTAAGAAATAAAGTTTGTCTTTGGAAGTTAGGATTTTTTTAAATTTTTAGTTTCCATAGCTCGCATGCGGGGGTCAGCAACAAATTGTTTAAAAAATTAGCAAATCAGAATGACAACATTTTGAGGATTTATTATCATTCAAGAAACATTGTTTAAGCAATTAGTGAAGAAATTAAAAAAATAAAGTTTATTCTTTGGAAGTTATGATTTTTTAAAATTTTTAGTTTCCATGGCTCGCATGCGGGGGTCAGCAATAAATTGTTTAAAAAATTAGCAAATCAGAATGACATTTTGAGGATTTATTGTCATTCAAGAAACATTATTTAAGCAATTAGTGAAGAAATTTAAGAAATAAAGTTTGTACTTTGGAAGTTATGATTTTTTTAATTTTTAGTTTCCATGGCTCGCTTGCGGGGGTCAGCAATAAATTGTTTAAAAAATTAGCAAATCAGAATGACAACATTTTGAGGATTTATTGTCATTCAAGAAACATTATTTAAGCAATTAGTGAAGAAATTTAAGAAATAAAGTTTGTTCTTTGGAAGTTATGATTTTTTTTTAATTTTTAGTTTCCATGGCTCGCATGCGGGGGTCAGCAACAAATTGTTTAAAAAATTAGCAAATCAGAATGACAACATTTTGAGGATTTATTATCATTCAAGAAACATTGTTTAAGCAATTAGTGAAGAAATTAAAAAAATAAAGTTTATTCTTTGGAAGTTATGATTTTTTAAAATTTTTAGTTTCCATGGCTCGCATGCGGGGGTCAGCAATAAATTGTTTAAAAAATTAGCAAATCAGAATGACAACATTTTGAGGATTTATTATCATTCAAGAAACATTGTTTAAGCAATTAGTGAAGAAATTAAAAAAATAAAGTTTATTCTTTGGAAGTTATGATTTTTTTAAATTTTTAGTTTCCATGGCTCGCATGCGGGGGTCAGCAATAAATTGTTTAAAAAATTAGCAAATCAGAATGACAACATTTTGAGGATTTATTATCATTCAAGAAACATTGTTTAAGCAATTAGTGAAGAAATTAAAAAAATAAAGTTTATTCTTTGGAAGTTATGATTTTTTAAAATTTTTAGTTTCCATGGCTCGCATGCGGGGGTCAGCAATAAATTGTTTAAAAAATTAGCAAATCAGAATGACAACATTTTGAGGATTTATTATCATTCAAGAAACATTGTTTAAGCAATTAGTGAAGAAATTTAAGAAATAAAGTTTGTACTTTGGAAGTAATGATTTTTTTAATTTTTAGTTTCCATGGCTCGCATGCGGGGGTCAGCAATAAATTGTTTAAAAAATTAGCAAATCAGAATGACAACATTTTGAGGATTTATTATCATTCAAGAAACATTGTTTAAGCAATTAGTGAAGAAATTAAAAAAATAAAGTTTATTCTTTGGAAGTTATGATTTTTTAAAATTTTTAGTTTCCATGGCTCGCATGCGGGGGTCAGCAATAAATTGTTTAAAAAATTAGCAAATCAGAATGACAACATTTTGAGGATTTATTATCATTCAAGAAACATTGTTTAAGCAATTAGTGAAGAAATTTAAGAAATAAAGTTTGTACTTTGGAAGTTATGATTTTTTTAATTTTTAGTTTCCATGGCTCGCTTGCGGGGGTCAGCAATAAATTGTTTAAAAAATTAGCAAATCAGAATGACAACATTTTGAGGATTTATTGTCATTCAAGAAACATTATTTAAGCAATTAGTGAAGAAATTTAAGAAATAAAGTTTGTTCTTTGGAAGTTATGATTTTTTTTTAATTTTTAGTTTCCATGGCTCGCATGCGGGGGTCAGCAACAAATTGTTTAAAAAATTAGCAAATCAGAATGACAACATTTTGAGGATTTATTATCATTCAAGAAACATTGTTTAAGCAATTAGTGAAGAAATTAAAAAAATAAAGTTTATTCTTTGGAAGTTATGATTTTTTAAAGTTTTTAGTTTCCATGGCTCGCATGCGGGGGTCAGCAATAAATTGTTTAAAAAATTAGCAAATCAGAATGACAACATTTTGAGGATTTATTATCATTCAAGAAACATTGTTTAAGCAATTAGTGAAGAAATTAAAAAAATAAAGTTTATTCTTTGGAAGTTATGATTTTTTTAAATTTTTAGTTTCCATGGCTCGCATGCGGGGGTCAGCAATAAATTGTTTAAAAAATTAGCAAATCAGAATGACAACATTTTGAGGATTTATTGTCATTCAAGAAACATTATTTAAGCAATTAGTGAAGAAATTTAAGAAATAAAGTTTGTACTTTGGAAGTTATGATTTTTTTTAATTTTTAGTTTCCATGGCTCGCATGCGGGGGTCAGCAATAATTTGTTTAAAAAATTAGCAAATCAGAATGACAACATTTTGAGGATTTATTATCATTCAAGAAACATTGCTTAAGCAATTAGTGAAGAAATTAAAAAAATAATGTTTATACTTTGGAAGTTATGATTTTTTTAAATTTTTAGTTTCCATGGCTCGCATGCGGGGGTCAGCAATAAATTGTTTAAAAAATTAGCAAATCAGAATGACTACATTTTAAGGATTTATTATCATTCAAGAAACATTGTTTAAGCAATTAGTGAAGAAATTTAACAAATAAAGTTTGTACTTTGGAAGTTATGATTTTTTAAAATTTTTAGTTTCCATGGCTCGCGTGCGGGGGTCAACAATAAATTGTTTAAAAAATTAGCAAATCAGAATGACAACATTTTGAGGATTTATTGTCATTCAAGAAACATTATTTAAGCAATTAGTGAAGAAATTTAAGAAATAAAGTTTGTACTTTGGAAGTTATGATTTTTTTTAATTTTTAGTTTCCATGGCTCGCATGCGGGGGTCAGCAATAAATTGTTTAAAAAATTAGCAAATCAAAATAACAACATTTTTAAGATTTATTGTCATTCAAGAAACATTATTTAAGCAATTATTGAAGAAATTTAAGAAATAAAGTTTGTACTTTGGAAGTTATGATTTTTTTTAATTTTTAGTTTCCATGGCTCGCATGCGGGGGTCAGCAATAAATTGTTTAAAAAATTAGCAAATCAGAATGACAACATTTTGAGGATTTATTATCATTCAAGAAACATTATTTAAGCAATTAGTGAAGAAATTTAAGAAATAAAGTTTGTACTTTGGAAGTTATGATTTTTTTTAATTTTTAGTTTCCATGGCTCGCATGCGGGGGTCAGCAATAAATTGTTTAAAAAATTAGCAAATCAGAATGACAACATTTTGAGGATTTATTATCATTCAAGAAACATTGTTTAAGCAATTAGTGAAGAAATTTAACAAATAAAGTTTGTACTTTGGAAATTATGATTTTTTTAAATTTTTAGTTTCCATGGCTCGCGTGCGGGGGTCGACAATAAATTGTTTAAAAAATTAGCAAATCAGAATGACAACATTTTGAGGATTTATTATCATTCAAGAAACATTGTTTAAGCAATTAGTGAAGAAATTTAAGAAATAAAGTTTGTTCTTTGGAAGTTATGATTTTTTTTAATTTTTAGTTTCCATGGCTCGCATGCGGGGGTCAGCAATAAATTGTTTAAAAAATTAGCAAATCAGAATGACAATATTTTGAGGATTTATTATCATTCAAGAAACATTGTTTAAGCAATTAGTGAAGAAATTTAAGAAATAAAGTTTGTACTTTGGAAGTTATGATTTTTTTTAATTTTTAGTTTCCATGGCTCGCATGCGGGGGTCAGCAATAAATTGTTTAAAAAATTAGCAAATCAGAATGACAATATTTTGAGGATTTATTATCATTCAAGAAACATTGTTTAAGCAATTAGTGAAGAAATTTAAAAAATAAAGTATGTGCTTTGGAAATTATGATTTTTTTCATTTTTCGTTTGTATGGCTTTCATGCAGCAATAAATTGTCTAAAAAATTAACAAATCAGAATGACATATTGAGGATTTATTATTATTCCAGAGATATAATCAGTTGCTACGAATATGAAATCAATAAGTTACTCATATATAATTTACATTTTATTTTGTTATTCATGACGATTTTTTTTTAATTGCCAATTGTGCATTTATCTCTAGAAGGGAAAAATGAATGCAAACTTTAAATTACATAAATATTTAATGACTAGCTTTTGTGGGTATCCCACGTGAATACGATACATTCAGCTTTTAAAGTTGGCCAGTTGCAAGTCGCTTAGAGAAAAATTAAAAGTTTTCGTGAGTAACATTTTATATTGTTATTTTGTACCTCCAAGTTACCTCGTTTATATTCCTGGAGGGACGCCTCTGATGCCGCCGCTGCAATGTAAAGTTGCAAACGCGGCGAATAGATTTAAACAACATTTTTTTTATTATACAGGGTCCTGCATTTCACCTCACGTCTTCTATAGCTCATTTACTAATTAAGTTGAAATTTTGATATTTTGCAGAATAAATTTGCATCCTGGAATGCATTTCAGGAAAATATTTTTGATTATACAGGGTGTCCCAAAAAAGCGTGACGTCATGATGATATATTTTTTTAAATTACATGCTATGTATTTTATTGCGTTTTTGGGTACCTTTTATGGTTGCCTACATACTCCTATAATTTTATTGGAATCGATTCAGGGATGTCGGCAAAAAAAAATTAAAACTAAAAAAATCAGTTTTGCACTATTGATTTAAAAAATGAATAAAAAATAAAAATAGTGCCGCGTTAATAAAATCATACAAGGTACTTATTAAATAAGGTCTGATTGTCCCGTTAACTAAGTTTAATTGATATGAATTATACAGGGTGTCCAAAATTTAGTGTCAAACATTTCAAAATTTAAAGCACTTTATTTTTCTTATTTTAAATTGGAGCCCCTGTATATTTTTATGTCATTCCATGCAGAATTAAAAAACAAACATTTTTCTTTATAACAACCCTGTCCCAATTCCTAACGCATTAAAAGTTATTTGCAGAAAACTCGTTTCATCAACCATTTCAATAGCGATTTTAGTAAATAAAAATCGAAGGAGGCTTTGAAAAACAATTTATTGACATTAAAATGTAGCAAGGTGGCAAGAGGCTGTTTTGACTTTAGTAATGTAAAAGTTTAAAGCATTGTCAACTTAAGCACAAGAATTATTTTTTCCATGACAAAAAAATTACTGGGAGGGAAATTTGGAATCCACGCGTTGAAAAAATTTAAAAATTTAATCACTTGCAGAATGAACTCCAAAATTGCTGAAACAGTTCAATAAAAGTGTGTTTTTGATTACTTACAAAAACAATTGCTATATTCCTGCTCAAGGCAACAGAAACAAAGAGGGAACAAAAATTACACTCAATGTTTGAAAAAAAAGTCACTTGTAGAATTACCTCAAATTATTCAAAGATTCGAAGGTTCATCTACGAAAATTCAAGTTTTGAGGTTTCGAAGTTTCGAAGATTCGATGCTTCGATTTATTTTAATTTCGAATTTTCGAAATTTTATCAGAACAGGCAGTTTTTTAAGGATATATTATAACGAAAATGAAAAGTAATAATTAATAAGAAATAATGTTAATGGTAGAGAATATTTTCAATGGCATTCAATGCATTCAATATCGGAATTATTGGTTCATAGAATGAAATCAATTTAATTTTTTTTTTCAAAAATCCATATTTCCATTAGAAATTGCTGAATTTACAAAAACGTAATTGATTTTGAATAAGCGATACTTCGGCCATTGAGGATAATTTTTATGGAACTTTGTCTGCGCGTTTTACATTTTTTCTGCGGTGTTTTCATTCAAGTGCTCAAAATTATAAAACTAAAATTTTCAAAAATTTAAATCTCCATTAAAAATTGTTGAATTTACAAAACCCTAATTGATTTTGAATAAGCGATACTTCGGCCATTAAGGATAATTTTTATGGAATTCTGTCTGCGCGTTTAACATTTTTTATGCGATGTTTTCTTCATTCAAGTGCTCAAAAAAAAAAGTAAAATTTTCAAAAATCCATATCTCCTTTAAAAATTCTTGAATTTACAAAAACCTAATTGATTTTGAATAAGCGGTACTTCCGAAATTGAAGATAATTTTTATGGAACTTTGTCTGCGCGTTTTACATTTTTTCTGCGATGTTTTCATTCAAGTGCTCAAAAAAATAAAACTAAAATTTTCAAAAATTCATATCTCCATTGATGATCATTTTTATAGAATTCTGTCTGCGCGTTTAACATTTTTTATGCGATGTTTTCTTCATTCAAGTGCTCAAAAAAAAAAGTAAAATTTTCAAAAATCCATATCTCCTTTAAAAATTGTTGAATTTACAAAAACCTAATTGATTTTGAATAAGCGGTACTTCCGAAATTGAAGATAATTTTTATGGAACTTTGTCTGCGCGTTTTACATTTTTTTCTGCGATGTTTTCATTCAAGTGCTCAAAAGAATAAAACTAAAATTTTCAAAAATTTATATCTCCATTAAAAATTGTCGAATTTACAAAAACCTAATTGATTTTGAATAAGCGATACTTTGGCCATTGATGATAATTTTTATGGAATTCTGTCTGCGCGTTTAACATTTTTTATGCGATGTTTTCTTCATTCAAGTGCTCAAAAAAAAAAGGATAATTTTCAAAAATCCATATCTCCTTTAAAAATTGTTGAATTTACAAAAACCTAATTGATTTTGAATAAGCGGTACTTCCGAAATTGAAGATAATTTTTATGGAACTTTGTCTGCGCGTTTTACATTTTTTCTGCGATGTTTTCATTCAAGTGCTCAAAAAAATAAAACTAAAATTTTCAAAAATTCATATCTCCATTGATGATCATTTTTATAGAATTCTGTCTGCGCGTTTAACATTTTTTATGCGATGTTTTCTTCATTCAAGTGCTCAAAAAAAAAAAGTAAAATTTTCATAATTTTCATAAATTTTCATAAAAAATCCATATCTCCAATAGAAATTGTTGAATTTATAAAAACCTAATTGATTTTGAATAAGCGATACTTCGGCCATTGAGGATAATTTTTATGGAACTTTGTCTGCTCGTTTTACATTTTTTCTGCGATGGTTTCATTTAAGTGCTCAAAAGAATAAAACTAAAATTTTCAAAAATTCATATCTCCATTAAAAATTGTTGAATTTACAAAAACCTAATTGATTTTGAATAAGCGATACTTCGGCCATTGAGGATAATTTTTATGGAACTTTGTCTGCTTGTTTTACATTTTTTCTGCGATGTTTTCATTTAAGTGCTCAAAACAATAAAACTAAAATTTTCAAAAATCCATATCTCCAATAGAAATTGTTGAATTTACAAAAACCTAATTGATTTTGAATAAGCGATACTTCGGCCATTGAGGATAATTTTTATGGAACTTTGTCTGCTCGTTTTACATTTTTTCTGCGATGGTTTCATTTAAGTGCTCAAAAGAATAAAACTTAAATTTTCAAAAATTCATATCTCCATTAAAAATTGTTGAATTTACAAAAACCTAATTGATTTTGAATAAGCGATACTTCGGCCATTGAGGATAATTTTTATGGAATTTTGTCTGCGCGTTTAACATTTTTTATGCGATGTTTTCTTCATTCAAGTGGTCAAAAAAAAAAAAGTAAAATTTTCAAAAATCCATATCTCCATTAAAAATTGTTGAATTTACAAAATTCATTTGTAACTGACGAGTGTAAACTTATTACAAGTATGAACACGAATAAACTACATTACATTACATTACATTACATTACATTACAAAAACCTAATTCACTTTGAATAAGCGATACTTCAGCCATTTAGGATAATTTTTATGGAATTTTGTCTGCGCGTTTTACATTTTTTCTGCGATGTTTTCATTCAAGTGCTCAAAAAAATAAAACCAAAATTTTCAAAAATCCATATCTCCAATAGAAATTGTTGAATTTACAAAAACCTAATTGATTTTGAATAAGCGATACTTCGGCCATTGAGGATAATTTTTATGGAACTTTGTCTGCGCGTTTTACACTTTTTCTGCGATGTTTTCATTCAAGTGTTCAAAAAAAATAAAACTAAAATTTAAAAAAATCCATATCTCCATTAAAAATTGTTAAATTTACAAAAACCTAATTGATTTTGAATAAGCGATACTTCGGTCATTGAGGATATTTTTTATGGAATTTTGTCTGCGCGTTTTACATTTTTTCTGCGATGTTTTCATTCAAGTGTTAAAAAAAATAAAACTAAAATTTAAAAAAATCCATATCTCCATTAAAAATTGTTGAATTTACAAAAACCTAATTGATTTTGAATAAGCGATACTTCAGCCATTGAGGATATTTTTTATGGAATTTTGTCTGCGCGTTTTACATTTTTTCTGCGATGTTTTCATTCAAGTGTTAAAAAAAAATAAAACTAAAATTTAAAAAAATCCATATCTCCATTAAAAATTGTTGAATTTACAAAAACCTAATTGATTTTGAATAAGCGATACTTCAGCCATTGAGGATATTTTTTATGGAATTTTGTCTGCGCGTTTTACATTTTTTCTGCGATGTTTTCATTCAAGTGTTAAAAAAAAATAAAACTAAAATTTAAAAAAATCCATATCTCCATTAAAAATTGTTGAATTTACAAAAACCTAATTTATTTTGAATAAGCGATATTTCAATCATTGAGAATATTTTTTAAGGATTTTTTTCTAAGCGATTTAAATTTTTTTCTGCGATGTTTTCATTCAAGTGTTAAAAAAAATAAAACTAAAATTTAAAAAAATCCATATCTCCATTAAAAATTGTTGAATTTACAAAAACCTAATTGATTTTGAATAAGCGATACTTCAGCCATTGAGGATATTTTTTATGGAATTTTGTCTGCGCGTTTTACATTTTTTCTGCGATGTTTCCATTCAAGTGTTAAAAGAAAATAAAACTAAAATTTAAAAAAATCCATATCTCCATTAGAAATTGTTGAATTTACAAAAACCTAATTTATTTTGAATAAGCGATATTTCAATCATTGAGAATATTTTTTAAGGATTTTTTTCTAAGCGATTTAAATTTTTTTCTGCGACGTTTGCACTCAAGTGCTCAAAAAATTAAAACGAATATCTTCAAAAATCCATATCTCTATTGAAAATTAGTAAAATCATAGTAAGAATTTGGAAATTACATAAAAGTTCAAATTCCTAACTGCTTAGGGTATTGGGATTGCAAAATATGAAAACTTCAAAACTTCGATTCTTCGAAAACTACGAAACTTAGAAACTTCAATCTTCGAAGATTTTCCATGAATCTTCAAATCCTTGAAACTTCGAAAGCCTTCGTTTATCGGATTCTTAGAATTATTAGGAACCCGATTTTTTTTTAGATTTGAACGGCCGAAACGAAGAATCCAAATCGAACGCGGATTTCAAATCTGAGCTCCTTGTGTGCAAGTTAGTCGGATTCTATTAAAATTGGCGATTTTGAATTTTGAAATTATAAAAGGGTCCCTTCTTACTTTTGCTCAAAAATTGGACACCCTGCATATCCTACATTCACGTAGACGTACAATCACGTAAAATAACACATACAAAAATAGAAATATAATACTCTTTTAATATAAATATATAAAATATATCTCTTTACCCTTTTTAAATTTCGTCTCTTTTCAAGGTTCGAAATAGTGTTAACGATACGGGGAGATTCGATTACCACGGGACAGCCGTCCGAGTGTAAAACCTCTTATACGAACGAGGACATCCTCTGGGGCAGCAGATTTAAAGAGTGCTTAGAGTACGACGAAGCCAGCTCCAAGTACATCGTATACAGAGATAACTTTAATGCCACATCAATGTACGACATTCCCCTGTGCAGCGCACGGAGGTACGGCGAGGTGGAAGAGGACGCTCGTGAAGCAGACACGAGTGTCTGATAAACCAGAACGCGGAATATTTTTAAAATAGTTTTCAGCGACTTCATATTTTAATTTATCACCGAAATCGTCGAAGTCTCGGGCTTGTTGGTGGCGTTTTAAAGTCAACGAAAGGAAGGGGTTTGGGTTAAGGGACGCGGGATTCGGTTACTTTTTGTTTGTATTGTGTATTCCGGCCGTGGAAAGTTTCTAAAGATTCGATCATTCGATTTGCGCGAGGAATAAGAAATGCCGCATCGGTTACGAATTTATTTACAGTTTTTGTTGTGAATTATAGGTGCATATTTATACTAATATACCATTTTTTGTTACTTAATTTGGAAGGAAATGGGCTGAGCTTATAGGTATACTTTGATCAACGGATCTTTGCGTGTGCGTCATTACCGAAAACGTAGTGTCCTCGCTTTGAGTGACGTACGTACACGCATTATTGCGCTTCATTTAACTTACCATAGAGGGAGTAAACGCATGAAAATATTGTTCGGTAATCTATGACGTGTACGCAAAGATCCATTGATCAAAGTATGCGTTTGTGCGGTTTCCTTGCCTTATTATGAATTTTAAATCCAAGGTATTAACGCTGATTGAAGTATTCAGTCAACGGTATTGGAGTCCGCATTTGTGAGATAACATAATATTAATTATTAATACTTGGTACAAAATGAAGATTTCCATAATCGGGATCGTGCAAGTGCAGCGGCGACGCAAAAATCGCATCTCCATTAAAACCGCTCTTGCCACACTATTTGCTCAATGACTGAAACATTGTTTTCTTACAGCCTCACTTCCAAGTTTTCACGAGCAAACGATGAAAAATACCGGGCGATTCTTCATATTAAAAGAAAAATAATCCGAATATGTTTGCGATCCTCTTGAAGTGCACATCCACGGAGTGCACGGCCCCGGCATAACATTTAATATTCATCTTGATTGAATGTTAAGATTTGTTATTTATTATAGTGTCGATAATGTTGGTAATTTAAATAATAATGTACTTTTCCGTTGCTCGTTGGTTAACGGCTAACTTTAATGTACCCAAATGTATCAAAAATCGTTCATTAATGACCCATATTAATGAACGATTTTTCATTAATAAACGATTTTTCATTAATGAACGATTTCTAGGGCCGCGGTGGTCTAGTGGATAGAGGTCCGGCCTCCGACCCCGCTGGTGCGGGTTCGAGTCCCGTCCGGGCGGTCACTTTTTTTTACTTTTTTAACACGAAAAATGGCCGTGCGGGTCCCTGGATATATTTAGTCTTTGTCCTCATTTCACTTAAATGAATTATTAAATACTATACATCGATGGTGGCTGAATGCCCTAGCTGGCTAAGCCAATTTGCTATCATCCTCGATTCCCTAACTCGAATCAATCATATTTCCTAAAAAAAGAACGATTTCTAGTTAAGCATTAAATAGCTAATTCATGAGTGGCTAATTACTCATAATTACTGGAAATGTAACTGATAATAGCGAGAAAACGATCTATAATTTGTTTCACATGTAAATGCAAAAGTATATCAATTCTCTGCGTTAGAAACAAATTAGAGGCGAACCGCCTTCGATTTTGTTATACAATAATGTCAAAGTGTGAAACGTCAAATTTATAAAACGCGTGTATCGAGTGAATGTCTGCTACTATGGATAGTGTCGAGTTTAAATTAACACCGCCAAAAGTACTAGCCATTGCAAATAATGCAACATTAAATTTGATTCCGGAAAAGAGTACACATTTTTACGAAAAAATGGTGATGTGGGCATCATGTTACTTTCTCCGACTAGATGGTATCATTGCCATTTATATTTACGTTTTCATGGTTTATTGAAATTATATTTTAAATGTACATCGAGCGTTGCGTAAACTCGGATGAAACTGACGTTTAAAACGTCAAAATTATGAAACATGGAAAAATTATACTTCAAATTCAAAAACTCGGTTTACTCAAAAACTAACGAGATTTCGAAAAAAGCTTATTCTTTAGAAGTTGTTCATTTTGGTATTCTCTACAATTATTATTCACACAAATTTACTGTAACTACTATCGTTTCATAATTATAAACCAAAAATTGAAAAAAATTAATAAATTTTTTTCTCGAATAAAAATGATTTTATGAAAAATATTTTAAAGCAAAAGATGTTCATTGCTTTGTTGTCTTCAATGTTTGTTTAAATGTTTTTGTGATATTTTTCATATTTAAGAAAATATTGGCAAAAAACAAAAAACAGTTAAGGTAAACACCCACTTCCGGTGTACGAAATTTTACCAAAAGCTTTTCAGTTGATCAGATTATCAAATAAGACGTATGTTGAAAGTTCTATATCAATTGCTGTATTAGTTTTTGAGATACAGCGCACACAAAAAGACACACACACACACACACACACACACACACACACACACAGACAGACAGACATACACACACACACACACAGACACACATTTTTTTTTCCAGAAATTGTTGAAATGGCATCTAGGGACCCCAAAACGGATATTTCCGAAAAAAAAATTTTGAAAATAAAATCACGATCACAATACTTTCTCGTACTTCGTAACGGAGAAAGTAAAAACTTACGTAGAATTTATTTCCTGGTGCGAGGAGTAACAGGTAGGACGTCATTCGGTATCTGCGCTATTCCCATGTTTTGCCGATATTGCTGCAAAGGGCTTAATAGCAAGTTTATTTGTTTGTTTTGTTTGGATTTTCTCTAATCTAATTTCTAATGTTGATCTAAGTTACGATCAACGGAAAAATCTTGTAACCAATTCGTGTGTTAATTGGCGATTAATGATCTCAACAATTAACGCACTCGCGCAAGCGCTCGTGCGTGAAAATGTCTCGATCATTAATCGCCATCATTAACACACTTGTTGGTTAAATAACTATTATACAAGGTTATTCGTTTAATAATCATCTTGAATTTTCAAAATATTTGTTATTTATTATAGTGACGATTAGGGGTGTTCGATTATGGAAATTAATAATCGAATATTGATTATTTTTAATAATCGATTATTTCGATTAATCAAATTATCAAATGATCGATTAAGCAAATTATCGGTTAATTAATTATTTTTCGAGTAATAATGAAACAAGCAGTTAATGGCTTATTTATCGATTATTCGATTATTTTTCAGAGCTCCAGTTATATTGGCATATTTAAAAAATTAAAATGGTATATTTTACCAGTTAAAAGAAATAGCATATTTTAATAGTCAAAATGGCATATTTTAACTGTCAAAATTGGCATATTCTAACTGTCAAATATTGCATATTTTACCAGCCAAAAATAGATAGCATATTTTAATAGTCAACATGGCATATTTTAACTGTCAAAAGTGACATATTTGAACTGTCAAAACTATGATATTTATCAGCCAAATATGACATATTTTACCAGTCAAAAATAGATAGCATATTTTAATACTCAAAATAACATATTTTATTAGTCAAAATGGCATATTTTAACTGTCAAATTTGGCATATTTTAACTGTCAAAATTGGCATATTCTAACTGTCAAATATTGCATATTTTACCAGCCAAAATTAGATAGCATATTTTAATAGTCAACATGGCATATTTTAACTGTCAAAAGTGACATATTTGAAGTGTTAAAACTATGATATTTATCAGCCAAATATGGCATATTTTACCAGTCAAAAATAAATAGCATATTTTAATACTCAAAATAACATATTTTATTAGTCAAAATGGCATATTTTAACTGTCAAATTTGGCATATTTTAACTGTCAAAATTGGCATATTCTAACTGTCAAATATTGCATATTTTACCTGCCAAAAATTCTTAGCATATTTTAATAGTCAACATGGCATATTTTAACTGTCAAATTTGGCATATTTTAACTGTCAAAATTGGCATATTCTAACTGTCAAATATTGCATATTTTACCAGCCAAAAATAGTTAGCATATTTTAATAGTCAACATGGCATATTTTAACTGTCAAATTTGGCATATTTTAACTGTCAAAATTGGCATATTCTAACTGTCAAATATTGCATATTTTACCAGCCAAAAATACTTAGCATATTTTAATAGTCAACATGGCATATTTTAACTGTCAAATTTGGCATATTTTAACTGTCAAAATTGGCATATTCTAACTGTCAAATATTGCATATTTTACCAGCCAAAAATAGTTAGCATATTTTAATAGTCAACATGGCATATTTTAACTGTCAAATTTGGCATATTCTAACTGTCAAATATTGCATATTTTACCAGCCAAAAATAGTTAGCATATTTTAATAGTCAACATGGCATATTTTAACTGTCTAAAGTGACATATTTGAACTGTTAAAACTATGATATTTATCAGCCAAATATGGCATATTTTACCAGTCAAATATAAATAGCATATTTTAATACTCAAAATAACATATTTTATTAGTCAAAATGGTATATTTTAACTGTCAAATTTGCCATATTTTAGCTGTCAAAATTGGCATATTTTAACTGTCAAATATTGCATATTTTACCAACCAAAAATAGATAGCATATTTTAATAGTCAACATGGCATATTTTACCAGTCAAAACTGACATATTTTAACTGTCAAAAGTGACATATTTCAACTGTTAAAACTAGGATATTTATCAGCCAAATATGGCATATTTTACCAGTCAAAAATAGATAGCATATTTTAATACTCAAAATAGCATATTTTATTAGTCAAAATGGCATATTTTAACTGTCAAATTTGGCATATTTTAACTGTCAAAATGGGCATATTTTAACTGTCAAATATGGCATATTTTACCATTCAAAAATAGATGGCATATTTTAATACTCAAAATAGCATATTTTATTAGTCAAAATGGCATATTTTAACTGTCAAATTTGGCATATTTTAACTGTCAAAATAGGCATATTTTAACTGTCAAATATGGCAAATTTTAAAATTCAAAAATAGATAGCATATTTTAATACTCAAAATAGCATATTTTATTAGTCAAAATGGCATATTTTAACTGTCAAATTTGGCATATTTTAACTGTCAAAATTGGCATATTTTAACTGTCAAATATGGCATATTTTACCAGTCAAAAATAGATAGCATATTTTAATAGTCAATATGGCATATTTCACCAGTCAAAACTGGCATATTTTAACTGTCAAAAGTGACATATTTCAACTGTCAAAACTAGGATATTTATCAGCCAAATATGGCATATTTACCAGTCAAAAATATATAGCATATTTTAATACTCAAAATAACATATTTTATTAGTCAAAATGGCATATTTTAACTGTCAAATTTGGCATATTTTAACTGTCAAAATTGGCATATTCTAACTGTCAAATATTGCATATTTTACCAGCCAAAAATAGATAGCATATTTTAATAGTCAACATGGCATATTTTAACTGTCAAAAGTGACATATTTGAACTGTCAAAACTATGATATTTATCAGCCAAATATGATATATTTTACCAGTCAAAAATAGATAGCATATTTTAATACTCAAAATAACATATTTTATTAGTCAAAATGGCATATTTTAACTGTCAAATTTGGCATATTTTAACTGTCAAAATTGGCATATTCTAACTGTCAAATATTTCATATTTTACCAACCAAAAATAGATAGCATATTTTAATAGTCAACATGGCATATTTTACCAGTCAAAACTGACATATTTTAACTGTCAAAAGTGACATATTTCAACTGTTAAAACTATGATATTTATCAGCCAAATATGGCATATTTTACCAGTCAAATATAAATAGCATATTTTAATACTCAAAATAACATATTTTATTAGTCAAAATGGCATATTTTAACTGTCAAATTTGGCATATTTTAACTGTCAAAATGGGCATATTTTAACTGTCAAATATGGCATATTTTACCATTCAAAAATAGATGGCATATTTTAATACTCAAAATAGCATATT
Source organism: Ocypus olens (assembly GCA_910593695.2). Classification (NCBI taxonomy): domain Eukaryota; kingdom Metazoa; phylum Arthropoda; class Insecta; order Coleoptera; family Staphylinidae; genus Ocypus; species Ocypus olens. The sequence goes on from OU343060.1 coordinate 52,531,505, forward strand.
TTATTAGTCAAAATGGCATATTTTAACTGTCAAATTTGGCATATTTTAACTGTCAAAATGGGCATATTTTAACTGTCAAATATGGCAAATTTTACCATTCAAAAATAGATAGCATATTTTAATACTCAAAATAGCATATTTTATTAGTCAAAATGGCATATTTTAACTGTCAAATTTGGCATATTTTAACTGTCAAAATTGGCATATTTTAACTGTCAAATATGGCATATTTTACCAGTCAAAAATAGATAGCATATTTTAATAGTCAATATGGCATATTTCACCAGTCAAAACTGGCATATTTTAACTGTCAAAAGTGACATATTTCAACTGTCAAAACTAGGATATTTATCAGCCAAATATGGCATATTTACCAGTCAAAAATATATAGCATATTTTAATACTCAAAATAACATATTTTATTAGTCAAAATGGCATATTTTAACTATCGAATTTCACATATTTTAACTGTCGAAATTGGCATATTTTAACTGTCAAAATTGGCATATTTTAACTGTCAAAATTGGCATATTTTCACTGCCAAAAGTGACATTTCAACTGTCAAAACTGGGATAATTATCAGCCAAATATGGCATATTTTAACAGTCAAAATTAGCATATTTTAACTGTCAAAATTGGCATATTTTAACTGTCAAAATTGGAATATTTTCACTGTCAAAAGTGACATATTTCAACTGTCAAAAGTGACATATTTCAACTGTCAAAACTACTAAAATTATTAGCCAAATATGGCATATTTTAACAGTCAAAAATAGATTGCATATTTCAACTGTCAAAACTAGGATATTTATCAGCCAAATATGGCATATTTTAACAGTCAAAATGGCATATTTTACCAGTCAAAAATAGATAGCATATTTTAATAGTCAACATGGCATATTTTACTAGTCAAAACTGGCGTATTTTAACTGTCAAAAGTGACATATTTCAACTGTCAAAACTACTAAAATTATCAGCCAAATATGGCATATTTCAACTGTCAAAATTGGTATATTTAAACTATCAAAATTGGCATATTTTCACTATCAAAATAAGCATATTTTCACTATCAAAATTGGCATATTTTCACTGTCAAAAGTGACATATTTTAACTGTCAAAACTAGGATAATTATCAGCCAAATATGATATATTGTAACAGTCAAAAATAGATTGCATATTTCAACTGTCAAAATTGGTATATTTAAACTGTCAAAATTGGCATATTTAACTGTCAAAATTGGCATATTTTTACTGTCAAAAGTGACATATTTCAACTGTCAAAAGTGACATATTTAACTGTCAAAACTACGAAAATTATCAGCCAAATATGACATATTTTAATAGTCAAAAATAGATTGCATATTTCAACTGTCAAAACTAGGATATTTATCAGCCAAATATGACATATTTTAACAGTCAAAATGGCATATTTTACCAGTCAAAAATAGTTAGCATATTTTAATAGTCAACATGGCATATTTTACCAGTCAAAACTGGCACATTTTAACTGTCAAAAGTGACATATTTCAACTGTCAAAACTACGAAAATTATCAGCCAAATATGGCATATTTTAACAGTCAAAAATAGATAGCATATTTCAACTGTCAAAACTACGAAAATTATGAGCCAAATATGGCATATTTCAACAGTTAAATATGGCATATTTTATTATTAGCATATTTGAATTGTCAAAATTGGCATATTTTAACTGTCAAAATTGGCATATTTTCACTATCAAAAGTGACATATTTCAACTGTCAAAACTAGGATAATTATCAGCCAAATATGGCATATTTTAACAGTCAAATATGTCATATTTTACCAGTCAAAAATAGATAGCATATTTTAACTGTCAAATCAAATCAAATTAAAACTTAATTTATTTTCAAGAAACTAAGTATATACAAAAATGCAATACACATAGAATGAAAATATGTCAAACAAAACAATTTGGATAATAGAAAATAAATACATAGAATTCAAAATAGCTTAAAAAGTAGTACAACTCAAACACAGCATAAAAGTGACAACTGAAAATGCGATTTTTTAGGAATTTGAAGCAATTTAAGGGGATTTACTTTCCCTATATGTCGTTTAAAGAATATAACGCTTTCTCACAAAGATACGCCAAAAGGTAAGTTCTTTATGTTCGTAACGTTTTTTTTTTATCGTTATAAGCTTGCATAAAATATGGTACATGTGATATTATATAGAGAGCATCTAATTCTTGTTTACAAGTTTTAATTTCGACTGATGTATATTTTTTTTGTTTGGACGGCAATTTGTATATTCGCGGATTTTGGGGAAAGATATTTTTGAAAATAATTTTACAAATAGGGTCAATTTTTCGTTTGTCGAGCAGTCATTCTCATAAATATGATTCCATAGTAAAGGGTCACTAAGTTGATCTTTAAAGTTAGTAATATTTCTTTGATTATATTTATGGTATCTAATTTCCTTATTTTTCGCATGATTATCACATAATTAATCCGAAACGGAATCAGAATTTCATAATTCAATTCAGAACAGTAATCGGATGATTTGAAAATAATCGATTATTTCCAGATTCGGGTTCAGCGATTCTTTGGATAATCGGAGTCATCGATTATTTTAGTAATCGGATTCGGCGATTTTTTTCATCCGAATCGTTCCATCACTAATGATTATGATATATTCCAGCTTGTAATGCACAATCTTAAATTTCTATAAAAGATTGCACTGAAGTTGCATGTCGGTCTTATAGGATACAATACTACAATAAAGTTTACTAAATAAAAATCGGCCATTTGTCCATGTCGGCCATTTGTCGATACCAGATTATGCCGGTGCACTTAGTAGCTGCTGGAGGAATGAACGTACGCAGAAGAAAGACGCGAGAAACGGATCGGAAAACGGATATCTGCACAAGCAAAAATTGAGGCGCACGAAGAAAGAGGGAAGAGACACGGGACATTCGGAAGTGATGGATCGCGTAGTTGTCGGTGAAGTGTTCGACAGAGGGGAAAACTTATTATTAGGCGAGATACTGTCTGTGGGAATGTAATAAATGTTAAGGGACACGGTTTCCGTTACTTACCACTTTTTCCTTCACCTAGGCGAATAAATACTTTTAACTTTAAATACTAAAATTGCTATACTTTATTAAAATACAACCAAAAATTGTAACAACGATTTAAAAATGGTCCCAATTCCTTCAGCTAGGCCGATAAATACTCGTTATATTTAAAAACTTTTAATATTAGAATTGAAATACTTTATTAAAATACTAGTAAAAAATTGTAACAACGAGTTAAAAATGGCGTCCTTCGTATGTTAGATTAAAATTTCAAACTGGATCGCCTCCCCCAGCACATATCCGATTTAGAAACGCTGCGATATCGAAACGAGGTGTGAAATGCATTTGCAAAGCAATTTATCGAAATGATTTCATCCCCTTGTTAGTGGAGAGTGACGCCTTGGGACGACCCTCGACGGCGATACCCTCCGATTTGGATCGTTTCCGCGATGCACACTCCACACCCGGAATTGCCTGCATTGTGGGATAGCCGGATCAGAAAACGAACATTCAACATTTCCATTTGCTAACATTTCATTTGAATAATAAACACAATGACCTTGCGTAAATATTTATTACTTAAATTAAAATCGTTATCGTCACTAGGGCTGTGCAAATTAATCGATTAATCGGTTGTTTGGCCATTGCTCGAAAATAATCGATTCATCGATAATTTGATTATTTAATAATCGATTAATCGATTATTTCATTACCTGATTATTCGAAGACTATTTTACTTTTTAAATGGGAAAAATGTTTTGGTGCGTATATTTTCTGTTCTCGAACTGTGAAATCAAAATTGCATTTTACGGTTTAAAAAATTGTAGAAAAAGTACTAAACAAAGAATTTGCTTCAAAAGCTCAACATCCATTAAAATACAAGCCATGTATAATTTCCTGTAAAAACAATTGCCATATGCTAAGTAGAAACAAAACAACAACGCTGCAAACTTAAACTGTTAAATCAAAATTGCATCTTACGGTTTGAAAAATTGTAGAAAAAGTACCAGACAAAGAATTTGCTTAAAAAGCTCAAGATCCATTAAAATACAACACATGTATAATTTCCTGTAAAAACAATTGCCATTTGCTAAGCAGAAACAAAACAACAACGCTGCAAACTTGAACTGTGAAATTAAAATTGCATCTTACGGTTTGAAAAATTGTAGACAAAGTACCAGACAAAGAATTTGCTTGAAAAGCTCAAGATCCATTAAAATACAACACGTGTATTATTTCCTGTAAAAACAATTGCCATTTGCTAAGCAGAAACAAAACAACAACGCTGCAAACTTGAACTGTGAAATCAAAATTGCATCTTACGGTTTGAAAAATTGTAGACAAAGTACCAGACAAAGAATTTGCTTGAAAAGCTCAAGATCCATTAAAATACAACACATGTATAATTTCCTGTAAAAACAATTGCCATTTGCTAAGCAGAAACAAAACAACAACGCTGCAAACTTGAAGTGTGAAATCAAAATTGCATCTTACGGTTTGAAAAATTGTAGAAAAAGTACTAAACAAAGAATTTGCTTGAAAAGCTCAAGATCCATTAAAATACAACACATGTATAATTTCCTGTAAAAACAATTGCCATTTGCTAAGCAGAAACAAAACAACAACGCTGCAAACTTGAACTGTGAAATTAAAATTGCATCTTACGGTTTGAAAAATTGTAGAAAAAGTACCAGACAAAGAATTTGCTTAAAAAGCTCAAGATCCATTAAAATACAACACGTATATAATTTCCTGTAAAAACAATTGCCATTTGCTAAGTGGAAACAAAACAACAACGCTGCAAACTTGAAGTGTGAAATCAAAATTGCATCTTACGGTTTGAAAAATTGTAGAAAAAGTACTAAACAAAGAATTTGCTTGAAAAGCTCAAGATCCATTAAAATACAACACATGTATAATTTCCTGTAAAAACAATTGCCATTTGCTAAGCAGAAACAAAACAACAACGCTGCAAACTTGAACTGTGAAATTAAAATTGCATCTTACGGTTTGAAAAATTGTAGACAAAGTACCAGACAAAGAATTTGCTTAAAAAGCTCAAGATCCATTAAAATACAACACGTATATAATTTCCTGTAAAAACAATTGCCATTTGCTAAGTGGAAACAAAACAACAACGCTGCAAACTTAAACTGTGAAATCAAAATTGCATTTTACGGTTTGAAAAATTGTGGAAAAAGTACCAGTCGAAGAATTTGCTTAAAAAGCTCAAGATCCATTAAAATACAACACGTGTATTATCTCCTGTAAAAACAATTGCCATTTGCTAAGCAGAAACAAAACAACAACGCTGCAAACTTGAACTGTGAAATCAAAATTGCATCTTACGGTTTGAAAAATTGTAGACAAAGTACCAGACAAAGAATTTGCTTGAAAAGCTCAAGATCCATTAAAATACAACACATGTATAATTTCCTGTAAAAACAATTGCCATTTGCTAAGCAGAAACAAAACAACAACGCTGCAAACTCGAACTGTGAAATCAAAATTGCATTTTACGGTTTGAAAAATTGTGGAAAAAGTACCAGACAAAGAATTTGCTTGAAAAGCTCAAGATCCATTAAAATACAACACGTGTATAATTTCCTGTAAAAACAATTGCCATATGCTAAGCAGAAACAAAACCACAACGCTGCAAACTTGAACTTTGAAATCAAAATTGCATCTTACGGTTTGAAAAATTGTAGACAAAGTACCAGACAAAGAATTTGCTTGAAAAGCTCAAGATCCATTAAAATACAACACATGTATAATTTCCTGTAAAAACAATTGCCATTTGCTAAGCAGAAACAAAACAACAACGCTGCAAACTCGAACTGTGAAATCAAAATTGCATTTTACGGTTTGAAAAATTGTGGAAAAAGTACCAGACAAAGAATTTGCTTGAAAAGCTCAAGATCCATTAAAATACAACACATGTATAATTTCCTGTAAAAACAATTGCCATTTGCTAAGCAGAAACAAAACAACAACGCTGCAAACTTGAAGTGTGAAATCAAAATTGCATCTTACGGTTTGAAAAATTGTAGAAAAAGTACTAAACAAAGAATTTGCTTGAAAAGCTCAAGATCCATTAAAATACAACACATGTATAATTTCCTGTAAAAACAATTGCCATTTGCTAAGCAGAAACAAAACAACAACGCTGCAAACTTGAACTGTGAAATTAAAATTGCATCTTACGGTTTGAAAAATTGTAGACAAAGTACCAGACAAAGAATTTGCTTAAAAAGCTCAAGATCCATTAAAATACAACACGTATATAATTTCCTGTAAAAACAATTGCCATTTGCTAAGTGGAAACAAAACAACAACGCTGCAAACTTAAACTGTGAAATCAAAATTGCATTTTACGGTTTGAAAAATTGTGGAAAAAGTACCAGTCGAAGAATTTGCTTAAAAAGCTCAAGATCCATTAAAATACAACACGTGTATTATCTCCTGTAAAAACAATTGCCATTTGCTAAGCAGAAACAAAACAACAACGCTGCAAACTTGAACTGTGAAATCAAAATTGCATCTTACGGTTTGAAAAATTGTAGACAAAGTACCAGACAAAGAATTTGCTTGAAAAGCTCAAGATCCATTAAAATACAACACGTGTATAATTTCCTGTAAAAACAATTGCCATTTGCTAAGCAGAAACAAAACAACAACGCTGCAAACTTGAAGTGTGAAATCAAAATTGCATCTTACGGTTTGAAAAATTGTAGAAAAAGTACCAGACAAAGAATTTGCTTAAATAGCTCAAGATCCATTAAAATATAACACATGTATAATTTCCTGTAAAAACAATTGCCATTTGCTAAGCAGAAACAAAACCACAACGCTGCAAACTTGAACTTTGAAATCAAAATTGCATCTTACGGTTTGAAAAATTGTAAAAAAAGTACCAGTACAAGAATTTGCTTAAAAAGCTCAAGATCCATTAAAATACAACACATGTATAATTTCCTGTAAAAACAATTGCCATTTGCTAAGCAGAAACAAAACAACAACGCTGCAAACTTGAACTGTGAAATCAAAATTGCATCTTACGGTTTGAAAAATTGTAGACAAAGTACCAGACAAAGAATTTGCTTGAAAAGCTCAAGATCCATTAAAATACAACACGTGTATAATTTCCTGTAAAAACAATTGCCATATGCTAAGCAGAAACAAAACCACAACGCTGCAAACTTGAACTTTGAAATCAAAATTGCATCTTACGGTTTGAAAAATTGTAAAAAAAGTACCAGTACAAGAATTTGCTTAAAAAGCTCAAGATCCATTAAAATACAACACATGTATAATTTCCTGTAAAAACAATTGCCATTTGCTAAGCAGAAACAAAACAACAACGCTGCAAACTTGAAGTGTGAAATCAAAATTGCATCTTACGGTTTGAAAAATTGTAGAAAAAGTACCAAACAAAGAATTTGCTTAAATAGCTCAAGATCCATTAAAATATAACACATGTATAATTTCCTGTAAAAACAATTGCCATTTGCTAAGCAGAAACAAAACAACAACGCTGCAAACTTGAACTTTGAAATCAAAATTGCATCTTACGGTTTGAAAAATTGTAGACAAAGTACCAGACAAAGAATTTGCTTAAAAAGCTCAAGATCCATTAAAATACAACACATGTATAATTTCCTGTGAAAACAATTGCCATTTGCTAAGCAGAAACAAAACAACAACGCTGCAAACTTGAAGTGTGAAATCAAAATTGCATCTTACGGTTTGAAAAATTGTAGACAAAGTACCAGACAAAGAATTTGCTTAAAAAGCTCAAGAAACAAAACAACAACGCTGCAAACTTGAACTGTGAAATTAAAATTGCATCTTACGGTTTGAAAAATTGTAGACAAAGTACCAGACAAAGAATTTGCTTAAAAAGCTCAAGATCCATTAAAATACAACACATGTATAATTTCCTGTAAAAACAATTGCCATTTGCTAAGCAGAAACAAAACAACAACGCTGCAAACTTGAAGTGTGAAATCAAAATTGCATCTTACGGTTTGAAAAATTGTAGAAAAAGTACTAAACAAAGAATTTGCTTGAAAAGCTCAAGATCCATTAAAATATAACACGTATATAATTTCCTGTGAAAACAATTGCCATTTGCTAAGCAGAAACAAAACAACAACGCTGCAAACTTGAACTTTGAAATCAAAATTGCATCTTACGGTTTGAAAAATTGTAGAAAAAGTACTAAACAAATTGCATCTTACGGTTTGAAAAATTGTAGAAAAAGTACCAGACAAAGAATTTGCTTAAAAAGATCAAGATCCATTAAAATACAACACGTGTATAATTTCCTGTAAAAACAATTGCCATTTGCTAAGCAGAAACAAAACAACAACGCTGCAAACTTGAAGTGTGAAATCAAAATTGCATCTTACGGTTTGAAAAATTGTAGAAAAAGTACCAGACAAAGAATTTGCTTAAAAAGCTCAAGATCCATTAAAATACAACACGTGTATAATTTCCTGTGAAAACAATTGCCATTTGCTAAGCAGAAACAAAACAACAACGCTGCAAACTTGAAGTGTGAAATCAAAATTGCATCTTACGGTTTGAAAAATTGTAGACAAAGTACCAGACAAAGAATTTGCTTAAAAAGCTCAAGAAACAAAACAACAACGCTGCAAACTTGAACTGTGAAATTAAAATTGCATCTTACGGTTTGAAAAATTGTAGACAAAGTACCAGACAAAGAATTTGCTTAAAAAGCTCAAGATCCATTAAAATACAACACATGTATAATTTCCTGTAAAAACAATTGCCATTTGCTAAGCAGAAACAAAACAACAACGCTGCAAACTTGAAGTGTGAAATCAAAATTGCATCTTACGGTTTGAAAAATTGTAGAAAAAGTACCAGACAAAGAATTTGCTTAAAAAGCTCAAGATCCATTAAAATACAACACGTGTATAATTTCCTGTAAAAACAATTGCCATATGCTAAGCAGAAACAAAACGACAACGCTGCAAACTTGAACTGTGAAATCAAAATTGCATCTTACGGTTTGAAAAATTGTAGACAAAGTACCAGACAAAGAATTTGCTTCAAAAGCTCAAGATCCATTAAAATACAACACATGTATAATTTCCAGTAAAAACAATTGCCATTTGCTAAGCAGAAACAAAACAACAACGCTGCAAACTTGAACTGTGAAATCAAAATTGCATCTTACGGTTTGAAAAATTGTAGAAAAAGTACCAGACAAAGAATTTGCTTCAAAAGCTCAAGATCCATTAAAATACAACACATGTATAATTTTTTTTAGAATTTGTAGAATTTGACCGAAAAAATTGTATTTTCTTCATTAGACCGGAAACTTATCAGCCGATGTATTATGTATACATAAATTCAGCAATTATCACCACTCCACACATCAAACGCATAAACTCATTTCCAATTACTATGACCAACAGCACTCAGCTGTACAGCCTCAAACCGCAATTAAGGACGTATTGTGATATTCCTCTCCGACCCTTAAATGGAATGTGCCCGGAATTAAAGCTCCGACGAATTTGCCAAAAAAAAAAATCTGAAATTATCACGCGGACCGTTCATTACACGAAATTAGAACGAAAAAATACATATTTATCACAGGATTGTGCGTGACTTGCTTTGAACTCGTGCGATTAAACCCGAACGAATAAAAAAAAAAGATTATTCATTTGGGCTTAAACTCTCCCGTTTATAATCGAAGTCAGTTTATCTGCATATTATAAAGGTATTTAAAATTGCATCAGTCAAATCTTCTATACCTAATAATTGTTGATTTTTCCCATGTTGCAAAACTCGCAGCTATCCCGAATTCGTTTTCCATCCATTTTTCCCTTATCTGTGCGGACATAAGTCACTGATAGGCGACTCTTTATTGCATCTGAATCCGGAAGAGCCGATATAAACGGCCGTGAGAGGAACAAGAAGATAAATAACGGGACGCGCATGCATAAATAATGGATTATCTCATTCCCCATGATAAACAAGTCGTCGACGAAACGTTGAAATTCGACGGGGAAAAAATTGGATATTTCCGGCGGTGTCCGTTCTTAGTTATATACATCGGGCAGGCCATTAAATTTAATACCGGCCCGGCCCGCACGCGAATGGACCTTTTATTGTCGGGCACGGGACTCGAAATTGAATAATATGGTGTCGTTAAAAAATTAAAGAACTACACAATGGGTTGAATGCGGTCGACTATAAATCTTTGCCGAGGTCCAGAATGCGAAAGGTTGGATGATTTTTTTTATATTGCTTCCACAAACTTGAATTTCGATTTACGTTCAACTTACTGTGACTTACATTTTTTTTATACTGTTTTTAAATTAATTGGTGGAATAGTAAAAAAATGTCCCTTCTGTCCGCAGGACACTTAAGAAGTTGCAAATAATATTAATATCAATTATTTTCTTAGTAATGTTACATGTCATATTTGTTAAGCTCCTTGCGTGCAAATTAGTCGGATTCAAGTAAAATTGGCGATTTTAAATTTTTGTCGAAAATCTGAAAAACTACGTAAGGGTCCCCCATCTTACTTTTGCTCAAAAATACCATTTCAAATGATTTCCTGAAGAAACCACTGGTTCAATTCGGAGTTCCTAAACATCACAGTAAAGTTCTCATCAAGATCCATCAGAAAATGTACTTGCACAAGAACAAATGTCACTTTGAAGCCCGTGGCGCGTTCGCAAAGAAATTCGAAAATGGAAAAAATCGAAAAAATCATTTTTTTTTAATAAACATCACAGACCTGCGATCGGCAACCCAAATACATTGGCGTGCCACAAAACAGGTGATTCAAAGCAGCGGGCACTGAGCGTGCCACTAAAATAAAACCAGAAAATCGATTATACACTGGTGGAAAAAAATTATACACTTGAAATTCGTGAAATTTCGACCATTTTCAAACCGCCATAACTCGGCGTATTTTCAATCGATTTTGATGAATCTTCGAGGGTGAAAAACTTTGAAGTGTCTTTTTTAAAGTCATGCATACAAAATTAAGCGTAACCCTTTCCGCCCCCCTCCAGCACCCCTGTGAAAAAAAAAGTTTTTTTTCTGGAAACCAACGATGTCTACGGAGTAGTTGGAAAAATTTTGTTGACTCGATCCACCATAAAGGCATTAAAACTTCATTCTATAAGTTCTGCTTAGGGAATTGATCAAATTTGAATGCCCTTATGGTGGATCGAGTCGACAAAATTTTTCCAACCACGTAGACATCATCAAAGTTGGACATGTTTTTCAGAAAAAACAAATTTTTTCCACAGGGGTGCTAGACGGGGGCGGGAGAGGTTACGCTTAAGTTCGCATGCATGACTTTAAAGAAGACACTTCAAAGTTTGTCGCCCTCAAAGATTCATCAAAATCGATTGAAAATAAGCCGAGTTATGGCGGTTTGAATATGGTCGAAATTTCACGAATTTCAAGGGTTAATCTTTTTTCCTTCAATATATATTATGACATTTTGAGTATATATTTACATAGACACACTATCCATAATTAATCTGTCAAAATTTCAAGCATCTGTCATAATAACTGTGGAATTTATGGAGTAATTTCTGGCCAACGTGCATTTTTGGTCATTCAAATTTGTCTTCCAATGCTACCATTTTTGTTACTGAGAAGTTCCGGTAATTTCTTTCAAGGCAGATATGAAAACACATTATCCATAAGTAATTTCAAGCATCTGTCATAATAACTTTGGAATTTACGGAGTAATTTCTGGCCAAAGTGCATTTTTGGTCCATCAAATTTGTCTTCCAGTGCAACCATTTTTGTTACTGAGAAGTTCTTGTAATTTCTTTTAAGGCAGATGTGAAAACACGTTATCCATACGTAATCTGTCAAAATTTCAAGCATCTGTCATAATAACTGTGGAATTTACGAAGTAATTTCTGGCCAAAGTGCATTTTTGGTCATTCAAATTTGTCTTCCAATGCAACCATTTTTGTTACTGAGAAGTTCTGATAATTTCTTTTAAGGCAGATATGAAAATACGTTATCCATAAGTAATCTGTCAAAATTTCAAGCATCTGTCGTAAAAACTGTGGAAGTTACGGAGTAATTTCTGGCCAAACTGAATTTTTGGTCATTCAAATTTGTCTTCCAATGCAACCATTTTTGTTACTGAGAAGTTCTGGTAATTTCTTTTAAGGCAGATATGAAAATACGTTATCCATAAGTAATCTGTCAAAATTTCAAGCATCTGTCGTAAAAACTGTGGAATTTACGGAGTAATTTCCGGCCAAAGTGCATTTTTGGTCATTCAAATTTGTCTTCCAATGCTACCATTTTTGTTACTGAGAAGTTCGGGTAATTTCTTTTAAGGCAGATATGAAAACATGTTATCCATAAGTAATCTGTCAAAATTTGTAGCATCTGTCATAATAACTGTGGAATTTACGGAGTAATTTCTGGCCAAAGTGCATTTTTGGTCATTCAAATTTGTCTTCCAATGCAACCATTTTTGTTACTGAGAAGTTCGGGTAATTTCTTTTAAGGCAGATGTGAAAACACGTTATCCATACGTAATCTGTCAAAATTTCAAGCATCTGTTATAATGATTGTGGAATTTACGGAGTAATTTCTGGCGAAAGTGCATTTTTGGTCATTCAAATTTGTCTTCCAATGCAACCATTTTTGTTACTGAGAAGTTCGGGTTATTTCTTTTAAGGCAGATATGAAAACATGTTATCCATAAGTAATCTGTCAAAATTTGTAGCATCTGTCATAATAACTGTGGAATTTACGGAGTAATTTCTGGCCAAAGTGCATTTTTGGTCATTCAAATTTGTCTTCCAATGCAACCATTTTTGTTACTGAGAAGTTCGGGTAATTTCTTTTAAGGCAGATATGAAGACACGTTATCCATAAGTAATCTGTCAAAATTTCAAGCATCTGTCGTAAAAACTGTGGAAGTTACGGAGTAATTTCTGGCCAAAGTGCATTTTTGGTCATTCAAATTTGTCTTCCAATGCAACCATTTTTGTTACTGAGAAGTTCTGGTAATTTCTTTGAAAGCAGATATGAAAATACGTTATCCATAAGTAATCTGTCAAAATTTCTTGCATCTGTCGTAAAAACTGTGGAATTTACGAAGTAATTTCCGGCCAAAGTGCATTTTTGGTCATTCAAATTTGTCTTCCAATGCAACCATTTTTGTTACTGAGAAGTTCGGGTTATTTCTTTTAAGGCAGATATGAAGACACGTTATCCATAAGTAATCTGTCAAAACTTCAAGCATCTGTTGTTATAACTGTGGAATTTACAGAGTAATTTCTGGCCAAAGTGCATTTTTGGTCATTCAAATTTGTCTTTCAATGCAACCATTTTTGTTACTGAGAAGTTCTGGTAATTTCTTTGAAGGCAGATATGAAAATACGTTATCCATAAGTAATCTGTCAAAATTTCAAGCATCTGTCGTAAAAACTGTGGAATTTATGGAGTAATTTCTGGCCGAAGTGCATTTTTTGTCATTCAAATTTGTCTTCCAATGCAACCATTTTTGTTACTGAGAAGTTCTGGTAATTTCTTTTAAGGCAGATATGAAAATACGTTATCCATAAGTAATCTGTCAAAATTTCAAGCATCTGTCGTAAAAACTGTGGAATTTACGGAGTAATTTCCGGCCAAAGTGCATTTTTGGTCATTCAAATTTGTCTTCCAATGCTACCATTTTTGTTACTGAGAAGTTCGGGTAATTTCTTTTAAGGCAGATATGAAAACATGTTATCCATAAGTAATCTGTCAAAATTTGTAGCATCTGTCATAATAACTGTGGAATTTACGGAGTAATTTCTGGCCAAAGTGCATTTTTGGTCATTCAAATTTTCTTCCAATGCAACCATTTTTGTTACTGAGAAGTTCCGGTAATTTCTTTTAAGGCAGATATGAAAACATGTTATCCATAAGTAATCTGTCAAAATTTGTAGCATCTGTCATAATAACTGTGGAATTTACGGAGTAATTTCTGGCCAAAGTGCATTTTTGGTCATTCAAATTTGTCTTCCAATGCAACCATTTTTGTTACTGAGAAGTTCGGGTTATTTCTTTTAAGGCAGATATGAAAACATGTTATCCATAAGTAATCTGTCAAAATTTGTAGCATCTGTCATAATAACTGTGGAATTTACGGAGTAATTTCTGGCCAAAGTGCATTTTTGGTCATTCAAATTTGTCTTCCAATGCAACCATTTTTGTTACTGAGAAGTTCGGGTAATTTCTTTTAAGGCAGATATGAAGACACGTTATCCATAAGTAATCTGTCAAAATTTCAAGCATCTGTCGTAAAAACTGTGGAAGTTACGGAGTAATTTCTGGCCAAAGTGCATTTTTGGTCATTCAAATTTGTCTTCCAATGCAACCATTTTTGTTACTGAGAAGTTCTGGTAATTTCTTTGAAAGCAGATATGAAAATACGTTATCCATAAGTAATCTGTCAAAATTTCTTGCATCTGTCGTAAAAACTGTGGAATTTACGAAGTAATTTCCGGCCAAAGTGCATTTTTGGTCATTCAAATTTGTCTTCCAATGCAACCATTTTTGTTACTGAGAAGTTCGGGTTATTTCTTTTAAGGCAGATATGAAGACACGTTATCCATAAGTAATCTGTCAAAACTTCAAGCATCTGTTGTTATAACTGTGGAATTTACAGAGTAATTTCTGGCCAAAGTGCATTTTTGGTCATTCAAATTTGTCTTTCAATGCAACCATTTTTGTTACTGAGAAGTTCTGGTAATTTCTTTGAAGGCAGATATGAAAATACGTTATCCATAAGTAATCTGTCAAAATTTCAAGCATCTGTCGTAAAAACTGTGGAATTTATGGAGTAATTTCTGGCCGAAGTGCATTTTTTGTCATTCAAATTTGTCTTCCAATGCAACCATTTTTGTTACTGAGAAGTTCTGGTAATTTCTTTTAAGGCAGATATGAAAATACGTTATCCATAAGTAATCTGTCAAAATTTCTTGCATCTGTCGTAAAAACTGTGGAATTTACGAAGTAATTTCCGGCCAAAGTGCATTTTTGGTCATTCAAATTTGTCTTCCAATGCAACCATTTTTGTTACTGAGAAGTTCGGGTTATTTCTTTTAAGGCAGATATGAAGACACGTTATCCATAAGTAATCTGTCAAAACTTCAAGCATCTGTTGTTATAACTGTGGAATTTACAGAGTAATTTCTGGCCAAAGTGCATTTTTGGTCATTCAAATTTGTCTTTCAATGCAACCATTTTTGTTACTGAGAAGTTCGGGTAATTTCTTCTAAGGCAGATATGAAAACACGTTATCCATAAGTAATCTGTCAAAATTTCAAGCATCTGTCGTAAAAACTGTGGAAGTTACGTAGTAATTTCTGGCCAAACTGCATTTTTGGTCATTCAAATTTGTCTTCCAATGCAACCATTTTTGTTACTGAGAAGTTCGGGTAATTTCTTTTAAGGCAGATATGAAGACATGTTATCCATACGTAATCTGTCTAAATTTCAAGCATCTGTCATAATAACTGTGGAATTTACGGAGTAATTTCTGGCCAAAGTGCATTTTTGGTCATTCAAATTTGTCTTCCAATGCAACCATTTTTGTTACTGAGAAGTTCGGGTAATTTCTTTTAAGGCAGATGTGAAAACACGTTATCCATACGTAATCTGTCAAAATTTCAAGCATCTGTTATAATGACTGTGGAATTTACGGAGTAATTTCTGGCGAAAGTGCATTTTTGGTCATTCAAATTTGTCTTCCAATGCAACCATTTTTGTTACTGAGAAGTTCGGGTTATTTCTTTTAAGGCAGATATGAAAACATGTTATCCATAAGTAATCTGTCAAAATTTGTAGCATCTGTCATAATAACTGTGGAATTTACGGAGTAATTTCTGGCCAAAGTGCATTTTTGGTCATTCAAATTTGTCTTCCAATGCAACCATTTTTGTTACTGAGAAGTTCGGGTAATTTCTTTTAAGGCAGATATGAAGACACGTTATCCATAAGTAATCTGTCAAAATTTCAAGCATCTGTCGTAAAAACTGTGGAAGTTACGGAGTAATTTCTGGCCAAAGTGCATTTTTGGTCATTCAAATTTGTCTTCCAATGCAACCATTTTTGTTACTGAGAAGTTCCGGTAATTTCTTTCAAGGCAGATATGAAAACACATTATCCATAAGTAATTTCAAGCATCTGTCATAATAACTTTGGAATTTACGGAGTAATTTCTGGCCAAAGTGCATTTTTGGTCCATCAAATTTGTCTTCCAGTGCAACCATTTTTGTTACTGAGAAGTTCTTGTAATTTCTTTTAAGGCAGATATGAAAATACGTTATCCAAAAGTAATCTGTCAAAATTTCAAGCATCTGTCATAATAACTGTGGAATTTACGAAGTAATTTCTGGCCAAAGTGCATTTTTGGTCATTCAAATTTGTCTTCCAATGCAACCATTTTTGTTACTGAGAAGTTCTGGTAATTTCTTTGAAAGCAGATATGAAAATACGTTATCCATAAGTAATCTGTCAAAATTTCTTGCATCTGTCGTAAAAACTGTGGAATTTACGAAGTAATTTCCGGCCAAAGTGCATTTTTGGTCATTCAAATTTGTCTTCCAATGCAACCATTTTTGTTACTGAGAAGTTCGGGTAATTTCTTTTAAGGCAGATATGAAGACACGTTATCTATAAGTAATCTGTCAAAATTTCAAGCATCTGTCGTAAAAACTGTGGAAGTTACGGAGTAATTTCTGGCCAAAGTGCATTTTTGGTCATTCAAATTTGTCTTCCAATGCAACCATTTTTGTTACTGAGAAGTTCTGGTAATTTCTTTGAAAGCAGATATGAAAATACGTTATCCATAAGTAATCTGTCAAAATTTCAAGCATCTGTCGTAAAAACTGTGGAATTTACGGAGTAATTTCTGGCCAAAGTGCATTTTTGGTCATTTAAATTTGTCTTCCAATGCAACCATTTTTGTTACTGAGAAGTTCGGGTAATTTCTTTTAAGTCAGATATGAAAACACGTTATCCATAAGTAATCTGTCAAAATTTCAAGCATCTGTCAAAATAATTGTGGAATTTACGGAGTAATTTCTGGCCAAAGTGCATTTTTGGTCTTTCTTCCGGTAATCGATTTCGGTACAAGTTTATAATATATTTCATAATTGTCACTTTCGATGCGTGCCACCAAAAATCCTTTCGCGTGCCATACACCATTAAAGTGTACCTTTTTTTCATCAGAACGAGAGACATCGATTGCCGTTAAAAATTGCAACTGGCTAAACTAGCGAAAAAATTATAAAATAAAAAAATCTATGCATAAAAATTGCGATTTAACTGACTCGTCTTACAAAAACCTGAATTTGTTAAATAAATACAGCACAGCTGTGCGAAAAGGAAAATAAAGAAAGCGTTAATAACTCATTCAATTTAGATGGTTCTCCATCGGTCATGTTCTCGCCACAACAATGCGCGTTTAAACCGAATGACAAATTGAATTCTGTAAAACGGGCATGTTCCCGACACCAAAGGGACCGTCGCTTTGCAGACTCGGTCTCATCGGGTATTAAAATGCTTGCAATATATTCAAACATTTACGAATGACGACCGCACAAGTTTACGGAAAAAAAAAGGTAAAACTTTTTTTTATGAAAATTATTAAAAACAAGTTACAAACTTAATGCGGGAGAAATTTTAAATTATATTTTCACTTATACTTACAATTAATGTGGAAGGGCAGAAAATGGTCTGAAAAAGTAATTATATACAGGGTATCTCAGACCCTCCGTCTTGCTGATACCACATTACCATCGCGTGAGGTACGTTTTTCATCAAGTCAATCAAGTTACTACGTAAAAATTCAGCAAACCTTACTCCCAGTAAATCATGGGCCTATAATTACCACCATGCAGGCCACACCATACATTGTTCTTAGCCAATGAGGATTTGTTTGCGACCAGACTTTTCTCGCAAAAAAAACGTCTTGGACACCCTGTATATTATTAAACTAAATTATGTTACGTGATTTCAAGTCTAAATTAAGTTCTACGGTATGCCGTTAAAATATTTACATTGAGACCCACTTAAAAGCCACTTGGAGTTTTGACGTTAATGTGTTTTACATTTTATAATTAAAACACGACGATTATAAAATTAATGTTGGGTTATAAAACCCAATGCGGAGGAATACTTTTAAATACCAACTACATTACGAAAAACTTTTCTTAAGATAAATCCGTATATATTACGTGGGTAAACTGAGAAAAAAGAATACTTCAAAACTCTATCCGAGGTCGAACCGTCTGAATAGAACTTTTCCATTAGATTTACAAACTGCACTTCAAACGAAGTAATATAGTAGACTATCGATTATCGAAAACAAATATTTATTACAAACTTCCACGATGGTATTTAAAATGTGCATCTGGTTTACATATTTGCTAAGTTTTTCAGTGCTTTGCGTGCAAAAATTATTTTTTAATTAATAATTAACAAATGCATTGCCCCAGTAACATTTTTGTTGCTAATTTTGGTGCATTTTATGGTAAGCAACATACCCCTAAAATTTTATTAAAATCGGTTCTGTAATAACAGCAAAAAAAAACTAGAAAAAATCAGTTTGGAATCATTTGCTTAAAAAATTAATAAAACATTAAAATAGTTCCTCTCCAATAAAATTATACAGGGTACTTATTAAATAAGGTCTGACGATCCCGTTATCCAAATTTGGTTAATATGAATTACATAGGCTGTCCAAAATTTAATGTCAAACTTTGCAAACTTGTTTTTTTATTGCATAGAAAATTGACGTATTTTTACAAACATGTTAATATCTTGAAAACGAAAGAAGATAGGCATAGGGAATGCTAGTATAGATCAATGCAGAATTGAATTCTGCGTCGGAATATGCAAAAATATACAGGGTGTTCCATTTACAAAAAATCGAGATTTAATGCTTTAAAGTTGACTAAACGTGGTATGAAATTTTGAACACTCTTAATAATATTTTTCCAAAAATAAATCACCACTGGGTACCTTCGGGTATTGACTTTTTATAGCCAAAATTACATCCCTTCAACTTTGTATTATTCGGAGATATACCGGGTGACCCAGGGATCTATAAAAGCCCCATAACTTGTTTGCTATTTGAGATATGGACTTTAATGATTTTGTTATTTAGTTCAAATCCGTTGATTATTAAAAAAGTTATGAATTTTTGAAGCAATAATTGCACGTTAAAGCGATCATGAATTTTAAAAATTCTAAAAAAAATATTTCAACTGGCGATACATGTTTTTATTAGTAACAATATAATTCTTACATTCTTTAACTTTAATAATTTTGTTATTTAGTTCAAATCCGTTGATTATTAAAAAAGTTATGAATTTTTGAAGCAATAGTTGCACGTTAAAGCGATTATGAATTTCAAAAATTCTAAAAAAATATTTCAACTCGCGATACATGTTTTTATTAGTAACAATACACTTCTTACATTCTTTAACTTTAATTATTTAGTTATTTAATTCAAATCCGTTGATTATTAAAAAAGTTATGAATTTTTGAAGCAATAATTGCACGTTAAAGCAATCATGAATTTTAAAAATTCTAAAAAAAATATTTGAACTGCCGATACATGTTGTTTTTATTAGTAACAATATAATTCTTACATTCTTTAACTTTAATAATTTTGTTATTTAGTTCAAATCCGTTGATTATTAAAAAAGTTATGAATTTTTGAAGCAATAATTGCACGTTAAAGCGATCATGAATTTTAAAAATTCTAAAAAAAAATATTTCAACTGGCGATACATGTTTTTATTAGTAACAATACACTTCTTACATTCTTTAGCTTTAATAATTTTGTTATTTAGTTCAAATCCGTTGATTATTAAAAAAGTTATGAATTTTTGAAGCAATAATTGCACGTTAAAGCGATCATGAATTTTAAAAATTCTAAAAAAAAATATTTCAACTGGCGATACATGTTTTTATTAGTAACAATACACTTCTTACATTCTTTAGCTTTAATAATTTTGTTATTTAGTTCAAATCCGTTGATTATTAAAAAAGTTATGAATTTTTGAAGCAATAATTGCACGTTAAAGCGATCATGAATTTTAAAAATTCTAAAAAAAAATATTTCAACTGGCGATACATGTTTTTATTAGTAACAATACACTTCTTACATTCTTTAGCTTTAATAATTTTGTTATTTAGTTCAAATCCGTTGATTATTAAAAAAGTTATGAATTTTTGAAGCAATAATTGCACGTTAAAGCGATCATGAATTTTAAAAATTCTAAAAAAAATATTTCAACTGGCGATAGATGTTTTTATTATTAACAATACACTTCCTAGTTTTCTTGAACTGGTACCCACACTTATTCTACATATTTAAAAAATATGTATGTTTTTGTACAGGGTGTCCCAATATACATATTTTTAAAATATGTAGAATAAGTGTGGGCACCAGTTCAAGAAAACTAGAAGTCGATATCTCAAATAGCAAATAAGTTATGAGGCTTTTACAGATCCCTGGGTCACCCGGTATATTTTTAAAGTGAATTATGAAAAAGCACAAATTAAACGCTTAAATTTTGAGGTTACGTTACTTAATAATTTTTTTCACAAAATTTTATGCGTAATCCAAATTTGCAATAAAAAATAGCATTCCATTTAAAATAAGGAAGTTGGTGTTGACTTCCGGTATAACCGGAAGTCGATAGATCTTGAAAATATTTTCATTGAAAAGGGCACCCTCAATTACGTAAACGCTGAAAATCTCATTACAACACATTAATTACAAGTCCGTATACTTTGAATGGACTATCTCGGTGGGACACCCTGTATTTTATTGCTTATTTCGGTACTTTTATCATTACCTAGATGCCCCTAATATTGTATTCTAATCGGTTCAGTGATATCCGTATAAAAAAGATAAAATTAGAAAAGAACAGTTTTGCACCATTTGGTTTAAAAAATTAATAAAAAATAAAAATAGTGCCTCGTTGATAAAAATATACAGGGTACTTGATCTTACGGTTCCGTTAACCAAGTTTAATTGATATGACTTATATAGGGTGTCCAAACTTTATAATTCTTTTTTTTTTCTTTTTTTTATATAAAAAGTGGACAAACTCAATTATACTCTTGTATATTCCTTTTCATTTATTTGTATTAGTGTTAATGTTTTTTTACACTCTAGTTTTAGTTTTAAGGTGTAATGGTAGAACAGTGTTTGCCTTGGCA
Source organism: Ocypus olens (assembly GCA_910593695.2). Lineage (NCBI taxonomy): Eukaryota > Metazoa > Arthropoda > Insecta > Coleoptera > Staphylinidae > Ocypus > Ocypus olens. The sequence continues at coordinate 52,552,820 of OU343060.1, forward strand.
CACAACTGAACTACATCTTGTTTTTTTTTCCTAAACAGAATATTGTGTGTATCTGCGTGTATTTCATAATTGAATATGTATGTTGATATATTCTGTGTATGAGAAAAAATAAATAAAAAAATCATTATTATTATTATTATTATTATTATTGTCAAAGCAATATTTGAAGCAATTTATTTTTCTTATTTTTAATTGGAGCTCCTGAATATTTTTATGTTATTTCGTGCGCAATTATAAAAAGAAACTTTTTTCCTAATTACAACCCTATTATTTTTTTAAACCAGCAATTGTGCAAAACTGATTTTTTTAGTTTTTTATTTATTTTTCTTGCTGATATCACACAACCGATTTCAATAAAATTTTAGGGGTATATAGGTAACCGTAAAAGGCACCCGAATAAGCAACAAAATATACAGCATATGGTTTAAAAAGATATACCATCATGACGTCACACTTTTTTGGGACACCCTGTATATTCAAAAATATTTTCCTGAAATACGTCCTAGGATACAAGTAAAGTCTGCAAAACATCAAAATCTTAAATTAATTAGTAACTGAGCTATAGGAGACGGAAGGTAAAATGCAATTAAATTCAAATTATAGACATTGACCGTATGCAACCTAGTATACAGAGCAATTAAAAGGAGTGTATATATTACGACTTTGACTATTACAAACAATTATATTCCATTATTATGATTGCGTTTTCAATGAAAACTGTATATAAATTATATAGACAATATAAACATTAAACCCTCGAGTTGATTTATTTGAATTTTGCGCCCGCCTAAATAGTTTCCATCAACGTACGGTAAAGCATTTTATGCTTTACAAAATAAAAATGGTGATGTGGCCATCATGTTACTTTCTCCGACTTGATGGTATCATAGCCATTCATATTTACGTTTTCATGGTTTATTTTCAATTGAAATCATATTTTAAATGTACATCGAGCGAGCGTTGTGTAAACTCGGATGAAACTGACGTTTAAAACGTCAAAATCATGAAAGATGGAAAAATTATACATCAAATTCAAAAACTCAGTTTACTCAAAAACTAAAGGGATTTCGAAAAAACTTATTATAATAAGTTGTTCATTTCAGCGTTCTCTACAATTATTATTAACATAAATTTGCTGTAACTATTATCGTTTTATAATTATAAACCAAAACTTAAAAAAAATAAATACATTTTTTTCTCGAATAAAAATGATTTTATGACAAATGTTTTCAAGCTAAAGACGTTCATTTCTTTGTTTTCTTCAATGTTTGTTTAAATGTTTTTGTGATATTTTTTATATTTAAGAAAATATTGGCAAAAAACAAAAAACAGTTAAGGTAAACACCCACTTCCGGTGTACGAAATTTTACCAAAATTTACCTGAATTTCAGTTCTTCGGATTATCAAATAAGACGTATGTTGAAAGTTTCATATCAATTGCTCTATTACTTTTTGAGATACAGCGCGCACAGCCAGACACACATACACACAGACACAATTTTTTTTCCAGAAATTGTTGAAATGGCATCTAGGGACCCCAAAACGGATATTTCCGTAAAAAAAAATTTTTGAAAAAAAAATCACGATCACAATACTTTCTCGTACTTCGTAACGGAGAAAGTAAAAATATAGTAATACGTATTGGATAAACGTACGTATCCATAAAAATAAATGTAGTTAATGGTTATATTTATATAAACCTATCCAACCCTTACAACACGCCGCAGAGATTCTTTAAATAATAACGTTTGTCAAAAGTCAAAAATGTTAGATTATTCTCTTATCGCTTAACTTACACCTGCAAACCCCTCGTTTGTGTTCTAAGGATTGGAGAGTGGGATACGGCCCACCCACCGACCTTTGTTTTCACTTAAACCTAACCTAGAAGCCACTGTTCCATGAAACTAAATTCTTATTCAGATCACGAGAAATTCAAGTTTCAAAGGCATATAAGAGTTTTTGTCGGTAATATTAAGATGAAAATGAGGGTGTTGTGTGGGCCTTATCCCTACCTGAAACCCTTTCAAGGCGCCATATAATTTTTATAAACAAAAAAGTTTGTCAAAGATCCAAAAAACCGTTAGATTATTTTCTTATCATTTAATTTACACCTGCAAAACCCTCGGTTGTGTTTTGAGGATTGGAGGATGGGATAGGGCCCACCCACTGACCTTTATTTTTACCTAAACATTATCTAAAAAATATTGTTAGATTAATCCAATTTCTTAGTCAGATCACGAGAGATGTTCTTGTTACTAAAACACAAAGAAAGCGTTTATAGTTAAAATTTAAATTTAACGGAGGACGGTGGGTGGGCCCTAACCTACCCTCCAACACTTTGAACATGACCCAGAATTTCTATAAATGAAAACTTTTGCCAAAGGACTAAAAAACTGTTGGATTATTTTCTTATCAAATAATTTACTCCTGCAAAACCCTCGGTTGTGTTTTCAGGATTGGAGGATGGAAAAGGGCCCACCCACCGCCCTTTAGTTCTACTTAAACCTAACCTAGAAAACATTGTTAGATTAATCCAATTTCTTAATCAGATCATGAGAGATGTAATAGTTTCAAAAACATATAGAAAGCATTTGTGGGTAAAATTTTAATAAAACAGAGGGTGGTGGGTGGTCCTTATCCCATCCTCTAACCCCTTAAACACGCCCCAGAGTTTCTATAAATGAAAAAGTTTCAAAGGTCTTAAAAGGTCTTAAAAACCGTTAGATTATTTTCTCATCAATTAATTTATAACTGCAAAACCATCGTTTGTGTTATAAGGATTGTCAAAGGTCTAAAAAACCAAAGATTATTTTCTTGTCGATTAGTTTACACCTGCAAAACCCTCGTTTATGTTTTAGGGTTTGGAGGGTGGGACAGGGCCCACCCATCGCCCTTCATTTCCACTTACACTAGCTTAAAAAACATTGTTTGATAAACCAAATTTATTATCGTCAGGTGACGAGAGATGTAATAGTTTCAAAAACTTAAAGAAAGCGTTTGTGGGTAAAATTTAAATGAAACAGAGGGTGGTGGGTGGTCCATATTTTACCTACCAGCCCTTTGAACATTCCCCAAAGTTTTATATATAAAAACGTTTGTCAAAGGTCCAACAAAAACCGTTAGGTTATTTTCTTATCAATTAATTTACACCTGCAAAACCCTCGGTTGTGTTTTAAGGATTGGAGGATAGGATAGGGCCCACCCACCGCGCTTTATTTTTACCTAAACATTATCTAGAAAATATTGTTAGATTAATCCAATTTCTTAGTCAGATCACGAGAGATGCAATGGTTTCAAAAGCATAAAAAAGCGTTTGTGGATAAAATTTAAATAAAACAGTGGGTGGCGGGTGGGCCCTATCCTACCCTCCAACCCTGAACATACCCCAGAGTTACCTTGGCATAAAGAAATGGCATTAATCTCGTTAGGTGGCTGTAAGAACAATTTATTTATTGGTCTGAAACTTTATAATTAACAAAAATGTGTTGAAAATATGTCTATTTGAAAATGTAAAAATATACACGGCAATCCTTTAAAAAAAAACTGCCAATGATGTCATATTTTGAAAAATAGGGTGGCTGTTGAAAATCAAAGTCCGTTACTGAATAGAATAAATAAAACCATAAACAGTTCTTTCAAAAGTTATAAGAAAACAAGAGACGTTTAGCCAGAAATCAGATGTTCCGTAACATTTGCGCAACCCTGTATAATGTTTGTATATTTTTAAAATGAGTTTAATATCTAATTTATGCAACCAATAACAAATGTTACATAAACGTGTAAAAATAAATTTTCTTGACATTTGCATTGCAGGGTCACGCATGTACGTAAATAAACGAATGTCAACAAACGTATGTTATAGCCACTGGTGACGCGTGCACACAATCATTTAACGCATTGCTTGGTGACGTTAATCAATTATCTTGAAATTGATACCACATTAGCGTTAATCGATAACGATATTTGTAAGAAATCGATTATTTATTTTGATTCATAGATTAGTTGAGAATTGCGTAAATATAGTAATTGTATAAGTTAGCGGTGCGATGTCATCTTGTAATTCATTTGAAGATGTTTAACTATGTAATAGGTGTACTTTCTATTTATATTTTCACTTGAAGTCGTATTTTTTTATCATTTATGTTGTGAATAGTTTGCATTGATGAATCTTATTCTAGATCAAATATGTTTTATTGCAAAACTCGCAAAATATTGTACAATAGCCCAGGCAGACTAACTCACCTTTATTTGTTCCCTAGAATTCAAAAATGACAAAAAATTCAGGGTGTTCCATTAAAAAAAAAACATAACTTTGATGTGTATCTTTTTAATGGGACACCCTGTATAACTGGTAATAATTTTAAATTGTGCATACAACGATCCCACATCTATCCATTTGAAAATAATAACACGAAGATGCATGGTTTTCCATAAAAAGGCCGTGTCGTATGCGGTGCCCCACCCTGTATAGCGTCGAATGTCATTCGTTTGGTCTTTTTTGTATGTTTAGGATCAAGCACCAACTTTTATAAAGAATAAAATTTTCTGAGAAATTAATAATAAAAAAGTTTCCCATATGTTGCGTACTTACGTGGACACGTATATATTTGTACATATTTTACTAAGATCTTTCACTAGAGATAATTCAACTCGTGTTAAAAAATGTGCATTTACAATAGTGAAGGAACCGGTTTTGGAAGCGGTTAAAATTTTTATCCACTTGCAAAGTTATATTTACCTTCACCATAACAACGATCTGAACGATTTGAACTTAGATATAATTGCTCTATTCGTTAAACTATCGACATTTCTATGGGATAAATTCTATTTTAAGCACCCCTCATTTCATCGCAAATTTTTCAAATGAATTGCGATTACGCAAAATTTTTCGAAAAACCCACAGTTTGAAAAGTATGCAATGTATATAAAAATTGTATATACGTTTTCGACTTGATTTGAAAAGTTGTTTAAAATTAATAATGTTCTACATCGAAGTACGTCCATTGCGAATAGTGTAGTAAAGAAAGTAGTTAGTTTATCGTACTTTTCATAAAATAAAAAAAATAAAGAAGAAACTATTTGCTTAATTCCTTGTTTAGCTTAGGTAGATTTTCAGTTATAATATCCCAAGGGCATTGATAATACGAAATAATGTAATAAGTTTGTGAAAACACGTTGTTTAATAACAACCCGACGCCGTAGGCGGAGGATTGTTATTTAAGAGCAACGTGCTTGAAGAAACTTTAATAATTATCAGTATTTATCAATGTCTGAGGGATATTCGGTTCGAACATTTCTTGCAAGTAAATCATTTAACATTATTTATTAAAAATACTATTATTACCGTGGCCGAGGGGGTTGGCACCCGCTTTCCGTACGCGGCGTCGTTGGTTCTCGAGCATCTCATTGCCGAACCGTGAACATGACATTTCGATGTAATGATTACTAATAATTTTGAATTATTATGTGCAAGTGTTTATTTTACTTAGCAACGTATTAATAACGCGGCGATAAGCTCCCATAAGGTGAATTCAGTGTAAGTTTATGTTGATTAGTTATTTTTGCACAACTGACTGAGAATTAAGGGATTGAATTGGATGCTTATTTCAACAAGAAATTTTCATTGGAGTTGATTTCTTTTTGCTAATTTTGTGATTTTATTTTTGTTGTAATTTTTTTTTGTATTCTGTGATCATTTTTGTAAATGGGGTTACCCGTAGATAATTTATTGCTATTATTATTATTAAAATTCTGACAACGGAGTTGAAGTGTTTTTCCCTTTTACACCGCCGCGGGGAAACTTCGAGGGATGCCGAGTTGAAAAATAACGGATCATTAATATTCGTAAAGATTTCAAAATTATAAGACGCAATTTTGTTGATTTTGCAATTGGAAAATGTAAGTTTTTGCAAGTTTGTGCTGATTCTATAAAAATTGTTTGTATATGTACTTGAAACGTACTAAATTGGCTACTTACTATTGTTTGATTTATCCAAATCAGACAATGTATTCGGAAGTTATGCAAATTTGAAAAATCAAATGCACAGATTTGTTGATATTGGAATTGGAAAATTTTGTTTGCGTTTGTTCTATAATTGTTTTTATATATGTACTCGAAATTTACTTAAATTGGCTACTTATCATTGTTTTATTTATCCAAATCGGACAATTTGTTCGAAAGTTTTGCAAATTTCAAAATAGAGTACGGTGATTTTGGAATTGGAAAATTTAATTTTTTGCAAGTTTGCGTTAATTCCATGAAAATTGTTTATATATATATACTTAAAATGTACTAAATTGGCTAACTACCATTGTTTGATTTATCCAAATCGGACTTTGTGTTCGGAAGTTATGCAAATTTAAAAAAAAAGGATACGCAATTTTGTTGATTTTGGAATTGGAAAATGTAAGTTTTTGCAAGTTTGCGTGTGTTCTATAAAAATTGTTTATATATGTACTTGTAATGTATTTAAACTGGCTACTTACCATTGTTTTATTTATCAAAATCGGACAATGATTTCGGAAGTTATGCAAATTTAAAAAATAGAATATGCAATTTTGTTGATTTTGGAATTGGAAACGCGCCACGAAATCAGAAAATATACCCCTAAAAACCTTGTAGAACAGATTGGACGACTTTCACGTTAATTTAGATTACCAATTGGGGGTGAAATCTCACCCCGAATAAAGTCTTACAACCGATGCCAAGTGACGCGTTCCAGAATCGCTGGGGGAGGTTCCAAAATTTTTGAAAAACTGACAGACAGAAACAAGTCGTACCCTCTACTAACCGCACAGCATTTCAGCTCTTCCACTTCAAAAACAAAAAATACATCCAAAATATGTTTTTGGTCACATTTTGAAAAATAAAATCTCGTTAAAAGGGGCAACAAATAGAAAAATGAGACAAAAAATATTGTAGGTGGGTTCTTTATTAACTGATTGGAGTACCTTTATGTTATTTTCTATGAAAAACAGAAGGTGAGAGCGCACCTCAAAAAATATCTTACAACATAAAAGTGCAAAATGTTGCGCTGAGGCGCTTTAGAAGCGTAGAGGGGTTTGAAAAATGTTGAAAAACTTACAAATCAAAGCTAGTCGTAGCTAAAGCCCTGCACGGGCCGATATCTCAATTTATAATATCGGGCCGAACCATAAAAATACGAGCTGGGTCGAGTCGTAAAAAAACTCATTCATAATTGAAGACATATTCAGAATATATACTGAATTGTTGGTGTTAATATATTTCTTTTTACACATAAATAATAGTTATTTGTTTAACAAAGCAATAAAGTGACAGATTTACGGACGCGGCTGGAGTTTCACCGCCAAGCGAGGTTGCGAATTCGAAAATTTTCACAGAAAGTGAAAAGTTATTCGAAATTTACGTTGATATTATTTGATTTGATTATAAAAAAAACATTTCAAAATGGTGATGTGGCCATCATGTTACTTTCTCCGACTTGATGGTATCATAGCCCTTTATATTTACGTTTTCATGGTTTATTGAAATCATATTTTAAATGTACATCGAGCGTTGCGTAAATTTGGATGAAACTGACGTTTAAAACGTCAAAATTATGAAACATGGAAAAATTATACTTCAAATTCAAAAACTCGATTTACTCAAAAACTAACGAGATTTCGAAAAAAACTTATTCTTTAGAAGTTGTTCATTTTGGCATTCTCTACAATTATTATTCACATAAATTTGCTGTAACTATTATCGTTTCATAATTATAAACCAAAAATTTAAAAAAATTATTAATTTTTTTTCTCGAATAGCAATGATTTTATGAAAAATATTTTCAAGCAAAAGATGTTGATTTCTTTGTTGTCTTCAAAGTTTGTCTAAATGTTTTTGTGATATTTTTCATATTTAAGAAAATATTGGCAAAAAACAAAAAACAGTTAAGGTAAACACCCACTTCCGGTGTACGAAATTTTACCAAAAGCTTTTCAGTTCTTCGGATTATCAAATAAGACGTATGTTAAAAGTTTCATACCAATTGCTTTATTAGCTTTTGAGATACAGCGCGCATAGACACACACACAACAGACACAAAAAAAATCCAGAAATTGTTGAATCTAGGGACCTCAAAACGGATATTTCTGTAAAAAAAAATTGTAAAAAAATCACGATCACAATAGTTTATCGTACTTCGTAACGGAGAAAGTAAAAAATACGTCCTTGAAAAAGCTAGAAGGATCCAGATGCCAAATGACGCGCTTTAGAAAAGGCGATGTTTCAAAAAATTTGAAAAAAAATTCAAAAAAAGGCTCGTTTTGCCATGTACTAATCCTAAAAATTTCAGGTCTACTTTAAAAGAAGCAAGACGGAGCCAGGTGCCAAATGGCGCGCTCTGGAACCCTAGGGGATGTTTCAAAAATTTTGAAAAAATTACAAATCAAAACTCGTCGTACCCTCAACTAACTCTAAAAAGTTTTAGGTCTTCTACTTTAAAAGAAAAAAAAAGCCCTTGAAAGAAACAAGACAGACCCAGGTGCCAAATGACTTGCTCTGGAACCCTAGGGGGTGTTTTAAAATTTTTGAAAAAACTACAAATCAAAGCTCGTCATACCCTCTACTAACTCAAAATGTATCAGCTCTTCGATTTATATAGAAAAAAACAGGTCTTTGAAAGAAGCCTCAAAAAGGTCACATTTTGAAAAATCATATCTCGTTACCAGGGCAACAAATCGAAAAATGTGTCAATATAAATATTATAGGAGGACGCTTTGTAACGGATTCTTTAAGAGACAAATTCAAGTCTCGAGCGGCGTTCTAGAACACACCTAAAATCTCGTAATTGAGGCCACAGCTCTGACATGCCTCTAACGATTTTTGGCTGCTTTATTTCCCAAGTGGAAGATTTTTTTTTTAAATCTGAGCAAATTTAAAAATTTGAGTTGACTCATTCTGTTTTTTGAATTTATTTTTAGTTTGAAAATTTACGCAGGGTACAATCAGAGGGGTGGGACCAGGCGGGATCGATAAAGCTGTTAAGGGTGCATCAGACCTTATCGAACAAATTCAAACTACTCGATTCAATTGATTTAACGAGTCGAGGCTTTAAAAAGAAATGTTTACAAAATACTAATATATAAAAGAGTTATGGCAAGGAAGGATAAAAAAAATGTCGTAAAAATAAGTGTGCTAAATTCAAGGCTATGGCGTAGTGATTGCACTACGTACGCTCGATTCCTATCTAAAATACATTTTTAAATGTTTCTCTCGTTGAACATGTATGTACACTTTCATAACGGGTTGTGTTTACATTTTTTTCCAACGTCGCAATACCTAAATATAATTCAGTGAATTTGTAGATATCTAATTCATTTAAATTCCGCCTAAATCATAGTAGCAGTTTCTACCGGTGTTGCTATGGAAATGAAAAAAAAACAATCAATTTATTTTCCTCACTAGTGGTGAAATGGATTTACTTCCCTCACTTGTAAGGAAATGGAGAAATACAAGTGAGGGATATAAATCCATTTCTCCACTAACTTTCCTCACAAATGATTCAAACGTCTGCTTTCCATCGACGAAAATGTCACCTTAGAAAAATAAATATCACACCACCTGTCAAAAATATTGTTTACAATTTACGTGGAACGTGACCTTAGAAAAATAAATAAGAAAAATAAATATCACACCACCTTTCAAAAATGTATGTGTTTTTACCGCACGTGCCGTTTACTTTTTATTTTTGCTACACGTGTTGTTTACTTTCTAAGGACTTCCTTTAATTACGCCTCGTATCAGAACAAAATCTATTTTATTTCAAGTGCAAAAGTGCGAGTCGAAATCAATTGAAGTACATACTTCTAATGATTTTAATATTTGGGTATACCGTGTAACCATTCTCAAAGTTCAACAGAGAATATCTCCTGAATTAGGTTCTTGTGTAACTCATGATGAAACATTCTGTAATAAATAGAAATTACTGAAACAAACCAACCAAGTCGTTATTTTTATATATTTCAACATTGGAATTTGACCTATAAAGCCACATTTATGCAATTTGCTGTTTCCCCATTATTTTAAAGAAAAGGTGCGTGTTAAAAAAAATCAGAATCTAAAAATCCACATTTACAATCGAAGTGCTACAGAAGAGAAAAATTCAATTATCTTGAATACATGAAAAATAGCAGTAGCCATGACATAGAGAACAATTTACTGTCAGTTTTAATCACTATATTAAAATGCCTTAGCTTTATTTGCAATTAAAAATCAAAATCAGTTTTTAAAGTTTTATTATGGCAACATACGGTGTGAGCCACTGAATATTGCTGATGAGATGGCCGTACATCAGAGAGAGAAACATAGCAGTCATGTCTGAGATTATTTTTTTTTAAATCAACTTAATCTGGTCTTCTATGACGTGAATTGTCAAATTAAAATCAAACTGACAAGTCGAGACAATTTGTGTTATTCGTGAACATGGTTTAATAATAATGTTTATTTATGTTGGTACCGGTAAGTTCATACATGTCAGCATACATAATTAAAAATAAACATAGATTTAAAATGAGACCTATGGTGGGCCTATAACCCACCTTACATTTTTTGACCTTTTTTACTTTCTCCGTTACGAAGTACGAGAAAGGATTGTGATCGTGATTTTTTTTCCAAAATTTTTTTTGCGGAAATATCCGTTTTGGAGACCATTTTTTTCGCAGAAATTATTGAAATGGTATCTATTTCAATAATTTCTGGGAAAAAAATGGTGATGTGGCCATCATGTTACTTTCTCCGACTTGATGGTACCATTTATATTTACACTTTCATGGTTTATTTTCAATTTAAATGTACATCGAGCGTTTTGCAGGATGAGATGACACCGACGTTTAAAACGTCAAAATTATGAAAGATGGAAATTATTATTAAAAATTGCATTCAAAATGATTTCTTGAAAAAACCACTGGTCCGATTTCGGGATTTCTATACGTCATTCGAAATATCTCATTAAGACGCTTCAGAAAAAGTATTCGCCAAAGAACAAATGTCAATATCAACGGCGTGAGGCGCTCGCAAAGAAAATTTGAAAATGGAAGGAATCGGTTGAACTTTTTTAATAACCATCCCTGATCATCAAAGAGCACTTTTTCTTCATCGGAAGAACGAGAAAAATCGATTGGAGTAATCAAATTTCAGCTAGCTATTAAAATAAAAAAGTTGAAAATTTGAAAAACTACCAAATGGGGGACCCTTATCACTTTTGCTAAAAAAATGCATTCAAAATGATTTATTGAAAAGACCACTGAGCCGATTCGGGATTTCTATACGTCATTCGAAAGATCGCATTAAGAAGCTTCAGAAAAGGTACTCGCCAAAGAACAAATGTCAATATCAACCGCGTGAGGCGCTCGCAAAGAAAATTTGAAAATGGAAAAAACCGATTGAACTTTTTTAATAACCATCCCTGATCATCAAAGAGCACTTTTTCTTCATCGGAAGAACGAGAAAAATCGATTGGAGTAATCAAATTTCAGCTAGCTATTAAAATAAAAAAGTTGAAAATTTGAAAAACTACCAAATGGGGGACCCTTATCACTTTTGCTAAAAAAATGCATTCAAAATGATTTATTGAAAAGACCACTGAGCCGATTCGGGATTTCTATACGTCATTCGAAAGATCGCATTAAGAAGCTTCAGAAAAGGTACTCGCCAAAGAACAAATGTCAATATCAACCGCGTGAGGCGCTCGCAAAGAAAATTTGAAAATGGAAGGAATCGATTGAACTTTTTTAATAACCATCCCTGATCATCAAAGAGCACTTTTTCTTCATCGGAAGAACGAGACAAATCGATTGGAGTAATCAAATTTCAGCTAGCTATTAAAATAAAAAAGGTGAAAATTTGAAAAACTACCAAATGGGGGACCCTGCTCACTTTTGCTAAAAAATTGCATTCAAATTGATTTATTGAAAAAACCACCGATCCGATTCGGATTTTTAAATATGAAAAATATCACAAAAACATTTAAACAAACTTTGAAGACAATAAAAAAATGAACATCTTTTGCTGGAAAACATTTTTCATAAAATCATTTTTATTCGAGAAAAAAATGTATTATTTTTATTTTTTTTAATTTTTGGTTTATAATTATATAACGATAATAGTTACAGCAAATTTATTAATATAATAATTGTAGATAATGCTAAAATAAACAACTTATAAAGAATAAGTTTTTTTCGAAAACCCTTTAGTTTTCGAGTAAATTTTTCCACCTTTCATAATTTTGACGTTTTAAACGTCAGTTTTATCCGAGTCTACGAAACATTCGATGTACATCTAAAATAGGATTTAAATTGAAAATAAACTATGAAAGCGTAAATATAAATAATACCATCAAGTCGGAGAAAGTAACATGATGGCCACATCACCATTTTTTTAATTACACAACTGCTGAACGCGTTGTTAGATTTTGATTATTTAAACGTGAAAATGTAGCAAATTTAACACATTTTAAAAAATTATTAGAAAATTTTCATCTTAAATCAATTGCCAAAATGGCAAATTATTCAATCAAAACAAAAAATCGTATTTAAAAAAAATCATATAACTGTTGGACGCGTTGTTGGATTTTAAAAATGTAGCGAATCTAACGCTTTTTGTAAAATCATTGGAAAATTTATACCTTAAATCAACGTATTTGCCAAAATCTCATTTTTTTAAATAAAAACAAAAAATCGTATTTTTTATAAATTACGTAACTCTCGAACGCTTCAAACTTGAACATGTAGCGAATTTAACACTTTTTGAAAAATCATTGAAAAATTTTCATGTTAAATCAACGCAAATTGCCAAAAATGCAATTTTTTAAGTCAAAACAAAAACAAAATTTAATTAGGTAACTGCTAAACGCATTGTGAGATTTTGATTATTGAAACGTGAAAATGTAGCGAAATTAATACATTTTAAAAAATCATTGGAAAATGCTGATCTTAAATCAATGTAAATTGTCAAAAATCAAAACTAAAACATCGTATTTTTTTAATCATATAACTGTTGAACGCGTTGTTGGATTTTGATTTTTTAAATTTGAAATTATAGTGAATTTATCACTTTTTGAAAAGTTATTGGAAAATTTCCCCTTTAAATTAATGCAAATTGCCAAAATCGTAAATTTTTAAATGAAAACAAGAAATCGTATTTAAAAAAAATTATATAACTGCTGAACGCGTTGTTAGATTTTAATGATTTACTCGTGAAAATGTAGCGAATTTAATACGTTTTGAAAAATCATTGTAAAATTTTCATCTTAAATCAACGCAAATTGCCAAAAATTCAAATTGTCAAAAAACGCAAATTCTCAAGTCAAAACAATGATTTTTTTAATTACGTAACTGCTGAACGCGTTCTTAGATTTGATGATTTAAACGTGAACATGTAGCGAATTTAACACATTTTTAAAAATCATTGGAAAATTTCCACCTTAAATCAACGCAAATTGCCAAAATCTCAATTTTTGAAATCAAAACAAAAAATCGTAATTTTTTATAAATAAATAAAGTAATAAAAGTAAATAAATAATTAAATAAAGGAACTTCGTAAGCGTTCAAATCGGTAATTTTTCATCAACTTCGTCAGTAAAAAAATAATTAAAAAAAAATCGATTTACAAACTTTTGGAATTTTTCCAGTAACTAAATGACCTTGAATGACTTTGGGAAAAATTGATCAAATGGGTAATTAGGTGGACTATTTTAATGATTTTTTCAGAATTTTCGTTGGCCACAATAAAAATAATGATTAAAAATCGATTTAAAAAGTTATGTTGAATGACCTTGGACAAAATTGGTCAAATGGTTAATTGGGTGGACTATTTTCATAATTTTTTTCAGAATTTTTCATCCACTCCTTCGTCAGTAAAAAATAATGTTTATAAAACCAATTAAAAAACTTTTGGATTTTATTTTCATTATGGTCGGTCTATATGACCGGAAAAAACTGGCCAAATTGGGCAATTCATATGAGACTTTGAACATAAGTCTTATTTGATAATCCGAAGAACTGGAAAGCTTTCGGTAAAATTTCGTACACCGGAAATGGGCTTTTTGTTTTCTTCCAATATTTTTTTAAATATGATAAATATCACAAAAACATTCAAACAAATATTGAACACAACAAAGAAATGAATAAGTCTTGTTTGAAAATATTTTTCGTAAAATCATTGCTATTCGAGAAATTTGTTTTTTTCATTTTTGGTTTATAATTATGAAACGGTAACAGTTACAGCAAATTTATGTGAATAATAATTGTAGAGAATACCAAAATGAACAACTTATAAAGAATAAGTTTCTTTCGAAATCTCTTTGGTTTTTGAGTAAACTGACCATTTTCGTCTTTAATAATTTTGACGTTTTAAACGTTAGTTTCTTCGATTCTACAAAACGCTCGATGTACATTTAAAATATGATTTAAATTTAAAATAAACTATGAACGCGTAAATATAAATGATACCATAAAGTCGGAGAAAGTAACATGATGGCCACATCACCATTTTTCCAGAAATTGTTGAAATAGCATCTAGGGACCCAAAAACGGATATTTCCTTAAAAAAAAATTTTGAAAAAAAAATCACGATCACAATACTTTCTCGTACTTCGTAAGGGAGAAAGTAAAAATACGGAGCTTCTCATGCCCGTAACCGGAAATTAGTCATTAGTTCTGTATGTCAACATGCGAATCATATCATTTAACTTCTGGTTTCCGTTCTCGTTACCGTTCCTGGGTCGTTGTGCAGCCGCCTATACATCCCAATTACCAACGAAACGCAAACTTACAAAAAACATCCGATGAAATTTAAATATGCAAATGCGAACTGCTTTCGTGTGAAACGAAACAGATGATCTTTGTTTACATTATCAGACCATATTACGCGCCCAAGCGACAAAACAAGCGAATTCAAGGCCTACCGCGACGTCACGGTAAAAGGTGTCTCGTGAATGGCCTGATGTCGGAGGTGTGGCCAAAACATATCGTACGATATTACAGAAATACGCGCGTTGGAAGGTAGCCCAACACGTGTACACGGTGAATCGATCCGTACCACTAGAAATGACTGGAAATAAATATGTTTATCACAATCGAAAGAATTTCGTTTTAGTCGCGCGTAAATATCCGAACGCTCCGTGCGTATTCATTTCCTCCACATAAAAGCGACAGATGCACCTTGACCAGATCAGTAAATTATCATAATGCAAAGCAAACGGTTGTTGTTAATAAAAAGTCGAAGAAGTAAATAAATAAAAGTGCAGCTTTAATAAACTAATATTGTGTATTATAAACATTATAGTGTTTTCTTTAATAAACTATTGACTAAAAATAAATATTGTGTATTATAAACTTTATAGTGTTTTGAAAATAATTATTGGCGGGATTTCATCAGTTGATGAAGGAAGTGTAAAGGTGCAACAGTGTTATTTTTAAATTTTGGCGTCACCAGTATTAATTGGAAATGTCGTTGAGTAAGAATATCGCGCACTACAGGCGGTGTGTTATTACTCCTGCGAGGTGAGTTAATTCTAATTAAGTTCTAATTATATTACGTAATATACATATAACTAAAGGCGCATTAAAGTAACACCCTTAATTCCAATTTCGAAGTTTCCGTTTCTGGATTTAACCAAATTCGCTAAGAAACCCTTTCTAAATGTAATCATGTAATCGGCATTAAAACCATAACTTTATATTACAACTACCAATGATTATAATATTAATAGTGAACAGTGGCGGCTCGTGGATTTCCGTAAGGAGGGCAAAGACAAAGATGTCGCTCGTGCCTCACTACTTACTCTCAAAGAGGAAGCAAATATTTCTTTGCTGTTTCGGGCAAATTTTCTTCCACCGCCGAACATCCACGAGCCGCCACTGATATTGAATAATACAACTACTTATTTTTTCTACTTTGGTTTAACAATCGACCTTTTGTTATATCAAAAATAGTTTAATAATGAGATTTTTTATTTTACAGTTTTGCTCATTATTAAACTATTTGTGGTAACATTTTAGTTGTTGCGATTGGCAGTACTTAAACGTGACATATGTCGACATCAAAATGTGAAATTGCCGTTAATTCATAGGATAATTGGAACCGTCCAATGCGTTACACACTGAATATGTTCGAATGGATATTGGCGAGTTCGCCACCAGTGCCACTAAGGTTGAAGAAAACGGAGGCGTCATATTGTTCACTTTTTACCCGCGTGGAAAATGTAGGAACTCGGTGACAATGGCCGGACGCATGAATTCACTTGGCTCTCGGTGACGACGTTTAGGCAACACAACATACACAGAGGAAAGCTTGTAATTTATATGTATTATCACTTTGTTTACAAAACGAATATCACGGAAGAAACAGCTAGAGTATAATGCATGTTTCATTCGTGGCGAAAAAGAGCCGCTTGAGTCGGTGTGGATTATTAATTAGCGCCGATCGATGCCTGACACAAGGAACGAGAAACAAATGTAAACATAACCTTAAATTTCGATTATCATTTAGGCATTGCGTTATTTTATAAGCTTAAATTGGTTACAACTTACCTGGAAATAGTTTGTTTATCGCACCCTTAGCAACCTCCCTTATTTTTGGAGGTGTGTAAGTAATATTCTTGATTTAATATGTTTTAAAATTAACTATTGAAATCGCCGTAGAAATACGTATGTCAAATATTAAATTCGTTCGAAAGGATCAAATGTTTTTAGTGCTGCCAAATGTTAAAAGATAAAACTCACTAGGGTTAAGTATATATTTTATTTTAGAAATAATTCCTTAACCAAAACCAAAGTAGAAAAAATATTATATTATACTTGTTTAATGAGAGTCATTGTAGGGCACTCGTTACATCATACTCGTGCCACAATATACCCTCTTATTAAACTTGTATAATAATGTACTATTGTAAAACTGTCTTTCGCTAATATTTTAAAATAGCTATATTCGTCCCATTAATTGGCATTGCGTTATTGTAAAATTAATTACAATTTGTAAAAGAACAAAAAAAAAATGGTGATGTGGCCGTCATGTTACTTTCTCCGATTTGATGGTATCATTTATATTTACGCTTTCATGGTTTATTTTCAATTTGAATCATATTTTAAATGTACATCGAGCGCTTTGTAAACTCGGAGGAAACTGACGTTTAAAACGTCAAAATGATGAAAGATGGAAAAATTATACTTCAAATATAAAAACTCAATTTATTCAAAAACTAAAGGGATTTCGAAAAAAACTTATTCTTTGTAAGATGTTCATTTTTGCATTCTCTACAATTATTATTAACATACATTTGCTGTAACTATTATCGTTTTATAATTATAAACCAAAAATTAAAAAAATAATAATAAATTTTTTTCTCGAATAAAAATGATTTTATGAAAAATGTTTTCAAGCAAAAGATGTTCATTTCTTTGTTGTCTTCAATGTTTGTTTAAATGTTTTTGTGATATTTTTCATATTTAAGAAAATATTGGCAAAAAACAAAGAAACAGTTAAGGTGTACGAAATTTTACCAAAAGCTTTTCAGTTCTTCAGATTATCAAATAAGACGGATGTTTAAAGTTTCATATCAATTCCTCTATTAGTTTTTGAGATACAGCGCGCACAGACAGACACACACACAGACACACACACACACACAGACACAAAAAAAAATTTCCAGAAATTGTTGAAATGGCATCTAGGGACACCAAAACGGATATTTCCGTAAAAAAAATTTTTGGAAAAAAAATCACGATCACAATACTTTCTCGTACTTCGTAACGGAGAAAGTAATAAATTGGTCGTTCAATCGTTTTTCGGTTTTTTAAGGATAACTCAGAAACGGATGACCAGATTTTAAAAATTCATCGCACAGATGCAGATACTGCCTAAAACGTTTAATTTGTGGTTCAGTTGATTTCTGTTTTCTGAGGATAATTCTTGAACGAAACGACGGATCTTAAAAATTCTTTCAGCAAACTGTTAGATTCATCCGAAAGATATACAGGGTCCTGCATCTCACCTCCCGTCTTCTATAGCTCAGTTAGTAATTAAGTTAGGATTTCGATATTTTGTAGAATATATTTGTATCCTATGATGCATGTCAGGAAAATATTTTTTGTCCCAAAAAAGCGTGACGTCATGATGATATATATTTTTAAATTACATGCTATGTATTTTATTGCTTATTTGGGTACCTTTTATGGTTGCCTACATACTCCTATAATTTTATTGGAATCGATTCAGGGATATCAGCAAAAAAAAATTTCAACTAAAAAAAATCAGTTTTGCACTATTGTTTTAAAAAATGAATAAAAAATAAAAATAGTGCCTTGTTAATAAAATCATACAAGATACTTATTAAATCAGGTCTGATAGTCCCGTTAACTAGGTTTGATTGATATGAATTATACAGGGTGTCCAAAATTTAGTGTCAAACATTTCAAACTTTAAAGCACTTTATTTTTCTTATTTTAAATTGGAGCCCCTGTATATTTTTATGTCATTCCATGCAGAATTAAAAAACAAACATTTTTCCTAATAACAACCCTGTCCCAATTCCTAACGCATTAAAAGTTATTTGCAGAAAACTCGTTTCATCAACAATTTCAATAGCCATTTTACTAAATAAAAATCGAAGATGGCTTTGAAAAACAATTTATTGACATTCAAATTTAACAAAGTGACGAGAGACTATTTTGACTTTAGTAATGTAAAGCATTGTTAGCTTAAGTTCTTTATACTCAAGAATAATATTTTGTCATGGAAAAAATATTAATTAGCCAACTACATTTGTCAAACCATGCAGGCGCGCACCCAGGGGGTGGCTATCGGGCTTGAGCCCCTTCCCCCCCCCACAACTTAATATACCGTATGTTAACCACCAAACCTGGCCATAGCAAAATAGTGCTTTTCAATTGCTAATTTTCTAATCAATTTTGAATGAATTTTGAGTAATTTTGGAAAGTTTCAAGTCGATAGCAATTGTTTTCATCTTTATTTTGAGTCTCCAAAATTGGTTCAAATTTTTACAATTTTACACACTGAGCAGATCAAAATTTACAAAAAATCTAGAAATGGCGCGAATTCAGTTTTTTTAAGAAATCAATTTGAAATTAATTTTGAGTAATTTTGAAAAGTTTCAAGTCGATAGCAATTGTTTTTATATTTATGTTGGGTCTCCTAAATTGGTTCAAGTTTTTTTTTCAATTTTACACTCCGATCGCATAAAAATTTTCAAAAATCTAGAAATGGTGCGAATATTGTTTTTTTAAGAAATTAATTTGGAATTAATTTTGAGTAATTTTGGAAAGTTTCGAGTCGATAGCAATTGTTTTTATATTTATTTTTGAGTCTCCAAAATGGGTTCTATTTTCTATAACTGTACACTCTGATCATATCAAAAATTTCAAAAAATCTAGAAATGGTGCGAATATTGTTTTTTAAGAAATTAATTTGGAATTAATTTTGAGTAATTTTGGAAAGTTTCGAGTCGATAGCAATTGTTTTTATATTTATGTTGAATCTCCTAAATTGGTTCATTTTTTTTCAATTTTACACTCCGACCGCATAAAAATTTCCAAAAATCTGGAAATGGTGCGAATATTGTCTTTTTTAAGAAATTAATTTGGAATTAATTTTGAGTAATTTTGAAAAGTTTCAAGTCGATAGCAATTGTTTTTATATTTATTTTGGATCACCAATATTGGATCTATTTTTTACAACTTTACACACCAAGCACATTCAAAATTTCAAAAAACCGGTAATGTTATGAATGTGGCATTTTAAGATAATAATTTTGAGTGATTTTGGAAAGTTTCTAGGCGATGGCAATTGTTTTTATATTTATTTTGGGTCACCAAAATTGGTTCTATTTTTTTCAATTTTACACTCTGGCCACATCTAGAAATAGTGCGACTACAGTTTTTCTTAACGAAATCAAGTCGATTGCAAGTCGGAGGCTTTAGCACATTAAATACGATTTTCATATTGACATACACAACTAATAACTAATTTCCGGTAACAGAAACAACAAGCCAGGCATATCTTCGTTCCCGTTCCAGTTCCCGGGTTGTTGTGAAGCTGCCTTAACACAGCTGACAATGGAGAATGCCGCGATGTTCTCTCTCTACCACGCGGGTGATTTCCGACCAATGAGAAGCCTCTGAGGCTCGCCTCCGATATCGGAATAAATCTGCGCATGACAACGAATGCGATATACAGAGTGTGTAAAAAGTCCCGGATCAGTCAATTATTTCGGAAATTGTGCACAATACAAAGAAGCTTCCAATATAAAAGTTGGAGGACTTGAAGCAATCTATCAATCTAGAACTCTTGCAATTATACAGGGTATCCCAAAAAGTCGTGGTAAACAAAACTTCCGTTTTTTTAAATGGGATGACCCTTTTTAAATCGCATTTCCTGATTCCGCTAAACATTATAAACAACAATTATTAAACATAACATATGGCTAAACTCATTAGTTTCAGAAATAAAAAATATTTAATAGCACGAATGCTATAGGAATGATATTGCATTGTTTCCAGTCGAATCAAAATGTTCCATGTTATACCTTAAAAAAACATTGAATCTGTGTTAAATGCACCTCACTCAAGAATTATTCAACTAAATTATTAAATATTTACATTAAAATTAACCATAACTTTAAAACAGCAGTAAAAATTAATAAGAATAACCGATAATAAAAAATTGAGTGTATGAGGTTATTTAATTAAATGATGAAAATGTCCTCCTCCTACAGTTTGACAATGGGCTAGGTTATAATAAAATTTGTCGATGACGTTTTGTAGCATTTCCTGGTTGATAGATGCACATTAACACCGGTTAGGAAAAGTGTTGTTTAAATAAACTCTAACAACTTGCCCAAAATGAGGAGGAGCTCCATCCTGCTGAAACCACGTATGGCGTAATAGTGGTCCTACAGCATTCGTTATTGCTGGTACAATTTCATTTTGCAGCATGTGAAGATACATTTCGGCATTCAAATTCCCCTCTATGAAGAAAGGTCCCACTAATCTGTTGCCAATAATGCCAGCCCAGACATTTACTTTCTGGGGGTGTTGAGTATGTGTTTCACTCATCTAATGTGGATTCTGATCAGCCCAGTAACGACAATTATGTCGATTCAAAGTCCCGTTCAACATAAAAGTTGCCTCATCCGAAAAAACTATTTGATTTAAAAAATTGTTGTTTTTTTCATGTTTTTGCATCATTACTTCGCAAAACTCCAATCTACGATCGAAATCATCTTCTGTTAATTCCTGGACAAGATTTATTTTATATGGGTGAAAATTACTGGTTTTCAAAATATTTTCAATTGATTTAAAGCAAACATCAACTTGGGTAGCAGCTTTCCTCAGTGATAAATGTGGATCCTGAACAAAATGTAGTAATGTATCCAATTTTTTTTCATCAGTTGTTGCCGACTTTGGTCTTCCTGAACGAACTTTATCACTGCAAGACCCAGTTTCCTGAAATCTTTGAACTGTCCTCACAACTGTAGATTTTGATATGGGCCGTCGGTTTGGAAAAGTAGTATTAAATAATTCCTTTGTTTCGCTAACTGTTCTTTGTCCACCCTTCAATTTACGGATGATAAACAAGAATTTAAATGCCCAAATTAATTAATAACACGAGTAAGAAAGATATTTAAGACTTTATGTTTTTATGATTCACTTATTTATTGGTGGAAATATCGGCACGTGGGCAACATGTTGGATTGTAAGATAGGGCCCACCCGCCACCCGCCGTATCAACTTTATTTTAACCTACAAATCCTGTTGGGTTAAAGGAACGTCTTTGACAAATAATTGGAAAAGTTGAACATTTACAAAACGCGATTTTGTAGTTTATATGTAAGTGGAATTAGGGGCGAGTGGGTGGGCCCTGTCTCACCCTCCAATTTACGGGTAATAATCAAGAGTTTACATGCAGAAATTAAAAAATAACACAAGAGCAAGAGAGACATTTAAGACTTTATGTTTTTTTGATTCACTTATTTATTGGTGGAAATATCGGCGCGTGGGCAACAGGTTGGATTGTAGGATAGGGCCCACCCACCACCCGCCGTATCAACTTAATTTTAACCTATAAATCCTGTTGGGTTAAAGGAACTTCTTTGGCAAATAAATGGAAAAGTTGAAAGTATACAAAACGCGATTTTGTAATTTAAAGCTAAGTGGAATGAGAGGCGGGTGGATGTTCCCTGTCCCACCCTCTAATTTTCGGATGATAAACAAGAGTTTACATGCCGAAATTAAAAAATAACACAAAAGTAAGAAAGACATTTAAGACATTATGTTTTTATGATTCACTTATTTATTGGTGGAAATATCGGCGCGTGGGCAACAGGTTGGATTGTAGGATAGGGCCCACCCACCACCCGTCGTATCAACTTTACTTTAACCTACAAATCCTGTTGGGTAAAAAGAACTTTTTTGGCAAATAATTGGAAAAGTTGAAAATTTACAAAACGCAATTTTGTTGTTTAAATCTAAGTGGAATGAGGGGTGGATGGGTGAGCCCTGTCCCACCCTCCAATTTACGGGTAATAATCAAGAGTTTACATGCAGAAATTAAAAAATAACACAAGAGCAAGAAAGAAATTTAAGACTTTATGTTTTTTTGATTCACTTATTTATTTATGGAAATATCGGCGCGTGGGCAACAGGTTGGATTGTAGGATAGGGCCCACCCACCACCCGCCGTATCAACTTTATTTTAACCTTTAAATCCTGTTGGGTAAAAAGAACTTCTTTGGCAAATAATTGGAAAAGTTGAAAATTTACAAAACGCAATTTTGTAGTTTAAATCTAAGTGGAATGAGGGGTGGATGGGTGAGCCCTGTCCCACCCTCCAATTTACGGGTAATTATCAAGAGTTTACATGCAGAAATTAAAAAATAACACAAGAGCAAGAAAGACATTTAAGACTTTGTTTTTTTGATTCACTTATTTATTTATGGAAATATCGGCGCGTGGGCAACAGGTTGGATTGTAGGATGGGGCCCACCCACCACCCGTCGTATCAACTTTATTTTAACCTACCAATCCTGTTGGGTAAAAAGAACTTTTTTGGCAAATAATTGGAAAAGTTGAACATTTACAAAACGCAATTTTGTAGTTTAAATCTAAGTGGAATGAGGGGTGGATGGGTGAGCCCTGTCCCACCCTCCAATTTACGGGTGATAATCAAGAGTTTACATGCAGAAATTAAAAAATAACACAAGAGTAAGAAAGACATATAAGACTACGTTTTTGTGAATCACTTATTTATTGGTGGAAATATCGGCGCGTGGACAACAGGTTGGATTGTAGGATAGGGCCCACCCACCACCCGCCGTATCAACTTTATTTTAACCTTTAAATCCTGTTGGATTAAAGGAACTTCTTTGGCAAATAATTGGAAAAGTTGAAAGTATACAAAACACGATTTTGTAGTATAAAGCTGAGAAGAATAATGGGCGGGTGGGAGGGCCCTGTCCCACCCTCCAATTTACGGGTGATAAACAAGAATTTACATGCCGAAATTAAAAATAACACAATAGTAAGAGACATTTAAGACTTTATGTTTTCATGATTCACTTATTTATTGGTGGAAATATCGGCGCGTGGGCAACACGTTGGATTGTAGGATAGAGCCCACCCACCACCTGTAGGATAGGGCTCACCCACCACCCGTCCCATCAACTTTATTTTAACAATTTCATAATTATAAAGCAAAAATGAAAAAAAAAAGTAATAATATTTTTTTCCAGTAACAATGATTTTATAAGAAAATATTTTTAAACCAAAGATGTTCATTTCTTTGTTGTCTTCAATATTTGTTTATATGTTTTTGTGGTATTTTTCACATTTAAAAAAATATTGAAAAAAAACAAATAACAGTTAAGGTAAACACCCACTTCCGGTGTACTGAATTCTATTAAAAGCCTTTCAGTTCTTCGGATTATCAAATAAGATTTATGTTCAAAATTTCATATCAGTTACTCTAACAATTTTTGAGATACAGCGCGCACAGACACACATGCACATACACACACAAAGCACAAAAAAAAATCAGAAATTGTTGAAATGGCATCTAGGGACCCCAAAACGGATATTTCCGTACAGAAAATGTTTGAAAAAATTTTCACGATCACAATACTTTCTCGTACTTCGTAACGGAGAAAGAAAAAAATTACTTACGTAGGAAAGGGGCCCCAAGATATAAACGAAGTTACGCCACTGTCCAGTAAGAATTATTATCGATCCCGTCCAAAATATAACGCTGTGAAATGCTAAATGTTTATCGACTGAAGGGCTAAAAATGCTTTAATTTGTTAACTTGCACATGAATTTCACATACCTATATTTGCAGAGCGTCAACTTTCAGCCGTTGGTAAACAAACCAAGGCAAAGCGTACCCGCCACCGCAATCAATAATATCAATCGATAATGTATAAAGAAGCCCAAGCGGAATGCTTGGAACGAACATTTCGAGTTTTTGCGACACGCTTTAGAGTTTCGGGCTTAACAATTGCTGTAGGCAGTGACTACTTTAAACCCAAGGATGGATAAAGCGAATTCACTAACCCAACAATATACGGAGCACAATTCTCGACAACAATTAATAAAGAAAGTTCGCAAGCAAATGAACGAGTCATGCAGTTGGAGGAACAGCTGCGTCTGCGCCTCCTATCGGACGATAACTGAACTGCCAAGACACCCGAACTTTATACCTATAACGAAATTATAAAAATGCAGCAATGAGTTGCAGAGCAAATGATGGCATATTTAATTCTGTATAAAATAATAGCTGAGGTAATTAAACGATTTGCAGTAATTTACCAATGAAAATTTGCTGTCGGTAATTCAGTTCCCTGTAAAGCCTTATATTGAAGCATTAAATAAATTCAAAAAAACGAAATATAGCCTGAATAAATGAATATTCAACCTGTATATTTTCATTTATTTAGGCTATATTTCGTTTTTTTGAATTTATTTAATGCTTTCTGCAACATGTAAGGTTGTTTCTAATTTATTCCTTATATTGAAATGTATGGCATTTTAGAGTGCACTGAGAAAGACAAAAAGAGCAATCAATATACCCTACTCATTAATTAAACTGGTATTTATTTAGAAACTACTGTAAAATGCTCTAAATTTCTATATTAAGCATTACTGTAAACTGTATTACCGACGTCCTATATGATAAATTTTCAATTGCAAAATACAACAAAACCGCAGCTATTTTATACACAATTCGATTCATATGAAATATTCTAATATCATATCCTGTGCAACTCATTGCTGAATTTTTACATTTTGGTTATAGGTATAAAGTTCGGGTGTTTTGGCGCTGGTAGCAATATGCACTTAGCAGTGCAGCTATCGTTCGGTAGATGGCGCAAACGCGGCGGTAATTGCGAACTTGATTTAATTGGATTTTTGAAAGCTCACATCTCGTCATACGGATTATATTCAGTGGTGTATTGGTGAAATAAGAAGTAAGGGAACGCATGGCGAGAGCAAAGAAGTAAGGGAACGCATGGTGAGAGCAAAAAAATAGTCCGCGACTTTCCACAAGCAGCTTTACCAGTTTTTCGGAGATCATTTTATTTTAAGCAAACTATTGTTTTCCTTGTAAGCTTTTTAATTTTTTTTTAAATTCTTACTATACAACATATTCACAAACACAAACGCGTTCCGTTTCTGAAAAAAGGTGCCGGAACGTCATTCCTCCCCGTTGCCCCTCCAATACACCACTGATTATGATTTCCATAATTGAAACGTTAAAATGCTGAAAAACTTATAATCCTTAAATCTGTTTTATTAAACGTGGTCAATAAATTGGGAAATAACAAATATGCTACTGTTGAAAAAAATCGCATATATTTACTTTTTCTTTCATTCATTAACTATTATTATTTGCATATATACATATTTCTATGAGTAATTAATGCCTCTGACGAAACCTTGACTTTAAATTTGCAAATGCTTCAGACATTCTAGAAAGTGCGACTTCAAAATCTCCTTTTTATTCCCGCACGTTGGCACCTCTAATCATGCCACCTTTTGCGTCAATACCATGTTTACCTCACCAGCTGATTTCTAGTGATTCTCACAATTTCAAAATTATATCCCTCTACAATGCCTATTTTCGACACAGGTAAGCCACGACCCCGAAAATTCCAACCGATCCATCCGCCGACACGGCCGGATCTATTTCGATCCCAAGGTCCATGACACAACGATAACCTCTGAACGTATCAAACATTTCATATTTTGCTCAATTCACCCATTTCAGGCACTTCAGCAGCTCGAACACAGTAGAGCCGCCGAAAATGACCTCGAAAGCGATGGCACTGACGCAGTGGAAGATACTGAACATCATCAAGGACTACTTGTCGAAGTACTCGAGCGATAAGAACGTGCAGTTTAATTTCAACAAGGAGATCGTGCAGCTGCTGCAGAAGTTCCAGCCGAGCGTTTACGGGTCGGACATCGTGAGGTTTTTCGTGTCGCAAAGCAGCATTGACAGCGGGTCCGTGATACAGAAGGACGTCAAGGGAGAGGCATCGAGCGTCGAGAATATCATTAACGGTATTAAGCTCAAGATGGGCCAGAAGGAGGAAATGCCGGTTACGAAGGAGGTTACGCCGAAGTGGAAGTGTGAAATTCCAACAGTATCGAAGGTACGATAATTTAATGACTAATTTGTTGACAGCCGATATTATCAGTTAACGGGAGATTAGCTGTGCTAATTTTACACGGCTGCATTACATGTTAAAATATTGTTTGCAACAGTTAAAGTGTGTAATGATGTGTGAAGTCTTTATCTTGCTGGTGGTGGTCACCCGTTACATGTTTTAGTGGAATATTATTTACAACAATTAAAGTGTTTAATCATGTATGCAGCCTTTATCTTACTGGTGATCACCTGTGAACTCAGCAGCGCTCTTTTCGCAAGATGCAAAATGCCATGTCTAAAAAGTAAAGAGTAGGTTGCAATTTAAAAAAAAAATGTTTGTTGCCATGGCAACAAAACAATAAAGACTTCTGTTTAGGCAATTTGTTTTACAAATGAAATAAAGACAAAAATGCTTTTAACCAAAATTTGCTCGAGATTTAAATTAAAAGAAAGTAAACGATATGTTTCTTTAACCCTTGGCTGCACCTGTAAAAATAGGTCTGACTGGGTGATCGCCAGAAGCCGTCTGACGCACGCCGTATGTTCTAATGTGTGCAGTCGTATAGTTCCATAGATTTACTAACACCGTATAACGACACCTGTGAGATTTTCGATATTTAAAGGTCACCGAAGTGCCGCGAAAAAAGTGCCGGGGTCCTGTGGCACCCCAAGATGCAGCCAAGGGTTAAATCAAGTAATTAAGATTTAAAAACACAGAGAGGTTATTTTTCGCTTCCAGTCAAATGTCAATGAATAATCACTGAACGTACTTATTGGAATAAAAAAATGATAGATGGCGCTGATGATATTCTACTTGAATTTGAAAAGGAACTTTAAAATAGTCATGCTACGTATAGAACTGTAGGCATATCTGGGTTAAACGTGCATCAACAATAAAGCAAATTAACAAATGACAAAAAGAGAATAATCGAAATAAAGAACAAAGTGAACACAGAAAATTACAGGTTAAATTAAAAGATCAAAATTGAACAAAGTTGCACGTTGAACGGTTTGCATCAACGGCGGCTCGTGGATGTTTGGCGGTGGGGCAACGGAAGAAAATTTGACCGAAACAGCAACGAATTATTTGCTTCCTCTATAAGAGTAAGTAGTGCGGCACGAGCATATCTTTGTCTTTGCCTTCCCTACGGAAATCCATTTACTCGTGTCAAAGTTAGGTCAACTATCGAACAATCGGATGGTGGTGGGTGGGTAGTGGTGGGTGCCTATCGAACAATGGTGGTGGGTGTGGTAGTGGGTGGGCCCTAATGGTAGTGGTTATCAAAGAAGAGACTCTTTAGTGTCTTTCATACCGTAACGTATTGATTTCTACACGTAAAATCTCATTTATTATACATAAATTTGAAGGGTAGAATGTGTAGGTAGGCCCTATGGTTGTTGGTGCAGCGGCGGCTCGTGGATCTTCGTAGAGGAGACTCAGACAGAGATGTCGCTCATGCTGCACTACTTACTCCTACAGAGGAAGTAAATATTCCGTTGCTGTTTTGGTGAAATTTTCTTCCGTAACCTCCTTGCCGAACATCCACGAGCCGCCGCTAAGTTCATGGATGGGTGGGCCCTATCCCACAATCAGTTGAATGCAGCTCTTGTCATTTTATAATAGTTAATTTCCCTGCCTCCCCCTTTATGGACACATAAAAAAAGTTTGGTGTAGATAGAGGGGACATTCTTTAATTCATCGAAAAATAAAGCTTCGGTTGATAAAATAATTTGTTTTTCCAGACGAGCGTCACATCAAGAACGCGGCAACTGATCAACGTCATAATGAATGCACACAGTGAATCGTCGAAATTAAGCAGGATTGAAGATTTATCATTACATATCCAGACATATCCAGAAGCTAAAAATTGTGCTGTAAAGGTATGTTAAAAAAAAATTTACTTAATTAATTAACTTTTTACATTCCACACTTGTATAATAAGCAACTATTAACCTCTTCACGCCCAGGTTCGCCACATGTGGCAACAAGCAAAAAATGAATACAAAAACATTGTACAAAAAAAATTACTTCTTTAGCGCCATCTATGGAATATTTTTTCATATTTTTTTACATAAATTTGTTTGTTTGTGACAGTGAAATCATATTTCGTAGAAAAAGTTAACAACAACAAAGAAGTAATTTTTCATCAAACCTGGGATTAAATCAAAACAGCATGGGCGCGAAGTGGTTAATTTGATTGATGATTGTTGAAGCCTTTGCTTTGTGATACATATTGAATTACTAATGAGATTGAATTGAATCTGAAAATGTCGATGTTTTCAATACATTTGTTTCAGGAGGGAGCAATAAGACTTTTACTACGAATGCGAAGAGAAACCGAAGAAAACACCAAGCTGTACGGTGCCATCAATGAAGTGTTTGCCCTGCTGGGATACACGGACCCTCTGCCGGGCAAAGGAATCAGGATACTATCGATAGACGGCGGGGGAATCCGGGGAATTCTGGTCATAGAGATGTTGAAGAAGCTCGAGGAGCTGACGGGCAAACGAATCTACGAAATGTTTGACTATATCTGCGGTGTCAGCACTGGAGCTATACTGGCATGCTCGTTTGGTAAGTAATAATTCGCATTTTGTTGATTTCTCGTTGCACACTCGGTAATAGGAGTAATATAGTGACCAGAAGATATACTCTGTTCACATTTTATTCTTGCCATAGTAGGCTTTGTTAGGGTGACATTTTTGTTGGTAGTAAAAAAGTTGCTAACAATTTGCTTGTCATTGCATTTTTTTTTGTTATGTATAGTGCAATGTTGCATTTATATTTCTCATTCACATGTAAATTGAATTGAAGTTATAGGTTAACGACATACTTGAATCATCACTATGAAAAATACAGCATGCTAATATAAGAAAAAAAACACCCTGACTGCAAAGAGAATAAAATGTAGAGTATACAGGGTGTCAATTTCGAGGCTAACCATGGGGATCTCGTTTATTAGAAGAGTTAGAGGGTGTGTTTAAATTTGGCACTTTTGCAGAATTTTATGCTGAATAATAATCCATCTAAAGAAGTTACTTAAATTATTTTGTTTTCAAGTTAAGTCCAAAAAATTGGACTCAATTTTATAATCTTACTCAATTTTTGAGACAATTTACTTTATGAAACTTGACAATTTAAATTGTACAAGAAATTTCTTGTTTTGTAGTGTAAAGCGGCTTTTAAATAATAAAGGTTAGCCATTAAAATTCTTTTGGTGGATCAATCAATTGTATACCAACTGTGTTGTATACCAATCCAAGTAATATGTCTTTCAGTTACTTGTACAAAGTTTTGATTTCATGACAAATTTTATTTTCAGGTGTTTTACAAAAAACCTGTGATGAATTAAGGAAGGATTACGTGGATATAAGCACCGAAGTCTTTACCCAGTCCACACTGAAGGGTACGAGTAGTCTTGTGTGGAGCCACTCATACTACGACACGAATTTATGGGAAAAGCTGCTAAAACAGCAAATGGGCCTCACAACTCTGGTGGAAAGTGCGAGGAACAGGAAATGTCCAAAGGTGGGTTTGATGTACACGTAACAGAATTTAAAATACATGGCCTTGTCGGACCACATGATTATATCATTTAATCTCGCAGAATTGCAGTGAAGTTCGTACAAACCTTGTGAGCTTTGTATTTTTTGCCAAGTTGTGACCTTGAACCCCTTAAAAATATAATGTTATTTATTCACAAACGGGAGAGAAAGTCGACTTGTCAGCTTTAGAAATAGTGGGGGAAATAACATTTTTCCAAGACCACTGTAAAATTTAAGCATCATAGAACGTACACATTCTCACTCTTGTTATGGAACAAAACACTATGCATTTTGCACGTAATTCATTCCATAACGAGTAATAAAATGAATATTCTCACATCGTTCCGAATAAAACAATTAGCCTTGGATATCACAATTGTCAAAATACTATAAACATAACCACAAACGTGATAATAAAACCTAAGTTCTTTGTGTTCATTATTTTATTAGTCTATTTTATCTGGTCGAGGAGAAAGTATAGTCTGTTACTTGGTAAGAATGGTAATTCTGATGCTCGTGGTTCCTCCACTAGCATCGAATTTCCATTTTAACCTTGTTACAGAATTTACTATTCTTGCCCAAGGGAGAGAAATGGTTGCTTCTCTCCCCTAGCGAGAGAAATAATCATTTCTCTCCCTACGAGGTTCCATTATTTATTTTAACTGCCACACCTGACAGCGTTTTTTCTAGAAACTTTAAAATCTTAAATGAGAACCCACAGTTTTTATTGCAGATTCGGATTCCCCATAAAAAAATAAGTAACTTATATCTGAAACATTTTTTTCTATTCGTGATAGATGGCGTTGTGATCACAAGAAAGCTGTTTTTGCGAATATCAAGAAATTACACATCGGATCGAAAAAAAAAACCGTGGTCACCGGCATATGTCCCCCTCCGAACCCTACAACTTTCATCTGAAACATTTTTTACCATGTTGCTCAGGTTTCGAGATATTTGAGCTGGCAATTTAAAATGGGACACCCTGTACAGGGTAGAAACTTTAACTGGTACAAATTCGGTATTTATTAAATGAGAAGTTCATAGTAACTTATATCTGAAACATGTTTTTTTCGATTCGTGATAGATGGCGTTGTGATCGCAAGAAACCTGTTTTCGCGAATATCAAGAAATTACACACCGGATCGAAAAAACATGTCTAATTTTTCGAAAAGCTATTCAACGATACGAAACGCGATCCATCTTCCACCCCACCCCTATCCCATTTGGGGTAGGGAAATGGAAGTTGCTTCAAAATCGCCATTGGAAAACTCAATTTTTTATAGCAAATCCTGGCTTTATAACACAACATCTATTGATTTGACTTTATTGTTGATATTAAATTTTCTCACACACGGCGCTTCAATCGAAAGCATTCTAACCTTGACGCGCTACCGTGACTGTATGGCGAACTATGAGTTATAAAAGCCAGTGCAGCATTGTACACCCGTTGATGATTACAGTGCCATTATCACGAATCAAAAAAATATTTCAGAACAGTTGATTATTTTTTATGGGGAATCCGAACCTGCAATAAAAAAAAGGGGTTCCCATTTAAGATTTCAAAGTTGCCCTCACCCCCGTCACAGTGGTGTCCACTTTGATGTCATTGGATAACCTCTTCCACTCGAACAAATTTTTTTGATCCGATACGTAGTTTTTGAGATATTTCAATGTCTTCAGAAAAATCGGCCACCCTGTATAATCTACTGTTTTTTCAACCACTAAAGAATTGTTTTAAAAAACTGAAAAAATTCACATATATTTTTACCCAAATAGCAAATAGAGTGAATGTTTTCAAGGTCATTAACCCTTTCAGCCCTGGATTTTTAAATTTGAAAAATAAATTTTTTTGTTAATTATTATTGATGGGGAGCTTCTTAAGACCATAAATACCAAATTTGAATTGATTTGATTAATTAGTGAGGCTTTGTTGAAGTGACATCTAGTGATAAACAGCAAAAATATGGATTGTTATTGTAAGTAGAGACATGCAAATGTTGCGGTGGCAATTGCCACCACTAGGGCCGAAAGGGTTAATATTTTGTTTGAGCTTTTTAAATATAACCCCAGTTTTTGCGAAGGTATGACCTTGAAACCTCCAAAAAAATATGTTTTTATTCTTTTAAACCACCAAAGAATTGTTTTAACCTTCCAGGCGGGGTGCCCTAAATCTTGACGCTGCATCAGGCGCTGGGTCTCGGCAGAAATGAGTTAGAGAGGTTGACAACGGAATACAAACAGGCGAGCCGGTTTTTTTCGTCCATATGCTAGCGGCACCTAATGGGAGAAAATCGGAAACGGGTAACCGAAACAGTCATGTGATCTTATTAATGTGTCGGCGTCAATCTATTCATTGGCGTAAAGACACTCGTGGAGCAAAGAGAAAACACTTTGAGCGGGCGTGGTAAGGGATGGTGTAAGAGAGGAAGACTTATGGTAAGAGATGAGTGGTAGAAGATCACATGACCGTTTCCAATTTTCTCCTATTAGGTGTCGCTAGCGTAGGGATGAAAAAGTCAGCGTGCCTGTTTGCATTGGCGTTAGCGAAAATATATTTGGCATTTTTTGCCAAGATGTGACCTTGAACCGCCTGAAAATATTTAAGAATTGTTTTAGAAAGTGGAAAAAATGCACATATATTTTTGGACCAAATATCAAATAAGGTGAATTTTTTTCAAGGTCAGTGAAGGTCATTCAGGGTAACAATTTTCTTTTTGAGTTTCGATCTTCGATGTCACACCAAACATTACAAGATAGAAGGATATTTACTAATGGCAATAATTTGACCAAATATAATTTTCCGCCACTTTAAAAATTGTAGGATTTTTTTTTATTAAAAAAATATTACCCTGCTTGGTATTTTGGTCAAAATTATATGTGGTTTTTAATATAATCATATTTATAATTAATGATTAAAAAAATTAATAAAAAAAAAACTTTTGTAAAAAAAAAAAATTATTACCCTAAATGAAAAAAAATATTAACTCTGTTTGATATTCGGGTCAAAATTATATGTGATTTTTTCAGATTTTTAAAACAGTTCTTTAATGGTTAATTTTTTTTAAAACCCATTTTTGGGATATTTGGATCATGTTGGGGGTTTTTTGATATGGAGCTTACGGCTGTCTTTATTTAAGGGCACAGGTAATAACATTTTCATATTTATTTGAAAATCTGGGTCGGGTGGCATTTTGATCATCTTAACCCGTGGTGATGGGTACTATAAACGGAGCACAAAATAGTAAGGCTAATTTGGATTTTATTATTTTGTCTAGCATTCCAACTATGGGTCATTCAATATTTCGTATACTAAAAATGATATGAATAAAGTTCTGCCTTTGTAAAGAATTTATAAATTAACGTAATTAAAAAATTTAAAGAAAAATTAAATTCAATAAAACACAAACACAGGCGTTGATGGGTTAACCCGGGATACCCTTTGCAACTGTCACAATTTTATAACAAGCATGTTAACTAAAATAATCGAGTTCCACTCAATTATCGTTATACCAAGGTCATACATTTATGTAAATGCAAAATAAAAACATCATCGATCAATCAGAATTCTATGGACTTACAGGTGGTAAAATGCATTCCACTTTATTTCAGATTTCAACAATTTCTGCTGTTGTCAACCACGAAAGAGTTTCCGCCCACATATTCCGAAATTATTCATTGCCGTGGAGAGTGCAGTCGCAGTACATGGGCGGCAGCTGTTATAAGGTTTGGGAGGCGACACGTGCTTCGGCTGCAGCTCCAACTTATTTCGAGGAGTGCAAACTGGGAAATTTACTACATCAGGTAAATAATGTAAATTTGATATAGTATAGATTTGCTATAATCAAATTATGTTATTAATTAACCTCCTCACGCCCAGGTCGCCACATGTGGCGACAAACAAAAAAATGAAAACAAAAATATTTTACAAAAAAAATGCACCTTTAGCGCCATCTATGGAATATTTTTTTCATATTTTTTGCATAAATGAGTAAATTTGTGACAGTGGAATAATATGTCGTAGAAAAAGGTAACAACAAGAAAAAAGTAATATTTCAGGATTATCCTATAGCACAATCAAAGCTACATGGGCGCGAAGTGGTTAAACTCAAAAAAGTCATGAACATATTGAATATTCATATGTTCAGGCCATATTTCGCCTTTATTACATTTATGTCCGTTAACTGGAACGATTTTTCTAAACAGGTATCCTTGTTCGTTTTATTCTAGGATGGCGGTATTCTGGTTAATAATCCAACAGCGGTGGCTATTCACGAAGCGAAACTGTTATGGCCCGATGCGCCGATTCAATGCGTCGTTTCTTTTGGTACGGGACGCACCATCCCAAATCCAATCGATTCGCATACGGAGAACCAAGGCACGACCGTTTCTTCATGGAAAAATAAGTTCATGAAGATATTGGACAGTGCAACTGATACTGAAGGTAAATGACTTTACAAATAGGGTTTTTCATAAGCTGTGTAAACGTTCTTTATGCGCCGTTGTCAGTCACCGAATACATTTTTGAATTGCCGGTATTATATTTTCAGCTGTGTAAATGTTCTGTCAGTCAACGAATACATTTTAGTATTGGTTTGTCAAAAATAGCCAGATACAGCTGGTTTGGGACACCCTGTATATATTCAATCAAATTATTAAAAATGTTGTTTGGCACTGCTCGGAAAATCGTAAAAATGACAGTAATTTTACTTGGTGTAACTGACAGGTTGCTCTGTTATTTTTGTATGAACAAATCAAATAAATATTAATCTGCTCAAATATTTTTGTTTAAATTCATGGTAATCTAATAAATTCATACTGAAAATTTCTAAGATATTTTCACAACGGACAAATCTTTAAGATTATTTATCTTGATAACGGTAAGAAACTGGACATATGTTTATTTGAAGTTTTCTGTTCAGAATAACATTATTTACTTCCTGTTTTCGTTTGAGACACGCTGTATGTCTTTCATTATTAATTTGTTCATTTATTCATAAATATATATAATATACTACCAGCTGTGTGTAACTAAACGGCCTAAGTCAAAAAAAAAAAAAATGAAAAATCACATTTTTCCGTCCAGGAGTTCACATAATGCTGAGCGATCTACTCTCGCAAGACATCTACTTCCGCTTCAACCCGTACCTGACGGAAATGGTGAACATGGCCGAGATCAATCCCGGCAAGATAGAGCAGCTCGAGCGCGACGCCATCATGTACCTGAGGCGGAACGAGGACAAGTTCCAGCAAGCGGCCAAAGCGCTCATGGAGCCGAAAACGTACGCTCAGAAGGGCGCGGATTTCATCAAGCTCCAGAAGGAACTGTTGGGTTTCAACAGTAAGTTGTAATTGGTTACCGTAGAAAAAAATCGAGTTGCGACGGGCTTTTCGGCTACAAGGGCAACGTAAATGCATCAGTTAGACTGACGGAAAAAAATAACAAGCATTGATAATTCCAGTTTATGCCTTTAGTAAATGAAGAGTCTAAGTTGGGCATGGGCAAACTTTTTCAAACGTTTACAATTACCAGTAACATGCGGGTTAAATATGTATAGAATGCAGTCTTTACAATTTACAGTTTTTTTTTTATAGTATTAACCCTTTAGCGACGGGATATAATGTGTGTTCGATAAAAAATGCCCAACCACATAACTCTTGTTATTTATTGACCGATATGAATGAACTAAAAACCAAAGTTAATGGTGGATTAAATACTAACAAATGACATCAATTTTGTTTTTTTCAATAATAACTTCATTGTCAAATGATAGCCAACTTAAAAATTTTAAATGGCAGCATATAATGTTTTAATTTTTTTACATTCGACATTATTCTTCTGAATCCAATAATGCCCAATATATTGTTTTTCGTTCAATATTTTGGTCGAAAAAAATTAAAATAAATCTTCCATTTAAAATTATATTTCAAAAAAAGTGTGCCTTGGAAAAAAAGTGACAAATGTCATTTGTTGTAAGGTTCTGCCAAACATGAATTATAAGGACCCAATAAATAAGTACTCAATGTAGAATAGAATAAATAAGTAGTGCAAGTATTAATTCACTTGCGATTTAGATGTTCTGTGATTATTGTAAACACTAAGTAGAACGTCTAACTCTGCAAGTCCACGAAATTGTTGATCCGCTCTCTTCAACTTTTTAAAGGCATATCATCTCAAATTTCCTTCTTACCTTCTAAATTTAGGTTCTGGTATTCGCCGCTCTGGAAACCGTAGATGATAAATTCGTGCCGCAGCTCTTCGATTTCTTTTACATAGAAAATAAATTTGTAACACGTCTGTTAATTCGCTATTGTTCATGATTATATCTGAAACACACACTAATAACAAATGGTTGACATTACTTATACAATAAATAACATTTTTCGATTCGAATTTTTTTCAAGGCACACTACATTTATTATCAAAAAAATCATGTGAACGAGATTTATTATTATCTTTTTCTGGCATAAATATTAACTTAAAACCAACATAACGGGCATAATTGGATTCAGAAAAACAATGTCTAATATTATAAAATTAGAAAAGTATATGCAGCCATTTAAAAATTAAAAGTTGACTATCATTTGGCAATGAAGTTGATTTTAAAAAAATATATAATTACCGTTATTTTATAGTATTTAAACAGCCATTGACTTTCTTTTTTAGTTCATTTAAATCGGTCAATAAATAACAGAGTTATGGTGTGGGCGTTTTTTATAGAACACACGGTATATGCGCTTAGTAGACTCGCAAGACGCAATTTTTTTTTAGGTAATTCAAAATTAGTTTATTGTAAGTTATTTATCAATAATTTTGAAAAACGCTTATTGGCATGACCCGTCCTGCAGTTACATGTCTATTGACGGATTTAATATCATTCGCTGGCTGTATAAATGAACCGCAGGCTGGACGGTCTGCCCATGCCTAGTCTAAGTTGCGATTTGATACAAAACTTGAAAATGGTAAAAATTCCGAATCTGTACATATAATAAGTTTTATTTATTTAGCTAATTTGAGCTACTTGTAAATATTTATATATTTATACGAATGTTTCTATGTATTTTCATTTGATAAGTTAGTGTAGGTTTGAAAATAAGTAATCCAATGAACGTCTTGGGTTGTTTTGGCGTAGATTTATAAGCTTTTAAATATTGAGGGTTGCATTACAGAAGTATTTTTGTCCACCGTTGTTGTCTAGTTGGGTTTATAAGTGTGGGGGAGAATTTTGTTTCACCTGTGATTTTAATTTTACTTTGATAAATGTAAACCAGGCTTATCATATTTGAAGTGATCTAAAAATATTTAATACTTTGTTGTTGAAAAAATAGCTGTAGTTCACTTTACTGAGATTTAATTTAATCCAGTATTTATTGTTTCAAGCGTATCTGTGATTAGTTGCGAATATATAAATTGTTTATATATAAGATAATCATTTACCAAGTCGTTTTTCCAACTTTTCTAGCATTACTTAAATAATATTCTATGTTAACTGATGAAATATTCATTCATCAAATATTCATTATTCACGTAGAAATTCTTGTGGCAAAATTTGTATAGAAGAGAATAAATTGGTAATAGTAATTTGATTATTTGCTTTAACTTTCCATATGTTCCTAATAATCCCTTAAAATTATATCTTTTTTTGCCATATATTTCGGCCATAAAAATCGCGCCGAAACTACGATTTAGCGTATCTAGGGCCGAAGAAATAATATGCATAATCTAGACAACCTTCCGCGGAATATGAGTAGGCTATGCAAAAATCAGACAGTGACAGTTCAATGGTGCGCGATATAAATTTTCCCGAAACACTGTTTTTACTTAAGGCAGGCGAAAAATATCGAGTGTAACTCATGCCGAAACACGAGCGAGCGAAGCGGTGGGTTGCTAAAGCCTATTTTCGGCCCTTGATATACTATAACCATCGGCCTTTCTGCCCTTGTGTTTCTCTGTTTTTTTTTTTTAATTTTATTTTGTATATTGTAAACTCAAACACCAAAATGTTGGTCCGCAAAACTATGAGGGTATTTTATGTTTCTTGATTTATGTGATTCATGTAAAGATGTTTTAGAAAGTGAGTTTGTAAATATATACATTCTGTCAAAAAAGCACCGGGAATTTATCATTTACAAGGTATTGTCAAAATTATTTTTGTTGCTAATTTGGCATAACTGTCCTCTATACTGACGCGGAGTCTGACCGCTATTTGTCATTTAGTTTTTTTTACAGTGCTCGATTTTGTCGGTTCTCTCAAGTGTGTTTTGCGATTTTTCTAATGGATAAAAAAGAATTTGTCTCAAATTTTGCATTGCAAATGTAATTTCATGTGCCGAATCGCTGACTAAAGACTTACGGTGAATCTACTTTATCAAAAACACGTGCATACGAGTGGTACAGTACATTCAAAAGCGGTCGTAATGTGGTGGAAGATTTGCCTCGTTCTGGTCGGCCATCAATGTTTTCAAATGACGTTAATATTGATAAATGCAGGAAATGGTGATTGAAAATCGTCATTTAAGTTTAAGAGAAATAGCCGCCAAACTTTCAGTGTCTCACGAATCAATTCGGACCATTTTGAGCGCTTGTTTGGGCCTCAAACGCGTTGCCACTCGACTAGTACCGAAAGACCTGAATTGTCTTCAAAAAGTCTGCCTAAAAACTTGACAAATACCATCGAACAACCACCGTATCAGCGGCGGCTCCTCGATTTCCGTAGGTGAGGCAAAGACAAAGATGCCGCTCGTACTGCATCACTTACTCTAATAGAGGAAGCAAATATTCCGTTACTGTTTCGGTCAAATTTTCTTCCGTTGCCTCACCTGATATGGCTCCGGGCGACTTTTTTCTCTTCCCGAAACTCAAAGTACCACTTCGAGGAACCCGTTTTAAGTCGAACGATGACATAAAAGAGAAATCGTGGTGAGAACTGAAGTCGATTCTGGAAAATGCATTTAAAAAATGTTTGATGATTGAATTATTCGTTGACATAAATGTGTTATTCCAGAAGGCGATACAATAAATTTGGATAAATTATAAATATTTTGCGTTTTATTGATATATTCCCGGTACTTTTTTGACAGAATGTATACAGGGTGTTCAATTTAAGTGAAGACATTGAAATATCTCGAAAACTACACATCGAATAAAAAAAAATATATAATTAAAATTTGTTAACCTCGGAGGGGGACATTTAATGATACAAAACTCGACCCACTACCCTCAACCCCGTAGAGGGTAGGGGGTGAGAAATAGAAAAGTTAAATAGGAACTCCCTTTTTTTGTACGGATTTTAATACTCCGGGAAAAAATAAGAAAGTTTTATCTGAATTTTTTTTGTATTCATGACGGACGACGCTATAATCGACAAAATTCAAAATTGGCAAACATCGTTGAAAAATGGGGATTTCCTGAGAAATGGGGATTCGTAAAATAAGGTTCCCTGTGCTGCTGAGTAATAATGCGACGTGCTGGGAGAAATGTAAAACACTGTCTTACACTGTCAAATCTCCCTCTCTCTATTCCCACCTCTCCCGCCACGCTACATCGCTCAATGACGGCCTAGCAGCCTTCGAAGATGGAGCTCCCTATCGCCATTACCGCCAGATGCGAAATTCGCGCTGTGATACGTTTTTTAAGTGCAAAACGGATTTCACCTATTGACATTCATCGTCAGTTAATCAAAGTTTATGGGGAAAATTGCATATCTGTTCAACATGACTCGAGCGCTAAAACTCATCATAAAACGACAATGAGTCGACTCACATGTGCATCTCTGACAAAAAAAGATTTGGATAGTATTTATTTTCTGCAGAATTCATTTAATTTCATTTCTAGAAAACAATTACAAGTGAACAATGCCTCATGCAAGCTTAGAAGAAAAAATTGAAATGATTCTGATTTATGGTGAATGTAGGAGAAATATTGACGAGGCTGTTGTCTTATACGCTGAGCGTTTTCCGGATAATGTTCAATAGCGGTCTTTTTTTTACAATATTATTAGAACATTTTTATCGGATGGTAGTGTACAACCCAAACATAGAAAACGGGCAAACACTGTTACAGGAGTGATATTTTCATTTCATGACTATTTTTATACACACTTGTTATACGAGTACATACAAAAATATAAAAAATTACACCAATTCCCGAAATAAAGTACCAAAACTTAGCCTGTTAGGACACTGGTTACAGTAGGATAACCCCTTAAACAATCATTTTCGTTACCAATATTTGAGTGATTCATAATTTTATTCACTTTACAGAAAATCCATTGTGAAATGAGTGTTATTGGTGGAATGGAGTTGTATTAATTTTATTATTATTTTTAGATGTCCAATTGATTGCATAAGAAAGATGAAATTGCGTAAGAAGATATACACATTTAAAGACTTGTTAAATATTTAATAGAAAATGTGAGAAATATTTTTTTTATATATAATTATATAATGTTTTATTTATTTAACTTCCTATAAATGTTAATATTTTTGTACAGTTTATAATAAACAGAAATGTTAACCAACTTGTTTACCATTATTTCTTGCACTTATTGACTTTAATGATTAACTCTTGTGGATATATGGTATATGCAGGGTGTTACAAATTCCATGCATTAGCATTGATGTCTCGGTAATTATAAGAGATACAAAATTGATAGTTGATAGTTTTTCAAAATAACCAGTAATAACGTGGTAAAAAAAAAAAAACTAAAATTGACTTTTTTGGTTTTTATCGAATATCTCCAGAAGTAGTCAGAATATTTTAAATGTCTTTTGAACAAATTATTCAGCATTAAAATGCGCAACTTTGCCTCCAACTCTATCTCTTATAGTTACTAAAAAAGCAATGCTAATGCATCGATTTTGTAACACCCTGTATAGTAAAGGTAGGTATTATCCGTTAGCTTCATGTTGGCCAGTTGCGCAGGGCGGGAGAAAGCCATCTGTATAATATGGAGTGCGTTCGTTTACGACATTCTATGACAAAAATTATCATAATCTGTTGAAAACAGTGTGCAAGTGGAAACTAAAGATTTAAATACAAAGCAATTATACTCTCTTGAATTCCAAAAACAATCTTTAATTATTAAGACGAGGAAACAATAAACATAAGATAGGAATTATTAATACAATGTTAAGTGTAAACTACAGATTTAAAGGCAATACAATGTGATTCTACTCTCTTCAAATCAGTGACGGCTAGCGGGGTGACCCATGGTACAGCCGAGATAGCAGAGGTGGTACAGATAGGTGCAATCTCTGCAACCAACCCTACTTATCTGCCGTACCATGAGTCACCCCGCCAGCCATCACTGCTTCAAACTCAAGAGCAAGTTTTAATTAATTGCCGAGAGATTGTTAAAGGTGGTAACAAAATTAAGGCGACCTTTCTTATGCCCAGGCCAAATATTACAGACCAATCACCTTGACGTCATTTATTCAAGTTCTTGAAAAGGCAAATACAGGACGGAGTATGTAAGGCATAGCCCTTCAACCGACACCAGTATGCCTACCAATCAGGAAAATCTTGTGAACTGGCAATTCGCCAGCTACAACTTTACCAAGCACTCAAGGCACGTTTTGCCGTGACAATCTTAAATTCAATTGGCTCCGGAGATTTGTTGTAGTGTTCTCTCCGTTCTCCGAATACTTTCTGATTCTGCACAAATTTTCCTCCCACGCCTTGGGTGCTCGGTAGAGTTTGATATTGGGTCGACTCTATGCTTAGGAATCACTACTTTAGTTGCGTTACGGATCTGTGCACTCTACAAAACTGTAGCCAGTCAATTTGATTGCCCCTTTCTGTTGTCACAACTTAATTTATGGTTTCAGCCGCATGGTGCTGTTACTAGACAGATGAAACTGTTCAGATTTAACTTTCATGATTCTGTTTACGCCTACAGTAGCCCACTTCCTAGATTTATGCAATTTGCTAATCAATTGCAAAGTTTTCCTGATTTTGATCTCTGCATCAAACATTTGAAAGTTTAAAAAACATCTACTGCGCATTAACCTCGAAAGTGTGCTAGTGTAGGGGTTTATCGATTTTGACATTTTCTACCAACTTGCGTTTTTACGGTACTTTTTTTTTTTTAATTAGGTTGATGGACAGATAACCATCAAGTGTATAATTTTTGCGATATTTTTAATTTTGTGTGTACATACGTACATGTTTTAAGTTTAAGGTAGTTTTAGATTATATTTAAGTTTATACAATGTTACAAATTGGAGATGTTTCGTTTTTTTGAAATAAATAAATAAATAAATAAACTGTAGAAGCTGGCAAGTGCCGTCAGGGAGG
This sequence comes from Ocypus olens, assembly GCA_910593695.2. NCBI lineage: Eukaryota > Metazoa > Arthropoda > Insecta > Coleoptera > Staphylinidae > Ocypus > Ocypus olens. Next base: position 52,595,341 of record OU343060.1, read on the forward strand.
AGTTCTCCGTTAACTATGGTCATCAAAAATCTGTCAACTGCCATTCGATTCAATTAAAAGACCGACCCAAAGTACTACATATAAAAATAATTTATTTTCGCTATAATACATATAAAATACAACAGATACTAACTGTTTTTTGACAACTTCTTCAACAAGTTGATCAGCATCTCGAACCTCTGCTGGATCTGGGGCAACGTCCTGTGCTCCAATATTTCGGCGATATTTTTAAAAGCAGTCTCCTTGTCCTCCACTTTTTGGAATGTCTCCAAAATTATTTTGTCTTCGTTCCTGTCCCACTGACAGCTGGTGTCGGGCGAATTCGATTCCGACTCGCCTCCCGACGCTTCCGAATCCGTGTTATCTTGAGAAGTTTCTTCACAAAATTCTAAAACAAGATATAAGTTATCACGACTTGGAAATAAAGTAAAATCTGCTTGTCAAGTTCATATAAATGATAATAATAGAAAATTTAAGTAATAGTAGTGATATTTACATGTAGGTAGTTCATATTAGAGATGGGCAAAATGGCTAGGATTAAATTCATTGAAATTATGCCAGTTTTATGCGAAAACATGAAATAAAGGAATAAAATTATCCTTTCCCGCTTAAAAATGTTTAAGAGCAAAAAAAACTTTCATTTATACTACGTTTTTTTTATTGGTCAACCAGATTTTGGATTTATTTTTCTTAGATTCTTTGATTATTTAGGTGTCCCAACTATTGATATACAGGGTGTCCCAGAAGTCGACGTCAAGCTGAAATCTTTTAACAGACCAAGTCATGAGAGTTATCAGAAAAATATTTAAAAAAATCCAAATAATGTATTTAAAAAATTATGGCCATTTAAAAAAAAACGAGAAAATCTGCAGCCTGTGACGGTCTTTTCACTCCTGTTACTACAAATATCATTTTTTTTTGTTATGAAATTTCGAACACTTCGTCTTTAAACTCTAGCCCACAATGTATGGTCAACTGCTCCAGCTAAGAAGTAAATATAATTTATTGCCCATCCAAAGATTCAAAATTAATACTTTGTCCGTTTCAACTGACCATGCTGAAAAAAAAATGTACTACGCAAGTTTCTCGTTTTTTTTTTTTTAAATGGCCATAATTTTTTAAATACATTATTTGGATTTTTTTAAATATTTTTCTGATAACTCTCACGACAGTCTGTTAAAAGATTTCGGCTTGACGTCGACTTCTGGGACACCCTGTATGAATGCCATGTTGCAATTGATTCAATATTTGGTATTAAAATGCCGAAAGTAATATCCAATACTTTAATTTAAATTAATTAATCTTTATGATAGGGTAATTAAGCACATGGCAACCATGTAGAAAACATAACCTCAAATTTATTTTGAAGGCAAAAGTCAGAATTACAACCAGAGTATCCAACATTATAAAAAAATTACCAGATCTGGTCGGTCAATAAAAAAAAAACAAGTATACCTTCAATCGACTCACTCATGAGTTACCCATCTCTAGTTTCATATCATTAACACATTGCTGATGGGTAAGTTTTTTGTCCATTGTGATGTATTTAATTGTCAAAAGAGCACCAACATATAATGTAAATATAAGTAAGTGTAAAACAAGAATTTATTTTTATTTGAATATAAACAGCCATTATTTCGTCCATTTTGGTTTTTATCGCGTTTATTGTTCTTCATTCATAAAGCTACAATTGATGTTAAGAAGGCATCACTATACGATTTTGTAACTAAACTACCAAGATTTAAAAATGGTGAAATTTTTTCCGCCCACTTTAGCCCCATTTCGGAAATAACTCAACAAAAAACTTTTTTTCTGGTTGCTGTAAACCATTGTGAGTTTTAGAAAGATCTGACGTTTTGTATGTCAATTCTTAGCATGAGTGCCAACTTAAATTTTTTCAAATAAAAAATTAGGGCACTCTCGATATTTTTTTTTAATAAAAAATTAGAGCACTCTTGATATTTTTTTTAATGAACATATATCATTACTAATAAATAATAATTATATTTTACTAACCACTTTCAGATTCCGCGCTAACATGTTCGGGACTCAGCTTCAACTCTATGGATTCTATGGAGGTGTTACAATCCCACTCGATGTTCTCCTCGGTCGCTTGCTTGATCTCGTTCATGCTCGAATCGCTGGTATTCTCGTTGTTCGGATCGGAACAGTCTTTTTTCACGATCACCTCCTCCACCTTCACAACCAGGGGTGTCACGGCATCCACCGCCGGTTTGGGCGAAGCGGGCTTGGCCTCGACCGCCGCCGGTGGAGGTTTCTTCCTGGGTTTTCTCTTTTTTACGGCCTTCATCAACCGCTGCTGCTTCTTGTCGGGCTCCTCGTCGCTGCTCAACTTGGTCTCCTCTTGGGCGGAGGACGATATCTGCTTGGTGGGATTCGACTCGGCCCGTTTCATTTTTATGGGACAGGAGAGCCGCGTGAAGTGATCGGTGGTGTTGTCTTCGAATGTTATCTTTGCGATGCGGAGACCTTTACCCGTTTGAACGAATACTTTCCCTTGCATGAACTGTAATAATGTGTAATAGGATATTATTAAACGAGTGAGAAAGTTGGCCATTGCCACGAGAGTGAAGTTTTGCAACTCACCCGAGTGGCAATGGCGAACTTGCTCACGAGTTTAATACTATACTTTTTCGCATCATATTAAATAATAACCTAAAGATTTTTCTGTTTATATTAAATTATATCGTCCTCTTGTTTTCATTTCGTTAAATTGCAACTGCGGCACTTCGCTGGAGACAGTATGACGTTTATAAATACATGTTTACACAAACAAATGGTAACCGTAGTAACAACATTGGCTGAAGTCTGTTTGGCAATGAAACCGCCATTATTTTATTGGACGTCGCCTGTGGAGAAAATGATTCGGCCGAGTAATGGACAGCTTTCTCAATCAAAAACGATTTAACAACTTTTATATTATTTAATAAGATGCGAAAAAAATTATTATTTTTAGGTTTGAATAATAAATCTACAAGGCTGAAAGACCCCTGGCCAATTGCCAAGTGTCTCTCTCCTTAAATGTACAATTGAGGCGTTAATTTTATAAACAGCATTTGTGCAAAAATGATGCTTTGGAGAAAATAAAAAAAACTGTTTTTCTTGGTAACCGTTACAACTTCTGAAATGACCACCTACTGCTGTTATCTTCATTCTCTACTTCTGGCTGTCCATATCCATTACTACAGCTATTCTTTTTGCTGTCTTTTCATGTCCCGAACAAGTGCTGTTTTTATCCGAAATGATGAGGACTTATGCTGTTTTTGCCGAACCGTGCTAGAATTTAAAGCGTTGTAACTTTGTACATTTACGTCCACCGTCGGATAGCTTGCAAAATGCCCTACCAGATGTCGCACAAATTTTGGACATATGCTGTTTACCAAATCAACGCCTCAATTAATATCATGGTATCATTTTATGACAAAAATTATTTACCTTTGTTCCACACGGGACACAATGCATAGATCTAGATTTATAGACGGAATCTTCAGCCGAATGACAAGCGCATATGCAATTTGGTCCACCGTACGGGTCTTCAGCTTCTGGGATGGTGATGGATTCGTAGCAATCTTCAAGATTTAACGTTCTATCCTTTCCTACTTCTACATGTTCCCAAGGACCGTCGTTAAATAAACTATAAAATAATGACAATTAAAAATACAAAACTTTTCTTACAAAGCTTCAAAACAAAACTAATTACTTACTGAAATAACTACTTTCCTAGCTAACGCCTCATGAATAATGCATTATACAACAAATACTTATGTATTATATTGAATTTTTTTTTGCGAAAATTGCTAATAGTAATATACAGAGTGGATAGGAAAATATCCCCTTTAACCTGAAAATTCTTGCGAACGGAGAGAGAGCTACAGCTATGCAAGTGAGGTAAGGGTAAAGCGAGTACGACCGATCTAATGAAACCGATAACAGCGCTCCCAGTGGCAAAACGAGGCAGTTAGCGATTGTAAATCGAAAACGAAACGAGATAGAGCAAAATTTCCAATTACAAAGTTGTAGAGCATCAATTAATTAGTACGAAACGACATTTGTTTCACACTGAAAAGAAAAATTGTCGTCTGTATACTGTTTGTATCAAGCGAGCGCCAACACCTTTTACACTACAATACATTGGAAATTAAAGTTTTATAGACATTACAGTACAGTACAACTTCGCAATATGTATTGCGCACTGCACATTTCCAACATGAGAATATACAGGGTGTTTCAAAATTCATGCACCAAAAATTTTCTGCGTACTCCTCGTAGATAAAAAAAAATCGCGTGTAGAAAGAGGCGAGAACACCACCTACATGTCGGGCTTGCCTGGTCTGGGATCTTTGTCTCTCGAGCTTGTACTGTCGGCATTAGATAAACAAACGGTGTCGATTTCATTGACACTGCACACAAAATAAGGTCAATACACCATCGAGTCTGGAATTGGAATATTTAAAACCGATTTGTATCCTTCGTGGAAATGCAGATGTTTTTACGGTCTTTCTAAAAATGTGTTATTCCAAATTAGGTCTTGGCCTTGGGTAACAAAGGCATATCATTTACAGCACCTACCCGGTGTATTCTACAATTGTACAGCAATAAAAATGCACATGTGTAGGAAGCCGCTGCGTGCTCGAAATTAGGTCACCATTCATTCATGCGTCAACACTTGAAATCGACACCATTTGTTTTTATACAAGCAAACGAAAGTATTCATTGATAGGGAACAGCGGCGTCCCTTTAATATTTCTGGGATTTTATTTTGTAGAAAATCGAGATTTGTCATAAGGATTTTTTTCTTTCCATCTTCGAGGAGTACGCAGAAAATTTTTGGTGCATGAATTTTGAAACACCCTGTATAGATAGAGTGGAATTGTCTCGCATCGCTTTCGGACATTGTTGTAGAAGTATGAAACCGGAATTTTCCTATAGATGGTGCTATGGTGCCATCAGTTTAGGGACTGTATGACCGCATCTGCAGCGACATCATATTCCAGCTGACAACGATTTGCAACACAGAACAACAAAATTTTCATACACCGATATATTTTTCTATAACCTTAACATGTCGAGTTTTGTGACTACGGACTAGGATTTGCGGACGACACTGGTTTTCTGTTATCATTTAAAGAAAACTGCTGCAGAATCACATCTTATGCTTGTCAAAGCTTACGGTAAACACCTTCTTGGTAAAACACAGTGTTTCGAGTGATGATTTTGACGTGAGAAACGAAGACCGTGGAAAACCACCAAAAATATTCGCATACAACGAATTGCAACCCTTATTGGATGAAGATGATACTCAAAATCAACAAGAACTCAACGATCAATTGAATGTGACACAGAAAGCCGTCTCCATTCGTTTGAAAGCTATGGGAAAGGTTCAGAAAGTGGGAAAATGGGTTCCGCATGAACTGAATGAAAGGCAGCAAGAAAATCGAAAAATCACATGTGAAATGCTGCTCGACAGATACAAAAGAAAGTCATTTATCCATCGAATTGTGACGGGTGATAAAAAATGGATATATTTTTTGAGAATTCCAAACGCCGTAAATCATGGGCGATTCCAGGCGAACCATCGACATCCACTGCAAGACCAAATCGCTTTGGAAATAAGACAACGCTCTGTGTTTGGTGGGATTAGAAGGGCGTAATATATTATAAGTTGCTAAAACTTGGTGAAACTGCTAACGCTGATTGCGTTAAAAATTTAAATCGAGCATTTTGTGAAAAACGACCGGAATGTGGAAAAAGACAACACAAAGGCATTTTGCTCCATGATAATGCCCCATCACACATAACACACAGCAAAATAGGTCAGGGAAATGATCGAGGCGTTCAGTTCTTTTTACAAAAAAATTCCGGTTTCATACTTCTACAACTGGTACAGGCGACAATTCATCTTATCCGTATGAACCAAATGTCATTTCATACTGATCAATTGATGCTCTACAAATTTGTAATTGGAAATTTTGCTTTATCTCATTTCGTTTTCGATTTACAGTCGCTAACTACATCGTTTCGCCACTAGGGGCGGCGTTGTCGGTTGCCGTAGGTCAGGCGTAGTCGCTTTATCATACCGTTACCTCACTTCCATAGCTATAGCTCTCTCCGTTTGCAAAAATTTTTAGGTTAAAGGGACTTTCCTATTAGGGCTCGACGTTTACTCCGTTTTTCGTTTAAACGTGTAAACGTTTACCGTTTATTTATAACGAATAAAACACTTTTAGCTTAATAAACGTTTACAACACGTTTAATCCGAATAAACGTTTACACGTTAAGCTTAATAAACGATTACAACACATGTAGCCGAATAAACGTTTACAACACGTTTAGCTTAATAAACGTTTACAACTCGTAAACTAGAAACGATTTCTCATACTTCTATACTCTATTTGGGGTTCCAAAAGTCATATCTCGACGTTTCCTAAGATTCTCTATATTTTTACACATTCGATTCAAACAGGAACCACCTGGTCTATAGGGGGTTGAACCCTTCAAACTTCGGATGCCGACGTTTCTGACGGTTTTCGAGAAACTATTTACTTATTAAGGTGTCCCAAATAATAATTATTTATTCATATTTTTCCGCTGCCGGAAATATAGTAAAACACAGCGAACGAACTCCGAAACAGATATTTGCAGGGTAGGTTATACGTTTCTATATTAAACGATTTTCGTCAATATGTTTAAACGAAGAAAACAAGTTTAAACGCAAAAATCCGTTTAAATGTATACACGTGTAAACGTGAATATCCGTTTAAACGTTTAAAAGCTGCTTGCTAACTAAGAACACATTTATCCGTGTACACGTGTATCCGTGTATTAACGAACCCTATTTCCTATGCACTCTGTATATACGTGTCTCACGAAAAAGGATCCAAGCTCTAGCGACTTTATTTTTGACTTACATTTAAAAAAAAAACAAATAAAATATTAAATCGCATCTCGATTGCTACAATCAGATTGTTTTAGAGAGCGGCCATCTTGCTGTCATGACGTTTGATTTTTTTAAATGGCACCAAAAAAAATTATTAAAAGCTTTTTATAGAGAATTTTCTGTGCTATTCAACGATGTAATGATTTCATAGGCTTGCTTTACATTTTTTTTTAGAAAAACGCAAAACCAAAACAAAACAAAAGTTGGCCATGGATTTTTTTATTATTAAAAAGTAATGGCAAAAAATAGTGTGCCATGAAATTTAACAAAACAAAATCTGCCGAGGTTAATAGCTTGATAAACTCTTACTTTCTTTTTAATAATAAAAAAATCCATGGCCAACTTTTTCTTTGTTTTGGATTTGTCGTTTTTCTCAAAGAAAATTTAATGCATGTCTATAAAATGATTACATCAATGAATAGCACAGAAAATTCTCTATAAAAAGTTTCAATAATTTTTTTTTGGTGCTATTTAAAAAACTGGCCAATGACAATCCAGATGCAATTTAATATTATATTTGTTTTTTTTTTCAAGTTAAGTCAAAAATAAAGTCGCTAGAGCTTGGGTAGTTTTTCGTGAGGCACACGGTGGTATAATCACAAATAATGTCTACAAAACATACATACAGGGTGTATTTGAAATAACGAACAGGCTCGTAACCACAAAGAGATTATATTATGTTTAAACAATATTCGCAATTATTTTGTTTATAACTGTAACAAAAATTAATTATTAAAGATAATGAGTGAAAATACACAACATGTTTGAGGGCAGTGGTAATGTGACCTAATTTTTAAACGGCATCGACCATCGGCTTTAGATATCGAATTACAACAAGCGCGTAGGAAATATCTGAGTGCTCTTTAAGCGTCAATGAACTTGAGGACTGTTTATCTTTTACAAAAAAAAAAACGTTGCTATAACACTTCAAATTTTGGAGGCAAGAAATCCTATCTAGCGTTTTAAATAAACAAACACACATTCCATGCAGACCTAATTAAATGAGAAAAGCATCGGTTTTCAAAATGTTTAAAAAAAAATTAGGAAAATTCAACATTTTTTTTTCGAATAAATTTTGACGGAATCGGGTTTACAAATATTTTGTGTATGTGCCCTTAAATGCCTGTTCGTTATTTCAAATACACCCTGTATAATCGAGAGGAGTCCACAAGGCATGTTCCACTGCTCAGGTTTGCTATTTCTAACACAAATTATTTAAAGCATTGCACTTAACACACTGAGGTGCACATTTCTAAAGGTAACCCACCAATGGTGACATACTGGTCTGTGAGACCGGGTGTGTTAAAAAAATTGAGTAACTTTATTCTCCGTTATTATTTTTTGTCGCAATTCCGAGTATCTGTCGCATTGCAGAGTTTAAATTGATTAAATATCTTTGTTTTATTGTCAAAAAGCATAAATTAAAAAAAAACATGAACTATTAGTAACAAAAAAATCTTCAGTTGAAAACCCCGGTGCGTAAGACCGACGTCACCATTAAATTTAAGTCATCAATGGCGGGTTAAATACATAAAATCTCATGACAGGGAAGTGAAAGCCTCAAAAATAGTCCCTTCTGTAAATATTTTTTTAATCGAGTACTCCTTTTGGCTTTAACCCATTCAGGACGGGTCACATCAATAAGCGTTTTAACGTAACTTCTGCGACAGCCGGGTAGCATCAATAAGCGTTCTGATGAATTTACTTGTTTTTATATCCGAATAACGCTCATCATTGACGCTGCAGATATGTTGAATATGCGTTTTTTATTTGTGTAAGCTATTTTATATTGGTTTGTGTTTCGTCTACTCAGTACTTTTTTTAGAATCATGAAAGGGCATGCATGATTCTAAAAAAGGAATAAGAATATTCTCTAGGAATATTTAGTATTCATCGGCGTTTTATTCTTATTTCTATCTTGTTCGAAATCGGTCGTTGGCTTTAGTGATGCTAATGCCTCATATAAATAAACACACAATAAAGGAATACTGGTCAATAGATGAAATGATAGAAACTGGATTTTTTACTAAATATATGACCAGAGATCGATTCATTCAATTGCTTCGATACTTACACTTCGTCGATAATTCGAATCCAGTACAAAATAACAAATTTTGGAAAATTAGATTTGTGTTAGAATCTTACAACAAAATTTTCTAAATACTTTTATCCGTTTCAAAAATTAGTTATTGATGAGTCGTTATTGTTATTCAAAGGCAGAAACATATATTTTTAGTTTCGGAGCAAAATCCAACACTAGAAATGGATGTTTGAAAAATTGACATTTTTTACGTCCGTCGGATGTGATATTGCCAAAAATACCCATACCGAAAGGGTTAATAATAAATTTTACAAACGTTACATCTTTACATTTACCTGTCGGGTGGTCTTTCTTTAGGAAATATCTGCAGAAACAAATCCCCCAGCAGGCTGTTACCCTTCAACAGGGGAAGGATGGTATTTTTCACGGCCGCCATCGTAATATCGTGAGTCATGGTGAGTTCGGACAAGCACCTGTAGATCTTTTTAACTTGCGACGGTTGATCGTTGAAGAACAGCTCCAGTTTCCTCAGAAACTGTTCCATCTTGTTGATGATCAGGTACGGCATCAGCTTTCCCATGTTCTTCGCCTGGAGTCCGGTGAAGAAGCAGAGGAACTCGTCGAGGATATCCGGATGCTTCTGGCCGATGATGTCCTCGACGGACTTGTAGAGTTTGGAGGCGTCGTCGGTGTCCTTGTCGAAATTCGTCAGCACCTCCATGATTTTGTGGTACTCGTCGATCTCCAGCTGCTCCTTGATCTTATCGAAATACGCTTGTACAAATCCTGAAATTAAAGGAACGTACAGACTGAAGCCAGTGGTTAGCGGTGACGATTCAAGGTTCGTGATGGTTCACGTAAAGAATGTTCAAAAAAACATGTCAACGAAACACAATTGTCAGGTTATGATTTTTAAAACTTGCCACTTCATAATGTTATTAATAACATAGACAGTTATCTGTGGGACTTAAAAATGCGTGATTCATAACTAATTGTAAGTCAACCTCGTTCAGACAATGGTTAATTAATGATTTTTTTTTAAAGTAAACCTTCATATTAACTCACACACAAGTGTTTCACTTCTGTGAGTATTTTTTCTATATATTTATCATTTATTTAAACTTGATTTGTGATGTTAAATTTACTATATAATTTATATTATATTAATAGACTAATAATGTACCTTCCTGAATTTGATTAATATATATTATTATTATTATTTCAGAAAAAGTAATATATTTGATTTAAAAACGCATGGCGAATAGAATTGTTCAATTGAGAGGTTAGAAAAACTAAAAAGTGTAACTTACGATCAGTCTTTTCAGAAATGGCCTCTTCACTCTCTTCGGACAGCATTCGCAAGTTTGACTTAAACTCTCTGCGTTGCTTGGCCTTTTTCTTTTCGGGCCATGTCGACTTTTTTTTCACAGAAGACGTTATCGTGGAACTAGCTACCATTAAAGCGTTTATGTCATCTAAATTATCCTGTAAATGTAAAAGATATATACATAAAAAATTACACTTGCAACGCTATTGTTTAAGATTATATATTTGTTGACGGTTAAGTCATTTTTAACCCTTCGATCGGTGAGAAGGTCCAAAGGGACCTTTTACAAAGTGAATACATAATTTTTGGATAAAGCCTACTGCGGCGAGAATAAAACGTGAATAGAGTATAAACAAGATTTTTGTGTTTATTTATATCTTAAGCTTGAATTACATTATACTTTTTCCGTCTAGATTCTCGTTCAAGTTTTGCTTTCAATTTTCGTTCGATTTATAGTTCATTGCATACGATATAGAGAGCGCCGCTAGCGGACGACGTAATTACCAACCCACTAAATAAAAAGTAATTTGTGTAAGTCTGAACTCCACTTATATACCATAATAAACATATCAACTTGAAACCCGCGACAAATATAATTGACTTATAACAATACTGCGACTGGAATGTTGCTTGCACAAACAACTCATGCTTCTTGATTTTTGTTTTCGTCGTTGGCAGTACCGAACTTGGACCAATATCGAACGGAAAATAGGACCGGCTGCATATTTCTATTCAAGAAACTTGAACGGAAATTGGATGGAATTTTCTGAATTACATTCATACTAGATTGTCTCGAATCAAAATCGAACGAGAATCTAGACGAAAAAAGTATAATGTAATTCAAGCTTTACTCTATTTAATAAAGATCATTATAGATTATATAACTAATTGAAATTACCTTCTCCTGCTCGACTTCCTCAACATTCTGACTCTTCTCCGCATTATCCTCAACATTCGAACCCCTCTCCTCGATACTCTCAACGTTCCCACTTTGCTCCGCATTATCCTCAACATTTGAACTTTTCTGCGGGTCATCCTCAACGTTCCCATCAGTCTCCTTATCCTCGACAGAATCATTAACGTTCAATGCAGCACCGCACTCCGAAGTCTCGTCTCTTTTCAAGGGCGACGATAAAGTCGGCATGCTGGAGGACACGTCGTCTTCCACGGCGGGCAGTCTCTTGAATATCGAGGAATTAAACCGGATGCTTAAAACCCGTTCGGGAATGGCGACTCTCTGCGGGCTGGCCCGAAAATACGAATCCAGACTCTTCCTGCATTTCGCTACTGGTGTGGGCGGTGGGTGTAACGTCTTGTCACTTGCGGGAGTTGCATCGTTCGTTTTTGGGGCTGGCTTCGGTCTGTTATCTTTGCTCTTCGCACTTTTCGTTGGCAACTTTCTCTTCCTGGTGAGACTCTTGTTGAACACTGGCGGTTTGTTGACTTTCTTTATCGTGTACAGCGGCAGGGGGGTTAGGGTCACCTGGAAATTACATTGAGTGGTTTTAAGTGAATTATTCAGGGTGCATTTTCGAGTGTGGCACCGAAACAAAACAAACAGTCCGCCATTACTGCGGCTACTGATTTTCGGCGTTGCCAACGTGATGGACGTACGTAGAAATGTCGGTGCTACGAAAAGGCAGTTTCACACAGTAAAATTTATGCAATGAGATAAAAAAGTAGAAAACAAATTCAGTGGAGTCACTTAGAATACGAATTTTGGGAATAAAAAAACCTGCAAACTAGAGAACAAGTCTTAAATTTATTATTGAATCATAATAAATGCTCAGATTGCTAACCATCATTTTTAATAAAAACATTTACAGAGTTTTTCTATTGCTTTTCACTATTCGTTAAATGGATTTCCCTATTTGGCACATGACTTTCACATTTTTCAAATATATTTCACTATTTATCAAGCAGTTTCGCTTTACATCAAAACAATTTCCTTATATGTCAAATATATTTCCCTGTCAGTCATAATGGAAGAAAATAATTTATGACGCAGGAAGTCGAAAATCAGTAATGAAGTAAGAGGCCTGATAATAAGGCAAATGAATACAGGCTTAAGCAGTGTACAAGTCAACGTGCAGTTTTTTTTACCCGCTTGCAGCCCATTTCTAAATCCTATCGAAGAAATGTTTTCTCTTTAGAAAAACTCAATTAGAAGAGCTGGGTCTCAAAATGAAGATCAATTGTACGCCGCAGTTCACGAAGCTTCAAATAACATCACAGCAGAACATTGTAATAATTTTATACACCAAATGGAAACATATTTGAGTGATTGTTTGGAAAAAAATGAAATTTTATCCTAAAAGTATAAACTTGTTTGTTAATAAAATATGTATTACCTTATTTTTATGTATAATAATTAATAATAAACTGATTTGTTGCCGTTTCTCAGCGTTATTACGAAAATATTACAACAGAGGGAAAAGCATTTGACATATCGTGAAAGTCATTTGATAAATATGGAAAGCTTTTGATATAAAATTGACGAGCGTGAAATTTATTTGACAAATAGGGAAATTCATTTGATGAATAGTGAAAAGCAATAGAAAAACTCTGTAAAACAAGTTATTGCAAAATACCGCAGGATGTCAAAATAAACAAAGAGCAGTTGCGCTGCACCATCATGGGATAAAGAAACTGGGAAAGCAATAAAAGCAAGAGGGAAAACATAGAAGAAACCACAAATTCTAACAAAAAAATAGAAGAAAATACTAGAAGTTAGTATAAGCACAAACCATGGTAGAAGGGTAGAGATTATTATTATTATTATTATACTCGGCGCACCGAATCGGTGGTATTATGGTTTTGCGTGATTTTCGCATGATGTTCGCTGATTGGTCAGCGCAAACGCATGTGAAGCGTGTGTCACGCAGCCGAAATTTTTCATCACGCCCGTTGTATGTTCTCGTTTTTCTGTCTTATTTAAATGTAATAATTGCGTTCTATCCTTAAATCGGCCTTTTTCAATTACAATTAATTAGGAAGTGGTAAATAGTTAAAATAGAAAGATTTATATTTCCGGCACAGAACTAAAATGTGGCAAGGCTGTGTGAATCAGGCTTTTCATAACGTCTCGACGAACTATCACGAGGACGCGGGGTGAACGTAACGTGACTATACCACCCTTTGACTATATACTATATATAGTATATAGTCAAAGATACCACCTATTCGGTGCGCCGAGTATATATACAGGGTGAGTTTTTTTTCGATGTTCTCTATGGGGATCTCGGAAACTATAAGAGATAGAGGAACGGTTATATGGGCAAAAAAAGTGCAGTTTTATGAGCCCAATAAAATAACACTTTCAAAGTTTTCAAAAAAGTGAGGGGTAACTGGATATTTTGAAAAATTTAAGTGTCAATTTTTTCAAATAAATATATCTCGGTTATTATTACAGATAGAAAAAAACTCTAAAGGACAAAGTTGTAGATAACTTTATGCAGCTTAGCAAAATAAATTCATAAAAATTTTAACGTCATTATTTTACGAGATATGACGCAAACTTACATTTTTTTTTAATGGAAACCATAGTTGTCTATGACCCCATTCGAAAGACTATTAACAAAGTTATTTCTAAAAATAAGTGAGTTACAGTTTCATTATAAATAAAAAAATAGTTAGCCATGAAAAAAATGAAAGTAAAACAATTGCAGTTGTTTATAACAAAAATAAAATATTGTAGTTATTATTTTTATAGACAAAGTTAACAAAAAACAACATAAAGTATAATAATTATGTAATTATCAAAATAATAATAGGATCGTTTGATCGAAACTGCAGTCACTAATAAATAAACAGTGTGATAGGTAGAAACGCCAAAGTGGCGGAATCTATTGCCAGAATGCTGTACTGAGCCAAATCCGGGTGGCTTTAACACCGACGGTGTTTGTAATATTTATATTCCAATAGTAATCTCCGTTTCCCCATCAGCAACTAACTAGAACACTGATGAGACCTGAAAGGTCGAAACCGGTCTGTAGGTGTTCTGATGGGGGAACAATATTTAATGTAAACAGTGTGATATTAACTAAGTAAAAGTGTGTTTTATTTCAGGTGTAGAAATAGGTATAGAAATAGGATAAAATAAACCATATTACGACACACGTAACGTTATTTGTTATTACATTAATCGAGAATTTGAAAGCACAAGCGACCTAGGAACTTTTCTCTTGTTATGGACTAGGTGGGCCAAAAGAAGTCATCCGATGTTGTTTGGCTCTCATTTTTTTTCTAAATGAAAAACTGCGATTCTGTTTTTTGATTATGTTTATTTGAACCTTTAGAATTTTATTGGTCAAGTCGAGAAGATGATATCGGCCGTCACAACTGATTGCCATTTGGGCTCGTTTTATGGCATTTTTCATCACTTCGGCGAGAACTTCGGGCGACAGATCCTCGCTCTCGTGTCGAATGTTGTCCTTGAGGGCTTCCAGGGTCTCGGGCTTGTTCACGTAAACACGGGACTTCAAAAAACCCCACAAAAAAAAAGTCTGGAACGGTTAAATCGGGCGATCTTGCGGGCCAGTGCAAATCGCCAAAACGAGAGATGAGGCGACCCGGGAACGCCACCTTCACAATAACCATTGCGGCTCGCGCAGTTTGTGCCGTTGCTCCGTCCTGTTGGAACCACATGTCCTCCAGTCCTAATTCGTCCAATTGCGGCAGAAAAAACTCGGTTAACATGGCCTTATAGCGCGCACCGTCCACTGTTGTCGTTTGACCAGCGGCGTTCTCGAAAAAAAATGGCCCGACGACTCCTCCAGAGTGAACAACCCATCATGCAGTCATTTTGAGTGGGTGTAATGGCTCCTCGTGCATCACTCGTGGATTTTCAGTGCCCCAGAAGCGATAGTTTTGCTTGTTCACGTATCCGCTGAGGTGGAAATGAGCATCATCGCTCATTATGATTTTGGTCGAAAAATCGTCCACTTCGTTCTCGAGATGGAGGATGGCTTAGGCGTTTGGCGGTCGACAGGCAGCAGCTGATGCACGGACTGAACTTTGTACGGGAACATGCGCAGGTCTTTGACCAAAATTCGCCTTAGGGACGACCGGCTGATGGCTAATTCCGAGGCACGGCGTCTGGTCGATGTTTCCGGCGACAGCGCGACATCCTCGGCAACAGCGGCGATATTCTCGGCAGAACGGACGCTCCGGGGCCGGTCACTCTTGGCAACGTCTCGTGTGGTCCCATACTCTTCAAGGTTGGTGGCCAAACGGCGCAGTGTTTGCGCAGTCGGTGTCGGACGACCGGGGAATCGGCGACGGAATTCGCGCTGCGCCAACACCACAGACGAATTGTTACGCAAAAAAATAGACACGATTATTCCGCGTTCTTGGGGAGTGTATCGCTCCGTGGCTTGTTCACTTGTATTCTACATCTGCCTAGTCCACAAATGTCGAAACAGATTTGACATTGGCGGCCATTTGCAAAAATAAGAGGGTGATTTCTTTTGGCCCACTTCGTAAAAACCTTCATAACGTTACTTGTATCGTAAACTACTATTATTATAGTAAAAGAGTATTGAATTAACTTACCACTGTCGGTGGTTTCGGAGCTATGGATATGGGCACCAGAGTACCCACAGCAGTGGTCAAAACATTGTTGTTGTTCTTGTAATACGGATAAATAAAAGTTTTCCACTGTTCGGGCAGCGCGTCGTACTCCCTCTCGCACGGCGGGACAACTTGAAACTCGTCCAACGGATGCACGTAGTGCACCAATTTGCGGGTTTCGTTGTGGTCGAAGTAATATTTGACCGGGTTAGTATCGAGGCTGTTCTTGCAGATACCAATTTGGTACGCGAGCTTCTGCGGTTCCTTACAGGGCAACATGTACTTGTGTATGTAGTGGCAGAGGTCTTTCCTTCTGACGCCGCCGTCTCTCTTCACGTGGTGCGGATCCGTTTTTAGGTACGGTATAAATTGCTCTAAGCCGAGCGCTAATAATCTGAAATGCATATTATTATTTTATAGTAATTTACGATATAAGTAACGTTATGAAGGCTTTTTCATTACGAGAGAAAAGTTTGAAAAGCGAGTGCTTTTAAATTCTCGAGTAATGTAAAAGTAAATAACGTTATGTGTATCGTAACACGGTTTATTTTATCCTATTTCTATTTTTTTTTTATTTGAAAAATATTTAATGAAAACCGTCAAAAAGCGAAGTCATGTTTGTTTACCAATATCTCCATAGCAACGAGTTGCATTAAGATAATATAACAGCACTAGTGTTGTTAAAGGTACCTTAACGTTACTCGTTGCTAAGGAGTTATTGGCATGATAACAGTATAGGATAAAATAAAGTAATTAACGGGTAAGCAATTAAAAGCACTTAGTGTGAGCCTAAAATATTTCTATCTCAAAGTTAGAAGATTATTGTGTAGTAGTAGGTAGATGTAAGGTGTGAGCCACAGAATTTTGTTTCTGAGTTGGCCATGCCTGAGAGAGAGAAGAAACATAGCAGTCATGTCTGACATTAATTCATTTCTTCTTTTAAATCTAGTCTCAAGACGTAATAATATGTGACATACCTCATTTATCTCACAGCCAACTCTGAAACAAAATTTTGTGGCTCACACGATATTATTACTAAGTGAATATTTCAGTTTTTGATTTTACCGATAATATAAAAATATTGCCATCTTATACCGTGTGTTTGATAAAAAAACGCCCAACGCCATAACTCTGTTATTTATTGACCGATTTGAATGAACTGAAAAATAAAGTCAATGGCTGTTTAAATACTATAAAATAACGGTAATTATATATTTTTCAAAATCAACTTCATTGCCAAATGATAGTCAACTTTTAATTTTTAAATGGCTGCTTTATAATATTAGAGATTGTTTTTCTGAATCCAATTATGCCCGTTATGTTGGTTTTAAGTTAATATTTACACCAGAAAAAGATAATAATAAATCTTGTTCACATGATTTTTTTTTGGTAATAAATGCAGTGTGCCTTGAAAAAAATTTGAATTGACAAATGTCATTTATTGTATAAGTAATGTCAACCATTTGTTATTGTTGTGTGTTTCAGCATAATCATGAACAATAGCGAATTAACAGATATGTTACAAACTTATTTTCTATGAAGAGCTGCGGCACGAACTTATCATCTACGGTTTCTAGAGCGGCGAATACCAGAGCCTGAATTTAGAAGGTGAGAAGGAAATTTGAGACGATATGGAGCCTTTAAAAAGTCGAAGAGAGTGGATCGACAATTTCGTGGACTTGCAGAGTTGGACGTTCTACTTAGGGTTTACAATAATCACAGAACATCTAAATCGCAAGTGAATGAATACTTGCACTACTTATTTATTCTATTCTACATTGAGTACTTATTTATTGGGTCCTCATAATTCATGTTTGGCATAACCTTACAACAAATGACATTTGTCACTTTTTTTCAAGGCACGCTAATTATAATTTTTGAAAAATATAATTTTAAATGGAAGATTTATTTTAATTTTTTTCCACCAAAATATTGAACGAAAAACAACATATTGGGCATTATTGTATTCAGAAAAATAATGTCGACTGTAAAAAAATTCAAACATTATATGCAGCCATTTAAAAATTTAAAGTTGACTATGAAGTTGATTTTGAAAAAATATAAAATATGGATGATGTCATTGCTCAAAAACAAATTATGGTTAAAAATCGACTTTCATGCAAAAATGTGTATTTTTATCAAAGAAAATCGACGTGTTCGAGGATTTTTTTCCGAAATATTTTATTTCGGTTTTACTGAATTTATTCCATACTTTAGGCGCGCACTATAGTGATGAGCGTTATTTTCACTAACTGCTACTTTGTAACCGTTACTGTGAAATAATAACAGTAACCGTTATTGAAAACTCCCACTAACGGTGTTATTTAATAATTTTATTATATTACCTGAATTTAAGTTAAGCATTGTTACATGACAGGGTCAGATTGACGCTGATATACGAACTGTATAAAATTATTCATCATCATATGGGCAATAGTACACTTTAAAACTTGATTAATTTTACAATACCACGTTTAAGTTTAATCGGTAGAAATAATTCAACATTTATTTAATTACAACACCATTTATTTTCACGTTTGCTTATGATGATAAAAAGATATCACGAAGTACAATATGGAATTGTTATATTCTGTAATAATAAAAAAATTTGTCTTATAAATTTAAAGTCATCTTTTTATTTTATAAATGTATTTTTACTAATTTTAAGGATTTTTCTTGCTTCTTAGTTATTTGTATTTGTTGGTTTATATAGAATAATTCTCAAGTACTTTATATTTTTTCTTTATAATTAGGCTACTTCGGCCTGTCAAGGAAACAAAGCCTATTATTTTTATTATAAAAGGAGAACGATTCAATAACGAATCACTTCTTAGTAACTTTTACCTGATTCAATAACAAATCACTTCTTAATAACATATAACTTATTCAATAACGAATCACCTTTTAGTAACTTATAACCGATTAAATAACGTATAATTGTTTCAATAACGAATCACTTCTTAGTAACTTTTAACCGATTAAATAACGAATCACTTCTTAATAAAATTAACTCTTTTAGAAAATAACGAGTAGAAAATAACATGTGACGCATCGGAACTGTTGCTTTAATAACACGATTACTGAAATGTAAACGCGGCGCGGTCGGGATTTGATGAAATTAAAACATTAAAATAATGGTGCGTCAGATGTTCTGATTCGAAGGCATATTGGATGTCGGGGAGACTCGTCATATTTTATATTGGTACTGACATGATTTACGTCCTAGCTTGCAAAACCAAGAAGAACCCTGAAATCGTGAGCTCTTATTCAAAGAGATTCAGAGATATATCGATAAGGACATTTTACCTTAGCTAGTGGTATCCGTTAAAATGGTGGAGAGAAAATACACAAATATTTCCCCATTTATCACATTTGGCAAAAAATAATTCTAGGTTCTTTTCTAAAGCGGGTCAATTATTATCAGAGAGATGATCTCGTTTAAAGAAGAATTTTTACATATCAATTACAAAAAATTAAAATTTAACATATTCAAATTTGTTACTTGGATAATAAAAATATTTCTTAAAATAATAAAATAATGTACAAAAATGTACATCAAGTTCTACGAGGTTATTTTAAATAACGGTTACTAAATAACCTTTTAAATAACTAGTTATTTTATAGTTATAGTAACTGTTATAACCGTTCCTGGAGAATAACCGTTTATCTCATCACTAGCGCACTGCATATCAAAATAAATGTATTTTTGTTTGTCCTGCATGCGTTCCTACACCATTTATCCGATTGCGATGAAACTTTCGTGAAAGGTTTCTGAATTGGTACAGCCATTTTGCAACAGGTGGCGCGCGAGTAGTTTAAAAAAGAGTGTATTTCCAATGATTTCGTGGCAATTGGTGCGTCAAAAGCACTTCAATAAACAGGATTAAAACACAAACGTTCTCTTTCTTTGAGAGGCATTGCAACACATGCCGGGTACACACATTGGCTGCCAACAAGTTTTTTTGTAAAATGTACAAAAAATTTTCTTTGTTTTTAAGTTTTATTTTATAAAATGAGTAAGAATACGCTTATTTAATTCAAACTCGTGACTGACAGCGCTAAATAATAAGTTTAAAGTAGGTACTCACTGTCAGTCACCGGCGACTGACGTGGCCCCATTGGCACACTTCGGTGTCAGTCACCGGTGACTGACAAAGCGGTCAACGTATTAAATAGATTATCGCATTAAATTGAAGACCGCGCGAAAGAAGTTGCGGGCAACAGCTCATCAATAAATTAAAATTAGTAATAGGGGGGTATTTCATTCAAACGATGAAGCTTTAAAATGAACAGCCAAACGTAATTACAAGAACTATCATGAGCCTAATTTTAACAAAATGTTCTCTGGAATTGTATGACTGTTAATGTACTTACTCTAGTTCCGATTGCACAAAGTGGGGTTTCTTCAGGGCGCATGACGGTTTGAAGGCAATTCTAGGTAATAATAATGGGTATATGAATACCAGGCTCCTGGAGACAACCCCCATGAAGAGGTTGGAGAATGTTGGAATATAAAATGTACCAGCCACTTGACCTGCCATCCTGAAAAAATGTACATGAATATAAATTTAATAAAGATAAATATAACCTGAATATGTGAATATTCAACCTGTTTGTGACTGCAAAATAAAGTCTTACTAAGACTATACAGGGTGTTGACTTGGCGAAAGCAACATAGGGAATCGCATGTTAATTTCGAAGTGTTCAAATATTGGCTCCCCTATTTTTTTACTTTCTCCGTTACGAAGTACGAGAAAGTATTGTGATTGTGATTTTTTTTTCAAAAATTTTTTTTACGGAAATATCCGTTTTGGGGTCGCTAGATGCAATTTCAACAATTTCTGGAAAAAAAAATTTTGTGTGTGTGTCTGTCTGTGCGCGCTGTATATCAAAAACTAATAGAGCAATTGTCATGAAACTTTGAACATAAGTCTTATTTCATAATCTGAAGAACTAAACAGCTTTTGGTGAAATTTCGTACACCGGAAGTGGGTGTTTACCTCAACTGTTTTTTGTTTTTTGCCAATATTTTCTTAAATATGAAAAATATCACAAAAACATTTAAACAAACCTTGAAGACAACAAATAAATGAACATCTTTTACTTGAAAACATTTTTCATAAAATCATTTTTATTCGAGAAAAAAATTTATTATTTTTTTAATTTTTGGTTTATAATTATAAAACCATAATAGTTACAGCAAATTTATGTTAATAATAATTGTAGAGAATGCCAAAATGAACAACTTATAAAGAATAAGTTTTTTTCGAAATCCCTTTAGTTTTTGAATAAACTGAGTTTTTGAATTTGAAGTATAATTTTTCCATTTTTCATAATTTTGACGTTTTAAACGTCAGTTTCATCCGAGTTTACACAACGCTCGATGTACATTTAAAATATGATTTCAATTGAAAATAAACCACGATAAATGATACCATCAAGTCGGAGAAAGTAACATGATGGCCACATCACCATTTTTTTTTGTTATTAAAGGAATAACGTGGATGGAACTGCGGATTAAGAAGAGTGAATTTTTGGTGTCGGCTAGTAGGCCATCTGCCACAACCGTTGTTTGTATAGACTATAGAATATTAGAAATTAAATGTATAATGATAGACTATTACAACGACCATGGCCCCGAGCGAATATTCCACCGCTGCGAGATGCAGCGGGCAACTACTCGCGCTCTACCCATTACGCCAACGGGCCGCCCCAGCTAGCCAATTATAATCAAAAACTAATACATGAAAAATTAAATTAAGAATTGGCAGACTTTAATTCAATTCACCAATAACATTTACTAACGAAATAAATAAAACCGGTCCCAAGCGTAAACCCTGCGGAACACCGGATATTGATTCTGATATACCCGTTTTTCGAGCGGCACCATGGGGATTTCAGTTATCTTAAGAGATACAAGGTTGGTTAAATTAGGGCAAAGTTGTGTGTTATAACGTTGATTAATAATCTGTTGAGAAATTTGAGTAACCTTTTTTTGTTTAAAAAAATCGCGAAAAAATAAAAGATTTTTTAATTTTTAATTTTTTATTCGAAAACTATTACTATTACGCATTTTGCACCAAGACATTATCAGAGCACTTTTTAATGGAGGATCTAAATATGTTATTAGATTTATTGTAGCTTTCAAGATGGCGGAGAAACAATAGACAACTTTTGTTTTTCTTATGGGCGCCATATTGGATTTTTACATTTTCTAATGCAAGATTTTTTTCTGTTTACGATGATATATCACACATAATGTTTTAATTTTACATTTGAGCCGAAATTTTAAATGTATTATTTTTGTAAAGAGTCACACTTTTCAACAACAATGAGTATTACAAAGCCTATAAAACAAACTGTGGCATTTTATTTTAATATTTAATTCATCTACTATCAAGCAAGGGAATATGCATTCATTTATCAACACTTCTGTTTGGGTAAGGTTGGGTTTACATAAAAAATACAATTTGTAAACGAATAACAATCTCAGGAATTGATTACAACATTTAAAACTACTAGAAAACATAATGCTACAATAAGTGTTCAAATTATTCACATTCACATTCCACTTCCAAACGCAATTCTGCGCTTTTTCTTAAATTATAAATTGCCCTACTAATATATCTTCTTCTAATATTATTTATAGAATCAACGATACTTCTACGTAGTTCATTAATATTGGCTGGAACGCTTTGATACATCTTATTTTTCAAAGCTCCCCATAAAAAGTAATCCAATGGGGATAAATTTCTCGGATATTTCTGAAGATACACCTCCACTTGCACATTTTTATGGGAATTGTAATAAATTTGTAACATATCGCGTTATTCTTCACTTGAAAATTTTATTTTTACGATAAAGTTACCAGTGAAAGTAAATTTCAAGAATGAAGTTTAAATGGAACTGTCACATTTTGTTTTGAACAAAAGTGTTGATTTTGTTTACATGGCACTCTTTACAAAAACAATAAATTTAAAATTTTGGCATAAATGTAAAATTAAAACGTAATGTGTGATATATCATCGTAAACAGAAAAAAATCTTGCATTAGAAAATGTAGAAATCCAATATGGCGGCCATAAGAAAAACAAAAGTTGTCTATTGTTTCTCCGCGATCTTGAAAGTTACAATAAATCTAATAACATATTTAGATCCTCCATTAAAAAGGGCTCTAATAATGTTTTAGTGTAAAATGCGCAATAGTAATAGTTTTCGAATAAAAAGGTAAAAATGAAAATTGAATTTTTTTATTTTTTCGCGATTTTTTGAAAACAAAAAAAAGGTAACTCCAATTTCTCAATAGATTATTAATCAACACAACTTTGCCCTAATTTAACTAACCTCGTATCTCTTAAGATAACTGAAATCCCCATGGTGCCGCTCGATAAACGGGCACCCTGTATATGCAAAAATAAAGTCTTAATATCTTGAATCATTCACTACTTACGTTTCATATATAACTTTTGTAACATGCCTGAAAAAAGAAAACGATAATTAATTAAGGAAAATTAATCACTGACAAGCACATACTTTTTGTGATCTTGAACTTCTTGATCATCACGTTTAAACTTTTCCTTCCACTCGTTAACCAGTTCTATTGCCAGCGGTAAATTGATGGGACAGAAGTGGGAAAACAGGTTTTCGTCAGATTTTTCTTGTAAATCCATCTGAAATAAATGCACATGAAAATTAAGCATTAAGAACTTTAGTATCTTTCCTTAGCATTAATCACTAAACGCTAAATGTTGAAAGTCTTATAAATAATAAAGCCAGTTTTACAAGGAACTTCTCTTACTCATTGAATAGTTAACTATACTCTATTTTTCCTAAGATTGCAAACACTATTATTATTATTTTATAGAAGACTGATTTACACCATCAACATATGTGATTCTGGTAACAAATATTGGTGCGAAATTTAAATCTAGTGGATTAGTGTGAGGGAAATTTATCAGTAATTGCACAAATACAAAATTAAACAAACACCACACAGCAATAAGGAGAAACACTAAACAAAACAAAACAGTAACATGTGAACGGCATATCTGTAATGGCGGACTGTCGCACAGCTGGCATGTGTACACACTGCGCATGTTTACGCTTCATAAGCGTACGCGCTGCAATACTCCTTACATATTTTCTTAGAATTTAACATTGCAGTTAAGTGCAAGAGTTTAATTCATTGTCAAAATATAGTACTCTAATTTTATACTTCAATTTATACGGTAATACTACATTAACAGTATAATATTTACCCCCGTGTGCTACGCTTATACCAGCTAGTAAAATGACAGAGACCACTCAACAAAATAAAGATAGAAAATTAAACGTCTCCGGTGTGAGTTTTCCCACAATTTCAACCGATCACTGAACAAGGTCATATTTGCCCTATCCTTCCCTGGTTGCAATCCTAAAAAAATAGACTATAGACTCAGAAATGTGTTGGTGGAACGTAAATACACACATTTAACTAGACAATAAATGTTATTCATGGAATAACTATTTATCAATTTATTTGATGTTGATGAAACCGGCCGCATAAGTTGAAGGCTTTCTCAAAATCCGCAAATATTAACATCAGGGATCTGTTGTATTATATGCACTATTCAAACGGAAGCTTAGTAGCGAATCCTGCTTGTTATTTTGTAAGAATGAATTCAAGTTTATTTGTTAACCTCCTTGGAAGGATTCTAGTAAACCGTTTTTTTGATGAAAAGGAAATTAACCTCTTCAGGGACAAATTAATTTTGAAGTTTCAAATCTTTTAAGAAGCAATTGATATCTCGCCAGTAGTACTGGACAGGAGGTATCTGCATGGAAATGTGCAACTGTAGCAGTTTTTACAGCTTGACATGAGATGGCAGTATTGAGCTAAATCAAATTTGTTTGAAATGTTCATCATTTTTTAAAACGTACATAAATGTGTTTCTGTCCCTGAAGAGGTTAAAAGAAGCCGTCTACATAAAGCACGAATATTGGTGTGCCACAAGGTAGTATCCTCAGCCGAGTGCTGCTTATCATATACAGGGTGCCCGTTTTTGAAGCTCAAGCATGGGGATCTCGGTTATTTGAAGAGATTCAAGGTCGGTTAAATTAGGGCAAAGTTGCCCAATCTGGAGTGTAACATAATGCCGTTTTGAAACATAAAATTTTCCGACTACTTCCGAAGATATCCGAAACAAATCGAAATTTTCAAAAAATGTTTTTATTTTTTTGCAAGACTATTTATAGAGATACCTCAAAACAATCGACACTTTATCGTTGCCACTTTGTACGCTCTACAACGTGATGATATAATAATAAAAATTCGACGTTTCGATTTTCAGGAAACATCATCAACTTTGTTTTTTCTTGTATTTTTACATTTTCAAATACTTTCTGATTACGGTGATGTGTCATGTGTTGGGGTTGGATCTAGCAGTTTAACGGATATACCAAAAATCCTGTTTTTGCAAAGAGTGCCTTGGAAATAACAGCTACACTTTTGTTTAATAAAGCAATTTTTGACACTTCGACTGAATTTCATTTATCCTGACCTACAGTTCCAAAACTGGTATACATTTATAACAAAATGCCATTTTCAAGTGAAGAAAAACGCGATATGCTAGAACTTTATTACGCGTCGCATCGAAATGTAAAAGTTACTTCAGAAACATACCTTCAGCGGTATCCTGAAAGACAACAACCTGCTGAAAATTATTTTCTGATTCTTCATAGAGTTTGGTGCATTTTCATATCAAGCAAGTTTTACATCCAGGAGACACTGAACGAAGAACCCTAGATACGCTAAATCGTAGTTTCGGCCCAATTTTTATGGCCGAAATATATGGTTTCGGTAGAGGCAGGCAAAAAAATAAATAAGCCAGTAGCATAAGGTTTATGCTCAGAGGGTGACAGACGGATTTGCGTACAAAACTGCTTAACCTCCTCAGGGACAGACATATTCGTGTATGTTACAAAAAAATGCTTCAAGAATTCAAAACGTACGGATGTGCATTTTCATGCTACTATCTGCTGGTAGGTCTAACTGACGAGATTCCAATTGTTTTTTTTTTTAATTTAAAAACTAATTTGTCCCTGAAAAGGTTAATTAATTGAAGTGAGGTATTGCACGTACACAAAAACCTTTCATTTGCGATGAAATTTCACTTACTAATGATTCGTAATTCTTCTCGGACATTTCATGGTACTCAGGATGTTCGTAGGTTTGGAGAAAATGTTGCGTTACTAATTGCACATATTGCCTCATCTGCTGACCTAAGAGCAACTTCTGTTCCTCGGTGATCACCGTGTAGTCCTCTTCCAATACCATAATTTCCACGTCGGCAAGTTCTGAATTTTCGACAGTAACCTAAAAAAAACAAAATTAGAATAGCTTTTTGTGGATTAAGTCCAACATTTTAATTACCGAAAAAATCACTAAAATTAATCAACCATGAAAATAATCGATAAATTTAACATGAAATTATTTTCTTGTTTATGTATATTTTATTATTTTTTGACAATTGTTAACCAGTCAGCTGTGTGACAATTGACTATATTTTGTGTTATGTCGTGTAGGTACTTGTCATGTTGCCATTCCTTCATGATGCGTATATTCATCAAAAATAGCAAAAAAGATGAAGTGGCAATATATTATGTTTATGTCGAGTAGGTATTCGTTACAACACAAAATATTGCCATTTTTCATGATGAGTATATTCGTCAAACACAGTTAAGTTATAACAATAACCTTTTCAGAAATGAATTTTTTATCAAATAAAAATATAATCCTAGTTTTTTGTAAAATAGGACCATTTACCCCGCATTCGACATGTATACTTGTCGTTGTTTGATTTTAATTTTGCACTCTGTGAGGGGTTTTAAAAATTAAATTTCACAGTTAAAAGGTTAAAGAGACGGGCCGGGCTACATTAACGAAGACAACCTCGAGAGGCTCAAAAGAATATTTGAATTATAACCTAGAATACTTGCTTGCCAACAAACCACAATTTCACCAACTAAAATGTCAGATTTTCAACCTAAAATAGCCGATTGTTTTAATAGAATCAACAAATTAAAAGCACGCTTCTAATGTCAAATTGTGAAAGCCCTTGTCGAATCCTATGAGCAAAAATGACTAGTTTGAAGTGACAAAAACTTATACAGATCGCAAAAAATAAAGCTACTGCATAAATACACCTGTATTTATGGACACAAGTAAATAAATAATAATGTACCTGTGGCTGTTCCTGTACCTCCGGTGTTGAAACTGGTGGAGTGTTTGTTTGTCCCATGCTGTAGCCATCTGTGCAGTCGAATAATTCAGCGATAAGATTATTCAACTCTTTTCTGCTAACCGTTACTCCCCTATCAGCACGCAGTTCTTCTTTATCGACTAGAAAACAATTGAAAGTGATGTGAACACTTTACAGAAACACGTATAATGTGCGATATTGTCAAGATTGTGTTAGTTACTCATGTTTTGCATGTTAGGTTTATTTTAAAAGGAATCTTTAAACATCATTATTCATATAAAATAAAAATATATTAACCACTTGTATTAACGAATTACGTCAAAAAAAATTTTGCTTGTCTCAGTTTCTGTAAGTCTCACAAATAATTTTTATAACCAAATGGTGTTCAGAATGGGATTCTAGACTTGAAAAAATACAAAAATAAATTTTTAGTGAAAATTTAAAGTTAATCGTTTTCAGTTTCTGTAAGTCTCACAAATAATTTTTATGAATATGCATTACTATCATGAGTTAACATGTTTTGACTTTACCGCCTAACAATTATTGATATTTCCGCATATTGTATTACCAGTTTAAACTCGAACGCATTATTTCGTGTGTTTATTCTGTTCACATTTTATTCTCGCAGCAGTAGGCTCTGTTAGGTTGACATTTTTGTTGGTAGTAAAAAAGTTACTGGTAGTAAAAAAGTTACTAACAATTTGGTTATGTTATTGCATTTTTTTTGGTTATGTGTAGTGCATGTTGCATTTTATAATATCCCTCATTCACATGTTTTATCGAAATTTTAATCACTATCAAAAATACAATATGATGAATCTTGATAATAATAATAATAATAATAATTTATTCATGCCAGAAACTTAAAAGTTTTACATAAGTCAAAAAAGAGAAACACTGACAATTGTATAAATGTATAAATAAATACAAGGCAGGCTAGTATTTGAATGAAAAGAAAAACGTTGCACAGAGACATATTAAAATTAATAGTTTGTAAAAATTGAAGACGGACACTTCAATTGGAATACTTTTAGTACAAAGTTAAAAGATAGATAATTAAAATTTACAATGAAAAAATAAGAACAATATTGAAGAAGCAACCAGTCCTACAAGCGAACAACAAAATAAAACCAAACAAACAAAAAAAGAGGAAAGGGAAGAAAAGCACTCACAGATCCTGAAGAAATCAACAGACACAATGAAGAAATAAACAAACAGCACTATTTGGTAAACCGGGAAATCGAAGAATTAAACAAAAGAGATGAAGAAATAAACAAGCTAAAGGAATTAAAAAATAGAGAGAATAAAGAGACTGGCAGGCTACAAGAATTGGAAAACAGAGAAATTGAAGAAATCGACAGAATGCTGGAGTTGAAGAATAGAGAAGATGAAGAAATTACCAGTATGGACGAACTGAAAAGAGAGAAATTGAAGAAATCAACAGAATGCTGGAGTTGAGGAATAGAGAAAGTGAAGAAATTGCCAGACCAGAAGAACTAGAAAACAGAAAAGTTGAAGAAATCAACAGAAAACTGGGGTTAAAAAAATAGAGAAAATGAAGAAATTGCCAGACTGGAAGAACTGAAAAACAGAGAAATTGAAGAAATCAACAGAAAACTGGAGTTGAGTAATAGAGAAAATGAAGAAATTGAGAGAATAGAAGAACTGAAAAACAGAGAAATTGAAGAAATCAACAGAAAACTGGAGTTGAGGAATAGAGAACATGAAGAAATTGCGAGAATAGAAGAACTGGAAAACAGAGAAATTGAAGAAATCGACAGAATGCTGGAGTTGAAGAACAGAGAAGATGAAGAAATTGCCAGACTAAAAGAACTGAAAAACAGAGAAATTTAAATCGTCAGAAAACTGGATTTGAAGGATAGAGAAAATGAAGAAATTAACAGACTAGAAGAAATGAAAAACAGTAAAATTAACAGAATGCTGGAGTTGAAGAATAGAGAAAATGAAGAAATTGTCAGAATAGAAGAACTGAAAACAAGAGAAATTGAAGAAATCAACAGAAAACTGGAGTTGAAGAATAGAGAAGATGAAGAAATTGCCAGACTAAAAGAACTGAAATACAGAGAAACTGGATTTGAAGGATAGAGAAAATGAAGAAATTACCAGACTAGAAGAAATGAAAAACAGTGAAATTAACAGAATGCTGGAGTTGAAGAATAAAGAAAATGATGAAATTGTCAGAATAGAAGAACTGAAAAACAGAGAAATTGAAGACATCAACAGAAAACTGGAGTTAAGGAATAGAGAAAATGAAGAAATTGCCAGACCAGAAAAACTGAATAACAGAGAAATTGCAAAAATCAACAGAATGTTGGAGTTGAAGAATAAAGAAAATTAAGAAATTGCCAGAATAGAAGAATTGAAACTTAGAAAAATTAAAGAAATCGACAGAAAACTGGAGTTGAAGAATTGAGTAATTGAAGAAATCAACAGACAACTGGATTTGAAGGATAGAAAAATTGAAGAAATCAACAGACAACTGGAGTTGAAGAATAAAGAAAATGAAGAAATTGCCAGAATAGAAGCACTAAAAAACAGAGAAATTGAAGAAATCAACAGAAAACTGGAGTTTAGGAATAGAGAAAATGAAGAAATTGCCAGACCAGAAGAACCGAAAAACAGAGAAATTGAAGAAATCAACAGAAAACTGAAGTTGAAGAATAGAGGCAATGCAGAAATTGCCAGACTGGAAGAACTTAAAAAAAGAGAAATTGAAGAAATCAACAGAAAACTGGAGCTGAGGTATAGAGAAAGTGAAGAAATTACCAGACCAGAACAGAAGATTTGAAAAACAGAGAAATTGAAGACATCAACAGAAAACTGGAGTTAAGCAATAGAAGAATAGAAGAACTGGAAAACAGAGAAATTAAAAAAAATTGACAGAAAACTGGAGTTGAAGAATTGAGAAATTGAAGAAATCAACAGACAACTGGAGTTGAAGAATAGAAAAATTGAAGAAATCAACAGACAACTGGAGTTGAAGAATAGAAAAATTGAAGAAATCAACAGACAACTGGAGTTGAAGAATAAAGAAAATGATGAAATTGCCAAAATAGAAGAACTGAAAAACAGGGAAATTGAAATCTACAGAAAACTGGATTTGAAGAATAGAGAAAATGAAGAAATTAACAGACTAGAAGAAATGAAAAACAGTGACATTAACAGAATGCTGGAGTTGAAGAATAGAGAAAATGATGAAATTTCCAGAATAGAAGAACTGAAAAACAGAGAAATTAAAGAAATCAACAGAAAACTGAAGTTGAAGAAATTGCCAGACTAAAAGAACTGAAAAACAGAGAAATTGAAGAAATCAACAGAATGCTGAAGTTGAAGAATAAAGAAAATGGAGAAATTTCCAGAACAGAAGAAGGGAAAAACAGAGAAATTGAAGAAATCAACAGAATGCTGGAGTCGAAGAATAGAGAAAATGAAGAAGTTGCCAGAATAGAAGAACTGAAACCCAAAGAAATTAAAAAAATCGACAGAAAACTGGAGTTGAAGAATTGAGAAATTGAAGAAATCAACAGACAACTGAAAAACAGTGAAATTAACAGAATGCTGTAGTTGAAGAATAGAGAAGATAAAGAAATTGCCAGACAAGAAGAACTGAAAAACAGAGAAATTGAAGAAATCAACAGAAAACTGGATTTGAAGAATAGAGAAAATGAAGAAATTACCAGACTAGAAGAAATGAAAAACAGTGAAATTAGCAGAATGCTGGAGTTGACAAATTGAGAAAATGAAGAAATTGCCAGGCTAGAAGAACTGAAAAACAGAGAAATTGAAGAAATCGACAGAAAACTGGAGTTGAGGAATTGAGAAAAAAATTATCAGAATAGAAGAATTGAAAAATTGAAGAAATCAACAGACAACTGGAGTTGAAGAATAGAAAAATTGCAGAAATCAACAGAAACTGGAGTTGAAGAATAAAGAAAATGATGAAATTGCCAGAATAGAGGAACTGAAAAACAGAGAAATTGAAAAAGCAACAGAAAACTGGAGTTGAAAAATAGGGAAGATGAAGTAATTGCCAGAATAGAAGATCTGAGAAAATTGAAGAAATTAACAAAAAAGCTGAATTAAAAAAAACAGGGAAAGTGAAGAAAAGCTCAAATTGGTAGAACTAAGAAATGGAGAAAATGAAGAAAAAAATCAGATCGGAAGAATTGAAATATCGGGAAATTGAAGAATTAATCAGGCTGCAGGAATTAACAAAAAACAGAGAAGTTGAAGAAATAAACAGGGAAAAAGAATTGAAAAACGGAGCAAGCGAAGAAGTAAATAGACGAGAAGAATTAGGAAGCAGAGAAAAAATAAATTAACACATTTACTGCCGTCGCGGTCAATATGACCGAGACACATTTCCACGATTTTCTTCGCATAGGTGATAAATATTGTAAAATTTCTTTCGTAAGAGTTCAATATTCGTGGATATCTACCTCTGCGCAATATGGCCCAAAAAATGAAATTTTGCCCATTATGGAATATACCGCCCGGCCCTAACGTAAAATATAATAAAAAGCACTCCGGCAGTGAACATGTTAAATAAATGTTTGTGAAATCCACCATAAGAGAAAAACATTCGCATTTATAACCTAACCTGGAAAAAAACGCTATCAGCCGTGACTACGGTTGCCATATCTAGCTGAGACCTTGTCCGGACCCTCTGAGATAGGGGTGTAGAAATGCAGGGCGTGAATCGTCGATACAGGATACCCAACATGCAATACCATCTGTGAGACAACCTTGTCAACATAAACTAACTGTGGCTGCATTTACATGTTCTAACAGATGGCGTTACTTCAGTATTTGAGCCAAGCTCGTAGCAGTATTTTGAAAAATCGGGACAACATTGGTTCTTGCCAGGATGTTGGGACAAGAAGGTCCATAACAAAATTAATGGCAACCCTAGCCATGACAATTACCTCATAGGGAGAGAAATGTTACTTCTCTAAAGATTTCAACAGCTGAGAACTCAAAATTCTCCCCCTTTTATGAAAACGGTGAGTTTTTTTGATAAACAAAGCATACTTTGATGGTAAATCAATTACGCATACTGTATTTGAGCAAATTCAACGATTTACCTTTATCCATCTCTTCATCCGCTAAAATATTATATTCGGGATCGTGGTCCTCGTCCTCATGCGCCACCGTTATCTCATCCAAGGGCTTGGTGAATTCCTTCAGGAAATTCTTCCAGTCGTCATCGTCGCACTCCATGTCGTACATATCGGTAGTAATATCAGGGGGAATGAAAGCCTTCTCGATGGCCTCCAACGGCGTATCGCTGAGACACAGTTTCGATCGTGTTCGCAGGGCGATGTTAAGTTTCTCATTTTCCGCGCTCGTTTTGCCTTCGGGGATTTTGAAAACACCGTCAACATCCGTCCCGGTGGTTTGTGCGTCGCACTGTGTCGATTGCGTCTTTGATGGTTTGGGTTTTCTCCGTGCGGTCGAATCCCCGTCATCATCACTCTATATTCGAAAATATTGTAGAAAAATTAACTACATTTCTGTATAAAATGAATTGTGATATAAAATTGTAGTAAAATCGTGTAGTGAGGATAAGTTGCCTATACTGCATCTAGTCATAGATTAGACTTTTTTGACAGCTTTAGTGACAAACACTAGAAAATGAAAAGTACCAACATGGCTATGAGAAAAATGTAATTAGATTGGTACCAGTATACTTCCAATATATTCATACGCGACGTCGCCAGTGGATAAATTATTGACAGTTTGAAATTGTTATTGTTCTTGATTTCCGCCATGGAGAACGTTCCAAATGATGTGATGAACCAACTACACACCTACGTGTAAAACCCAGTGGGATTTCTGTCACTCAAGATGTCAAAAAAGTCTAATCTATGAGTAGACGGAGTATAGCAACCTTTTGTTTGCTCCAAGACTGTAATGTCCCACTTACCGGATTGAAATAAGTTATATACTCAGTTCACATTTTATTCTCGCCACAGTAAAAAAAGTTACTAAGAGTTTGGTTATGTCATTGTTTTTTTTTTGTTATGTGTATTGCAATGTTGCATTTTACAATATCCCTCATTCAATGCCTCAAAATATTGTTTGACAGCGTTTTATTGAAATTTTAGGTTAACATCATACAACATGCCAATATAAGGACAAAAACACCCCGGCTGCGGCGAGAATATATTTCAATAAAGAATCAATGACAAACCCAAATGAGCGTACTTACCTCTTCAGCAGGAACATACTCCTCCCCTGAGGATTCATCCTCCGGCAGATCTCCAGATATCAAAACTTGTGTTTTAGACAATTTAGTAGATTTCGGAGAAACCCAAGTGGGCTGCTGTGATGAAAACAGTTCCCTGAAAAATTAAGTCATTAAAGTAAATCTGTTGAATATATTCAGTAAGAACTAGAGATGGGCGAAATGACTCTCATTCGCGAGTCGACTCATTACCAACATCACAATTTAAAGCACACAGCATCCAATAACAAATGAGCAAAATAGAAAAAAATCACACATTTCATAAGTGGTTTTTTCTACAATCGACCTTTTGTTAAATCAAAAATAGTTTAATAATAAGATTTTTTATTTTACAGTTTTGCTCATTATTAAACTATTTGTGGTAACATTTTAGTTGTTGCGATTGGCAGTACTTAAACGTGACATATGTCGACAGCAAAATGTAAAATTGTCGTTAATTCATAGGATAATTGGAACCGTCCAATGCGTTACACACTGAATATGTTCTAATGCATATTGGGGAGTTCGCCACCAGTACCACTAAATTTAAAGAAAACGGAGGCGTCATATTGTTCACTTTTTATCCGCGTGGAAAATGTAGGAACTCTGCGACAATGGCCGGACGCATTAATTCACTTGGCTCTCGGTGACGACGTTTAGGCAACACAACATACACAGAGGAAAGCTTGTAATTTAT
The DNA here is from genome assembly GCA_910593695.2 of Ocypus olens. Lineage (NCBI taxonomy): Eukaryota > Metazoa > Arthropoda > Insecta > Coleoptera > Staphylinidae > Ocypus > Ocypus olens. Next base: position 52,629,421 of record OU343060.1, read on the forward strand.
TATATGTATTATCACTTTGTTTGCAAAACGAATATCACGGAAGAAACACCGAGAGTATAATGCATGTTTCATTCGCGGCGAGAAAGAGCCGCTTGAGTCGGTGTGGCTTTTTAATTAGAGTCGATCGATGCCTGACACGAGGAAGGAGAATCAAATGTAAACATAACCTTAAATTTCGATTATCATTTAGGCGTTGCATTATTTTATAAGCTTAAATTGGTTACAACTTACGTGGAAATAGTTTGTTTATCGCACCCTTGGCAACCTCCCTTATTTTTGGAGGTGTGTAAGTAATATTCTTGATTTAATATGTTTTAAAATGAACTATTGAAATCGCCGTAGAAATACGTATGTCAAATATTAAATTCGTTCGAAAGGATCAAATGTTTTTAGTGCTGCCAAATGTTAAAAGATAAAACTCACTAGGGTTAAGTATATATTTTATTTTAGAAATAATTCCTTAACTAAAACCAAAGTAGAAAAAATAGTATATTATACTTGTTTAATAAGAGGCATTGTGAGGCACTCGTTATATTGGAGCACTCGTGCCACAATACACCCTCTTATTAAACTTGTATAATAATGTACTATTATGGCACTCATCCTTAGACTAGTGCAATAAAACTGTACTTATGAAACTTGTGCTTTAATGTACCATTTTATTCCCCTGCAACTTATATTTTTTTTAAATTACATATTTGTATGTAACATAACTTTCATGATAATACTACACCTTCAGCAGATTTCACAAAGGTGGTAATAAATATAACTCTGTCTTAAATTGACATAACACTGGTATAATATTTTATTTCTTCACTCAGGCCCACAATACCTCGGGTAATCAGGATTCATACAACACACGTATGCAAATAAATAAAAATCCAAACGACTTACTTCGCTTTAGCTCTCGTCAGTTTGGGCTCGAACTGAAGCGTGACGGCCTCATCAGGATTCTCCGACTGCCGCACGTACGCCAAAACGTCTTCGTTCGTGATCACCTGCTTCAAGATCCTCTTGACGTGCGCCTCTTTCAGGTTGGTCTTCGCCGCCTTCTCCTCGAGGTTCAGCTCCAAGTCCTTGCCCATATCCGTCAAGATTTCAGCCTCGTCCGCACTGATCTCCACATGTTCCCCCTTGTACTTGGGGACCTCCTCGATAATCTTAAGCCGGCCGTCCTCATCGTCCGAGTGAAACTTGAGGCTTTCGAGTTCGTCGAGATTATTGTGTGCTTCTTTCATGATTATTGTCGAATACTGTTTGGGGTGGAATTAACCTCGTTCGTTTATAGGTTATATCCCGCCGAATCATTTAATTTCGTGAGGTGAAACGTCGTCGTGTGGAATGGATTCTTCACCGGAATTATACTGACTCGTGTCGGTGGTGCAAAAGTTTTAATCGTAAATAAGTAATATTTGTTTGTGAAACTACTTTCACTAAATAAACTGTTATGAATAAGCGCGAGTTCGCGAAGGTTTGGTTGCCTATTTCGAATGGTTGTTACGGCCTGTAATTTCATATTTTACGGTTTGAATTCTTTATAGAAATTATACTGACTTATGTCGAGGATGTAAAACTTGTAATTGTAAATAATTAATATTTGTTTGTAAAGCAACTTTCACCAAATAAACTCTTTTGAATACACAAATTAGAAACAACCTTACTTGTTGCAGAAAGCATTAGATAAATACAATAAAACGAAATGTAGCCTGAATATATGAATATTCAACCTGTTCGTTAATCTGCAAGCAAAATTAAGTCTAACTAAGACTATAAACAAATAACTTATTAAAACAACTACTTCCCTGGCTAGTGCCACGCCGGATATTGAATGATACAAAAGAAATTTGCATGTTATTACTAGTACTACAAGATAATAACATTGGTTTAAGATCATTTATTTCTACATACAAGACTAACTTTGAAAATTATTGTAAAATGAAATGTGAAACTTTAAACTGTAAATGTTATTATTAAAATGAAAAAACCAGAAAACATTTTGACAAGGACACAGTGCTAAACTTATCTAGTGTTACTAGATGAAACAAATTTGATAATAACTAAAAATACCACTGAATTAAAAATATATGAAAATTAAGTAATTGGCCATCTGCAGACGCCTTTCGAGATTTATCTCTCATCAGTACAGCTTCGCATTTAAATTGAATGTTAAATAATAAAATACATAAAATAGAAACTACCTTACTTATTGCAGAGAGTATTAAGGCTATATTTCGTTTTTTTGAATTTATTTAATAACAAAATACACTTACGTGAAGGTGATCGTGAACGTGAAGACGTCGTAAACGACTGAGGAGATTATGGAAGGTTTGAACGGGTTTTATATCTGAGTTGGAGGTGATTAGTGAAAGTACAGATGTAATAGAGTTCGAGATGATTGGGTTGCCTATGTCAAATGTCTTCGAATGATTTACGGCTTGTAATTTCATATTTTATAGTTTAAATTCTTTACGGAAATTATACTGACTTATGTCGATGGTGCAAAACCTTTAATTTAAAATATTAATATTTGTTTGCAAAGCAACTTTCACCAAATAAACTGTTACGCATAGGCGAGTTGGCGATGATAGGGTTGCTTATTACGAATGGCTTCTTTCAGCCTGTAATTTCATATTTTACAGTGGGATTTATTTTTAGTAAATTGTCACGAAAAATGTCACGAAAATGTCACGAAAATGTATCCCATTCACAGATTACTATTAATCTTATTAAATAAATTTGCAACCACAGTTTATATTTGTTTTAGGAAATTTGTTGAAAGCTTTTCAGTTCTGCGCATCATGTTGAAAGTTTAATTTGAGAATCTGTAGTAGTTATTTTTTACATTTAGCGCCCACAGACAGACACAATCATTAAAATGAATTAAACCGTTACAGAATTGTTATGGCAATATTTAAATATAATAATAAATATCTTTATTTTTTATTTACATTTTACAATATAAGCTTGTCTAAAAAATGGTGAAGCAGCGGCGATGACAAGGGGGGGTAATCGGGAATATAAGCTTATCTAAAAAATGGTGAAGCAGTGGCGGTTTCAGGGAGGTGGGGTAATCGGGTAATTATAATTAATTATTGTTAAAAATTACCGATATTCCATATTCCAAACAAATAATATAACCGGTAAATTTTTCCAACACTTTAAAACGTTGGAAAAGGATAGGGAGATTTCAAGGAACAGATGTATGAGAGCGGAAGCACCAGTTTATTTATCTTTTTTTAAATTACCCCCCCCTATACTAGTTGGTTGGAAACGCCCTTGTGGTGAAGTGGCCATCATGTTACTTTCTCCGACTTGATGGTATCATAGTCATTTATATTTACGCTATCATAATTGATTATCAATTTAAATCATATTTTAAATGTACATCGAGCGTTTTCTAGACTCGGATGAAACCGACGATCGCGATCACAATACCTTCTCGTACTTCGTAACGGGGAAAGTAAAAATAACTATTTTATACATACTTAGTAAATGGGCTACCGACCAATGGTCTTTCGGCCCTGGCAATATTTATTATTACGGGATTTTTATTTATTTAAAAAGATTCAAGGATTATAAGTCTGGCGGTGATTAATCGTCTCTATTATCAAAATTATCCTTCAGAATTACTAAAAATAATGAAGGATTGTAAGTCTGGAGATGATTTAACATTTCTATTATCAAAATTATCATTCAGAATCAGTGACGGTTCGCGGGGTTTTTTCTAGTACGGCCGAGGAACAAGAGGTGGCAATACAGATAGGTGCGGTCGCGCAGCCAGCCGTCTCTGCAACTGACCCCACCTATCTGTATTACCACCTCTTGTTCCTCGGCCGTACCAGAAAAAACCCGCGAACCGTCGCTGCTCAGAATTACAATTTAAAACCTTTTAAAAATCCAAATATATCAAGTTGGCATTTCTGTTGCCTTCGTGCTCCGTGCCATCTACCGGATGATAGCTGAACTGCCTATGATGATTGAGGTTAGCGCCACAATGTTGGAACTTTATACTTATAATCAAAGTGTAAACATCCAGTTTTATACGTTTACAAGAAATGATAAAGAATTTAATTCTGAATCGAATGATGTATAAATTACCTGAGAAAATTTATCGACTTTCCAGTAATTTGCTAGTGAAAATTAAGGACGAGCATCTGTCGGTAATTCAGTTTACTGAAAAGCTTAAAAATTAGAAACAGCATTTTGCAATATTTTTCAAATAAATACGGGTTTAAATATGTATTACAAATTGATTAAATAACTTTTTATCTTCTTAATGCTCTACAAAATGGGAAATCCTAATCTCCGTATAGATGTAGTACCCATGATACTAATAAATTATTTGGTGGGTTTAATAATTTGAATTTTGTTTATGGAAGAGGCTTCTACTTCGTTATACATGTTGTAAATATAATAAAACACTTTTACTTTGTTGGTATAACACAAATTTTATTTTATTGTTGACTATAGTTTCGGCAACTCAACTTGCCATTAACAAAACAAAGAGTTTATGTTTTGTTAATGGCAAGTTGAGTTGCCGAAACTACAGTCAACAATAACATAAAATTTGTGTTATACCAACAAAGTAAAAGTGTTTTATTATAATTAGAATTTTATCTTGGAATAAATTTCCTTGTAAAAATTAAAATATTTACATTGCAGAAACAATGGAATAATAATACACTTTATTTTTTATTACCCAATTATAAAGCAAAAATTAATACAGTTCAATTAATTAATAACTTCCAATCAAACAAATGATATGATAAAAAAAAACAAGAAATAAATAAAAATGGAAACATCAATAAATAAATTCAAACAACTAAAGAAATTAATGAAAATGGTATAATATAAATGCCTTATCATAGGCAACCCAATATACGTGTAACTACTATACTCATTTAATTTAATTTTAATAACACTGACCTCTATACATACGTATAGAGTTCAGTATTTAATTATTATGTATTTGTTTGTCATGTGAAGTTGCGTAATTAAATAATTAAACACAGTTATATTCCTCATCAGTTAACTATTGAAAATGAACACATCGTGTTTGAAATGTACATTTAGTGTTATAAATAAATAAATAAACGAGTGAAGTAAGGAATATAACTGTGTTTAATTATTCAGTGTTTAATAACCAGGCGGACTAAATCAAATTAAAGCCGCGAAAATACGTCGTTGTGATTGGCCAAACGGGCACCGTTTTTACACCAGCCCAAATTGCTTAAAACAGTAATGGCCGTTGCTATGATCAGCTGATCTCTCGCCGTTCCTTGTGTCCCACCGGTTCCACTCGTTTCGCCTCAGTTTTTGTGTTTTTAGTCAGTTATTTCTTCCGTTGATAGCGTTGATAGTGTAAGAATCGATTCTTCTCATCCCGCGATTTTCTTGGAAATAGTTATTTTATTTTTAACCATGGATATATACCCGGCACAAGTTTGGTGTCATTTTCAGACCCCAAGAAACGGAAATGGTTGGATTTTGGATCATTAACGCTCGAGGAAGAACAATTCAAAATTATCTTATATAAAACTTTAATCTAAGAGGCTTTAAAACCCACTGCCGTCGTACACAAAATTGTCGATTCATTAGGTAAGTGTGGAGCAAGTTATTGCAATATGGAATCAAACCATAAACACACGTTATATTTAGGATTGGCTAGAAGTACGGAGTTTCATACAATTAGGGAGTGTACGGTGATTGGGGGGCAGTAACAAGTCCTAAACGTTTTGAAGGACGTCCAGCGACCGAAGATATCTACAATGAAAGCAGCAAAAGTTCTCTGTGCGGAAAAATTTTCTTTAAAAATGAAATCTCTACATTGAATTAAATTATATTTATAATATTCTGAACAGAAAAGTTTAACATATGTCCGATTTGTTACCGTTATCAAGATAAATAATTTTAAAGATTTTTCGATGGTAAAAAAATCTTACAAATTTTCAGTATGAATTTATTAGATTGCCATGAATTTAAACAAAAATATTTGAGCAGGTTAATGTTTATTCGACAGTTGTTCATACAAAAATAACAGAGCAACCTGTCAGTTACACTTACTAAAATAACTGTCATTTTTACCATTTTCCGAGCAGTGACAAACAACATTTTTAATAATTTGAATGCATATATACAGGGTGTCCTAGACCACCTCTTTTGAGAAAACGACTGTTCGGAGAGCATTGGGACAAATTGTTTTATTACAAAATTTTACTTGGTGTAACTAATAGCAACTAACAAGTTGTCTTCAACATCTGTTAAGATCACAGTATTCAGATGTGACGAGCGACTATGAGAAGTCATATTAAAGAGAGAACAAAACTGGAAGCGAGCTCGGAAACATCACGTATCTACCCTTTCCATTTTTTTTGCTATATACGATGCGTGGCTCACACAAAGGCGAGAACTATAATCACGCCCCCTTGAATATATTATCGTTATCAGCATCCACCTAATTGGAAAGAAGGGGATGAGCTCTACTTGTGAGGAATGTGTTGAACTAAATTTCGTCGCGCGCATATAACTTTTAAGCAATTTTAAGAAATAAAACTTCTTATTGATATTGAGTAATTGGCAATCAATAATGATGAGTTTTAGTATGGTCACTTTAAATTAAATTATCTATGCATCAAACTCGAAATAAGTTACTATAAACCAATTTTACGCTAATTAATGACAAAAGAAATAAGAATTTGTTTTTTTTTTTACAATAACACATAGTTCAAGACATAAACTATTGAATTTTATTTATAATTTTTGGTTTCTTAACTGTTTACAAGATCAACTTTAGGAGAACAATATGAAGTTTCAAGAAGCGTACGAATTCCCTGCCCTTAAGGTGTTTTTCTTGTTGCTAAAAACGGTTGAGGTATAGACTCACTTCCGGTTTACAAAATTAGTTCTGTAGTATACATTTAATAATTTAAGTTACTTTACACATTTTAAATCTAATATGCCTTTCTATAATATCCTCTAAAACTTTTCGTACTGCCTCTTTATGATATTGTCGTAGTTTATTGATTGTAGATAACATTTGTGCCTGCACGCACTTTGTCTTTTGCCTCGTCTCCTGATCCGTGTGTCCCTTTTTGAAAAATAGTATTTCCTCATCAATAAATATGTTCGATCCGGTGGTCCCCAGTTTGGATGCGGCGTATTCACATTTTGAATATTCTACGAATTGAAACATGAATAAGTTATTGATGCATTAATAGTATATTGTACAACGAGCATATAATGATGGCTATTAATCAGGAGAACGGTGTTTGCGGAATGAGCCGTAGGCGAGTGGAGCAAATCATTTGAGTGATTAATAGCCATTATATGCGAGTTGTACACTATAGTTTGTTCACGAAAATTAAAATCAAAATAAAATAAAAAACAAAAACAAAACCAAAATCAAAATTAAAATCGAAATTAAAGTTGTAATTACAATTACAATTGAAAAATAATTAATATCAGTATTAAACAGGGTGAACAAAATATTATCATAAATCGCGTTCTGTGAATTAAAGCGCGAATTAGCGTGTTTAATAAGCATATGAAACGCAAATGCGTGTTTAATGAAATTGAGTGTTAAATGTACCCCATTAATGCTGCCCATAGAATTAAATAATGCGCACATTATAACATTTTCGTGAACAATAGCTTTTAAACATTTTATATTCGCATTTCCACGCCTCGTCGCCATCTATTCGACGATAGCCGAACTACTAAGTGATGTTTTTGAACAGCGCCAAAATGCTCGAACTTTATCCTTATAATCAAAGTGTTAATATTCAGCAATGCGCTGTACTCGAAACGATAGACTATTAAATTCTGAATCGAATGGTGTATAAAATAGCTGAGGCAATTTAGCGGTTTTCTTGTAATTTGCGAATGAAAATTAAGCACGACACACTTACCGACATTTACAGTTCACTGTAACTTAGAAATTAAATGCACAACAATTTGCTATATTCTTCAATGAAATACGGGTCCCAATACTTATTACTGATTATTCAATTAACTTTTTATATTATTAATGCATTACAATAAGAGAAATATTTGAGGAATCCTAATCTTCATAGAGGGTACCCTCTGTTATCGTGGGGATAAACTACGTTTTCATTTGTGGATTTAATAATTGTTTTAATAATGAAAGAATATTTAAAAAACTTAAGAAGACTGTTATCTTATAATAAAATAAATTTACTTGTAGATATTTTCGTATTTAAATTGCAGAAACAATAGATTATAATATATCCGCCTAATCATAGGCAACCCGATAAACGCATAATATACTATAAAAAACTTCCAGTTTTAAAGGTGACAGTGACAAAACCATAAGTGTAATCCTCAGTAAAGCTTCAAAAATAGTGCGAATATTTAAGTATTAAAATTGCAGAAATAATTATATTACATAAACGCCTACTTACAGACAACGCAATATACGCATACATAATAATAATTTATTACTAAAAACTTCCAATTTTAAACGTGACACAGACAAAACCATAAGTGTAATCCTCCGTGAAGCTTATAAAATAATGTGAATATTAAAGTATTTAAATTGCAGAAATAATTATATTATATAAACGCCTGCTTACAGGCAACCCAATATACTACAACTAATAATGATTTATTATTTAAAACTTCAAATTTTAATCGTAACAGGGACAAAACCATAAGTGTAATATTTTTAAAGCATTGCTAAGGATTACACTCATGCTTGTGTCCCTATTATATTTAAAATTAGAAGTTTTTAATAAAAAATAATATTAGTAGTAGTATATTGGGTTGCCTGCAAGTAGGCGTTTATATAATACCATTGTTTCCGCAATTTAAATACTTAAATATTCCCCCTATTTTTTAAGCTTTACTCAGGATTACACTTATGGTTTTGTCCCTGTTTCGTATAAAATTAGAAGTTTTTAATAATAAATTAATTCGAGTTATGCGTATATCGGGTTGCTTGGGATTAGGCGTGTATATTAAAAAATATTGTTTCTGCAATTTAAGTATGTAAATATCCACAAGTGAATTTATTTAATCATGAGACAACATTCTTTTTAGGTTTTTAAATATTCTTTTATTATTACAACAATCATTACATCCACAAATTATTAAGTAGTTTATCCCCACGATAACAGGTAGAGCCCTCTACTTAGATTATGATTTCTCGTTTATTTCTCTTATTGTAATGCATTAACAATATAAATAGTTGAATGATTAATCAGGAATAAGTATTGTAACCCGTATTTGATTGGAGAATATAGCAAATTCTTCTTTATTGAATTTTTATGTTACAGTGAACTGTAAATGTCGGTAAGTGTGTCGTCCTTAATTTTCATTCGCAAATTACAGGAAAACCGCTAAATTTCCTCAGCTATTTTATACACCATTCGATTCAGAATTAAATCGTCTAGCGTTTCATGCACAGCCCATTGCTAAATATTAACACTTTGACTATAAGTATAAAGTTCGAGCATTTTGGCGCTGTTCAAAAACATCACTTAGCAGTTCAGCCACCGTCTAATAGATGGCGACGACGGGCGGAAATCCGAATGTAAAATGTTTAAAAGCTTGTAAATAGCAATTCTAAGCGATAATTTTGATAATTTAAGCATTAAATCACTGACAAACATATAATCCTTTAATCTTGCTATAAAAACCCTGCAATAATAAATATTACCGCAGCAATTTTTTAATGGTTAAATTTTGTAAACTAATTCACGTGAGTAAAGATTGTTTTATGGTCAACTGGTTGGATTGTGGGATAGAGTCCAAGAGGAAAACAAGCGATTGCTCGGTTTGAAGGCAAGTGACAGCTGTCAAAATGGAGTCGAATGAAAATTTTATCATCTACGATTTCCGTTTGAAGATGTTTGCGCTTCGAGAAAATTGAAGATTTACGTAAACCAACGACTTTGAGTGGAAAGCATCAGGCGATTGCGTATTAACTGAAAAATAATTACATTATCTACAATTTCTACTTGAAAATATTCGCGCTGTGTGGCGGAGTTCACGCAAAAATTAAAAATTTCTGCAAACCCTCGATTTCAAATGCAAACAGGCGATTTATCGGTTTTGAGGCTAGTGACAGCTGTCAAAATGGCGTTTACTGAAAGGCAATTGCATTATTTATCATTTCTGTTGAAGTGTTTGCGCTGCAAGGCGATTTCGCTAGGAAATTGAACATTTCTGCAACCCGTTGATTTCGAGTGGAAAACAACAGGCGATTGCTCGGTTTTAGGGCAAGTGACAGTTGTCAAAATGATGGTCACTAAAAGACTATTTTCACGGGTACCCGCTAAATAAATTGTGATCTACCTTTTTCACAAGCATCATAAAAATCTTCGTCGAAGCCAATACTATAACAGGTCCAATTATGACTACCAAAGATACAAAACCAACATTTATACTGTCCTTGAACGATCCATGCATGACGACAAGGTTATATCCAAATAAATAGAAGCCCATAATCTAAAATTAATTAATAATTGAAATTGAACAGGTTTAAGGCAAAGACACTTTATTCAAGAGTAATCTATCAAACTTTCAAATATCTGTGGTTAAAAAAATTGAATTTCCAGAGCAATTTCCTAAAAAGGTGCAATTTTTTACAACAAAATTTTCTTTCCAGCGCAGCCATTTTTGCCATTGTTAAGCTCCGATAATTTTATTTGAACAATTACAAAGACACGTTATTATGGACCAATCTGTCAAACTTTCGAACTTCTATCGTTATCGAAATAGAAGTTTGAGAGCAATTTCCTAAAAAAGTGCAATTTTTTTACAACAAAATTTTCTTTCCAGCGCAGCCATTTGTGCTACTGTTAAGCTTCGATAATTTTGTTTAAACAATTGCAAAGACACGTTATTTAGGACCAATCTGTCAAACTTCCGAACTTCTATCGTTATTGAAATGGAAGTTTGAGAGCAATTTCCTAAAAAAGTGCAATTTTTTTCAACAAAATTTTCTTTCCGGCGCAGCCATTTTTGCTATTGTAGAGCTCCGATAATTTTGTTTAAACAATTACAAAGACACGTTATTTAGAACCAATCTGTCAAACTTTCGAACTTCTATCGTTATCGAAATAGAAGTTTGAGAGAAATTTCCTAAAAAAGTGCAATTTTTTTACAACAAAATTTTCTTTACAGCGCAGCCATTTTTGCTATTGTTAAGCTCCGATAATTTTGTTTAAACAATTGCAAAGACACGTTATTTAGGACCAATCTGTCAAACTTCCGAACTTCTATCGTTATTGAAATGGAAGTTTGAGAGCAATTTCCTAAAAAAGTGCAATTTTTTTACAACAAAATTTTCTTTCCAGCGCAGCCATTTGTGCTACTGTTAAGCTTCGATAATTTTGTTTAAACAATTGCAAAGACACGTTATTTAGGACCAATCTGTCAAACTTCCGAACTTCTATCGTTATTGAAATGGAAGTTTGAGAGCAATTTCCTAAAAAAGTGCAATTTTTTTACAACAAAATTTTCTTTCCAGCGCAGCCATTTGTGCTACTGTTAAGCTTCGATAATTTTGTTTAAACAATTGCAAAGACACGTTATTTAGGACCAATCTGTCAAACTTCCGAACTTCTATCGTTATTGAAATGGAAGTTTGAGAGCAATTTCCTAAAAAAGTGCAATTTTTTTACAACAAAATTTTCTTTACAGCGCAGCCATTTTTGCTATTGTTAAGCTCCGATAATTTTGTTTAAACAATTACAAAGACACGTTATTTAGGACCAATCTGTCAAACTTCCGAACTTCTATCGTTATTGAAATGGAAGTTTGAGAGCAATTTCCTAAAAAAGTGCAATTTTTTTCAACAAAATTTTCTTTCCGGCGCAGCCATTTTTGCTATTGTAGAGCTCCGATAATTTTGTTTAAACAATTACAAAGACACGTTATTTAGAACCAATCTGTCAAACTTTCGAACTTATATCGTTATCGAAATAGAAGTTTGAGAGCAATTTCCTAAAAAAGTGCAATTTTTTTACAACAAAATTTTCTTTCCAGCGCAGCCATTTTTGCTATTGTTAAGCTCCGATGATTTTGTTTAAACAATTACAAAGACACGTTATTTAAGACCAATCTGTCAAACTTTTGAACTTCTATCGTTATCGAAATAGAAGTTTGTGAGCAATTTCCTGAAAAAGTGCAATTTTTTGCAACAAAATTTTCTTTACAACGCAGCCATTTTTGCTATTGTTAAGCTCCAATAATTTTGTTTAAACAATTGCAAAGACACGTTATTTAGGACCAATCTGTCAAACTTTTGAACTTCTATCGTTATCGAAATAGAAGTTTGAGAGCAATTTCCTGAAAAAGTGCAATTTTTTACAACAAAATTTTCTTTCCAGCGCAGCCGTTTTTGCTATTGTTAAGCTCCGATAATTTTGTTCAAACAATTACAAAGACACGTTATTCAGGACCAATCTGTCAAACTTTCGAACTTCTATCGTTATCGAAATAGAAGTTTGAGAGCAATTTCCTAAAAAAGTGCAATTTTTTTACAACAAAATTTTCTTCCCTGCACAGCAATTTTTGCTATTGTTAAGCTCGGATAATTTTGTTTAAACAATTACAAAGACACGTTATTTAGAACCAATCTGTCAAACTTTCGAACTTCTATCGTTATCGAAATAGAAGTTTGAGAGCAATTTCCTAAAAAAGTGCAATTTTTTTACAACAAAATTTTCTTCCCTGCACAGCAATTTTTGCTATTGTTAAGCTCGGATAATTTTGTTTAAACAATTACAAAGACACGTTATTTAGAACCAATCTGTCAAACTTTCGAACTTCTATCGTTATCGAAATAGAAGTTTGAGAGCAATTTCCTAAAAAAGTGCAATTTTTTTACAACAAAATTTTCTTTCCAGCGCAGCCATTTTTGTTATTGTTAAGCTCCGATAATTTTGTTTAAATAATTGCAAAGATACGTTATTTAGGAGCAATCTGTCAAACTTTCGAACTTCTATCGTTATCGAAATAGAAGTTTGAGAGCAATTTCCTGGAAAAGTGCAATTTTTTACAACAAAATTTTCTTTCCAGCGCAGCCATTTTTGCTATTGTTAAGCTCGGATAATTTTGTTTAAACAATTACAAAGACACGTTACTTATGATCAATCTGTCAAACTTTCGAACTTCTATCGTTATCGAAATAGAAGTTTGAGAGCAATTTCCTAAAAAGTGCAATTTTTTACAACAAAATTTTCTTTCCAGCGCAGCCATTTTTGCTATTGTTAAGCTCCGATAATTTTGTTTAAACAGTTACAAAGACACGTTATTTAGAACCAATCTGTCAAACTTTCGAACTTCTATCGTTATTGAAATAGAAGTTTGAGAGCAATTTTCTGAAAAAGTGCAATTTTTTACAACAAAATTTTCTTTCCAGCGCAGCCATTTTCGCTATTGTTAAGCTCCGATAATTTTGTTCAAACAATTGCAAAGATACGTTATTTAGGACCAATCTGTCAAACTTTCGAACTTCTATCGTTATCGAAATAGAAGTTTGAAAGCAATTTCTTGAAAAAGTGCAATTTTTTACAACAAAATTTTCTTTCCAGCGCAGCCATTTTTGCTATTGTTAAGCTCCGGTAATTTTGTTGCAAAGACACGTTATTTAGGACCAATCTGTCAAACTTTAAAACTTCTATCGTTATCGAAATAGAAGTTTGAGAGCAATTTCCTAAAAAAGTGCAATTTTTTACAACAATTTTTTTTTCCAGCGCAGTCATTTTTGCTATTGTTAAGCTCCGATAATTTTGTTTAAACAATTGCAAAGACACGTTATTTACGACCAATCTGTCAAACTTTCGAACTTCTATCGTGATCGAAATAGAAGTTTGAGAGCAATTTCCTGAAAAAGTGCAATTTTTTACAACAAAATTTTCTTTCCACTACAAACCCACCAACCTTCTACCAACTGTGAACTGTAGCTTTTTTGACCCACTAAAATTTTAACAAATGCAGATTAGATACTCACCCCTGTCAGATAGGGTATAATAACCCACGTAACCCTCCAGAACCGATTCGGCTGATAATCGTACAAAAACAGGAAGTCGTCCGTGAACCTCACCGGCGTGTACAAAAAGTGCATGCCTATCGCGAAAAAGCACAGATTGGCCCTGTTGACCATGCTGATGCTGTAATACATATTCTGCAAGTAATACAGATGCAGGTACTCGTCCAACACCTCCATCTGGTTAAAAACTGCGAATCCTATGCAGAACACGCTGGTCAAAATGATGCGATACTTCTCCAACTTCACCCACGATTGCACCGCCGAATCGACGATCACGCCAACCACATACGTTCCGTAAAGTATGGTCAGTATGACTATAGAGCTAAACCAGAGCAGAAGGAGCAATTTCGGCACGGATAGCATCATCAGGATGTCTGGTATGACGGTCAGTAAAGCGTCTCTTGCTAAAATTTGTGATAAAGATATGAAGGTGCAAGTGATTCATCACTAATTTAGAATTGTTGGCTGGTAATACATGTTCATATAGTGGCGGCTGGTCACGTGACTCATGGTTGAACCAGCCTGGCTCAGCCAGGGTCAATGAACTGTATACTACGTATATATGTTGTATTCTAGTTCAATGGCCAGGGTAGTAGACGTGGCAATAAAGATGGCTGTCATTCGCACAGTGAGTCGAATTCTATTGGGCCATCTAATTCCGCTGGCCCTACCATGAGTCTCGCCACCGGCCGCTACAATCAGCGGCGGCTCGTGGAGGCTACGAAAGAAATTTTGACCAAAACTGCAGCGAAAAGTAAGTGGTGCAGCATGAGCGCCGCCTCTATCTTAAGCAACGCGCACACTTATCGGAATCGGACGGACGGCACGCATCGGAAAAAATTGCTTAACACAGTTGTAAACGAGTCGGTACGGCATGGAACGGATAAATGTGCGTTGACTCGTTTACAACTGTGTTAAGCAATTTTATCCGTTTCGTGCCGTCCCACAGTGGTTCAGAATTCGAAAAAGCTGGCCAAAAGTCTAAATCTTGATAAATATTAACATAAATGGGTAGATTATGACTTTGATGTCCAAACTGAAAAATTCAAAATGGCGGATCCAATATGGCGGACATAAATGATGAATTTATTATTGTCTTCACTGGAGAAATCCAATATTTTAGAAAACCAATGATCCCAGCTTTCCGGTGATTATTTTATAATTTAGTCAGGGTGTGTAGAAGGTCTTTTTTATACCATATAATGGTATAAATTTCGAGTAAATTTTGAAAATTTTAAGTTGGTCACAATTGTTTTTACATTTATTTGGCCACACTGAAGAAATTCGCAACTTTAACAACAATTTAATGATTATTTTCAAAATTAGTGAAAAACTTCCATTCTTATTTACACCTATTACCATGGCTACGAACAGAGTAAACGTGTCATATAAATTACGATTATTTCTATTCTCTCGTATAAATTGTAATTTGAATTTTCTATAAATTAAAACTTAATGATATTAAAAAAAATAATGTACCAAACAATCTCCACGGATTAATTAATAAAATGGTTTTTGGCCTTAGGCTTCGAGTTAGTGGCACTCTCCACCCTCGGGCCAAAACCATAACTTATACTATACAGGGTGTGTGCCAATTGACGGGAAACTATTGTGATCGTAAAAAAATCCAAAAACATTCTTTTTGCAGAAATATCCAATTCGTCGATTCCGAAAATTTTCGTAAAAAAACTGTGTGTCTGCCTTTATGTCTGTCTGTCTGTCTGTCTGTCATATTTATTTCCTACTTTATTCATATAAACCACGGGAAAGTATTGTGATCGTAAAAAAATTCCAATATTTTGTTGCGGAAATAGCCATTTCGTTGATTCCAAAATTTTTGTGACAAAAATGTCTCTGTGTGTCTGCCTTTGTGTCTGTTTGTCTTATTTATTTTTACTTTCTCCTTACAAAGTAATGGAAAATATTGGTATCCTCAAAAATTTCCAAACATTTTTTTTTGCGGAAATATCCATTTTGTCGATTTCGACAATTTGTGTTGAAAAATGTGTGACAGCCTTTCTGTCTGTTTGTCATATTGATTTTTTTTACCTTTTCCGTACACACTCCTGGAAAGGGTTGTGATTGTAAAAAAAATCCAAATATTTTTTTGCGGAAATACCAATTTCTTCGATTCTGACAATTTTTGTAAAAACATATGTGTGTCTGGCTTTGTGTCCGTCTGTCTGTCATATTTAGTTTCTACTTTCTCCGTACAAACTACGGGAAAATATTGTGATCGTAAAAAATTTCCATTTTTCTTTGCGGAACACCCGTTTCGTTGATTCTGACAATTTTTGTGAAAAAAAAAGTGTCTGTGTGCATGCCTTTGTGTCTGTTTGTCTGTTATATCTTTTTTTTATTTTCTCTTTACAAACTAGGGGAAAATATTGTGATCGTAACAAATTTCCAATTTTTTTTTGTGGAAATATCTATTTCGTCGATTCAGACAATTTTTGTCAAAAATTTGTGTGTTTGCCCTTATGTGTGTCTGTTTGTCATGTTTATTTTCTACTTTCTTCGTACAAACCACGGGAAAGTATTGTGATCGTAAATAATTTCCATTTTTTTTGCGGAAATCGCCATTTCGTTGATTCCGTCAATTTTTGTGAAAACAATGTGTCTGTGTGACTGGCTTTGTGTCTGTCTGTCATATTTATTTTTATTTTCTCCTTACAAACTAAGGGATAATATTGTGATCGCAAAAAATTTACAAATATTTTTTTTGCGAAATTATCCTTTTAGTCGATTCCGACAGTTTTTGTAAAAAAATGTGAGTCTGTCATATTTATTTTTTACTTTCTCCATACTAACTACGGGAAACTATTGTGATCGTAAAAAAAATCCAAACATTTTTTTTTTGTGGCAAAATGTATTTCCGTCGATTCCGACAATTTTTGTAAAAAATGTGTGTCTGTGTGTCTGCATGCCTGTCATATTTATTTTTTACTTTCTCCGTGCAAACTACGAGAAAGTATGGTGATCGAAAAGAATTTCCAAACATTTTTTTGCGGAAATATTCATTTCGTCGATTTCGACAATTTTTGTTTGAGTATCTGCCTTTGTGTCTATCTGTCTGTAATTTTTATGTTTTACTTTCTCCGCACAAACTTCTTTCAAATTTACTAATTTGACTAGGAGGAGATCTTTCCTCTAAAATGATCAGGGAAGATAATATTCCAATATAAAATAATTAACATTGAAAATCCAATGTTCCGTTTTGTTCATCTACAACCTGTATACATATACACATCATAAATACAAGATATTTAATAAAATATAAAGTCGAATTTTTCAACGATATTGCACATCAGCAATAAAAATAATCCTACACTGAGGAATGCAAGTGAATGCAGGTAATTGTTGTTTATCACGTTAAAGGACACTATAATAAATAGTTTTAATGCTATAGGAATACAGGCATATACAGGCAAAAAAATATTTTCATGAATGTTTAAAATGCATCTACCTATTTTTAAGGCAAATTCCTATAATTGCTAACAAACATTTTATATGCATATTAAATGTAATAACCATTAATTTACCTTCAGGAAGATCCATAATAACAAGGACATAAAGATTAGTATTTATAGTGAAAAACCGACACCAAACTTTCACTTCGTCCGAACGTCTCCCACGCGTCTAACAAAGTAACAAGTTTGAACGCGAATTACGAGACATTTTATAGCAATTACAATCATATTCTTCTATTGTGGCATCCCGTGGAGCCCTGTGGACATGACTATATTGTACTAAACTCAAAATATTAACTTTCATTTTTCGACTTTTGGCCAGCTTTTTCGAATTCTGAACCACTGTGCGTCCGTCCGATTCCGACAATTGTGCGCGTAGCTTTAGCCTCCTCTACGAACATCCACGAACCGCCGCTGTTGTCAATAATACGTTGTATAACACTTACCTCCTAAGTGTATGCACGTAACATGGACAAACCTGTATTTTTCAATGATAGCCAAAGCTCCAATTCCGTAGCAGCAAGCGATCACAATGAGGGCCATGCATTTGTAGAAACAAATGTAAATTGCCGCCGCTTGCGGATTGAGACTGATCGGTTTCATCGTCGAAAGCCACATGGCGAATGGTATTCCTTGAAATTGCAGCGAATTATTGATTATCGTAAAGATGTCCTGAAATTTAATGCTTGTTGATGTGCAAATCCAGAAATCGTCGATGTCGGTAAATTTGCTTACAAAAGGTGTTATGACTTTATACACCGGACTGTGCAGTATGACAGCAGTCGGAGCAAGTGACAGACGGACGCAGAGTATTATGCAACCGATGAAGGCCATTACTATCAGGCAGAGGATTTGTATTTTTATGTAGAACTTCTTCATCCACGATAAGCCGACCACGGACATTATGAGTATTATCGACCATACCACAATTCTGAATATTAAAGGGGTTCGCAGTTCTTGGCGCGAGTCCCAGTTTAATATGATATTCCTGGAAAAATGGTTTCTTTATATTTTTATTTTAGATATAAATTGATTAAACCTATATTACTATTTATAATTGTAATCCTTCACGTCCAATTCCTTAAAATATGTGAAATGGTTGTCAGCGACGGTTCGCGGGGTGACTCACGGCACGGCTGAGATAGCAGAGGTGGTAATACAGATCTCTGCGTACCATGAGTCGCTCCGCGAGCCCTCGCTGACATTTTTAATGTGCAAATTCTTAAGTCTTATGGCCGTTTTCACAAACCATTCCTAAAATATAAGCATTTCCTAGATAAAGATAGGAACTTCTTGCCGTCAATTTGGTTTTCACCAGTCCCAAACACTTTCCTAAATGGTCTAGGCAACTAGACAACCCAAGGATTAAGTATCTGTTTCTAACCTAACATTTCTAGTCGGTTTATTTACGTTGGTCTGACAGCTGTCAGGCTTCTAGACCATGTCCAAAGGAATGCCCATTTGAACGTGACTGGACACCAACAACTGCAATAAAAACCCTGCTGTGTCGGCCCCCGCTAGACATACGCATTAAAGAGCGAGCAGCAGCGCCCGCCAGGCTACAAGTAACAAATACGTAGCTCGTAAACAATGGAAGAGGCGAGCACTGAACATATTTTTAAAGAGGAAGATCGCAATTAAGATGCCGGTGGACACTATCCCTCGAAAATAGATATTTAAAAGGAAGCTCCAAGTAAGCCTAAAGCACGTAAACTCAGGCGAAGGTAGCAAACTTAATAACATCAAACGTACCGTTAACGAAAACAGGGGCCGGGATTGGTATATACTGTAAAAACCTATCCCTGTAAAAGACTGCTGCACTTGGTATATCAATTAGTACCCCCACTAAGGCGGAACTCGTGGGTATATTACATGCAGCCAGAGAAATTGCTGATAGACTTAGCAAAGGGAAAATTGTGCATATCATCAGCGACTCTAGAGCAGCAATATTATTTATTTATTTATTTTCCTTTGTTACAATGCAATTACAAGCTACAAAATCACATCAGCGCTAACGTTGGAATGTTGCGCGGGCCTAGAGAGAGTGGCAAACGATAACTAGGTAACCTTGTGCTGGGTAAAAATGAACTGCCAAGAAGAGCTTCCAGACGCCTGGGCCGGAATCCAACTAGCCCCTCTCCGTCAGACAGAATATCCGTATTAAAAGACACATCGACTGAACATCACGAAGATCGATGAAATGACAAGCCTGGCTGCAGGGTAGTAAAATATTTCATCTTGATGAACCCCAAGATTGTCAGATACTGCTTGAAACTGTTCAGGGGGAACGTACGAATAATCGTGGGTCTTCTAACTGGCCATTGCAATCTAAGAATCCAGAAACAGAATGAGCCTCTGTCCCAAGCCCATCTATAGAGGGTGTGAAGCTGAAGAGAAGACCCCCGAACATATACTCTTGAAGTATTCAGCCATCTCTACAATAAGACAATCATCAGACATCCATAAAGTGCAGTCCTGACATTTGCCAATGCCGTGGGTTGGCTGGACGGCACCGGGGAATACAGACTCAGATGGGAGGATGTACAAAGGGCCCATTGAGGCCTACGTGCAATATTTAAAAAGCGAAAGAGTGCGAGAAGTTGGCTGTTGTCAATAAAAAATGCAACACCAGTATAAATATTTTTTTGCAATTTTTTAAAATCCTGGTCGGGTTGCGTCCGCATCAGCTTCAATAATTCATATGTTTTTTATTAAATTACGAATATTAACGAAATAAGAATATTTTTAAAGCGAAAGAGTGCGAGAAGTTGGCTGTTGTTAATAAAAAAATGTATCACTTGTCTAAATATGTTTTTGCAATTTTTGAAAATCCTGGTCGGGTTGCGTCCGCATCAAGTTCAAAAATTCATATGTTTTTTATTAATTTACGAATATTAACGAAATAAGAATATTTTTAAAGCGAAAGAGTGCGAGAAGTTGGCTGTTGTTAATAAAAAAATGTATCACTTGTCTAAATATGTTTTTGCAATTTTTGAAAATCCTGGTCGGGTTGCGTCCGCATCAACTTCAAAAATTCATATCTTTTTTATTAATTAACGAATTTTAACAAAATAAGAATATTTTTAAAGCGAAAGAGTGCGAGAAGTTGGCTGTTGTTAATAAAAAAATGCATCACCGGTCTAAATATTTTTTTGCAATTTTTGAAAATCCTGGTCGGGTTGCGTCCGCATCAACTTCAAAAATTCATATCTTTTTTATTAATTAACGAATTTAAACAAAATAAGAATATTTTTAAAGCGAAAGAGTGCGAGAAGTTGGCTGTTGTTAATAAAAAAATGTATCACTTGTCTAAATATGTTTTTGCAATTTTTGAAAATCCTGGTCGGGTTGCGTCCGCATCAACTTCAAAAATTCATATCTTTTTTATTAATTAACGAATTTTAACAAAATAAGAATATTTTTAAAGCGAAAGAGTGCGAGAAGTTGGCTGTTGTTAATAAAAAAATGTATCACTTGTCTAAATATGTTTTTGCAATTTTTGAAAATCCTGGTCGGGTTGCGTCCGCATCAACTTCAATAATTCATATGTTTTTTATTAAATTACGAATATTAACGAAATAAGAATATTTTTAAAGCGAAAGAGTGCGAGAAGTTGGCTGTTGTTAATAAAAAAATGCATCACCGGTCTAAATATTTTTTTGCAATTTTTGAAAATCCTGGTCGGGTTGCGTCCGCATCAAATTCAAAAATTCATATCTTTTTTATTAATTAACGAATTTAAACAAAATAAGAATATTTTTAAAGCGAAAGAGTGCGAGAAGTTGGCTGTTGTTAATAAAAAAATGTATCACTTGTCTAAATATGTTTTTGCAATTTTTGAAAATCCTGGTCGGGTTGCGTCCGCATCAACTTCAAAAATTCATATCTTTTTTATTAATTAACGAATTTTAACAAAATAAGAATATTTTTAAAGCGAAAGAGTGCGAGAAGTTGGCTGTTGTTAATAAAAAAATGTATCACTTGTCTAAATATGTTTTTGCAATTTTTGAAAATCCTGGTCGGGTTGCGTCCGCATCAACTTCAATAATTCATATCTTTTTTATTAATTAACGAATTTTAACAAAATAAGAATATTTTTAAAGCGAAAGAGTGCGAGAAGTTGGCTGTTGTTAATAAAAAAATGCATCACCGGTCTAAATATTTTTTTGCAATTTTTGAAAATCCTGGTCGGGTTGCGTCCGCATCAACTTCAAAAATTCATATCTTTTTTATTAATTAACGAATTTTAACAAAATAAGAATATTTTTAAAGCGAAAGAGTGCGAGAAGTTGGCTGTTGTTAATAAAAAAATGTATCACTTGTCTAAATATCTTTTTGCAATTTTTGAAAATCTTGGTCGGGTTGCGTCCGCATCAACTTCAAAAATTCATATGTTTTTTAATAATTTACGAATTTTAACGAAATAAGAATATTTTTAAAGCGAAAGAGTGCGAGAAGTTGGCTGTTGTTAATAAAAAAATGCATCACCGGTCTAAATATTTTTTTGCAATTTTTGAAAATCCTGGTCGGGTTGCGTCCGCATCAACTTCAAAAATTCATATGTTTTTTTATTAATTTGCGAATTTTAACGAAATAAGAATATTTTTAAAGCGAAAGAGTGCGAGAAGTTGGCTGTTGTTAATAAAAAAATGTATCACTTGTCTAAATATGTTTTTGCAATTTTTGAAAATCCTGGTCGGGTTGCGTCCGCATCAAGTTCAAAAATTCATATCTTTTTTATTAATTAACGAATTTTAACAAAGTAAGAATATTTTTAAAGCGAAAGAGTGCGAGAAGTTGGCTGTTGTTAATAAAAAAATGTATCACTTGTCTAAATATGTTTTTGCAATTTTTGAAAATCCTGGTCGGGTTGCGTCCGCATCAACTTCAAAAATTCATATCTTTTTTATTAATTAACGAATTTAAACAAAATAAGAATATTTTTAAAGCGAAAGAGTGCGAGAAGTTGGCTGTTGTTAATAAAAAAATGTATCACTTGTCTAAATATGTTTTTGCAATTTTTGAAAATCCTGGTCGGGTTGCGTCCGCATCAACTTCAAAAATTCATATCTTTTTTATTAATTAACGAATTTTAACAAAATAAGAATATTTTTAAAGCGAAAGAGTGCGAGAAGTTGGCTGTTGTTAATAAAAAAATGTATCACTTGTCTAAATATTTTTTTGCAATTTTTGAAAATCCTGGTCGGGTTGCGTCCGCATCAACTTCAATAATTCATATGTTTTTTATTAAATTACGAATATTAACGAAATAAGAATATTTTTAAAGCGAAAGAGTGCGAGAAGTTGGCTGTTGTTAATAAAAAAATGCATCACCGGTCTAAATATTTTTTTGCAATTTTTGAAAATCCTGGTCGGGTTGTGTCCGCATCAACTTCAATAATTCATATGTTTTTTTATTAAATTACGAATATTAACGAAATAAGAATATTTTTAAAGCGAAAGAGTGCGAGAAGTTGGCTGTTGTTAATAAAAATATGTATCACCGGTCTAAATATTTTTTTGCAATTTTTGAAAATCTTGGTCGGGTTGCGTCCGCATCAACTTCAAAAATTCATATGTTTTTTATTAATTTGCGAATTTTAACGAAATAAGAATATTTTTAAAGCGAAAGAGTGCGAGAAGTTGGCTGTTGTTAATAAAAATATGTATCACTTGTCTAAATATTTTTTTGCAATTTTTGAAAATCCTGGTCGAGTTGCGTCAGCATCAACTTCAAAAATTCATATGTTTTTTATTAATTTGCGAATTTTAACGAAATAAGAATATTTTTAAAGCGAAAGAGTGCGAGAAGTTGGCTGTTGTTAATAAAAAAATGCATCACCGGTCTAAATATTTTTTTGCAATTTTTGAAAATCCTGGTCGGGTTGCGTCCGCATCAACTTCAATAATTCATATGTTTTTTATTAATTTACGAATTTTAACGAAATAAGAATATTTTTAAAGCGAAAGAGTGCGAGAAGTTGGCTGTTGTTAATAAAAAAATGCATCACCGGTCTAAATATTTTTTTGCAATTTTTGAAAATCCTGGTCGGGTTGCGTCCGCATCAACTTCAATAATTCATATGTTTTTTATTAATTTACGAATTTTAACGAAATAAGAATATTTTTAAAGCGAAAGAGTGCGAGAAGTTGGCTGTTGTTAATAAAAAAATGCATCACCGGTCTAAATATTTTTTTGCAATTTTTGAAAATCTTGGTCGGGTTGCGTCCGCATCAACTTCAATAATTCATATGTTTTTTATTAAATTACGAATATTAACGAAATAAGAATATTTTTAAAGCGAAAGAGTGCGAGAAGTTGGCTGTTGTTAATAAAAATATGTATCACCGGTCTAAATATTTTTTTGCAATTTTTGAAAATCTTGGTCGGGTTGCGTCCGCATCAACTTCAAAAATTCATATGTTTTTTATTAATTTACGAATTTTAACGAAATAAGAATATTTTTAAAGCGAAAGAGTGCGAGAAGTTGGCTGTTGTTAATAAAAATATGTATCACTTGTCTAAATATTTTTTTGCAATTTTTGAAAATCCTGGTCGAGTTGCGTCAGCATCAACTTCAAAAATTCATATGTTTTTTATTAATTTGCGAATTTTAACGAAATAAGAATATTTTTAAAGCGAAAGAGTGCGAGAAGTTGGCTGTTGTTAATAAAAAAATGCATCACCGGTCTAAATATTTTTTTGCAATTTTTGAAAATCCTGGTCGGGTTGCGTCCGCATCAACTTCAATAATTCATATGTTTTTTATTAATTTACGAATTTTAACGAAATAAGAATATTTTTAAAGCGAAAGAGTGCGAGAAGTTGGCTGTTGTTAATAAAAAAATGCATCACCGGTCTAAATATTTTTTTGCAATTTTTGAAAATCTTGGTCGGGTTGCGTCCGCATCAACTTCAATAATTCATATGTTTTTTATTAAATTACGAATATTAACGAAATAAGAATATTTTTAAAGCGAAAGAGTGCGAGAAGTTGGCTGTTGTTAATAAAAATATGTATCACCGGTCTAAATATTTTTTTGCAATTTTTGAAAATCTTGGTCGGGTTGCGTCCGCATCAACTTCAAAAATTCATATCTTTTTTATTAATTAACGAATTTAAACAAAATAAGAATATTTTTAAAGCGAAAGAGTGCGAGAAGTTGGCTGTTGTCAATAAAAAATGCAACACCAGTATAAATATTTTTTTGCAATTTTTGAAAATCTTGGTCGGGTTGCGTCCGCATCAACTTCAATAATTCATATCTTTTTTATTAATTAACGAATTTTAACAAAATAAGAATATTTTTAAAGCGAAAGAGTGCGAGAAGTTGGCTGTTGTTAATAAAAAAATGTATCACTTGTCTAAATATGTTTTTGCAATTTTTGAAAATCCTGGTCGGGTTGCGTCCGCATCAACTTCAAAAATTCATATCTTTTTTATTAATTAACGAATTTTAACAAAATAAGAATATTTTTAAAGCGAAAGAGTGCGAGAAGTTGGCTGTTGTTAATAAAAAAATGTATCACTTGTCTAAATATGTTTTTGCAATTTTTGAAAATCCTGGTCGGGTTGCGTCCGCATCAACTTCAAAAATTCATATCTTTTTTATTAATTAACGAATTTTAACAAAATAAGAATATTTTTAAAGCGAAAGAGTGCGAGAAGTTGGCTGTTGTTAATAAAAAAATGTATCACTTGTCTAAATATGTTTTTGCAATTTTTGAAAATCCTGGTCGGGTTGCGTCCGCATCAACTTCAAAAATTCATATCTTTTTTATTAATTAACGAATTTAAACAAAATAAGAATATTTTTAAAGCGAAAGAGTGCGAGAAGTTGGCTGTTGTTAATAAAAAAATGCATCACCGGTCTAAATATTTTTTTGCAATTTTTGAAAATCCTGGTCGGGTTGCGTCCGCATCAACTTCAAGAATTCATATGTTTTTTATTAATTTACGAATTTTAACGAAATAAGAATATTTTTAAAGCGAAAGAGTGCGAGAAGTTGGCTGTTGTTAATAAAAAAATGCATCACCGGTCTAAATATTTTTTTGCAATTTTTGAAAATCCTGGTCGGGTTGCGTCCGCATCAACTTCAAAAATTCATATCTTTTTTATTAATTAACGAATTTTAACAAAATAAGAATATTTTTAAAGCGAAAGAGTGCGAGAAGTTGGCTGTTGTTAATAAAAAAATGTATCACTTGTCTAAATATGTTTTTGCAATTTTTGAAAATCTTGGTCGGGTTGCGTCCGCATCAACTTCAAAAATTCATATGTTTTTTAATAATTTACGAATTTTAACGAAATAAGAATATTTTTAAAGCGAAAGAGTGCGAGAAGTTGGCTGTTGTTAATAAAAAAATGCATCACCGGTCTAAATATTTTTTTGCAATTTTTGAAAATCCTGGTCGGGTTGCGTCCGCATCAACTTCAAAAATTCATATGTTTTTTTATTAATTTGCGAATTTTAACGAAATAAGAATATTTTTAAAGCGAAAGAGTGCGAGAAGTTGGCTGTTGTTAATAAAAAAATGTATCACTTGTCTAAATATGTTTTTGCAATTTTTGAAAATCCTGGTCGGGTTGCGTCCGCATCAAGTTCAAAAATTCATATCTTTTTTATTAATTAACGAATTTTAACAAAATAAGAATATTTTTAAAGCGAAAGAGTGCGAGAAGTTGGCTGTTGTCAATAAAAAATGCAACACCAGTATAAATATTTTTTTGCAATTTTTGAAAATCCTGGTCGGGTTGCGTCCGCATCAACTTCAAAAATTCATATCTTTTTTATTAATTAACGAATTTTAACAAAATAAGAATATTTTTAAAGCGAAAGAGTGCGAGAAGTTGGCTGTTGTCAATAAAAAATGCAACACCAGTATAAATATTTTTTTGCAATTTTTGAAAATCCTGGTCGGGTTGCGTCCGCATCAACTTCAAAAATTCATATCTTTTTTATTAATTAACGAATTTTAACAAAATAAGAATATTTTTAAAGCGAAAGAGTGCGAGAAGTTGGCTGTTGTTAATAAAAAAATGTATCACTTGTCTAAATATGTTTTTGCAATTTTTGAAAATCCTGGTCGGGTTGCGTCCGCATCAACTTCAATAATTCATATCTTTTTTTATTAATTTGCGAATTTTAACGAAATAAGAATATTTTTAAAGCGAAAGAGTGCGAGAAGTTGGCTGTTGTTAATAAAAAAATGTATCACTTGTCTAAATATGTTTTTGCAATTTTTGAAAATCCTGGTCGGGTTGCGTCCGCATCAACTTCAAAAATTCATATCTTTTTTATTAATTAACGAATTTTAACAAAATAAGAATATTTTTAAAGCGAAAGAGTGCGAGAAGTTGGCTGTTGTTAATAAAAAAATGTATCACTTGTCTAAATATGTTTTTGCAATTTTTGAAAATCCTGGTCGGGTTGCGTCCGCATCAACTTCAAAAATTCATATCTTTTTTATTAATTAACGAATTTTAACAAAATAAGAATATTTTTAAAGCGAAAGAGTGCGAGAAGTTGG
This sequence comes from Ocypus olens, assembly GCA_910593695.2. NCBI lineage: Eukaryota > Metazoa > Arthropoda > Insecta > Coleoptera > Staphylinidae > Ocypus > Ocypus olens. Next base: position 52,656,441 of record OU343060.1, read on the forward strand.
CTGTTGTTAATAAAAAAATGTATCACTTGTCTAAATATGTTTTTGCAATTTTTGAAAATCCTGGTCGGGTTGCGTCCGCATCAACTTCAAAAATTCATATCTTTTTTATTAATTAACGAATTTAAACAAAATAAGAATATTTTTAAAGCGAAAGAGTGCGAGAAGTTGGCTGTTGTTAATAAAAAAATGCATCACCGGTCTAAATATTTTTTTGCAATTTTTGAAAATCCTGGTCGGGTTGCGTCCGCATCAACTTCAATAATTCATATGTTTTTTATTAATTTACGAATTTTAACGAAATAAGAATATTTTTAAAGCGAAAGAGTGCGAGAAGTTGGCTGTTGTTAATAAAAAAATGCAACACCGGTCTAAATATTTTTTTGCAATTTTTGAAAATCTTGGTCGGGTTGCGTCCGCATCAACTTCAATAATTCATATGTTTTTTATTAAATTACGAATATTAACGAAATAAGAATATTTTTAAAGCGAAAGAGTGCGAGAAGTTGGCTGTTGTTAATAAAAATATGTATCACCGGTCTAAATATTTTTTTGCAATTTTTGAAAATCTTGGTCGGGTTGCGTCCGCATCAACTTCAAAAATTCATATGTTTTTTATTAATTTGCGAATTTTAACGAAATAAGAATATTTTTAAAGCGAAAGAGTGCGAGAAGTTGGCTGTTGTTAATAAAAATATGTATCACTTGTCTAAATATTTTTTTGCAATTTTTGAAAATCCTGGTCGAGTTGCGTCAGCATCAACTTCAAAAATTCATATCTTTTTTATTAATTAACGAATTTTAACAAAATAAGAATATTTTTAAAGCGAAAGAGTGCGAGAAGTTGGCTGTTGTTAATAAAAAAATGTATCACTTGTCTAAATATGTTTTTGCAATTTTTGAAAATCTTGGTCGGGTTGCGTCCGCATCAACTTCAAAAATTCATATGTTTTTTAATAATTTACGAATTTTAACGAAATAAGAATATTTTTAAAGCGAAAGAGTGCGAGAAGTTGGCTGTTGTTAATAAAAAAATGCATCACCGGTCTAAATATTTTTTTGCAATTTTTGAAAATCCTGGTCGGGTTGCGTCCGCATCAACTTCAAAAATTCATATGTTTTTTTATTAATTTGCGAATTTTAACGAAATAAGAATATTTTTAAAGCGAAAGAGTGCGAGAAGTTGGCTGTTGTTAATAAAAAAATGTATCACTTGTCTAAATATGTTTTTGCAATTTTTGAAAATCCTGGTCGGGTTGCGTCCGCATCAAGTTCAAAAATTCATATCTTTTTTATTAATTAACGAATTTTAACAAAATAAGAATATTTTTAAAGCGAAAGAGTGCGAGAAGTTGGCTGTTGTCAATAAAAAATGCAACACCAGTATAAATATTTTTTTGCAATTTTTGAAAATCCTGGTCGGGTTGCGTCCGCATCAACTTCAAAAATTCATATCTTTTTTATTAATTAACGAATTTTAACAAAATAAGAATATTTTTAAAGCGAAAGAGTGCGAGAAGTTGGCTGTTGTCAATAAAAAATGCAACACCAGTATAAATATTTTTTTGCAATTTTTGAAAATCCTGGTCGGGTTGCGTCCGCATCAACTTCAAAAATTCATATCTTTTTTATTAATTAACGAATTTTAACAAAATAAGAATATTTTTAAAGCGAAAGAGTGCGAGAAGTTGGCTGTTGTTAATAAAAAAATGTATCACTTGTCTAAATATGTTTTTGCAATTTTTGAAAATCCTGGTCGGGTTGCGTCCGCATCAACTTCAATAATTCATATCTTTTTTATTAATTAACGAATTTTAACAAAATAAGAATATTTTTAAAGCGAAAGAGTGCGAGAAGTTGGCTGTTGTTAATAAAAAAATGCATCACCGGTCTAAATATTTTTTTGCAATTTTTGAAAATCCTGGTCGGGTTGCGTCCGCATCAACTTCAAAAATTCATATCTTTTTTATTAATTAACGAATTTTAACAAAATAAGAATATTTTTAAAGCGAAAGAGTGCGAGAAGTTGGCTGTTGTTAATAAAAAAATGTATCACTTGTCTAAATATGTTTTTGCAATTTTTGAAAATCTTGGTCGGGTTGCGTCCGCATCAACTTCAAAAATTCATATGTTTTTTAATAATTTACGAATTTTAACGAAATAAGAATATTTTTAAAGCGAAAGAGTGCGAGAAGTTGGCTGTTGTTAATAAAAAAATGCATCACCGGTCTAAATATTTTTTTGCAATTTTTGAAAATCCTGGTCGGGTTGCGTCCGCATCAACTTCAATAATTCATATCTTTTTTATTAATTAACGAATTTTAACAAAATAAGAATATTTTTAAAGCGAAAGAGTGCGAGAAGTTGGCTGTTGTTAATAAAAAAATGTATCACTTGTCTAAATATGTTTTTGCAATTTTTGAAAATCCTGGTCGGGTTGCGTCCGCATCAACTTCAATAATTCATATCTTTTTTATTAATTAACGAATTTTAACAAAATAAGAATATTTTTAAAGCGAAAGAGTGCGAGAAGTTGGCTGTTGTTAATAAAAAAATGCATCACCGGTCTAAATATTTTTTTGCAATTTTTGAAAATCCTGGTCGGGTTGCGTCCGCATCAACTTCAAAAATTCATATCTTTTTTATTAATTAACGAATTTTAACAAAATAAGAATATTTTTAAAGCGAAAGAGTGCGAGAAGTTGGCTGTTGTTAATAAAAAAATGTATCACTTGTCTAAATATGTTTTTGCAATTTTTGAAAATCTTGGTCGGGTTGCGTCCGCATCAACTTCAAAAATTCATATGTTTTTTAATAATTTACGAATTTTAACGAAATAAGAATATTTTTAAAGCGAAAGAGTGCGAGAAGTTGGCTGTTGTTAATAAAAAAATGCATCACCGGTCTAAATATTTTTTTGCAATTTTTGAAAATCCTGGTCGGGTTGCGTCCGCATCAACTTCAAAAATTCATATGTTTTTTTATTAATTTGCGAATTTTAACGAAATAAGAATATTTTTAAAGCGAAAGAGTGCGAGAAGTTGGCTGTTGTTAATAAAAAAATGTATCACTTGTCTAAATATGTTTTTGCAATTTTTGAAAATCCTGGTCGGGTTGCGTCCGCATCAAGTTCAAAAATTCATATCTTTTTTATTAATTAACGAATTTTAACAAAATAAGAATATTTTTAAAGCGAAAGAGTGCGAGAAGTTGGCTGTTGTCAATAAAAAATGCAACACCAGTATAAATATTTTTTTGCAATTTTTGAAAATCCTGGTCGGGTTGCGTCCGCATCAACTTCAAAAATTCATATCTTTTTTATTAATTAACGAATTTTAACAAAATAAGAATATTTTTAAAGCGAAAGAGTGCGAGAAGTTGGCTGTTGTCAATAAAAAATGCAACACCAGTATAAATATTTTTTTGCAATTTTTGAAAATCCTGGTCGGGTTGCGTCCGCATCAACTTCAAAAATTCATATCTTTTTTATTAATTAACGAATTTTAACAAAATAAGAATATTTTTAAAGCGAAAGAGTGCGAGAAGTTGGCTGTTGTTAATAAAAAAATGTATCACCGGTCTAAATATTTTTTTGCAATTTTTGAAAATCCTGGTCGGGTTGCGTCCGCATCAACTTCAAAAATTCATATCTTTTTTATTAATTAACGAATTTTAACAAAATAAGAATATTTTTAAAGCGAAAGAGTGCGAGAAGTTGGCTGTTGTCAATAAAAAATGCAACACCAGTATAAATATTTTTTTGCAATTTTTGAAAATCCTGGTCGGGTAGCGTCCGCATCAACTTCAAAAATTCATATCTTTTTTATTAATTAACGAATTTTAACAAAATAAGAATATTTTTAAAGCGAAAGAGTGCGAGAAGTTGGCTGTTGTTAATAAAAAAATGTATCACTTGTCTAAATATGTTTTTGCAATTTTTGAAAATCCTGGTCGGGTTGTGTCCGCATCAACTTCAATAATTCATATGTTTTTTATTAATTTACGAATATTAACGAAATAAGAATATTTTTAAAGCGAAAAAGTGCGAGAAGTTGGCTGTTGTTAATAAAAAAATGCATCACCGGTCTAAATATTTTTTTGCAATTTTTGAAAATCTTGGTCGGGTTGCGTCCGCATCAACTTCAAAAATTCATATCTTTTTTATTAATTAACGAATTTTAACAAAATAAGAATATTTTTAAAGCGAAAGAGTGCAAGAAGTTGGCTGTTGTTAATAAAAAAAAGCAACACCAGTATAAATATTTTTTTGCTATTTTTGAAAATCCTGGTCGGGTTGCGTCCGCATCAAATTCAAAAATTCATATCTTTTTTATTAATTAACGAATTTTAACAAAATAAGAATATTTTTAAAGCGAAAGAGTGCTAGAAGTTGGCTGTTGTTAATAAAAAAATGCAACACCAGTATAAATATTTTTTTGCAATTTTTGAAAATCTTGGTCGGGTTGCGTCCGCATCAACTTCAATAATTCATATGTTTTTTATGAATTTACGAATATTAACGAAATAAGAATATTTTTAAAGCGAAAGAGTGCAAGAAGTTGGCTGTTGTCAATAAAAAATGCAACACCAGTATAAATATTTTTTTGCAATTTTTGAAAATCCTGGTCGGGTTGCGTCCGCATCAACTTCAATAATTCATATGTTTTTTATTAATTTACGAATATTAACGAAATAAGAATATTTTTAAAGCGAAAGAGTGCGAGAAGTTGGCTGTTGTTGATAAAAAAATGCATCACCGGTCTAAATATTTTTTTGCAATTTTTGAAAATCCTGGTCGGGTTGCGTCCGCATCAACTTCAAAAATTCATATCTTTTTTATTAATTAACGAATTTTAACAAAATAAGAATATTTTTAAAGCGAAAGAGTGCGAGAAGTTGGCTGTTGTTAATAAAAAAATGTATCACTTGTCTAAATATGTTTTTGCAATTTTTGAAAATCTTGGTCGGGTTGCGTCCGCATCAACTTCAAAAATTCATATGTTTTTTAATAATTTACGAATTTTAACGAAATAAGAATATTTTTAAAGCGAAAGAGTGCGAGAAGTTGGCTGTTGTTAATAAAAAAATGCATCACCGGTCTAAATATTTTTTTGCAATTTTTGAAAATCCTGGTCGGGTTGCGTCCGCATCAACTTCAAAAATTCATATGTTTTTTTATTAATTTGCGAATTTTAACGAAATAAGAATATTTTTAAAGCGAAAGAGTGCGAGAAGTTGGCTGTTGTTAATAAAAAAATGTATCACTTGTCTAAATATGTTTTTGCAATTTTTGAAAATCCTGGTCGGGTTGCGTCCGCATCAAGTTCAAAAATTCATATCTTTTTTATTAATTAACGAATTTTAACAAAATAAGAATATTTTTAAAGCGAAAGAGTGCGAGAAGTTGGCTGTTGTCAATAAAAAATGCAACACCAGTATAAATATTTTTTTGCAATTTTTGAAAATCCTGGTCGGGTTGCGTCCGCATCAACTTCAAAAATTCATATCTTTTTTATTAATTAACGAATTTTAACAAAATAAGAATATTTTTAAAGCGAAAGAGTGCGAGAAGTTGGCTGTTGTCAATAAAAAATGCAACACCAGTATAAATATTTTTTTGCAATTTTTGAAAATCCTGGTCGGGTTGCGTCCGCATCAACTTCAAAAATTCATATCTTTTTTATTAATTAACGAATTTTAACAAAATAAGAATATTTTTAAAGCGAAAGAGTGCGAGAAGTTGGCTGTTGTTAATAAAAAAATGTATCACCGGTCTAAATATTTTTTTGCAATTTTTGAAAATCCTGGTCGGGTTGCGTCCGCATCAACTTCAAAAATTCATATCTTTTTTATTAATTAACGAATTTTAACAAAATAAGAATATTTTTAAAGCGAAAGAGTGCGAGAAGTTGGCTGTTGTCAATAAAAAATGCAACACCAGTATAAATATTTTTTTGCAATTTTTGAAAATCCTGGTCGGGTAGCGTCCGCATCAACTTCAAAAATTCATATCTTTTTTATTAATTAACGAATTTTAACAAAATAAGAATATTTTTAAAGCGAAAGAGTGCGAGAAGTTGGCTGTTGTTAATAAAAAAATGTATCACTTGTCTAAATATGTTTTTGCAATTTTTGAAAATCCTGGTCGGGTTGTGTCCGCATCAACTTCAATAATTCATATGTTTTTTATTAATTTACGAATATTAACGAAATAAGAATATTTTTAAAGCGAAAGAGTGCGAGAAGTTGGCTGTTGTTAATAAAAAAATGCATCACCGGTCTAAATATTTTTTTGCAATTTTTGAAAATCTTGGTCGGGTTGCGTCCGCATCAACTTCAAAAATTCATATCTTTTTTATTAATTAACGAATTTTAACAAAATAAGAATATTTTTAAAGCGAAAGAGTGCAAGAAGTTGGCTGTTGTTAATAAAAAAATGCAACACCAGTATAAATATTTTTTTGCTATTTTTGAAAATCCTGGTCGGGTTGCGTCCGCATCAAATTCAAAAATTCATATCTTTTTTATTAATTAACGAATTTTAACAAAATAAGAATATTTTTAAAGCGAAAGAGTGCTAGAAGTTGGCTGTTGTTAATAAAAAAATGCAACACCAGTATAAATATTTTTTTGCAATTTTTGAAAATCTTGGTCGGGTTGCGTCCGCATCAACTTCAATAATTCATATGTTTTTTATGAATTTACGAATATTAACGAAATAAGAATATTTTTAAAGCGAAAGAGTGCAAAAAGTTGGCTGTTGTCAATAAAAAATGCAACACTAGTATAAATATTTTTTTGCAATTTTTGAAAATCCTGGTCGGGTTGCGTCCGCATCAACTTCAATAATTCATATGTTTTTTATTAATTTACGAATATTAACGAAATAAGAATATTTTTAAAGCGAAAGAGTGCGAGAAGTTGGCTGTTGTTGATAAAAAAATGCATCACCGGTCTAAATATTTTTTTGCAATTTTTGAAAATCTTGGTCGGGTTGCGTCCTCATCAACTTCGAAAATTCATATCTTTTTTATTAATTAACGAATTTTAACAAAATAAGAATATTTTTAAAGCGAAAGAGTGCGAGAAGTTGGCTGTTGTTAATAAAAAAATGCATCACCGGTCTAAATATTTTTTTGCAATTTTTGAAAATCTTGGTCGGGTTGCGTCCGCATCAACTTCAAAAATTCATATCTTTTTTATTAATTCACGAATTTAAACAAAATAAGAATATTTTTAAAGCGAAAGAGTGCGAGAAGTTGGCTGTTGTCAATAAAAAATGCAACACCAGTATAAATATTTTTTTGGAATTTTTGAAAATCCTGGTCGGGTTGCGTCCGCATCAACTTCAATAATTCATATGTTTTTTATGAATTTACGAATATTAACGAAATAAGAATATTTTTAAAGCGAAAGAGTGCGAGAAGTTGGCTGTTGTTAATAAAAAATGCATCACCGGTCTAAATATTTTTTTTGAATTTTTGAAAATCCTGGTCGGGTTGCGTCCGCATCAACTTCAAAAATTCATATGTTTTTTTATTAATTTGCGAATTTTAATGAAATAAGAATATTTTTAAAGCGAAAGAGTGCAAGAAGTTGGCTGTTGTTAATAAAAAAATGTATCACCGGTCTAAATATTTTTTTGCAATTTTTGAAAATCCTGGTCGGGTTGCGTCCGCATCAACTTCAAAAATTCATATGTTTTTTTATTAATTTGCGAATTTTAACGAAATAAGAATATTTTTAAAGCGAAAGAGTGCGAGAAGTTGGCTGTTGTCAATAAAAAATGCAACACCAGTATAAATATTTTTTTGGAATTTTTGAAAATCCTGGTCGGGTTGCGTCCGCATCAACTTCAAAAATTCATATCTTTTTTATTAATTAACGAATTTTAACAAAATAAGAATATTTTTAAAGCGAAAGAGTGCGAGAAGTTGGCTGTTGTTAATAAAAAAATGCATCACCGGTCTAAATATTTTTTTGCAATTTTTGAAAATCCTGGTCGGGTTGCGTCCGCATCAACTTCAAAAATTCATATCTTTTTTATTAATTAACGAATTTTAACAAAATAAGAATATTTTTAAAGCGAAAGAGTGCGAGAAGTTGGCTGTTGTCAATAAAAAATGCAACACCAGTATAAATATTTTTTTGGAATTTTTGAAAATCCTGGTCGGGTTGCGTCCGCATCAACTTCAAAAATTCATATCTTTTTTATTAATTAACGAATTTTAACAAAATAAGAATATTTTTAAAGTGAAAGAGTGCGAGAAGTTGGCTGTTGTCAATAAAAAATGCAACACCAGTATAAATATTTTTTTGGAATTTTTGAAAATCCTGGTCGGGTTGCGTCCGCATCAACTTCAAAAATTCATATCTTTTTTATTAATTAACGAATTTTAACAAAATAAGAATATTTTTAAAGCGAAAGAGTGCGAGAAGTTGGCTGTTGTTAATAAAAAAATGCATCACCGGTCTAAATATTTTTTTGCAATTTTTGAAAATCCTGGTCGGGTTGCGTCCGCATCAACTTCAAAAATTCATATGTTTTTTTATTAATTTGCGAATTTTAACGAAATAAGAATATTTTTAAAGCGAAAGAGTGCGAGAAGTTGGCTGTTGTTAATAAAAAATGCATCACCGGTCTAAATATTTTTTTTGAATTTTTGAAAATCCTGGTCGGGTTGCGTCCGCATCAACTTCAATATGTTTCTTTCAAAATGAAATCGCTACATTGAATTACATTTTAATTGAATTAAATAGAGATGACCTGCCAAAGACGTCCTGTTAAACATTATATACATTAATGAAAAAGATTAATTTTAAGTAATTTATATGTTTTCAAAAAGCAAATTTATTTAATTTAATAAAATTCTATTTCACGGCAATCTAGTGCCATTTTTAGTCGTTACCAAGAACTTAGGAATCGAATTCGGTAGGAAAAGAGAAGAAAGAAAATTTCAGAAATTGCCTTCATCAATGTATCGCTGCTGGGGGTCATCTTTCTAATGTCATCTTGAGGACTTAATGCATAAAACGGCATGATGTACCGATTAAGATCAAATAAACCCCATTTCTTTAACGAACTGTTTCCACTTTTGGAGAGTCATGACGCCGTACAAGAAAGAACTGGTGAAAAAGAAACCACTGTAACTTCAGTATTATTTGAATATGCGGTAAGCGAAGCAAAAAAAGAATTCAACGTGACAATTCTGAGGTTACACTGGTCGCACTACACTCTATAAAACTCACCTTACTAAATATTGCGTTGAAAATAATCCAATATTTGGAATTTGCGTGTGAAACTCACTGCAAGTTGAATGATGCGTTCGATTAGTATTCACCGGTATGCACGTTTCAAAGGTCGGATCATGCGGGCAGTCGCCCCACAGATCCATTTTGAGGAGGTAATCCATAAACTCGGAGGTGTGTACAGCCAGGGCGACATTCCTTCCTTCGGTCAAAATGAAAACAATCATCAAACTGTACGACAGTCCCTTCAATATCGGCATGCACTCGAAGAAATCTATACAGAGCTTCTTCGAATAGCTACAGAAGAATATTATGTACATCATTATAGGCATATCTACAAATATCTCGTTGATTATTAGTAGGATCAGGGTGAACACTGAAATTGGAGGTTGTAAATGCCTTTCAGTTGTTGCGAGGATAAAATTAAATTACGTAAACCGAATCTATTGAAGAGCTTGCAGACCAACATTGTGTGATTCATGTTCAGGTGGTAAAAGAGGAACATTAAGATGAATTCTCTTGATGTGAAGCTCAAAGACTTGTTGCTTCCATGCTGAAATAATAAATACACTTTTTGTAGAAACATGATTGTAGATTCCACATCAAATATGACAATTGAATGAAACTATGCCAGATTAATCCCAATAAATGTGCCTTTACAAATTATTAATTAAAACTGATGAAACTTCACTGAAGGAAAAATGGCACTAGTCACAACAGAAATTTGAAGATCGAAAACTGACTTTTTCCAGAAACATGATTGTAGATTCCACATCAAATATGACAATTGAATGAAACTACGCCAGATTAATCCCAATAAATGTGTCTTTATAAATTATCAATTAAAACTGATGAAACTTCACTGAAGGAAAAATGGCACTAGTCACAACTGAAATTTGAAGATCGAAAATTGACTTTTTGCGGAAACATGATTGTAGATTCCACATCAAATATGACAATTAAATGAAACTATGCCAGATTAATCCCAATAAATGTGCCTTTAAAAATTATCAATTAAAACTGATGAAACTTCACTGAAGGAAAAATGGCACTAGTCACAACTGAAATTTGAAGATCGAAAATTGACTTTTTGCGGAAACATGATTGTAGATTCCACATCAAACATGGCAATTTAATGAAACTATGACAGATTAATCCCAATAAATGTGCCTTTACAAATTATCAATTAAAACTGCTGAAACTTCACTGAAGGAAAAATGGCACTAGTCACAACTGAAATTTGAAGATCGAAAACTGACTTTTTGCAGAAACATGATTGTAGATTCCACATCAAATATGACAATTGAATGAAACTACGCCAGATTAATCCCAATTAATGTGCCTTTACAAATTATCAATTAAAACTGATGAAACTTCACTGAAGGAAAAATGGCACTAGTCACAACTGAAATTTGAAGATCGAAAACTGACTTTTTGCAGAAACATGATTGTAGATTCCAAATCAAATATAACAATTGAATGAAACTACGCCAGATTAATCCCAATAAATGTGTCTATACAAATTATCAATTAAAACTGATGAAACTTCACTGAAGGAAAAACGGCACTAGTCACAACTGAAATTTGAAGATCGAAAACTGACTTTTTGCAGAAACATGATTGTAGATTCCATATCAAATATTAATTTTCATATTTGATATGGAATCTACAATCATGTTTCTTCACTAACCTTCATTATGGTAATGAACATAGCTTTTATTTTGGTTTCAACTGTCAAACGTGCAATTTCTTCTTTGTATTCTCTCCTCAGTTTCCATTTTTTCATTTCATCATCTAAGTCACCTTCGTATATCTTTACTAAACTAGCTTCAACTGGGGTCTCTTTTTCTTCTTCCTCCTCCGCTAGAGAAATAAAGTAAATCATTTTTATTTGTTTATAAGACGACAAACTACAGACCGGTTTCGGATACTTAGACCTTAACAATTGCTATCAACATTGCTTTTTTTTTTATAAAAAGGAATTGGAATTCCGGTCGAGGAAGCGCGAAGGGCATTGAAAATATACAATGCCATCTAGGACATACCGTCGCAACCAATTTGTATTGACTAATATGCAATCAATTCCAATTGAGTTTAATTTTCAAGTTAGTCCTATTTGTAGAAATAAACGATCTTAAACCAATGTTATTTATCTAGAAGTACTAGTAATAACATACATATTTGTACTGTATTATTCAATATCTTTGCCGAGTGGCACTAGCATAATCATAGCTCATATTCAAACCTTTAGATATTTCATAAAGGATTTGCTGGCACCAAATAATTAACGGTATGATTTATGTTATAATTTTTTAAGCTTTTCATTTGACTGATTCATACATTGAAAACATTTTTGAAACGGCATACTTACGTCCTAGGTATTGTCTTAATAGTGGTTTGCCATCTGCTTTGGGTGGAACGTTCGGAGCACTGATTTTCTCTGTCATATTTGTCACTGGGATATAAAGAAAGATATCTCCAGATATCGTTTAATTTGCCACTCGGTGTAATAAAGGAGAACGAACGGTATGTCTATTTGTTTGTGTGTCTGACGTTTATCCTCACTCAATTCAATCGAATCGGTTGTACATCAGTTGGGAAGAGACTTTAAATTAAGTGACACTGACACCGACTTGCGTCTCGCAGAGTCCAGTAGGCCTCCGAGTCACAAATCCCAGACAATGACAATGCAAAGTGATGATGGAATTGAAGGTATAACATCAAATTGTAGACATAAACGTGTATTATCCAGCTGCAAAGCAACGTTCCTTTCGATAGCCGTAGCGGCTAAACGAAAACTCCAAATTGAACGCGGTTTTAAAATCTGAACTCCTCGTGCGTAAATTAGTGGGATTCAATTAAAATTGGCGATTTAAAATTTTTGACGAAAACCTGAAAAACTACCCAAGGGTCCCCCCTTCTTACTTCTTCTCAAAAATTGGCTTTTAAATAATTTCCTGAAGAAACCACTGCTTCGATTTCGGGTTTCTTCACATCACTGGAAAGATCCCTTCAAGACGCCTCGTAAAATGTACTTTCGCAAGAACAAATGTCAATTTGAAGCCCGTGACGCGTCAGCAAAGAAAACTCGAAAATGGAAAAAATCGAAAAAATCAACTTTTTTAATAATTATCCTAGATATATCTCATATTTGGGGCACACTGTATAAAATTTTATTACATCAAAAAGAGCGCAATTTAAAATGCTAATCGACATGTCTGAGCATATTTTCGAAAAATAAACTTTCTTTGATTTACTGTATTTATTAGAGACTCGCCCTGTATAGAGTTTAACACGTTAAATCCGGCGTAATATCTATGCGGTGTCTGTTCCTTCCCCCCCCCCCTCTTCTCTCTCTCTTCTGCCATTTGTTAAGTGTTTACGTGTATTTCTTGTTAGGAAATCAGGAAATGTATTCCTAAAATAAAAATTCAATGTAATTCAGTCTTTTCCAAAAATACATTAATTTAGTGGGGAATTTTATAGCATTTACATTCATACCATTAATTAGTGTAAACAACATGAGATTTTTAATAAACGAGCAAATTCTTAGAAAACCGTGATACCAAAATACGACAATGTAGGTCCTTGGATTTTATTATATTTGCAATGTATTAGTACATCAAAAATATTTTTTTAAATTTGCACACTCGTGGAAAAATGTTTGTTTGAGATTAAAAACTCTCAACACTTACATTACGCAAATCAGCATAACTGGCATACTAAGATAATGGTTTAATAATCGACTTATTGTTTATAACAGAAACAGTTAAACAACTAGTTTTTCCTAGGCTAAAATTTATGTATGTGAAATTGTGTTCTTTATGTGAAATTGTGAAATGTAGAAATGTAAGAAAAGTAACTAGTGACGAACGACGGCTCCGCTGCGCAGCGCCGTCGTCCATGCAGGGCCAGTCAAAATTAGGCGATTAAATTGGTGACGGATAACGATTGACAAAATATCTTTACCTGAAAGTTTCAGTTTTCCGACTTAAAAGAAAAAAAATCGTCCCTAAAAGAAGAAAAAATTGCAAAGTGCAAATGGCGCGTAGGGGTGGTTCCAAAAATTTTGAAAAAATTCCCAATGAAAGCCAGTTATCCCTTCTGCTATCCCTGAAGGTTTCAGCTTTTCCACTTGAAAAGAAAAAAATACGTTCTTAAAAGAAGAAAAAAAAACCCGGTTTTTAAAAAATTTTATCTCGGAAACGGGGCAAAAATTCAAAAAAGTGGCTCGATCAATTTTAGAAATACGACAGTGTAGGTCCTTGGATTTTATTATATTTGCAATGTATTAGTACCGGGATAGTCCAGCTCCGGCGGTTACGGAGGAGTTATTTTTTTTTTTGGAAACGTGCAAAAATCAAAAATCTGCCTTTGAAAAGGGGGGGGGGATTGAAACGAAACGACGGGACCGGTTTTAAAAGCTTGCTTGGTTATCTGGGCGTCGATCTGTGCCCAAAAACTAAAACTAACAAAATTTTACCGAATAAGGCCTGAGGGGTGAGGTTTAACCCTACCCCCCTAACCTGCGAAGCCCGCGGACCACCAACAGAGTGTCCGCGGCGTCCGAAATCTGTAAAATTTACTCGCCGTAATAGCGGCCGGTCTCCTGGACCCCTGCCTAAAGTGTATCCGATTTCCAACGGGGTAATGATTTTGCCAAAGAAGCAGAAGTGTCGCATCTTCATGTCGCATGTCCAATTATGATTCATGCGATGAAAGTGTCTTGAATCCTATGGAAAAATTTAGAATTCACTTTTATTTAGAAATACTGGACATCGCTATTAATTTGATATCCGAACGTTCTGAACTGCTAGAAAATTGCTGCTCCTTGTTTAAATTTTTGCTAGTATTTCATTCCGGAGAGTCCGAATTTCTAAGAAAATGTTGTATGGATTTAGATATTAAATTAAACGGAAAATTCATAAAAGATTTAGAAGGAATTGCACTCCTAAAAGATTTGTATCCTTTAAAGAACTATTGTATAATCATTCCCAACTAAAACCATTAGAAATATTAAATCATTTAATTAGCCAAGACTTAGTTCTTAAGTTTTCCAAATTTCAGTATTAGTCTAAGAATATTTTGCGATTTGCTAATTTAGCCATAATTTCTATTGAAAATGAGATCGGTGAAACATGTAATTGATGAATTAGCATAAAAAAAATCACGAAAAGAATTGTTTTAGAATTTAGATCAACATTGAGTAGCGTTCGAATAGTCGATGTTCTCGCCACTAAACTGAAGGTTTGATCATTATCAACTCCTCTTTTTTGCGAAAAACCTTTGATCACCAATCTGGCCTTGAATTCGCCGATTGATCCATCGGCGTTTGTTTTTACTTTGTGGCGTCGTTGTAGGTGTCTGGTTCCTCGAAGGTCATCATGTGAGCATCACATAATCCTGGAATTTCTGTGGAGCTGTAAGATCCACTCGGTTGCATAGTTTCCGCGTAGTCTCACAGCTATCTCTTATTCATTGGCTTTCGGCATTTCTAAAATTGTTCAATCACTATAGCTGTCACTGTCATCGAGTTTCCAAAACTATATTCTAATGGCCTTCGGATTCATTTTCGTCCTTGGATCCTTCGATATGAATATACATGAATTCAGCAATTTGAACCAATGTTTCAAACCACAGCTCTTAAGGTGCTGTTCATGTTAAGAATGAAAGTACTTGTTAGTATCATCTCAGCCCAAATGCTTAAGGAATATTTCCATGCGCGTGCATCATTGCTCTAGCAGTTTCCACTAGTGATGGGCATAATCGAATGATTTCAATAATCGAATGATTACTATTCAAATTAAACTGAAAATCGATTATTCATTCGAATGATCATTCGAATGATTATTCGAGTGATCATTCGAATGATCTGAAAATCGATTATTTATTCGAATGATTATTGGAGTGATCATTCGAATGATCTGAAAATCGATTATTTATTCAAATGATCATTCGAATAAAAGTTCGAGTAATAATTCGAATTATAATTCGAATGATCGTGAATCGAGAATTTTTATTTTTCAAGTGGTATAGACATCCGAATGATCAGTCAAATTATCGTGACTTAAATACTAAAAACAGAACTCCGGTTATTTCGTTAAAATCGTTCAATAAACACGTGTGTTCTAATTTCAGCAATATATCATAATAAAATTATAATATAGAATATATTGTAAATAATATCCGAGTACTTCTCCTTAATGTTTCGTGGGAAAGATTACCGCCCGGTTTAATGTATCGAATTATTGCGTCTCGAGTTTTTCATTTCCAAAATGAACAACTTTTTTTAAGTGCCGTGCGTCGTTTATTTTTTTTTTTGTTAACTTTCATGAATTTATTTTCTAACCTTCCAATGCCAATCGAATGATCATTCGAGTATAGATAATTCGAATGGTCATTCGAATGCTCATTCGAATGATCATTTGAATGTGCATTCGAATGATCATTCAAATGTTCATTCGAATGATCATTCGAATACTCATTCGAATGATCACCCGAGTACCGATCATTCGAATAATCACTCAAATACCGATCATTCGAATGATCATTCGAATAAAAAAATAGGTTCTCGTGATAATCGATTATTTTGATAATTGAATTAATCGATTATCGTCATTCGAATGATCCCATCACTAGTTTCCACCACCGTATGATTCCCTCATCACTGAAACCGTTTTGTTCCAGAGTTTAGGGCATTGAACAATACCTTTCTCGTGTAGACTGGTCCTGATCTGTTTGTTGTCGAACTCCCTGCCATTATCAGCAGCTCCCGACTGTTTCTGCCTCGGCTAGGAACTGGCACAGTTTTTCAGCAACTTCGGATTTTTCCTTTTCCCGTAGAAAATAAACTGTCCTGAATTTTGTGTAATCGTCATTGAAAAGCACAAAATATCGATATCCAGACCTCGATTCTTAAAATGGACCGCAGACATCCTTGTGAATTCGCTCTCTCTCTTCGCACAGTTCACTATGCATTTCTATGTTCATGTCAAGCTCCCTGCTCAGTAGCGATTTCACATGGCGCTTGCTCTGATGTCCGAATCGTTCATAGCACAACCCTGTATTGAGCTCATTTGATAAGATCCAAACTTCTCACGACCAACTTGAAGAGTCCTCCATGACGAGCTCTCTCCAATTGTTCACTAGTGAGTTGCAGACTTCAGCTGACGAATCGTTCATGGCACAACTGCAACAGGTTTCCCTTACTCACTGCATTGTCCTCATTTGATAGGGTTCAACTTCTCACGACCAACTTGAACAGTCCTCCATGACGAGTTGCCTTCAAGTGTCGACTAGGAAATTGCAGACTTCAGTTGATGAGATAAATTGGCTGTCCAAGTATTTATACTGGACTGCAAGCACGGAGAACAGATTCCTCTTGATTCGGGGTACAAACCAAACATCAGCCAAGGTATTAGGAGTGTTCAAATGAAAAGATACGAAACGACACTGTGGGTATAAATGAAGACTTTATTAAAAGTATACACCATAGGCCCTAGCACAACGATCCCATTGATTAACGAGCCGAAGGATTCCTTGTTCTCAAAGTTCCTGTGGCCGTGACGAGACCTAGTCCTGCACAGTATCTTTAAGTTCGTTGTCCGAGTCGAAGCGCTAGCCTTTCAGATGCTTTTTCAGGGGACCAAACTCATGGAAATCACAGGGCGACATGTCCAGGCTGTAGGGCGGATGGTGAAGCTGTTCCCACTCGAACTTGGTCAGTTTCGCGTGTGCACCAGCAAAAGGAACTGCGTATGGGGCTAGCACTTCAACATCGTTTCGGTATCATGAAGACCCCGGTTTCCTGAAGCGGATCGTCACAGATGATGAGAGCTGGTTACCTCCCTCTAAAAAGTTCAAAGCCGTGGCGTCAGCAGGCAGGGTGTTGCTCACCGTCTTTTTCGACGACCACGGTCCACTACTTGCTGAATTCCTTCAGCACAGAAGAACCATTAACTTCGATGTATACTGTGAGACACTCCGAAGCCTACGCAGGTCCACCAAGAACAAAAGATAGAGGCTGCTCACGGAGGGTGTGATTCTGCTCCATGATAACGCGCGTCCACACGTCTCCAGGGTCACACACGCGAAACTGACCCTGAAAAAACGTCTGAAAGGGAAGCGCTTTGACTCGGCGACGAACTTAAGGATGGTGTGTAGGACTGGGTCTCGTCACGCCACTGCAACTTTGGGAACAAGGAATCCGTAGGCTCGGAAATCAATGGGATCGTTGTGCTACGGCATATGGTGTATACTTTTAATAAAGTCTTTATTTATACCCACAGTGTCGTTTCGTAGCTTTTAATTTGAACACTCCTATAATTTTGTACCATTTTCCTTGGATTGATGCCCCAACTTCTACTTCACGTATTTCGATGGCTTCCATTTTCTCACCATTTACTGTGGTCACTGTGTGTTGAAAAAGACTCGAACGTTTTAACCCTTTGTCTTCCAGGCAGTTTTTTTGTGTAGGCCTATTTATCTCCCGACGGTACTTTTAAGTCCGCAGGTTTTGTTCCCCCTATACTCCACTATTATTGATCAAACTCCTTTAAAACGCCAAGGGTACTTTTAAGGACTGTAGAAACAACATAATGTTTGTTTGGTAAATTTGGTAACACTGATTTTTGTCATTGTTTTCATGCTTGTTGTGACAGCTTGGTGGTTAGAAAGCAACGTGTTCAATTATATTGAAAATATCGTGGTATTTGTTGTTACAATTGAAATCCAGCAAGCAATTAATGTAAGTAAGACCTTTATTTATGTTGTCTATTAAAATATTTGTATGTTTAGTCCATTTCAAACAAGATACACATCTTTATCTATATGGTACTCATAAGTACCTTTGGCGGTTAGTGTATAATTTATCGAATTTTATTATTTTTCAAATTTTTACAGAATGCCATTTCCTTGGGAAAGTAAACAGCGTTTGACCGATAAGGAGTTACTGGAAATAGTGGATGATGACGAATTTTTTGCCGAGTTTGATTTGGATGAGGATAATAATGTACAGACAGATGTTGAATCAGATGCTGAATCTGGCAATGAGGATCAAAATGAACATGTTTTTATTAGTCAAACAAATAACTCTGAACAAAGAGAACCAAAGGATTTGTGTGAAGAGGTTGAATCCGAACCAACGCAGGAAATAGAAGGTAATGAAACCGAAAACCCGATTAGAGAGGAGCCTGCACGTACATGGCAAAAAGTTGAAAGATCAACTACTATCCTACCTGAATATCAACCTGGTTCTTGGGAAGAAACTTATTTTAGAGATTGCATAACTGCTACGGATGTCTTTGTAAAGCTTTTGGGTAATGTAATTCCAGATATTACTTTCCAAACAAATTTGTATGGTACTCAAAATAATAAGACACTAAACATTACACAGAATGAAATGTTAGCTTTCATCGGATTGAATTTCCTTATGGGATATCATGTTCTGCCAAATCTAGAAAGTTATTGGTCTTCCGCAGATGATCTGAAACTTGAAATTGTACCAGAAACCATGTCTAGAAATAGATTCCAAACAATACTTGCGAACTTACATCTCAACGATAATACTCTCATTCCCAACAATAACACAGATAAGCTTTACAAAGTTCGGCCCTTTGTTGACTCACTCAATGTGGTATTTTCAAATTATGTAGGAGAACAGAAAATGTGTGTTGATGAATCAATTGTGAAATTCAAAGGTCGTTCTTCAATCAAACAATATAATCCAATGAAGCCTGTGAAAAGAGGTTTCAAATTTTGGATGTTATCAGATATGTCTGGCTTTGTTAAAAAGTTTGAAATATACCAAGGTAAAAACGAAAAAGTGAACGAAAATTTTAAAGATTTCAATTTGGGAGAAAGAATTGTCCTAGAGTTGACACAACAAGACTGGAATAAGAACAAAGTCTTGTATTTTGATAACTTCTTTACAACTGTAAGACTTTTGGAGAAATTAAAACTAGAAAACACTCTAGCTTGTGGGACAATTCGATCAAACCGAAAAGGGCTTCCAAAAGGAATGATAATTGACAAAAATTTACAAAGGTGACTTTGATCACAAAATATCGAACACTGGCATTACTTTCTTCAAATGGAAAAACAATAAAGTAGTGACACTAGCCTCCAATTTTCATGGAACTAAAAGTGTACCGATCAAACGAAAACTGCGTGATGGTACCATTTCTTATATTCCTGGACCAGAAATTGTTTATGACTACAATAAATTTATGGGAGGGGTTGATTACCACGACCAACTACGCCAATGCTATGGGATTGATAGGCGCTAAAAAAAATGGTGGCACAGAATATTTTGGGGTTGTTTGGAAATCGCTTTTATAAATGCTTTTGTTGTATACAAGAAAATAAGAGAAGAACCCATAACCGTACTAGCCTTCAGAAGAGAAGTAACTCTTGGATTGTGCAGCAGATCTCCGAAACGTGAGCAAGTAAAAAGAAAATCTGTAGCTTCGGGCCCAGCCTCCAAAAAAAGGCGTTACAACTACAAAATCTTGGCCCCAATTTGTTGATAGGAGAGGAAGATGTAAGATGTGCAGTGCTCAAGGCATCCAATCAAAACCACATTCGACCTGCTCTTTATGTGGTGTTTTTCTATGTGTGAATGAAAAAAAAAATTGTTTTGTACAATATCATAACATATAGTTTTTCATAATAATAATTTCATAATTTTGTATAATGTAGTCCTAAGAAAAGTTTGTAAGTTTGTAATAAATTTTCAGGAAATAAAACCATTCCATTTTTTTTCTTTTCCACTCAGTTACACTCAAAGGTACTTATAAGTACCAGTCAAAAAATATATGAAATTGTAATTTTTTTATTTTTTTTTTCAATTGGATTATTAAAATTTACCTAAATAAACAAAAATAAGTCACGAAATAATACAAATTAAAACTACTTATAGGGGTGGCATTTTAAGAATTACTAATTTTCCGGTACTTACGAGTACCTTTGGAAGGCAAAGGGTTAAAGCAACATAGTTTGTCGCGCCAGTACCATCCCTGCATCTCGACGACAGTATGTGTTTCAGTTGAGCTAACAATGATGAGTACCATATTTATGTCGGACTTCGGTTTACTGAGCTTCGGAAGGCGGCCATCAGTAATTCATTTCCTGCACACTTTAATCATGTGATTGGGCTTCCAGCAGTAGTTGGATATCAGTTGTTTTTTCTTTTTCTTCGCATCGACTGAACTTCGATGCAGTGATGACTTCTTCGATTATTAAGGTGGTACATGAAGAATTTAAAAGACGACGTGAAGATGGTGAAGACGACATATTTGTCAAATTTATTAATGGAAATTAATCTATTGTGAAAAATACTCGCTCTAATGATGCCAAGGAAAAATTTCGCAATCGAAAGAACGCAAATTAAAGATATTTTATCAAAATGTTGGTGGACTAAAATCCAAAATAACTGATATTTCGGAACTTATCAATTGTTCTACATATGATGTTATTATTTTTGTTGAAACTTGGCTTAATGTAAATATTTTAGATAGTGAATTTTCTGTACCCAATTATACAATTTATAGGAAAGATCGAACTAGTGTCACTAGTTCAAAATCTACCGGTGGTGGGGTTTTAATAGCTGTTAAGAATAAATTAGTGTCACATGTGCTACCGGATTGTGAATCTGTTGAAGAGTTATATGTACTAATAAATAATTATATTATTATAGGTGCTTTATATACACCACCTAACTCATTACCATCTGTATATGAAAACCATTGCTCATCGGTGAATAATTTAGTTGATCGGTTTCCTGATAAAAAATGTTAATATGTGGAGATTACAATTTACCTTCTGCATTGTGGTCATTTAATGGATCCAATGTTGTATTAGAGAATAATCGTAATAGCAATGCTCAAATAATTGCCGAATGCTATGAATTTCATGAATTACATGCACGTAATGATATCCCTAATTCAAGATCTTTATAACAAACTCCCTCAATCTTGGTCAACACTTTCTAATAGCAGTTTTAAGTCTACATTGAAATCATTTTTACAACAACATGCATTTTATAGCATTGTAAATTTTAAAAATCATGCATTCTCTTAGAAGCATCCATTTGAGTTCACTTTAAATTTAACAGATGTTACATTAGTAGTTTGATTATTTTTATGTTATATTTTTATGTATACAAACTCTATTGTATTTTATTTATTTTATCATATATGTCTATTTATATATTAATTGTATTGACTTGTCTAATATTGTTAACCAGCAATGAAAAGACCAATAAACTCTAAATCTAAATCTAAAGAGGCGTTTTATTAGATCTTGTATTCAGTAATATTGAATGCAGTGTTAATAAGTCTAGTGACCCCTTATGCGACAGTAGCATTCATCATGAACCTTTGGATGTGACGTGTTGTCTAACCCTTAATAAGAATATTTATTGTTGCGACCATATTTTTGACTTTAAAAAGGGGAACTATGTTGCATTAAATGAGTATTTTGCTAATATTGATTGGGAAAAAGTATTTTTGGAAGATAGTGATGTAAATTCAAGTGTCAATGTATTTTATGAAATTTTATTTAATGCAATGTATTTATGCATCCCAATGAAACGTATAGTATCTACAAATTTTCCCAAATGGTTTAATTCTGAGTTGATCAGGCTAATTAAAGAGAAGCAGTCAATGCATTCAAAATGGAAAGAAGCTGGTTTACCAAATATCTATGATCAATTTGTTGATTTACGTGCTCAATGTAAAGTACTTAATTCTCAGTTACATAATAATTATATTACAAATGTGGAACAAAACATTAGGTTTAAATCTAAATATTTTTGGACTTATGTCAATGATAATAGGAAAACTGCAAGTTATCCTAAATCAATGTTTCTGGGTGATGTTAAAAGTGATAATATTCCTGATTCTGTTAACTTATTTGCTACTTACTTTTCAACAGTTTATAAAAGTAACACCATCTCTTCTTATTCGTTCGGTACTTTGGATACAGTTAATTTCAATAGGTTTCACATAACTATACAGGATGTATTTGATCGTATAAGCAGATGTACTGATTCGTGTTCATATGGACCGGATGGGATTCCTCCTTATTTTCTAAAGCAATGTTTATATACGTTAACAATACCAATATTCATGCTTTTTAAATTATCGTTGCTAAATAAAATATTTCCTGATCTATGGAAAAATAGTTATGTGACGCCCATTTATAAATCCGGCCGAAGGGATGATATAAAATGTTACAGAGGGGTTTCCATTCAATCTACAATTCCAAAGATATTCGAATTTTAATAGCTAGTCAGTTAAGTTGGTGCTGTAAACATATCATTATTGAACAGCAGCATGGATTTTATGCAGGAAGATTAACGGTATCAAATCTTTTAACATTTAAAACACAAGTATTGGATGCGCTTGAGAACGGATTACAGGTTGATACGATTTACACAGATTTTGCGAAAGCATTTGATCGTGTTAATCATGGGGTTCTGATTTATAAATTAAGATGTTTGGGATTTGGTACTGCAGTTTTGGAATGGCTTAGGAGTTATCTGGTTGGGCGAAAGCAATATGTTAAAATTGCAGGCAATCTATCAAGTGCTATCAGTGTGCCTTCTTGTGTACCGCAAGGGCCTCACTGTGGCCCCATTTTGTTCTCGTTATTTATTAACGATATATGTGATTACATTGATTCGTGTAAATTTTTATTGTGTGCCGATGACTTAAAGTTATTCATGTCAATTCAAAACGTTAATTGTTGTTACAAGGTTCAAGAAGATTTAGATAATATTTACAGATGGTGCGTGATGAATGATTTGCATTTTAACATTGAAAAATGTGTCGTTATGTCTTATTGCATGCGAAATTCGCCATTATCAATGGATTATACATTAAATGGAACAATATTAAGAAGAGTAGCGATGGTTAAGGACCTAGGTGTGACATTTGATGCAAAACTTTCGTTTAAATTTCATATTAATATTATAGCATGTAAGGGCATGAAAATGTTAGGGTTTATTAAAAGATTTTCGGGTCCTTTCTCAGCAAATACTGTTAGACTATTGCAAGAGTAACTTTAGTGAGGCCTATATTGGAATATGCATCACCAGTATGGACACCGTTTTATTTAGGTGCTCAATCTCAACTGGAGAAAGTGCAAAATAGATTTATTAAAATTATAGCGTTCAAGATGCATTTCACCCAGACTGAAGATACTGATGTTGCAACATTTTTAAATATTGAATCTCTTAAACGAAGGAGATTAGTGATAGATCTATGTTTTTTATTTAAATTAATTAATAGTCATATTTTATGTGAGTTTCTTCTCAGTTTGGTAAATTTCTGGGTGGTGTCACCTATGAGAACGAGACAATGTTTTCCCTTTAAATGCAAAAATCATGCAACTAATTACGGTTTCCATGCTCCTGTATGTAGAATGTTACGCTTCGCCAATGTTTTATGTAATCGTTATAATGTAAATTTTTTTAATTGTAACTTTTATACATTTAAAACTAAATTATCCAGAATTAATTTACTCACTTTAGAATAATATGTTATTTTTTGTTTTTATCGAATTATATGCTCTGTTATATTTAACTATATGTTAACTACTATTGTAAATGGTGTATCCGTTTAGTAATAATAAATAAATAAATAAATAATAATAATAATAACTTTATTCACGTAGGCCACAAGATACAATATATGATGAACGTCAAAGAGAAAAAAAAAAGAAATATTAAACGCTTTTAGTAGATTTTGTTATTGATATTATTCAAAGAAATTTGTTTTCGTTGGTAACATAATAAGTGCAGTGTTTAATCAAGGCCTAGAGAAATAATAAACTTTAAATTGAACGACACACCAGATAAGACCGCTTATTTGCTATACATAATTTTATGATTGTTGTGCCATTTTTTTGCGCAAATATTTGATGAACATTATTAATATATAAACCGGGCGAATTACGATGTGCAGCACATTTCATTAGGCTCCAGCAATAACATTTTTATTCTAGCAGCCATGAAGTCCTTCATTTGTAAGTATTCTTGCGTTCATTGATACTTAATTTTAGTTTTCATCATTAATAATAATAATAATAATAATCGTATTTATTCCAGTATAAATGACATACAATTTATACATACAGGTCCATTAAAAAATAAAGTCAGCAAATAGGAAGTAATAATCATTGAAAAATAAACAAATAATTCGTTTTATTGAATTTATTGAAAAATAAAGTCACCAAACAGGGAGTAATGTTTTCTTTTCATTGATTCTTTGAAATTTTATTTTTGGTAATTTCTTACATAGATGGTATTAATGTTTTTATTATTATTTACTAAATCGTTATAGTTTATATAATAGTAATTCTACTTGTAATATATCGTTATTGTTTGTATTAGTTATATTGTGCAATATTTTATTTTGATTTCTTTATTGTATTCTTTATTATTTTAAATTTTTTCTTGTAAAAAGGTTCGTCCGTCAATAAATAAATAAATAAATGTACATACAGTGCGCGCCTAAAGTATGGAATAAATTCAGTAAAACCGAAATAAAATATTTATGGAAAAAATCCACTTTTCTTTTATAAAAATACACATTTTTGCATGAAAGTAAATTTTCAGTCGTCATTTGTTTTTGAGTAATGACGTCATCCATTTTGTTTTTAAATGGCAACCCCCTATTTTAGTTTTTGAATTTGAGAGATCTTTTCATTGTCGAACTGTTGCCATAAGACATTTTTCGAGTAAATGACAATTAAAGGTGAGTAAACTTGATATTTAGAGTTTTTGCAAAATGACCTTGATACTTTAGGCGCGCACTGTATAAGACAATTGCTGCGTGTTCGGTGGCTAGATTAATATAACTAAGCGTACCTACGTTGTTTGATTAAAATTATAAGTGAATGAATATTCTTTCAGGTGTGGCTGTTTTTGCCTTATTCTTGACCATTGCCGAGAGTTGCGAACGAAAATATTCCTGCGTGGACTCCAAAACGGTAAATATCTTCGGCGCCAATTTGACTTGCCAGAATGATGAAGTTTGCAACGAGTTTAACGCTGGACACACGTGTGCTCCGTAAGTATAGTCATAAAATCGACGGCGCAGAATCATATTATTTGTTTAAAATAGTCTGGATCAGAAGTTCCCTTTTTTTTATTAACAAATTTCAGCTAGCTCACATAATAAAAATTTGTTGGAAATTTGTAATTCTTTCCAAGAGTCCCCCTTCTTACTTTTGCTCAAAAATTGCATTAAAAATTATTTCATGGAAAAACCACTGGTTCGATTCGGGGTTTCTATACCTTATTCGAAAGATCTCATTAATACGCATCAGAAAAAGTACTTGCGCAATAACAAATGTCAATTTCAAGCGCTCGAGGCGCTCGCAAAGAAAACTTGAAAATGAAAAAAATCAACTTTTTTAATAATCATCCCAGATCGTTAAAATGCACCTTTTCTTCATGAGAAGAACGAGACAAATCGATTGGAGTTAACAAATTTTAGCTAGCTAAAGTAATAAAAAAGTTGGAAATTTGAAATTCTATCCAAGGGTCCCCCCTTCTTACTTTTGCTCAAAAATTGCATTAAAACTGATTTCCTGGAAAAACCACTGGTTCGATTTGGGGTTTCTATACATCATTCGAAAGATCTCATTAAAACACATCAGAAAAAGTCATTTCACAAGAAAAAATGTCAATTTCAAGCGCGTGAGGCGCTCGCAAAGAAAACTTGAAAATGAAAAAAAAAATAACTTTTTTAATAATCATCCCAAATCGTTAAAGTGCACTTTTTCTTCATGAGAAGAACGAGATAAATCGATTGGAGTTGACAAATTTCAGCGAGCTAAGATAATAAAAAAAGTTGGAAATTTGAAATTCTATCCAAGGGTCCCCCCTTCTTACTTTTGCTCAAAAATTGCATTAAAACTGATTTCCTGGAAAAACCACTTGTTCGATTTGGGGTTTCTATACATCATTCGAAAGATCTCATTAAAACACATCAGAAAAAGTCATTTCACAAGAAAAATGTCAATTTCAAGCGCGTGAGGCGCTCGCAAAGAAAACTTGAAAATAAAAAAAATAAAACTTTTTTAACAATCGTCCCTGATCGTTAAAGTGCACTTTTTCTTCATGAGAAGAACGAGACAAATCGATTGGAGTTAACAGATTTTAGCTAGCTAAAATAATAAAAAAGTTGGAAATTTGAAATTCTATCCCCTTCTTAATTTTGCTCAAAAATTGCATTAAAAATTATTTCATGGAAACACCACTGGTTCAATTTGGGGTTTCTATACGTCATTCAAAAGATCTCATTAAGACGCATCGGAAAAAATACTTGCACAAGAAAAAAATGTCAATTTTAAGCGCGTGAGGCGCTCGCAAAGAAAACTAGAAAATGAAAAAAAAACAACTTTTTTAATAATCATTCCAGATCGTTAAAGTGCACTTTTTCTTCATGAAAAGAACGAGATAAATTGATTGGAGTTGATAAATTTCAGCTAGCTAAAATAATAAAAAAGTTGGAAATTTGTAATTCTATCTAAGGGCACCCTCTTCTTGTGATGATTTCCTGAAAAAAAACACCGGTTCGATTCGGGGTTTCTATACGTCAATCGAAAGACCTCATTAAGACGCATCAGAAAAAGTACTTGCACAAAAACGAATGGCAATTTCAAGCGTGTGAGGCGCTCGAAAAAAAAACTTGAAAATGAAAAAAATCAACTTTTTTAACAATCATCCCAAAACGTTAAAGTGCAGTTTTTCTTCATCAGAAGAACGAGACAAATCGAATGTACATCGAGCGTTTCACAAGATCGAATGACATTTGAAACGTCAAAATTATGAAAGATGAAAATGACAAATGTTACTTCAAATTCTAATAATCTCTACAGTACTTTACAAAAACAAAATCCTGAAAAAGTCCTGAAAAAGATTTCTAAAATAGTCCTGATTAAATGATCATTAAAAACCAAAAAAAAAGACCCGAGTTCTGAAAATGTCCTGATAAAAAAATGTCTTGAACCATATGCCATAGTCATGATTTTGTTTTCTGGAAAATTGGAGAGATATTTTTCTATTTAATTTTCTTGAGTTAGAATATGGTATTAAACCAAGAATTTCACTTTTTCTTTCCAAAAATTGATTTTTGAAAGAAAGGATTAAATAATAAGTCCTGAAAAAGATCTGAGGAAAGCCTCGAAAAAGAATACCGATAAAATATCCTGAAAAAAATGTCCTGTACAAACAGTCTTGAAAAAGAATCCTAAAAATAACTTCTGAAAAAAAACCTAAAAAAAAATTCCGAGAAAAAAGCCCTGTAAAATGTCCATAAAAAACTACTTAAAAAAACCTAAGAAATTTTTCTGAAGAAAAATCCTAAATACAGTCCTGAACAAGAAGACTTAAAAAAAAGTCCCGAAGAAATGTTCTAAAATAAAAAGTTATAAAAATAAAAAAATTCTAAAAAAGTCCTGATAAAAAGGTGCCAAAAAGGCCGTAAAAAAATTCCTGAAAATATGATTCTGAAAAAATATCATTAAGAAAATTCTGAAAGAATATCTAAGAAAATTCTGAAAGAATATCTAAGAAAATTCTGAAAAAAATCTGTATGTGCACAGCATATCTTTATTTATTTTTATTTTTCGTTTTTCTTCTTCTCCTAAATAGTTGTATACATTTCGTAAATTTAGCATATTTATTTGAATATTTAAGTATCAACTAATACCATCATTAAGCATAAGCCGACTAACCCATGAATGTTCTTGGTGATTAAATAATAAAAAAATGGTGATGTGGCCATCATGTTACTTTCTCCGACTTGATGGTATCATTTATATTTACGCTTTCATGGTTTATTTTCAATTGAAATCATATTTTAAATATGCATCGAGCGTTGTGTAAACTCGGATGAAACTGACGTTTAAAACGTCAAAATTATGAAAGATGGAAAAATTATACTTCAAATTAAAAAACTCAGTTTACTCAAAAACTAAAGGGATTTCGAAAAAAATATATTCTTTATAAATTGTTCATTTTGGCATTCTCTACAATTATTATTAACATAAATTTGCTGTAACTATTTTCGTTTTATAATTATGAACCAAAAATTAAAAAAAAATAATAAATTTTTTTCTCGAATAGTAATGATTTTATGAAAAATATTTTCAGGCAAAAGATATTCATTTCTTTGTGGTCTTCAATGTTTGTTTAAATGTTTTTGTGATATTTTTCATATTTTAAAAAATATTGGCAAAAAACAAAAAACAGTTAAGGTAAACGCCCACTTCCGGTGTACGAAATTTTACCAAAAGCTTTTCAGTTCTTCAGATTATCAAATAAGACGGATGTTCAAAGTTTCATATCAATTGCTTTATTAGTTTTTGAGATACAGCGCGCACAGACAGACACACACACACACAGGCACACACACACACACACACACACGCACAGACACAATTTTTTTTTTCCAGAAATTGTTGAAATGGCATCTAGGGACCCCAAAACGGATATTTCAGTAAAAAAAATTTTTGAAAAAAAAATCACGATCACAATACTTTCTCGTACTTCGTAACGGAGAAAGTAAAAAGAAATCCTGAAAAGAAGTCCTTAAAAAGGGGTTCTTAAGAAAGTCTGGAAAAAAATCCTGGAGAAACTAAAAAAATGTTCTGTAAAAAAGAAGAAATTGTTTCGAAAAAAATATCCCAAAAATAGTCTTGAAAAAAGTTCTATAAAAAATGTCCCGAAATACAGTCCTGAAAAAATCCTGCATGAAGGCCTGGGAAAAGCCCCGAAAAAATGTCTTCAAAAAAATACCTGAAATTAAATGTTTTCAAAATAAACTTGAAAAAGAAGTGCTAAGAAAATTATGAAAAGGGGCTTAACAAATAAAACAAATTCTTCAAAAAGACATTCTGAAAAAAATGTTATGAAGAAAATACTGAAAAAGTTTTTTTGAAAAAAAAATGCTGAGAAAAAGTCCTGAACAAGGAGTACTTAAGAAAGCCCCGAAAAAATTCCTGAAAAAGACGTCCTGTTAAAAAAATGTTTAAAAAGAAATTCTTGAAATGAAATGTTTTTAAAATAAACTTGAAAAAGAAGTGCTAAGAAAATTATGAAAAAGTCCTGATAAAAAAGGCTTTAAAAAATTCAAAAATGGCCGGGAAAAAAAAATTCTTGAAAAAGAATATATTTTGACATGCGATGGTTCCTACGTCTTGTTAACATCGACAGACAATTATAAGGTGTGAGTCACAGAATTTTGTTTCTGAATTGGCCATGCCCGAGAGAGAGAAACATGGCAGTCTTGTCTGAGATTAATTCATTTTTTTAAATCTAATTGAATAGTCTCATGATGTAATAATATGCGACATACCTCATTTATATCACAGCCAACTCTGAAACAAAATTTTGTGGCTCGCACGATATATTTTGACATATGACATATGTGTCTTGTTAACATTGACAGAAATCTTCATTATATTAAATATCATTTTATAGATGTGTAAAACAGCGAGACAAATGCGGAAAATTATTCAGATGCGTCGACGGACAAGTAAATCTAGGCGGCGCAACTTTGAACTGTCCAACGGATTACCATTGCAACGCCGAAGGAAAAGGTGCCTGCCCAATGTAAGTAACTCGTTACTAGTGACGGTTCGCGGGGCTTTTTTGGTACGGCCGAGATAACAAGGGTGGTAATACAGATAGGTAGGGTCAGTTGCAGAGGCGGCTGGCTGCGTGACCGCACCTATCCGTATTACCACCTCTTGTTCCTCGGCCGTACCAGAAAAAAACCCGCGAACCGTCACTGCTCGTTACAATTGATTTTTATCTATGATTCAAATGATCTAACAGTAAAAAAAGCAAAATTGTTGGTGTTGTAATCCATGGTTACTGGGTAATATGTGAGTGTAATAAAATGACGTACGTCCCTGTATTTAGTTAAAATTTTATTTTTCTGTAATACCCGAAGGAACTTGTGTGGGCTGTGTTTGCACTGGCCGGGGGGTGGAAAAATAAAATTTTAACTAAATACTGGGACGCACGTCATTTTATTACACCACTTAAAAAAGCTAAGTTGATGATTGTCATCCATTTGATATCTAACTATAGATACAGTGTGTTCCAAAAGATTAATCGCAGTCGCATATGAATTGAAATGCGCATACAACTGAAATAAAAAAAAATGAAGGTGGCTTTTATCATAATTAATATTTTACTTCAGTATGAAATCGTTGGCGAAATTCGTCGAAACAAGCTTGTACAAAGAGCCGCATGCGGCCCGCGAGCCGCAGGTTTGCCATCACTGAGCTGCGCAGTAAAATAGGATGTTTGCGCATTTCAATTTCGATTTTTCTGATTTTCAGAAAAATTGTACTGGTGGAAAAAAATGAAACACCTAAAATTCGTGAACTTTTGACCATTTTCAAACCGCCATAACTCGGCGTATTTTCAATCGATTTTGATGAATCTTTGAGTGCGAAAAACTTTGAAGTGTCTTCTTTAAAGTCATGCATGCGAACTTAAGCGTAACCTCTTCCGCCCCCTCTAGAGCCCCTGTGAAAAAAAACAAGTTTTTTTCTGAAAACGATGTCTACGGAGTTAAACAAATTTTGTCGACTCGATCCACCATAAAGGTATTAAAATTTGATCAATTCCCTATGCAGGACTTGAAAAACGAAGTTCCTACTACCATTTGGCACCAAGTTATGGATATTTGAAAAAAACATGGTTTTCTAAAAAAACATTTTTTTCACAGAGATGCAAGAGGAGGCGGAAGGGGTTACGCTTAAGTTTGCTTGCATGACTTTAAAGAAGGCACTTCAAAGTTTTTCGCCCTCAAAGATTCATCAAAATCGATTGAAAATACGCCGAGTTATGGCGGTTTGAAAATGGTCGAAATTTTACGAAATTATTTTTTTTCCACCAGTGTATATTTGTTTAATCCTGCCATTTAAATTTTTAATTTCTTACGTAGATACGCGAAAAGAAAGCTTTACTTTTATCCACTCAATCAGTTGCTAAGGAAACGATTGTACTTATCGTGTTATTTGCATATTTTATGGACATAATTGAATAATGTCTTTGCCTCTTCCAGTGTCTTCTGGAAATTCGAATTCGTTTTCACACAAAATTAGGAAATTGTCAGATCAAACGTTCACAAATTGTTACATAATGAAAAGTTTTTAATTTTTAATTTGAGGCATAGCAACGACTCGTCTGCCTTCCATACTGAGTACTATCATAATTTTTTTTTTAAATATTTAATGGTCAGCATTAAACAAAACGCTGTAAAGCACTCGTGATGAAACGAATTTCGCTCACTTTTTCACACGCGTGAGCGAAATTCGTATTTTCATCACTTGTACTGTAATATACCATTTCATGGGTGAAAGACCTTTAAACCCAATAAATTTAATTACTATTTTATTTTCAATATCTATTGTTTATTTTAAATAATCTCGTTTTTAGTTGTGTACCAGACATATGTCCAGGCGTCAGAGATTACGAATGCAGTGCAACTGAACCAACCAAAGTAATATACCAGAACGTGGAGACCTTCTGCAGGAACGGTTACATCTGCAATGCTGAGTTTGTGAAACCTTGCTCCATGTGAGTAAATATTTGTCCAGAATTAAATTTGGTTTTTATTCGTATTCTCTTTCAGTTGCATCCTCCAAAAGAAGAGGTTCTTGCTGTTCTAGAGCGTCTAAAATGAATAATAATTATTGCAGTTGTATGGTTTAAAGATAAATAAATAAGTAATGCAAATGATAACGTGTTGTACAGCAATAGTTTTAAATTATTTTTTCCCTGACCCTTGTACGAGTAGTAGTGGTATTTATTAAGCTAGGTATAGCCTATTCGGTGGAATCTGGCGGCCGAGGTCGTAAAACGGTCGGTCCGCCCTCAGGATCGACGCATCCTCGAAGAATAGGTATTGGTGGTTCATCTAATTGCATCCAATACATTTATTACAGTCCTTCGCTCCGATGGGTATACGCACTTTTACAACAGTACTTCTCAACAAAGATTGGTTTGAGATAAAAAATATTACGACCCCTACTTACCGAGCTCTGAATTTTTGAAAATTAATATTTTTGGTAGTAGAAGAAAAAAAAATGTAAAAAAATAAATAGTGATATTAAAGAATTCCACAAAAAATATAAAATCTTTACAATACATCTACCTTTAAAATCAACTTACATTTTTTTTTATTTGCCAATTTCTTATGAATTTTTGAAAAGTAATATTTTAAGTTCGTCGAATAATTGAACAAATAAAAATAAATACTCATATGATGGAATTACCTTGCTATACACTTGGATTTTTGAAAATATGCCAATTTCTGCTCGAGTCATAAAATTTTAAAAACGAATTTTTAAGTGTTCGAATACTTAAACAAGGAAAAACTAGAAAAAAAAATCATATCCCTATGATTGAATTCCATGAAAAAAACTCTGATACAATTTACCTTTAAAATTAACCTTGATTTTTGAAACTGAGTAATTTTTGTGTTGGTTATGAATTTTTGAAAATTAATATTTTTAGTTGTTGAAGACGAACAAAAAAAAATCTAAAACAAATAAATAGTAATATAATTGAACATTTTAAAATAGTTCTACTTTACCACTAACTTAAATTTTTGTAAATTCGCCAATTTCTCCCCGAGTTATGGTTTTTTGAAAAATATTTTTTGCAAGTTGTCGAACAATTGAACAAATTTAGAGAAAATAAATACTGAAATGCTCGTAATTTTTAATATATTCACAAGCTTTAACATAAATTTGGATTTTTAAGTTATACATTTTTTAAAATGAATTTTTAATTGGTCAAATATTTTTACAAGGAAAAACTAGAAAAAAAAATCGATATGATTGAATTCCTTAAAAACTCTGATGAAATCATAATACATTTACCTTTAAAATTAACCTTGATTTTTCAAATTGAGTCGATTTTTGCGCGAGTTATTAATTTTTGAAAATTAATATTTTGGCTAAAAAATAAATACTGATATAATATTAATTCCTCAAAAATGTTGAAATCTTTACCTTTAAAACTAACTAACTCTGCCAATTCCTGCGTGAGTTATGAATTTTTGAAAATTGGTAGAAATATTTGAACAAAGAAAAAATAGAAAAATAAAATAATATCGATATGATTGAATTCTTTAAAAAGTCCGATGCTATCATGACACATTTATGTACATTCAAAAAAAACTTTGATTTTTGAAAATGTGTTCATTTTTGGGTTTTAAATTGTCGTTTTTGGCAGTTGAAATTGTCATTTTTGGCAGTTAAAAATTGTCATTTTTGCGAGTTAAAAATGGTCGTTTCCGACACTTGAAAATTGGCCTTTTTGGCAGTTAAAAATTTGCATTTTTGGCAGTTGAAAATTGTCATTTTTGGCAGTTGAAAATTGTAATTTTTGCGAGTTAAAAATGGTCGTTTCCGACACTTGAAAATTGGCCTTTTTGGCAGTTAAAAATTTGCATATTTGGCAGTTGAAAATTGTCATCTTTGGCAGTTGAAAATTGTCATTTTTGGCAGCTTAAAACGGTCGTTTCCGACACTTGAAAATTGGCCTTTTAGCAGTTAAAAATTTGCATTTTTGGCAGTTGAAAATTGTCATTTTTGGCAGCTTAAAATGGTCGTTTCCGACACTTGAAAATTGGCCTTTTTGGCAGTTGAAAATTGTCATTTTTGGCAGTTGAAAATTGTCATTTTCTGGAGCTTAAAATGGTCGTTTCCGACACTTGAAAATTGGCCTTTTTGGCAGTTGAAATTGTCATTTTTGGCAGCTTAAAATGGTCGTTTCCAACACTTGAAAATTGGCTTTTTTGGCAGTTAAAAATTGTCATCTTTGGCAGTTAAAAATGGTCGTTGCCGACAGTTGAAAATTGGCCTTTTTGGCAGTTGAAAATTGTCATTTTTGGCAGTTAAAATTGGCCTTTTTGGCAGTTGAAATTGGCCTTTTTGGCAGTTGAAAATTGTTATTTTTGGCAGTTAAAAATGGTCGTTGACGACACTTGAAAATTGGCCTTTTTGGCAGTTGAAAATTGTCATTTTTGGCAGTTAAAATTGGCCTTTTTGGCAGTTGAAATTGGCCTTTTTGGCAGTTGAAAATTGTTATTTTTGACAGTTAAAACTGGTCGTTTCCAACACTTGAAAATTGGCCTTTTTGGCAGTTGAAATTGGCCTTTTTGGCAGTTGAAAATTGTCATTTTTGGCAGTTAAAAATGGTCGTTGACGACACTTGAAAATTGGCCTTTTTGGCAGTTGAAAATTGTCATTTTTGGCAGTTAAAAATGGTCGTGGCCGACACTTGAAAATTGGCCTTTTTGGCAGTTGAAATTGTCATTTTTGGCAGCTTAAAATAATCGTTTCCAACACTTGAAAATTGGCTTTTTTGGCAGTTAAAAATTGTCATTTTTGGCAGTTGAAAATTGTCATTTTTGGCAGTTAAAAATGGTCGTTTCCGACACTTGAAAATTGGCCTTTTTGGCAGTTGAAATTGTCATTTTTGGCAGCTTAAAATAATCGTTTCCAACACTTGAAAATTGGCTTTTTTGGCAGTTAAAAATTGTCATTTTTGGCAGTTGAAAATTGTCATTTTTGGCAGTTAAAAATGGTCGTTTCCGACACTTGAAAATTGGCCTTTTTGGCAGTTGAAAATTGTCATTTTCGGCAGTTAAAAATTGTCGTTGCCGACACTTGAAAATTGGCCTTTTTGGCAGTTGAAATTGTCATTTTTGGCAGCTTAAAATAATCGTTTCCAACACTTGAAAATTGGCTTTTTTGGCAGTTAAAAATTGTCATTTTTGGCAGTTGAAAATTGTCATTTTTGGCAGTTAAAAATGGTCGTTGCCGACACTTGAAAATTGGCCTATTTGGCAGTTGAAATTGGCTTTTTTGGCAGTTGAAAATTGTCATTTTTGGCAGCTTAAAATGGTCGTTTTCAACACTTGAAAATTGGCTTTTTCGGCAGTTGAAAATTGTCATTTTTGGCAGTTGAAAATTGTCGTTTTTGGCAGTTAAAAATTGTCATTTTGGCAGCTTAAAATGGTCGTTTCCGACACTTGAAAATTGGCTTTTTTGGCAGTTGGATATTGGCCGTTTTGGCAGTTAAAAATTATCATTTTTGGCAGTTAAATATTGTCATTCTTGGCAGTTAAAAATTATTATTTTTGACAGTTAAAAATGGTCGTTGCCGACACTTGAAAATTCTCCTTTTTGGCAGTTAAAAATTGTCATTTTTTGCAGTTTAAAATTGTCATTGTTGGCAGTTAAAAATGGTCGTTTCCGACACTTGAAAATTGTCATTTTTGGCAGTTAATAATGGTCGTTGCCGACACTTGAAAATTGTCCTTTTTGGCAGTTAAAAATTGTCATTTTTGGCAGTTAAAAATTATCATTGTTGGCAGTTAAAAATGGTCGTTTCCGACACTTGAAAATTGACCTTTTGGCAGTTGAAAATTATCATTTTTGGCAGCTTAAAACGGTTGTTTCCGACACTTGAAAATTTGCCTTTTTGGCAGTTAAAAATTGTCATTGTTGGCAGTTAAAACTTGTTATTTTAGGCAGTTAAAAATGGTCGTTTTTGACAGTTGTAAATTCGCCTTTTTGGCAGTTAAAAATTGTCATTGTTGGCAGTTAAAAATTGTTATTTTAGGCAGTTAAAAATGGTCGTTTTTGGCAGTTGAAATTGACCTTTTTGGCAGTTGAAAATTGTCATTTTTGGCAGTTAAAATGGTCGTTTCCGACACTTGAAAATTGGCCTTTTGGCAGTTGAAAATTGTCATTTTAGGCAGTTAAAAATTGTCACTTTTGGCAGGAAAAAATGTCATTATTGGCACTTAAAAATGGTCGTTTCCGACACTTGAAAATTGGCCGTTTTGGCAGTTGAAATTGTCATTTTTGGCAGCTTAAAATTGTCATTTCTGGCAGTTGAAAATTGTCATTTTTGGCAGTTGAAAATTGTTGTTTCCGACACTTGAAAATGGGCTTTTTGGCAGTTGAAAATTGGCCCATTTTTCAGTTTATATTGTCATTTTTGACAGTTGAAAATTGGCAGTTAAAAATGGTCGTTTCCCACACTTGAAAATGGTCATTTTTGGCAGTTGAAAATTGTCATTTTTGAAAATGCGTGAGTTATAAATGTTTAAAAATTATGTTTTTTTAATTTGTCGCATATTTGAACAAAGAAAAAATAGAAAAAAATACTGCTATGATTGAATTCCTTAAAACGTTTAATGCAATCATAATATATTTACCTTTAAAATCAACTTTGAGTTTTGAAAATGCGTGTTATGAATTTTTGAAAATTAATATTTAAAGTTGTCGAAGACTTGAATAAAAAATCAATTTTTGAATACACTCACAAAACATCTCCCTTTAAAACTTACTGTAATTTTTGAAAATGCGTCACTTTTTCCGTAAGTTCTGAATTTTTGAAAATTAACGTTTTAAGTTGTCGAACAAAAAAAAATTTTAGTAAGTATATTCACAAAACATCTGCCTTTAGAATCAACTTAGACTTTTGAAAATGTGTCAATTTTTGCGTGAGATTAATTTTTGAAAATTAATATTTAAAGTTGTTGAAGGTAAAAAATATATTTTTTTCATGTATTCACAAAACATTTATTTAATTTAATTTATTTCATGTGCCAATAACAATGTGTTTATACAGGTCAATATACATAATATAAATAAGTGGTTTAAATAAATAAAAAAAATATGAGTCATAACAGATATAAAAAAAAAACTTAAACTTACAGGGTGTAGAAGTATGCAAAAGATGCGTTCAGAAATAAAACTCTAACATGGATAAATAACAAATGTATCTTCGTTTAAAATTAATTTTAATTTTTGAAAATGTGTCACTTTTTTCAATTTTTAAAATCGAATTTTTAAACAAGGAAAAACTAGAAAAAAAAATCATTTCGCTATGATTGAATTCCATTAAAAAAATTCTGATGCAATCATAATACATTTACCTTTAAAATTAATCTTGATTTTTAGTTATGAATTTTTGAAAATTAATGTTTTACACGATTTTTAAATTACATACGCTGAGTTCTGTTTTGAAGATACGAGTTTACAAGGCGACAACTTTGAGGATTAACATTACAAAAATATAATTTTCGCAGAAGAATATCATGTGGAAGGCAGTCAAAGGTCGAAGAAAGAAGTTGCTGGATATTTAAGCGATTTCATTGGCTAAAAAGTAAGTGATTTATTTATGTATTACTAAAGAAGAATTCACGTTGACATACATTTTATTTGTATAAATAACTTTATGATCATTTAATCCGTATGTTTGCAGGGAAATAAAAAGAAGGCCATCGTGTAAGAAAACAATATTTAAAAATGGCATTAAAAAAAATCCAGATAACAAGTTTGATGATACACAAATATTTACACAAAATTGCGAACGTATAAAAATTCGTTTCGTAATCGTAATTAATTCACTAACGAAAGAACATGGCGAATACAGTCGCATGTACGTAAGAAATAGAATTGCAAATTTAACTTATGTTTTTGTGGTGTGAATGTTTAAAAAATATAATTATTATTCTATTATTTTACTAGTAAAACTAAAAAGATTATTATTATTATTTTATTTCTAATGATGTAATAATTTATTTTTTTTGTACAGGTGGTTTTATATTGATTCTTGCACTTTTTTGTCAAGTGCAAGGTGAATGTGCCTTTAAGTGCATTACAGATAGAGAGTTCCAACAAGGAGGTCAAGAATTTTCGTGTGGCGAACAGAAATGTAACTTATATAATGCCGCCGGTGATTGCGAGCCGTAAGTAAATATATTTTCAACTATTTGTCTTGTACATTAGTTTTCTTTTTTCCACAGATGTCTTGATGCTGAAAGAATATGTGTGAACAATTTCACATGCGAAGACAGTTCGCCCGAAACAGTTAAATTCAAAGTCAATCCAATTAAGTGTCCACCGCTGCATGTATGTAATAAAGAGGGAGAGGATAATTGCATACCGTAAGTGCGTAATTGTATATTACATACCGAGTCGGGAAAACATTATTACAGCCGAGGGCATAGATTTGCGATTGCGCGAGGCTGGAATTGTATTCCCGCGAGGCATGTTTACTATTTTACCTACTCCCACTTTGTAATTGATGAATTACCGAACTGTTTTCACCAATCGTAAGCGACCCATTACTAATATAAATGATAAATGTTGTACATAAATGTGTAACATGTACTATTATCACTTATGTACCTCGCTATATTATAATACTAATTAGTCAATTACAATTAACGTCCGCCCAACCCCTCTGCGTTCGTCTTTAAATATTAAAAGTGACAGTGACATTTAAATGTCAGGTTATAACTTATTGGTTAAAACAATAACCGACATAATATGCATGGGCGTCCGCAGAAATTTTTTCAGGGGTGGGCAAAACTTTCATACAAAAATTTCGAATAAATAACCGTCAAAAATGACAATTTTGAATTGTCAAAAATTCTGCATTTCTGCTACGACAAACGACACGATTCAACCGTAAATAAAGAAATTATCAGTTGCCAAAAATTATGTTTTTTTTACGATCAAAGACGGCATTTTTTGATAATAAAAAAAGAAGTAAATTTCAACTGCTAAAAATGACAATTTCGAATTGTCAAAAATTCTGCATTTTTGCTACGACAAACGGCACGATCCAACCGTAAATAAAGGAATTTGCAGCTGCCAAAAATTATGTTTTTTTACTACCAAAGACGGCATTTTTTGATATTAAAAAAAGAAGTAAATTTCAACTGCTAAAAATGACAATTTCGAATTGTCAAAAATTCTGCATTTCTGCTACGACAAACGGCACGATTCAACCGTAAATAAAGAAATTTGCAGCTGCCAAAAATTATGTTTTTTTTACTATCAAAGACGGAATTTTTTGATATTAAAAAAAGAAGTAAATTCCAACTGCTAAAAATGACAATTTCGAATTGTCAAAAATTCTGCATTTCTGCTACGACAAATGGCACGATTCAACCGTAAATAAAGAAATTTGCAGCTGCCAAAAAATATGTTTTTTTTACTATCAAAGACGGAATTTTTTAATATTAAAAAAAGAAGTAAATTTCAACTGCTAAAAATGACAATTTCGAATTGTCAAAAATTCTGCATTTCTGCTACGACAAACGACACGATTCAACCGTAAATAATGAAATTTGCACCTGCCAAAAATTATGTTTTTTTTACTATCAAAGACGGAATTTTTTGATATTAAAAAAAGAAGTAAATTCCAACTGCTAAAAATGACAATTTTGAATTGTCAAAAATTCTGCATTTCTGCTACGACAAATGGCACGATTCAACCGTAAATAAAGAAATTTGCAGCTGCCAAAAAATATGTTTTTTTTACTATCAAAGACGGAATTTTTTAATATTAAAAAAAGAAGTAAATTTCAACTGCTAAAAATGACAATTTCGAATTGTCAAAAATTCTGCATTTCTGCTACGACAAATGGCACGATTCAACCGTAAATAAAGAAATTTGCAGCTGCCAAAAATCATGATTTTTTACTATCAAAGACGGCATTTTTTGATATTAAAAAAAGAAGTAAATTCCAACTGCTAAAAATGACAATTTTGAATTGTCAAAAATTCTGCATTTCTGCTACGACAAATGGCACGATTCAACCGTAAATAAAGAAATTTGCAGCTGCCAAAAATTATGTTTTTTTTACTATCTAAGACAGCATTTTTTGATATTAAAAAAAGAAGTAAATTCCAACTGCTAAAAATGACAATTTCGAATTGACAAAAATTCTGCATTTCTGCTACGACGAACGACACGATTCAACCGTAAATAAAGAAATTTGCAGCTGCCAAAAATTATGTTTTTTTTTACTATTAAAGACGGCATTTTTTGATATTAACAAAAGAAGTAAATTCCAACTGCTAAAGATGACAATTTCTAATTGTCAAAAATTCTGCATTTCTGCTACGACAATGGCGCGATTCAACCGTAAATAAAGAAATTTGCAGCTGCCAAAAATTATGTTTTTTTTACTATCTAAGACAGCATTTTTTGATATTAAAAAAAGAAGTAAATTCCAACTGCTAAAAATGACAATTTTGAATTGTCAAAAATTCTGCATTTCTGCTACGACAAATGGCACGATTCAACCGTAAATAAAGAAATTTGCAGCTGCCAAAAATTATGTTTTTTTTACTATCTAAGACAGCATTTTTTGATATTAAAAAAAGAAGTAAATTCCAACTGCTAAAAATGACAATTTCTAATTGTCAAAAATTCTGCATTTCTGCTACGACGAACGACACGATTCAACCGTAAATAAAGAAATTTGCAGCTGTCAAAACTTATGTTTTTTTTACTATCAAAGACAGAATTTTTTGATATTAAAAAAAGAAGTAAATTCCAACTGCTGAAAATGTCAATTTTGAATTTTCAAAAATTCTGCATTTCTGCTACGACAAACGACACGATTCAACCGTAAATAAAGAAATTTGCAGCTGCCAAAAATTATGTTTTTTTTACTATCAAAGACGGCATTTTTTGATATTAAAAAAAGAAGTAAATTCCAACTGCTAAAAATGACAATTTCGAATTGTCAAAAATTCTGCATTTCTGCCACGACAAACGCTACGATTCAACCGTAAATAAAGAAATTTGCAGCTGCCAAAAATTATGTTTTTTTTACTGTGAAAGACGGAATTTTTTGATATTAAAAAAAGAAGTAAATTTCAACTGCTAAAAATGACAATTTCGAATTGTCAAAAATTCTGCATTTCTGCAACGACAAACAGCACGATTCAACCGTAAATAAAGAAATTTGCAGCTGCCAAAAAATATGTTTTTTTTACTATCAAAGACGGAATTTTTTGATATTAAAAAAAGAAGTAAATTTCAACTGCTAAAAATGACAATTTCGAATTGTCAAAAATTCTGCATTTCTGCTACGACAAATGGCACGATTCAACCGTAAATAAAGAAATTTGCAGCTGCCAAAAATTATGTTTTTTTTTACTATTAAAGACGGCATTTTTTGATATTAACAAAAGAAGTAAATTCCAACTGCTAAAGATGACAATTTCTAATTGTCAAAAATTCTGCATTTCTGCTACGACAATGGCGCGATTCAACCGTAAATAAAGAAATGTGCAGCTGCCAAAAATTATGATTTCTTTTACTATCAAAGACGGCATTTTTTGATATTAAAAAAAGAAGTAAATTCCAACTGCTAAAAATGACAATTTCGAATTGTCAAAAATTCTGCATTTCTGCTACGACAAACGGCACGATTCAACCGTAAATAAAGAAATTTGCAGCTGCCAAAAATTATGTTTTTTTTACTATCTAAGACAGCATTTTTTGATATTAAAAAAAGAAGTAAATTCCAACTGCTAAAAATGACAATTTCGAATTGACAAAAATTCTGCATTTCTGCTACGACGAACGACACGATTCAACCGTAAATAAAGAAATTTGCAGCTGCCAAAAATTATGTTTTTTTTACTATCAAAGACGGAATTTTTTGATATTAAAAAAAGAAGTAAATTCCAACTGCTAAAAATGACAATTTCGAATTGTCAAAAATTCTGCATTTCTGCTACGACAAACGGCACGATTCAACCGTAAATAAAGGAATTTGCAGCTGCCAAAAATTATGTTTTTTTACTACCAAAGACGGCATTTTTTGATATTAAAAAAAGAAGTAAATTTCAACTGCTAAAAAAGACAATTTCGAATTGTCAAAAATTCTGCATTTCTGCTACGACAAATGGCACGATTCAACCGTAAATAAAGAAATTTGCAGCTGCCAGAAATTATGATTTTTTTAACATCATTTACACAATTTATGTACTTCGAAATAGAGGTTCGCAAAATGTTTTTGATGTCCAAGAGGCATGTCTTTACAGGGAATCGCCAATTTCCCAACTCTTTGGAGGTTAAAAATATGCATATTGTTATAGTGATTGTGAATGAGCTATATTAATTATTGTTTTTTAGTTGTGTTCACACGCCCTGCAATTCTGTTCCCTATTGGGAATGCGACCCTAAAGATCCTCTCAAAACAACCGTTATGGGTTTACCGTCGAGATGCGAAAGAGGCACCATCTGCAATAGTGATAATAAACCACCTTGCTCTGCGTAAGTTTGCTAATTGTATTATTTTAAATTGCATGGTTTAATGGTTATTTGTATTTTAGGTGCATCGTTCAAAAATAAAGGAAACTTTCAGTCGGTTCTGTCACGAAAGAGTTTGCTGACCCTTTTTGCTAGTGGAAAAATTATGTTGTATACACAAATGAATTAATAAATAAATGTTTAAAATTATACTACTAAATTATCTTTATTTTTTTTTTAATTTTCAAAAAAAACGAATTTTCAGATTTTGAACGGACGTAGCGGCTAAACGAAAACTCCAAATTGAACGCGGTTTGCAAATCTGAGCCCCTCGTGCGTCAATTAGTCGGACTTGAGATTTTTAATTTTTTGACAAAAACGTGAAAAAAGACATGAGTAAACCCCTTGGAAATTTGTTAAAAAATGCAACTTTCTTAATATTCATCGTAGACTATTGAATTTTACCTTTTTTTCATCAGAAAAACGAGAGAAATTGATTGCCGTTGAAAAATTTCAGCCATCTTCAATAGCAAAAAAATTAGCTAGTCACCATGAACATTTTAGAAAATTTAAAAAATAATTGATTTTTCAGACTTTGATCGACCGTAGCGGCTAAACGAAAACTCCAAATTGAACGCGGTTTACAAATCTGAGCTCCTCGTACGTCAATTAGTCGGACTAGAGATTTTTAATTTTTTGACAGAAACGTGAAAAAAGACATGAGTAAACACCTTGGAAATTTGTTACAAAATGCAACTTTCTTAATAATCATCGTAGACTATTGAATTTTACTTTTTTTTCATCAGAAAAACGAGAGAAATTGATTGCCGTTCAAAAATTTCAGCTATCTTCAATAGCAAAAAAATAGCTAGTCACCATGAACATTTTAGAAAATT
Source organism: Ocypus olens (assembly GCA_910593695.2). Taxonomy (NCBI): domain Eukaryota; kingdom Metazoa; phylum Arthropoda; class Insecta; order Coleoptera; family Staphylinidae; genus Ocypus; species Ocypus olens. Next base: position 52,699,704 of record OU343060.1, read on the forward strand.
AAAAAAATTATTGATTTTTCAGACTTTGATCGGCCGTAGCGGCTAAACGAAAACTTTAAATTGAACGCGGTTTGCAAATCTGAGCTCCTCGTACGTCAATTAGTCGGATTAAAGATTTTTATTTTTTTGACAGAAACGTGAAAAAAGACATTAGTAAACCCCTTGTAAATTTGTTAAAAAATGCAACTTTCTTAATAATCATCGTAGACTATCGAATTTTACCTTTTTTTCATCAGAAAAACGAGAGAAATTGATTGCCGTTAAAAAATTTCAGCTATCTTCAATAGCAAAAAAAATAGCTAGTCACCTTGAACATTTTAGAAAATTAAAAAAAATAATTGATTTTTCAGACTTTGATCGGCCGTAGCGGCTAAACGAAAACTTTAAATTGAACGCGGTTTGCAAATCTGAGCTCCTCGTACGTCAATTAGTCGGATTAGAGATTTTTAATTTTTTGACGAAAACACGAAAAAAAGACATGAGTAAACCCCTAGGAAATTTGTTAAAAAATGCAACTTTCTTAATAATCATCGTAGACTATTGAATTTTACTTTTTTTTCATCAGAAAAACGAGAGAAATTGATTGCCGTTGAAAAATTTCAGCTGTCTTCAATAGCAAAAAAATTAGCTAGTCATCATGAACATTTTAGAAAATTAAAAAAATAATTGATTTTTCAGACTTTGATCGGAGGTAGCGGCCAAACGAAAACTCCAAATTGAACGCGGTTTGCAAATCTGAGTTCCTCGTACGTCAATTAGTCGGATTAGAGATTTTAAATTTTTGACGAAAACACGAAAAAAAGACATGATTAAACCCCTTGGAAATTTGTTTAAAAATGCAACTTTCTTAATAATCATCGTAGACTATTGAATTTAACTTTTTTTCATCAGAAAAACGAGAGAAATTGATTGCCGTTAAAAAAATTCAGCTATCTTCAATAGCAAAAAAATTAGCTAGTCACCATGAACATTTTAGAACATTAAAAAAAATAATTGATTTTTCAGACTTTTCAGTTCTTCAGATTATCAAATAAGTCGGATGCTCAAAGTTTCATATCAATTGCTGTATTATTTTTTGAGATATAGCGTGCACAGATAGACACACACACAGACACACACACACACTCATAGACACAAAAAAAAAATTCCAGAAATTGTTGAAATGGCATCTAGGGACCGCAAAACGGATATTTCTGTAAAAAAAAAATTGAAAAAAAAAATCACCATCACAATACTTTCTCGTACTTCGTAACGGAGAAAGTAAAAAATAAGCGCTGAAGAGAAAAATGTTTTAGATAAAAGTTAATAACTCTGATTCGTAGATTCGTATTCCTTAATAAAAATTACAGGTTTCCATTTAAAAATAACAAGTTGACCTTGGAATGACCTTGAAAAACTACTTAGAATTTAAGATACCTATTTATATTATTAAAGAAGAATTAACTTTGACCCATATTTTATTCGTATAAATACCCAGATAAATTAATCCGCATGTTTGCAGGCAAATAAAAAAAAAACATAGAAGGCCATTGTGTAAGAAAACAATATGTAAAAATGGTATTAAAAGAATCTAGATAACAGGATTGACGATACGCAAATATTTACACAAAATTGCGAACGTATAAAAATGCATTTCGTAATCGTAATTAATTCACTTCGAAAGAACATGGCGAATACAGTTGCATGTAAGTAATACAATAGCAAATTTAATTTATGTGTAAATGTTTAAAAATTCATAGTTAATATTCTATTATTTTATTAGTAAAGCTAACTAGTTGTTCCTAGGCTTAAGTTGACAATAGGTAAAATTAATTTCTTTAAAAATTTTTAATAAAAAAAAAATATTTTTATTTTTTTGCGTAGCCTATTAATATTAGTTAGTAAAAGTAACCGGTGACGAACGACGGCTCCGCTGCGCTGCGCCTTCGTCTGTGCTTATCCTGTTAAATTTGATCCAAGTAACCGGTAACGAACGACGGCTCTGCTGCGCTGCACCGTCGTCTGTGCGTATCCAATTAAAATTGACCAAAATAACTGGTGGCGAACGACGGCTCCGCTGCGCTGCGCCGTCGTCCATGCGTAGCCTATTAAAATTGACCCAAGTAACCGGTGGCGAACGACGGCGCAGCGCAGCGGAGTGAAACTTGTAGGGAATACGTCAGAGGGGGGGGGGGAAGGGTGTTTGTTGAAAAAATCAAAGCGATAGGCCTCCATTTGTCAAAATTAACCGTTTTTAACCAAAGTGGTGGTAAAAATTTAGGGGTTACACTCAAAAATTGAAAAAAATAAGACCGAGAGTCTCTTTGAAATAATTTTTAAAGTCTAAAAAAAAATGCCACCACGCTCCCGCTCGGCCGCCAAAAAACCTCTCCTCCGTCGCGTTTTTTCGTCGTTTAAAAATTCGCCCCGGTTCCGGAGGGGTGTTTTAAAAATTTTGAAAAAATTACAGCTCAAGGCCCGTTCGACCCCCTACCTATTTTGAAAGTTTCAACTCTTTGATTTAAATGGAAAAAATGGTGATGTGGCCATCATGTTACTTTCTCCGACTTGATGGTATCATAGCCATTTATATTTACGTTTTCGTGGTTTATTTTCAATTGTAATCATATTTTAAATGTACATCGAGCGTTGTGTAAACTTGGATGAAACTGACGTTTAAAACGTCAAAATTACGAAAGATGGAAAAATTATACTTCAAATTAAAAAAATCAGATTACTCAAAAACTAAAGGGATTTCGAAAAAACTTATTATTTATAAGTTGTTCATTTTAGCATTCTCTACAATTATTATTAATATAAAGTTGCTGTAACTATTATCGTTTTATAATTATAAACCAAAAATAAAAAAAATAAATTTATTAAAATATCCGTTTTGGGGTCCCTAGATACCATTTCAACAATTTCTGGAAAAAATGGTGATGTGACCATCATGTTACTTTCTCCGACTTGATGGTATCATTTATATTTACGCTTTCATGGTTTATTTTCAATTTAAATCATATTTCAAATGTTCATCGAGCGTTGTGTAAACTCGGATGAAACTGACCTTTAAAACGTCAAAATTATGAAAAATAATCTTTATTAGAAAAATGACACTCTACTCAAATAATTTTGGTTTTTGAAAATCCAATAATTTTCAAGCGAGTTCAGATTTTTGAAATTTTTGATTTTCACGGCGTCAAATTTGTACATTGGAGGAAGAAAAATTAAGAAAAAAATAGTAAACGTATCGAAAAAATTACACAAAAATTAATCTTTATTAGCAAAATGACACTCTACTCAAATAATTTTGGTTTTTGAAAATCCAATAATTTTCAAGCGAGTTCAGATTTTTGAAATTTTTGATTTTCACGGCGTCAAATTTGTACATTGGAGGAAGAAAAATTAAGAAAAAAATAGTAAACGTATCGGAAAAATTACACAAAAATTAATCTTTATTGGGAAAATGACACTCTACTTAAATAATTTTGGTTTTTGAAAATACAGTAATTTTCAAGCGAGTTACAGATTTTTGAAATTTTTGATTTTCACGGCGTCAAATTTGTACATTGGAGGAAGAAAAATTAGGAAAAAAATAGTAAACGTAACGGAAAAATTACACAAAAATTAATCTTTATTGCGAAAATGACACTCTACTTAAATAATTTTGGTATTTGAAAATCCAATTATTTTCAAGCGAGTTACAGATTTTTGAAATTTTTGATTTTCACAGCGTCAAATTTGTACATGGAGGAAGAAAAATTAAGAAAAAAATAGTAAACGTATCGGAAAAATTACGCAAAAATTAATATTTATTGGGAAAATGACACTCTACTTAAACAATTTTGGTTTTTGAAAATACAGTAATTTTCAAGCGAGTTACAGATTTTTGAAATTTTTGATTTTCACGGCGTCAAATTTGTACATGGAGGAAGAAAAATTAAGAAAAAAATAGTAAACGTATCGGAAAAATGACACAAGAATTAATCTTTATTGGGAAAATGACACTCTACTTAAATAATTTTGGTTTTTTAAAATACAGTAATTTTCAAGCGAGTTACAGATTTTTGAAATTTTTGATTTTCACGGCGTCAAATTTGTACATGGAGGAAGAAAAATTAAGAAAAAAATAGTAAACGTATCGGAAAAATGACACAAGAATTAATCTTTATTGGGAAAATGACACTCTACTTAAATAATTTTGGTTTTTTAAAATCCAATAATTTTCAAGCGAGTTACAGATTTTTGAAATTTTTGATTTTCACGGCGTCAAATTTGTACATGGAGGAAGAAAAATTAAGAAAAAAATAGTAAACGTATCGGAAAAATTACACAAAAATTAATCTTTATTGCGAAAATGACACTCTGCTTAAATAATTTTGGTATTTGAAAATCCAATAATTTTCAAGCGAGTTACAGATTTTTGAAATTTTTGATTTTCACAGCGTCAAATTTGTACATTGGAACAAGAAAAATTAAGAAAAAAATAGTAAACGTATCGGAAAAATTACACAAAAATGAATTTTTATTAGGAAAATGACACTCTACTCAAATAGTTTTGGTTTTTGAAAATCCAATAATTTTCAAGCGAGTTACAGATTTTTGAAATTTTTGATTTTCACGGCGTCAAATTTGTACATTGGAAGAAGAAAAATTATTAAAAAAATAGTAAATGTAACGGAAAAATTACACAAAAATTAATCTTTATTGAGAAAATGACACTCTACTTAAATAATTTTGGTTTTTTAAAATTCAATAATTTTCAAGCGAGTTACAGATTTTTGAAATTTTTTATTTTCACGGCGTCAAATTTGTACATTGGAGGAAGAAAAATTAAGAAAAAAATAGTAAACGTATCGGAAAAATTACACAAAAATTAATCTTTATTGGGAAAATGACACTCTACTTAAATAATTTTGGTTTTTTAAAATCCAATAATTTTCAAGCGAGTTACAGATTTTTGAAATTTTTGATTTTCACTGCGTCAAATTTGTACATTGGAGGAAGAAAAATTGAGAAAAAAAATAGTAAACGTAACGGAAAAATTACACAAAAATTAATTTTTATTAGGAATATTACACTCTACTCAAATAATTTTGGTTTTTGAAAATCCAATAATTTTCAAGCGAGTTACAGATTTTTGAAATTTTTGATTTTCACGGCGTCAAATTTGTACATTGGAGGAAGAAAAATTAAGAAAAAAATAGTAAGCGTATCGGAAAAATTACACAAAAATTAATCTTTATTGGGAAAATGACACTCTACTCAATACTCAAATAATTTTGGTTTTTTAAAATCCAATAATTTTCAAGCGAGTAACAGATTTTTTAAATTTTTGATTTTCACGGCGGCAAACTTTCGTATATTGGAGGAAGAAAACGAAATTTTACCAAAAGCTTTTCAGTTCTTCAGATTATCAAATAAGACGGATGTTCAAACTTTCATATCAATTGCTCTATTAGTTTTTGTGATACAGTGCGCACAGACAGACATACACACAGTACACACACACACACACACACACTGACACATTTTTTTTAAATTGTAAAGTAAAAAAGTGTGTTAGTAAAAATAGTTTTTGAGTAAACTGAGTTTTTGAATTTGAAGTATAATTTTTCCATCTTTCATAATTTTGACGTTTTAAACGTCAGTTTCATCCGAGTTTACACAACGCTCGATGTACATTTAAAATATGATTTCAATTGAAAATAAACGTAAAAATTAATGCCTATGATACCATCAAGTCGGAGAAAGTAACATGATGGCCGCATCACCATTTTTGATTTATCTTTTATTATATATTTCTAATGAATCTTTGGATATGTAACGGTAATTTTTTTTGTACAGGTGGTATTATATTAATTATTGCACTTGTTTGCCAAGTGCAATGCGATGTCGTCGAAACCAAATGCCTCTTTAAGTGCATTACAGACACAACGTTCCAACAAGGAGGTCTGCAATTTTCGTGTGGCGCCCAAAAATGTAACTTATATAATGCCAACGATGATTGCAAGCCGTAAGTAATTTTATTTTTAACTATTTACCTTTTACATTCGTTTTCTTTTTCTACAGATGTCTAGAAGGAAAAGAGATATGTAAGAAACATTTCGCGTGCGACATCGCAGCTCCCAATACGGTTAAATTTGAAGGCGTGTCAGTTGGCTGTCCCAACGATTATATATGTAACGTAGAGGGACTGGATAATTGTGTGCCGTAAGTGCGTAATAGTATATTACATACCGAGTCGGGAAACACTGCATTACAGCTGCAATTGCGCTAAGCTGAAACTGTCTTCCCGCAATTCACAATCACGAAATTCTCCTTAATCCGCAATTCCGTCAAACATCCTTTCTTAAAAAAAAAAACTATTGTTAGTGTTCAATATATTCTAAGCTTATAACCAATAAACGGTGAACAATAGCAGATTATGTATCAAGGGAGAGAAATGTCTGATTTTTCCCGAGTCACAAATTCAGGGTTTCACCCTCGGGCCACCGAGCGAAAAATAGCATTCTCTCCCGAGGTATACAAACGATAATTTAAGAGTTTCTAAAATCTAACCTAGAAAAAAAATCTGTCAGACGTGACAGTTAAAATAAATAATGGAACCTTACAGAGAGAGAAATGATTACTTCTCTCGCTAGAGAGAGAAATTTTTCCACAAACGGGAGAGAAATTAGATTTCTCAGCCCTCAAAATCGTATGAGAAGTAACATTTCTCTCCCTGGGAGGTTCCATCATTTATTTTAACTGTCACGCCTGACAGAATTTTTTACTGGGTTGGGTTTTAGGAACGAACGTTTTACTCTTAAAATATCCCGGCTGTAAAAAAATAGTATATATACAGGGTGTTTCAAAATTCATGCACCAAAAATTTTCTGCGTACTCCTCGTATTATTAATCCATGTTATTTTGTGGAAAATCAAGATTTGTCATAAGGTTTTTTTTTCTTTTTATCTACTAGATGTAGATAATGATTTTCCAGAAAATAACATGGATTTCTAGTAGATAAAAAGAAAAAAAAACCTTATGACAAATCTTGATTTTTCACAAAATAACATGGAAAATAATACGAGGAGTAACCCTTATGACAAATCTTGATTTTCCAGAAAATAACATGGATTAATAATACGAGGAGTACGCAGAAAATTTTTGGTGCACGAATTTTGAAACACCCTGTATATATGTCAGGAGAGAATGCTATTTTTCCCTCGATATATAATCTACTATTCTCTCACGATTTTGATAGCTGAGAAATAGACTTTCTCTCCCGTTTGTGAAAAAACTATATTATTTATTGTTTCTTAGTTGCGTTCACGGAGGCTGCAAGAAACAGCCCTATTGGGTGTGCGACCCCAAAGACCCTCTCAAAGTAGTCGTTGTGGGCTTGCCGACGAGGTGCGAAAGAGGCTCCGTCTGCAATGTTGATAACAAACCGCCTTGCAATCCGTAAGTGTGTTCATTATATTTTGAATGGCGTAGTTTAATGGTCGTTTGTGTTTTAGGTGCATCCTCCAAAATAAACCAGTCTTGCAGGCACTTCTGGAATGAAATGGTTTGCCGGCCCGGAGATTGTAGTGATTGTATAATGGACATATTATGTTGTGAAAATGAGACGAATTAATAAATACATGTTTAAAATTTTAAATATTATTGACCTTTATGTTCAGATTCACAAGCCGTGAAGTCATAGTAAATGAAAAAAAATCGGCCGTAGCGGCTCAACGAAAACTCCAAATTGAACGCGGTTTGCAAATCTGAGCTCCTCGTACGTCAATTAGTCGGATTAGAGATTTTAAATTTTTGACGAAAACACGAAAAAAAGACATGGGTAAACCGCTTGGAAAATTGTTAAAAAATGCAACTTTCTTAATAATCATCGTAGACTATTGAATTTAACTTTTTTTTCATCAGAAAAACGAGAGAAATTGATTGCCGTTGAAAAATTTCAGCTATCTTCAATAGCAAAAAAAATTGCTAGTCACGATGAACATTTTAGAAAATTTAAAAAAATAATTGATTTTTCAGACTTTGATCGGCCGTAGCGGCCAAACGAAAACTCCAAATTGAACGCGGTTTGCAAATCTGAGCTCCTCGTACGTCAATTAGTCGGATTAGAGATTAATAATTTTTGATGAAATCGTGAAAAAATACATGACTAACCCCCTTGAAAATTTTGTTAAAAAATGCAACTTTCTTAATAATCATCGTAGACTATTGAATTTAACTTTATTTTCATCAGAAAGACGAGAGAAATCGATTGCCGTTAAAAAATTTCAGCTATCTTCAATAGCAAAAAAATTAGTCGGTCACAGTGAACATTTTTGAAAATTTAAGAAAATAATTGATTTTTCAGACTTTGATCGGCCGTAGCGGCCAAAGGAAAACTCCAAATTGAACGCGGTTTGCAAATCTGAGCTCCTCGTACGTCAATTAGTCGGATTAGAGATTAATAATTTTTGATGAAATCGTGAAAAAATACATGACTAACCCCCTTGAAAATTTTGTTAAAAAATGCAACTTTCTTAATAATCATCGTAGACTATTGAATTTAACTTTATTTTCATCAGAAAGACGAGAGAAATCGATTGCCGTTAAAAAATTTCAGCTATATTCAATAGCAAAAAAATTAGCCGGTCACCATGAACATTTTTGAAAATTTAAGAAAATAATTGATTTTTCAGACATTGATCGGCCGTAGCGGCCAAACGAAAACTCCAAATTGAACGCGGTTTGCAAATCTGAGCTCCTCGTACGTCAATTAGTCGGATTAGAGATTAATAATTTTTGATGAAAACACGAAAAAAATACATGAGTAAACCCCTTGGAAATTTGTTAAAAAATGCAACTTTCTTAATAATCATCGTAGACTATTGAATTTAACTTTATTTTCATCAGAAAGACGAGAGAAATCGATTGCCGTTAAAAAATTTCAGCTATCTTCAATAGCAAAAAAATTAGTCGGTCACAGTGAACATTTTTGAAAATTTAAGAAAATAATTGATTTTTCAGACTTTGATCGGCCGTAGCGGCCAAACGAAAACTCCAAATTGAACGCGGTTTGCAAATCTGAGCTCCTCGTACGTCAATTAGTCGGATTAGAGATTAATAATTTTTGATGAAAACACGAAAAAAATACATGAGTAAACCCCTTGGAAATTTGTTAAAAAATGCAACTTTCTTAATAATCATCGTAGACTATTGAATTTAACTTTATTTTCATCAGAAAGACGAGAGAAATCGATTGCCGTTAAAAAATTTCAGCTATCTTCAATAGCAAAAAAAATAGTCGGTCACAGTGAACATTTTTGAAAATTTAAGAAAATAATTGATTTTTCAGACTTTGATCGGCCGTAGCGGCCAAACGAAAACTCCAAATTGAACGCGGTTTGCAAATCTGAGCTCCTCGTACGTCAATTAGTCGGATTAGAGATTAATAATTTTTGATGAAATCGTGAAAAAATACATGACTAACCCCCTTGAAAATTTTGTTAAAAAATGCAACTTTCTTAATAATCATCGTAGACTATTGAATTTAACTTTATTTTCATCAGAAAGACGAGAGAAATCGATTGCCGTTAAAAAATTTCAGCTATCTTCAATAGCAAAAAAATTAGTCGGTCACAGTGAACATTTTTGAAAATTTAAGAAAATAATTGATTTTTCAGATTTTTGATCGGCCGTAGCGGCCAAACGAAAACTCCAAATTGAACGCGGTTTGCAAATCTGAGCTCCTCGTACGTCAATTAGTCGGATTAGAGATTAATAATTTTTGATGAAAACACGAAAAAAATACATGAGTAAACCCCTTGGAAATTTGTTAAAAAATGCAACTTTCTTAATAATCATCGTAGACTATTGAATTTAACTTTATTTTCATCAGAAAGACGAGAGAAATCGATTGCCGTTAAAAAATTTCAGCTATCTTCAATAGCAAAAAAATTAGCCGGTCACCATGAACATTTTTGAAAATTTAAGAAAATAATTGATTTTTCAGACATTGATCGGCCGCAGCGGCCAAACGAAAACTCCAAATTGAACGCGGTTTGCAAATCTGAGCTCCTCGTACGTCAATTAGTCGGATTAGAGATTAATAATTTTTGATGAAAACACGAAAAAAATACATGAGTAAACCCCTTGGAAATTTGTTAAAAAATGCAACTTTCTTAATAATCATCGTAGACTATTGAATTTAACTTTATTTTCATCAGAAAGACGAGAGAAATCGATTGCCATTAAAAAATTTCAGCTATCTTCAATAGCAAAAAAATTAGTCGGTCACAGTGAACATTTTTGAAAATTTAAGAAAATAATTGATTTTTCAGACTTTGATCGGCCGTAGCGGCCAAACGAAAACTCCAAATTGAACGCGGTTTGCAAATCTGAGCTCCTCGTACGTCAATTAGTCGGATTAGAGATTAATAATTTTTGATGAAATCGTGAAAAAATACATGACTAACCCCCTTGAAAATTTTGTTAAAAAATGCAACTTTCTTAATAATCATCGTAGACTATTGAATTTAACTTTATTTTCATCAGAAAGACGAGAGAAATCGATTGCCGTTAAAAAATTTCAGCTATCTTCAATAGCAAAAAAATTAGTCGGTCACAGTGAACATTTTTGAAAATTTAAGAAAATAATTGATTTTTCAGACTTTGATCGGCCGTAGCGGCCAAACGAAAACTCCAAATTGAACGCGGTTTGCAAATCTGAGCTCCTCGTACGTCAATTAGTCGGATTAGAGATTAATAATTTTTGATGAAAACACGAAAAAAATACATGAGTAAACCCCTTGGAAATTTGTTAAAAAATGCAACTTTCTTAATAATCATCGTAGACTATTGAATTTAACTTTATTTTCATCAGAAAGACGAGAGAAATCGATTGCCGTTAAAAAATTTCAGCTATCTTCAATAGCAAAAAAATTAGCCGGTCACCATGAACATTTTTGAAAATTTAAGAAAATAATTGATTTTTCAGACATTGATCGGCCGTAGCGGCCAAACGAAAACTCCAAATTGAACGCGGTTTGCAAATCTGAGCTCCTCGTACGTCAATTAGTCGGATTAGAGATTTTTAATTTTTGACGAAAACACGAAAAAAAGACATGGGTAAACCCCTTGGAAATTTGTTAAAAAATGCAACTTTCTTAATAATCATCGTAGACTATTGAATTTAACTTTTTTTTCATCCGAAAAACGAGAGAAATTGATTGCCGTTAAAAAATTTCAGCTAACCACAATAGCAAAAAAAATAGTCAGTCAAAGTGAACATTTTTGAAAATTTACGAAAATAATTGATTTTTCAGACTTTGATCGGCCGTAGCGGCCAAACGAAAACTCCAAATCGAACGCGGTTTGCAAATCTGAGCTCCTCGTACGTCAATTGGTCGGATTAAAGATTTTTAATTTTTGACGAAAACACGAAAAAAAGACATGAGTAAACCCCTTGGAAATTTGTTAAAAAATGCAATTTTCTTAATAATCATCGTAGACTATTGAAGTATACCTTCTTTTTCATCAGAAAGACGAGAGAAATTGATTGCCGTTAAAAAAATTCAGCTAACCACAATAGCAAAAAAATTAGTCAGTCACAGTGAACATTTTTGAAAATTTACGAAAATAATTGATTTTTCAGATTTTGATCGGCCGTAGCGGCCAAACGAAAACTCCAAATCGAACGCGGTTTGCAAATCTGAGCTCCTCGTACGTCAATTTGTCGGACCAGAGATTTTAAATTTTTGACGAAAACACGAAAAAAAGACATGGGTAAACCCCTTGGAAATTTGTTAAAAAATGCAACTTTCTTAATAATCATCGTAGACTATTGAATTTAACTTTTTTTTCATCAGAAAAACGAGAGAAATTGATTGCCGTTAAAAAAATTCAGCTAACCACAATAGCAAAAAAATTAGTCAGTCACAGTGAACATTTTTGAAAATTTACGAAAATAATTGATTTTTCAGACTTTGATCGGCCGTAGCGGCCAAACGAAAACTCCAAATTGAACGCGGTTTGCAAATCTGAGCTCCTCGTACGTCAATTAGTCGGATTAAAGATTTTTAATTTTTGACGAAAACACGAAAAAAAGACATGAGTTAACCCCTTGGAAATTTGTTAAAAAATGCAACTTTCTTAATAATCATCGTAGACTATTGAATTTAACTTTTTTTTCATCAGAAAGACGAGAGAAATTGATTGCCGTTAAAAAGTTTGCGGAACGCTGCATTAGGCCCTTATGTAGGTGAGGATTTTTGGATGTTTTTTGGAATTGCACCAAAATTCAAATTTAAATTTGAAAGGCAGAAAAAAATTGAGTATTTACATGCCTGCTTTTACCTCTAAACTTAATTTTTTTCTGTAATAAAAGTCCCTAATTTCCCTTTGAAAATTTACCTATATTTCTTACGAAACACTCCAGTTTCAATTATTTAAAAACATGCTGAGATAAATTTAACATTTTAAAGCGTATCCTACCCAATAAGGGAGGGCCTCCATAATTGATAACGTATACAGTCATCAAGTTCCCGTTGTCAGTAAATCAAGTAAAAAATCACGAACGTGCATGAAACATGTAAAATATATATGCCAAGGTTAAGCCCAAAACTAACAAAGTGCTCTTTGTTTTCACTTGAAAAAAATCGCAATATAATGAAGTGCAGTTTATAATATTTACTATTGCATTGAAATTAGAGGAAAAAATACTTATCTAATAGTCTGGAATGGTATAAAGGTGCAAATGTAATCAACGTGCACACCATTTATTGCAAGGAAATGAAGACTGCAATTTTACGTAAGTGGAAGTCTTTTTTGTCCTATTAAGTAGCTTAATTTTTATGCATAAAGTTGTGTTTAAAAAACTAGCAATCATCCACAATATTAAAACAATATCGCAACATGTTCTTTTTTACCATAAAATTACAACCATATTCTTAATATTTTAATTTCAATGCAATTTTTGGTCTATTTATGAATTGTTTTTTCAGTTGCCAGCCTTTTGGCATTTGCGAATGCCTTGGACTGCGATTTGGATTTTTCATGTAGAGATAATATAACTGCTTTGATATATGGCAACAAGTTTACCTGCAAGAATGGTCTTGTGTGCAATGGAGCTAAAGAAACATCCTGTGAACCGTAAGTTCAGCAAAAATTGATTTTACTATAGTATATGATATACTTACTATATATGCTATAGTATATTATTAAAAATTTTGAATTTTTAAAAACCAAAATTATTTCTAAAAATTGGCATTTCTTGAGCTGAATTAAATTTTTGTAGAGTTTTACTCTTGCGTTTTATATTTATATAATTTTTTTTTGTTCGAATGTCGACAAGCCTCAATGTAGAATTAATTTAAAAAATTCGCAACTCGCAAGAAAATTTTTGGATTTTTAAAAACCAAAATTATTTTGAAAGAATGGTGTTTCCTGAACTGAATACAATTTTTGCAGAATTTTACCTTAACGATTTATATTTATTTAAATTTATTTTCGTTGTAGATTCGACAATTAAAAATTTAAAATTAAAAAAAAATCGCAACTCGCAAGAAAATTTTTGGATTTTTAAAAACCGACATTGTTTTGAAAGAATGGTGTTTCCTGAACTGAATACGATTTTTGTAGAATTTTACCTTTACGATTTATATTTATTTCAATTTATTTTCGTTGTAGATTCGACAATTCAAAATTAAAAATTTAAAAAAATTCGCAACTCGCAAGAAATTTTTTGGATTTTTAAAAACCGAAATTATTTTGAAATAATGGTGTTTCCTGAACTGAATACAATTTTTGAACTATTTTACCTTTACGATTTATATTTATTTCAATTTATTGTCGTAATCGATTCAACAATTAAAAATTTTAAAATTTAAAAAAATTCGCAACTCGCAAGAAAATTTTCAGATGTTTAAAAAACAAAATTATTTTGAAAGAATGGTGTTTCCTGAACTGAATACAATTTCTGTAGAATTTTACTTTTACAATTTATATTTATTTCAATTTATTTTCGTTGTGGATTCGACAATTACAAATTTAAAATTTAAAAAAATCGCAACTCCCAAGAAAATTGTTAGATTTTTAAAAACTAAAATTATTTTAAAAGAATGGTGTTTCTTGAACTGAATACAATTTTTGTAGAATTTTACCGTTACGATTTATATTTATTTCAATTTATTTTCGTTGTAGATTCAACAATTGAAAATTAAAAATTTAAAAAAATCGCAACTCGCAGGAGATTTTTTGGATTTGTTAAAACCGAAATTATTTTAAAAGAATGGTGTTTCCTGAAATAAATACAATTTTTGTAGAATTTTACCTTTACGATTTGTATTTATTTTAATTTATTTTCGTTGTAGATTCGACAATTAAAAATTAAAAATTAAAAAAAAACGCAGCTCGCAAGAAAATTTTCAGATTTTTAAAAACCAAAATTATTTTGAAAGAATGGTGGTTCCTGAACTGAATATAATTTTTGCATAATTTTACCTTTACGGTTTATTTTTATTTCAATTTATTTTCGTTGTAGATTCGACAATTAAAAATTTAAAATTTAAAAAAATTCGCAACTCGCAAGAAAATTTTTGGATTTTTAAAAACCAAAATTATTTTGAAAGAATGGTGTTTCCTGAACTGAATACAATTTTTGCAGAATTTTACCTTAACGATTTATATTTATTTAAATTTATTTTCGTTGTAGATTCGACAATTAAAAATTTAAAATTAAAAAAAAATTCGCAACTCGCAAGAAAATTTTTGGATTTTTAAAAACCGACATTGTTTTGAAAGAATGGTGTTTCCTGAACTGAATACGATTTTTGTAGAATTTTACCTTTACGATTTATATTTATTTCAATTTATTTTCGTTGTAGATTCGACAATTCAAAATTAAAAATTTAAAAAAATTCGCAACTCGCAAGAAATTTTTTGGATTTTTAAAAACCGAAATTATTTTGAAATAATGGTGTTTCCTGAACTGAATACAATTTTTGAACTATTTTACCTTTACGATTTATATTTATTTCAATTTATTGTCGTAATCGATTCAACAATTAAAAATTTTAAAATTTAAAAAAATTCGCAACTCGCAAGAAAATTTTTGGATTTTTAAAAACCAAAATTATTTTGAAAGAATGGTGTTTCCTGGACGGAATACAATTTTTGTAGAATTTTACCTTTACAATTTATATTTATTTCAATTTATTTTCGTTGTAGATTCGACAATTAAAAATTAAAAATTTAAAAAAATCGCAACTTGCAAGAAAATGTTTAGATTTTTAAAAACCGAAATTATTTTGAAATAATGGTGTTTCCGAACTGAATACAATTTTTGCAGAATTTTACCTTTACGATTTAGGTTTATTTAAATTTATTTTCGTTGTGGATTCGACAATTAAAAATTTAAAATTTAAAAAAATCGCAACTCGCAAGAAAATTTTCAGATGTTTAAAAACCAAAATTATTTTAAAAGAATGGTGTTTCCTGAACTGAATACAATTTTTGTAGAATTTTACCTTTACAATTTGTATTTATTTCAATTTATTTTCGTTGTGGATTCGACAATTAAAAAATTAAAATTTAAAAAATTCGCAACTCGCAAGAAAATTTTTGGATTTTTAAAAACCGACATTATTTTGAAAGAATGGTGTTTCCTGCACTGAGCACAATTTTTGTGGAATTTTACCTTTACGATTTATATTTATTTCAATTTATTTTCGTTGTAGATTCAACAATTCAAAATTTAAAATTTAAAAAAATCGCAACTCGCAAGAAAATTTTTAGATTTTTAAAAACCAAAATTATTTTAAAAGAATGGTGTTTTCTGCACTGAATACAATTTTGTAGGATTTTACTTTTACGATTTATATTTATTTCAATTTATTTTCATTGTAGATTCGACAATTCAAAATTTAAAATTTAAAAAAAATCGCAACTCGCAAGAATATGGTTAGATTTTTAAAACCCAACATTATTTTGAAAGAATGGCGTTTCCTGAACTGAATAGAATTTTTTCAAAATTTTACCTTTACGATTTGTATTTATTTCAATTTATTTTCGTTGTGGATTCGACAATTAAAAATTTAAAATTTAAAAAATCGCAACTCGCAAGAAAATTTTTGGATTTTTAAAATCCAAAATTATTTTGAAAGAATGGTGTTTCCTGAACTGAATACAATTTTTGTAGAATTTTACCCTTACGATTTATATTTATTTCAATTTATTTTTGTTGTAGATTCGACAATTAAAAATGAAAAATTTAAAAAATCGCAACTCGCAAGAAATTTTTTGGATTTTTAAAATCCAAAATTATTTTGAAAGAATGGTGTTTCCTGAACTGAATACAATTTTTGTAGAATTTTACCTTTACGATTTATATTTATTTCAATTTATTTTCGTTGTGGATTGGACAATAACAAATTTAAAATTTAAAAAAATCGCAACTCGCAAGAAAATTTTTGGATTTTTAAAAACCAAAATTATTTTGAAAGAATGGTGTTTCCTGAACTGAATACAATTTTTGTAGAATTTTACCTTTACGATTTATATTTATTTCAATTTATTTTCGTTGTAGATTCAACAATTGAAAATTAAAAATTTAAAAAAATCGCAACTCACAAGAAAATTTTTGGATTTTTAAAAACGTAAATTATTTTGAAAGAATGGTGTTTCCTGAACTGAATACAATTTTTGTACAATTTTACCTTTACGGTTTTTATTTATTTTAATTTATTTTCGTTGTAGATTCGACAATTTAAAATTTAAAATTTAAAAAAAATCTCAACTCGCAAGAAAATTTTTGGATTTTTAAAAACTGACATTATTTTGAAAGAACGGTGTTTCCTGCACTGATCACAATTTTTGTAGAATTTTACCTTAACGATTTATATTTATTTCAATTTATTTTCGTTGTAGATTCAACAATTAAAAATTAAAAATTTAAAAGAATCGCAACTCGCAAGAAAATATTTAGATTTTTAAAAACCAAAATTATTTTGAAAGAATGGTGTTTCCTGGACTAAATACAATTTTTGTAGAATTTTACCTTTATGATTTGTATTTATTTCAATTTATTTTTGTTGTAGATTCAACAATTAAAAGTTTAAAATTTAAAAAAATTCGCAACTCGCAAGAAAATTTTTGGACGTTTAAAAACCAAAATTATTTTGAAAGAATGGTGTTTCCCGAATTGAATATAAATTTTGTGGAATTTTACCTTTGCGATTTATATTTATTTCAATTTATTTTCCTTCTAGATTCGGCAATTAAAAATTTAAAATTTAAAAAAATCGCAACTCGCGAGAAAATTTTTAGATTTTTAAAAACCAAAATTATTTTGAAAGAATGATGTTTCCTGAACTGAATACAATTTTTGTAGAATTTTACCTTTACGATTTATATTTATTTCAATTTATTTTCGTTGTAGATTCGACAATTAAAAATTTAAAATTTAAAAAAATTCGCAACTCGCAAGAAAATTTTTGGATTTTTAAAAACCGACATTATTTTGAAAGAATGGTGTTTCCTGAACTGAATACAATTTTTGCAGAATTTTACCTTTACGATTTGTATTTATTTCAATTTATTTTCGTTGTAGATTCGACAATTAAAAATTTAAAATTTTAAAAAAATCGCAACTCGCAAGAAAATTTTTGGATTTTTAAAAACCAAAATTATTTTGAAAGAATGATGTTTCCTGCACTGAGTACAATTTTTGTACAATTTTACCTTTATGATTTGTATTTATTTCAATTTATTTTCGTTGTAGATTCGACAATTAAAAATTTAAAATTTAAAAAAATTCGCAACTCGCAAGAAAATTTTTGGATTTTTAAAAACCTAAATTATTTTGAAAGAATAGTGTTTCCTGAACTGAATACATTTTTTGTAGAATTTAACCTTCACGATTTGTATTTATTTTAATTTATTTTCGTTGTGGATTCGACAATTCAAAATTTAGAATTTAAAAAAAAATTCGCGACAGGTTAAAAAAAATCGGCGGATTTACAAAATCCGAAATTAATCTTAAATAAGGGCGTTTGCTGCGTTTAATTTCGATTCTGTGCAATTTTAATTTGTCGTTTTAGTTGCATAAAGAAGCCACCGTCATGTCCTTTCAAATGTCAAGGTGACAGAGTCAACTTCAATGGTTCAGTACTAGCTTGTGGTGAACCGTTTGTATGCAACCAATCTCCAGATGATGATTGTATACCGTGAGTAGTGGCTAGTGATGAATGTTTTTTTTTTAGTTACTAAAGTCATGAGAATATTTTAGGTGTGTGCGTCCTAAATGTAATCCAGAAATAAAACAGTATTCATGTGACAAGTACGATGATGCACTTGTAAAAATTGAAAATTTTGAAGTACGGTGTGATAAAGGATATAAGTGCAATTTAGATTATCTTCAGCCTTGTGATCCGTATGTATATATTTTTAAATGAATGATTTTAAAAATTAAACAAACATTTTTTTTATTTCAGATGTATCTCGCGTGATGGTAAGATTTTGATCAATGGATTTTTGATTATTTTTTGATTGCCTATAAGAAATAAACGTGATTAAAAAGTAGTATCTCTTGCGATTACAACACGAACTGTTTCCATTATTGTTACAACTTGAATTAAATATTATTATTTGTAGAAAATTTGGATCAGCCATTTGTACAAGCTTCAAAGGCCATTTCTAAAAACGTTCGAGCCGTATCAAAGCCGGCAGGAATTTTAGTGCGTAAGTTTACTGCCGTGTCCAATTAAAATAATCATTTCTAATTTACATAATTTTATAGCTGATGAAGATATGATCGACTGCAATGATGGAAAATCGTTTCATCAACCGTGCAGGCCAGGACCAGACGGGGCCAATTATTACTTCAAATGCACTCTGTCTTGGAATTTGAGATATTCTACAAGTATTAAGCCGTGCACTTCCTTGTATAATGATAAGCTTTGTAGAAGAGTACAAGATATATGCCTTCCATAAGCAGTAATACAACTTTGTAATAGCTAAATTATCATGTATACATTCGAGCAATATTGCATGATATTGAAAATAAATTGAGTTTCAATTTTATGTTTGTGGTCATTCCCTTCTTATTTTCTCCGTTATGAAGTATTGTGATCGTGAAAATTTTCCGCTTTGAGGTCTCTAGACTTTGAAAATCTATGCTCCTTGTATGCATGTCGGATTCTATTAAAATTGGCGATTTAAAATTTTTGACGAAAATCTGAAAAATCGTCCAAGGGTCTTCTTACTTTTTCCCACAAATTGCATTTGAAATGATTTCCTGAAGAAACCACCGGTTCGATTCGGGGTTTCTATGCATCACCGTTAAGATCCCTTCAAGACCCTTCAGAAAATGTACTCGCGTAACAACAAATGTCACGTCAGCAAAGAAAACTGGAAATTGGAAAATATCGAAAAAATCAACTTTCTTAATAATCATCGTAGACCTTTATGTAATACCATTTTCTTCATCGGAAGAGCATAAATAAAACAATTGGAGTTAAAAAGTTTCATCTGCAAAAAATTGAAAAAAAGTTAGTCATAGAAATTTTTGAAAAAACTCGATTTTTTCACACTTTGAACGGCCGTAGCGGCTTAACAAAAAATCCAATTTGAACGCGGATTTCAAATTTGTATTCCTTGTGTGTCAATTAGTCCGACTTAATTAAAATTGGCGATTTAAAATTTTTGACGATTATTTTATTCAAATCATTTAGAACCAATCAGAACCTCCAAATTGTACCAGGTGACTTAATAAACGGAAATATCGCATCGTACCACGAATTTTTTCCCGGAAAAACTTCACCCTGCTAGGCAGAGTTGGACTCTGTCAGGTTTCTGTTATTAAAAATGTTTAATAACTGAACGCATATAGTAATATATACAGTGACAATAATTGCACTATCATTAACGAAGAAAATATGCTTCGATCCCAACGGTGGAAATTCTCTCTAATCGACTGCCAAATGAGACGATTTTCTGACAGATTGGGCAAGTCCGAACAGGCACAGTAAAAATTTTTCCTGTGTATCGTTGGTAACGGAAACTAGGAATACAAACATATAAACGTCAAATTAACCCACCAACTTTTCAATTTATTATCTTGTGGATCATTGAAATGAATTAAGGTAATTCAAGATTTCGGGTTTCGATACACAAAGGAATAGTGAAATCGACGATATAGTAGCAGGTCCCGTACCTAAAAAAACTTCAAAAACACATAATCTTCAAAAATTACTTCATGAACAAATAGTGTTTAACATTGAAAACTGTTCCATCTATCAAATTTTTTAAATACTAATAAAACCAATTAATAAAACCGTTTAAAAAATATGTCTTATTTATTTGGAAGAAATGTGTAATTAAATTGCTTTTCATGAAATAATCATGCCAAAAACCACTTAAGTTTAATTTTTATCCAGGAAAAACTTCAAAAATTTTCACTCAAACTTTGTTGTTTTCTAAAATTTAACTCGAGCAAAATCACCAAATCGCGAGACGTGATTTTGCTCTCGTGAAATTAATAAACAACAAAGTTATCGTGGAAAATTTCGAAGTTTTTCCGGAAAAAATAAACCTCTTGTGGTTTTACTTATGAAAATCTAAAAAATCGTCCAACTTTTTCCGAAAAATTGCACTTAAAATTATTTCCTGAAAAAACCACCGGTTCGATTCGGGGTTTCTACCCATCACCGTAAAGATCCCTTCAAGACCAGAAAAATGTAATAAATCAATAGGCGTTAAAAAAATTTATCTACAAAAATTTGCCAAAAAATTAGTAGGTCATCATAGAAATTTTGGAAAAAATCGATTTTTTCACACTTTGAACGGCCGTAGCCGCTAAACGAAGAATCCAATTTGAACGCGGATTTCAAATTTAATTAAAATTTGCAATTTAAAATTTTTGACGAAAACCTGAAAAATCGTCTTACTTTTTCCCAAAAATTGCATTTGAAATGATTTCCTGAAGAAACCACTGGTTCGATTAGGGGTTTCTATACATCACCGTAAAGATCCCTTCAAGACCCTTTAGAAAATGTACTCGCGCAACAACTAATGTCAATTTGAAGTCCGTGACACGTCAGCGAAAGAAACTCGAAAAGGGAAAAAATTGAAAAAATAAACTTTCTTAATAGTCATTGTGGACCTTTATGTAATACCATTTTCTTCATCAGAAAAACGTAAAAAATCAATGGGCGTTAAATAATTTTATCTAAAAAAAATTGCAAAAAAGTTAGTAAGTCATCATGGAAATTTTTGAAAAAAGTCGATTTCTTCAGACTTTAAACGGCCGTAGTGGTTAAACGAAGAATCCAATTTAAACGCGGATTTCAAATCTGTGTTCCTTGTGTATCAATTAGTCGGATTTAATTAAAATTGGCGATTTAAAATTTTTGACGAAAACCTGAAAAATCGTTCTTACGTTTCCCCAAAATTTGCATTTAAAATGATTTCCTGAAGAAACCACTGGTTCGATTCGCGGTTTCTGTACATCATCATAAAGATCCCTACAAGACCCTTTAGAAAATGTACTCGCGCAACAACTAATGTCAATTTGAAGTCCGTGACACGTCAGCGAAGGAAACTGGAAAAGGGAAAAAATTGAAAAAATCAACTTTCTTAATAACCATCGTATATATAATGGTATTACTTTATGTAATACCATTTTTTACATTAGAAAAATGTAATAAATCGATGAGCGTTAAATAATTTTATCTAAAAAAAATTGCAAAAAAGTTAGTAAGTCATCATAGAAATTTTGGAAAAAATCGATTTTTTCACACTTTGAATGGCCGTAACGGCTAAACGAAGAATCCAATTTTAACGCGGATTTCAAATCTGTGTTCCTTGTGTGCCAATTAGTCGGATTTAATTAAAATTGGCGATTTAAAATTTTTGACGAAAACCTGAAAAATCGTCCAAGGGTCCCCCCTTCTTACTTTTTCCCAAAAATTGCATTTGAAATGATTTATTGAAAAAACCACTGGTTCGATTCGGGGTTTCTATACATCACCGTAAAGATTACTTTAAGACCCTTTAGAAACTGTACTCGC
This sequence comes from Ocypus olens, assembly GCA_910593695.2. Lineage (NCBI taxonomy): Eukaryota > Metazoa > Arthropoda > Insecta > Coleoptera > Staphylinidae > Ocypus > Ocypus olens. The sequence continues at coordinate 52,721,732 of OU343060.1, forward strand.
GCAACAAGAAATGTCAATTTGAAGCCCGTGACGCGTCAACAAAGAAAACTCGAAAATGGCAAAAATCGAAAACATCAACTTTCTTAATAATCATCGTAGACCTTTATGTAATACCATTTTTTTCACCAGAAATATGTAATAAATCAATAGGCGTTAAAATAATTTATCCAAAATAAATTGCAAAAGAATTAGTAAGTCACCATGGAAATTTTTGAACAAAGTCGATTTTTTCACACTTTGAACGGCCGTAGCGGTTAAACGAAGAATCCAATTTGAACGCGGATTTCAAATCTGTGTTTCCTGTGTCTCAATTAATAGGATTTAAATAAAATTGGCGATTTAAAATTTGGGACGAAAACTTGAAAAATCATCCAAGGGTCCCCCCTTCTTACATTTTCCCAAAAATTGCATTTAAAATGATTTTCTGAAGAAACCACTGGTTCGATACGGGGTTTCTATACATCACCGTAAAGATCCCTTCAAGACCCTTTAAAACATGTACTCGCGTAATAACAAATGTCAATTTGAAGTCCGTGACACGTCAGGAAAGAAAACTCGAAATTGGAAAAAATCGAAAAAATCAACTTTCTTAATAATCAGACGTAGACCTTGATGTAATACCATTTTCTTCATCAGGAGAACGAATTAAATCAATTGGAGTTAAAAAATTAATCTGCAAGAAATTGAAAAAAAGTTAGCAAGTCATCATAGAAATTTTTGAAAAAAGTCGATTTTTTCACAATGTTAACGGCCATAGCGGCTGAACGAAGAATCCAATTTAAACGCAGATTTCAAATCTGTGTTACTGGTGTGTCAATTAGTCGGATTTAATTAAAATTGGCGATTTAAAATTTTTGACGATTATTTTATTCAAATCATTTAGAACCAATCAGAACCTCCAAATTGTACCAGGTGACTTAATAAACGGAAATATCGCATCGTACCACGAATTTTTTCCCGGAAAAACTTCACCCTGCTAGGCAGAGTTGGACTCTGTCAGGTTTCTGTTATTAAAAATGTTTAATAACTGAACGCATATAGTAATATATACAGTGACAATAATTGCACTATCATTAACGAAGAAAATATGCTTCGATCCCAACGGTGGAAATTCTCTCTAATCGACTGCCAAATGAGACGATTTTCTGACAGATTGGGCAAGTCCGAACAGGCACAGTAAAAATCATCCAAGGGTCCCCCCTTCTTATTTTTTCCTAAAAATTGCATTTAAAATGATTTCCTGAAGAAACCACCCGTTCGATTCCGGGTATCTATGCATCATGGTTAAGATCCCTTCAAGACCCTTCAGACAATGTACTCGCGCAACAACAAATGCAAATTTGAAGCCCGTGACACGTCAGCAAAGAAAACTCGAAATTGGAAAAAATCGAAAAAATCAACTTTTTTAATAATCATCGTAGACATTTATGTAAAACCATTTTCTTCACCAGAAGAACGAAATAAATAGATTGGCGTTAAAAAAAATCATCCAAAAAATTATGTAAAATTTTGAAAAAGTCGATTTTTTAATATAAACATTTTAACATGTAAATCGCTATGGCATATTGATTAAAAAAAAATCACTATACGAATATTTACAACAATTTCTCAATTTTAGTGATTTATTGGTTAGTGTCGTGGGGACAAGCGCCTGCCTGTTTTATGACTGACTTAGCCATTCATAAATGATTAATATATTCTTCTAATTTCAAAGCAATCTCCAAGAATAAACAAAAAGTGTATTTAAGTTACTAAGTATGCATTGTTTCATTTATAAAAATTAGAACTATAAAGTACAGTTTACAATATTTTTCGCTCATCAAATACTGCACTTTATTTGAAGAGCAAACAATGCATTATGTTATAAAGCCATATCACACACACAATGCGACTGCAGTGTCAAAATGTTTACGACCGAAATTATATGTAAGTGATCCAACACGTGTTCATATTCTTGAATATCTTAAATTTTTATCCTGAAATTTATGCAAGACATTAATAATGTTATCCAGGGGCTCCCTCCTGTCTTGTCTCAATCTAAATGTCATGATGGCCCTCATCGACTACCTTATCCATTATGTATCCCGGTCTAAATAGTTATATAAATAGTAATAAGGATAAAATGATGTATATAATGCAAAAATGTCGCGACTGAATAGGTAATACCTAAGTCAAAAACAAACAAAAAAATAATGTTTTTGTTTCAAATTGATCAAAAAAAAACAAACAAAGAATCTTTAGTTCATTGTGTAGTGTTGCATCAAGGTTGTTATAGATTTATTAAGGGTACCGCCGACTTTGTTAGATTAAAAAAAATAATTGATATTGGTGAACTGTCAGAATAGAATTAAAAATTATAACTTTGCAGATTTGGTTGCTGCAAGCATTTTGGCATATGGACATTGTTCATGTGTGCCATTTACGTGCATTGATGAGAAACACGTACTCATTATGAATTTTCCAATGACATGTCAAAATGACTTAGTTTGCAATCAAGATAAACTTTCATGTGAACCGTAAGTAAATAAAAAATGTATTTATGCAACAAGTGAGTAAAGTAATATGTTCTTCACGAGTTGGAGCGGTTGCCGCCCGAACCGAAGGCGAGTGCGGCAATTCCTAAAAGTGAAGAAAAGTTGCTTTACTCTCGAATTTCATACAAATTTTTTTCTACGTCCGTAACTTTAAATAAATTCGATAAAATCTTAATCAACATTTATAAGTTAAACATTTTTAAATGAAGAAAATAATGTTAATCATAAAGTTTTCTTGATCGGAAACGAATGTTTGACGTTTTTCGGCGAAACTCGCGGCGTGTTGCGAAGCGTTCATGACACACTTTTTTGCACACTCTTTGAAGGCATCGAGAATCACATATTTCATGAACGCAAATTAATGAAAAAACTGCACATTTTATGACGGACGTAGAAAAAATGTATTTATTAGAGATGACTTTTAAGTGAATGCAATTTAATTTGTCTAGCTGCATTGTAAAACCGAAACCATGCCCCTTCACATGTGCAGGAAATGCCGTAAATTTCACCGGCCACGTAATTGATTGTGATGATCCGTTCGTTTGCAACCCAAAACCGAAATCTGATTGCAAATCGTAAGTATTCTTTATGTTAAAAATTTGTTTAGAGCTTCTTAATTAAAGTTTTCATAATTACCATTTCTAAATCTAAAAATATACAAATCAATTCAACGGCTATCCATAGACGCGTTTCGATATTTATCGCTTGATAATACAAAATGTATTTTAAAGGGAATAAAATAAACTAACCAATGGAATTTGAAAATAATTTTGTCTTCGAAAGTTACGCATTTCAATAAAAAATTATTTGAAAAAAATGGAAGCAAAATGGTCCTACAATTGCTATCTGATATTATTAATAGCACCATGAAGAACATTTGTGGCCATCAAAACCATTTGTAAATGAGGTCAAACAGTAACTTTAGATTTTTTAAATTTAACAGTGTTTGCGAATGTTACGCTTTCCAGGAAAAAAAATATTTAAACAAAATGGAAGCAAAATGATCCTACAATTGCTATCTGATATCATTAATAGCACCATGAGGAATATTTGTAGCCATCAAAACCATTTGTAAATGAGGTCAAACAGTAACTTTAGATTTTTTTAATTCAACAGTGTTTGCGAATGTTACGCCTTCCAAGAAAAAATTATTTAAACAAAATGGAAGCAAAATGATCCTCCAATTGCTATCTGATATTATTAATAGCACCATGAAGAACATTTGTGGCCATCAAAACCATTTGCAAATGAGGCCAAAGAGTAATTTTAGATTTTTTTAAATTTAACAGTGTTTGCGAATGTTACGCCTTCCAGGAAACAATTATTTAAACAAAATGGAAGCAAAAAGATCCTCCAATTGCTATCTGATATTATTAATAGCACCATGAAGAACATTTGTGGCCATCAAAACCATTTGTAAATGAGGTCAAACAGTAACTTTAGATTTTTTTAATTCAACAGTGTTTGCGAATGTTACGCCTTCCAGGAAAAAAATATTTAAACAAAATGGAAGCAAAATGATCCTACAATTGCTATCTGATATTATTAATAGCACCATGAGGAATATTTGTGGCCATCAAAACCATTTGTAAATGAGGTCAAACAGTAACTTTAGATTTTTTTAATTCAACAGTGTTTGCGAATGTTGCGCCTTCCAGGAAAAAATTATTTAAACAAAATTGAAGCAAAATGATCCTACAATTGCTATTTGATATTATTAATAGCACCATGAAGAACATTTGTAGCCATCAAAACCATTTGTAAATGAGGTCAAGCAGTAACTTTAGATTTTTTTAATTCAACAGTGTTTGCGAATGTTATGCCTTCCAGGAAAGAATTATTTAAACAAAATGGAAGCAAACTGATCGTGCAATTGCTATCTGATATTATTAATAGCACCATGAGGAATATTTGTGGCCATCAAAACCATTTGTAAATGAGGTCAAACAGTAACTTTAGATTTAGAACATTTGTGTCCATTAAAACCATTTGTAAATGAAGTCAAACAGTATTTTTTGTTACTGCTGAAAGCAGAAAGCGTTGTTTTGACATAATTACTTCCATTTTAGATGCATGCGTCCAAAATGTAATCCAGAAATGATGCAATTTAAATGCGATGAAGATGGCGATGATGACACGCTCGTCATTATTGGAAAATATAAAGTGCATTGTTATAATGGTTATAAATGCAACTCGGAATTTTTACAGCCATGTGAACCGTAAGTATAAGTTAACTTTTTATACTTTCTGCCTTTAATAAATACATTACATTATGCAAAACCGCACCGTAAAAGCGCATTTTTACTATAATACATGTTGTATTAGCTTCGGGGGTGTATGTTTTTAATAGTTGGTAGCGCTGAAATTTCAAACGAATCGAACCCATTCGAATTCAGATCCAGCCAATTACTTGCGACATTATTTTGCTGAAACTATAGTGACATAAGTCGCCATCTAGTGTCTTAGTAACAAAACTATCTTTATTATACCTTTGTTGAATAATCTTTGATAAAATGTGAATCTAATGCATAATTATTTTTTATGTTTCAGATGTATCTCACGCGATGGTAAGTTAATTCTTTTAGAAATACTGATTGCAGAATTTATACAAATTATATTTTTACGATAAATTTGACGTTATCAGATTGTGTTTCGTTTCATATTCATAATATTGATGTCCTGAATTTCAATTACGAGCAGCATTATTTTATTATATAGGGTGTCCCACGAAAAAGTTGTATTTTAAAATGGCTATAAAAAAAAGACGGGTGGATATTTTTTAATTATTATTTTTTATTGAATAGCCCCATCATTGCGGTTTAATAGTGGAAGACCACTTCATTCATATGGCTGCCCCGGCTGGCTTTGCAGTAGCCCATTCTGTCGATCCAATTTTTCATGATATTTTCGATGGTGTGGCCCTCAATGTTTTCAATGGCGACTTCAATCTCGTGCTTTAGGTCGTCAATCGTCTCTGGATGGTCGGCGTAGCACTTATCCTTGACGGCTCCCCACAAAAAATAGTCCAACGGGGTCAAATCGCAGCTGCGAGGCGGCCAGTTGACATCGCCGTTTCGGCTAATTATGCGATTTTCGAACGTACCGCGCAAAAGTTCTTCGACTGTAACGTTGGCTGTGTGGCACGTGGCGCCGTCCTGCTGGAACCAAATGCCGCCGATGTCTTCCTCTTCTATTCAGGGAAAGAAAAAAAAATTCAACATGCAGCGATAGCGCTCACCATTGACGTATACGGCGGCTGCTGCTTCGTTTTCGAAGATGATGATGCCGCCGGACCACATACCGCACCATATAGTCACTCGTTGTGGGTGCAGTGACTTTTCCATGATTACGTGTGGATTTTCTGAGCCCCAAATGCGGCAGTTTTCCTTATTGACATAACCACCGAGGTGGAAATGAGCTTCATCTGAGAAGATGATTTTTAGATAAAAATGCTCATCTTCTATCAAGCGTTCTTCGGCCCATTCGGCATCGGATGGTCGTGCGGCTTCAGCTCTTGCACCAATTGAATTTTGTACGGCTTCAAACCGAGGTCTTTCGTCAAAATTCTTTGAAGGGACGTGCGAGAAATGTTCAATTCCTGCGAGCGGTGTCAAGTTGATGTTGATGGATTGTCATTCACACTTTCGGCAGCAGCAGCAATATTTTCGAATGAGCACGAGAACGCGTTGCTTTGTCCATTAACGAGCCACTTTCACGCACACGCTTCACAAATTTATCCACAAACTGCCTGGAAGGCGTTTTATTTTCCCGAATTTTTAGCGCATTTTTCTTGCAGTTTCGGTTGAAGATTCACCATTTTGGAAGTAGGTTTTCAATATTTCCCAATTTTCTTCGAGCGTAAACTTAACCACTTCGTAAATCGCAAACCTTTTACTAAATATTTGACACATTGGCAAAGTAATTCGAGCTGTCAAAGCCGAAATAATCGATTGTTCAAAAAGTAACCGATAGATGGGCCACCCTATACTTAAAATGCAATCCGTTCATAATGCATTTTTTCGCACTTGTCCATTAGAAAACTCTTCGCTACGCTCGTCGTTTTCTAAATTTGGACGCTTGCGAAAAAAACGCGCTTATTGAACACGTTTTTTTAATATACTATTAATTAAAAGTTTTTTTTTACAAATACATACAATATTTTTACAGATAACTTGAGACAACCATTCGTACAACCAACCAATACCAGTTGGAGTAAAATCGATGAACTGGATGGAATTGAAATTTGTAAATATAACAATTTTTAAAAATGTCATCCGTTGCAACACTAATTTATTTTACAGCCGATGAAGAAATGATTAACTGCAATGATGGAAAGTCATTCCTGCAGCCGTGTCGACCCGGAGCAGATGGGGCCAATTATTACTTCAAATGCACGCTGTCTTGGAATTTGAGATATTCTACGAGCATCAAGCCTTGCACCTCACTGTACGGTGATAAACATTGTAGAAGAGTGCAAGGATTGTGTCTTCCCTGAATTACTGAATTATCTGAATTACGATATGTCAAGAAATAAAATTTACAGTAATTATTTATTTATTGGGTAGTTCTCCTTAATAATACTCATAATTTGTCAAAGTATTTTGCATTAAAGAAAGAGAATGGTGGCGGTACTACATTTTTACTTTCTCCGTTACGAAGTACGAGAAAGTATTGTGATCGTGAATTTTTTTTTTTACGGAAATATCCGTTTTAGCGATCCTGGATGCAATTTCAACAATTTCTGAAAAAAACAATTGTGTCTGCTTTTTGTTTTTTTACAATATTTTCTTGAATATGAAAAATATCACAAAATAAACAAATATTGAAGACAACAAAGAAATTAACATTTTTGTAAGAGAAAAAAAAAAATTTAAGGTGCAAGTGTAAAAAGTGTATACAGATAGATGCGGTCATGCAGCCAGCCGTCTCTGCAACTGATCCTCTCTATCTGTATTGCCACCCTTGTTACCTCGGCCGTACCAGAAAAAAAAACCCGCGAACCGTCACTGCATAAATTCATTCCAGATATAGAGGCAACATCGTAACAATAATACCATTTATTTCCAATGTACGAAAAGTAACCATTAATCATACAATAATACAGTCAATTGGTACGGCACAAACATGGAAACACGTCGAGAACAATTTACAACAATAAGAAAATTTCACCACTAACCTTAAAACTTCCAAATGCAGCTTCCAACAGTGAATTCTGTGTCCGTAGTATCAACACGGTTCCACATTCACAAACATCACTTGCACTGTTAATCACTCGATATATTTACAACAATGAATACCCGTAATTATTACTCCAGCGTTACAATAAACAAATGTTTTGAAGACTAGCAGGCCGCCGCCGCGCCGTCTCGATGCACGCGCGCTGTTCAGTTTGGTGGGGCGAAGAAAACAAAAACGTATCGCTGGCCCTCCGCCACTCGATCGTAATCATTGTCATTTTGAAACGCGACGGCCTCTCGCTATTTTCAATGAATTTCGAGTATTTTTTGGATATAATCGTGAGTGTATTAGGTGAACGTGTAGTGTAAATGCGGAAGAAGAGTACGGTGTAATTATTGCCGCTGGTTATACATTGCAAAGTGAAGAAATCGTGAATAACAGTTGTGGCGCCGGATGTTCGTCGACCGGGAGCGAAAACGGGTAAATATTAGGAAACGAAATGCGCCGGACATATCCAAAAGGTTAGTACTTTTGATACAAGACAATGTAATGTGTAATAATAATTGGTTAGTAATCGTGTTTATAATCATAAGAAGAACTGATGTGTACAAACACACAAACAACAAGGGTAATAAATTAATCGCAAAATTAATTATTCACATTATTCCAAGTAACAATAAACACAGTAAGGATCTATGCTAAGTGAACAAACGAAACGTTTTAGAACAACAAAAAATGTACAGGGTGTTCCAAGCTATTTCGTGCAATTATACTCAGTAATGATTTGTGCAAAAATATACAGAAACGAAAAACACAAGGCAAGGTTTTCAACAATAAATATACAGAGTGTTCTAATTTGTAATGCACAATATACACAGTAATTATTACAAAATTTAAAGAATGCGAAATACACATACACGTACAATTACATACGGAAACTATAAAAATACTGACTGAACCCATTTTTTTTTATTTACAATATGGTGAATATAATTGACACAATATTATTTACAATAATTTACAATAACGTGAATGGCTCGAATACTGGTGTTGTATAAATTTATAATTTATATTATTTGTGTGTTGTATTATAGCAGCCCTTAATTATATGACGTTCGTTACGGATGTATTCTCAATCTCTGGCTGATAGGGTACAATTCGTAAAAATTAACAACTTTACTTCAAACGCAATCAATGTTACATCTGGTGTTCCGCAGGGTTCCCATTGTGGACCCATTTTATTTTTATTGTTCGTAAATGATCTTAACAAATACATCAAACATTGTAGATTTCTACTATTCGCTGATGATCTAAAATTGTTTCGTTCAATTAAAAGTAGTAAGGACATCTCTTATTTACAAGATGACTTAAACAATATATATTCATGTTGCTGTGATAACGAACTTTACCTTAATGAAAACAAATGTTCGTCTTTATCTTTCGGAAGAGGACGAATTAGTGACAACTTCTATGTAATCAATGGAACTCAACTGTCCTCAGTAACTTATATTAAAGATCTAGGTGTTATTTTTGATCGCTCCCTCACATTTTCTAAGCACATTGATTCGGTATGTTGCAAAGCATTGCAAACACTGGGATTTATTAATCGCTTCGCGAAAAATTTCTCTAATTCCACGCAGAAACTATTATTCATTTCCTTGGTGCGTTCTCAATTAGAGTATGCATCATGTATCTGGTCGCCGATATATACCAATCGCATTTATCAGCTAGAACGTGTGCAAAACAAATTCCTATTATATATGTCTTATAGGAGTGGAATTAGTAGAGTGGATTACAGTCGAAGTAATTTGTTATTGACACTCAAGTTAGTGTCCCTACGCGACCGTCGTTACTACGCGGATTTATGTATTCTATACAAAATCGTGAATGGATTAATAAATTGCAGTGAGTTGCTTGCTACACTAAATTTTAATATTTCGTCCATAACAAGAAATAATGTAATATGTCGTGAAAAGTTCCACAGGAGTAATTACGGACGGAATAATCCGCTATGTCGCTTGATGAGAATGTGTAATCTTATTTGTAGCTCGCCAAATTTCATTTTATTTGGTACATCTTATGCGGTTTTTAAGCGTAATTTAAAATTGATGAACTTATCAATTTTGGATTATCACTAGAATAGTTGTTTTTTACTTTCTCCGTTACGAAGTACGAGAAAGTATTGTGATCGTGATTTTTTTTTCAAAAATTTTTTTTACGGAAATATCCGTTTTGGGGTCCCTAGATGCCATTTCAACAATTTCTGAAAAAAAAAAATTGTGTCTGTATGTGTGTGTGTGTGTGCTGTGCGCGCTGTATCTCAAAAACTAATAAAGCAATTGATATGAAACTTTTAATATCCGTCTTATTTGATAATCTGAAGAACTGAAAAGCTTTTGGTAAAATTTCGTACACCGGAAGTGGGCGTTTACCTTAACTGTTTTTTGCCAATATTTTCTTAAATATGAAAAATATCACAAAAACATTTAAACAAACTTCGAAGACAACAAAGAAATGCAGTTCTTTTGCTTGAAAACATTTTTCATAAAATCATTTTTATTCGAGAAAAAAATTTATTTATTTTTTTTAAATTTTTGGCTTATAATTTTAAAACTATAATAGTTACAGCAAATTTATGTTAATAATAATTGTATAGAATGCTAAAATGAACAACTTATAAAGAATAAGTTTTTTTCGAAATCTCTTTAGGTTTTGAGTAAACTGAGTTTTTGAATTTGAAGTATAATTTTCCCATCTTTCATAATTTTGACGTTTTAAACGTCAGTTTCATGCGAGTCTACAAAACGCTCGATGTACATTTAAAATATAGTTTCAATTGAAAATTAACCATGAAAGCGTAAATATGAATGATACCATCAAGTCGGAGAAAGTAACATGATGGCCACACCACCATTTTTTGTATAATTTTCATGATTTTAGTATCTTTAGTGTGTATTAATATATTTATTCATGTACATTCTCGCGCTTCTACTTTTAGTATGAGTATCTTATTTTAAATTATAATTTAATTGTATATATTTTATTTTGTAAAAAGGTTATACCGTGCAATAAATAAATAAATACATAAATTAAAATTGAGCTTCAATGATTGCAGGATGTTACAAATTCGATGCATTAGCATTGCTATCTGGGTAACTGTAAGAGATAGAGAGTTGGTTAACAAGAGGCGCATTTTAATCATTTATAAAGAAATTTAAAATATTCCTGTTCATGTTTAGTCGATTAAGGTCAAACTAAAATATTCCGACTACTTACGGAGATATTCGAAAAAAAAGCGAAAAAAATCAATTTTTATTTTTATTTTTTGCGGCTTTATTACTGGTTATAAAAAATCGAGGCACTTTCTTATGACACAGTGTTTTGTTTCCTACAAAAAGTTTGTATTTTTCCCCGTAGAATACGATCCCGCAATAAAAAATGGTAATGTGGTCATCATGTTACATTCTCCGACTTAATGGTATCATAACCATTTATATTTACGTTTTCATGGTTTATTTTCAATTGAAATCATATTTTAAATGTACATCGAGCGTGTAAACTCAAATGAAACTGACGTCAAAATTATGAAAGATGGGAATGACAAATTATACTTCAAATCCTAATAGTCAGTTTACTCAAAAACCAAAGAGATTTGGAAAAAAACTTATTGTTTATAAGTTGTTCATTTTGGCATTCTCTACAATTATTATAAATAAATTTGCTGTAACTATTATCGTTTTATAATTATTAACCAAAAAAATTTTTTTTCTCGAATAACAATGATTTTGTGAAAAATATTTTCAAGCAAAAGTTGTTCATTTCTTCGATGTCTATAAGTTTCATACCAATTGCTCTTTTAGTTTTTGAGAAACAGCGCGCACAGACACACACACACATACATACACACCACAATAAGGAAGTCTATCAAGAAGCGCCCAGTGTATTATGCAGATATGCCGGAGGAATGTTTGTTTTTCTACGGCCATGTTATAATTCATTCATAACGATTCAGAAATGTGAATCATTCAAATTTTCATAATGCAAAGAGCTACAAATAATTGCGAAAATTAAATAGCATCGCGTCAGCATTGGTCGGTCAGTTGTCACTTTAACATAATACTCGTAACCAGTCAAAATAATTTCCTGTATAATTACAAAATAAGTGAGTCACAGCGACAGTGAGATACAGTTAACACCACCTGACATACTGGAAAAGGCAAAAGAAGCCTGCGATAATTTACTTCCAACAAAATCCAGGAAGTACTATGAAAAAGCATATAAATTATTGACGGATTGGCAATATAAAACAATTTCTGCAATTGTAAAGGAATTACTATTATTAATTTTGTTAATCCTGAAAAGAAAAATTCTATTTAATTGTCTATTTATGTTACTATTACCAATCCTTGTTTATCTATTTAATAATAGTTTATACATTTTCATAAAAATATATTCTCTTGCATTTTTTTACGATTTACCCCAAGAACAGAAAAAATAAATAAAAATCTATATGGCCATAGAAAAAGTAATGTATGCAACTCCCGCATTATGACTTATTAATACATTCGTACGAATTACAGCACTCGCTCGCAAGCTCACTCGAGTTGTAAACTTCGTACTCATGCATTACTAAGTGTCATAATGTGGTCGTTGCATAATATACTATATTGCAACTCTAATTCGAGCTTCTAATTCATCTAATGTTGTTGGCCTATTTCGATACACAACACCTTTTAGATATCCCCAGAAGAAAAAGTCCATAGGTGTCCGGTCTGGAGACCTAGGTGGCCATTCAATTGCACCTGCGAAATTATGATTTAAGAATTCTCGAACTTAATGACCGAAATGCGGTGGAGCACCATCTTGTTGAAACCATACATCTGGGTGCAAGACTTGCGGATTTATTGAATTTGGTTTAATCTCCTTTATTTTTGGTACAATTTGGTTTTGCAATAGTTCCAAGTAAACAACAGATCTTAATGTATCACGTAAAAAGAACGGGCCGATATATAATATTCCACACCAAACATTAGGTTTTTGTGGATATTGGGTGTGAGTTTTCAAGTTGACAAAGGGGTTAGTAGGGTGCCAGTATCTACAGTTATGCCTATTTACAGAACCATTTAACATACATGTAGCTTCATCCGAAAAAACTATGTTTTTGACAAAATTTTGATTAGCTTCAGTTCTTTCCATCATTATTTCTGCAAATTGTATCCTCTGGTAACAGTTCATTAAGTAAATGTGATTTGTAAGAACGATACGACCGCTTTAATATTGTTCTAATTGATCCTTCAGACACATCATGATCTGCTGCAAGTTGCCTGGTTGAGGTTTGTGGTGTTTCACAGACTTCCAGTAAAACTTGTAATGGAGTGTCATCATTTGTGGCTGTTTTCGGTCTTCCAGGTGTAGGACAATTCTTTACACATTTTAGTTCTTCAAATCGTTGCACTGTTCGCGTTACTGTAGATCTGCTGATTGGATTCCCATTTGGATGACTATCATTAAACACATGGCAAGCTTCAGCATGGGTTCTTCTGCGATCACCAAATCCAACAATTATTAATATTTCAATGCGCTCAATTTCGGACAAATTCATTTTTGTTTTTTTAACTATTTTAACTTAAGTTTGACACACAAATGTCAAATCTAAATGTCAAAACGTTTCCACATAAACTAATTTGGCGCAATACTTAAGTTTCTTGCTAATTTAAGTATTTGTTTAAATTATTTATTTTTGTCGTTATTTCAGAATAAACATGCTAATATTATACCACGTTGTACTTCTAATTAAATAACCTTTCAAATAATACCAAAAAAACCTAGGATGCTATTTAAAAAAATTCAACATGGCGGCCTCTGACAAAAAGCAAGTAGTGCGAAATAAATGAAACTCATCTTAAAATATAGGTATTTATATCTAATTTAAACTTACTTAATGTCAAGTCTGAATGTCAAACCGTTTCCACATAATCCTATTTAGTGCGATACTTTTTACGCACCCTGTATATATTTTTTTAAATTTTAAGCAGTACTATTAAAGCAGCTTACATCTAAAATAATACACAATGAATTATCCCTAAGTAATTTATTTTCAACAATATCTCCACTCAATTCCAAATAAATTCTTGGAAGTGGGGAATAACGTTTAACAATCATTTATTGGCACAATCCCTTCACATTTTTACAAGTGCTATCATTTTCTAAATCATTACAATCCTTGCGTTCTGTATTATATTTGAACCAACCAGCACTTTTGCATTTGAAATAAACGCCACTGTTGCCAGCCCTGCAAGGCTTGAAAAACGCCAAGCCATCGTTGCAATTTGGAATGTTTACTGAAATTAGAAAAAAAGAAAACGCATCAAAAATTATACATATAGATGGAAAAAAGCAACCGATGTATTAATAATAATTTGAGGAAATTATTGTTGTGTGTATGCTTATGTTTTCAATATGCTGTGATCTGACAGCTTAGCAGTTGATACCTAGACATCGTCAAAGTTGGACATAGTTTCCAGAAAAACCCTTTTTCACAGGGGTGCTAGAGGGGGCGGAAGGGCTTACGCTTAAGTTCGCATGAATAACTTTAAAGAAGACGCTTCAAAGTTTTTCGCCCTCAGAGATTCATCAAAATCGATTAAAAATGCGCGGTTTGAAAATGGTCGACATTTCACGAATTTCAAGTGTTTCATTTTTTCTCCTTCAATATATTTTGATAATAAAGGTGTAAAATACTGGTTTCTATATTTTTCCTGGTTCTATAATAATTTGCGATGATAATAACGCTTGTTTATATCACATGATTCGCCAGCGAAATAAATGCAACTCAATTCAAGAAACTAATGTCAACGTTGCAGAACCAACAACATGTGTTACTCACTCGACTTATGAACTGGAATACGTTTCTATATCCTATTGATAATTTGATGTCAATACAATAAAATACCAAATCATTTTTTTGCGTTTTTATATACCTTCCGTCGTCACTTGAACTTCTTCAGTGGTTGTCACTTCAATTTCTTTTGTTGTTGATACATCTTCGAAATCTCCTATTATTTAAAAATCAGTTTTAATAAATAATCTAGTTTCAAAAGTATATCAGTAGAATAAAATATTAAAACATTTTTTTACGTACCTTCCGTGGTCGAAACACTTTCAGTGGTTGTCACTTCATTTTCGTTTGTTATTGGTACCTCTTCGAAATCTGTAATTAATTAAAATTCACTGTTTTAATTATAAATTTTATGTCCAACAATATAGCACTTTCTTGGACGAGACGTTTTATGGTCGAGCGAGCGAAGCGAGAGAGGCTGATAATGGATGCTATTGTGGACGAGTTACATACAAAGCTTTATGTTCGACTGCTTTTGGCATTTTTGGAATACTTTTTAAATACAAACTGAAGCAATTTATTTATATATATTTTAATCATAGTGTGCATTTGCTGCCACACTAATGTCACTCATTGTAAATTTCATAGAGAATGGATGATTAGGTTAAACAATCTAACTCGCACAATAAACGTCCAAACCTTGCAAACTTCTTCAGGAGTAAATATAATGAATAATAGTGAGTACTGTCGGTATAAACCACTATCACAGTTGATCTCTCTTTTTCATTGGTAATTTGTATTGTATTGATTAGGTGTTCTAACCAAAATTAAAATCTGTCATTTCTGACACTGACATAAGAGTCCAATTTACTTTATCAATTATGGGACTAGTACGAAATGGCGTACATTTTGGCCTAAAAACAAACCGCCAAAGTTGATGATGATGGTTTGTGGAGGGCGACCAAATGGTCGCAGCACTTGGACCATTCGTTGACCGCCAAAGTTACTATTTTCATACAGTCGAACATAAATAAATGTTTGTGAAATTCCATCGTAAGATTATTAAATTTAAACTTGCACTTACCGATAGTTTCGATGCACCTGAAAAAATATTCAATAGTACCTCATATTTTAAGATCTACTTCAACTTACGGATCACAAGGCTCAACAAAATTTTCATTGCATTCATAGCCTGTATCACACTGTGCTTCAATACCAAAAATGTTCAATTTCGATTTATCTTCCCGATCGCACATGAAATTTTTAATGATCGTAGTCGGACATTTTTCTCTCGTACAGCTGTAATAAGTTCAGTTTAAGTTCATTACATCTTTTAAACTGATAATTAATAACTTACTAATTGCAGTCGGCTGTTTGTTCAGAATTACAGATATAATTTTCTGGACATTTTGCTAACACTCCGTGGATCACAACATTGCCATCTTGACAGCCAAAGCCACATCGTTCTGTTTTGTTGATACAACTAAAATAATTCAAAGAAAATATGGTTACGAACATGGTACGTGGGGTTTAATGGATAATACAGTTGCTCGCATTTTGGGGAAACGGAGTGCAATTGATCATAAAATATGAGTTACGATGATTTCAAGATTTTTATTATAAAAAATTGTAGTGGCGGATGACCGTGCTGTCGACGCCAATAAAAATAAGATTTCAAGATATTTGGACTTCAAATTACTTTTTACTTTCTCCGTTACGAAGTACGAGAAAATATTGTGATCGTGATTTCTTTTTCCAAAATATTTTTTTTTTACTGAAATATCCGTTTTGGGGTCCCTAGATGCCATTTCTACAATTTCTGGAAAAAAAATGTGTGTCTGTGTGTCTGTCTGTATCTCAAAAACTAATAGAGCAATTGATATAAAACTTTGAATATCCATCTTATTTGATAATCTAAAGAACTTTAAAGCTTTTGGTAAAATTTCGTACACCGGAAGTGGGCGTTTACCTTAACTGTTTTTTGTTTTTTGCCAATATTTTCTTAAATATGGAAAATATCACAAAAACATTTAAACAAACTTTGAAGACAACAAATAAAGGAACATCTTTTGCTTAAAAACATTTTTCATAAAATCATTTTTATTCGAGAGAAAAATTTATTATTATTTTTTTAATTTTTGGTTTATAATTATAAAACGATAATAGTTACAGCAAATTTATGTTAATATTAATTGTAGAGAATGCTAAAATGAACAACTTATAAAGAATAAGTTTTTTTCGAAATCCGTTTAGTTTTTGAGTAAACCGAGTTTTTAAATTTGAAGTATAATTTTTCCATCTTTCATCAATTTGACGTTTTAAACGTCAGTTTCATCCGAGTTTACGCAACGCTCGATGTACATTTAAAATATGATTTCAATTGAAAATAAACCACGAAAGCGTAAATATAAATGATACCATCAAGTCGGAGAAAGTAACATGATGGCCACATCACCATTTATGATTTTGTATTCGCATGAATAATGTATTATTAATATGAAATCCAGGCACCCTGTATATGGTTGTGAAAAAAATCTGTAGCAACGTTAACAACAAAAATACTCACGGTCCGCAGGGTGCAATATTTCTATCATTACAAACTTGATCTACTGGGCACGACAATACCATATCATAAATTTGAACTTTGGTTTCATCGTCAAGGCATGTATACATCTTTTCATCACATTTCCCATTTGCTAGTGCTACTAAGCTTAAACTGATCAAACCTAAAAAGAAAATTGATTAAAATTAGAATAATTTGATAATAGCTGTAATTGCCAAAATGTATTTGCATTAAAAAAAAAACTAAAATAGTTTCAAGTTCCAAATTGTTTGGTTAAGGCCAAAACTAGCGCATGATGTCTGTTAATCTGTATTTGTTATTATGAACACACAAATAAGCAAATGATATATCACCATTTATTTTCTAATCCTTTAACGACCTTGAGCCACTATAGTGACTTTCATATGCTAGTTAAAGTCAAAATTTATTTATTTATTCTCAACAGGCATTATTATTAATACATAACATAACACAATAAACAATTAGTGCAATTTTATCGGTTCTTCTTATATTGAATTCTTATCTAATTCATAGAAAGAAACGTGCTGTTTGCGGATTGATAAATTCAGCAGTGTTCAGTTACTCTTTGGTTGTTAAAGGGTTAATAACTACACTTTTATAAAATGATTAAGAGGAATGTGAATCGGCTGATATTATAATATCAATTTTTTTTTTTTGTAGAAAATATTTGCTTCATACGTACTGAGTAAGTTGGTTGATAACATTTTTAACGAATTAAGGTAAACTGTATGACAGGCATTTTTTTATTATATAGTGCAGACTGTTTGTATTTTGATGAGATAAACGTATTTTTGTCTTTCTTTTTTTGCAAATTTAATCTTGTAATCAAGGTGCAGTAAATTAATATAAATGTACTTTCCTTAATCCCGTATTCTATTATCTCGGTTGTTAATCAAATTTTTGCACGTTTTTTTTTTTATTTTAATTACTACCAAAGTAAGTATACAAGGCGTTTTCTTATAATTAAAACACCCAAGAACAGAAATATCGTTAATAATTACTGAATATAAGGAAGAACACTTTTGATTACTTCCATTGTCGCTAATATATAGCCGTCTCAAAATGCCGTGACACATTCCGCTTTTGGTAAACTTTCGTACACCGGAAGTGGGTGTTTACCTTAACTGTTTTTTTTTTTTTATATTTTTTTAAACATGAAAAATATCACAAAAATATTTAAACGAATATTGAAGACATCGAAGAAATGAACATCTTTTGCCTGAAAATATTGTTCATAGAATCATTGTTATTCGAGAAAAAAAATATATTTTTTTTTCATTTCTGGTTTATAATTATGAAACTATAATAGTTACAGCAAATTTATGTTAATAATAATTGTAGAGAATGCCAAAATGAATAATTTATAAAGAATAAGTTTTTTTTGAAATCTCTTTAGTTTTTGAGTAAACTGAGTTTTTGAATTTAAAAATTTTTCCATCTTTCATAATTTTGACGTTTTAAACGTCAGTTTCATCCGAGTCTACAAAACGATCGATGTATATTTAAAATATGATTTCAATTAAAAATAAACCATGAAAGTGTAAATATAAATAGCTATGATCAAGTCGGAGAAAGTAACATGATGGCCACATCACCATTTTTAATTTAATGATAATATATCAGTCTCCTCACGGAATATGACTCAGATATTCTTTCTTTCATTTCTTTGTTATGTTAGTGACTGATTTTATCCATTCGGTATAACACCTATCAAAAATGATGTTTTATTTATTAGAAATGACATTTTTCATCTGTCAAAAATTGAATTTTTTTACCACGAAAAATGACGTTTTACTTATTAAAAATTGCGTTTTACAAATGTCAAAAATTTCATTTTTGACCTAAAAAAAATATAGTCTTAGACTTAATTTTGCTTGTAGATTAACGAACAAGTTGAATATTCATATATTCAGGCTACATTTCGTTTTATTGAATTTAAAAAAAATGATGTCTTACTCATCAAAAATTGCATTTTATAAATGTCAAACTTACCTGTCAAAAATGACGTCTCGTCTAACAAAAATTGCACCTGTCAAAAATTAAATTTCTTACCTGTCAAAAATGATGTTTTATTTATCAAAAATAACATTTATCATATCTCAAAAATCTCATTTTTGAAGCGGAAAAATGATGTAGTAGTTGTATTTTACTCCTGTCATAAATAAATTTCTTACCTGCCAAAAATGACGTTTTACCCATCAAAAAATGAATTTTTGAACTGGAAAAATGACATTCTACCCATCAAAAATTGTATTTATCTCCTGTCAAAAATTAAATTTCTCACCTGGCCAAAATTGCATTTAACTTGTAAAAAATGATATTTTTATGTTTTATCTGCCAAAATTGGTATTTTCTTCAGCCAAAAATGGCACTTTCTACCTGTTTAAAGTTACATTTTGTACTTGTTAAAAATAATGTTTCACTCATTAAAAACTTCACCTGTCAAAAATAATGTTTCACCTATTAAAAATTTCATCTGTCAAAAATTAAATTTTTTACTAGTAAGAAATGACGTTATATTTATTAAAAATGCCTTTTTTTCATGTGTCAAAAATTATTTTTTTGGCCTAGAAAAGTGACGTTTTACTAATCAAATATTGCCTGTCAAAAATCGATTTTTTTACCAGGAAAAATGACGTTTTACTTATTAAAAATTGCATTTTATTTTTGTCAAAAATTTCTGACCTGTCAAAAATGATATTTTGCTAATCAAAAATGGAATTTTTCACCTATCAAAAATTGAATTTTCAACTAGAAAAATGAGATTTACAAAAATTGTATTTATCACCTATCGAAAATTAAATTTCTCACCTGCCAAAAATTGCATTTTTACTTGTCAAAAATGACATTTTTTCTGCCAAAATTGGAATTTTCATCTGCCAGAAATGGCATTTTCTACCTATTGAAAGTTACATTTTCTACTTGTCAAAAATAAAGTTTCACCCATCAAAAACTTCACCTGTCAAAAATTAATTTCTTGCTACTCAGAAGTGAGGTTTTATTCATTAAAAATGATTCTTTCATGTGTCAAAAATTGATTTTTTCACCTGAAAAAATAACGTTTTACTTATTTTATTTATTTATTTATTGACGGTATTGCCACTTTACAAATTTAGAACATAACATTATGCAAATAAAAACAAAATTTGCAATGAGAAAAATAAGCAACAAATTAAATTAAATTACAATTCTACAGACATCATAGATATACAATTAACACAAAACGTAACCAGTGAACTAAAAGAAATATTTACATGGTTGAACAACATTTGAAAGGCTCATTAAAAATTGCATTTTGCAAATGTCAGAAATTGCTTTTTTGACCTAAAAAAATGATGTCTTACTCATCAAAAATTGCATTTTACAAATTTTAAACTTTCTTACCTGTCAAAAATGACGTCTCATCTAACAAAAATGTCACCTGTCAAAAATTAAATTTCTTACCTGTCAAAAATAATGTTTTATTTATCAAAAATAATACTGGAAAATGATGTTTTAGTTGCATTTTACTTCTGTGAAAAATAAAATTTTTCACCTGGCCAAAATTGCATTTAACTTGTAAAAAATGATATTTTTATCTGCCAAAATTGGCATTTTCTTCTGCCAAAAATGGCATTTTCTACCTGTTTAAAGTTACATTTTGTAAAATAATGTTTCACCCATTAAAAACTTTACCTGTCAAAAATTACATTTTTTACTAGTAAAAAATGACGATATTTTTATTAAAAATGCCTTTTTTCGTGTGTCAAAAACTGATTGTTCGGACTAGAAAAATGACTGATCAAATATTGCCTGCCAACAATTGAATTTTTGACCAGGAAAAATGACTTATTAAAAATTGCATTTTACTTCTGTCAAAAATTTCTTACCTGTCAAAAATGATAATTTGCTCATCAAAAGTAGAATTTTTCCACTATCGAAAATTGAATTTTCACCTGGAAAAATGAGATTTACAGATTTACAAAAATTGTATTTATCACCTATCAAAAATTAAATTTCTCACCTGACAAAAATTACATTTTTACTTATCCAAAATGGCATTTTTTACGCCAAAAATGACGTTTTACCCATCAAAAAATGAATTTTTGAACTGGAAAAATGACATTCTACCCTTCAAAAATTGTATTTATCTCCTGTCAAAAATTAAATTTCTCATCTGGCCAAAATTGCATTTAACTTGTAAAAAATGATATCTTTATCTGCCAAAAATGGCATTTTCTACTTGTTTAAAGTTACATTTTATACTTGTTAAAAATAATGTTTCACCCATTAAAAACTTTACCTGTCAAAAATTACATTTTTTTACTAGTAAAAAATGACGTTATATTTATTAAAAATGCCTTTTTTCATGTGTCAAAAATTATTTTTTTGGCCTAGAAAAGTGACGTTTTACTAATCAAATATTGCCTGTCAAAAATCGAATTTTTTACCAGGAAAAATGACGTTTTACTTATTAAAAATTGCATTTTATTTTTGTCAAAATTTTCTGACCTGTCAAAAATGATATTTTGCTAATCAAAAATGGAATTTTTCACCTATCAAAAATTGAATTTTCAACTAGAAAAATGAGATTTTTTTTACTTGTCAAAAATGACATTTTTTCTGCCAAAATTGGAATTTTCATCTGCCAGAAATGGCATTTTCTACCTATTAAAAATTACATTTTCTACTTGTTGCACCCATCAAAAACTTCACCTGTCAAAAATGAATTCTTGCTAGTCAGAAACCAGTTTTATCTATTCAAAATGTTTTTTTTTCATGTGTCAAAAATTGAATTTTTCACAGGAAAAATAACGTTTTACTTATTAAAAATTGCATTTTACAAATGTCAAAAATTGCATTTTTGACCTAAAAAAATGATGTCTTACTCATCAAAAATTGCATTTTACAAATGTCGAACTTTCTTACCTGTCAAAAATGACGTCTCATCTGTAATGTAATGTAATTTTATTTATGATAAGAACTTATACAAAGTTGTACATAAGTCAATGTTGGTAAAATAATATATATAGTTATAATATAAAATGTAAAATATTTAAGTACGCATACAATATAAAAATTTTATACGTGGATTTCAAATGTCTGTTAAAAATTCACTTAGTGTAGGATGGCTTTTTTTAAAGATACGCCCTAAGATTTAATTTAAATCTATCTATATTGTTGATATCTTTTATTAATTGTGGAATTTTGTTGTATATATGAATAGATTTTTCATATAGGCTAGTTTTGTGAGCAAAAATTTTACCTGTCAAAAATTAAATTTCTTATCTGTCAAAAATGATGTTTTATTTATCAAAAATAACATTTATCATATGTCAAAAATCTCATTTTTGAACTGGAAAAATGATGTTTTACTTGAATTTTACTCCTGTCATAAATTAAATTTCTTACCTGCCGAAAATGACGTTTTACCCATCAAAAATTGAAATGTTGACCTGAAAAAATGACGTTTTACTTATCAAAAATTGCAGTTTGCAAATGTCAAAGTCACCTGTCAAAAAAATTTTTACCTGTCAAAAATGACGTCTCACTTATCAAAAATTTCACCGGTCAAAAATTAAATTTCTTACCTGTCATGATTATAATTTCTATTTAAAAATTTGTATTTATGCTACATTTTAGCTTATAAACAACTTTATTTGATGAACATTTTGTATAAAATAAAAAATAATGGTTCTTATCTCTTGAAGCATTTTCTTGTTTTCTTAATTATTAACACCCTGTACATCTGATCTCAATTTTTTTGATGACAAACAATTTTTTTCGGCAAGCAGAATTTTTTATAAAGAATGACTTTTTGCCGTAAAATTATTAATAAAGTTTTTTTTCCTTTCGTCAACTCCATCCATGGACACACTGTATATTTAAACATCTTTATTGAAGGAAGAATACGTATTATTATAATATACGACTCTTTCCTCTTCTGCTTCGTTGGCCATCGACCGAAGGTCTTTCAGCTCGTTACATGTGTTATTAATACCGATTCTTCTTTTCTTTCTCCTAGTTCTCATGGCAAGAATGGTAAATATTTATTACATTTATATCGGAAGACTGTATTAGATGTCATGGTATTTTCGAAAAAAAAAAATTATGTACCTAATACATACATTGTTTATTGTGGCCATACGTTCTCAAATAATGTAAAAATATCTGAATTGTGTACAAGGTCAACATCTTATCTTAATCTAACAATTCACACCAAGTTATAAATATAAAAGCACTTGAATGCATGCATTTAATTATAATCTGTGCATTCCAAGAAATGTTTAAAATAATTTACGTATTATGTGAGTACTATATGTAATATAGCTTAAAGCTCTCTAATTTTCATGTTTTCATTTCTATATTGTTATTCTTAAGGGGTTATCCTACTGTAAAATCGAACAAAAAATTTGTCTAATTTTTTTTTAAGTGTTTAAAGTAATATAGAAAAGGTTTTAAGTAGATATTCGAATTATTGTTTGAGTTATAGCGTTTGTAGCGAAGGAAGAATTGGAAGCGCAGGTGGAGTGTCGAACCGGCACGCACTTTAAACGCGTTTTTCTCGAAAGTATGTTTTTCGAAACGGTGTACACGATATCTCAGGCTATGATTGATGAATCGACTTGAAATTTGGTACACATGTTGAGAGAACTATTAGTTTAGACGTGACGAACGATTTTGTCAGTACGTTTTGTTTTGCGATATATATTAATAATAATAACATGTAAGGTGTGAGCCACAGAATGTTGTTTCCGAGTTGGCCATGCCTGAGAAAGTAATGTCTGAAATTGATTCATTTTTTTAAACTAATTCAATTGAACTAACGTAATAATATGCGACATACCTCATTTATTTCACAGCCAACTCTGAAACAAAATTTTGTGGCTCACACGATATTATTGCGCAGACAACTGCGAAAAAGTTTAGGATTTTTTTTTCTTGTAACCAAAGACGAAAAGAAAGAAACATCTCCGTCACGTCATACCTAATGCCATGTAGTTTAAGAGGATATTTTTGTTTTATGTTTCTGACCAACCATAATTGCGTAATCATGTACACCGACCGATCGAGCACGGTAAACTTCAACCCACGCGAAAAAGAATAACGTAATACCTTAATAATTTCAATATTTCGTAATGATTAGTTTTACACACACTCGTTGTACGAGTACATACAAAAATATAAAAATTTACACAAATTATATTTGTAGTTTTCCCGAAATAAGGTCCCAAAACTTAGTCTGTTTGGACGCTGGTTACAGTAGGACAACCCCTTAAGGATGTGATTGCAATTATGATTTATGATTATATGTTTAATTTAAGTTATGTACTGTTACTTGAATGAAATAAATGAAATTATTATTATTAATATTTACAATTTTCAGGTGCAATAGGTGCTGCAATTAATGCAAAAAGAATATTTGTTACAGAAAATCTAGCATGTGATACGAAAGATGAAACAATACTATATTACAATCACCTACAATTGACGTGCGATAATTCGCGATGTAACTTGGATTATCTGAATAATAAAAAATAGTAAGTAATATTATTCCTACTAAAATAAAGAGGAAATCGTCTGCAACAAGAAGGGATTTTCAAGGGTTGAAATTACTCTCATTTTGTAATTGATAAATCCACACCGAATTAATACACAGACAGAAGCGGTACTTTTTCGCCGCGAATGAAACATACATTGTACTCTCGCTGTTCCTTTCGTGTTATTCGGTTTGCAAACAAAGTGATAATACATATAATAAATTACAACCTTTCCTCTGTGTATTTTGTGTTGCCTAAACGTCGTCGCCGAGCGTGTATTCATGCGTCCGGCCGTTCTATCGTCACTAAGTTCATACGTTTTTCACGCCGGTAAAAAGTAAATAATGTTACGCCTCCGTTTCCTCTAAAAGAGTAAAACGTTCGTTCCAAAAATCCAACCTAGAAAAAAAAAAGTCCGTCAGATATGACAGTTAAAATAAATGCAAATTATCGGAGAGATTTGTTACTGTTATGTATGTATGTATTGTTTTATATATTGACTACTTACACTGGAAGATTATTCACTAACTATATTTTTAAATTGTAGTATTGTAGTACATGTATTAATTTTTAAACTTTATGACGACCACATCCACTGCATATGTGTGTATGTATATATGTAAATGGTGGCTTACGTGAAAATAAATATGATGATGATGATGAAATAATGGGAAATGTTATTTTTCTCAGGATTTTGAGGTCTGAGAAATCGACTTTCTCTTCCGTTTGTGAAAAAAGTCATTTAACGTATTTTTAAACCGTAATGTCGCTCAAACCGCATCCACAAATCAATTTTAATTTAAAAATTAAATGTATTATAATTGCATTAGAGTTTTTTTTTAAGGAATTCAATCATATCAGTATTTTTTTTTTCTTAAAAAAAAATATCAAAAATTCACAACTCACGCAAAAATTGATACATTTTCAAAACTCGTAGTTAATTCTGAAGGTAGATGTTTCGTATCATATCAGTATTTTTCTTTAAATTTATTACATCCAAAAATAAACACATATTCAAAAATTAGTTAGTTTTAGGCAGTCGTTCCGTGGATGTATCAAAATGTTTGAGGAACTCAATTTTGTTTACGATTTTTGTTTTGTTTATGTGTTTAACAAGAAATGACTCGTTTTCAAAAATCAAGTTTAATAATTGTAAATTTAAAATAAATAAAAAATAATATAAATAATAATAATATGGCTGAAGGACGAATGGTCGATGGCCATTGTATTTATTATTTATTATGTATTTAGTAAGTACAATAAACGTTTATTATTATTATTAATAATAATAATATAAATTTTATAATTTTTAATTTAATTTTAAAGTTAAACGTATTATTGCATTAGAGTTCTTTTTAACGAATTCATTCATATCAGTTTTATTTTTTTCTATTTTTCTTTGTTCAAATATTCAACAACTTAAAAAAAAATAACAAAAATTCATAACTCACTCAAAAATTGATACATTTTCAAAAATCGTAGTTAATTCTGAAGGTAGATGTTTTGTATCATATCAGTATTTTTTTAAACAATAATTTTCAAAAATTTATTACACCCAAAAATAAACACATTTTCAAAAATTACAGTACATTGTTGCTTTTAAATTAATGTGAAATGTAATAATTATAGCAAAAATATTTGTTGTGCGCACCCTGTGAGGATTGATAAAAGTGAGTAGTTCTGAAGAGTACTCAATTCCTTTTGATGTATCTAGAAGTACTATCAGCTTTAAAAAAAAGTTCTGCACAATTGGGCTGTCAGAATTTTTTTTGAAAAATGGGGTGCCAACTTGACACCGCACCCCAACATTGTTATCGAATAGTTCTGAACTAGTTTTAAGATGTGTTTGGGTTATTATTGAAGTTCCTGATACTTTTAAAAAAGAGTTCTGTTGAATTTCCAAAGATAAAAATTTTCAAAGTTCGAACTTCGCAATATTCAAATTCATATTACTCATATTACTTAATATTGTTTGAATATAAATATTTCATAACAGCTATGGATAGAACTCACAAAGAACTACGGGAAACACCAATCAGAACTATCCGGAACTATCAAAAATATTTTTTTTGAAAAAAGTCGCAAAGCCAAAAAAATATTGAGAGTTCTATGAGTTCTGAGTTAATTTTCTATTTCTACTTATTGAGTACAATTATTCTTTCTTATAAACAAATTCGATACAATCACCATTAATGGCGTTTTTAAATAAATTTAAAATTCGAAAATAGAAGATATAATAGAAAATACCTATTTCCTGTCATTTAATCGCAATTTGCCATGAGAGTTTTAGTTAGAACTCCTTGAGTACAACCCAAATGTCAAATCAAAACTCCGAGAACTATTAAAAAATAATAATATTTTGAAAAAAATAAGTCCAAAAAAATTTATTTAAAAATGCCATAAATCGTGATTGTATCGAATTTGTTTATGAGAAAGAATTATTGTACTCAAGAAGTAGAAATATAAAATTAACTCAGAATTCCTAGAACTCTCAATTTTTTTTTCGAACTTGGTTTTTTTTCAAAATATTGATTTTTTTTTAATAATTCTGGGAATTCTGATTTGACTTATGGGTTGTACTCGAGGAGTTTTAACGAAAACTCTAATGGCAAATTGCGATTAAATGACAGGAAATAGGTATTTTCAAAATTAAATTTCCTATTTTCGAATTTTAAATTTATTTAAAAACGCCATAAATCGTGATTGTATCGAATTTGTTTATTAGAAAGAATTGTTGTACTCAATAAGTATAAATAGAAAATTAACTCAGAACTCCTAGAACACCCAATTTTTTTTTCTTTTCGGACTTTTCGGAATTTTTTCAAAATATAGATTTTTCTTTAATAGTTCTAGGAGTTCAGATTTCAATTATGGGTTGTACTCAAGGAGTTCTAATGAAAACTTTTATGGCAAATTGCGATTAAATGACAGAAAATAGGTATTTTCAAAATTAAATTTTCTATTTTCGAATTTTAAATTTATTTAAAAATGCAATAAATCGTGATTGTATCGAATTGTACTCAAGGAGTAGAAATAGAAAATTACCTCAGAACTCCTACAACTCTCATTTTTTTTTTCTTTTCGGACTTGGAATTTTTTTTCAAAATATTGATTTTTTTAATAGTTCTCGGAGT
Organism: Ocypus olens; assembly: GCA_910593695.2. NCBI lineage: Eukaryota > Metazoa > Arthropoda > Insecta > Coleoptera > Staphylinidae > Ocypus > Ocypus olens. Next base: position 52,749,520 of record OU343060.1, read on the forward strand.
TCAGATTTGACTTATAAGTTGTACTCAAAGAGTTCTAACGAAAACTCTATTGGCAAATTGCGATTAAATGACAGGTAATAGGTATTTTCGAAATAAAATTTTCTATTTTCGAATTTTAAATTAATTAAAAAATGACATAAATCGTGATTGTATCGAATTTGTTTATAAGAAAGAATTATTGTACTCAATGAGTAGAAATAGAAAATTACCTCAGAACTCCTACAACTCTCTTTTTTTTTTTCTTTTCGGACTTGGAATTTTTTTTCAAAATATTGATGTTTTTTAATAGTTCTCGGAGTTCAGATTTGACTTATAGGTTGTACTCAAGGAGTTCTAACGAAAACTCTATTGGCAAATTGCGATTAAATGACAGAAAATAGGTATTTTCAAAATTAAATTTTCCATTTTCGAATTTTGAATTTATTTAAAAACGTCATAAATCGTGATTGTATCGAATTTGTTTATAAGAAAGAAATATTGTACTCAAGAAGTAGAAATAGAAAATTAACTCAGAACTCCTAGAATATATATATATATATATATATATTATTATTATTATTAACTCTCATTTTTTTTTCTTTTCGGACTATTTCAAAATATTGTTTTTTTTTTAATAGTTATCGGAGTTGAGATTTGACTTATGGGTTGTACTCAAGGAGTTCCAACGAAAACCTTATTGGCAAATTGCGATGAAATGACAGGAAAAAAGAATTTTCGAAATTAAATTTTCTATTTTCAAATTTATTTAAAAACGCCATAAATCGTGATTGTATCGAATTTGTTTATGAGAAAGAAATATTGTACTCAATAAGTATAAATAGAAAATTAACTCAAATCTCATAGAACTCTCAATATTTTTTTTTGGCTTTGCGACTTTTTTCAAAAAAATATTTTTGATAGTTCCGGATAGTTCTGAGTGGTTTTTCCTTTAATTCTTTGTGAGTTCTATCCATAGTTGTTATGAAATATTTAGATTCAACCAATATTAAGTGAGTAATATGAATTTGAATATTTGGAATTTCCAACTTTGAAAATTTTTATCTCTGGAAATTCAACAGAACTCCTTTTTAAATATTTTTGATAGTTCCGGATAGTTCTGAGTGGTTTTTCCTATAGTTCTTTGTGAGTTCTATCCATAGTTGTTATGAAATATTTAGATTAAACCAATATTAAGTGAGTAATTTCGAATTTCCAACTTTGAAAATTTGTATTTTCTCTGGAAATTTAACAGAACTCTTTTTTAAAAGTATCAGGAACTATAGTACTAACCCAAACACATCTTAAAACTAGTTCAGAACTATTCGATAACAATGGAACAAGTTGGCACCCATTTTTCAAAAAATTCCTGACAGCCCAATTTTACAGAACTCTTTTTTTTAAGTTGATAGTACTTCTAGATACATCTCTAGACTCTAGAACTCCATTCAGAACTATCAGAACTCTTCATTGGGGTGCCAACTTGACACACTCCAGTATTATACCAATTTATTTGATTTCAGTTGTGTTCCGGACAAAGACTGTTTCGGCTTCTTCAAGTGCGAAGGCAGAACTAATTATGTGGCCCGTGATGGATCTCCGATGAAATGTGGGACATCATTCGTTTGCAATGAGAAATATGCGTGGCCCTGCGTGCCGTACGTTTTAGTATTGTTCTTAAATAAAAATATCGCGTAATTGTAATTTTTCTGAAAATAAAACTTTTGGTATGATTTATTAAATCGAAAGTACCACTTTACATAAATCGTACCGAAAGTAGTTATTTTCGGGACAATTTTATTTCACTTTTGGAACGATTTCTTTACTTTCGAGACGCTTTTTGTTACTTTCGGGACGATTTTGCGTATATATGTAGGCGGCCTTGACAAAAACATCAACTTCGTATTTAATTATGACAGCGCTTGTCATATAACATTCGTGTGTGTTTTTGCTTTTTAACATAAAAAACGGCTGCAGTAAAAATATTGTACATAACTCGTTCCAAACGTGATTTTACGGAAATATCACTTTCGGAACTTGTTACGTAATAGTAATTTACGTAACAAGTTCCGAAAGTGATAGGAAGTTTCCAGGACGAGCCGTAGGCGAGTCCTGGAATCATGCGAGACCCGTAAAATCACTTTTGGTACGAGTTACGTACAATATTTTTTCTGCCGCCGTTTTTTATGTTAAAAAAGCAAAAACATACACGAATGTTAAATGACAAACGCTGTCATAATTAAATACAAAGTTGATGTTTTTGCCAAGGCCGCCTACGCAAAATCGTTCCGAAAGTGAAACAAAATCGTCCCGAAAATAACTACTTTCGGTACGATTTATGTAAAGTGGTACTTTCGATTTAATAAATCATACCGGAAGTTTTATTTTCGGGACGGCTGCAGAAGAACATTGTTTGTTTTAGATGCTTGAAAGAAGCATGTGTGACGAACACATTTACTTGCGATAAATCGAACGAACAATTGGTGAATATTCTGGTACCGTTTCCAACCACCATGATATGTCCGGGTGATACAGTCTGTAACAGGAATAAAGTGTATCCGTGTGAATGGTAAGTGAATAAATAAATAAAGTTAGACTTGCTTTAATTTAAGTTTATTATTGCAGGTGCATTTCACGTGATTCAGGTGATTATGATTATTATTGGGATTTTTTCTAGAATCACATTTTCATCATATCTAAATATGATTTTTATACTAGTTTTTTTATGTAAATAAATAACAACTAAGCCAGTTTTGTGAATGTACGCTATTTGATTCGTCGTACTGGTGATTAAATGCTATACTACATCTACCCATAGATTAGCCTTTTTTGGCAACTTGAGTGACAGAGATCCCGCTGGATTGTCGAACAACAAACTCACCACAAAAAATAGTACTTACGAAACTTTGCGGAAAATGTAAAAATTGTAATTTATTACGAAAATCGCACTCGCATCGTTTAGAGCGTTCACCATGGCGGAAATTAAAAAAATAATTTAAACTCAAAAACAATAACATTAACAAACTGCCAATAATGGTCTGTTGGCGATTTCTTCTGCAAAATTACATTATTTTCATAGCCGTGTTGGCATTGTTCACTTTCTAGTGTTTTGTCACTAAAGATGTCAAAAATCGGTGGATATGGTATATATGTATATCTATTATGGCAGAATGCTCTGGTTGGCTAAGCCAATTTTTCCCAGATCATTCACCCTCTCTTACTCGAATTCCTATCCCTTGATACACGCTACAAAATATGGTATTTTTTTTTTAATTCGTTTACCTACTGCGATTTTTGTGTGTTTATGTTAATCTACTGTGCCTTCTGCAGTATTTGTAAAGAAATTAATACAATTTATTCAGTAAAAATGGTGATGTGGTCATCATGTTACTTTCTCCGACTTAATGGTATCATAGCTATTTATATTTACGTTTATATGGTTTATTTTCAATTTAAATCATATTTTAAATGTACTTCGAGCGTTGTGTTAACTCGGATCAAACTGACGTTTAAAACGTCAAAATTATGAAAGATGGAAAAATTATACTTCAAATTCAAAAACTCAGTTTACTCAAAAATTAAATGGATTTCGAAAAAAACTTTCATTTTATAAGTTGTTCATTTTAGCATTCTCTACAATTATTATTAACATGAATTTGCTGAAACTATTATCGTTTTATAATTATTTTTATTTATTTTTTTATTTTTATTTAAAATATATACGGGAAACCCCTTTTTACAAAGAAAATACAATTTGTAAGTGTGAAAAAAAAAGAAAAACTACAAAATTCTACCGCTATTAATCTAAGGTTATTAAATCATGTAAAAGTATGTATATAATATGTGCGTGAGTATAAAAACCGTGAGTATATAAACCAAAAATGTAGAAAAAATAATAAATTTTTTTCTCGAATAAAAATGATTTTATGAAAAATATTTTCAAACAAAACATGTTCATTTTTTCGTTGTCTTCAAAATTTATTTGAATGTTTTCGTAAAATTTTCCAAATTAAAAAAAAAATTGGAAAAAAACAAAAAACGGTTAAGGTAAACACCCACTTCCGGCGAACAGAATTTTACCAAAAGCTTTTCAGTTCTTCGAATTGTCAAATAAAGCTTATGTTCAAAGTTTCATATTAATTGTTGTATTAGTTTTTGAGATACAGCGCGCACGGGCACACACACACACACACACACAATTTTTTTTTCCAGAAATTGTTGAAATGGCGTCCAGGGACCCCAAAACGGATATTTCCGTAAAAAAAATTTTTGAAAAAAAAATCACGATCACAATACTTTCTCGTACTTCGTAACGGAGAAAGTAAAAATGTATTCAAAACTTAAAATTCATTCATGAAACGTAGAAAAAACATAGTAACGCAAAAACAAGATAACAACGAATTTGATACACAGCATCGCTTTTTTGCAGGTTTTTTTTAAATTCGGCACAAATATTTTATTGTGGAAGACGGTTTTAAACAATTACATTATTTTTCAAATAGTTTTTACTTTCTCCGTTACGTATCTCAAAAACTAATAGAGAAATTGATATGAAACTTTGAACATCCTTCTTATTTGATAATCTGAAGAACTGAAAAGCTTTTGGTAAAATTTCGTACACCGGAAGTGGGCGTTTACCTTAACTGTTTTTTGTTTTTTGCCAATATTTTCTTAAATATGAAAAATATCACAAAAAAATTTAAACAAACTTTGAAGAAAACAAAGAAATGAACATCTTTTGCTTGAAAACATTTTTTATAAAATCATTTTTATTCGAGAAAAGAATTTATTATTATTTTTTTAATTTTTGGTTTATAATTATAAAACGATAATAGTTACAGCAAATTTATGTTAATAATAATTGTAGAGAATGCTAAAATGAACAACTTATAAAGAATAAGTTTTTTTTCGAAATCCCTCTAGTTTTTGAGTAAACTGAGTTTTTGAATTTGAAGTATAATTTTTCCGTCCTTCATAATTTTGACGTTTTAAACGTCAGTTTCATGCGAGTCTACAAAAGCTCGATGCACACTTAAAATATGATTTAAATTGAAAATAAACCATGGAAGCGTAAATATAAATGATACCATAAGTCGGAGAAAGTAACATGATGGCCACATCACCATTTTTTTTCTATTTACGTAGAAATATGTTTCTTGTTATTATAGTTATCGAATCATTAAAATATATGGTTTTTATTCCAATATCTGTGTCCCAAATGTTGCGTCCAAATAATGCTGATATTCGCCATTAACAAATACAAATTTTAACAGGTCATACATTGACAAAAAACGTTGCATATTTTTTATTTTTTTTAAGGTTCTTCTATTACAACTACTACGTCTAGGCCAGGTAAAGTAATAGTATTGATAAAGTATGATTATCCATTCAGTTAAAATTGTATATTTCCATAGTAACCATAATCGAAATTACGAACATTCAATACATATTTTAGGACCAAATTGTAATGATGGTCATGGAAAGGATAATCCGTGCAGAAGAGGCAATGATGGAAATAGATCGGTATATTACAGATGCAAAGCAGTGATGTATTGGTATGAGTATGAAGTGTTGCCTTGCGCAAATCTGAGATCAGATCCAATTTGCAGAAATAAAGTATCGTGGTGTAACTAAAACTAAATTGTAAAAGCGTTGAATTACCAATGAATGAAATTAGGAAATAGTTAATCACATATTAATGGAAGCATTTTATTTACCCACATGAATTTATTTCCTGAATAAAAATGTAGAAAAGTTTTACTATATAAAATTGATCACATTCGAGTGGATCCCAAAGTTGTTATTGGATTATCCCGTAAGTTCCAAACGTTTTCTTCGACTCTGTTTTAATAATATAATAATAATAATAATATATATTTATTTCTCTAGGATATACATAATATAAAAATAATGATACAATGTATATAATTAAAACATTGTCAAATGAAAGAAAGAAATTGTGTACATAGTAACTTAAAAATACGAAAAATATTCTTCCATTGCATAGGGTTCCATATTTATTAATAGAGATTGAATCTCTTTTTTGAATTTTGATAGTTGGTCGATATTTCTGTAGGATGCAGGAAGTTCATTAAAAAAATGTCATCATGGCATAAGTGATATATAACATATATTTGAGTTACGAGTATCGTGGACGTTGTTATTTTTAAATTCTTCAAAATCTAGTTTGTGTTAAAAAATATATAGTAGGCATTCATAAATGTACAATGCTATGACTGTCATCACTTTATTGGACCTAAATAAACCCCGACATGAATCTGTAGCCGATACCGAGGAACATTTTAATTACAGCCTTATGAGTAGAGTGCTTTAGCCGATTCTGGAGACCCTCCACACTCCACACCCCCCACTCCAAGATGGCCGCCGCACCCCCCACTCCAAGATGGCCGCCGCCCCGCCCACAAAATGGCCGCCTAATCACCAAAATGGCCGCCTAATCACCAAAATGGCCGCCTAATCACCATATGACCCGCACGACCCGCATACAAAATGGCCGCCTAATCACCAAAATGGCCGCCTAATCACCAAAATGGCCGCCTAATCACCATATGACCCGCACGACCCGCATACAAAATGGCCGCCTAATCACCAAAATGGCCGCCTAATCACCATATGACCCGCACGACCCGCATACAAAATGGCCGCCTAATCACCAAAATGGCCGCCACCTGGTGGCGGAAAGTTGAACTACACGATTACAGATTCCATTTCCCACGGGCGTCACCTGGTGGCGGAAAGCCGAACTATGTAACAATAGTTGCAGATTTCATTTTTTTTCACGGGCGTCACCTGGTAGCGGAAAGCTGAACTATGTACCAATGGTTGCAGATTTTTTTTATGTGAATAAATGGTTGCAGAATAAGTGAACACTTACAAGAATTTTATTTTTATGCATGGAAAAATACCACATTTTATAAATCACAAGTTCAACAATTGCATAAGTTATTTAAACAAGAAATGAAAAAGGACTGTGCGACACTTGTGCTACTAACTGCATTAAGTGTGCGACACTTGTGCGACAGGTGTGCGACACCTGTGCGACACCTGTGCGACACTTGCCTCTAAATAGCTGTCTCCCTGTTCCTAGGGTTATATGTTATAAATAGCCTTGACAAGGCTGTGCGACACTTGTGTGACTAACTGCATTAAGTGTGCGACACTTGTGTGACTAACTGCATTAAGTGTGCGACACCTGTGCGACACTTGCCTTTGAATAGCTGTCTCTTGTTCCTAGGGTTATATGTTATAAATAGTCGTGCTTTCCAATTCAGAAACATTTGAACATATAAGTACGAAGTAATAATAACGACATCATGGGAATTGAGTTCCACAATAAAAACTCTGAGGGAAATGGTTATAGAAATAAAGTTATTACGAAAAATCGCTATCAAATTGAAGCCGAAACTCATAACCAATTTGAAGCTGAACCTCATTTACAAATTATCAATGAGTATGATAAACAACAGCAGTATAAGTCGTCTCATATAGCAAGCAATACAAAACGGAACATTAATGATGAGTCTGACAAACGTCGTTATAAATTAAAACAACCTCATATTAAAACACTAACAGTTGTACCTGATAAAAAACAGAAAATTAGCATTCATTATACTACAAGACCTTTAATAAATAAAGATGAACACGAGCTGATTGCGTCTACAAAAAGAAGAAGATGTGTGGAATGTTATAAGCACACGGCTTTGAAGCATGGAAGACATAAGGCTAGAAATCTCACTAAGAATGTGCGATTGTGCTGTTTACAATGCGATAAGCATTATTGTAGATCGTGTTTTGAAGCCACACATTCAAAGATGTGCAGTTTAAGCAATAATCTGATAAATCAAGATATTGATAAAATGACTCCTAATAAACCACAACAATCAATTGGCTTGGAGGAATTAACAGATAATTATTCAAAATTTATCAAATGATGAAGAAGAAAATAAATTAGGTCGAGTAAGAAAAAATTAAATGAAACAAAGCAGCTAGTTTAAAAAAACTTGTATTAAAATATAAATTGAAAGTCGATTTTGTTTCATGAAATGACATAATTCATACACGTAATAGTAGACTATTAACAAGATAAAATCTGTAATATATTAATTTAATAAATATATAACAAAAATCTGAAATTATTTTCCTTTAAGAATTTACTTATTTTCCAACGCTATAATTTGGTATTAATTAGCACATAAAGTCAGGGTTAATCATGTTTCGCTCTTATCAACGTCCGGCGTGTTAACAAAATTTCTGGGTTTAGCGGAAATAAATTCCAATTGAGATTTATGAATTACTGGTAATTTACTTATTAATTATCATAAATTTTTAGGGGTAAGGGCTAACTCGAGACCGATTTTAACCCGCTCGGAGCGCCCTTGTTTATAGATAATTTGATTGCCTCCCAACGAGTCATCAATTTGACATCAGCTCGTTTATCCACATTGTCCATTGTTTTGTCGAAAACAAAATTGTTCATCAATTTAAAAAAATAATGTTTTTTAGCTGCTTGGCACATGGTTGTATTTAAATCTTTCTTTTTTTTCATTTAGACCCGTGTGTCAACACATTTTCGACCAAAAACGATGAGCATCACCACTGCTGTCCTCCATTCTATAGTTGAATACCAAGACCGCGTGCCACAGTATCTGCACTCTACTCAACCGCAAATTACTAGCCCAAGAACAAATAATTCATTCGAACTGTAATATTAATTATCAAATTTAGACTTGTGTGGGTATGATTTACACTTAATGATTCATGATAATGTAGATATAGACATTATTCCATAAAATAGGAAAAAATATTTCTTTGTCGAAATCAAGTAAAGTCGACGAGTACATCAATAATAATAATAATAATGTATAATTCCCGCAATACTAAATTACGACTCTTGAACAATTTAAATTGATTGCTATCTCAATGGGAAGTTAATAAACAAAAAATCTAAGTTGCGATTAATTAGTTTCGAAATTTTACAAATCAGATGAATTTAAATGGTTTTTGAGAAAGTGTTTTTTTTTTCTCTATGTATATATGGATTCGATTAGACGACTCCAAGAAATGAAATTTCCAGCTAAAACAATTGTTGTTCGACCCCCCGCAAACACCGACATTTCCGTCACTGACTAACAGCATGTTTAAAATATGTGCTCAATTCAATTGTAAAAATTTAAATTATTATTCAAAATCTTCCTTTTGTAAGGCACATACTTTGCTAACGGAACATTTCAAAACCAAAACTATTTACTCTTCCTCAATTTAATTTAAGTTTTAGGTTCGGTCAATCATCATATTTTGTTTTTGCCTATCCATAATAATAACAATTTCATCATTTTTTTTTTTTGTAATAAAATTTTTATATTATTAATTTACATAGCTATTTTCTTTCGTTGGCAAATATTTTTTTTATTGTTTTCTTCTTCTTGAATTTTTATATATTGCTCACTGAACGCCATATTTTTAGTTATAAATGTAGCGCTAATATTTTATGTTTCCCTACAATTGGAATTATTTTTTACCGATATTTTGTGAAGTATTCCGCTTAGTGTGTGCTAAAATATATTCATAACTGTCATATTTGGATGCAATATAAGGATTTTAAGTGGGTTCGCGAGAACGAAATCTCTATTTTAAACGTTGCTAATATACCCGACGACTCGTCAATGGGAAATATATCATGGATGTTGACATTGTAAGCATAATGCGTTTACATATTTAGGTCGGAAAACATGGTACCACCCAGGTGAAAATTCATAAATATTTTAAAAAAAGATCAATAAGAAAAAACAAAAAGAAAACGTCCTCCATTATAGAAATTTGTCACTTTGTTGAAAATAAACAAAATTCACAGAGTAATTGGTTCTAACCAATCTGAATTTCTTTACAAAAAAAAATACTGATTTAAATACAACCATACATTAGAGTGCTTAAGTTCCATTTGTTATTTACGCGGATGTTGAGGGCATTTTAAAACCTCTAGAGTGAAACATCATTAAAAAAACATAACACATATACACCCGCCATACAGTGGGACGGATGAGTATACTAGCGCGACAAACGTAAAAAAAAAAAATGATACTCGCAAAAGACGAAATAAATGTTGAAAATCTCTTTCTACAACACTTCTTCAATCATAATGACATTTAAGTCACCTGTCGCAGATACTCTTGCTGTGAAAAGCGACAATGACTATACTCATCTTGCCTGAATAACCAAAATTCAAAAATTATACATAAGTAATACAGGAATTTACAGGTTATGAAAACCACAAGGTGCCAGTTCAGGATTCGAAATTAGAAATTTCCCTGTTCTTACACTGGGGCCTCGATTATATAAATAATCAATTCTTATAAATAAAATCATTTTATAATCTAATTTAATAATGAAAATATTTAAAATTAAACATAATTTTCTTTACTACCCTTCTAGCAAGAATGAATAATATTTATTTTTAAAAAACTTTAATGTTTCGACTTTTAAACTGATGAGGAACTGAATTATAAATTGCGGCAATATTGTAAGAGAAAGACTTTTTCATCACAAACAATTAAGAGGAACACCCCGTACAGTACGAATTCCTGAAAGGATAGAAGTTCAGTCAAGAAGATGCTCCGGACACATGTTTAAGTACTATTTCTTTAGAGAAAAAATACTTCGTCTTATCTATAAAAATTAGGCTTCTCAGTGTTGTATTAATTATTAAAAAAATATTAATACCTCACGAAGATATACAAGTCAAAAACTTCTTGTACCGTTTTTTTTTTTTTTTGCCCTTGGTGTATATTACCGAATTTTATTCCTTTTTTCATAACTTGAACGAGTATGATTCACACTTTATTTTATTAAAGAACTCAAATGTGATAGTGAAGACATTGATATTATTCCGCAAATTATGAAAAAATATATATCTTTCACGAAATCGGTTAAAGTCGATAAGTACATTAATAAAAAAAAAAGGTATGAAACATACCCGCAATTTTAAATTACAGTTCTTGGGCAGCTTTAAATTTATGGCTAGTTTAATAGACAAATTAGCAAAAAATATAAGTCGGGATCAATTAGTTGAAATTTTAAAATTGTTTGAAGTCAGATGATGAATTTAAATTATTATTAGTGAGGAAGGACGTTTTCCCATACCAATACATGGATTCAATTGAACGATTCCAATAGACTAAATTTCGGAACTTGATTTGGAATACCCTTATACCCTTATAGGAGCTTGCATTGTAAAACACACAATGTTTTATCGTTTTTGGTCGAAAATGTGTTGACACACGGGTCTAAATGAAAAAAAGAAAGATTTAAATACAACCATGTGCCAAGCAGCTAAAAAACATTATTTTTTTTTAAATTGATGAACAATTTTGTTTTCGACAAAACAATGGACAATGTGGATAAACGAGCTGATGTCAAATTGATGACTCGTTGGGAGGCAATCAAATTATCTATAAACAAGGGCGCTCCGAGCGGGTTAAAATCGGTCTCGAGTTAGCCCTTACCCCTAAAAATTTATGATAATTAATAAGTAAATTACCAGTAATTCATAAATCTCAATTGGAATTTATTTCCGCTAAACCCAGAAATTTTGTTAACACGCCGGACGTTGATAAGAGCGAAACATGATTAACCCTGACTTTATGTGCTAATTAATACCAAATTATAGCGTTGGAAAATAAGTAAATTCTTAAAGGAAAATAATTTCAGATTTTTGTTATATATTTATTAAATTAATATATTACAGATTTTATCTTGTTAATAGTCTACTATTACGTGTATGAATTATGTCATTTCATGAAACAAAATCGACTTTCAATTTATATTTTAATACAAGTTTTTTTAAACTAGCTGCTTTGTTTCATTTAATTTTTTCTTACTCGACCTAATTTATTTTCTTCTTCATCATTTGATAAATTTTGAATAATTATCTGTTAATTCCTCCAAGCCAATTGATTGTTGTGGTTTATTAGGAGTCATTTTATCAATATCTTGATTTATCAGATTATTGCTTAAACTGCACATCTTTGAATGTGTGGCTTCAAAACACGATCTACAATAATGCTTATCGCATTGTAAACAGCACAATCGCACATTCTTAGTGAGATTTCTAGCCTTATGTCTTCCATGCTTCAAAGCCGTGTGCTTATAACATTCCACACATCTTCTTCTTTTTGTAGACGCAATCAGCTCGTGTTCATCTTTATTTATTAAAGGTCTTGTAGTATAATGAATGCTAATTTTCTGTTTTTTATCAGGTACAACTGTTAGTGTTTTAATATGAGGTTGTTTTAATTTATAACGACGTTTGTCAGACTCATCATTAATGTTCCGTTTTGTATTGCTTGCTATATGAGACGACTTATACTGCTGTTGTTTATCATACTCATTGATAATTTGTAAATGAGGTTCAGCTTCAAATTGGTTATGAGTTTCGGCTTCAATTTGATAGCGATTTTTCGTAATAACTTTATTTCTATAACCATTTCCCTCAGAGTTTTTATTGTGGAACTCAATTCCCATGATGTCGTTATTATTACTTCGTACTTATATGTTCAAATGTTTCTGAATTGGAAAGCACGACTATTTATAACATATAACCCTAGGAACAAGAGACAGCTATTCAAAGGCAAGTGTCGCACAGGTGTCGCACACTTAATGCAGTTAGTCACACAAGTGTCGCACACTTAATGCAGTTAGTCACACAAGTGTCGCACAGCCTTGTCAAGGCTATTTATAACATATAACCCTAGGAACAGGGAGACAGCTATTTAGAGGCAAGTGTCGCACAGGTGTCGCACAGGTGTCGCACACCTGTCGCACAAGTGTCGCACACTTAATGCAGTTAGTAGCACAAGTGTCGCACAGTCCTTTTTCATTTCTTGTTTAAATAACTTATGCAATTGTTGAACTTGTGATTTATAAAATGTGGTATTTTTCCATGCATAAAAATAAAATTCTTGTAAGTGTTCACTTATTCTGCAACCATTTATTCACATAAAAAAAATCTGCAACCATTGGTACATAGTTCAGCTTTCCGCCACCAGGTGACGCCCGTGAAAAAAATGAAATCTGCAACTATTGTTACATAGTTCGGCTTTCCGCCACCAGGTGACGCCCGTGGGAAATGGAATCTGTAATCGTGTAGTTCAACTTTCCGCCACCAGGTGGCGGCCATTTTGGTGATTAGGCGGCCATTTTGTATGCGGGTCGTGCGGGTCATATGGTGATTAGGCGGCCATTTTGGTGATTAGGCGGCCATTTTGTATGCGGGTCGTGCGGGTCATATGGTGATTAGGTGGCCATTTTGGTGATTAGGCGGCCATTTTGGTGATTAGGCGGCCATTTTGTATGCGGGTCGTGCGGGTCATATGGTGATTAGGCGGCCATTTTGGTGATTAGGCGGCCATTTTGGTGATTAGGCGGCCATTTTGTGGGCGGGGCGGCGGCCATCTTGGAGTGGGGGGTGCGGCGGCCATCTTGGAGTGGGGGGTGTGGAGTGTGGAGGGTCTCCAGAATCGGCTAAAGCACTCTACTCTTATGTGTCACAAATACTTTATTTATGTCAAAACTCCCCAACATATTATTCCATATCTCATTACAAAGGAAAAATAGCTGTTATAAACTAGCATTAAAGCTCCAAAATGTTCACATGGTTTTAATCTGCGCATTCCAAATAAAGTCCGATTTTTAATTTTATATTGACTTGAGTAATATGTTCTGTCCAGTCGATATGTCTGTTGATATAAATTCCTAAAAGATTACAACAATCTGAATTCTTTAGAGTTAAATTGTTTAATTGTACATTCTCTATAAAATGATTTGTTGTGCGCTTTGTTGAAAAGATAATAGCTTTGTTCTGCTTTCATTTAAGAATAATTTGTTTCGGTTTAAATAAGTTGTTACATTTTTTATTACATTATAAGCTGCATTAATTAAATCGGTGTATGTTCTATTTTTTAATATAATATTATTATCATCGACATAACTTATTATAGTTTCATCTTTGGAGATTATATTATCAAATATATCATTTATGTAAATGATGAATAGGGTAGGTCCCAGTATACTTCCTTGCGGTATATCTGCATTGATATCGAGTATACTTGATTCTACTCAACTGTCATTCGTGTAATACTGCACTTTTTGCTTTCGATTGTGAAGATATGACTTAATTTTTTTTTGCCCCAACTATATTGTGTACTAGCACACAAGATAGACAAATATGCAATGATAATGCCTATTTTTAGTCATTGAAAGTCGGGCAGTTTATCTTCCTGCGAGTGACTCTCTCGTGGAACTTTTGCTCAAAAAAATGCAACTTTTTTAATAATTACCGTAGACCTTTGACCTTTGAAGTATACTTTCTTTTTTATCAGAAGAACGAGAGAAATTGATTGTCGTTAATAAATTTCAGCTATCTTTAATAGCAAAAAAATTAGTCGGTCACAGTGAACATTTTTGAAAATTTAAGAAAATAATTGATTTTTCAGACTTTGATCGGCCGTAGCGGCCAAACGAAAACTCCAAATTGAACGCGGTTTGGAAATCTGAGCTCCTCGTACGTCAATTAGTCGGATTAGAGATTAATAATTTTTGATGAAAACACGAAAAAAATACATGAGTAAACCCCTTGGAAATTTGTTAAAAAATGCAACTTTCTTAATAATCATCGTAGACTATTGAATTTAACTTTATTTTCATCAGAAAGACGAGAGAAATCGATTGCCGTTAAAAAATTTCAGCTATCTTTAATAGCAAAAAAATTAGCCGGTCACCATGAACATTTTTGAAAATTTACGAAAATAATTGATTTTTCAGACTTTGATCGGCCGTAGCGGCCAAAGGAAAACTCCAAATTGAACGCGGTTTGCAAATCTGAGCTCCTCGTACGTCAATTAGTCGGATTAGAGATTAATAATTTTTGATGAAAACACGAAAAAAATACATGAGTAAACCCCTTGGAAATTTGTTAAAAAATGCAACTTTCTTAATAATCATCGTAGACTATTGAATTTAACTTTATTTTCATCAGAAAGACGAGAGAAATCGATTGCCGTTAAAAAATTTCAGCTATCTTCAATAGCAAAAAAATTAGTCGGTCACAGTGAACATTTTTGAAAATTTAAGAAAATAATTGATTTTTCAGACTTTGATCGGCCGTAGCGGCCAAAGGAAAACTCCAAATTGAACGCGGTTTGCAAATCTGAGCTCCTCGTACGTCAATTAGTCGGATTAGAGATTAATAATTTTTGATGAAAACACGAAAAAAATACATGAGTAAACCCCTTGGAAATTTGTTAAAAAATGCAACTTTCTTAATAATCATCGTAGACTATTGAATTTAACTTTATTTTCATCAGAAAGACGAGATAAATCGATTGCCGTTAAAAAATTTCAGCTATCTTCAATAGCAAAAAAATTAGTCGGTCACAGTGAACATTTTTGAAAATTTAAGAAAATAATTGATTTTTCAGACTTTGATCGGCCGTAGCGGCCAAACGAAAACTCCAAATTGAACGCGGTTTGGAAATCTGAGCTCCTCGTACGTCAATTAGTCGGATTAGAGATTAATAATTTTTGATGAAAACACGAAAAAAATACATGAGTAAACCCCTTGAAAATTTTGTTAAAAAATGCAACTTTCTTAATAATCATCGTAGACTATTGAATTTAACTTTATTTTCATCAGAAAGACGAGAGAAATCGATTGCCGTTAAAAAATTTCAGCTATCTTTAATAGCAAAAAAATTAGCCGGTCACCATGAACATTTTTGAAAATTTACGAAAATAATTGATTTTTCAGACTTTGATCGGCCGTAGCGGCCAAACGAAAACTCCAAATTGAACGCGGTTTGCAAATCTGAGCTCCTCGTACGTCAATTAGTCGGATTAGAGATTAATAATTTTTGATGAAATCGTGAAAAAATACATGACTAACCCCCTTGAAAATTTTGTTAAAAAATGCAACTTTCTTAATAATCATCGTAGACTATTGAATTTAACTTTATTTTCATCAGAAAGACGAGAGAAATCGATTGCCGTTAAAAATATTCAGCTATCTTCAATAGCAAAAAAATTAGTCAGTCACCATGAACATTTTTGAAAATTTACGAAAATAATTGATTTTTCAGACTTTGATCGGCCGTAGCGGCCAAACGAAAACTCCAAATTGAACGCGGTGTGCAAATCTGAGCTCCTCGTACGTCAATTAGTCGGATTAGAGATTAATAATTTTTGATGAAATCGTGAAAAAATACATGACTAACCCCCTTGAAAATTTTGTTAAAAAATGCAACTTTCTTAATAATCATCGTAGACTATTGAATTTAACTTTATTTTCATCAGAAAGACGAGAGAAATCGATTGCCGTTAAAAAATTTCAGCTATCTTCAATAGCAAAAAAATTAGTCGGTCACAGTGAACATTTTTGAAAATTTAAGAAAATAATTGATTTTTCAGACTTTGATCGGCCGTAGCGGCCAAACGAAAACTCCAAATTGAACGCGGTTTGCAAATCTGAGCTCCTCGTACGTCAATTAGTCGGATTAGAGATTAATAATTTTTGATGAAATCGTGAAAAAATACATGACTAACCCCCTTGAAAATTTTGTTAAAAAATGCAACTTTCTTAATAATCATCGTAGACTATTGAATTTAACTTTATTTTCATCAGAAAGACGAGAGAAATCGATTGCCGTTAAAAAATTTCAGCTATCTTCATTAGCAAAAAAATTAGTCGGTCACAGTGAACATTTTTGAAAATTTAAGAAAATAATTGATTTTTCAGACTTTGATCGGCCGTAGCGGCCAAACGAAAACTCCAAATTGAACGCGGTTTGCAAATCTGAGCTCCTCGTACGTCAATTAGTCGGATTAGAGATTAATAATTTTTGATGAAATCGTGAAAAAATACATGACTAACCCCCTTGAAAATTTTGTTAAAAAATGCAACTTTCTTAATAATCATCGTAGACTATTGAATTTAACTTTATTTTCATCAGAAAGACGAGAGAAATCGATTGCCGTTAAAAAATTTCAGCTATCTTCAATAGCAAAAAAATTAGTCGGTCACAGTGAACATTTTTGAAAATTTAAGAAAATAATTGATTTTTCAGACTTTGATCGGCCGTAGCGGCCAAACGAAAACTCCAAATTGAACGCGGTTTGCAAATCTGAGCTCCTCGTACGTCAATTAGTCGGATTAGAGATTAATAATTTTTGATGAAATCGTGAAAAAATACATGACTAACCCCCTTGAAAATTTTGTTAAAAAATGCAACTTTCTTAATAATCATCGTAGACTATTGAATTTAACTTTATTTTCATCAGAAAGACGAGAGAAATCGATTGCCGTTAAAAATATTCAGCTATCTTCAATAGCAAAAAAATTAGTCAGTCACCATGAACATTTTTGAAAATTTACGAAAATAATTGATTTTTCAGACTTTGATCGGCCGTAGCGGCCAAACGAAAACTCCAAATTGAACGCGGTGTGCAAATCTGAGCTCCTCGTACGTCAATTAGTCGGATTAGAGATTAATAATTTTTGATGAAATCGTGAAAAAATACATGACTAACCCCCTTGAAAATTTTGTTAAAAAATGCAACTTTCTTAATAATCATCGTAGACTATTGAATTTAACTTTATTTTCATCAGAAAGACGAGAGAAATCGATTGCCGTTAAAAAATTTCAGCTATCTTCAATAGCAAAAAAATTAGTCGGTCACAGTGAACATTTTTGAAAATTTAAGAAAATAATTGATTTTTCAGACTTTGATCGGCCGTAGCGGCCAAACGAAAACTCCAAATTGAACGCGGTTTGCAAATCTGAGCTCCTCGTACGTCAATTAGTCGGATTAGAGATTAATAATTTTTGATGAAAACACGAAAAAAATACATGAGTAAACCCCTTGGAAATTTGTTAAAAAATGCAACTTTCTTAATAATCATCGTAGACTATTGAATTTAACTTTATTTTCATCAGAAAGACGAGAGAAATCGATTGCCGTTAAAAAATTTCAGCTAACTTCAATAGCAAAAAAATTAGTCAGTCACCATGAACATTTTTGAAAATTTACGAAAATAATTGATTTTTCAGACTTTGATCGGCCGTAGCGGCCAAACGAAAACTCCAAATTGAACGCGGGTTGCAAATCTGAGCTCCTCGTACGTCAGTTAGTCGGATTAGAGATTAATAATTTTTGATGAAATCGTGAAAAAATACATGACTAACCCCCTTGAAAATTTTGTTAAAAAATGCAACTTTCTTAATAATCATCGTAGACTATTGAATTTAACTTTATTTTCATCAGAAAGACGAGAGAAATCGATTGCCGTTAAAAAATTTCAGCTATCTTCAATAGCAAAAAAATTAGTCAGTCACCATGAACATTTTTGAAAATTTACGAAAATAATTGATTTTTCAGACTTTGATCGGCCGTAGCGGCCAAACGAAAACTCCAAATTGAACGCGGGTTGCAAATCTGAACTCCTCGTACGTCAATTAGTCGGATTAGAGATTAATAATTTTTGATGAAATCGTGAAAAAATACATGACTAACCCCCTTGAAAATTTTGTTAAAAAATGCAACTTTCTTAATAATCATCGTAGACTATTGAATTTAACTTTATTTTCATCAGAAAGACGAGAGAAATCGATTGCCGTTAAAAAATTTCAGCTATCTTCAATAGCAAAAAAATTAGTCAGTCACCATGAACATTTTTGAAAATTTACGAAAATAATTGATTTTTCAGACTTTGATCGGCCGTAGCGGCCAAACGAAAACTCCAAATTGAACGCGGGTTGCAAATCTGAGCTCCTCGTACGTCAATTAGTCAGATTAGAGATTAATAATTTTTGATGAAATCGTGAAAAAATACATGACTAACCCCCTTGAAAATTTTGTTAAAAAATGCAACTTTCTTAATAATCATCGTAGACTATTGAATTTAACTTTATTTTCATCAGAAAGACGAGAGAAATCGATTGCCGTTAAAAAATTTCAGCTATCTTCAATAGCAAAAAAATTAGTCGGTCACCATGAACATTTTTGAAAATTTACGAAAATAATTGATTTTTCAGGCTTTGATCGGCTGTAGCGGCCAAACGAAAACTCCAAATTGAACGCGGTTTGCAAATCTGAGCTCCTCGTACGTCAATTAGTCGGATTAGAGATTAATAATTTTTGATGAAATCGTGAAAAAATACATGACTAACCCCCTTGAAAATTTTGTTAAAAAATGCAACTTTCTTAATAATCATCGTAGACTATTGAATTTAACTTTATTTTCATCAGAAAGACGAGAGAAATCGATTGCCGTTAAAAAATTTCAGCTATCTTCAATAGCAAAAAAATTAGTCGGTCACCATGAACATTTTTGAAAATTTACGAAAATAATTGATTTTTCAGACTTTGATCGGATGTAGCGGCCAAACGAAAACTCCAAATTGAACGCGGTTTGCAAATCTGAGCTCCTCGTACGTCAATTAGTCGGATTAGAGATTAATAATTTTTGATGAAATCGTGAAAAAATACATGACTAACCCCCTTGAAAATTTTGTTAAAAAATGCAACTTTCTTAATAATCATCGTAGACTATTGAATTTAACTTTATTTTCATCAGAAAGACGAGAGAAATCGATTGCCGTTAAAAAATTTCAGCTAACTTCAATAGCAAAAAAATTAGTCAGTCACCATGAACATTTTTGAAAATTTACGAAAATAATTGATTTTTCAGACTTTGATCGGCCGTAGCGGCCAAACGAAAACTCCAAATTGAACGCGGTTTGCAAATCTGAGCTCCTCGTACGTCAATTAGTCGGATTAGAGATTAATAATTTTTGATGAAAACACGAAAAAAATACATGAGTAAACCCCTTGGAAATTTGTTAAAAAATGCAACTTTCTTAATAATCATCGTAGACTATTGAATTTAACTTTATTTCCATCAGAAAGACGAGAGAAATCGATTGCCGTTAAAAAATTTCAGCTATCTTCAATAGCAAAAAAATTAGTCGGTCACAGTGAACATTTTTGAAAATTTAAGAAAATAATTGATTTTTCAGACTTTGATCGGCCGTAGCGGCCAAACGAAAACTCCAAATTGAACGCGGTTTGCAAATCTGAGCTCCTCGTACGTCAATTAGTCGGATTAGAGATTAATAATTTTTGATGAAATCGTGAAAAAATACATGACTAACCCCCTTGAAAATTTTGTTAAAAAATGCAACTTTCTTAATAATCATCGTAGACTATTGAATTTAACTTTATTTTCATCAGAAAGACGAGAGAAATCGATTGCCGTTAAAAAATTTCAGCTATCTTCAATAGCAAAAAAAATAGTCGGTCACAGTGAACATTTTTGAAAATTTAAGAAAATAATTGATTTTTCAGACTTTGATCGGCCGTAGCGGCCAAACGAAAACTCCAAATTGAACGCGGTTTGCAAATCTGAGCTCCTCGTACGTCAATTAGTCGGATTAGAGATTAATAATTTTTGATGAAAACACGAAAAAAATACATGAGTAAACCCCTTGGAAATTTGTTAAAAAATGCAACTTTCTTAATAATCATCGTAGACTATTGAATTTAACTTTATTTCCATCAGAAAGACGAGAGAAATCGATTGCCGTTAAAAAATTTCAGCTATCTTCAATAGCAAAAAAATTAGTCGGTCACAGTGAACATTTTTGAAAATTTAAGAAAATAATTGATTTTTCAGACTTTGATCGGCCGTAGCGGCCAAACGAAAACTCCAAATTGAACGCGGTTTGCAAATCTGAGCTCCTCGTACGTCAATTAGTCGGATTAGAGATTAATAATTTTTGATGAAATCGTGAAAAAATACATGACTAACCCCCTTGAAAATTTTGTTAAAAAATGCAACTTTCTTAATAATCATCGTAGACTATTGAATTTAACTTTATTTTCATCAGAAAGACGAGAGAAATCGATTGCCGTTAAAAAATTTCAGCTAACTTCAATAGCAAAAAAATTAGTCAGTCACCATGAACATTTTTGAAAATTTACGAAAATAATTGATTTTTCAGACTTTGATCGGCCGTAGCGGCCAAACGAAAACTCCAAATTGAACGCGGGTTGCAAATCTGAGCTCCTCGTACGTCAATTAGTCGGATTAGAGATTAATAATTTTTGATGAAATCGTGAAAAAATACATGACTAACCCCCTTGAAAATTTTGTTAAAAAATGCAACTTTCTTAATAATCATCGTAGACTATTGAATTTAACTTTATTTTCATCAGAAAGACGAGAGAAATCGATTGCCGTTAAAAAATTTCAGCTATCTTCAATAGCAAAAAAATTAGTCAGTCACCATGAACATTTTTGAAAATTTACGAAAATAATTGATTTTTCAGACTTTGATCGGCCGTAGCGGCCAAACGAAAACTCCAAATTGAACGCGGGTTGCAAATCTGAGCTCC
Organism: Ocypus olens; assembly: GCA_910593695.2. Classification (NCBI taxonomy): domain Eukaryota; kingdom Metazoa; phylum Arthropoda; class Insecta; order Coleoptera; family Staphylinidae; genus Ocypus; species Ocypus olens. The sequence goes on from OU343060.1 coordinate 52,770,958, forward strand.
TTGTACGTCAATTAGTCAGATTAGAGATTAATAATTTTTGATGAAATCGTGAAAAAATACATGACTAACCCCCTTGAAAATTTTGTTAAAAAATGCAACTTTCTTAATAATCATCGTAGACTATTGAATTTAACTTTATTTTCATCAGAAAGACGAGAGAAATCGATTGCCGTTAAAAAATTTCAGCTATCTTCAATAGCAAAAAAATTAGTCGGTCACCATGAACATTTTTGAAAATTTACGAAAATAATTGATTTTTCAGGCTTTGATCGGCCGTAGCGGCCAAACGAAAACTCCAAATTGAACGCGGTGTGCAAATCTGAGCTCCTCGTACGTCAATTAGTCGGATTAGAGATTAATAATTTTTGATGAAATCGTGAAAAAATACATGACTAACCCCCTTGAAAATTTTGTTAAAAAATGCAACTTTCTTAATAATCATCGTAGACTATTGAATTTAACTTTATTTTCATCAGAAAGACGAGAGAAATCGATTGCCGTTAAAAAATTTCAGCTAACTTCAATAGCAAAAAAATTAGTCAGTCACCATGAACATTTTTGAAAATTTACGAAAATAATTGATTTTTCAGACTTTGATCGGCCGTAGCGGCCAAACGAAAACTCCAAATTGAACGCGGGTTGCAAATCTGAGCTCCTCGTACGTCAATTAGTCGGATTAGAGATTAATAATTTTTGATGAAATCGTGAAAAAATACATGACTAACCCCCTTGAAAATTTTGTTAAAAAATGCAACTTTCTTAATAATCATCGTAGACTATTGAATTTAACTTTATTTTCATCAGAAAGACGAGAGAAATCGATTGCCGTTAAAAAATTTCAGCTATCTTCAATAGCAAAAAAATTAGTCAGTCACCATGAACATTTTTGAAAATTTACGAAAATAATTGATTTTTCAGACTTTGATCGGCCGTAGCGGCCAAACGAAAACTCCAAATTGAACGCGGGTTGCAAATCTGAGCTCCTTGTACGTCAATTAGTCAGATTAGAGATTAATAATTTTTGATGAAATCGTGAAAAAATACATGACTAACCCCCTTGAAAATTTTGTTAAAAAATGCAACTTTCTTAATAATCATCGTAGACTATTGAATTTAACTTTATTTTCATCAGAAAGACGAGAGAAATCGATTGCCGTTAAAAAATTTCAGCTATCTTCAATAGCAAAAAAATTAGTCAGTCACCATGAACATTTTTGAAAATTTACGAAAATAATTGATTTTTCAGACTTTGATCGGATGTAGCGGCCAAACGAAAACTCCAAATTGAACGCGGTTTGCAAATCTGAGCTCCTCGTACGTCAATTAGTCGGATTAGAGATTAATAATTTTTGATGAAATCGTGAAAAAATACATGACTAACCCCCTTGAAAATTTTGTTAAAAAATGCAACTTTCTTAATAATCATCGTAGACTATTGAATTTAACTTTATTTTCATCAGAAAGACGAGAGAAATCGATTGCCGTTAAAAAATTTCAGCTATCTTCAATAGCAAAAAAATTAGTCGGTCACAGTGAACATTTTTGAAAATTTAAGAAAATAATTGATTTTTCAGACTTTGATCGGCCGTAGCGGCCAAACGAAAACTCCAAATTGAACGCGGTTTGCAAATCTGAGCTCCTCGTACGTCAATTAGTCGGATTAGAGAATAATAATTTTTGATGAAATCGTGAAAAAATACATGACTAACCCCCTTGAAAATTTTGTTAAAAAATGCAACTTTCTTAATAATCATCGTAGACTATTGAATTTAACTTTATTTTCATCAGAAAGACGAGAGAAATCGATTGCCGTTAAAAAATTTCAGCTATCTTCAATAGCAAAAAAATTAGTCAGTCACCATGAACATTTTTGAAAATTTACGAAAATAATTGATTTTTCAGACTTTGATCGGCCGTAGCGGCCAAACGAAAACTCCAAATTGAACGCGGGTTGCAAATCTGAGCTCCTCGTACGTCAATTAGTCGGATTAGAGATTAATAATTTTTGATGAAATCGTGAAAAAATACATGACTAACCCCCTTGAAAATTTTGTTAAAAAATGCAACTTTCTTAATAATCATCGTAGACTATTGAATTTAACTTTATTTTCATCAGAAAGACGAGAGAAATCGATTGCCGTTAAAAAATTTCAGCTATCTTCAATAGCAAAAAAATTAGTCAGTCACCATGAACATTTTTGAAAATTTACGAAAATAATTGATTTTTCAGACTTTGATCGGCCGTAGCGGCCAAACGAAAACTCCAAATTGAACGCGGGTTGCAAATCTGAGCTCCTCGTACGTCAATTAGTCAGATTAGAGATTAATAATTTTTGATGAAATCGTGAAAAAATACATGACTAACCCCCTTGAAAATTTTGTTAAAAAATGCAACTTTCTTAATAATCATCGTAGACTATTGAATTTAACTTTATTTTCATCAGAAAGACGAGAGAAATCGATTGCCGTTAAAAAATTTCAGCTATCTTCAATAGCAAAAAAATTAGTCGGTCACCATGAACATTTTTGAAAATTTACGAAAATAATTGATTTTTCAGGCTTTGATCGGCTGTAGCGGCCAAACGAAAACTCCAAATTGAACGCGGTTTGCAAATCTGAGCTCCTCGTACGTCAATTAGTCGGATTAGAGATTAATAATTTTTGATGAAATCGTGAAAAAATACATGACTAACCCCCTTGAAAATTTTGTTAAAAAATGCAACTTTCTTAATAATCATCGTAGACTATTGAATTTAACTTTATTTTCATCAGAAAGACGAGAGAAATCGATTGCCGTTAAAAAATTTCAGCTATCTTCAATAGCAAAAAAATTAGTCGGTCACCATGAACATTTTTGAAAATTTACGAAAATAATTGATTTTTCAGACTTTGATCGGATGTAGCGGCCAAACGAAAACTCCAAATTGAACGCGGTTTGCAAATCTGAGCTCCTCGTACGTCAATTAGTCGGATTAGAGATTAATAATTTTTGATGAAATCGTGAAAAAATACATGACTAACCCCCTTGAAAATTTTGTTAAAAAATGCAACTTTCTTAATAATCATCGTAGACTATTGAATTTAACTTTATTTTCATCAGAAAGACGAGAGAAATCGATTGCCGTTAAAAAATTTCAGCTAACTTCAATAGCAAAAAAATTAGTCAGTCACCATGAACATTTTTGAAAATTTACGAAAATAATTGATTTTTCAGACTTTGATCGGATGTAGCGGCCAAACGAGAACTCCAAATTGAACGCGGTTTGCAAATCTGAGCTCCTCGTACGTCAATTAGTCGGATTAGAGATTAATAATTTTTGATGAAATCGTGAAAAAATACATGACTAACCCCCTTGAAAATTTTGTTAAAAAATGCAACTTTCTTAATAATCATCGTAGACTATTGAATTTAACTTTATTTCCATCAGAAAGACGAGAGAAATCGATTGCCGTTAAAAAATTTCAGCTATCTTCAATAGCAAAAAAATTAGTCGGTCACAGTGAACATTTTTGAAAATTTAAGAAAATAATTGATTTTTCAGACTTTGATCGGCCGTAGCGGCCAAACGAAAACTCCAAATTGAACGCGGTTTGCAAATCTGAGCTCCTCGTACGTCAATTAGTCGGATTAGAGATTAATAATTTTTGATGAAATCGTGAAAAAATACATGACTAACCCCCTTGAAAATTTTGTTAAAAAATGCAACTTTCTTAATAATCATCGTAGACTATTGAATTTAACTTTATTTTCATCAGAAAGACGAGAGAAATCGATTGCCGTTAAAAAATTTCAGCTAACTTCAATAGCAAAAAAATTAGTCAGTCACCATGAACATTTTTGAAAATTTACGAAAATAATTGATTTTTCAGACTTTGATCGGCCGTAGCGGCCAAACGAAAACTCCAAATTGAACGCGGGTTGCAAATCTGAGCTCCTCGTACGTCAATTAGTCGGATTAGAGATTAATAATTTTTGATGAAATCGTGAAAAAATACATGACTAACCCCCTTGAAAATTTTGTTAAAAAATGCAACTTTCTTAATAATCATCGTAGACTATTGAATTTAACTTTATTTTCATCAGAAAGACGAGAGAAATCGATTGCCGTTGAAAAATTTCAGCTATCTTCAATAGCAAAAAAATTAGTCAGTCACCATGAACATTTTTGAAAATTTACGAAAATAATTGATTTTTCAGACTTTGATCGGCCGTAGCGGCCAAACGAAAACTCCAAATTGAACGCGGTTTGCAAATCTGAGCTCCTCGTACGTCAATTAGTCGGATTAGAGATTAATAATTTTTGATGAAAACACGAAAAAAATACATGAGTAAACCCCTTGGAAATTTGTTAAAAAATGCAACTTTCTTAATAATCATCGTAGACTATTGAATTTAACTTTATTTTCATCAGAAAGACGAGAGAAATCGATTGCCGTTAAAAAATTTCAGCTATCTTCAATAGCAAAAAAAATAGTCGGTCACAGTGAACATTTTTGAAAATTTAAGAAAATAATTGATTTTTCAGACTTTGATCGGCCGTAGCGGCCAAACGAAAACTCCAAATTGAACGCGGTTTGCAAATCTGAGCTCCTCGTACGTCAATTAGTCGGATTAGAGATTAATAATTTTTGATGAAAACACGAAAAAAATACATGAGTAAACCCCTTGGAAATTTGTTAAAAAATGCAACTTTCTTAATAATCATCGTAGACTATTGAATTTAACTTTATTTCCATCAGAAAGACGAGAGAAATCGATTGCCGTTAAAAAATTTCAGCTATCTTCAATAGCAAAAAAATTAGTCGGTCACAGTGAACATTTTTGAAAATTTAAGAAAATAATTGATTTTTCAGACTTTGATCGGCCGTAGCGGCCAAACGAAAACTCCAAATTGAACGCGGTTTGCAAATCTGAGCTCCTCGTACGTCAATTAGTCGGATTAGAGATTAATAATTTTTGATGAAATCGTGAAAAAATACATGACTAACCCCCTTGAAAATTTTGTTAAAAAATGCAACTTTCTTAATAATCATCGTAGACTATTGAATTTAACTTTATTTTCATCAGAAAGACGAGAGAAATCGATTGCCGTTAAAAAATTTCAGCTAACTTCAATAGCAAAAAAATTAGTCAGTCACCATGAACATTTTTGAAAATTTACGAAAATAATTGATTTTTCAGACTTTGATCGGCCGTAGCGGCCAAACGAAAACTCCAAATTGAACGCGGGTTGCAAATCTGAACTCCTCGTACGTCAATTAGTCGGATTAGAGATTAATAATTTTTGATGAAATCGTGAAAAAATACATGACTAACCCCCTTGAAAATTTTGTTAAAAAATGCAACTTTCTTAATAATCATCGTAGACTATTGAATTTAACTTTATTTTCATCAGAAAGACGAGAGAAATCGATTGCCGTTAAAAAATTTCAGCTATCTTCAATAGCAAAAAAATTAGTCAGTCACCATGAACATTTTTGAAAATTTACGAAAATAATTGATTTTTCAGACTTTGATCGGCCGTAGCGGCCAAACGAAAACTCCAAATTGAACGCGGGTTGCAAATCTGAGCTCCTCGTACGTCAATTAGTCGGATTAGAGATTAATAATTTTTGATGAAATCGTGAAAAAATACATGACTAACCCCCTTGAAAATTTTGTTAAAAAATGCAACTTTCTTAATAATCATCGTAGACTATTGAATTTAACTTTATTTTCATCAGAAAGACGAGAGAAATCGATTGCCGTTAAAAAATTTCAGCTATCTTCAATAGCAAAAAAATTAGTCGGTCACCATGAACATTTTTGAAAATTTACGAAAATAATTGATTTTTCAGACTTTGATCGGCCGTAGCGGCCAAACGAAAACTCCAAATTGAACGCGGGTTGCAAATCTGAGCTCCTTGTACGTCAATTAGTCAGATTAGAGATTAATAATTTTTGATGAAATCGTGAAAAAATACATGACTAACCCCCTTGAAAATTTTGTTAAAAAATGCAACTTTCTTAATAATCATCGTAGACTATTGAATTTAACTTTATTTTCATCAGAAAGACGAGAGAAATCGATTGCCGTTAAAAAATTTCAGCTATCTTCAATAGCAAAAAAATTAGTCGGTCACCATGAACATTTTTGAAAATTTACGAAAATAATTGATTTTTCAGACTTTGATCGGCCGTAGCGGCCAAACGAAAACTCCAAATTGAACGCGGGTTGCAAATCTGAGCTCCTCGTACGTCAATTAGTCGGATTAGAGATTAATAATTTTTGATGAAATCGTGAAAAAATACATGACTAACCCCCTTGAAAATTTTGTTAAAAAATGCAACTTTCTTAATAATCATCGTAGACTATTGAATTTAACTTTATTTTCATCAGAAAGACGAGAGAAATCGATTGCCGTTAAAAAATTTCATCTATCTTCAATAGCAAAAAAATTAGTCAGTCACCATGAACATTTTTGAAAATTTACGAAAATAATTGATTTTTCAGACTTTGATCGGCCGTAGCGGCCAAACGAAAACTCCAAATTGAACGCGGGTTGCAAATCTGAGCTCCTTGTACGTCAATTAGTCAGATTAGAGATTAATAATTTTTGATGAAATCGTGAAAAAATACATGACTAACCCCCTTGAAAATTTTGTTAAAAAATGCAACTTTCTTAATAATCATCGTAGACTATTGAATTTAACTTTATTTTCATCAGAAAGACGAGAGAAATCGATTGCCGTTAAAAAATTTCAGCTATCTTCAATAGCAAAAAAATTAGTCAGTCACCATGAACATTTTTGAAAATTTACGAAAATAATTGATTTTTCAGACTTTGATCGGATGTAGCGGCCAAACGAAAACTCCAAATTGAACGCGGTTTGCAAATCTGAGCTCCTCGTACGTCAATTAGTCGGATTAGAGATTAATAATTTTTGATGAAATCGTGAAAAAATACATGACTAACCCCCTTGAAAATTTTGTTAAAAAATGCAACTTTCTTAATAATCATCGTAGACTATTGAATTTAACTTATTTTCATCAGAAAGACGAGAGAAATCGATTGCCGTTAAAAAATTTCAGCTATCTTCAATAGCAAAAAAAATTAGTCGGTCACAGTGAACATTTTTGAAAATTTAAGAAAATAATTGATTTTTCAGACTTTGATCGGCCGTAGCGGCCAAACGAAAACTCCAAATTGAACGCGGTTTGCAAATCTGAGCTCCTCGTACGTCAATTAGTCGGATTAGAGAATAATAATTTTTGATGAAATCGTGAAAAAATACATGACTAACCCCCTTGAAAATTTTGTTAAAAAATGCAACTTTCTTAATAATCATCGTAGACTATTGAATTTAACTTTATTTTCATCAGAAAGACGAGAGAAATCGATTGCCGTTAAAAAATTTCAGCTAACTTCAATAGCAAAAAAATTAGTCGGTCACCATGAACATTTTTGAAAATTTACGAAAATAATTGATTTTTCAGACTTTGATCGGCCGTAGCGGCCAAACGAAAACTCCAAATTGAACGCGGTTTGCAAATCTGAGCTCCTCGTACGTCAATTAGTCGGATTAGGGAATAATAATTTTTGATGAAATCGTGAAAAAATACATGACTAACCCCCTTGAAAATTTTGTTAAAAAATGCAACTTTCTTAATAATCATCGTAGACTATTGAATTTAACTTTATTTTCATCAGAAAGACGAGAGAAATCGATTGCCGTTAAAAAAATTCAGCTAACTTCATTAGCAAAAAAATTAGTCGGTCACCATGAACATTTTTGAAAATTTACGAAAATAATTGATTTTTCAGACTTTGATAGGCCGTAGCGGCCAAACGAAAACTCCAAATTGAACGCGGTTTGCAAATCTGAGCTCCTCGTACGTCAATTAGTCGGATTAGAGATTAATAATTTTTGATGAAAACACGAAAAAAATACATGAGTAAACCCCTTGGAAATTTGTTAAAAAATGCAACTTTCTTAATAATCATCGTAGACTATTGAATTTAACTTTATTTTCATCAGAAAGACGAGAGAAATCGATTGCCGTTAAAAAATTTCAGCTAACTTCAATAGCAAAAAAATTAGTCGGTCACCATGAACATTTTTGAAAATTTACGAAAATAATTGATTTTTCAGACTTTGATCGGCCGTAGCGGCCAAACGAAAACTCCAAATTGAACGCGGTTTGCAAATCTGAGCTCCTCGTACGTCAATTAGTCGGATTAGAGAATAATAATTTTTGATGAAATCGTGAAAAAATACATGACTAACCCCCTTGAAAATTTTGTTAAAAAATGCAACTTTCTTAATAATCATCGTAGACTATTGAATTTAACTTTATTTTCATCAGAAAGACGAGAGAAATCGATTGCCGTTAAAAAATTTCAGCTATCTTCAATAGCAAAAAAATTAGTCGGTCACAGTGAACATTTTTGAAAATTTAAGAAAATAATTGATTTTTCAGACTTTGATCGGCCGTAGCGGCCAAACGAAAACTCCAAATTGAACGCGGTGTGCAAATCTGAGCTCCTCGTACGTCAATTAGTCGGATTAGAGATTAATAATTTTTGATGAAAACACGAAAAAAATACATGAGTAAACCCCTTGGAAATTTGTTAAAAAATGCAACTTTCTTAATAATCATCGTAGACTATTTAATTTAACTTTATTTTCATCAGAAAGACGAGAGAAATCGATTGCCGTTAAAAAATTTCAGCTAACTTCAATAGCAAAAAAATTAGTCGGTCACCATGAACATTTTTGAAAATTTACGAAAATAATTGATTTTTCAGACTTTGATCGGCCGTAGCGGCCAAACGAAAACTCCAAATTGAACGCGGTTTGCAAATCTGAGCTCCTCGTACGTCAATTAGTCGGATTAGAGAATAATAATTTTTGATGAAATCGTGAAAAAATACATGACTAACCCCCTTGAAAATTTTGTTAAAAAATGCAACTTTCTTAATAATCATCGTAGACTATTGAATTTAACTTTATTTTCATCAGAAAGACGAGAGAAATCGATTGCCGTTAAAACATTTCAGCTAACTTCAATAGCAAAAAAATTAGTCGGTCACCATGAACATTTTTGAAAATTTACGAAAATAATTGATTTTTCAGACTTTGATCGGCCGTAGCGGCCAAACGAAAACTCCAAATTGAACGCGGTTTGCAAATCTGAGCTCCTCGTACGTCAATTAGTCGGATTAGAGATTAATAATTTTTGATGAAATCGTGAAAAAATACATGACTAACCCCCTTGAAAATTTTGTTAAAAAATGCAACTTTCTTAATAATCATCGTAGACTATTGAATTTAACTTTATTTTCATCAGAAAGACGAGAGAAATCGATTGCCGTTAAAAAATTTCAGCTATCTTCAATAGCAAAAAAATTAGTCGGTCACAGTGAACATTTTTGAAAATTTAAGAAAATAATTGATTTTTTAGACTTTGATCGGCCGTAGCGGCCAAACGAAAACTCCAAATTGAACGCGGTGTGCAAATCTGAGCTCCTCGTACGTCAATTAGTCGGATTAGAGATTAATAATTTTTGATGAAAACACGAAAAAAATACATGAGTAAACCCCTTGGAAATTTGTTAAAAAATGCAACTTTCTTAATAATCATCGTAGACTATTTAATTTAACTTTATTTTCATCAGAAAGACGAGAGAAATCGATTGCCGTTAAAACATTTCAGCTAACTTCAATAGCAAAAAAATTAGTCGGTCACCATGAACATTTTTGAAAATTTACGAAAATAATTGATTTTTCAGACTTTGATCGGCCGTAGCGGCCAAACGAAAACTCCAAATTGAACGCGGTTTGCAAATCTGAGCTCCTCGTACGTCAATTAGTCGGATTAGAGATTAATAATTTTTGATGAAAACACGAAAAAAATACATGAGTAAACCCCTTGGAAATTTGTTAAAAAATGCAACTTTCTTAATAATCATCGTAGACTATTTAATTTAACTTTATTTTCATCAGAAAGACGAGAGAAATCGATTGCCGTTAAAAAATTTCAGCTATCTTCAATAGCAAAAAAATTAGTCAGTCACCATGAACATTTTTGAAAATTTACGAAAATAATTGATTTTTCAGACTTTGATCGGCCGTAGCGGCCAAACGAAAACTCCAAATTGAACGCGGGTTGCAAATCTGAGCTCCTTGTACGTCAATTAGTCAGATTAGAGATTAATAATTTTTGATGAAATCGTGAAAAAATACATGACTAACCCCCTTGAAAATTTTGTTAAAAAATGCAACTTTCTTAATAATCATCGTAGACTATTGAATTTAACTTTATTTTCATCAGAAAGACGAGAGAAATCGATTGCCGTTAAAAAATTTCAGCTATCTTCAATAGCAAAAAAAATAGTCGGTCACAGTGAACATTTTTGAAAATTTAAGAAAATAATTGATTTTTCAGACTTTGATCGGCCGTAGCGGCCAAACGAAAACTCCAAATTGAACGCGGTTTGCAAATCTGAGCTCCTCGTACGTCAATTAGTCGGATTAGAGATTAATAATTTTTGATGAAAACACGAAAAAAATACATGAGTAAACCCCTTGGAAATTTGTTAAAAAATGCAACTTTCTTAATAATCATCGTAGACTATTTAATTTAACTTTATTTTCATCAGAAAGACGAGAGAAATCGATTGCCGTTAAAAAATTTCAGCTATCTTCAATAGCAAAAAAATTAGTCAGTCACCATGAACATTTTTGAAAATTTACGAAAATAATTGATTTTTCAGACTTTGATCGGCCGTAGCGGCCAAACGAAAACTCCAAATTGAACGCGGGTTGCAAATCTGAGCTCCTTGTACGTCAATTAGTCAGATTAGAGATTAATAATTTTTGATGAAATCGTGAAAAAATACATGACTAACCCCCTTGAAAATTTTGTTAAAAAATGCAACTTTCTTAATAATCATCGTAGACTATTGAATTTAACTTTATTTTCATCAGAAAGACGAGAGAAATCGATTGCCGTTAAAAAATTTCAGCTATCTTCAATAGCAAAAAAATTAGTCGGTCACCATGAACATTTTTGAAAATTTACGAAAATAATTGATTTTTCAGGCTTTGATCGGCCGTAGCGGCCAAACGAAAACTCCAAATTGAACGCGGTTTGCAAATCTGAGCTCCTCGTACGTCAATTAGTCGGATTAGAGATTAATAATTTTTGATGAAAACACGAAAAAAATACATGAGTAAACCCCTTGGAAATTTGTTAAAAAATGCAACTTTCTTAATAATCATCGTAGACTATTTAATTTAACTTTATTTTCATCAGAAAGACGAGAGAAATCGATTGCCGTTAAAAAATTTCAGCTAACTTCAATAGCAAAAAAATTAGTCGGTCACCATGAACATTTTTGAAAATTTACGAAAATAATTGATTTTTCAGACTTTGATCGGCCGTAGCGGCCAAACGAAAACTCCAAATTGAACGCGGTTTGCAAATCTGAGCTCCTCGTACGTCAATTAGTCGGATTAGAGATTAATAATTTTTGATGAAATCGTGAAAAAATACATGACTAACCCCCTTGAAAATTTTGTTAAAAAATGCAACTTTCTTAATAATCATCGTAGACTATTGAATTTAACTTTATTTTCATCAGAAAGACGAGAGAAATCGATTGCCGTTAAAAAATTTCAGCTAACTTCAATAGCAAAAAAATTAGTCAGTCACCATGAACATTTTTGAAAATTTACGAAAATAATTGATTTTTCAGACTTTGATCGGATGTAGCGGCCAAACGAAAACTCCAAATTGAACGCGGTTTGCAAATCTGAGCTCCTCGTACGTCAATTAGTCGGATTAGAGATTAATAATTTTTGATGAAATCGTGAAAAAATACATGACTAACCCCCTTGAAAATTTTGTTAAAAAATGCAACTTTCTTAATAATCATCGTAGACTATTGAATTTAACTTTATTTCCATCAGAAAGACGAGAGAAATCGATTGCCGTTAAAAAATTTCAGCTATCTTCAATAGCAAAAAAATTAGTCGGTCACAGTGAACATTTTTGAAAATTTAAGAAAATAATTGATTTTTCAGACTTTGATCGGCCGTAGCGGCCAAACGAAAACTCCAAATTGAACGCGGTTTGCAAATCTGAGCTCCTCGTACGTCAATTAGTCGGATTAGAGATTAATAATTTTTGATGAAATCGTGAAAAAATACATGACTAACCCCCTTGAAAATTTTGTTAAAAAATGCAACTTTCTTAATAATCATCGTAGACTATTGAATTTAACTTTATTTTCATCAGAAAGACGAGAGAAATCGATTGCCGTTAAAAAATTTCAGCTATCTTCAATAGCAAAAAAATTAGTCGGTCACCATGAACATTTTTGAAAATTTACGAAAATAATTGATTTTTCAGACTTTGATCGGCCGTAGCGGCCAAACGAAAACTCCAAATTGAACGCGGTTTGCAAATCTGAGCTCCTCGTACGTCAATTAGTCGGATTAGAGAATAATAATTTTTGATGAAATCGTGAAAAAATACATGACTAACCCCCTTGAAAATTTTGTTAAAAAATGCAACTTTCTTAATAATCATCGTAGACTATTGAATTTAACTTTATTTTCATCAGAAAGACGAGAGAAATCGATTGCCGTTAAAAAATTTCAGCTATCTTCAATAGCAAAAAAATTAGTCGGTCACAGTGAACATTTTTGAAAATTTAAGAAAATAATTGATTTTTCAGACTTTGATCGGCCGTAGCGGCCAAACGAAAACTCCAAATTGAACGCGGTTTGCAAATCTGAGCTCCTCGTACGTCAATTAGTCGGATTAGAGAATAATAATTTTTGATGAAATCGTGAAAAAATACATGACTAACCCCCTTGAAAATTTTGTTAAAAAATGCAACTTTCTTAATAATCATCGTAGACTATTGAATTTAACTTTATTTTCATCAGAAAGACGAGAGAAATCGATTGCCGTTAAAAAATTTCAGCTAACTTCAATAGCAAAAAAATTAGTCGGTCACCATGAACATTTTTGAAAATTTACGAAAATAATTGATTTTTCAGACTTTGATCGGCCGTAGCGGCCAAACGAAAACTCCAAATTGAACGCGGTTTGCAAATCTGAGCTCCTCGTACGTCAATTAGTCGGATTAGGGAATAATAATTTTTGATGAAATCGTGAAAAAATACATGACTAACCCCCTTGAAAATTTTGTTAAAAAATGCAACTTTCTTAATAATCATCGTAGACTATTGAATTTAACTTTATTTTCATCAGAAAGACGAGAGAAATCGATTGCCGTTAAAAAAATTCAGCTAACTTCATTAGCAAAAAAATTAGTCGGTCACCATGAACATTTTTGAAAATTTACGAAAATAATTGATTTTTCAGACTTTGATAGGCCGTAGCGGCCAAACGAAAACTCCAAATTGAACGCGGTTTGCAAATCTGAGCTCCTCGTACGTCAATTAGTCGGATTAGAGATTAATAATTTTTGATGAAAACACGAAAAAAATACATGAGTAAACCCCTTGGAAATTTGTTAAAAAATGCAACTTTCTTAATAATCATCGTAGACTATTTAATTTAACTTTATTTTCATCAGAAAGACGAGAGAAATCGATTGCCGTTAAAAAATTTCAGCTAACTTCAATAGCAAAAAAATTAGTCAGTCACCATGAACATTTTTGAAAATTTACGAAAATAATTGATTTTTCAGACTTTGATCGGCCGTAGCGGCCAAACGAAAACTCCAAATTGAACGCGGTTTGCAAATCTGAGCTCCTCGTACGTCAATTAGTCGGATTAGAGAATAATAATTTTTGATGAAATCGTGAAAAAATACATGACTAACCCCCTTGAAAATTTTGTTAAAAAATGCAACTTTCTTAATAATCATCGTAGACTATTGAATTTAACTTTATTTTCATCAGAAAGACGAGAGAAATCGATTGCCGTTAAAAAATTTCAGCTATCGTCAATAGCAAAAAAAATAGTCGGTCACAGTGAACATTTTTGAAAATTTAAGAAAATAATTGATTTTTCAGACTTTGATCGGCCGTAGCGGCCAAACGAAAACTCCAAATTGAACGCGGTTTGCAAATCTGAGCTCCTCGTACGTCAATTAGTCGGATTAGAGAATAATAATTTTTGATGAAATCGTGAAAAAATACATGACTAACCCCCTTGAAAATTTTGTTAAAAAATGCAACTTTCTTAATAATCATCGTAGACTATTGAATTTAACTTTATTTTCATCAGAAAGACGAGAGAAATCGATTGCCGTTAAAAAATTTCAGCTAACTTCAATAGCAAAAAAATTAGTCGGTCACCATGAACATTTTTGAAAATTTACGAAAATAATTGATTTTTCAGACTTTGATCGGCCGTAGCGGCCAAACGAAAACTCCAAATTGAACGCGGTTTGCAAATCTGAGCTCCTCGTACGTCAATTAGTCGGATTAGAGAATAATAATTTTTGATGAAATCGTGAAAAAATACATGACTAACCCCCTTGAAAATTTTGTTAAAAAATGCAACTTTCTTAATAATCATCGTAGACTATTGAATTTAACTTTATTTTCATCAGAAAGACGAGAGAAATCGATTGCCGTTAAAAAAATTCAGCTAACTTCAATAGCAAAAAAATTAGTCGGTCACCAAGAACATTTTTGAAAATTTACGAAAATAATTGATTTTTCAGACTTTGATCGGCCGTAGCGGCCAAACGAAAACTCCAAATTGAACGCGGTTTGCAAATCTGAGCTCCTCGTACGTCAATTAGTCGGATTAGGGAATAATAATTTTTGATGAAATCGTGAAAAAATACATGACTAACCCCCTTGAAAATTTTGTTAAAAAATGCAACTTTCTTAATAATCATCGTAGACTATTGAATTTAACTTTATTTTCATCAGAAAGACGAGAGAAATCGATTGCCGTTAAAAAATTTCAGCTAACTTCAATAGCAAAAAAATTAGTCAGTCACCATGAACATTTTTGAAAATTTACGAAAATAATTGATTTTTCAGACTTTGATCGGCCGTAGCGGCCAAACGAAAACTCCAAATTGAACGCGGGTTGCAAATCTGAGCTCCTCGTACGTCAATTAGTCGGATTAGAGATTAATAATTTTTGATGAAATCGTGAAAAAATACATGACTAACCCCCTTGAAAATTTTGTTAAAAAATGCAACTTTCTTAATAATCATCGTAGACTATTGAATTTAACTTTATTTTCATCAGAAAGACGAGAGAAATCGATTGCCGTTAAAAAAATTCAGCTAACTTCAATAGCAAAAAAATTAGTCGGTCACCAAGAACATTTTTGAAAATTTACGAAAATAATTGATTTTTCAGACTTTGATCGGCCGTAGCGGCCAAACGAAAACTCCAAATTGAACGCGGTTTGCAAATCTGAGCTCCTCGTACGTCAATTAGTCGGATTAGGGAATAATAATTTTTGATGAAATCGTGAAAAAATACATGACTAACCCCCTTGAAAATTTTGTTAAAAAATGCAACTTTCTTAATAATCATCGTAGACTATTGAATTTAACTTTATTTTCATCAGAAAGACGAGAGAAATCGATTGCCGTTAAAAAATTTCAGCTATCTTCAATAGCAAAAAAATTAGTCGGTCACAGTGAACATTTTTGAAAATTTAAGAAAATAATTGATTTTTTAGACTTTGATCGGCCGTAGCGGCCAAACGAAAACTCCAAATTGAACGCGGTTTGCAAATCTGAGCTCCTCGTACGTCAATTAGTCGGTTTAGAGAATAATAATTTTTGATGAAATCGTGAAAAAATACATGACTAACCCCCTTGAAAATTTTGTTAAAAAATGCAACTTTCTTAATAATCATCGTAGACTATTGAATTTAACTTTATTTTCATCAGAAAGACGAGAGAAATCGATTGCCGTTAAAAAATTTCAGCTAACTTCAATAGCAAAAAAATTAGTCAGTCACCATGAACATTTTTGAAAATTTACGAAAATAATTGATTTTTCAGACTTTGATCGGCCGTAGCGGCCAAACGAAAACTCCAAATTGAACGCGGTTTGCAAATCTGAGCTCCTCGTACGTCAATTAGTCGGATTAGAGATTAATAATTTTTGATGAAATCGTGAAAAAATACATGACTAACCCCCTTGAAAATTTTGTTAAAAAATGCAACTTTCTTAATAATCATCGTAGACTATTGAATTTAACTTTATTTTCATCAGAAAGACGAGAGAAATCGATTGCCGTTAAAAAATTTCAGCTATCTTCAATAGCAAAAAAATTAGTCGGTCACCATGAACATTTTTGAAAATTTACGAAAATAATTGATTTTTCAGGCTTTGATCGGCCGTAGCGGCCAAACGAAAACTCCAAATTGAACGCGGTGTGCAAATCTGAGCTCCTCGTACGTCAATTAGTCGGATTAGAGATTAATAATTTTTGATGAAAACACGAAAAAAATACATGAGTAAACCCCTTGGAAATTTGTTAAAAAATGCAACTTTCTTAATAATCATCGTAGACTATTTAATTTAACTTTATTTTCATCAGAAAGACGAGAGAAATCGATTTCCGTTAAAAAATTTCAGCTAACTTCAATAGCAAAAAAATTAGTCGGTCACCATGAACATTTTTGAAAATTTACGAAAATAATTGATTTTTCAGACTTTGATCGGCCGTAGCGGCCAAACGAAAACTCCAAATTGAACGCGGTTTGCAAATCTGAGCTCCTCGTACGTCAATTAGTCGGATTAGAGATTAATAATTTTTGATGAAATCGTGAAAAAATACATGACTAACCCCCTTGAAAATTTTGTTAAAAAATGCAACTTTCTTAATAATCATCGTAGACTATTGAATTTAACTTTATTTTCATCAGAAAGACGAGAGAAATCGATTGCCGTTAAAAAATTTCAGCTAACTTCAATAGCAAAAAAATTAGTCAGTCACCATGAACATTTTTGAAAATTTACGAAAATAATTGATTTTTCAGACTTTGATCGGATGTAGCGGCCAAACGAAAACTCCAAATTGAACGCGGTTTGCAAATCTGAGCTCCTCGTACGTCAATTAGTCGGATTAGAGATTAATAATTTTTGATGAAATCGTGAAAAAATACATGACTAACCCCCTTGAAAATTTTGTTAAAAAATGCAACTTTCTTAATAATCATCGTAGACTATTGAATTTAACTTTATTTCCATCAGAAAGACGAGAGAAATCGATTGCCGTTAAAAAATTTCAGCTATCTTCAATAGCAAAAAAATTAGTCGGTCACAGTGAACATTTTTGAAAATTTAAGAAAATAATTGATTTTTCAGACTTTGATCGGCCGTAGCGGCCAAACGAAAACTCCAAATTGAACGCGGTTTGCAAATCTGAGCTCCTCGTACGTCAATTAGTCGGATTAGAGAATAATAATTTTTGATGAAATCGTGAAAAAATACATGACTAACCCCCTTGAAAATTTTGTTAAAAAATGCAACTTTCTTAATAATCATCGTAGACTATTGAATTTAACTTTATTTTCATCAGAAAGACGAGAGAAATCGATTGCCGTTAAAAAAATTCAGCTAACTTCAATAGCAAAAAAATTAGTCGGTCACCATGAACATTTTTGAAAATTTACGAAAATAATTGATTTTTCAGACTTTGATCGGCCGTAGCGGCCAAACGAAAACTCCAAATTGAACGCGGTTTGCAAATCTGAGCTCCTCGTACGTCAATTAGTCGGATTAGGGAATAATAATTTTTGATGAAATCGTGAAAAAATACATGACTAACCCCCTTGAAAATTTTGTTAAAAAATGCAACTTTCTTAATAATCATCGTAGACTATTGAATTTAACTTTATTTTCATCAGAAAGACGAGAGAAATCGATTGCCGTTAAAAAATTTCAGCTAACTTCAATAGCAAAAAAATTAGTCAGTCACCATGAACATTTTTGAAAATTTACGAAAATAATTGATTTTTCAGACTTTGATCGGCCGTAGCGGCCAAACGAAAACTCCAAATTGAACGCGGTTTGCAAATCTGAGCTCCTCGTACGTCAATTAGTCGGATTAGAGATTAATAATTTTTGATGAAATCGTGAAAAAATACATGACTAACCCCCTTGAAAATTTTGTTAAAAAATGCAACTTTCTTAATAATCATCGTAGACTATTGAATTTAACTTTATTTTCATCAGAAAGACGAGAGAAATCGATTGCCGTTAAAAAATTTCAGCTATCTTCAATAGCAAAAAAATTAGTCGGTCACAGTGAACATTTTTGAAAATTTAAGAAAATAATTGATTTTTTAGACTTTGATCGGCCGTAGCGGCCAAACGAAAACTCCAAATTGAACGCGGTTTGCAAATCTGAGCTCCTCGTACGTCAATTAGTCGGATTAGAGAATAATAATTTTTGATGAAATCGTGAAAAAATACATGACTAACCCCCTTGAAAATTTTGTTAAAAAATGCAACTTTCTTAATAATCATCGTAGACTATTGAATTTAACTTTATTTTTATCAGAAAGACGAGAGAAATCGATTGCCGTTAAAAAATTTCAGCTAACTTCAATAGCAAAAAAATTAGTCAGTCACCATGAACATTTTTGAAAATTTACGAAAATAATTGATTTTTCAGACTTTGATCGGCCGTAGCGGCCAAACGAAAACTCCAAATTGAACGCGGTTTGCAAATCTGAGCTCCTCGTACGTCAATTAGTCGGATTAGAGATTAATAATTTTTGATGAAATCGTGAAAAAATACATGACTAACCCCCTTGAAAATTTTGTTAAAAAATGCAACTTTCTTAATAATCATCGTAGACTATTGAATTTAACTTTATTTTCATCAGAAAGACGAGAGAAATCGATTGCCGTTAAAAAATTTCAGCTATCTTCAATAGCAAAAAAATTAGTCGGTCACCATGAACATTTTTGAAAATTTACGAAAATAATTGATTTTTCAGGCTTTGATCGGCCGTAGCGGCCAAACGAAAACTCCAAATTGAACGCGGTGTGCAAATCTGAGCTCCTCGTACGTCAATTAGTCGGATTAGAGATTAATAATTTTTGATGAAAACACGAAAAAAATACATGAGTAAACCCCTTGGAAATTTGTTAAAAAATGCAACTTTCTTAATAATCATCGTAGACTATTTAATTTACCTTTATTTTCATCAGAAAGACGAGAGAAATCGATTGCCGTTAAAAAATTTCAGCTAACTTCAATAGCAAAAAAATTAGTCGGTCACCATGAACATTTTTGAAAATTTACGAAAATAATTGATTTTTCAGACTTTGATCGGCCGTAGCGGCCAAACGAAAACTCCAAATTGAACGCGGTTTGCAAATCTGAGCTCCTCGTACGTCAATTAGTCGGATTAGAGATTAATAATTTTTGATGAAATCGTGAAAAAATACATGACTAACCCCCTTGAAAATTTTGTTAAAAAATGCAACTTTCTTAATAATCATCGTAGACTATTGAATTTAACTTTATTTTCATCAGAAAGACGAGAGAAATCGATTGCCGTTAAAAAATTTCAGCTAACTTCAATAGCAAAAAAATTAGTCAGTCACCATGAACATTTTTGAAAATTTACGAAAATAATTGATTTTTCAGACTTTGATCGGATGTAGCGGCCAAACGAAAACTCCAAATTGAACGCGGTTTGCAAATCTGAGCTCCTCGTACGTCAATTAGTCGGATTAGAGATTAATAATTTTTGATGAAATCGTGAAAAAATACATGACTAACTCCCTTGAAAATTTTGTTAAAAAATGCAACTTTCTTAATAATCATCGTAGACTATTGAATTTAACTTTATTTCCATCAGAAAGACGAGAGAAATCGATTGCCGTTAAAAAATTTCAGCTATCTTCAATAGCAAAAAAATTAGTCGGTCACAGTGAACATTTTTGAAAATTTAAGAAAATAATTGATTTTTCAGACTTTGATCGGCCGTAGCGGCCAAACGAAAACTCCAAATTGAACGCGGTTTGCAAATCTGAGCTCCTCGTACGTCAATTAGTCGGATTAGAGAATAATAATTTTTGATGAAATCGTGAAAAAATACATGACTAACCCCCTTGAAAATTTTGTTAAAAAATGCAACTTTCTTAATAATCATCGTAGACTATTGAATTTAACTTTATTTTCATCAGAAAGACGAGAGAAATCGATTGCCGTTAAAAAATTTCAGCTAACTTCAATAGCAAAAGAATTAGTCAGTCACCATGAACATTTTTGAAAATTTACGAAAATAATTGATTTTTCAGACTTTGATCGGCCGTAGCGGCCAAACGAAAACTCCAAATTGAACGCGGTTTGCAAATCTGAGCTCCTCGTACGTCAATTAGTCGGATTAGAGAATAATAATTTTTGATGAAATCGTGAAAAAATACATGACTAACCCCCTTGAAAATTTTGTTAAAAAATGCAACTTTCTTAATAATCATCGTAGACTATTGAATTTAACTTTATTTTCATCAGAAAGACGAGAGAAATCGATTGCCGTTAAAAAATTTCAGCTAACTTCAATAGCAAAAAAATTAGTCAGTCACCATGAACATTTTTGAAAATTTACGAAAATAATTGATTTTTCAGACTTTGATCGGATGTAGCGGCCAAACGAAAACTCCAAATTGAACGCGGTTTGCAAATCTGAGCTCCTCGTACGTCAATTAGTCGGATTAGAGATTAATAATTTTTGATGAAATCGTGAAAAAATACATGACTAACCCCCTTGAAAATTTTGTTAAAAAATGCAACTTTCTTAATAATCATCGTAGACTATTGAATTTAACTTTATTTCCATCAGAAAGACGAGAGAAATCGATTGCCGTTAAAAAATTTCAGCTATCTTCAATAGCAAAAAAATTAGTCGGTCACAGTGAACATTTTTGAAAATTTAAGAAAATAATTGATTTTTCAGACTTTGATCGGCCGTAGCGGCCAAACGAAAACTCCAAATTGAACGCGGTTTGCAAATCTGAGCTCCTCGTACGTCAATTAGTCGGATTAGGGAATAATAATTTTTGATGAAATCGTGAAAAAATACATGACTAACCCCCTTGAAAAATTTGTTAAAAAATGCAACTTTCTTAATAATCATCGTAGACTATTGAATTTAACTTTATTTTCATCAGAAAGACGAGAGAAATCGATTGCCGTTAAAAAAATTCAGCTAACTTCATTAGCAAAAAAATTAGTCGGTCACCATGAACATTTTTGAAAATTTACGAAAATAATTGATTTTTCAGACTTTGATAGGCCGTAGCGGCCAAACGAAAACTCCAAATTGAACGCGGTTTGCAAATCTGAGCTCCTCGTACGTCAATTAGTCGGATTAGAGATTAATAATTTTTGATGAAATCGTGAAAAAATACATGACTAACCCCCTTGAAAATTTTGTTAAAAAATGCAACTTTCTTAATAATCATCGTAGACTATTGAATTTAACTTTATTTTCATCAGAAAGACGAGAGAAATCGATTGCCGTTAAAAAATTTCAGCTAACTTCAATAGCAAAAAAATTAGTCAGTCACCATGAACATTTTTGAAAATTTACGAAAATAATTGATTTTTCAGACTTTGATCGGCCGTAGCGGCCAAACGAAAACTCCAAATTGAACGCGGTTTGCAAATCTGAGCTCCTCGTACGTCAATTAGTCGGATTAGAGATTAATAATTTTTGATGAAATCGTGAAAAAATACATGACTAACCCCCTTGAAAATTTTGTTAAAAAATGCAACTTTCTTAATAATCATCGTAGACTATTGAATTTAACTTTATTTTCATCAGAAAGACGAGAGAAATCGATTGCCGTTAAAAAATTTCAGCTATCTTCAATAGCAAAAAAATTAGTCGGTCACCATGAACATTTTTGAAAATTTACGAAAATAATTGATTTTTCAGGCTTTGATCGGCCGTAGCGGCCAAACGAAAACTCCAAATTGAACGCGGTGTGCAAATCTGAGCTCCTCGTACGTCAATTAGTCGGATTAGAGATTAATAATTTTTGATGAAAACACGAAAAAAATACATGAGTAAACCCCTTGGAAATTTGTTAAAAAATGCAACTTTCTTAATAATCATCGTAGACTATTTAATTTAACTTTATTTTCATCAGAAAGACGAGAGAAATCGATTGCCGTTAAAAAATTTCAGCTAACTTCAATAGCAAAAAAATTAGTCGGTCACCATGAACATTTTTGAAAATTTACGAAAATAATTGATTTTTCAGACTTTGATCGGCCGTAGCGGCCAAACGAAAACTCCAAATTGAACGCGGTTTGCAAATCTGAGCTCCTCGTACGTCAATTAGTCGGATTAGAGATTAATAATTTTTGATGAAATCGTGAAAAAATACATGACTAACCCCCTT